>OY720345.1:48925730-50359480 GCA_963082975.1 Labia minor | reverse complement strand
GCCCTGTGGTTAGGGCGGCCCTGATTTCATGAATATTTTAAGATCATTTTTGTAAATTACTTCTTTCAGGAATTAATTAACAAAATTTTTAGGAAATATATGCGTTTCGTTTCACGATGATTAATACTGTAAATGTTCATTTATTAGGACCTCCAAGAAATCTAATGCTTCTTTTGGTTCCCTCGCTTTACTTCGAATCTTATATAAATTAATAGCTTCTTAAAATAAGTACTAATTTATTTTAATATTTGCAATTTTAACATATGTACGTACATTTGAGATTTAAATA
The DNA here is from genome assembly GCA_963082975.1 of Labia minor. NCBI lineage: Eukaryota > Metazoa > Arthropoda > Insecta > Dermaptera > Spongiphoridae > Labia > Labia minor. Next base: position 50,359,191 of record OY720345.1, on the reverse strand, counting down.
AGAATCAGGAAATACCAACTCAACGAGCTTGAATTCATTGAAAATCTGTAAAATATTTTATATTTTCTATTAATCTATTAATATTGTACCTAATTTTCTTTTTTTGTAATTTTTTATAAGCAAATTGCATATGTCATAAAACAAGTTTTCTTCAAAATAGTATAACCTACATCAATAATTTAATAAACATACCAACAGAAACATTTTGATGTTGCATAAAATAATATATATAGATATAGATATATTTTCTATTTATAATATTTAAGATTTTATATTATTACAATAATTTTTAAGAAAAGGTAATAAAAATTCATTAATAATATATTTTTATTTATAAAATCTTAAACTTGTTTAGAATTTTGACAGATATTTATATTTTATTTTACATTATCAAAAATTATAATGAATAATAAAAACAAAAAAAAATATTCAATATATTATGTCATTATAATTGAATTATAATTTAATAATAAAATTAAAAAATGATATCATTGATTTTTACAATGAGAATGAGAGTAGTATCTTTTATTTAACCTCTAAGTTTATTTTTTACTCTGATCCCCAAAATGGTTGAAGACTTATAATCTGTTGGTTATTAAATGCGATAGAATAATTTAATAATTAGGCTTTAATATATGTAATTATTTGTAATTTTTTAGGTTTGAAATAATAATTTTTTAATACAAGAGACCAAACATCAAATACAAGATGTTACGTTTGGGTCTACCTATTTGTAGGAGCTTAAATCATCCCAGAAAGCTACCCCTTTATGTGAGGGCATCTTCTGCTAAGGCTCCTGAGAAAATAGAATTATTCATTGATGATAAAAAAGTACTGTGTGATCCTGGTACAACAGTTTTACAAGCAGCTGCTATGGTTGGAGTAGAAATTCCAAGATTTTGCTATCATGAACGATTATCCATTGCAGGTACTTTAATTATCAAAACTTGAAATTGTAATTTAATTCAACATTTTTAATTAATTTACGCCACAACTATGTATTTTAAATTTGTCTTAAATTTATTTAATACTTGAAAAAAATTGAATATTCCTAATAATTAATTTAAAAATCAAATATTTTTAAATGTTATATAATATTTTAACTAATCAAGAAATATATTTTTTAATAATTTGAAAGATAAATTATATACTTTTGGTATTATATAATTGATTTTAGCTAGATCTTTATTAAGATATTTTTTACTTTCAAAATTTGTTTTTTAACCTTTTTGTCTTTGATTGTAACTTGAAATATATAAATTTTAATTTTTAATTTTTTTCTAAGATCCATATAATAAAAATAGTATATTATTATTTATTATTATAAACATTGAATGCGAATCGTATCTATGCACTAATTCATTCTCCTTAAAAATTTTTCAAAAGATATAAGAATGATAAATTTTAAGAATTATTTTTAAATATAAAATTTATAACTATTTGTGTTTTTATTTTTTTAGGAAATTGTAGAATGTGCTTAGTAGAAGTAGAAAAATCTCCTAAACCAGTTGCTGCTTGTGCAATGCCTGTAATGAAGGGATGGAGAGTTAAAACTGATAGCGAAATGACACGAAAAGCTAGGGAAGGTGTTATGGAATTTTTATTAGTAAATCACCCACTTGATTGTCCAATTTGTGATCAAGGAGGGGAATGCGATCTTCAGGATCAAAGTATGGCTTTTGGTGCTGATAGGAGCCGTTTTGTAGATATGGATTTTAAAGGAAAACGAGCAGTTGAAGACAAAGATCTTGGACCTTTAGTCAAGACAATTATGACAAGATGTATTCATTGTACTCGTTGTATTCGATTTGCTTCAGAAGTAGCCGGAGTGGATGATCTTGGTACAACTGGTCGGGGAAATGACATGCAAGTAGGAACGTATGTTGAAAAAATGTTTTTATCTGAAATGTCAGGAAATATTATTGATCTTTGCCCAGTCGGAGCACTTACCTCAAAACCATATTCATTTACGACACGACCATGGGAAATACGAAAAATTGACAGTATCGATGTTCTAGATGCAATCGGAACAAATGTAGTATTATCAACTCGAACTAATGAAGTTATGAGAGTTCTTCCAAGAACAAATGAAGAGATTAATGAAGAGTGGCTGGCTGATAAATCTAGATTTGCTTGTGACGGTCTTAAAATGCAACGACTAATTACTCCTATGATCAAAATAAATGATCAATTGGAACCAGTTGAATGGGAAGATGCTCTTGTCGAAATTAGAGATAAATTTGAGGGCGTTAAAGGAAATGAAATTGCAGCTTTAACTGGAGCCCTCACAGATGCAGAATCCTTAATTGCAATTAAGGATTTGCTTAATCAAATGGATTCAGAAAATTTATATACTGAACAATGCTATTCTTTGGATGGATCAGGAATCGATTTCAGATCAAATTACTTACTTAATAATAAAATTGCCGGTGTAGAAGAATCTGACCTTGTTATTTTAATAGGTACTAACCCAAGATTTGAAGCCCCTATCTTTAATGCAAGAATCCGTAAATGTTATCTTCATAATGAATTAGAAGTATTAGTAATTGGACCTAAGATAGATTTGAATTATGATTATCATCATGTTGGATCCTCTATTAAAGATTTGCAGAGCTTAGTAGATGGTTCTCATCCCTTATCTGAAAAAGTAAAGAAATCTAAAAAACCCATGATTGTTGTTGGAGTGGATCAAATTACTGGAACATCAGATGGTAGTTCAATTTTAGGACTTGCTCAAAAAATGGCAATTGAAAAATCAAATGATAACTGGCGAGCTTTGAACGTTCTTCATAATACAGCTAGTCAAGTAGCTGCTTGGGATTTAGGATTTCACAAAGGAATTAATCAACTTAAAGAAATAAAACCTAAAATATTGTTTATGCTTGGTGCAGATGAAAGTAAGATTTCGCGAGATGATTTAGATCCATGTGCAACTGTAATTTATATAGGTCATCATGGTGATGCTGGTGCAGCAATGGCTGATATAATTTTACCTGGGGCAGCATATTCAGAAAAACAAGGTTCCTATGTTAATACTGAAGGTAGAGCTCAACAAACCAACCCTGGCGTAACTCCTCCTGGTTTGGCTAGAGAAGATTGGAAAATTATCAGAGCATTGAGTGAAGTATTAGGCACACCATTACCTTATGACGATTTATCTGAAATACGATGTCGATTGGAACAAGTTGCTCCACATTTAACTAGATATGGAGTCATTGAAGAAGCCAATTTTATAAAAATTGCTGCTAATCTAGCTCCAAAAGAGTGCAACACAGAAGAATTAGATGTAAAACTAAAAGAATTAAAAGATTATTTTATGACAGATGTCATAAGTCGGGCTTCACCTACAATGGCTAAATGTGTACAAGCAGCCATAAAACATAAAGAAAATAAATATTCAACATCATAAAATTAAAAAAAAGCCACAATTTTAGTTCATTAAATAAATTTACTTCATTCTTAATATATTACATTTTCAAAACAATAAATTTTAAAAGTAGTTTCAAAAATACTTTATTATTTTAATACTATATTTTTTTTAAGGTTTAAAATGGCAAAACAAACATTTCACTCTATAAATTATTGTTAATAAGTTCGTAGATGTAAAAAAGATGTATATATACAATAAAGATATATTAATAAAAAATATATAAAATAGTATTATTTAATATAAACTTCAATAATATACTTAATAGAATTAGGCCTCTGATTTATTTTAAATTAGATTAATATTTAAAATTATTTTCTAGTATCTTGATTTGTGCATCAATCACATAGTGCAATATATATATATATCCATTTCATATATTTATAATATATAATGACTACAATATTATAAAAGGCTAATCTTTGATATTAGTTAAAAAGATACAAATTAACATTTGGGTATCTCAAAATTAAAAAAGAGGGACCCTTCACCAAGATTTCTATATGACTAGTGTGCAACCATTGCATTGTATCCCTTAACCTGATTGCATATTATAAAAAATGATATATTTTATTATAATTATTTCTCTAAATTCATTTTTAAATGACTTATTGCCTTTTTGGCTTATTTAAATTGATCTTGGATCTCATTCTAGTTTTATTTTATTAATCTAATTTAAAATATTAGATATATAATTCTTTAATTAAATTATGTTCAATTCAAATCAATGAAAATTTACAAGATTTTTATAACCGAATATATATAATAAATATATTTATAAAGAATAAAAGGAAATAATATATAAAAATGTAGTAATTAAATCTAAATGACAAACAATTAAAAAATATTTTTTGAAATATCAATTTATAATAAATAACTATTTATATTTATTACATTTGTTTGGTTTTTTCTTTACAAGGCCAAATTAGTTTTTAATTAAAACACATCATTGTTACAATAAATATAAAGAGTATTTTTGGCCTCTTATATAAAAATGTATATTATTAAAATAAGTAATTTGTTGTTTTTAATGAATATTCATTTATATTATAATTTTTAAAATCTTATTACGAATAATATCACATTCGGATAAAAAATTAGAATTTATTTTATTAATTACCTAACTTCTTTTGAAACTTCTATCTTGAGATCTCTTTTGAATATATAATAATAATTTATGAATTATTATTTATGTTTGACTGATTAAAATTTTGTTTTTTATTGCATAAATCGTTTGATGATAAAATAAAATTTTATGAATAAATATTTAAGAATGAAATATATTTTTGAATAAAATATATATAATTTTAATATATTATTTTATTAAAATTAGTTTTTTATAAGTATATTTATTTAAATAACCAATAATAAACTTTAAAATTATCCAACTTTAACAAATGACTATAATATATTGATCTCAATGATAGAAAGAGAGATGATAGTAAGATATTTAAGTAAGAAATCGGTAAGAAATACCAGAATATATTAATTATAAAAAGTAAAATAAGTTATAAAAATATATGCAAACTTCCTAGAAGGAGTTTTCATGCATTAGTGGTTTTCTATTTTTCACTAAAATATAATATATATATATTTCTTTTATTATTTTTTTTTTTTAGAAAAATTGGTATTTTGTTACTAGAATCTTTTTTAAGATGCACATGGAACCCAGAGGGTTTTATTTTGTTCTTGATCAACAGCTGCTTTTATTTGAGTGCACATGTAGGCAATATTTACACCTGCTGGGATTATTGCTAAAATAAAATAAATTGATTAAATTAATGGATCCAAGAGAACAATATTAATGAATATAAAATATTATGAAAAAATGTATGATTTTATTTTGATTTTTTCTAATAAATTAATTACCTGATATGTAATGTCTATAGTCTGACTCAAATTTGAGAGCATGTTCATATAACTCTTTGGCTGCCTTTGCCGACATTTTGTCATGCGGAAAACGAGAATCTTTTACTTCTCGAATTTGTTTGGTTGATTTAAATTTGATTAGAAGGACAATAGGATAAATTTGGTGTCGATGTAGTCGTTCAACATTTGCTATATTAATATCTAAAATGCAATGACTATTCTGAAAAACGAAAACAAAAAAAAAATTACATTGTGTCTAAATGTTTCTGAAGTTAAAGATTATTAAAAATACCTTTTCACAGATTTCTTTAATTGCTGGAACTGTGGTATATTCATAACAACAGCCTTTATTTTTAAATTCTACTAATGAACTACTATCCATTGCAGTTGGAGAGCGTCTACGTGCTTCTGGTACACATCGAGTGAATTTATCAGGAAAATCTTGTAAAAGTTTTTCAGTAACACATTCAGCAAGTGGTCCCACTATCAGCACAGGTCTAAAGACTGGATCTAAAAAATTTAATATTTTATTATTTCATAAACTTATTAATTTTGTTGTAATTTTAAAATTATTATTTATTTAAATTAAAATTATATTACTTACAATCAAGTCTCTCTACACGTTGATATGAACACAAAGCGGCCTCTTCATTTAAAGCACCACTATCACTATACCAACCAAGGTTCATATTACTGAAACTAGCAAGTTCTTTTGAATCTCGAGATGAAGAACGTTGATGTTTTTTACGTCTAAAAAAAGATCTTCTTGCAGTTGTAGATCCTCTTCGAGCATCAGCTTCAAGATCTCCTAGAGAGCGTCTTAAAAGTTCTTCTTCAACTCTTAAAAATATTATAAAAATAAGCAAAGTTATTAAAAATGAATTAATTATGAATTATATAATACCATCAAGCTAACAGTAATGAAAGGTATGTACTAATTAACAATTATAACTTACTTATATTTACTAGGAATAATTCCACATTGTTGTCGTTGACCATCTTCGTCAATAAGCCAAGCCCGCCAATGTCCAGGTACACCATTAAACATTGTATTATCGACAAATAAAACATTGTCTTTTCGAAATCTTAGCTGAAGAGAATCATTAAGATCTCCTGCACGATCAAATAATGTTCTTATATAAAAACTATCTCCAGGTTTATCTTTTACTTGGTTATAACCTGAAAAAGAAAATAATATAAATTGAAATAATAAAAAAATAAAAATTTTGTGCTAAACGGGTGATGGGGTGGCAAGGAGAGGTTAGAACAATAATTTTCCAAATTATACAAAATAAATGAAAGAAAACAAAACAAATTTTAAACTTACGTTCAAGGTTATATTGAGTAAGTAAAGTAACTTCATCAGCTGGTTTAGCAAGCTCATAAGCGGCTTCCTCCGCTGTCGCATGACGCAGATCGGTCCCGTTGTATTCTAGAATCTGATCTCCTGTGCGAAGACCGGCCTCGAATGCGAGTGAATCTGGTTGGACGCAATGTACAAATATCCCGACCGCATTTCCTCCCACTAGACTTATTCCTAAATTGTTGCGTTTTCTGGTCTGTATTATCAGATAACGGGGCTGTTCTGCTGTCGTCTTGCTTATCGACGAATTGTTGTTCGGAGAAATATTTGGGTTGTTGGAGTTTGTCTTTACGTTGTTGACGATATTGTTTATAGGATTGGGGTTTGTTTCGGAGTTCGTTAAGCTTGTATTTGGTACGTTCACGTTGTTTGTTGAAGAGGTTGAATCCACTACCTCCTTGCCAGTCTGTGCTATCGCTACTATAGGCTCCTGACCCCCACTTACGCCTACTGCGCCGCTCAGACCACTCAGCACGTTGTTTACACCGGGAACTCCGGTGGTTGCACCGACCTAACAAAAGAAAATTAAACATAAGTATATATTAAAATAGATATATTAATTATAGATTATTTAATATAAAATTCTATTAAATAAATTTAATATTTCAGAATAAAAAAATATTTTTTTAATAATAAATAATACATAAGTATATAAATATATCATTAATAATAACAAATAAAAATAAAATATTTTTCTAATAATAAATATAACAAAGTCGTTTTTTAAAATGGGTTATTTTTTTCTTTCAGGAAAAAACTCACCTCATCCCTGAGGAGAGTCCTAGGAAATGTTTAAAAAAATGAATTTTTTTAAATTAAATCAAATTTTTATATCTATTTTATATGTATACTACTTTAATAATTATCAGTGATTTTTATTACGTTTTGATGTCGAACAAGTGTAGGTATATTTGTTAATTGTCTTAATGACTTTCGTTTCGTTTTTGGTGAATTGCAAGGAGTAGGTGAACCTGAACGCGTATGATTTTCATTTTCGTCTTCTTCTTCTTCACCACTAGAAGAGCTTGCTGATTCATCAAGATTATGATATTCTAAAAAAATATAATTATTAATAATTACATTATACAATATAAAGAAAACAATAATTTTTTTCTTTTGATTTTTAGACAAATCGTATTTGTCTGGTCTTTGTAAGATCTTGTTATTATAATAAAGATATCAAATTTTATCATAATTTACTTACTATCGGGACTATATTGAACCAACATTGTTATAGAATTGCCACATTGTCTTAAAACACTAGCTGCGAGTTGATATGTTGCACTTCTCATATTAATACCACAAACTTCAAGTAATTGATCACCAACTTGTAACCCAACTTGGCTTGCTAAACTGTGATCTGAGACTGTTGATACGAATACTCCTCCAGAATCAGGACAAGATATTTGAATTCCCAGAGGTTCTACAGATTTATCTATATGAACTCTTCGAAGTTCACCTGGGGTAGGTCTAAAAAAGGATTTTTAATACATTTTTAAATTACACACAATCTTAATGAATTAGTAAATATAAATGCATACTTTTGTTGAAAACAATAATCAGGGAGAGAACGTTCGTTTCGATTTAATCCTGAACTTAGTACTTCAACATGAAATGTTGGCATTGGTGATCCGCCATGGTCAGAGGCCCTTTCAATACTGCTTGTTGAAACTTTACTAGTAACACTGGGGTTTGATGGAATTCGAATTCGTTGATTATCTTTTTTACGAGGAAATGTTCCTCCTTCGTAACCAGGACGATAAGCAAGTGGCGGAGGATCTTCTATAAAGCCTGAATGAGAATGTGTATTTAATAGGGATCGAGCCCCTCCTCCATTTCCTGTACTATGAGAATTTGGTACTACGTTTCCCTGTACAACTCCTGGTGAAGAACTTTTATGATAATGTAAATCAGCTGATGGAGAATGTGAATGCTGAAAAAGTAAAAGCTTTAAGCATTAAAAGAGTGTAATAATTAAATTAGTTTTTTTTAAATAAAGTTCAACAATTCAATTCAATTAAAATTGATTAAAAATATTAATTTAATTTAAATTTATTTTTAATATATGTAATCATAAAATACCTGTGTATGCGTTGTATAGGGTGGGTGAAAACAATATGGTCTTGGATCAAGAGTCAAACTATCGCCACTCTGAGTAGAGGGAAATCTTGCTAGTTCAGCTCCCCTTGAGTGAGTATGGTATGACGTATAAGGAAATTGAGGAGGAACATGTAAAGGGGATTGAATCGTTCCACCTCCAACTGTAACTGGACTTAAACTCCCAACAACTGTTGAATTTACACTACTAGAACCTAATGCTGAAGTAGTAGATTTTCTTTTAACATAATACTCAAGGACTTCTTTATTTCCTAAAATATCGAAATATAATATATAATGTATTGAAATATAAGAATTTCTAATTTAATTAAGATCTTTTATATTTTAATAAACATTTACCAATATTTCCGGATTTAACAGAAAAATCAATTTCAGCAGGTTTAGTAAAATATCCGCCAGCTGAACAAGAACTTGATCTATCGTGCTGTGTAGTACGAGTAGGTGTTGTTTGTTGTTGGGGAGTAGATGTTGTTGTTTCATAAAAATGGGTAGGTGAAGGAACTGTTGTAGTATCACCAATAAGCATTGATAAAGGAGTCCTTTCTTTTTGGCGTCGAGGATGTACAATGGTTCCAGTTCCAATATCCATAAGTGGACCATGTCTGGATTTAGGCCAGGTTCCTCCATCTTTATGTCTTAAAGAACTACCACTATTATCACCTGACGTAGCTAAAAAAATTCAAGATTTTATAAATGAATGTTATATTATCATGTACTTATGATTGATAAAATTATAAAAAATTCTTTAGATGAGAAAAAATACAGATGAATAATTATAATTTTTTATTTAAAATATAAATTACCTTTATAATAAAGATTGTTCTTACCATTTGTATTTCTTTTACGCACAGTGTTGCATGTATTATATGAATCTAAAACTGAATCTAGTTGGGCAATAGCATCTTCCTGAAGTTGTTGAGAATGTCGAGATGATTTGGATTGATCATTTGGAAGACCCACTACAGGAGAACTAATTCTTCGTCCTCGATCTATATCGATTTTTTCCCGAATAGACCATGGTCCTTGACTAACTTTATCTGATGCTAAAAAAAATTATGATTATTTTAATATATATAAATTAGTTTAATATTATAATTAATGTCTTTCAAATTTATTAAATATCGATGAATAAGGAGTAAAGATTCTTGATCAAATGTTAGAAAAAGTAAAAGGATAGAGAAATGTTCTAGATCATAAAAATATTTTCATATGAAAAGAAATTGTATCGTAAAATAAATATTATATATATATATATATATACCTTTGGTTTGTGTAGCTGGAGGAAGTGGAGCAGATGGTGCTTGTCTTATTGGTTGGTTAAGATAACGAAGATCTTCATAATAGCGTTCATTTTCTGTTTGACTGGAGCTATTAACCATTTTATGACATTTTCTAGGTTTATAATCAGGTTCTTCTATGCAAGGAGATAGGGACTTTAAAGTAGTTATTGTAAGCACATCAGAAGGTTGATCTAATGCCAAGATAGCTTCATGGGCAGATTTAAGTCCATCAACAGTCTTATTGTTAATGCTGAGCACCCTATCACCTACAGCAAGATTCCCTTCTTTGGCAGCAAGAGAACCTGGAGTAATTTTACAGATATATAATCCCGTATCTATACAAAGTCCATGATGTTCAAGTGGTGAAAGTTGAAGTTGCGTTGTATATAGGCATGGCCCAGTTAATCGTCGCCTGCGGACAACAATGATTGCTACTCGTCCACTTGAGCGCACAGTTTCTAGAACCATTCTTTTACTCAAATTAGAACAGTCTAAATTATTGACCCTAGAAATACAATCACTAATCCTGCAAAAGATAATTAAAAAAAATTTAAGCAAAATAAAAATCTAAAGTTAAATAAAAAATAGATATAATCAGATTTAATTAAAAAATGAAAAGAAAGAATGCGAAAGTTGAATGAAATGAATTAATCCCAGTGGCTAATGTAAAAAAAAAATCTATTTGAATAAAACTTACTTTAGTTTACCATCAGCAATACTCCCTTTTGTAATGGATGCAACATAAATTGCACTGTCATTAGGAAATTGTGGGTCTTCTCTTCCTCCGACCAATTCAAAGCCCAGATCATCATCAGATGCAAGACCACTCTGGAAAATATTATTAATTAAAACAATTTAATATAAAACAAATGCAAAATGTATTAAGTTTACTTATAAGTATTGAAAAAAATAAAATACAAATATTTATTGACACCCATTGAGAAAATTATTTATATATGTTATACACAAATTGAATTTTATATAATAATGGGATGTCTGACTTAAATTCCAGAGTAAAGTTTTTTTACAAATTATTATATCAGCATATTAGAAGTATAACCTTTAATATTACATAATTAAAGAGGATAAAATAATAAATAATGATTAATCAGAAACGTCATTTAGTTTTAGTGATTAATCATTTTATTGGGATTTTTTTTATTAATAATATTATATTATATATAAATTAGAAAAATAGAAAAAAATGTAGTGAATAATCAATAAAGTGATTTAAAAAGATAAATAAAAAAATATTATATTTATATATAAAATAAAAGAAATGACTTCAACAATTACATTGCACTTACCAAATCAAGTTCTAAGATTTTAGTTTCCCATTCTTGGAGATCTGCATCTATTGCCGAATCATGACTATGATTATGACCAACTGAAGCGAATTGTTGTATTCTATTTTCTTTATCTTGATCGGCTTCTATCTTTTCTCTTAACGTATTTAATTCTTTACTTGCTTCATTGCGTTGTTTTTTAATATCATCTGAATCACGAAGTGCTTCGGCAAGATCAGAAACAGCTCTATCTCTTTCTTTCCGCAAACGATCACATAACGTTCGAATACTTTCTCGTTCCAAGACAATTTTATCACGTTCACTAAATGCCCAATCACGTCGCCTTTTGCAAACTTCTGCCTCTTGTGTTGCCTCTATTTTTTAGAATTAGAAAAAATATATGTTAAAGTTTTATATTTAAATATTTTTAAAAAATATTTATAAAATATCAAAACAATTTTTTACATTTATCACTAAATGTTTTTATGATAATATTGATATTGATGAAATGAGTAAGGAGGGAATGAGAGTTAAAAACCCTTGACAGAATTATGGGTATATTTTAAATAATTTACCTTCAAGTTCCAATTGTAATTTATCCATCTGTTTTCTAAGCCTGTCCAATTCCTGATTTGCTTGATCTAAATTATCTACTCTTTCTTTTTGACATTTTCTGTCCCTTGAACTTGATAAAGCTTCAGTAGGATCCTTTCGAGAATTATCTCTAAAATAAAACAGACAATGATTATTTATTTTCAAATAGTTTTTAAAAATAAACACAAGGAATTAAAAAAAAATAAATTAAATACCTTTCTCGATAGGCATTATATTCTAAACGACTACCAAATCCTTCCCTGTTGGATTCTTCCTTGGCTCCAAACTTTTCCCGTAAATCATTACATTCTTTGAGAGCTTTATCACGATCATATAAAGCTGAAGCTATTTCACGCTTCAATGTTTCAATTTGAATTGAAAGGGCTTTTTTCTAAAAAAAAATGTTTATATTAATGCTAATTAGAATTTGTTATTTATTAATATTTTATAATTATACCTCTTCAAGGAGGTCTTTATGTTCAGTCTCTAAAGTAATATTTTTTTTGTAAGCTTGGGTCAAATCGTCAGACATTTTTTCCATTTCTTTATGCACTGTGTCTCTTTCACTCATTATAAGAGTGTATTCTTGCATAGCAGCATTTCTTTCTTCTGCTAATCGTTTTAAATCTTTGGAAGCCTTCATTCTGACTGCCATGGCTTGGTTAATTTCTTTTACGGCTTCTTCATGTTGTTGTTGAACCTTAAAAAGATTTGCTTAAAATTAACACTTGTTTTTTATGTATAAAATAAAAATGATAACATTGAGTTTAAGGTAAATGTTAAATTAAAGTGAGGAAAATAAATTATTATAAATAATCTTACTTTGGCTAGAGCTTCTCGATATTCATCTCTTTCTCTAATAGTAATATCCCATTGTCGAATTGCAGCAGTACACTGATGTTTTAGGCCATTGCGCTCTCGAACAGCTCCATTTCGTTCTTGGGCCATTTCTTCACATTGCTTTTTCATTCTTCCAATTTCTTCCTGAGCCAATTCAAGTTTACTGACTGCTGATGTATGAGAAGCAATAAGATCATCATATCTCTTGCGTAATGAATCATAATCTTCTTTGATAGTTTCATATTTTCTTAGTGCATTTAAATAATGTTGATTTAAAGCATCAGATGTGCCATCATTTGTAATTACTTCTTGTACCTAGAAAAATCAATAAAAATGGCTATTAAATTTAACCTTAATAAAACTTGAATATATATATATTAGTATTATATATTATAATATGTTTGATATATCTTTATTAGATTTTTAAATTAATGTAACAATTAATAATAATCCTGTTATATATTTTTAAATAATTTCAAATTAATCTATTATAATTTACATACAATTAATAATTAATATATACATAAGTATATATCTAATTTAATTATATTATATATATATATATATAAACAAAAAAATATAAAAACAAACCTGGGTATGAATTCTAAGTTCTTGTTGCAGTGATGACACTTCTCGATCAAGGCGTTGTTTTTCAGTAGCCAAATCTCCATATTTTGTCCTTAATGTAGATGTTTCTTGAGCTGCAGCTTCTAATTGATTCATTGCAGCCCGATGTTGACCTCGGAAATATTCCAACTCTTTTTTAGTATGATCATAACGGCGAACCGTATCTGAATTTTGTCTGAAATAGAATTATTGTTATTTTATTTTTATTTTAATATTCATTATGATGAAAAGGAATAGGAAATATGTCATGTCAAATCTTACATTCTTAAAACTTGAAGTTCGTGCATTGCAATTTCACATTGTTGTTTAAGACCATCGTAATCTCGGACAGAAGCAGATGATAGACTTCTATCACTGCTGGAGGCAGTATAGCTCCTTGATAAGGTGCCTAAAAAAGTAAACATTAATAAAATATTTTTACTATCTAATAATAATGTGATTTAATGGTTTAAAATTACCATTACTGCCAGCACTATCTAAAGAAGAGGCTCCAGATGCCATTTTAATTACTGAAAGAGAAAATAATAGATTACGTTAATATTTAAGGAAGTTGTAATCCAAGTAAAAGTTAGCATATATATCTATCCAAGTGGAAAAAAGGAAGGGATAATATAAAAAAACTATTTAAGATATTATATATATATATAAATCTAATTATACTAATAAACTAAAAAGTATAATTTTAAAATATTCTAATTCAACTCGAAAAATTGATTAATTGAAAATATGTGTAGTATTTATATATATATATAAAAAATTATTATTTAACTACTCATTAATTCATGAAACTAAAAAATTGAGAACTGGAACGTGATATTTTTTAAATTAAAATAAAAATAAGAAATTATCAAAATTGGTATATAAATAATACATTTACCTCATTTATTGAGGTCCTTATGACAGTTAGCCATTTTGGAAGTGTCTGCAATTTCTCAGAATCATTAACAACTGTTCTCAAATCGAAGGAGCACGAATCTTAAAGCAGAGAAGTTAAATAGAAGAATCAAAAACTTTATAGTTAGATTAGGGATGGTCTGTGCTGCTGACGAAATTAAGAAATGTAAATGTAAGAATGCGCTTAATTCAAATGTCGTTAAATAAAACATTATTATAAATCCAAATAAAGTTCTATAATTTTTTTAACAAATTTTATTCATTAAGATATCTAATTTTTAAATAAATAAAAATAATTTTTTAAAATTTTTTTTAGATTTTTATAATATAAATGAAATGTTTTTTATAATTTATGTTTAAAAAAATAAATAATTTGAATTGGAGATAGATAAATAGATAACCTAAGCCTTGATTACACGGGCTTAGTACTTGTCATTAGTTCAGGGGTGGGCAAATACTTTGAAGCGCGGGCCTTTTGAAAGCCCGTCGGCCCGTTGTAAAAGTTAGCTCTTATTTTAATTTTTCGTTCAATATGTCTCTAAAAAAAAGATATTTTTTTTATTAGTGTTTTTGAAATATGGTCCTCCGGCCCGGAAGACATTTTGAAAATTTCATTTTGGCCCGCGCTTAAAAGTATTTGCCCACCCCTGAACTAATGACAAGTACAAAGGATAATAATATTGGATAAGAATTTAAATCGAGGTCGCAATCAGGTAACATCTGTTATCATGCCTCTTTAGGCTTAACTCATCAAAACTTTTATCAAAATGGATGAAAAATGAAATATTTGAAACAATTATATTGCCTGTTGTATTATATGGGTGGACGATGTTCTTGGGAGAAAGTAGATTTAGAGAATTTGATATTAGGATTGTTTGCAGCAAAGAAAGATGAGATATCCGGGCTATGGCGGAGATGACTTAACGAGGAATTTCATGACCTCTATGCATCTCTAGATATAGTTAAAGTTATTAAGGTTATAAAATAGAGAAAGCTGGGATGGAAAGGGGTCATGGCTAGAATGGTTGATTAAAGATCGGCGAAATATATTTGGAAAAACCGATTGGGAAACGTCCTGTGTGATTGGGAAGACCAAGAACGTGGTGATGGGACAATGTAGGGAGGGACGTGGGACAGATGGGACAGGGTAGGAGTTAGATGGTTATAGCTCAGACTTGGGGGTTACTTTCGAGATCCACAGAACAAGAAGTCCATAGAGCCACAGGGATAGATAGATTGATATAACAAATACAATAGTAATATATAATTAATTTACTGATTAAATTAAAATATCTTTTAAATAAGAACACAAAAAGATATGATAATATAATGTAAAATACTGATTGCAACAAAATGGATGAAAACCTTTTACATACAGACTTTCAACGAAATACTATGTATTACTTCGGGGCCTGTGGGGGGGACGTACTTTGAGATCTGCGGTCTTTTTTGCGGTGTCATCTATTGGGCGCCTGAAGAGTCAACCGTTGTCGCCTGCAGTGCCATCTTGCGGCTGCGGGCATTCCAGGATTAAAAAAAGGATATAGAGTTACTACCCCTTGGTTCATACACAGACCATCAATCAGTTCATACTGGTTCATACTAACCTGTGATACTAACCCTCTGGGTTGTTTGGACCAGGCCCGTTTCAGCTAAATGTAAATTCTGAAACGGAGTTTGATTCTAAATTCATTTAATAGATAGCGCTACAGGCACAACCAGATTGTACTGCAGGTGCCCGACAGATCGCACTGCAATCACATTTGTAAAAACATCTGATCTGGTTTGGGCCACAGCCCAGGGGCGCTGTAATTTAAGGGGCGCCACGAACGAAAAGAAGAATTTTTAAATATGTTTAAACTAAAAATAAAATGTAGGTTAATGGGAACTTGATTTAACAAAATAATTATAATTATAACTTCAATGAAATACTAAAAAATCATAATTAAGAATTTTAATACTTGAGTCCTAGGATGCAATTGGTTATCAACAATTAAAAACCTGTGTAATAACAAGTTAATTATGTATATCTCAGAATATGATTTTTTAAGCATTTGTGGCAAAGTTTATACTTAATAAAACTTTTGAATACCTATATAGTACTAGTCAATTTAATATGTAATATTTACATTACCCGTCAGAAGTTTCCAAAAACTTTGTTATTATTTAAGCATATCTATTTTAAATTAAATTGAAAAATAAAATAAATTAATAATTAATAAGAAGTAATTTTAAAATATATAAAATGTTTATATCAATATATATATATATATATATCCTATCATATTACCAGGGATGAACGTGAACGTTTTTCAAGTAGCGAAGGCATTTATGACGTGGACGGGACAAAGCCATCAGGACTCCCGCCTGCTGATGTGGCTCCAAACAAAAGGAAGCGTCTACGTTTTTCAACAGCGATTCACAATATCGGCACATGGAATGTTCGCGGCATGAACATAGGCAAACTCGAAATCATCAAGCAAGAAATGCAACGACTTCATATCGATCTGATGGGCATCAGCGAGCTTCACTGGACGGGTAATGGATATTTCAAAAGCGATGAATACACCGTCTTCTACTCTGGAAACGACACCATCAAACGAAATGGAGTGGCCTTTATCGCAACAAAAGAAATCAGCAAAGCCTTATACTCTTTTAACATTGCTGGCGATCGAATTATATCCATACGCATCACTGGAAGCCCCCGCTCAATCACGGTTCTACAAGCATACGCACCAACAACAGATGCACCAGAGAAAGACATCGAAGATTTCTATACCAAACTCCAAGAGACAATCGACCAGATCCCAGCTCGTGACATAATCTTTGTAATGGGAGATTTTAATGCGAAAGTCGGATCAGGTGAAGACTTGCCTGCCGTCGGCAAATTTGGTCTTGGTGAACGAAATGATGCAGTGTTGCACAGAAAATCGTCTCTCAATCATGAACACTTGGTTTGAACAGCCGAAACGAAGGCTGTACACTTGGACAGCACCAAACAGTATACATCGAAACCAAATCGACTACATCCTATGTCAGCGCTGCTGGAAAAGCTCAATACTATCAACGAAAACCTATCCAGGCGCTGACTGCGGCTCCGATCATCAACTACTGGTCCGTTTTAGCACTATCAAGAGACCTCAAGTATTACGCCGCTTTGACACAGACAACATCCCCGCCCAATACGCAGTGGAAATAAAGAACAGATTTGAGGCATTCAGCGACTTCAATGAAGAGCCTGATACAATGTGGGAGAAAATCAAATCGATTGTGGGAAAAACAGCAGAGGAAATCATCCCGTTCAAGAAATCAAGGAAAAGATCTAAGTGGCTGACGGACGAGGCAATCAAGATCGCCGAGCATCGTCGCATGGCCAAAGCAAAGGGGAACATCGAGGAATTCAATGCGGCGTTCCAAAAAAGAGCCAGACAGGACAAAGAAGCATACTGGAACAACCAATGCGAAGAACTGGAAAAGGCGAACCGTCACGGTCACACCCGAACTCTTTTTACCTATGTCAAGCAGGCCAGAAAATCATTCACGGCACGCAAAGTGTCTACCGTCAAGGACAGCGATGGTACAATATTGCAAGAAGAGGGCCAAATCAAGCGACGATGGCGGAACTATGCAGAGGCGCTATACGCTGGCAATCCATCAATCCAACTGGTTGATCAACTCAAACAGATGAATCTGGAACCGGACATCCTGGAAGAAGAAGTCAGTTGGGCTCTAAAACAACTACCAAACAGGAAGGCCCCAGGCACGGATAATTTACCAGCGGAACTACTCAAGCCAATACCAGTCAAAATCCTTACCAAATTGTGTCAGAGAATCTGGACAACAAAATCATGGCCCAGCGACTGGACAAGATCAGTTTTTGTCACGCTTCCTAAAAAAGGTGATCTACAGGAATGTTCTAACTATCGAACTATCGCGCTCATCTCCCATGCCAGCAAAATCCTGCTAAGGATTATACAAAACCGCATTATGACAATCATGGAACGGGAGCTACCAGATGTTCAGGCTGGTTTTCGCAGGGGACGAGGCACGAGGGATCAAATCGCGAACCTACGCTGGATCATGGAGAAGGCTAGAGAGCATCGGAAGGACGTCTATATGTGTTTCATTGACTACACCAAGGCGTTCGACTGTGTGGACCATGACAAACTCTGGACGTGTTTGAAGCAAATGGGCGTTCCAGAGCACATTGAACAACTGATACAAACACTGTACTCCAATCAGGAAGCAACTGTTAGAACATCGTGTGGTAACACCGACTGGTTCAAAATCGTTAAAGGCGTCAGGCAGGGATGCATTTTATCCCCAGCTCTGTTTAACCTGTATGCCGAAACCATCATGCGACGATGCAATCTGGACGAGACCACAATCGGAGTCCATCTTGGAGGTAGGACTATCAACAACCTGCGTTAGGCGGATGACACAACTATACTCGCAGAAAGTGAGAAAGACCTAGAATACTTGATCCAACGAGTTCAAGAGGAGAGTGAACGCATGGGACTGTACCTCAACATCAAAAAAACGAAAGTAATGACAACGGCGTGCAATGATGCAGTAAACATCAAGATCAACAATGAACAGATCGAGCCAGTACAAGATTTCATTTTCCTGGGAGCCAAAATTGATCGAAACGGCGAATCTGGACCAGAGATCAAAAGGCGGATTGCACTCAGCCGGGCTGCAATGCAAGGAATGGATAAAATCTGGAAGAGCAAGGATGTGAGCATTGCAACGAAAATGAGACTCGTCAACGCCATTGTCTTTCCAATAGCAACTTATGGATGTGAAAGTTGGACAATAAAGAAAGCAGAAAGAAGAAAGATCGACGCTTTTGAACTTTGGTGTTGGAGAAGACTACTGCGTATCCCCTGGACATCGCGGACAACAAATAAGACGGTCCTAGACCGTATCAAGTCAAAAATATCGCTTGAGGGCAAAATCGTCAAACAACAACTCTCCTTTTTCGGCCATGTTATGCGCGCAAATTCGCTGGAAACTTCAATGATGTTAGGTAAGGTGAGTGGGACAAGAAGAAAAGGACGGCAAAGAATACGTTGGCTTGATACTATCACATCGGCCACCAGAATGACGATCTCAGAACTTAAAATAATCGTCGAAGACAGGAACGCATGGAGAAGACAGATCCATAAAGTGGCCGAAAGTCGACTTCGACTAAATGGCTAATCATCATATATATATATATATATATATATATTGGTAATTAAAACATTTGTAATATATATATATTAAAACCAAGGGATATATCTTAAAAATAGTAACTAACCACCAACGCTATCAAATGAAACGTGTCTACCCCAGTTACAAGCGAACCACCGTTTAATGGAAATTTAAAAGATTAGCACAAGTAAAATTTCATCATGTTTATATACCTTTTGGGGAAAATTGAACCCTCACTCAATTTATTAAGACGAGGGAAATATTCATGTCCAGATAGATATATGTAAATATGTTATTTAAGTGATATGATCTTTCAATATTTAAAACTTACCAAATTAAATATTCAAAAATTTCAATTTTCTGAATTTTTATATTTTGTTTAGATTCTTGTAAACCACCCCGGCTGCGTCCCTTTTTTATTTTTATTTTAAGATTAAAGTTGTAATTTTTTCTATGAGTACTTAATAGTCGTTCATGCCATAATAGGTATCAGCGTTTGAGATTCGGTAAAAAAACAAATTAAACGTCAAATCTCTCTGTTTTATTATATAAATATATCATATTATGGTTTATAAACCACCATCTTTCCTAATATTCCTACGCCTTCTGTTAATGGAATGAAAAATAATGCTATAATGCAGGAATGAGCAACCCGCGGGCCGCATGAGGTCCCCCGACAGATTTTTGCGGTCCGCCAAGCATAATGGTACAATATCATTTTATTGGTCCTAAACATTTTCGGGCTACTTCATTACTGTTAAGTTAAATAAACCTTAAAATAATCGCTACAACAATGAAAGAGACATGATGGTATTATGTGAATTTTTCATTAAGTAAATATTTAAGGTTTGATAATTTATTAAGTTGTATTTTTTGTCAGAACTTTTGTTTCACTCTTTGATAATAAAGGTTGCTCTCCCCCGCTATGTCTTACTTTATTAGTAGATATTTCATATATGAGTCAAAAGCAACTTTTTGCTAAAATGATATTTTTAAAACTTTCGTTGCAGTAAATTAAGCAACGTGAGAAAGTTTATTTTTGTCTGTGAATATTGCAAATAACATAATCTTATATAAAATACATAATATAAAATTGAACTGATCTCCTTAAATGTTTTTTCATTTTCCTATTTTATATCATTTTCTTCTACTATTCAATGATATTAAATTAAGATGGATAAAAACAATTATTCAGAATCTGACATTCCTTAAAGACAATAAAATATGATTTTATAATCGTATGTAAATAAATTTTGTTTCAGGGGTATTCAATCTTTTCTATTAAGTGAACCATTATGCATTTATAGTCTTGAGATCACAATAAAATTAAAAAAAATGTTTTTTTTTCTTCATTTTTTTTACGTTAAAGATTGGGCCAGATTGGGCTTATACTTATATACAAATGAATTATTTAAATTGATAATATGAATTTACATAAATTTAAAGAACCATCCAAAAAAGTCAAAAATTGTGGACAATATATTACTCTCCTTTGTTCTTATTAAAATCGAATTATACTAATTATAATGAATAAAATGTTTTTTATTTAGGATATTTTATTTAATTTATTCGTCTTTCTTTAAAAAAGTTGATCACCTTAAAATATATATATTCTTTGTAATTTCCCTATTTTGTTTTTATTTTATATATCTTGACTTAAATCTTTAGTTATAAATTTTAAAAATGAGTCAATGTAAATGTAACACTAACTTTTTCATGGTGGTTGGACTTATAGTCTCTAAAAATTATCAACAATCGAAATATATATTAAAGGTATTTAATTTAATCAAATTTAACAATAAAATTAATTTAATTCAAATTCTAATATTTAGAAAATTTATAATATAAAAAAAAATGAAATGTCTCAACCTAAATTCGTTGGTTTATTTGAAATGGAATGGTATGAATTCATCGAAAAATCTATTAGGGTGAGTATTATAATAATTAAATATTCCTTCAAAGAGTATCAGGAAAATGTAAACTGTTGATTTATATTCGTCATGATAAGATATTCTTAAACATAATTTCTAATATATACAATTGTACTTACATCGACTTGTTTTCAAAACATATTTTATATAGGCATAATCTTCATCTTATTTGTCGCACATTCCTTCTTCAAAATAATACCAATAGACATTGGATTTAAAAAATAATAAAAGTTAATTTGACAAAAGAAATTATTCTAGAGTTTATCCCATTTCTTTCTAAACTATTGATACCATCAAAATATAATTATTAATTATATTTTTTTCTCTTCGATCAGGAACATGGTGGAATTTTAGTAGAATCAACACTATTAAATGCCATAATTTTTAAAAATGATAACTATTGGGGAACTCCTAAAGATTTAGTAAAATGGATGCAAGAAAAATATGCTTTTAGTTTACCAACAAATTTAGAATTTTTTGAGAAAAAAGTCGAGAAAGAATATAAAACAGCTTTAAATAGAAATGAGGTATCTTAATATTTTTATTTTTCATAAGTTCCTCTTGCAGTGGATAGCAGATTTTTTATTAGAAATCTGTTTCAGAACCCGAAGTCAGTGATTTCAAATCTCAAAAAATTATATATAATAATTTTTTCCTTGTCCCTCCTTATTACAATAAATTAGATTTGAAGTACAGGCTTCATATTTAAATATCTTTTATTTCTTTCAGAGAACACACGTTTATTTGGGAATAAAATTAAATGAAATTTTTATTGGGTATTTAGTTTTTATGGTTAGTATTTATGAAGTAGAATTTCAATAAAAACATAATTATATTATTAATTTTTATTGAAATAGCTTTATTCTGATCTTCTTCCAATTACATGTGAGAATTTTAGGTGTCTCTGTACAGGAGAAAAAGGGTTTTACAAAGGCGTGCATTTATCATATAAAGGAACAAAATTATTTAGAATTGCAAAATCAGGATGGATCCAAGGAGGAGGTAAATTTTGTTATCATTTAAATAAATAGTAAATTTATATAACATTATGTAAATATTCCAGAATTAATGAATAGTCAAGGACAAACCTCTTGTATTTATGGAAAAAGATTTTCAGATGAAAGTTATTGTATCCCTAAAGATCGTAGAGGTATTCTTTGTATGGCAAATATAAAAAAAAATTTCAATGCTTCACAATTTGCGATTCTTTTAAATCCTCATGAATGGGCAAATAATTATAATGTAGCTTTTGGGTAAATTAGTTTAAAATTTAATATTTTAAAATTATTTTAATAATTGTTTTTTTATGTTAGGCAACTTATTGAAGGAGCTCATATTCTCAAAAAAATAGAAAACTTAAATACGCATTATGAAAGAATTATAGATGAAGTTATTATAGAAAATTGTGGGGTTATCTCATCAAAAGAACCAATATACATTTATCCTGTAATTAAAACAATGTTTCGTACAACCCCTACAATTGAAAAAATTCAAGGTTCATTTAAATATGACGGAATCGGTTTTGATGAAGTAGTTTGGAGAACAATTTTACAACGATCTTATGAATATCTTGGGAAAAGAGAAGAAGGAGGTTTAATGCCAAGTATCGTAGATCCTAGAGATGTTCCATCTTCAATTAATGAGCTTTCTTGGAGGCTTGGATTATATTCCTTACCAAAATCTACAGAGATAGAGGAATTGTTCAAATTTGTTTTAGAAAATACTTCTTTAGTAAATTTTTTCAGTGAAACATCTATAGATAAAAGAGTTTTTATTGGTGATATTATAACAAAAGTACATTCGAGAATGTTTAACATTTTACAAGATAAAATATTTGTAGAGGGATTAACTTGGCTGGCTTTTGAAAGAGCAATGTTTTTATCTTTAGAAACACCCGAAGGTTTTTGTAGAGAATTAATGAGAAATATTGCTGAAATGTTAAAATTAAGAATAGAAGCTATCTATGAAACAAATTTAGCAATTGATGAAATTATTGCAAGAATGACAAATAATAAAGAATTCATATCACTTATTATAGATATATTTATTGAAGATGTAAGCAAATTAATCATTAAATCGTGCATAGACCTTGTTAGGTAAGTTTATGTTTTTATAAAATATATTCACGTCAATTTCTATCCAATTTTATTTTTCAGAGGTGAAAATATAAGCGAAACGGAAATTTTAAATCAAGATAGAAAATCAGAAGAAAACAATGAAAATAATGAGGACCAAAAAGAAGAAGGTAAAGAGGATACAAAAGAAGAAAATGAAGGTGAAAAAAAAGAAGACTGAAGGCGGAAAAAATAATTAAGTGATTAAAAGATCAAAAAAGAAGGGAAATTATAAAATAAAATTTAAATATTATTGTGATTTTTTTTGCATATTTAAATATTTACAGGTTTGAATACATTTTTATTCGAAAATTAAAAAATATCTGAGGAAAAAATAAATAAATTACATCAAAAACTCACATAGAAGAATTATGAATAAAAAAGAATACGAACCATCGATAAAAACAAAATTCAGTTAGTTATAAAAAATTAAAAAGTATTAAAACAAAACAAAATTAAAAAATAACAAATATTGCATATAATTAATTTCTAAAATTAATCTTTTAAAATGAAATTTTAATCTTAATTTAATGAATGATTTACCTGGATTTTATTATTACAACTTTCCGACTTTTGAAATAATATATATTTAAGAAAATTAATATATATCAATAGAAGTATTTTTGTATTGTCGATCAGTTAGAAAATTCCAACGATATCCTAAAATTTGAGACACTTCAGTTTCTACAGATTCATACGATCTTGACGCTTTGCGCAACCAATAATAAAATTCAGGATCCCAATCTGGACTTTTTGGCCAATCAGCTCTTAAAATTACTGCTTCTCGACGAATATGAAAAATTCGTAAATTTTTTGCAGTATGAGCCAATAAAAGAACAGTTGCTGTAGATATGCGTTCCCGGATCATCTGTTTAAATAAAAATTATTATCTGAATGGAATAATTTTCATTTTAAAAAATTAATATATACATATATATACAAGAGTAATAGTTACCTTTTTGTTGTTTTAAATTAATTAGGGATTGATTAAAAGGTAAAAATAGAATATTAATAGAAAAAACATAAATTGTTACCAGACAGACTTAGTTGCACTCAAATATCAATCAAGTTTTTCATGCTTCATCTTTAAAGAATTAGTTAATTTTAGTCGATTTAACAAAAGAAAAAACATACCAACGTATGAATAAAAGGACATTGACGGACCATCAAAAGTAACAATGAGTCAATTCTTTCATGAAATTTTTTGCATTGATAAAAGCGTGGTAGGCTTTTATGCGCATATATATTTAAATGATCTTTATACAAATCTATTGCTGTCATTATAGAAGCATTTTGTATCTAAAAAAATATTTTGTTATAATTAAATTATTATAAATTTTAAAATTTATTCTTATATTCTTTATTACTTTCATTTGCTGAGAATTATAAATAATGGAAGAAACTGGAGCTTTTTCTTGCCACAAAACATCTCGGTCTTTTAAATTGTCCATTTCTAAATGAACTTTTAAATGTGGGTTTGACTTTTTGCATATTCTCCAAATTTTAGCTGGAAATAAAATGGAAAAAAACATTTTGTTTCCATAAATAATATTAATAATATTTAAATAAAATCACTAAATAAAAAACATTTTAAAATTTTAGCTAGACCGATGATAGATGCCAACTTAAATTATAATTCCATTAAACAAACATAAAAAGTAATATATAATTACTTATTTATTATTAATATTAGTAGTTGAAATATTGATCTCTTTGAAAAAAAAAATATTTTAATTTATTATTAATAATAATGCCATACCTGGTACTGGTGTACGTTTTGTTTCCAGAGGTGTATATCTATTTTCTATAATATGTAAGTGTTTTAAAGGTATTTCACCTAAAAGTTGAACCACATCTGGTCCGAGATTTTGGGGACTTAATACTAGAGTCTGTTAATTTAATCTGTATTAATATATTAAATTAGAGAGAATATATATTTTATAATGAATTTTCATTACTTGTAAATTAAGAAATACTCCAACATGTAAAAGTTGATATTCAAGTTTTGTTGTATTTATAAGTATCAAAGTCTTTAGAGTAAGTGAACAAAAATTGCACACATCATCAAGCAAATATTGTGCTTCTTGCCTCTCCAACATTAAATTTATTAGCTCTAAACGTTTTAATCCATGAAGATTACTCATTAAAGTTTTTAATGAATCTAATAATTTACCTAAAATTAGAGAGTGTAAATAATTAAAAAAAAAAGAAAATGTTATTGACAACTAACCCCCTGTTCCAAATGTCCTTCCCCCTTCTTCAATTTCTTCTCCTACAGCCATATTGCAAGGAAAGTGAAATTTCAATGTCGTAATATTTTCTCTAAATTTTAACATATTTTGTTCAGCAAAAAATGAGACCATATTCATGAATTCATATAAATTATAAAAATTAATCATAGGACCAAGTATAATACGTTTAAAATGTTTGCCGACTGTAGTTAAACACATTTGAGTTCTTAAATGATCTAAAACATGCTAAAATTGAATAAAGAAAAAGTCTTAGAACAAATCAAGGCTCTACATTTAATAATAATATATTTATAATAGGATTAAATTAAAGTTTAAAAATTGTAATTTTTAATAAAAGCAAATAACGATTTATTTATAATTAAATATTTGAATGAGTTAGTATGTTATTGAGATTATAATAAATGTGATTCCTTATTCACCTGCCATCCATAATAATAATTAAATTTTCTTCTTGTTAAAGTATTATCTTCAAGTGTAAAAGTAGACCAAACATATTGCAAATGGAATACTCTGTACCAATTTCTACACACCATTGAAGCATAAAATCTTTCCCGAATTGTTAAATGGGCAAATATTTTCTCTAAGATTAGATCTGGTAAATGGGACCAATAATTTGGTTCGGTATTAGAATAATCTTCATAATTAATATTATTATCTTCATTTACATCAAGATCAATAAAAACAGCTAGAATGAATATAATAATAAATATAGTTTAAAACTCACACACTCATAAAGATATAAATCTTGATTTAGTTAATAAAAATACCTTCATCATTGTCATCTACCTTCCAACAAGCGGCATTCATTTTCAAATGAATTCCGAAAACAACTAATGTTTTATATTCAAATATGGGACTGAATTTCTATTACTTTTGTGATTTATTAAATTTAATTTAACTTATTCCATTATATATTATTGTATGGCTATAGTTAATAATAAATAAGTGTGATGCAATTAATTTAAACGTCAAATAAAAAATTAAATTAATTTGGAAAATTGTGTGATATATTCTAATTGTTGATTTTTTTTATATTACATTTTATATAAATTCTGATAAATCTAGATATTTTGATTTATATCAAACAAATATTACACATTTATACTTTGTCTCCAAGGTATAAGGTATAAACAAAAATTAATCGAATAAATATATAGAAAATGTGAATTAGATTTAGCAATCAATTAAATATCAATGTGATCTATATATTAGAATAGGCAATGCAGATTCAAAGATTTCACATATATTATTTAGGAATAATAAATGAATTCTTCTGATTTGGCTCTGAACCCCAATCTAAATATAATTTTATCCCGCATTAATTTAAAAAATAAAATAATTAGATAAATATAATTAATATCATAAATCATTAATAGTTTTTCATTCCATAGTCCATAGTGGAGGCAAGATGACTTCTCTCTTCTTTAAATGTTATTTAAGAATTTAACATGCAAATAGTTGGACTTTTAAAAATGTTTTTGAAGAACGGTTTATAAATATTTTCTCTGGGTTTACACCACTCAATTTGAGAAAGATTTACGATATGTTAATAAGTCTCCTTTCAAAATTATTTACTCCAAAATTGCAGGGATTACAATCAATACAAGAGATCCAAGTCATCGATCATCAATTTTTGATAAATGATCTTAAGCTCTATAAAGCTAGTCTAAATAAACTTAAATGTTTAATTTCAACAATTAAAATACTCATTGAGGATGTAAAATGTCATTAGAGTCGATAAATCTATATCAACCATATCAGTGGAGGAGCAGTTTCATCATATCTAGGAAGTCCAGAAACTTGGATTTAAAAACAAAAGCACCATATTATAAGTACAATCCAGAGAATGTAATTGAAAAAGTAAACTGAGGAAGGCCGATAAAAAGATCAACAGACCAGACATTCTTGTAATAAACAAAAAGGAAAAATGTGCTGATATAATCGTTACATTCCTCTTATATCAAATATAAGAAAAGCTAAACCCAAAAATTGAGAAAGTAGAAGAGAGTTCGATCTTGTAATAAATTAAGAATGGAAAAGGATTAAATGCCCAAATGTTATCTCTGCTGAGAATGTTGTCTCAATCAAACTGATAAATATAATTGGACTTGCACTCCAAAACCTTAAGTATAAATCATAAATCAATAATTCTTTAAACTCATCATTATTATAATATTTAGAGTAGTGTGAGTAAGGGTGATTTCCCCCTTCATATAGACCTGGCCCATAAAAAAAACAAAAATGTTTGTGTAGGGGAAATTTTACCGGTACCTAGAGTTAATATCACAGCTCGGATAATAGTAATAATAATAATAATAATAATAATAAGGGATAGGTACAAAAGTCAGAGGGTTTTTTTAAGGGATAGGGGAAAATTACCAGCATTAAATGCTGAGTAATTTTAAAAACTGATAATACAAAAGAAATTGTAATTAAAAAATGTTTTATTTAATAAAATATGAAAGATACCATATCAACTTGTGAACTTTATTATATAAAAAGTGAAAAAAAATAAAATAAAATGCAAATATTAAAAAAAATGACAATAATAATAACGATTACAATGTACATACATCTTATTAGTATATGCAGTCAAGGGGAGATTTATAGCTAATATTTTAAAAATTAAACTTAAATCTTAAACTTTTAGTAAAAATTAATTAAATTCTCATAGGAGTTTCAATTTGATATATAAAAAACATTTCGATTATTATAATCATAGAGTTAAAAAAAAACCGGCAAATCTGAGACCCTAACAATTGTTTTAATAATAAGTTTATATTAATTGATAATATATTATAATAAATTAAGAATATGATGAATTTATATGTTATTCAATAAGAATATATTTAAAAAAATAACTAAATTATGAAAATAAATTTAACTAATGCGGCAAGTTTAAATTAATCAACAACGCTAACTTCAGAAGATAATATGGACAAACAAATAACAAACCTGTCACTAATTCTAATATCTTACATTTTGAATTTATCTGAAGTATTTTATATAGCCTCAATATCTTAAAACTTTTAAATTAATTAAGATATACAAACATTAATAATAAATTCATTATTTAATCAAAACATTTTATTTAATTTTTTATATATAATAATATATTTATATTAAAAAAATTAATCTTTTCAATTCAAATTTTAAGTGATTATATTAATTTAATTAGTTAGAATGTTTTATGTTTTTTCTTTATTTAATTAAATTTTTAATTTAATTTGAAAAATTATGGGTGAAGAAAGATTAGTAACTGAAGTTCCTAGTTCTTTAAAACATTTAGCACGTTTAGTTGTTCGTGGATTTTATACGATTGAAGATGCTTTAATTGTTGATATGCTTGTTCGCAATCCTTGTAAGGTTTTCTATTAAATAATTTTTTTTTAATTAATTCATTTTAATTAATATAATTATTTTAAAGGTATGAAAGAAGATGATATTTGTGAACTTTTAAAATTTGAAAGAAAAATGCTTCGTGCCCGAATAGCTCAACTTAGAAATGATAAATTTATTCAAGTAAGATTAAAAATGGAAACGGGGCTTGATGGTAAAGCCCAAAAAGTCAATTACTATTTTATTAATTATAAGGTAATTATTTATTTTAATATCTAATTCTTTAATATTTGGAGATAATAATTTATACCTTTTATTTTCTCAGACATTTGTCAATGTCGTTAAATATAAATTGGATTTAATGAGAAAACGAATGGAAACGGAGGAAAGAGATGCAACTAGTAGAGCAAGTTTTAAATGTCTATCATGTCGAAAAACTTTTACAGATCTAGAGGTATTTTATAAAAAATATTTCTTTCAATTCATAATAAAAAAATAACATACAATTCCTAAAATATCAAAAAAAATTATTTTCTATTCTACTTTTAAAGGCTGATCAACTATTTGATTTTACTACTGAAGAATTTAGGTGTACTTATTGCCATGAAGTTGTAGAAGAAGATCAATCAGCCCTTCCTAAAAAAGATTCTCGATTATTATTGGCTAAATTTAATGAACAACTAGAACCATTATATATATTGCTTCGAGAGGTTGAAGGAATTAAACTAGCTCCCGAAATATTAGAACCTGAACCTGTTGACATATCTACTATTAAAGGGTATTTTTGATATTCGTAGTTTTGATAAAAGTTGATTAAATTATTATTAAATGTCGATAAATAAATTTTAGTCTTGATACCAAAAGAACTAACCTTATCAAAAGTGGTGGCGATAACAATTGGTCTGGAGAAGCTACTCGAATGCAAGGTTTTACTGTTGAAGAAACTCGTGTGGATGTTACAATAGGTGATGAAGTTGTTCAAGAACAAAATACAATGCGTAAAGAAAGACCTATATGGATGTCTGAGAGCACCATTATATCACAAGAGACAGTAATGGTATTATTATATACATTTTTAATAAATCATTGTTTATTATTTATATAATTATTTATTTATTAATTTATTTTAGAATGATTCTTCAAGACAAACTAGTTCTTCAGAAGCTATTGAAACAAAACCTGTATCAACAACTACCTCTACCTCTGGCAAAAGTCAAGAAGATATTATGTCAGTGCTTTTGGCGCATGAACGTCGGGGAATTGGATCTGGCAATCAAGTTGCAGCCGCAGCTCTTAAAGGCATGCAAAATGAAAGTGGCTCCGATTCAAGTGGCGAAGATGAGAGAGACATGGAAAACGTCGAGCCAGGTAAATCTATTATATAATCCATTTATGAATTATATAATCAAAAAAAAAAGATTTCAATTTTTCTATTTATCTTAATAAATAAAAAATTATTGGTTTGGTGGATTATATAGATTAGTTATTGAATATAAATTTTTTAATTGATTTCTAAACTTCTTTAGTAGCTATTCCTGTTTCAATATTAAATGATTTATGGACATTAATAATAATTTTTATGTTATATATTTATTTTAAATTATATTAATAGAGATTATTATCTTGTAGCTGAAGTCGAAACAATGGACACTGATGATGATGATGAAATGATTCCAGTCGTATCAGTTGGAGGTAGAACTGTTTCTATTACAGAAGTGAATGATACTCTAATAGCACAAATGTCTCCTACAGAAAAAGAGAATTATATTCAAGTTTACCAAGAATATTATTCACATATGTACGATTAATTAATTATAAAATATTTCAAAATATACATATATATATATAATACACAAAAATATTAAATAAATTGTCATATTTTATTATCACATTATATTTGTACTTATTTCAAATAAATAAATATAAATCATATATTTTTTTAAATATTATAATATATATTAATTTTAGTGATTAGTATTCAGATACAATAAGGCAAAAGTTGATAATTTTTACTATAATGAATAAATTGTTTCATATCTTCCATTATTTTATAAATAACTGTGTAATCATTTACATTAATATCAAGTTTTATTTTATGAATTCTGTTCATTTCTAATGATGATGGTTTTGTAATGTTTAAATGTTCTTGTAAAGAATGAAATTCTCTTATTTGATAACCTTCTATAAATGATATATATAAAAGTTCTGTCAAATATTTAATTTTTGTATATTCTTCATTATTTCTTAAAGGTTCATATGAATTTTTATCTTTAGTTTCGAAATCATTGAATAAATCTAAAATTTTTTTGTCCGAGGTATGATCGAATGCAGTTTTGCCTTTGTTATCCGATGTTCTAAGCAGGTAACTTCCTGCAAATACATTTAAATAAATATTACTTAAATTAATTAAAAATACTATTTTCGGCTGATAAGATAAGATTATATATTTTATATATTTAGTGATAGAATTTATCTATTGAATTGATTTACCAGAATGTTCTAAAAGAATTTTACAAATGTCATAATGATTATTCATTGCAGCATCCATTAATGGAGTTATTCCTTCAAAAGATCTACTATTTACATTTACGCATTTGGACATATCATCTGAAATTTTTGACATTTTTTAATTATTATTTTTGTTATATTTATTAATAAAGATCATAAAAACTTACTTGGTTTATAATTTAATAATATTTTAACTGCTTCAAGATTTCCGGCATTACAAGCTTCATGTAGTGGTGTCCACTTAAAATTATCTTGACAATTAATATCAATTTCAGCATTATTTAATAAAACTTTAATATCATTTATACGATTTCTTTTGCAACATACATGAAGTTTTGTTTCCCCTGAAATTAATAAGAGAAATTAGAGTGACCAATCTTTTAAAAATAAATATCATTATGAAGAAAAAAGATGTAGAGCATAATATGTAGTTTTTAGTAAATGTCTAGGTATTAAGGAAGGATATTTGTACATAAAAGAAGAAATATAAGTAAAATCATTATTTTTTAGAAGATTATATATTATAATTATTAAGGAAATTGTTTTCAAGTAACCGATTCAAGCGGACTGACAGCTCTTATATAGGCAGTGATATTGGCGCCAATCATAAGTCAGTCCGCTTGAATCGGAGCAAGCGTACGGTTACTTGAAAAAGACTGCAGAATAAGCAGTCGAAACATTGTACAGTTATTTTAATTTAATGAATACAAACAATGTGGTCTTTTAATAAAAATTCCCTTAATAATTATCAAAATAACCACAAAAGCTTTAATAAATACATTATATATTATATTTAACAGATTTTGAAAATTTTGTTAAGAGTTCCACACCTTTGTCATTTTTTTTATTTAATTCTGACTTTTGAGAAATATTGTTTATATTAACATCACATTCTTTAAAATTTCTAAGTGACCTCAAAGCATATTCCTGAAAATGAATTTACACATATATATAAATATAAATACTAAACTTTTATAAAAATTTATTAAATATTTACAAGTGTTATGTGAGGTTTAGAATTTGTTTTGTAATAATTAGTTAATTTAAAATTAATTAGTAACATTTTAATCCATGGTAATCGAAATTGTTTTATTATTTTTATAAAATCCTCTTCAGACAATTCTTTAACAAAAAAGAAATAACATGTATTAAAATAACTAAAATTATTTTTTATAAAAAAATTTAATACATTGACTAATTGTATTTTAATGGTAAAATTATTATTATTAGAAAATTAAGAACTGAAATTAATTTAGCTTATTCATTAAGTTAAATTAAAAATAAATTTTGAATGTACCTTATTCAAATAATAATTGATTAAATTTTGATGTTATTTTGAATTATTATCTTTTGTCTTATGAACTACTACTTTAAATAATAGGAGTTTCTTACCAGATAACATATTAAAAAGATCTTTACAAAATCTTTGTGCATTAATCTCAACATATGGATATTTTATTTCTGTATTTTGAGAAATAAAATTTAGAAATTCTCCAAGAATTGAAATTAATCTCTAAAAAATATAATTTAGAAATAAATAAAAAGTTAAAATTTTCATAATGTATAAAAATACCTCAATAAAATCAAACGATGAATTGTTATTTATTAATAATTTATTTAAAAGTCTAGTATGAATATTTGTTGAAGTGTTAGAAAAATTTTTAGTATATGGGAAAAAAAATTGTCCAATTAAAGGAATTTTATCACATTTTATTTCATTTCCTAATTCAGTATAAAGCCAATTAACAAAATCTTCTTCTAAAATATTTGTAAGTAAATTGAGAATAATATTAACGCGTTCGATCCTTTCATCAATATCCAAATTAAAAAAACTATTTTCTGTAGAAGCCATTAATAGGGAATTATCATTGTCATTTATTTCTTCAATGTTTTTATTCCTTCTATTTTTTTCATCATTAAGAAGATTCAATAAATATATTATCAAATTATCTTTTTTGGATTTATAATTTCCCTAGAAATATTTAATTATATTAATTTTTAATTATATTATATTAATCAAAATAAAATTGATTATTTATTAGTGGAATTATTTAAAAAATAATTCCTAGAAAGTTGAGATTTTTTATACAAATTAATTTCATTATTGCTAATTTATTATAATCTTAATTTTCGGTTTTCAAATTTTTGATATATATATGACTATTGAATTAAATACATACCAATGATGGACTTTTATTAAAAAGTTTATAATAAACAGGTTGCATGAATTGTTCAATAACAGAATAATTAGAAACAATCTTTTTTAATAAATTGATTGATTGATTTTTTAAAATAATATCTTGAGCGTTCTATAAAAGATTCAAGAATTTGAAATAATTTTAAAATATTTATTTAAAAATAAAACGAAAATGTACCTTACCAAAAAAATCTTTAAAACATTTAAAAATATATCTTCATTAGGGTAATACTTGATAGTGTACATATTTATGATCTCAAAGGCTCTAGTCCAAAAATTTTGATTTAAAAGGTCATGAATAGAATATAATAATATATCATTAAATTTTTCTATCTATTAAAACAAAAGAGTGTATTGAATAAGAGATTTTATTATTAAATAAATGTTTAAGCACCTTTATACTCCTATTCACTTTTAAAGGTTTTAATAAACCAAATCTCAAATGATGTTTATCAAAATACTCATAAATACACATTTTGTATGCATAAATAAAATAATTCATTCCAGTATCATCTTCGTTTTTCTTTAATTTACCATGTTCACTTTTCATTTTTTTTACATCTTCATTTGTATTAATCTTTCTTTTTCTCGTTTTTGTTTCACCTAATACTAAATTATTTGAATCTTCTGGATTTTTAAAAATAGAAGAATTCGAGACAATATTTTTTTGGTCCTTAGGCGAATCTAGAAAAATATAGATTATAAGTTGTTTGAATAAGTCAACTAGAGAAATATTATGACATACCATTATTATCTAATTTTCCAATTCTTTTGGATTTATTCATTAATCGCGAAGACTCTTTTGAATTGGCTTTGGACTTGGGTATATATGCGATATCAGAATTCGAGGTCGAAGAATTCTTATCAGATTGTTTTGGGTTAGGTGAAAAATAATTCATAATTGTATTTGTTTGGGTTATTTTATTTTTATTTTTTTTCATTTTTATAATTTATCATAAAACAGAATTAGATTAGAAAAATATTAATTATTAGGTAAAATGTCATCTATTAATGAATTATCAAAAATATTAAGATTTTATTTAATAAAAAATTATTAAGTGAGTACACACACACAACTATACATTACAATTATAAATAATAATAATATCAAAACAAGATTAACACCAAAACACTGCATAACACAGATAGATTACAATAGATTAAATCAAAATATCATCATGTTCCTTATAAACTACAAGTTACAACACCGAGAGCGCTGCAATCGACTAGTTTTTTTTTAATTACATCAAATAACAATGTTTCACCAAATTTTACTTTTATTTTAAAATTGTTTAATATTAATCAAATTCCAAGTCCCACATCTTCTAATATTAAATGTAATTAATGAAATTTTACAAAAGATTTCATTTCTTCCAAACAATAGTCTATCAATTCTTTTAAATTAAAATAATATAATTATATATTATTAAAGCCTGGATTTTTTTAAGCATTTAGTTAAAAAAACTATTTATATATTCATCTATTACCTTAAAAAATTACTCACCACAAGCATTAGTTAAAAATAACCTTTTACTCCTCACCCGTTCATTTGCCTCTTTAATGTAGTGGCTTCCTAAGCAAATAATTATCATTTAAGAATTCTTCATTTCAGCACTATATATTCAACATTTTAATATTTTAATTAATTATAAATCCTTAGTATTTATAATATTATGCTATTATTATAACTTCAACTTGCAAAGACGTACATTTATTTAGGTGATAATATACCTAGTTTAAATAATTTATTTCTAATTATTTATAGTAACTATTATATTGTTTCTAGATATATGATCTTTAAAGAAACAAAACGAAGAACATACCTATATTATTTTATAAAAACAAAAATCTTTCAACTCCACAATAGTTTTATAATTGTTCTTCAATTACTTATCCAAAATATTAAAATTTCATAGAAATATTAATTATTTCAGATCTTGCTTTAAGCAACGATATTCTTTCAGCCATTCCTATAATGAGGTCTCTATTCTTATCCTCTTCAATATCCTCTTCCCACCTTACTTTTATGCATCGTCAAATTTTATTTTCCATATTATATTTAAAAAGAACTTAAAGTTTAAATTCCGAGTGGAGGAGTCTTAAGTATTTTTAATTAATTTAATAATTTTTTTAAAAAATTTTTAAATAAATAGAATAGATATTAAATCAGTTAAATATTGTAAATTTATTTTCTATTCGATATTTTGGAATTTCATTAAATCCTATTTAAATATTTTTATGCGATGTATATATATTATGAATCTCATAATGCTTTTGTGAAATATCAGTAACACCTAGAGTTCAATCTTTACGCAAACAATCACATAATAATCAAATACTTTCTCGTTTTCAAACAATTTTACCAGATTGACAAAATTTCCAATTACGTCGGTTTTTGCTTACTTTTGTCTCTTAATTAACTTTTATTTTTGATTTAAGAATATATATTGTTATTATTATAAAACATATCGAAAATATGAGAGAGAAATTTACAATACATTGACAACAATTTAAGTGTTAATTTATTAAATTTTAATAAAAGTTATAAATATATATTTAAATAATTTTGTATAAATAAATGATTGCTCTATGACATTACGTATAATATTTCAAATATATAAGATTAAAAAAAAATGTACATAAATCGATCCTGAATTTCAAGACTTCAATAGAATTACATCTTTTAGGTCTTTATAAAAAATTTAAGGGTTAGTTTTTTTAAAAAAAAAATTGTATTTAAAATTTCAAAATGTAGTGTATTTTATTAATCCCAATCATCATAATAATATAATAAAAATAAAGAAAGTAAATTCATAATAAAAAAATAAATACTCTCTTCTCTGGGGAACAAACAAAATATAGATGTGTTGAATTTATATATTGAAAGTATTATGGGGGCCTGATCGTATTCATTTTTTTAAAATAAATTTAATAAAAAACTATTCACATGTAAAAAATATAATTTTTTTCGAATATTTTTTAATTCTAAAAATATAACAACATATAATAATAAAATTTTTGTATTATTGGATTGTAAAATTATTATATGATGGTAAAAATGATGATAAATTAAAATATCAAAAATAATATAAAGAGATAAGAAATGTTCTGATAAAACAATTTAGATTTCTAGATTATCATAAATTTTATATATTTTAAATCAGGGGTGTCTAAACTGCGGTCTAAAACCCTTTAAGATGCGGTCCATGCGGTCCAAACGCAAATTATGAAAATATTTAAACTTTTTCAATATGGTTCTAAAAAAAAGGTAAAATGATTTTGGGATTAGACTTTTAAATATTTCCGACTTCAATATGGTTCTAAAAAAAAGGTAAATGATATTATTATTAATGATTGATATTTTTTGTTTGCAATGTGGCCCTCGAATGGTCATAGTTTAAACACCCTGATTTAAATCCTCACTTATTGTAGTAATATTCAGTATTTTTTTTAAAAATTTATACTATTTTCATTCTATTAACTCTCAATTTTACTTTAAATTTAAATCAATAGTAATTATTAATGATGTAACATTTACAAACGATAGATAGTAATTGCTTATAAAATTGAAATAATATAATTTTCACGGATAAAAGAATTTTTAGAAAGAGAAAATAAATTATCTCATTCAGGTGTTAGATAATATTGAGGTATATATATAAACAATTGTCCAAGAATAATTTCATTGAGAAGTCTAGTGTTTTTCAAACATGTACTTGTCACATTTTCTCCAGGTATATTATAAATTTAACTTATATTATTTAATTTATTTTAACAATTCTAAAATTATTCTTATTATAAAAGAATATCTAGAAGGTTATAATAGATATTAAGAGGAGTCACCAAAGCATTTACGACGCCCCGGGCAAATGAATAAATTGGCGCCTCTATATTCATTAAATTTAAAATTTATTACATTCATAAACAAAATGCCGCCCTTCAGATTCGACAAATGCCCGGTTTGCCGCTCTCTAGAGCAGACCCTCGGAGTATATAGTTATACTTTATTTTTTTAAAATCAATTCCGAAAAAAAAATTTGTTATTTTTGATTGCATTGTAAATATAACTTAAAATTAAATTTTTATACTACTATTACTGTAGACAAGATGAGTTAGAATCATGGAATTTGGTACACACGCATTATTCAAAATTCGTAGTTTTCTATCAACTTTTGAGATATGTAGCTCATCCGAAAGAGGGTCATTGCCTACCACGTTTTGATTTTGTTCCTCTAAACTGACCGTAAAAATAAAGATATATGTTTGATAGTTTTTCACATGATTAAAAATTGTATAAAACTCTTATATATAGAATTTCAGCTTGAGTGAATGGCTGAAAGTACCGGAATTAATTTTTTAACACGACTACAAAAAACGCGCCAGCACGTGACGTGGTGCCATCAACAAAGAACCAAACACGCGCTGGCTTAATAAATTTTATTTATTCATTTTAATTTATGATTTCATTTAAATTAAATATCATATTTGATAATTAATCCAATTCAAAATGCGAGATAGTCGAGTATAGAGACACTCCAGATTTTTGTTAAATATATGAAATACAAGTGATGTGTAAGTCTGTCGACATCATAACAATTATATATTAATAAATTATATTTATTTCTTTATTTATATTCAACTATTACAATGACGTCTTCACAATTTATCTTCTCATTTTTTCAATCACGTTAACAAATAACATTATTTTTAACTGGAATTTTCACCATTTAAATTATTGTAATTTAAAATAAATTTTAATAAGAGAATAGAATCCTCTAATTGATTTTTTCTAAGATATCTTTTTCTAATCATCACAATTTCTTATTAATTAGTTTTGAATTAATTAATTTTTAAATTGATAGGCTGGAAGAGATGAAATCTTTTATATCAAGTTCTGCGAACAAGCACCATAGTCAATGAGCCACAAAATTTTTATATTATTTAAAATATTTTTTTTTCTCAAACAGGTAACCCTTTTTCTAAACTTTTACTTGATTTCCTCAACATTATGCCAGCATGGCTATCATTACAATTCATTTTCTGGACCTGTATCTGGTGAAATAAGACAAGTGACCGTTCCTGGATCACCTCATTATCATCCAATTCACGGTACTCCACATCAACATCATTATAATAATCATCTTCACAATGTTGACTATATAGTAAGTTTCAAAAATTAAATATACGTACTATGTTATATTCACTTCAATTAATTTTAAAAATTATTGTGATTAAGTTTTATATTTTAAGTCTAATTATAGTTTACCAAACTTTAATCATTTTTAGAAATTCATCTATCTTATTTATATTTTAAAATAAAATTAAATATATTTATTGGGTTGATGGATAAATTATGACGTTTTTTTGGTATGAAATAAAAAACCTGTTTTTTAATTTTTTCATTTATTAATTCAATTATATAGTTTCCACCATTTAAAATAACTTTCTCCCATCTCTCTACTAACATATTAATGCTTCTAAAATAAAGATCCTCTGGTTTAGAAGAAAAATACGAATCAAGGGCGTTTTTCACTTGTCCCATTGAACTGAATTTTTTTTTGTTTAAATAATTTTGTAACGACCTGAAAAGATGAAAATCGGAAAGAGCAAGATCCTGAGAATAAGGAGGATGCTTCAAAACCTCCCAATTTAAGTCCCTCAATTTGTGCTGTGTCGTCATTGCCGTGTGTAGTCGCGCGTTGTCGTGATGAAAAATTACCCCTCTTCTGTTGACCAAAGCAGGCCTTTTTTAATTTCAATTTTCGTCAATTGTTGACAATAGCGCTCGGCTGTAACGGTTTCGTTCCGTTCCAAAAGTTCATAATAAACAATTCCTTTGCAATCCCACCATATGCAGAGCATCACTTTTTGTTGAAGAATATTGGCTTGCGCAGATGATAATGGAATTTCTCCACGCATCCTCCAATTTTCTCGTCCCATTATTGTATACGATCCACATTTCATCTCCAGTTATCAATCTGTGCAAAAAAGGTTCATGTTTTTGCCGAGCGCTTAAAGAAACACATGCTTCGATACGGGTCATTAAATTTGAAGCCGGGTCCAAACGTTGTACCGAGAAACCATTCCTAGGCGATGCAGATGATCTACCACAGTTGATTGGTTAATGTCCATCTTCAACGCTATCTATCTCCCTAGTGGTTAAATGTGGATCAACTTCAATTAATACCTTTAAAACTTCGTCATCAGTCTTCAAAGGGCGTCCTGTTCTTGGTTTATCGGTAAATGAGAAATCTCCCGATCGGAATGTTGTAAACCATCTCTGAGATTGTCGAACTTTAACAACACCTTCTCCGTATACGGCGCAAATGTTTTTTGTGGCATTATTTGCATTATTCCCTTTACGAAATTCGTAAAGCAAACTGTCGTAAATTCACTTTGTCAACGGACATTTCAAAAAATCACGAGGGTTGTTAATTAGGTGTTAGACGAACTAAAACTGAACTAAAAGCGAAAGAAAAAGCATATTTTTAAGACAAAATAGTCTGGAAACAGATGTTATTCGGGGATTCCAAGAAAAATTATTTTTTATGAGCACCATATAAAAATGTCATAATTTATCCATCAACCCATTATATTAAAATTGTAATGTAATATAACATTAAAATTGAACAACCAGATATGCTCATCTACTCTTGTAATTATAATAAATTTTAGAAGTTCTAAGAATTTTAAATTATTTATTTAAATAATAATTATACTCATATATTAGTTGGTAATGTTGATTTTATTTTAAACATTAACTAAAATTATTAATTTACATGCCTTTATACCATAAATAAAATTAAATTTTAGGCAAAGCCAGATTATCATTTTGCTTATGGAGTGGCTGATCCCCTCACTGGTAATAATCAGCAGCATGAAGAATCCCGGGATGGAGATGTAGTTAAAGGAAAATATACGGTTGTAGAACCAGATGGTACTTTAAGAACAGTTACATATACTGCTGATGGAAAAAATGGATTCCAGGTAATGTTGACCTACTGTTTTTGAATAATATAAAGTTTATCTATTTAATTATATTAAATATATATTATTTATATATAAATAATATAATCCCTTATACCAGGGATGGCGAACCTTTTTGAATGTCACAAAGTTATAAAAAGTTATTATGAAGTAACTAACGTGCCACAATAAAATTGCTTTTACTATTGAGAAAAACTACCCTTTATCCTCAAAGACACAAATAAAGTATAAAAAGAAGATGTAGAAAAACTAAAATTGTTATGCTACTTCATAAATTTGTCCTTTATTCGAAATGTTGATTGGTGGAACTATATAAAGATATATCTATATCAAATATCTATTAAACTAGAAATAATTAATTATATATGGTATATATTTATACGTAAACTGTGGAACTGGTGTCGGAATTTTACCACATTATTGTGTCTTGAAATCAAGATATTTTGATCGGCTTAAAAATTGTTAAATTTTAAGGGAGATTTTCACCATCCAATAATTTTAGTCTTTTCTTATCATATCAAAACAAAAAAAAAACTTTATTTTTTGGAGATTAATTATTTATTTTTAATTTTTTAGGCTACAGTTCATCATGACAAAGGACATTCTCCACCTGCACCTGTTCAAAATAAACCACAATATTCCTACAAAGCATTTCATGAACCACCATCAAATTATTATTCCAATGACGATTATTATTAAAATAGTTTGATTTATCATTTTTTTCTTATAATTATTATTATACATAGTATTATATAGGGAAAAGAAAAAAATATTTTCATTTTTATTTGCTCTCTTTATATGGATTTTCTTGTCTAATTTAATATTAAATGTCTGAAAAAGAGAAATAATTGATTGGTTGATTAACATATAATTTTAAACAGGTATTTTTTATTAATAAAAAGAAAATATTTCTCCAGATTTTTTGTTTGGAAAAAAAGAATGGAGAAAATAAGTTCTTACTATAAAGTTTCATTTAGATGATATAAATTTGAATAAAACAAATTATTTATCATTTACTTATATTCATATTAAAAAAGAGAGCATTTATTTGTGTCATAGTTAGGAAATATACTCGTACAAAAAGCCAAATGGATAATCAGATTTAAGGTATTTCTTTTAAAAAAAAGTTTTTCTTTCACATCTATTTATTTATTTTAAATTTAAATCTGACTGAACTCAATTTTAATACAATTAATATTTAAATCAATTTAAAAGCTACATGATCATGAAACTTAGTTTGCACTATTTATTATATTATATTTATTTATTAATTTATTTTACAATTTTTATGACTATAGATATTATGTACATTAATCTCTGTAAAACTGTGATGTGTATTTTATTAATATTATTTTTTTTTATTGTTATATCAATGTATTATTGTTATTATATTTGTTATTATTAAAGATGTTAAATATTATTTTATTTCTTTTAATTTAAAATGTGATATCATTATTACTATTATTATTATTATAAACCAACATTAACAATTAACGAATGAAAATGGTCATAAGATTGTTATGGTATAATGATTTAGTATGGTGGAGGTTGGCGTCTTTGTCCCCCTCTCATTTCATAAAAATATTAAAATGTAAATCGGAATATGTTTTTTTAAAGCTCTTTATTCTTAGATGAAGAAAATATCCTATATCTTATATCAACAATTTTGTTTTTTTTTTAATTAATAAAATAATTGGCTAATATATTTAAACTAGACAAACCCGTTGCAAACGGTATTTGCAATTTCACTTTAAACTGAATTTATCGTGGTTTGCAGCAATTAATTAAAGAGTTCTTTGAAAACAATATTTTTCGTAAACCAATAATCATTTTTATTGTCTCACCAGAGATGGTATTGCGATCACGAAAACTTTCTATGTCTAGATTTTGATGTTTTTATACGTTTTGAAGGTCCCTGAGTCATTTTCACTAAGGTTGAGAAAAATGTGTGTGTGTATGTGCGTGTATGTATGTATGTAGACAAGATTACGCAAAAACCATTTGAGATAGAATAATGAAATTGGGTATACGGGCATTATTCAGAATTCGTAGTTTTCTATCAACTTTTGAGAAATGTAGCTCATCCGGAAGAGGATCTTTCATTTTTTTCCTTCTAAATAAAGATATATGTTTGAGAATTTTTCACATGATTAAAAATTGCATAAAACTGCTATATATAAAATTTCAGCTTGATCGAATCGTGGAAAGTACCGGAATTAATTTTTTAACATGACTACAAAAAACGCGCCAGCACGTGACGTGGTGCCATCAACAAAGAACCAAACACGCGCTGGTTTAATAAATTTTATTTATTCATTTTAATTTATAATTAATTTAAATTAATTTAAATATAATATATATTATTTAAGCCAATTCAAATTTGCGCGATAGGCGAGTGGAGACACTCCAGATTTTTTTTGTAATCTGCCTTGTGCGGATTTTTCTTTAATTTTTATTTCTATGTATGCAGTTTTGGTTC
Organism: Labia minor; assembly: GCA_963082975.1. Lineage (NCBI taxonomy): Eukaryota > Metazoa > Arthropoda > Insecta > Dermaptera > Spongiphoridae > Labia > Labia minor. The sequence goes on along the minus strand of OY720345.1, from coordinate 50,315,890 downwards.
TGGATATTAAAAAATTAAAAAAAGGATCTCTTTTGTTGATAAATTCTTGTTTATAATTGACATTTGTTGGTTGAGCTAATCTTTCGGCTGTTGTCTGTGTGGAATCCATGACATAGTGTTGGGTGTATTTTGTTGAATCTCCGTCTTGTGGGTTTAAAGGTGAAGTTCTGTGATATATATATACTTGACCATGTACTTTGAAAACGTAACGACCATTTCCTGGGGACTCAATCGGTTTTGCACCCATCGACGCGAATGAAACACAACTGTTATAAGCTCTTATATTTTTTCTAAAATTTTTATAATTTCTATTCAATGGATTTTACAATAAATCTTCCGTATAGTATATTTTAAATTTTATTAATTGCAATTTTCTAAAATTTTTATAATTTCTATTCAATGGATTTTACAATAAATCTTCCGTATAGTATATTTTAAATTTTATTAATTGCAATTTTTCAAAGGCGCCATCTTATAGTAGGAAGTTAAATCAACAGTGGCTAATTTGCTGGACAAAGTTTTTTCATCCCGGGAAAGATAATAAAACATTCTTTTGAACCGTGCATTCATCATTATTAGAATTTTGTCCGTTACTTACATTTTTAAACATCACCATCAAATTAGAAAAATTTTAGAAATGTTATATACCGGTATTTATTTTTTGATATTTCATTTTTAGAATAAATATAAAAATTATTTAAAAATGTTTAAGGTATTAGACCAGATCTCATTCCCTCAGAGACCGGTAAAGAGAAAAATCTTCCTTTTGATTTGATACAAACAGGTATTCATATTCAATCCGGAGTATATTATTTCATATAAAAGATTTTTATTTTTTATTACCTATATATTTAAAATTATTTTATTCATTAAATTCAATATATTTATATTAATTGTAATTTATTATGATAAAACAAATTTCTTTTACACTTATAAAGTTGAAAATTTTGGCCTCTAATTAAATTATTTTATTTTAATGTATATTTCAAAATCAATTTTGAAAGTAAATATTATACACTTTAAGTAAATACATTAAATTATTTATCATTAAGTTAAATTTTAATTTTGTATTAATAGAAATATTCTTAGAAAATATTACAGTAGAATGCCCGATAGTACGGCATCGCTCCGGAAAATTGTAAAAATTTTGGTTTTCTCAAAAAGCGTGTCTTTAAAGCAAATCCCCTTTTGTGATAGGTAAATCTTCAAAACCCAGGGCTTTTAAGAATGCACCCTTGCCTGTCCAATACGATGCTCAATCAAATGCGTGGATGACTGCGTCCTCTTTAAAGACTGTTTTTTTTCACCAGTTTGTGACTGAGGTCAAGGAATCCTTCAAAAGCCTCATATAAAAAATATTAAATTAAATTATTGAAAATTAAAATTTCATAAAAAGAGTAAGACAGTATTATATTATATTTTATTTTAAATATTAATTTAAAATGAAATTTTAAAAACTTTTAGTTAGTACATGTACAAAAATAAAAAAATTTAAATAAAAAAAGCAAAATTATAATATTTATTTATTCTTTAATTTAAATATGAAAAATCACAGATCAGACCTTTGTGATATATATATATATATATATATATATATATATTGTAGTTTAATCGCCTAAATAATACTAATTATGTAATATCTTATGATTTCCTTTTTTTATAATAAGAATATGCGGAAGTATCTTAATAGCTTAATAAAATAATTAATCATTAAAATATTTTTATAAATAGCAGATTTAAAATAAAATTCTATATATCTCAATTAATAATCCTCTTAATTTCCTTATATCTACTCTCTCTGATCAGTCATCCAATAAGAAATAACTCAGGCTCTTTTCTCTATAATAATTTACATATACCTACTTGCTGTGTATTCTATTAATGATTAATCTAATTAAGTATTTATATTAATTTTCTATCTAATATACATTTACTTTATGTTGACCGTAAAACTTATTAAACAAGAATATAGTATTTTGACGAGTTGTTTAATTTGAAAATAATAAATAAATAAGGTATATTTTATGATATTTTTATATATGTAATAAAAAAAACACAAAAAAGAAAAGTTGATTACAATTAAAAATTAAAACAAGTAGGATATGCACCACACATGACTTTCTCAACTCTTTCTGAGATATTAAAATTAGTTCTCTTTAATATTTTAAATATATTTTATTGATTTTATTATATCTATCAACAAATTTTATAGGTGTTAGATATATTCGTATTTTCATTATGTCTATAATTTTGGCACAATTATTTATACAAATTGATTGTTTTTTTAATTAATAAAAATTATCATTAATATATTTTAGTTATTTTTTTTAAATTACCCTTTATCGAAAAAATTTAAATACAAAAATACAATTTGCTTAAAATTATTAAATATCTATATAAGATAATATATAATCTAAATTAAAAATAAAATAATTATAATTAATCAGGTAATTGATGTTAACCAAAACAAAATCCCAACCAAATATTATATTTCGTTTTTTTTTTAAAAAAATTTACCATAGTACCAAGGTATACAAATTTATTACACATACAAATTTTTAAGCTTTTAGGTAACTTTCGATAATTTAATATCTTTAATGTAATATATATAAATTATACAATATTTTTAAAAATATTTCAATTAATTCTAATTACAATTAATAAAATTTCAAAGTGAAATCTAAATTTCAATTTAGATTAGTATTAGATTTAACATATTATAATAAAAAAATATAAACATATTAATAAATTTATTTTGATTTATATTTTATATCAAAATTTAAATCAAATAAATTATATGGTATTTTAGAAATAACTCAAAAGTCTTTCTATTAATTTTACTATCTCGCCAGAGATAGTATTGCAATCATGAAAATTTTCGATGTCGAGATTTTGATGTTTTTATACATTTTGAAGATCCTTGAGTCATATTCACTAAGGTTCAGAAAACTGTCTGTGTGTGTGTATGTGTGTATGTAGACAAGATTACGCAAAAACGGTTTGAGCTAGAATAATGAAATTTGGTATATAGGCATTATTCAAAATTCGTAGTTTTCTATCAATTTTTGAGAAATGTAGCTCATCCAGAAGTGGGTCATTACCTATCAAATTTTGATTTTTTTTCCTCTAAAGTGACCGTAAAAATAAAGATATATGTTTGAGAATTTTTCACATGATTAAAAATTGTATAAAACTGCTATATATAAAATTTCAGCTTGATTGAATCCTGGAAAGTACCGGAATTAATTTTTTAACACTGCATATCACGCGACAGCACGTGAGGTGGTGCCATCAACAAAGAACCAAACACGCGCTGGTTTAATAAATATTATTTATGAATTTTAATTTATAATTTAATTAATTAAATTTAATTTAAATATAATTTATGTGTTAATTAATCCAATTCAAATTTGCGAGATAGTCGAGTGGAGACACTCCAGATTTTTTTATATTTAGAATTCCAAATCAAATAAATAATTAATTAAATCTTATATATATTACAAATAAATAGATAAATATTATAAATGTCGTTTAAAGAAATAATTATTTATAATCATATTTATGGTTTCGCAGAGGTATAGGTATTTGAGTTTCAGTGCTATACTCTTCAACTATTGAATTGGAGGAAGGATATTGAGTAGATTAATCTTAAATAAATAGTGTGAAATCGATTTGATTAGTTAGGCATAAACATTTTATCATTTACTTACATTTTCATTGTCTATTAAAAACTTTAACTATTTCTTTTATAATTAATATTGTTTTAGGTGGAAATTCTAAATATTATTATTATTTTTATTTGAAAATAGAAGCACTTCAGCAACTACGGCCATTAAAGAAATCATCCATCATCCATCGTATTAATCTCATTCCTCTCTAAGCTATCACTTCAGAGAGAATTTTATCCTCTTCGTAGGGGCACAACCAGAGGCAAACAGTAAATTACTGAATCCTAACTGATTCCATTGTGTCATACTCACTGTAGATCACTTAGAAAGAATACATTTTTTCTTTTAGCCCAAAATCTATCTATTCAACAAATAATTAAATAATAAATACAATATACAATAAGCAAATATGTAATTAAAAAGTTGAATAAATAATAAAAAATATCACCGCTCAAACAAGGGGCTGTAAAGGGGTCCCCATTGAACTAACTAGAATTTAATAATTAAATAATAACAACAAAAACAACAATTTATATATACCAATATATAGTTAATATAGTAGTTAATAAATAAATAATTTAAATAAATAATTAAATATTATATTTTGTATAACAAATTAATCCTATTCAGAAAATTTTTAAAAGTTTCAACCTTTCCTAATAGATCCCTGAAATTTAAATTTTCAAATTTTACATAACCTTCTTATCGATGTATATGATGGGTTCTAACTATTCATATAACTATATATTTAAGAATTTGAAAATAAAATCTCATTAAAGATATTAAAAATCAAAAAATATAGTATTCATTTTTCTTTTGATTAAATTAACAAGACTATACAAAAGGCCTATGTTTATCAATTGATTTATCATTGAATCAATAAAATTCTTAATAAGTATCTTTTAAGATTAGAGAGGAATTGTTTTGATTTAAAAAAACATTTAGTATTAGTCAACTTTTAAATTTATATAAATTGTATTTACATTTTATTTAATATACATAATTTAATAAAAAAAAAAATTGAAGATATAATTTTTTTTTATTTATATAAATTTAAAATATAATTATCGATAATATATGTATTAATGAAAGAAAGAAAATCTTTTAACCTTTCATTTTTATAAAATTTGTTATCGTTTTACATGGAACATCGCTCTCGAAGGAAAAGTAACAGAGCGTAGCTTATAAGCTGACTTAGGAATTCAAGATTATTAAAAATGGTGGGGATATACATATATAAATTGAAATTATTCATTCATATATCATCATTCTTTAATCATCATTCACTAGAAAATATTGTGAAAATGAACTCTTTATTATGTGTAAGTATTCAACAAGTATTATTTTAAATAAATAAGTAGATATATAAAAGTCGAGACATGATGTGATAAAATTGTTAAACTAATTATTTGTATATAAAATACACAAAATGATCAAAATTTGAAAAATAGATATTAACAAACTGACTATGAGCAATTATTATTATTTTATTCGACCTTTTTTAAATAGAATATAAAATTATAAATTATACTTATACCATATAATTTGAATTATATATTAATTAATAATAAAGAAATATTTTGGAATAATAATAAATAGTTTTGAATAATTGCTTTTAATCTAAAAATTTTTATACTATAATTTTTACCTACCAACGATAGTAAGGGAGGTATTGTTTTCACACCAAATTTCACATGTGGAGATTTTTACATATCTCCACGAATCAAGCATTTTCTTAACAGAAAAAAGTATTTTTAGCATGATGTCTATCCGTCCGTCTGTCCGTCTGTCCATCCGTATAGATGTGTACAGCCTGAACGGCTGAACGGATTTTGATGAAATTTGGTATATTTACTTAATGCATCAGTATGATGAATTGATCAACTTTTGGTGCAAATCCGGAAACCGGATGTGGTAGTATTAGCGATAGACGATAGGAAGGGAAGGGTTATTTTAACACCAAATTTCACATGAGGAGATTTTTTACATATCATCACGAATCATCCACTTTGTATTGGTTTTATCCTCAAGAAAAATCATCTTTATTAGTTTTTTCTTAATTAAAATTATATGACGTCATCCAGCCATTCATGACGTCACAGCAACTTATTTATTACTATTAAAATAAATCAATCATATATTCCGTTTAAATTAACATGGACAAAATTATCAATATTATACCAATCCATATAATTCAATTTCAAAATATGTTAATTAACTGGATATAATGGTATTAATAAAATAATGTTTTTTTCATTTTTTTTACAAATTTACTTTCTTAGGAAATTAAATAAAATTATTTTGTGAGATTGATTGCCAAGGAAAATATTCGATAATAATTAAATAAGCAAAATTTATAATTATTTGTCATTTTTAATTTATCTTGTTTTCGTGAGTAATAAATTTATTCTTGTTTTTTTCAGTACAGATTTTTATATAATATTATTATGTATCTCATAAATTTTTACTTTCATTTAGATACGTTTCCAAGGTACTTTTGAGTTTTCCTGTAAACAAATTTTTATTCATAAATTTTCTAATAAATTTTACGTAATTAAATCTTATATCTAGCTTTAATAAAACTATACATTTAATAATAAATTTTATTTTAGATTATTTAGGTTTATAAAAAGCAAAAATAAATTTTCAATCGCCCCCCCCCCCCTCCTCACCGCATACAATAAAATGAAAACAGTTTAAAAAAAAGTCGGTAATGTTGTTTGAGAGCCTCTTTACATTAACGCACACTTGGTCATATTGAAAAATCGAAAATGTTTCAGAGTATCGCAAATTCAAAAGTTTGCGGGCGCTTGAAATGCTTTCGTGGGCACTTGATATGCTTGCGCCCCCTTATAATTCTCAACTTTTCAATTAGTATGTATTTGTTAAAATGTAAGATAAAAAAGTTGTATATTGTATAGTGACGGAAAATGGACAATGCAATGCGTCTTCCCAACTCAATTGAATAACAAGCATAGCATATAGTGACGGGAAAAAGTAAACGTCAGGGTGGCGCTGTTGTCGGGCAATGTCAATGCATTTTCACAAACGGTTGATTGCCCGGTAACAATACCACCCAGGTGTTTACTTTTTTCTGTCCTATACTTGTAGGTATAAACATATTAATTCTACAAAAGATTATTCTATAGTGACTACATTTAGTTAGATGAAGAGGAGTGTTTACTCCGATGATATATTCTCTTACCTAGTAAATTTCTATCTTTCAACATCTTCAACATAAAACTTCTCACACTCTATAATACAATTCTACTATTGTGTGTTAAAAAACCGGACAAAATTTATATCTCTTTTAAATCGACGGTCGAAAAACTTAAAAAACACTGTACTGCCGCGTTAAAAACAGACGTATATCTAGTCACCCTAACTATATAATATATATACCGGGACCCCGAGCCTCGGCTCGGTACTTAAGTTAAAAAAAATGATTCATTATTATTGGATTTGGCTGGTAATATTAATACCTGGGACACCGAGCTCTCGCTCTACCCTTTAAAAAATATTGATACACAATTCTTTAATTATTTATTACAATTATTAAATGTTACACATTTGCATCAATCTGATTAAAATTAATGAACTTGTGCTCCTCAATAATACATAAATATATAATATATAGGTACATATATTTTTTTTCTATAGTGTTTTTTTGAAAAACTGTTTAGCGCCCCAAGTGGTTATAAAACAAACTAAAGACAAAAAAACGTGCTTTGCAGCTTTTCGGAATTAAAAAAGCAAAATTGGCAGTCGTGGGACTGGCCGACAGAAGTGAAAACTTCTGCGTAAGAAATTTTAAAACAGACGAAATTCGCGCTATTTCACGAGAAAGATGAATTTCATATGCATGTATATATATATAACTTATATATTATTTTAAACATATATTTTAAACAAATTTGTAACTTATATTTATATATATATAAATACACAACTTTGTTTAAAATATTGCAATACGAACTGTTTTATAATTCTTATCTCTAACATAAAATATATATTTATTATGTGAAGTTCATTTCGTATAATTTTGATTATATATGTATATATGAAATGAACTTTACATAATAAATATATATTTATATGTTAGAGATAATTTATAAAACAGTTCTAATGACAATTCAAATTTCGCGCTCTGTTATAAGAAATTTGAAAGCAGATGGTTTCATGGTGTTGGTCACGATCACGCGAGTTCTATACTTTTTCCCCATCCCGCAAAAGTGCTCAACGCCGCTAAAGAAGTTTTCACTTCAAAAATTATTTAATATTTGGAAATATATCTGACTTATAGAAAAAATGAATATTAATTAAAGAAAGAAATAGTTTTTAAAATATCCTGTATAATATGTAACAATTTTCAAGATAGAAATTTATTACAATATTACAATTATTAACTGTTGCATCATTGCATCAATCTGATTAAAATGAATGGAACTTCGGGTACTCAATAATAATAAATAAAATAATATTAATAAATATATTGAATAATATTTTATTGAAAAAATATTAAAACTTATAAAACTATCTAAAACTTTATTAATAAAAGAACAATGAATAAATAAATATAGAATAGTAATTTATTAAAAAGTAAACAATAGATAAAAAGAAAAAAAAATAACAAAATCATTATTTTCATTTTTAAATAACGATTCACCCGGCGAGTTTCGAACCGACGAAATCCACTCGTTAAAACATCAGTCCAACCGCTGGACTATATGTATTTAGATAAAAAATTGTCATTTTTTTACTGTCTTAGCAGGCAGTATTAAAAATTTTGACGTTTTCCATATATAATTTTCAATTAAGAAATTAATAATGAAGCTGTATGTTTCAAGAGATATCATCAATAAAACTTAATTTTTCTTTATAAATACTATATCTAGTGTGAATTTGAAAAAAATCGTTAGAGCGGTTTTTGAGAACCAATATATATAGATAAATACATATATACAATTTTAGCTAGCATAATAAGATAAGATAAGATAAGATATAATACTCATAGACAGAATCATATTTTTATTATCTTCGAGAGTAATTTTTTAAAAATATTATAATTCTACATTATTTATAAAATACCTAAAACCAACTATTAATAAATAGACAAATTTTTTCATTTAAAATATAATTAATAATAATATAATATAAAGTATCACGATATTATTTTGCAAAAGTAATAATTAAACACCCATTATGAAAATCTATTAACATATATTATATTGCAATATCTATTAGTAAATTTAAATTCAATTTCGTAAAATTTAACCTGAATTAACTTTATTTAAATGCCTTCAGGACTTTTATTAATGAAATATTTTTTTTAAAAAAAAATACTATGAATTTATTTAATTTTATTAAACATAATGAATAAAGACATACATATTATATAAATTAATTGAATGTAGAAATCTAATCTATTATATAAATGTATAACCATGTGTTTTTTTCAGTTTTTACTTTATGTGGCGATGACTGTTGCTACTACTGTTCATCAGCATAGTGGAAGTGCAGCCTCCGAATCAACTGGAGAGGGTCACGGGCACGGTCATGGTCATGAGTCGCACTCATTTGCTAATTATCAAGGGCCTATTGAAGGGCCCCATCATAAAATTGTTTTAAAAGATGATCATGGTCATGAAGTTATTGATTATATTGTAAGATTAATATAAATTATTTATTTAACTAATTTAAATTATTTATTTAATAATTGATAATTAATTTAATATAATAATTTATTACATTTTATGATAAATATATAAATAAATAAATAACATGGCACCTTTCATTTTTTTTAAGGGAACTCCTAAATACAAATTTGAATATGGAGTTGAGGATTGGAAACATGGGGATGCTCATGGTCAAAAAGAAAGTAGACACGGAGATAATGTGGAAGGGGAATATTATATTAGTGAGCCTGGTGGCAATGTACGTAAAGTGTCTTACACAGCTGGCAAACATGGATTTCATGCCCTTATCCACAACTCGGATGGAACCGTTCATCAATATCCTTCATTGCCAGGTAATAATTATCTATTCATTATTATTATTATTATTATTATTAACAAAAATTTATAATTGTATATTCTAAAGGTTTATTAAAATTAAAAATTAACTTTCTAGGTATATAAATAAATAATAATAATAATAATAACGCTATCCATCAAAATCAGTCAATGAATACAAATACAAAAAAATAAATTTAATAATATTAAATAAAATGAACACACATTAAAACATAGTAAAAATATTTTTAATAGTCTATATACATATATATGCCCTATACAATAATATATATCGTATTCCAATCTCCTCTTTAATAATTTTTTTTTTATATAATAAATTAATGATCGCTTTCTTTTTTTTTCTTCATAAATTTATATTTTTTTTGTTATAGAATCTGGACATCATGAGCGAAGTATTTCCATTGAGAACCATTCAGAAAACAATCATTACTCATCTCTAGGTAATACAAATAATTAATACAGTTTCTTAAAATTTATTTTAAATAAATTAATTATTTTTAATACAATATATATATATATATACAATTATATAGGTATATATTAATATATAAATAATTAACTTAAAATAATTAAAGTTTAATTATTTTTATTTTAGTTTTAATTTTATTTTTCTTGTCAGATTTTTATTTGAAATGTCTACTTGATTGGAAGATAATATTATTTCTGTTACCATTATGGAATGACATTTGTAACGCCACACCCTTTTTGATTCTTTGGTATATTTTCACTTCATCAATCACTATTTGAAGAATACTTTTAATAAAAATCAAAATATAAATTAATTGTCTTGTAATAAAAATATATAGTATTCAATGGATATATTTATATGTGAATTTAAATTTGGATAGCAGTTACCCAAAATGGCATTACCATTCCTTTCATGAATAGATTCACATCTTAACATGAATGGAGAGATGGTTGCCTATCTGATTGGCCAATATCTATAATTAATTTTAATTATATTGAGAAAACTCTATCTAATTAATTGGTAAATTGTGTATCCAGGAGATATAGGTCTAAATAATAAATCCGCTATATTTTTATATTAAACTGGACTTATCAGGAATAATTATGTCAAGGATTTATTTTATATACAAACATATAAGAACTTTTTCTCACCACTTTTATATAAATATATAAAAATAATTTTTATCTAAATTTCAATGATGCATTGAATTTCAATTATCGTTGTTATAAAATTCCCTTTCTACAATGTCATAAATGATTGCTCAAGGGTTCCCTTGAAATCGCAGCCAGTGAATTGGTTCCACGCACCTCTCGATTATCCAAGCGGAAATATTTATGAAATTTATCAAAGTAAAATTTGAAAATTCTTCTGTTCAATAGGTGGATCCGGACAGAACGAATATCACCATCCACAATATAATGTAAAAGAAGAGAGCAGTTATTAGAAGAATTCTAGAAGAAAAGATTATTTTTTAATAATGCTCGTTATGATATAGTCAAAATGATTTATTTTAAGCCATTTTTATTCTATTTTGTTATTAATTTTGTATATAATATTTGAATTTAATAAAAAAATTATGTTACTATTATTTTTTTGTTTAATAAAATAAGTGAAAAGGAGTAAGAAAGAATTTTCAAAGAACAAATGAATATATTAATTATTCTTTAATAAATAAATAATTATTATTGCCAATATATTTAATAAATTTCTTAATGATAAAAATTTAAATATATTCAAATATATTTTTCGTGACTTTTGTTAGAATATTGTGATACTATGTATATAGATACTCACAATTGGCTCGACTGATTCTTAAAAATTAATTCTAATATAAAAAATATTAATTCTATCGTTAATTCCATAATTATTCCAAGATATAAATTTTTATTTTAATTTATACCAATCAATAAATAACTTATAATTGAAAAAAATTAATCTATTTTAAAAATATTTTAATTAGAATAATGAAGATTTCGATGATGATTATTTAATAATATAATAGGAAATAGATTTAATATGTCTTAATTGATAATTTTATATGAATATATTTTAAAGAAATTTCAAAAAAATTCTTAGAGCGGTTTAATATCTCAAAATATACAAATCTATATATATATATATACAATTTTTGCTAGTATTATAAGATAAGAGCACCTAGCCACAGCTCGGTCATTAAAAAAAATTATTCCTTATCATCGGGTTTGGCTGGTAATACTAATACCTGGTTCTCCGAGCTACCTTTCAAATAATTTAAAAGAACATAAAATACTAATAAAACATTTACCTCCTAAACGTAAGTATTACTGAACTGAAAGACAGGAAAGTATGGCGTGTTGATATAAAATAATATTTATTTTCGTAATTTTGATTTATTTATATCTCTATATATATATTGTATATAAAGGTTTTTTTTGTACATTGCTGCGAATTAAAAAATATTTGAATATCTTCGCGTTTCGACCTCTAGAATCCAAGAGTTACTGTCCGGAAATTTTGACGTTATAGACTCAAAATTGGCAGAACCGATTTCGATGAAATTACATAACAATATTCTTGCATATCTCTCTGAAATTAATTTTTTAAAATTTGATATCTACATGTTGTCATTCAGCAGAGCAAAGAATACACCTCAAAGAATGTTTATGAATGAATGAATATTTATTTTTATTTTTATTTTTCCAATATTGGCCTTTTTAACTTATTTAACATACTGAAAACATTCACATTTACTACGACTATTATTACCTCTTTTAATTTTTAAGAATATATGAATAAAGAGCTTTAATTATGATCTCATAATTGGATTTTCAAGAAAAATTTTAATATGGATGGTATGAAGGGACACTTGAAGAAATGTGGATGTTGCGGCCAAGAACTTTCGAGTACCGTAGAGCCACAGAGATAGATAGATAGACAGATTTAACATATACAATAATAATATATAATTAATTACTAAATTAAAATATATTTTAAGTAAGAACACAAAAACAAATGAATGTTTTATGTAATATACTGATTGAAACAAAATGGATTATTTTGTGGAAAATTAGTTCCTGTTTCTAATCTCGTGCTTGGGTTTTTTAAATGTGTAATAAAAATAAATGTATGGATTATGATTAGATATGAGTAGGTATTATAAATAATTATACTCAATTTGGTGTGGATATGAAGAATTTATTTTTTGCTCCAAAAAGGGAGAAAAACTCAGCAGAAGGCTGAGGCAAAGAATGGTGGAAAATATATTGGTAGACAAACCGATTTGGAAACGTCCACTTGGGAGTCCAAAGATGCAGTGGGTACAATGTAGGAAGAGATGTGAGAGAGATGGGAGAAAATAGGAGTTGGATAGGTATAGCTCAGGATAGGGGTACTTGGAGGAATGTGGTTGCTGCAAGAACTTTCGAGTTCCTTAGAGCTACAGAGATAGATAGATTATAAATCTAAGTTACTATAATTAAAATTTTAACATCTTATTTTTGACACCATTTAAATCTGATAAGATATACACATAATGAATTAAATTTTATTTATTTACCTGACATAGTCACATGATTATATTTTCCATACTAAAAATTGATTCTATAATATAAGAATGATTAATTTTTATTTGATCATTCGACTAGTAAATAAAATTTTAGTGTAGTATCATAAAGTAATAAAAAAGAAAGTAACACCTTTTAAGAAATATTCGTCTATGCTACTGTTTGTTTCGATTAGCACTGTCTCTAAAGCCTTCATTAATTTGTTGTATTTATTATTGAATATTCACTTCTTAATTCTTATTCCTTATATATTTTTACTGACCGACGATAGTAAGGGAGGTATTGTTTTAAATTTTTTTTTAATTTAATATATAATTAAATTTAAAAAATAATCATCAAGATTAAAAATATATAATTATTAATAATAATTAATATAAATTGATGATTAAAGAAAAATAAGTTAGAGTGCCTCTACTCGACTATCTAGCAATTTGAATTGGATTAAATAACATATATTATATTTAAATTAAAATTAATAAATAATATTTATTAAACCAGCGCTTGTTTGGCTCTTTGTTGATGGCACTACGTCACGTGCTGGCGCGTGATTTGCCAGTCAACGTGTTAAAAAATTAATTCCTGTACTTTCAGCGATTTAATCAAGCTGAAATTCTATATATAGCAGTTCTATACAATTTTTAATCATGTGTAAAACTATCAAACATAAATCTTTATTTTTATGGTCAGTTTAGAGGAAAAAAAATGAAAACGTGGTAGGTAATGACCCTCTTCCGGATGATCTACATTTCTCAAAAGTTGATAAAAAAACTACGAATTTTGAATATTGCCTGTGTACCAAATTTCATTATTTTAGCTGAAACCGTTTTTGCGTAATCTTGTCTACATACACCCTTACCCACACACATACACACAGACATTTTTCTCAACCCTAATGAAAATGATTCAGGAACCTTCAAAACGTATAAAAACTTAAAAATCTCGACATCGAAAATTTTCGTGATCGCAATACTATCTCTGGTGAGAATTATTATACCAAAAACCAAATTAATTTTACAAGAAGGAATGGATGTTTACTATCGTTAATTGATGGGGTGGAAGTGAAAGTTAAGAAGATCCTTTTGTTCTGTCTGTATAATATTAAGACCATACATTTTTAACAAGTAGTTTCTAATCCTGTAAAATATTCATTTAATAAAATCGAATTTAAATAATAACTTATAAAATTTTCCTAAAAACAAAACAATTAAGTAAATAATTAATTTACTAAATAAAATATTTTTGCTTCTTATCCAGTGGACGCGGAAGTTTGTTTTTTAAACCAGTTGTGATATATATAGATTAATCACCTTAGTTGTTGAAGCTTCAGAGACAACAGGTGTTACTAATTGACTGATCTAGATCGTAACCTCATTTGATCATTACACAATATCACAAATATAACATGCATTGTATGATTTACATTAAATGCACGAAAAAATTAAAATTTATATATAAAATACATATATATGATTAAAAAAATGATTATTTATTGAATCTTTTTAATATCTACAGGAAATATCATTATATATATATTGTAATCAAATAGTAGTAATATAAAACACCTTATTTTGATCTTCCATTTCCATATATAAAGAATTTATAATCAAATTCATATAACGAATTTTAGTTATAGAAAGAAATAGTTGTAATTATAATTTAAATAAATAATTTCATACAATATTTATATTCATGAAAATTGTAATTAAAAAAATTATTTTTCATTATTCTTTTAATTTAGTTTAAGTATATATTTAAAATATATTTTTCTATTAATTTTTAAATAACTTTAAATAATTTATAATAAAACCCAATATATATATACATATATTATTTTTGTCTTTTTTTAAATAATTGTTATCATCACATCTTCAATTTTAATAAAAATAATATAAATATATAATATAAAATTTAAAAAAATAGGAAAATAATAATGAGTAAAAGTAAATTAAAAAACTGAAAAAAATATTTGATATTAAAAATAATTAGGTGTGTTCTATTATAAAAAAAAACTTATCATGTGCTAAAAATCGTGTAAGCTCTTTATTGGTTATTCTATTACCCACATAATCGCTTTAAATATATATGTTCATAATTTAATAATAATTTTGTGTGGTTACCTTCATAAATGAAATATTTACCATTTGATCTTTTTCTATTTATATTGAAAACTTCAAAAACATAATTAAATATTCACTTAAATTATAGCATTTTAAGCAAAAAAAAAAAATTAATGTTTGTTTTTACTATCACGCCAGAGATAGTATTACGATCATGAAAATTTTCGATGTCGAGATTTTGATGTTTTTTATTTATAATTTATAATTAATTAAATTTAATTTAAATACAGGGTTATCATAAAAGAATGGTGCGGTTTCGAACATTGTTTAAAGAAAAACAGAATTACTTACAGTTAATGTTGTTTATTAATCTAATTTGTCGTATCATACAGTTTGTTTATATAATTAACTAGCTGCTCCGAGCGCCTTCCAGGCGCTCTTCACACCTAGACTGGGGCTCCGCCCCCTGTACCCCCGAGTGATACATAGTATTTGGCTGAAAGTCTGTATGTAAAAGGTTTTCATCCATTTTTTTTCAATCAGTATAAGTAGATAAGACATATATTTGTTTTCTTGAAAAATATATTTTAATTTAATCAGTAAATTAATTATATATTATTATTGTATATGTTATATTTATCTAACTCTGTGTCTATACAGTTTTCGAAAGTTCTTAGCCGCAGCATCCACTTTTCTCTAAGAGTCCTTATCCTGAGCTACAACCAAATCCTACCCTGTCCCATCTCTCCCATGTCCCTTCCTTCATTGTCCACCCACCTTGATCTTTGGTCTTCCACCGGATGTTTCCCAATATTTGTGGCTCTTTATTTTACATATATATGTATAAAACATGATAACGATTAAAACGAATGTTTAATAATAATGACGAAGTAAACGCCTATTATAATAATAGTAGACCCGGAAAAGCTTCGCTTTTGCATGTGTGTCTGTATACATATCTACGTATATGATAACTGAACACTTAATAATAATAATAATAATGTATTAAATGAATATAATTGAAATTTTAGTTTTAATTGCACTTTTTTTTGGTTTTTATTTTTATTTATTTTTATTGGAATTATTACAAATAATAATAATAATAATAATATACCGTTTAATACGTGAAAATAATAATAATAATAATAAATAATCGCCCTGACCTTCTGTTGATTGATAAAAAAGAGAAAAAGGCAACAATAATAGAGGTGGGCATCCCTTTGTCCCACAACGTCTCAAAAACCGAGAAGGAGAAATATTACAAATATCAAAACCTTGCTATGGAGCTGAAATCTCTGTGGAAGCTGACAAGTGTGAAGATAGTTCCAATAGTGATGTCGGTAGAGGGAGTATCTCCAGTGAAATTTAAAGATAATTTAAAGGTATTAGGACTATCGGATAAACTTTCCATCATTATCCAGAAAGCAGTTATTCTACAAACGTGTTATATTCTTAGAAAAGTCCTAATGCCATAAAGGAAAGTACCGGGACCCCGAGCCTCGGCTCGGTACTTAAGTTAAAAAAAATGATTCATTATTATTGGGTTTGGCTGGTAATATTAATACCTGGGACACCGAGCTGTCGCTCGACCCTTTAAAAAATATTAATCTACAATTAATTATTTATTACAATTATTAAATGTTGCATCATTGCATCAATCTGATTAAAATGAATTGAACTGGGGTCCTCAATAATACAAACAAACAATTTTAGCTAGCATAATAAGATTAATCCAAGTAATATCGTCTATTTCTATTCGACACTATTTTCAGTTATGAAATGAACAGTCAGTAGAGAGTAAAAAAATTGTAATTGAAGACCGTTGTTTTTAAAAATAATTAAATTATTTTATAGATTATAAAATAAAAATTATTGTATTAACATTAAAAATATTGAAATAAAAAAATAATAGTTTGATTTAATAAACTAAAATATTATAAACATTTTTAATGTGAATTTCTCAGGGAGGTAGGGAGCCCAATTCATTTAACCATCCATGTTGTATAAGGAATCTTAATTTCTTAACACTCCGTTTTTTCAAATTTAAAATAGAGGGAGAGAAAGAGTTTCAATTATATTCGAATAGTCTATATATTCTATATATGAGTATTTTTTTTTTCTGAATTTAATACCAAGTTGATTTTCAAAATTTTCTATTCTTTATGCATATGATTGATTACATGTGTTAAAATTTAAACAAATTCAAATATTCTAATTTATAAATTTATATAAAATTTAATATTATTTTTTCGAGACTAATGGCAAATACCGGTGGCCCTAGTCAGAGCAAGAGAAGACTCCTTTTGGTAGCGGCCCAGTCGATGATGTTATATGGATCGGAGATTTGGGCTTTACAACTATATTTTAAGTGAAAAAATGATTTCTTGGTTATATAAAAATTAAAATATGATTCTTTATATCTTTATTATACAGAAAAGTAGGCGTGTTAATATAAAATATATACCTGGGACACCGAACTATCACTCGACCCTTTAACCAATTTATACAATTTATTTTTATATACTTTAAAAATTTTACAATTTTTTAATTATTTATTATAATTGTTAAATGGGATTTCTAAAAATGACCCATTAAAAATTTGTTTCCTAAAATGTTTCAAATTAATTAAAATAAATTGTATAAATGTTCATTTATAAAATCTATATATCTGTGAGTTTGTTTTTCGATTTTTTAAATTTTGATTTTGGATTCGATTAGAGCTTAAAATGTGTAAATGTAAAGTGGTCTTGGTTTTTTTAAAATTCGTTTGGGAACATGGTCAAATCGGCAGTCAAAGTTGAAAATTCCCCATATATTATAACTACTGTAATTAGTATTATTATAATGTAAAATTATAAAGAAAAAATGTTTAGACATTATTATAGACATTTTCATTCTGTAAATTAAATAATTTTATTTCATTTAAATAAATATCTATTTTTAAATATTTTTTTCTCTCTACATTATTTATCTAATTCTCACAATATATTAAGATCATACCGGGACCCCGAGCCTCGGCTCTGTAATTAAGTTAAAAAAAAAAAATTCATTATTATTGATAAATATATATCGTAATTTATAATTATAAAATATTATTAAAATATATATTTTTAATTTTATTTCGAAATTAAATAAAAAATTTTAAAATATTTTAAATATAAAAAAAATATATATTTTTAATTTTATTTCGAAATTAAATAAAAAATTTTAAAATATTTTAAATATAAAAAAAATATTAATACAATATTCTTTAAAAAAAGGCGGGAGTCAAATTTCAATATAAATGTCATTTGTGATGTCATCAATATATAAATTAATAATAAATAATATTAATAAATATTAAATTTAATAAAAGAACAATGAATAAATAAATATAAAATAGTAATTTATTAAAATGTAAACAATAGATAAAAAGAAAAAAAATAACAAATTCATTATTTTCATTTTCATTTTTAAATAACGATTCACCCGGCGAGTTTCGAACCGACGAAATCCACTCGTTAAAACATCTCTCTAGCCACTGTACTATATATGTTTAGATAAAAAATTATCATTTTTTTACTGTCTTAGCAGGCAGATTTGATGTTTTTTATTTTATTTTTTTTTTTTTTGAGAGAGATTAATAAATATCTATATATATTTTATTAAAAATAAATATTTTTAATTTTATTTCGAAATTAAATAATAAATTTTAAAATATTTTAAATAAAAAAAAATATTAATACAAATAAAAATGGAGGCCAATTTTGACGTTTTCCATATATAATTTTCAATTAAGAAATTAATAATGAAGCTGAATGTTTCAAGAGATATCATCAATAAAACTTAATTTTTCTTTATAAATACTATATCTAGTGTGAATTTGAAAAAAATCGTTAGAGCGGTTTTTGAGAACCAATATATATAGATAGATAGATATATACAATTTTAGCTAGCATAATAAGATAAGATATAAAGGTTGTTGTGGGTTAGGGTGAATTCCCTCTCCATCGCAACCCTGAGCCTAGTTCTCAAAAAAGAATTAACTGACACTAGAGAGTGTTGAGGATTTCTGAGGAAAATGATAATATAATAATTTATTAAATTAATATAATTGAAATTTTATTTTTTATTATTACATTTTTATTTTTATTTTTTACCGACCGACGATAGTAAGGGAGGTATTGTTTTCACACCAAATTTCACATGTGGAGATTTTTACATATCTCCACGAATATTTCTTAATTTAAAATTATATGACGTCACCCAGCCATTCATGACGTCACAGTCTGGTCTTACATATATATTACAAATAAAATAAAATTAAAAATATTTATGTTATGTCCATATCTGTTTTTTTATTACATTAATAGATATATTAAAATTATTTGAAATTGTTTCTGTAGCTGGAAATTAATTTACTTCAAACCGACGGTCGGTTCGGAGCAAAGCTTCGAACCGGAACTGAACCGAAAACCGAAAACCGAAAAAACCGGTATTTTTGTCGGAACGAAAACCGGAGCTGAACCGAAAAAAATAATATCGGTTTATTTCAGTTCAGTGTTCAATCCAGAGTTGCCAGAAGTGGTGTTTTTGGGCGTTTTGGCAACACACAACCCCGAATTTTTTTCAATTAGTTATGTCTCGTACTGCATGGTGTCGCTAAAAACTTTGTTTCAAAAATGTCGTAGTCATACTCTCCCTTCGGTTGTGTTGGCAGCGTCTCGTAGTCGCAATACAGAATTTAATGTTTTCATCGTTTATTTAATACTGATATTTTGATTTAATGATAGTATTAATTTTTTAAATTATTTATTCCATTTGTTACAGGGTTATGTATTGATATAAAGAAAATGATTCATAAATATAAATAAAATTATTAAATAAATTTAAACAAATATTAAATAACTTTGACCAGGTACGAAGATTAGACAGTAAAAAACTTATTTTAGAATTTTGGGAGGAAAATAAAAATACAATTCCTCATTTTAACAAAATTGCAATGGTGGTTTTAGGAGCTACTCCAACACAAGTTAGTGTTGAAAGAGCTTTCTCTGGTTTAAAGTTTATTTTACGAGACAATAGAAATAGTTTAAATACAAATATATTGGAAGATATTTTAATAATTAGAGGTAATTTTCATCTTTTATAATTATAGTTATAATTGTAAGTAAATATATCCAAGAATCCTGTATACTTTAAATTAAATATACGAATTTGTTTCGTTTGTTGAGTGTTTGAAAGTAGAAGGATGTAACAAAATATTCATACTTATTTGTTCCGTTTAATAAATTATATTAACATCTTATATTATATACTTCTAATTATTATACCTTTAATTAATTATTATTATTTATATTATATTGTATCAATTCATGTAGTATGATGGTAGCAAGAAATATTTTTATATATTTATGGCAGACTTGGCATACCCCGACCTAAATTTCTAATACAAATAAAAGGTCTTTAAAATTAATTAATCGGAACTGAACCGAAAACCGAAAACCGAAAAAAACCGGTATTTTTGCCGGAACGAAAACCGGAACCGAACTGATATTTTTTTTATTGAACCGGAACGAAAACCGAGACGAAAAAATAACGGTTCGAAGCCCTGGTTCGGACCTGGCCACAGGTCAACTTATTTTGTTAATAATTTATTTTTATTTTTTATTTTTTTTGTTAATAATTATTACATTTTTATTTGTTCGAAAATTATTTCTACTTTATTAATTGTTAATAGTTATTACATTTTAATTAACAGTTTACGGAATAAGTATATTCTCTATTTTATAGAGATTTTTATTGTTTGTCTCAAAAGTCTACCTACAATATTTCATTAGCATTGTATGATTCAAAATAAAATTCAAAATATTTAATAGGACATGACATGATCTTAGTATTAATTTATTTTCATTATATTAGATTGATTAATAAAATTCAAAATATTTAATAGGACATGACATGATCTTAGTATTTTTCCCATCCCAGAATATTTGCTAATATTACATGTTGGAGATCCAATTACCTGCATATTTAATGGCAATTTCAATGCTGAATATACTTTTAAATAAAAAATTAAAAAAATTTGAAGAAAGTAAATGGAATTATTATAATTAATAAATCTATATATAAATTTAATAAATATTCAAACAAAAATTGAAACAATATAAATAAAACGATTCAATATTTTACTTACATTGTGATTTATATTTCTATTTTTATTACAACTGTTATTATGGGTATGTTAATTTTGACAGTTTAAAAAAAATTAAAAATATTTGAATGTTTAAGTTTTTATGTAGCGCCATCTGTCGATAGTTTTGTGACGCTACAGACTTTTACCAAAATATTACTAATTAAATTAATTTTGGATAAATTAATTTTGGGTTTAACTACACTAAAACCTTCCCTGGGACGCCCACAACAATCCCTGAAAGTTTCACCGTAATCGGACGGGTAGTTTTTGAGTATTTGACAGGCACACACACAGACACACAGACATTGCCTTTTATATATATAGATAAATTTCAATATGGGCGCCTTTAGTCCCTCGACAAATGTCCAAACGATAATCAACTTCTCTCTAAACATTCATTTTTCTTTATATATAATCTTCTCGAATTAATGATTTTAATTATGAATTGTCGTTAAACGTAAGTATAGTGACGGAAAAAAATCAAACGCCAAGGTTGGGCAATCAACCGGTTGAGAAGATTCATTATCATTGCCCTGCATCAACGACACATTGGCGTTTACTTTTTTCCGTCACTGTACATTATACTCGTTATTCAATTTAAACCAGAACTATAAAAATTAAATTTTAAAGATATTTCCGAAACAATTCTTTTTTAAACAGGTCCTCTAACCTGAATACAATATATTTATATATATCTGAATAAAATATATTTATATATATGATATTTAAATTTAATTAAAAAATTATAAACATATACTTTGTTAGTCTTTTTTAAATAATTTATTTCCCAATGTTAATTTAGATCAAAGAATATAATCTTTAGATATAACAGAAATTAATTTATAAATAAAATAGATCATTATCTACCGGTTATATAAGCACTAATTATGTGAATTGAATGTTAAAAAAAAACAAAGAGTGGTCCTAATATATGAGACGATCATTTTTATCTAATTAGTTTTGATTTTATTTAAATATATTTAAGAATTTTTTAAAAAAGTAAAATAATTTTACTCAATAATTTGATTAAAAATATCTCTAGTTAAATGTATGGTAGTTTTGGAGTATCCTGTAATTTAAAACAAAGCAAACAAATTTAATATATTTCATTATATTAATTTGATCTCCGTAGGCAATCCAATATAATTTGTTGTATTTTGTAATATATTGGAATTTTAATGATAATTAATAATAAAAAGTCAAGTTTTTTTTTAATAATTATTTCGCAATAAAATGGTCAAGATTAGTTTAACTTAAATGCACTATATAGTCTAATGTATTAATAATGTTTCATAATGAGGTTCGCTTGTATAATAGGCGTAGGTGACGTAATGAGCTGTCCCACGCTCTGTTTTTAAGTACCTAAAACGATAAATGGATTTCAGATCTCAAAGCACTGGGAATTAGAATAACATCGATAATTTATCATTTGACAGTTGGTTATATATTAATTGTGTGCATTTTAATAACATATCGCCAGCGTCTTCACGAATCAGCATTTTAAATTCTCCCAGTCAATGAATGAATGGTTCAGACTTGGCAATTTTTCAAACACGCTTTGAATTATTACCTTGAGTTCATTTAATTTCAAATTAATTGAACTGAATGGTGGACTCATTCAGATTTTTTTTAAATTTTCATCCCTTTAATAAAATTATGATAATTATTATATTATACATTAATTATTATCAAATAATAATCAAAAATATTGAACTTTTTTATTTTTTTTATTTGCACTTTCTAAAAGTAAACAATCAATAACCTAATTACTTCAATTATTTGTAAAATAAAATTTAAATAATAAAAATCAATCAGATTGTTTTTTATGAATTCAAAGTGTATTATTCATCACAAAGAACAAAGTTTTGATTGCTGAGAAATAACTCTTTGAAATTTTTTAAAAATGTTAAATTCATTTAAGATTTTAATTAAAAATAAAAAAAAAATCTGGAGTGTTTCCACTCGACAATCTCGCAAATTTGAATTGGATTAAATAACATATATTATATTAAATGAAATTTAATTAATTAAATTATAAATTAAAATTAATAAATAATATTTATTAAACAAGCGCGTGTTTGACTCTTTGTTGTTGGTACCATGTCATGTACTGGAGCGTGATTGGCAGTCAAAATTTAAAAAATTTATTCCGGTACTTTCAGCGATTCAATCAAGATGAAATTCTATAGTTTTATACAATTTTTAATCATGTGAAAACAATCAAACATATATATGAGCTACATTTCTAAAAAGTTGATAGAAAACTACGAATTTTGAATAGTGCCCGTGTACCAAATTTTTCTCAACCTTAGTGAAAATGACTCTGACGAGATAGTAAAAAATAGATTAAAAAAGCATAGAGATCATATTAATTTCTTTTAATTAAATTTCTGTACAAGAAATAATATATTCTTCAAATAAACATTGATTCCTCTTATTATAAATAAAATATATACATTGAAATAGTCAAGTAGTTTTTTTTTTACTTTGGATTGGGAGGAGGAGATTGTCTTGTTAGTTTATTTAATTGATTGATAGACATTTGATTAAATATTTATTTATTTTATATTGAAGTAGAGGTTGTACTTTATACGGGTTTATAATTAACATCCCACTTTTTGATTACTTAATGCATCATTTATTAAAAAAATATCTTAATTTTAGGAAATACATTAGAAGATAGAAAATTATAATAAACAAATATATATTTAATACAAAAACCAAACATAATTCTTAAATCAATTTAAATGAACATTTTATTTACATTTAATTATTTTTATTATGAAAAATATTCCTATTAAAATGTTACTTATTATAAATTATTAAATTAAATTATAAAATAATAAGTCTTTATTTAAAATTAATTTATTAAAAATTTTGTTTAAAAACAAATTAAATTGTATAAATAAAGGTAAATGAATATGTATTATAATTATATGATTGTTCACATAATGTCTTTATCATTATATTCTGTAATATTATTAATTATATATCAGTCCATAATAAATCAATAATTGAGTTTTTAAGTGTTTGTGTAAAATAATAAGTATTATACTGCTATATTTTACACGGTTAATTTATGCAATCAAGGTTCTCATTATTTAAATTTTCAACGGATTCGTTCTGTTAATTACTGACTACTATTATGAATCATTTTCAAACAAAAGCAAATTTTGATTAATTAAATCATATCTTTAAATTAAAAGAGTTGAATCCAAACATAATATTACTTTGGAGAAAGAGAGATAATAGTGTTTAATTTCATTAAAAATTAACAAGAAAAAAAAATCCCTTTAGTATCTTTTACTATACATATTTTTTAAGTAGTTATTTTTTTCTAATGATTCATAAAATAAAAACGTTTAAAAATTTACAAATTAAGACACGATAAAAAGCAAAAAATAAAATTAATTTACCAATAATAATTTACTAATACTAAAAGTTAAATACCAATATACCTATATATATATATATTTAATAGTACATAATCAACGCAATTAATTTTATATGCATTGAATTTAATCTATTAATGAGTGTATTAGCATAATTTTATCTTAATGTAAATAATAATATTTTTTACATTATATAAAATAGGTTTATTAATTAAAAGATCAAGTGCAAATATTTCAATAACCCATCATCATAAACCGGTTTCAAAATTGGAGATACTCTTATATATTTAATCAATTTTGACATTTAATTATCATACTATATTTTTATTATTATATTAGAAAACATTTAAAAACTTAATTTACTAAATTTAATATATACCACCATTTTCAGATATTAATGAAAAAATGAATTATAGACAATGGTTATTTAATTGAAAAGATGTTCTAATCATTATTCCCAGTCCACCTAAGAACTACAAGGTCACTTATTATAAATAAAGATCAAACTACACCCTTCCTGAGTTGTACCATCATGTAGTTATTTGGTAATGCACATAATTGGCCCCGATTGAATGATTAAATAGGTAAATAAACTAAACTCAAAAGCCCCATTGAGCTCTTAGAATGTATGATTTTGATGGCTAAACTCGATGGAAGGTTTTGGTAGTATATCTATAAGGGTTGTAGAAGCCGGGAGTAAGTAAATAAGAATCATATTTTTTTGAATAGATTATTTATATTAATTAATTAAAAAAATATTAAACAAGATATATATATATATATATATATATAAGTATGTTGGTTTAGATTTCCGTGAATTTTATTACTATTATTATTGCAAGATTTGGAACTAAAATGGGCGCCGAAACGTCGAGAAAATAAACTCACAAAAATACGTGATAAAAACCCGGATAAATCTGACAATAATATATATATTATATATAATTATATTATTTTTTAAAATATATAAAAGATACAGGAGGAAATATTGTTTGAAAATGAGAGTTAAGGAAACACACACATTATTCATAAATTCGCAAAAATATATAACTATTTTGTTAAGATTATCTTAAAAAATTATCAGTTTTGTACAACCAACTTTCTACTTTAAAAGTTTCTTATATTACTTTTTTTAATACTAATTGAAAATAATAATAATAATATAATTCTTATATGAAAAGTGTGATTGATAATACTTTATTATTATTATAAGGAAGCATGTATCAAATATAAATTGAAATTTTTTTTTATAATTGTTTAAAATTTATTTTCTGAGTTAATTACTTTTAGAAATTGTTTTTCTTTTATAATTTAAAATTTTTAGTGAAATTTAACGATTAATAATAATTAACAATTTGACATAAAATCCAATAAATGATTTAAAAAAAATTTTATTGATAAATATTTTTATTAAATTAAATTATTATTATTATTATTATTATTATACATCAGTCGATATCATAACTATATTTGAATATATTTTTTTTATCAAAGGCCTTAACATCATCATTCTTAATCATAATATTGAAATATCTACACTAATGATGAAAATCTTGTTATTTTAGTTCCTTCTACCTTTTTTCATCAAATGATACATTAATTTATTAATATATAAATTATACTTATTTGATCTATTTAAAAATTTAAATAATTTAATTTAATATTATAGTTATATTATTTTTAACAAATTTTATTATTTTACATTATTTACTATAAATCATGTCAATTGAATTAAACTAGTTGAAAAACTACTCTTAGAGATTGTATTTAAAATATTCATAAATTCTTGACTACAAATGCAAATTTTTCCCCAATTGGACGGTACTCAAAGGTGACTTGAATGCCTTTGGCCACCGACAAAGTTCCTAGAGAGAGTTGCGTAGTAAAGTGTAGCATATGGGGAGCGACGGGGACCCACGTATGTGAGGGGATTTGTCGGTGGTATATAAACACTCAGAAATTACCAGGGCTGTATCAAACGGTAGCTAGCATCAAGTGCAATCCACTACATTCATTTAATCTACAATGGCCATGTTTCAGGTATGTTTTTTTTTAATTAACAAAATAAAATTCAAAATTTAAAATTTTTCTCATATATTTTGAAAATTATTAAATATAAATTCATATTAAATATTTATGTCTATAAAATAATTAAATCCTATTCAATTAAAAGTATAAATAATTTAAATCTATTTTTAATTTTTATTTTCAATATTTGAAAAGAGTTAGATTTGATTATTTATCAAATTTTAAAACTGAGTGAAGATTATTTTTATATTTTAGAAAAAATAATTTTATTCTAAATTCACCATTCTATTAATTCAAAGGGATATCTCCTGATTTCTTGATATTCGTAAAATTAATAAAGTTTTTATAACATATAAATTTTTGTTTTTTAAATTAAAAATTAAATTTTCTCTGTCTCTCTCTCTTTAATTATTTCAAAATTAAAATTCTGTACAATTTTTTCCGTAATTTCAAAAGAATTTTAATCTATTTTAATAATTATATTATAATACATCTATAATATATTATTTAAAAATTTTCTACTAAAATAAATAATTAAATAAAACAAAATAAAAAGAAATAAAATTTAAAATTAAATATTGAATACAGGAAATTAATTTGTTGTTAAAACTATTTATTATTATTCGATTTTGTTAGATAATCCTTCTTCTATCTAGATATAAAATAGAAATAAAACTTCTATTGGAATATATCTAACATTCTGAATTTCAGGAATTTTCAAATACAAAAGAAATAGTCTAATAATTCAACAATTATATATATATATATATATATGTATACATTTTTTAGAAAATATTAATTGAAAATCAGAATTTTACAATAGAATAAAAAAAATATAAATTTTAAGAAATAAATTAATGACATTTAAAGTTTGAAGTGAATATTAATTAGCGGAGATATCCGCATATGAAACTAAGAGAACTAATTGTTCTGGATCAGTTTTGCGAATCTTAAAAAATTATTTCTATTGGATAATGTCTTCCTCTTTATTAAGATTTTAGCTATTTTATTTTAAGAATTATTTTATCAAAGTATTAAAGGTAACAAATTTGAATACAAATCTTATGATTATGATTTTAAAATATTGGAATTTATTAGAAAATTGGTTCTGTGTTTCCTGATAATATATATCCCATAATTTTATTTTATTAATAATAGATAATAATAAAAGAACTAAATTTTAAAAAAAAAATTATTTACAAAATTTATAAATAAATTCTATAATTTTCTTAACATACTTTATATTAATTACATTATGTATATACATATAATAATGTTTTGGTTATTTAAATACATTATACTTTACAATACATATAATTATAATAGAAAACTTCTTAACTATTGTCATTGTATCGTTCTCATCTTGTATTTAATTAATTATTACTTACTAATTAAATATAATGTCTAATAATGATTTTTGGAAATAAATTTTAAATTATTTCTTACCTTATTTTAGGTATTGAAATAACTCATTTTAGGAAATTACAATAATAATTTAAATTTTCAAAATTTGTCTAATTTGAAAAAAAAAAAGAACTTTCTAATAATTTGAACTTAAAATTTATAAAATTATATACTTTCAATATTACTAGAAAAATCATTCAAGTCATTGTAATTTTTTTAAGGTAAAATAATTGATAGATATTTGAGAGAGTAGGTCTAGTTTATGCAATAATGAGTTCACGGCTTGCGTTTATATTTTGGTTTCACGGTAAATGACTAATATGTCGTAATAATATTTCTATCTACCTCTATCGAGTGAAACTGTCGCCTGCCACATTTCCGTGTAGATCTAAGTCCGCTTCAAGAAAGATGACACGTGCCTCTTCTTAGAGCAAACGATCTGGATTAGGATCTTGTAACATTCACATTTGGGAATTCTTAATAAATTATTATTATGTTTGTAAAAAAAAAATTAACTTCTTTTCACTTTTCTCATCGGAAAATTAAAAAAAAATGAATCAAATTATGTTAATTAATTAATTAATTAGAAAATTATTTTTTTTTACATAAAATACTGGCACTATTTATCTTTCTGGGGCTACTAAACTTGATGACTTTTGACCATGGTAACCATCTATCATAATCATAACTGAATTTTATATCTTTTTCCATTTTTATAAATCACTTTATATCTTAATATTATTAGTTCACCCATATATATATATTCAAATAAAAGTAATAATTATAAAGTATATAATTTTCTAAAAACATTCAAAATCTATTCAAAAGTTAAAATAATTAATAAATAATATAATAATGTATTATATATATATATTCAGATTTAAAGTACAATCGTATTCATCTTTCCATTAATCCTATTGAGATATTATGTATAGTGACAGAAAAAAAGTAAACGCTAGGGAGGCGCTGTTGTCGGGCAATGACAATGCTTCTTTTCTGTTTGTTCAACAAAAGCGCCACCCTCACGTTTACTTTTTTCAATATTTACATATTATTATATACAAATTTAATTCTATTTATTTTATTGAAAATTTTAAGATATTATTTTCATTATTTTAATTTTTTTAAAGAATTATTATTCATTCAATTGAACATAAGTTTGGAGAATGGATTGAAAAGAAAAAGAAGCACCTTATAGAGAGTAATAATAATTATTATTTATATTTTTAATAGCAACTAAATCCTTAAATAACATATATATCATTGTGATTGTAACGGAATCAATAAATGGAACCTATATTTTCATTTTTTGAAGTGAAGTGATTTTTGTTGACTTATCACTAAAGCATTTATTTCTGAATATGAATTATAACTATGTATATAACTATATTAAATGAAGTTGTAGAAATGCATTTATTGATTTATTTACATTTTTTGATTTATTATTTAAATAATAATTAATATTTATTGGATATTCATAATTTATCATGCAAGTTCTATTTATAATTCATAATTTGAAATTCCGTGTTCAGGTGATTCTTGCTGCAGCCGTGGTAGTATGTGTTTCTGCTAGACCCGGTCTTGAAGCTATTAGTCATGCTACTTATGTGCATGGCCATGCACCCTTAGTTCAAGCCCATGTTCCTGTAGTTCATCATGCACCAGCTATTGTAGCTCATGCTGCTCCTGTACTTAAACACGTCGAAGTTGAACATGTGGTAAGTAATATTTATTTTTTTTTTGATAAAAACGTGTTTGCGATATAATATACTAAATTAATAAAAATTTATTATTTTATTTATAAAATTATTTTATAAAAATTGACCCTGTAAAAGGAGATATTCTTCAGTCGATTGAAAGCGAGTTGGAGTTCTAGGAAGTGAAATGTAGGCCAAATTAATCACGATTCTTCGTCTCTCTCTTCCTCTCCCTCCTTCTCTTTCATACATTGGTCCACAAATGATTTCCTCTTTTTTCTAACTCATTAAAATTTTTTATTGTAATTATGAATCTATCATAAAATTGAACTTGCCTAAATTTTATATAATTTGCAGGCTTATCCTAAATATCAATTCAACTATGGAGTCCATGATGCTCACACTGGAGATGTTAAGAGTCAGACCGAACATCGTGATGGTGATGCTGTCCATGGTGAATATTCCCTTGTTGAGCCTGATGGCACCATTCGCACTGTTCAATATACCGCTGATGACCACAACGGATTCAATGCAGTAGTACACCGAAGTGGACATGCTGCCCACCCACAACAAATTGTTAAGCATGTTGCTCCAGTCGCCATCACGCATGGATTACTCCACTAAATACTCTTTTCTTTTCTTTGGAGATATTCCAACTGACTGACTGGAAGAGTCGGGTTATTTTTTTCCCTCCCGTTTTTAATTTCTTTCTTGTTCCTTCTTTTTTTTCCAATAGTAATCCGAATATCTTCCTGATAGCCATCAAATCATATTCATCCATTCTGTGCAATCTGATATTCAGCATTTGTACTAATACATACATAATCATTGATTTTTTTATACCTTTATACATACATTTCGTTGTAAATAAATGAATTAAATATTATTTCTTTTGTTTTTCTTTTACCATAATTATTTCTTATAATATTTATTTATTAATTTATTTAAACAGATATCTTTAATACTTAAAGATTTTTTCTAATTTAAAGACAATTTCCACATTTATATACCTTTTGAAAGTATTTACTCTTTAAAATAATAAAAATATAATTTTCATAAACTATTTCGTTAAATTCATAAATATATACATATTTTAATTTCTTATAAAATAACAAAACTGTTTATTAAAGATAACATAATTGATTTAAAAAACATTTGAAGTGCTTCCACTCGACAATCTCGCAAATTTGAATTGGATTAATTAACATACGTATATTATATTTAAATTAAATTTAATTAATTAAATTATAAATTAAAATTCATAAATAATATTTATTAAACCAGCGCGTGTTTGGCTCTTTGTTGATGGCACTACCTCACGTGCTGGCGTGTGATTTGCAGTGTTAAAAAATTACTTCCGGTACTTCCAGCTATTCAATCAAGCTGAAATTTTATATATAGCAAGTTTTATACAATTTGTATTCATGTGAAAAAATCTCAAACATATATCTTTATTTTTACGGTCACTTTAGAGGAAAAAAATCAAAATTTGTTGGGTAATGACCCACTTCTGGATGAGCTACATTTCTCAAAAATTGATAGAAAACTACGAATTTTGAAAACGCCTATATACCAAATTTCATTATTCTAGCTCAAACAGTTTTTGCGTAATCTTGTCTACATACACTTACACACACACACACAGACTTTTTTCTCAACCCTAGGGAAGATGACTCAGGGACCTTCAAAACGTATAAAAACATCAAAATCTCGAAATCCAAAATTTTCGTGATCCCAATACTATGTCTGGCGAGATAGTAAAAATGATTTGATGAATTTGATTTAAAATGTCAAAAAAGTATATTTTTCAAAAACAGGCTGTATACATTCAGAAAGGTCAGTTTATAAATTATCAATATTTACAACAGTGTGTTAAAATATAATCTTATATATTAAAAGGTAATTCATATACTAGAGACTTGAGAAAAAAAATTTTTTTTCTTTTTAAATGAAATACATATTTTTTAAATAAATTTTTTAAATAATTAATTATTTCAATAAATTCTTGATTATTTTCTTAATTTTATTTAAATTCATTTGTTATTTTTATACTCTGAAATTATCAATTTATAATTTATAAATGCAAAATTAATTAATTCAGAAAATTATGCAAAGATTTCTGAACAAAATTATTCGCAAGATAAATTATAATGTTACCAGTGCGATGAAAGCATAAGAAAATAAAAAAAATCTCAGAGAAGGGATATTTAAGAGTGAATTGGAATTCCTGCTCCTGGAAGGATAGGCCGCCCGCGCTATCATAACTGGGATCTCCTTTCCTTCTATCACCCTCCTATCCAATGATAATGTTAAAAAATCCTTGAAAAATCAAAGATTATAGAAGAAATAAATAAAGTAATTTTGAAAATATAGGCTAACGGTAGTTTATGCCGAGTGGAGGGGAGCACTTGCTTTGCGGTTGAACAGCTCAGTTGGTCGCCGGGCCTCAACCCGCAAGGTGCGACGCATCATTCAACCTCCCTCCAACCTAAACAGGTCATCTATCTATTAATTAATAATTAATTCAATGCATTCAACACACGATATGGCACAGTACCTATTCAAATTATAAAATAAATTATTTTTACAATTTTTTCATAAATTAAAAATAATATATATCATTTGAATTGTATAAAACAGTATATTTTCAAATATATATCTTAATATTAGTGAAAAAAATTTAATAATATCATAAGGATAACTAAACTGTCATTTATATAAAAGATTATTTTTCAATTTAATTGAATTTAATTAATTGAAATAATTTAATTTAATTTCACTGAAGTTTTAATTTCTTTCATGAAGTTAAAAATATTTTGTATAATGATTCTTGTTTAATCTTCATAACATGTATTATATATTTTAAATTCTAAGTATTGTTTTAAAATAGTACGATTTTTAAATTATTCATGGATTTTATTTTTTTATTTTTTAAAATATTTTAATGTTATTACTAAAACACCCTTTCTATTAATTATATGAAATAAATAAATATTTAAATTTTATATATAAAAGAAAAATAAGAAAAAAAAACGAATTTTTATTCAGAAAGTACAACAAAATAATATCATGCAGATAAATATTAAATATCTAATAAATATGCGGAACATGTTATGGTTATATGAACCACTAAGACGTTTAATCACATGGATGACGAGTATGATTAGTATAATTAAAAGAAAGATTAAAACATTATTAAAAATAAATCTAAAAATAGTATCCATTGATGATGATAGGAAAAATATCTAAAATCTAACGCCATTAATTAAATCTCGCATGGAACATAGAATACGTGCAAATAAAAAATGTATATATCTTTCAGTAATATTAAAATAATTTATTTTGGAATACTCACTCAAATTTATATATATTTTTTAGGAATCCAAACAATCATTAAATAAAATTGAAAATATAAATATTTTATTCATAAATGAAATATTTTTGAAAAATAAAATTATTTTAATTGATATATAAATTTAATAATAATAATAATAATAATAATATACAAAATATAATAAACAGTTATTGAATTTAGATCCAATAAACTTTCCTACCCACCACATTCTCATTTCTGCCCAATTAACTTCTAGCTAGAACATTTTAATGAGCAAATTTATTTTTTTTTTCTACGTGGGCTAATGACACCTGTCGATCTATTATATTTTTATTAAACATTTCTTCGGATTAATATTTCATAAAATTTTGAGAAATATATTTTTTTCTTATAAAGTTATAATATATTAGAAAAATAATTTATAATACTAATAAATCTTTATATTTATTTTTTATAACGTTTTTATTAACTCCGCTTCATGTCTGTCTGTTGACAAATTGAAATCAATTTTTCATCAACTTTATTTTTGAATATAATATAATATATATAGTTTTCAATTAAAAATGATACTATATCAGTGTTTCCCAACCTTTTTTGTGCTAAAATTCTTATGACCCCCTATGTAAAATATAGATAATTTTTAATATTAAAAAGGGTTAACTCGTGTCAAGTCTATTTTTGAATTGCCCACCTTCACAATCAAATTGCCTCCTGTGGGGCGTGGGCACCATGTTGGGAAACACTGCTCTATACCCTTCTAGTATTTTATCTATCTATCTATCTATATGGCTCTACGGAACTCAAAAGTTCTTGGCCGCGGATACTACACTTTTCCAAATATCCCTATTCTGACCCACAACCCTCTAATCCCTACCCTCTCCTATCTCTCTCATGTCACCTTCTCGAATTTATAATTCTAATTATATCTGGAGATGCATAGAGGTCATGCAATTCCTCATTAAGCAGTCTCCGTCATTCCCCGGTGAACTCATCTTTCTTTGGCCCATAAATGCTTCGCAGAATCCTATTCTCAAATACTCTAAATCTACTCTCTTCACCTAAGGTTATAGACCATGCCTCATACCCATATAATACCCATTTTCTTTCCTCTCCAGGTAAAATAATTGTTTTATATATTTTAATTTTGATCCCCTTTGATAATAATTTTCCGCGATAAGCCCCTTTACTGCATGCTATCAGGCGCTTTCCTATTGCAACCTCGCTTTAAACTCTTCTCGAATATTATTATCCTTCGTTATTACAGAACCTAAGTATTTAAATTTTTCTACATTTTCAAATTCTATATTTTGTATGTTAATACTATTACTCTCTGTTACTAAATATTTTATCTTAGCACTATTAATTTCTAGTCCCACCCCTTTTCCTACTTCGATTAATTTTTCTACGCTATCTTTAATTGCAATTGCCGAATCTCCTATTATATTTAAGTCGTCTGCATAACTAATATTTGAATTTTTTTGTTTAATTCGATTCTGTTTGATTTTCCCCCAATTTGTCTAATTACATATTCCAGAACTAAATTAAATAAAATTGGTGATAATGCGTCTCCTTGTTTTAACCCATTCCGAATTTCGAAAGTTTCTGATAGTAGATTCCGCATCTCACTCTTCCTTTACTACCTACAAGACAAATTTGAATCATACGTACTAGTTTTTTTGGAATTCCCATTAAGTTCAAGATTTGAAAAAGTATTGAGTCATATGCTTTTGTAAAGTCTACAAATAATTGGAGAACAGAGATTTTGATTTCGCGTTTTTTTTCTAATATCTGCCTTAATGAGAATATCTGATCTACAGTTGATTGGTTTGGCCTGATCCCGCATTGATATTCTCTTAATATTTCGTCTGCATATGGTCGTAATTCCATTGAAATAATATTCGGGAGAATCTTATACGATGTCTTCTAGTATTTTAAAAATATAATATTAATACATAATTATAATTTGAACGAAACTTGACAATAATAGTAAATTTTTAAAAATTAAACTAACAAGTATAATTAGAAAGTATTTAAATAAAATCATTATATATATTTTCAATAATTATTTTTTGAATTATTGATTAATTATAGTAAGTAATATATAAGTTAATTACTTAATATATGGATTTTTATTTTAATTATGTTTATGAGAGTCACTTTATTAAGATATTAGTTATTTTAGTCTACTATTTCAAATAAATTTTTCATCACTCTTTTTTTTGTTTTGGATTTTATAGGACAAGGACATTCATTATCTAAATTTTCTTTTAATAAATTAATATATTTAAAAAATTGGTCACTTAAAATATTAATATAAAAATATAAATATATATATATATACATATTTCAATAAATAATAAATGCATCAATTCAAAAAATTTATTTTTCTAAATTTTTTTACATATTAATGAAATTAAAAAAAAATATATACAAGTATCTGAAGAGGTGTATATATAATAAATATAATGATATTAATAGTAAAGTGATGTTGCATATTTTTCATTTAAAAATTAATTACTTCATTCCTTAATAGTTTTAGAAGGCTGTTTTAAGGTTAAAGTCCCGAATTAACCTTGGTTGTATGGGGGAGTTGCCATTTTTTTACCGCTCCAGGCCTCTCCTTATAAAAAGCAACGTCAATCATCACCCAAAAAGGCTCATCGCTGGTTTATTATATGGGAATCGTGCTCAAGTAGAGCGTACAGGCGTGAATCCATTATAAACGTGTAAAAAGTGAATT
The DNA here is from genome assembly GCA_963082975.1 of Labia minor. NCBI lineage: Eukaryota > Metazoa > Arthropoda > Insecta > Dermaptera > Spongiphoridae > Labia > Labia minor. The sequence continues at coordinate 50,279,853 of OY720345.1, read as the reverse complement.
TTCACCAGTTTGATCTATCGACTTCTAATTATGGACTCGTGATACTCCATTAAACATCTTTAGAAAGTAGAATGAGATTTATAGATAGCCAATTAGTCTCAGACATTAAGTAAGGAAATATCTCCATTCTTATTGAAATATGTATTAATAAATTCAATATCAATATTTATGAGGTGTTAAATTTAAAAATTAGAATAATTATGTAAAGATTAAATTTAATTTAAACTATTTTTAAACACGCGTCTTGTTTTAAACAAAAGTAAAACATAACTTTGTATTAATTAGTAAATTAAAAAAAAATTTAAAGGTACCTATTACTAACGGCTAAATAATATAATAATAACAATAATGATAATGTTGAAATTAATATTTTATATTTTATTTTTAATTAATATTATTTCGGTGGTCTTAATAGGGTGGCAATATTAATCAAATTTTTATCTTAATAATTTTCATAAAATTTATGTTAAGTTTCTTTTAAGAACAAACTTCAAAAAAATAACTTTTCATTTTAATTATGGAAGGAATTTTTGTGAAATATTCTCTGCATATAAAAAAATCTGGAGTATCTTCAATCGAATATCTCGCAAATTTGAATAGGATTAAATAATATATATTATATTTAAATTAAAATTAATTAAAATATAAATTAAAATAAATAAATAATATTTAATAAACCAGCTCGTGTTTGGCTCTTTGTTGATGGCACCACGTTACGTGTGGCGGGTGATTTGGAGTGTTAAATAATTAATTCCGGTACTTTCAGCGATTCAATCAAGCTGAAATTTTCTATATAGCAGTTTTATACAATTTTTAATCATGTGAAAACTATCAAACATATATCTTTATTTTTAAGGTCAGTTTAGAGCATAGGTTCCCATCGTGGTATACTTGGACCCCTGGGGGTCTTTTTTGGGGGTTCATGAAATGAAAATGGGGGTCTATGGAGGTCTAGGGGGTCCACGGGGGTCCACAAATTTTCGTGATCGCAATTATATTTCTGGCGAGATAGTAAAAACTATTTTGGATTTGGATACATTTTTCATTTAATTATATATTAAATTCCTATATATTAAAATATTTTCTTAAATAAGTATATATAAATACGATCATGGAATAAAATTAAATTTTTGAGCATAGATATAAATTTCATCATATATCCAGAACATTTAATTAATATTGCATGTTAATAGAAAAATTCATGAACATTTATTATTTTTTGAGTGCATTCACACAGATTTTGATTTATCGGTTCTCTGCTACTTTCTTCAAAATTAATTGATAATATACTCGAGGGCGTTATCATCAAATGATTATAAATTATATTTTGAACTGAGAAATAATAACGGATAATATGAACATAAATTGATTCAAATGAAGAATTAATTCAAATGTATAAATTTCCTATAAAATTAAGATGTCAAGTCGCAAACTGCCATCTGTTGACGTGTTCTGTTTTGTTAATAAGTTCCGTAGGCGTTCTTTGGCAAACTACTATTTTATAGCTTTATTATTTATTTATTAAATACTTTAGTTTTTCCTTAAAATAGTGAATTTCTAATATTCAACTTATTAGATAGTATCAATATTAGAGAATGTAAACTTTTCAGAATATACCATTTAAATAGAGAGAGTCTAGTCTACTCCTTCCCCCCCATCCATTAATAAAACCATAGAAAGGAGAACATTGTTTGGAGAAGAAGGTAGGATAAATATGTTCTCCATAGTTATGTTTTATTCTTAATGGTTCAAATAAGCTAAAAATAATAATATATCAAAATTTCATGTTCTTTAAAAGCATTTGCATATTTTTTTTTGTTTTTTTAGTTCCTCTTATTTAAATATTTACAATCGGCATTTCCTTAGATTTTATCATGTCTTTAAGATTTATGACCATTACCTAGCTAAAGTATTTATAATTGTATTTACAAAATAAAAAAATAATTAAATATAAAAAATAAATTATAAAAATAAAACTCATTATTTAGTAACATTATGTTAATATAGTTTTTCAAATATTAATTAATTAATTAAATTTAATTATTTAATTTTAGTTATATATAAGAAAAAAAATTATCTTATATACGATATTTTGCAGGGTATAAATTTGTCTTGCAATGGCTAAGTTAGTTGAACCTCGGTTTAGAAAATTCGATGCCTTTGGATCAAATTTCATTAAATGAGAAAATGTTTTTATTTGATTTTCAATTAATTTTTAATACTTTAAATAAACTTTTAAAAATTTTAATTAGGAATTGATTTTGATTTTTTTTTTTTTGTTATATTACTTATTTTATATATATGTACTTTAGACATCATATCATTAATCCAATCTATTATAAACAAAATTTATTTTAATAAATTTAGATAATAAAAATAATGTTTAATTTATTTATTTGTACCTTTAACTCTCGCTCAAAGTTTAACCATATTACAATAATAAAATAATAAAATCTTTGATTAAGTTTGTTATAAGTAAATAAAATAGTTTGATCTTGAAAGTAATGATCACAAAAATACATTTTTTAAGTTATTAGTAATAATATTAATTAAATTCTATATTAGAATTATTAAATATACCTACATAAAATCCAATATGTAGAATAACAAGAATATCTGTTTTTAATCATTCATTTTATGCAATATTTGATTAATATTAATTTCTTATATAATTACAGTTTTTGACTAAATAAAAAAAAAACCACACCTATTTTTAAACCTCGTATTTATTATATCATATGATATGTTTTTTTTTTCCTCTAATTAAATTTGTTGAGGAGGCTTCCATTTTGGTTGAGTAAGATTAATAGATACTGGTGAAGTGAAAAGAGTCCTTCAGTTGAATCATAGTTGAGTGACCGATAGAATTAACGCCGGAAAACATTAGGTGAGACATTTTTATGAGGTCGACCAATGAAAAAAAAAACATCCCAACAGATTAGGGCTACAATAAATGATAATTTTAGAATTAGTTAAGAGTTAATCTCAAAACTTCCTAATAAGGTGTTTTTTTAGAAAGAGAGAGGGAAGAGTTTATCAAATAGTAAAGAGACAAAATTGACATTTTATATCTTGAACTATACTGTGATAGGATTTTTAAATCGCCCACACTTGGTTCTATGATTATAAAGAAGAGGAAAAAAAACAAATGATTGCGCAAAGACAAAGGATAACATACTCTTAGCATTTATAATTAATTGAGAATCAATAAATGATGGATAAGAATGTTTACAATCCTATAAAGGTTTTTTTTCATCTTATCTTAAATAGAATACTGTCATCTACAATCATAGAAATTCAAAATGAATATATTAAACTATTCTAAAGCTGTTTTATAATATAATAATAAATGTATTTTATGAGAATTTTAAATCACAATAATAGCGTAGAGCAGGGGTGTCAAACTCGCGGCCCGCGACCACTTTCGACTTTTTCAAAAAATTTTCAATTTGTCTCTAAAAAAAGGCAAAATGTAGCCCCTCTAAAGTTAAATCTTGTTTGTTTGGCCCAAGTGTACCTATGAGATTGACACCCCTGGCGTAGAGTTAAAAGAATATTCTAAATAATAATATTAAATAGAAATTGAATATAATTTTTTAATTCCTGTTTTTTTAAAATATTTGAAATTTTTTCATTTATTTTTTTAATTATTAGTTAATATTTATTTTATTAATTATTTATTATACTTTTTAATTATTTTTTATGTCTAAAATATTTAAAAAATTTTAATCTATTTGGTCGTTTAAATTTTTATTAATTCTTATAAATTTTTATTAGTTAATTTTTTAATATTTATTATTATTGAGAACCTTAAGTTCTATTCATTTAATCAGATTGATGAAACATTTAATAATTTTAATAAATAATTAAAGAATTGTATATCAATATTTTTTAAAGGGTCGAGCGATAGCTCGGTGTTCTAGGTACTTTTATCTATGGGCTAATATAAAGAAATTAAATATTAAATTTCTTATAATACAATTATATATAAATAACACTACAATAAATGAATCTTTATTATTATAATGTATTATATTATTTGAATGTTTTAAAGACACTTCAACAACAAAGACCATTTATACTACGAAATAATTATCAATCATTCCTCAATTAGAATTATCGCTCACACATTCGCAACCCTCTTAAGAATCGAACTATCTTTTCTGGAGTAGCTGTTACAAACAATAAACCAACGACATTTATACACTTTTATCAAATAATACCTCTTACTTATGTACATTCTACACAAGGACAACACCTATCAAGTCGGTTATATTAATTAGAATTTCTATGATCAGTAGAACGGGTCCTATCAACCTTTATCTTGATTTTCTTGATCGGAGGCGCTACTTTTTATTAAGTAGCTTCCCAAATTTGATTCCGGAGGATGGTTGACTCCGTTCTATACACCCTAGCTAGAGAAATTTCCTTGCCAGGCCCGGGACTTTAATCCGGGACCTCGAAAATGTCAGCTAATTCTGTTAATCACGACCCTATGAGGCGCCTTTTTAATAAATAATGAATAAATTGAAAAATTTTGTATTCAAATAGATTTTCATAAAGATTTATATGAATATTTGTTGTTAATCTTTAAAAAGTGAAGTTTTCTAATAATTTTGAAAACAAAGTAATGATTTTCATTGGAAATTTTTTTATAGCTATTTAGTTATATGTTATATGTAATACAATCTTGTTATAAATATTTTGGAGCTATAACACATATTATAAACAAATTTCCTTAATTAAATAGTGAAGCTTAATCAATGATTAATTAAATTTCCAAATATCACTTCTATATACTAAAGTGCCACAGAAAGTTGAAGTACCACTAAAATATTTCGTTATTAAAAATAACTGTACTGTAGTTACCACAGTCAAGTTATAAGGTATCACCAGTGTTACATGTACTAGAGCTTGAGATCCTCTGTTCTAAAGTATATACTAAAAATTGAAAAATCATCATTTCCTTCATTAGTATTTATCATATTTAATAAGATAATTTAAGTTTTTCCACAATTACTTGAAATTAAATTGGTATTTGAATTCATTTTGATGTTTAAATAAATATTAAAAATATTCACAGGTATTTTTATTGTGAAAATACATTTTCGGAATGTCTGAACTATTACAATTTATTATTTAGGGATGTATTGCAAATTAAACTTTTTATTTCAGAAATAAATCTAGATTTAGATAAAATGATTTAAATAATTAGTGTCGTAAAAAAATAACTCTAAGAAATTTATTTTTTTTATTTTATACTCATAAAAACAGAAAAATAAAATATATTGAAAAAAGAATAGATTCTGAAATATAATAAATATATCTAGAAAACTCTAATAAATAATAAATCAATTGTATAAATACACTGGTACTAATGCAAATACATCATAATCGTTTAGTAACATACATTGAAATTTTGAATCTTTTTGCATCGTATAAATTCACTTAAATTATGATTATTATTATAGATTTAATTAAAATTTTTCATAATCATTTTAAGTCATCTTGAAATTTATAATTTGATCATTACAAGAGCAAATAGTGGAAATATTAATATAAATATTAACGTGATAGGTATTTGAAATTTAAAACAAAAATAAAAATAAAAATAGTTTATATTTTTATATTTTTTTTAACTCTCTGATGAGTTTTATATTTCATTATTAAATTACATATAAATTTATATATTAATTGAATTGCAAAGAAATTCAAAATGAAATCTAGTAATATTCTAAATCGATATTATTAAAAAATTTTAGGGAATTTTTTTGTTAGAATACTTACTATTAAAGTGAAAATGAATTCATTTATTGCATATATATGTGATAATAATATTCATAGAGCATTTACTTATCGGAACATCGATCATAGAATATTTTTCTTGAATAAAATAACAATATAGTATGTATATGTTAAGCTTTTGATATTATAGTCACATCTTAAAAGAAAAAAAAAACGTAAGAACCTTAAAGATTCAAGTCATTAAATCCAAAAAAAAAAAATGTTTATAAATTACTTATAATTTTTACTCAAGATCTCTTTTTTGCTTGTGGCCTCTTGGTAGGATGTTCACCTTCTGATGTGCATAATAGGGGCCGAAGAAGAGCTTGAAGAGGGCCCGGGAGTGTGTGGGGCCCGCATCCCGGCGTGGGTGTGCCCCGACGATCTATAAAGGAAGCCCCTTCTGGGCCCCCTTTAAAACACAACCCGACCATCCAGATCAGCTCAGTCCACCCTGACCTCTCCTCACTGATCATTGAAACCTCCCTAGAAAAGGATCATGCATGCTCTTTGTCCTTTCACATACCCATCCATTTCAATATAATATAAGTTATTTAATCCATGTTTATCAATATAATAAATTAAAAAGTGACTGTATTCAATTACCATGTCTTCATTTGCATTACAGGTAATTAAAAATTATTATTATATTTGCGTAATAAATTAAAGCCTTTCTTTTCTTTCTATAAATTTTTAATAAAATTTCAATAAATATATATAAAAATTATTTTCTTATGAAAGAAAACAATAATACTATCTTACATTATATCGTAATATAGGAATTATGATCGTGCTAATCGCCTTAATGTAGGCAACCTATAACACTATTATTAATATTTTTTTATTAAATAAATAATTTAAATACGATGTTTATAAGCTTATTAGCTTACAAGTAAACTTAATAAGTAGAAAAAAAATTCATTAGCTTATATTTTAATAGAACAGTGGTCGTCATCCGTTGAGTGTTATTATATTAATAATAGATCGGGGGACATTTTCGATAGATCGCGTGATCTCTAAAATTTGTTTTTACAATTTATTTCAAAATAGGATTTCAAATTATTATTATTATAAATATTTGTTACAAAATATAAACTTCAATTTATTTCTTATCTGCCTACGACTGAGTTTCAATTTCAGATGTATACAGTTTAATTATAATTGAGCAATGTAAATTGAAAAAGGCACCGTAGCTTAGAATCTTATATTAAATTTAATAGAACATAATAATTATTTATTTTAAATTATGAAATTTTCGTTTAGAAAATTAAATTAAAGTCATTGTGGTATCAATGAAATCATTATACTTCGTTATTTTCGTTATTTTTTTAGCACAAAAATATTTATCTTAGAATTCACAATTAATTAATTAATTCGTTTGAAGAAATATTGTATGCTATACAATATAATTAACAAAAATAATATATTTTTAATTTCACTTATAACCCTAAATTAATATAAGTAAATAATTTCTACCCATAAATGTTACGGTAAAAATATTTTTTTCAAATTTATCTATATTTAGATTCATTCTATTATAATATAATTATTGATTATTAATTAATTACTATTATATTACAATTAAAAAAAACTAATATTTCTTTCAAAAAAATTCTCGTTGATTTTTATACATATTATATCTTATGAAAATTAAATATAAATTATTTATAAAAAAATTTGTGTAAAATATAGTTTATCATTTTTCTAAAGTGAATTTGAATGGTTATAATTGAATTACATAAATTCCTTATTACCAACAACAAAACATTTGTTGAATAGGTTTCAAATATTGTGCTTCAGATTTGTCCAGATTATATTTTGAATTGAAAGTTTATCAGTTGATTTATTCATTTTTTTTTAATTTATTATATAAGTATTAATAGATAGATTAAAAAAAATGCCAAACAAAATTTAAAAATTCAATCAAGACGAAAAACATTTTTTCGTATATTAATTGTATTATATATTAATGTTATAACGAATTTGTATAGAAATCCCTTGTCATTCATCATAATTTCAAAAGAAATATTTCTTGATCGTTATTAGGTGGTATATTTTAATCTCTGGCAGATTTTCTTAAGAGATTAAATATTATATCAATTGATTAAAAAAAAAATGAATAGTTTTTAGCATGTATTCTTCTACTTGGAGGGGATATTCTTGCCCTGATTCCTTTGGAACGATTGACCCTTGCAGAGGAATGGAATTCTTACAATGAACGAGAGCCAGAGGTACCAGCACTTCCTTTTTCTATCATTTATTAAAATTATTTACATAGAAATAGTATTTAATTTAGATTGCATGTATATTTATTAATATTTCTTTTGCATGTAATGTGCGCTTTAAGAAAGTTTTCTTTTTTTTTAAAAAAATTAATAAAAATCTAATTTCTATAATAGTTATTTTCTTAAGATTGTTGCACGGAAATAATCTTTTGTCTATACCATTTTATATCAAAATTAATTAACATAAATGATATTGCATGAATATTTAACTTATACTTCTTGAATTTGTATAAATAAACAATTATAAATCATTTTTTTTCTTCAATTACTATTATTATTTGATTTTTATGTTTTTTAAATCAATATTAAATATCTAGTCTATATACTCATTGTTCTTATATTAAGTTTTTTATATTTTTTTAATTTATTGATTTGGTGGTTTTCAATTTAAAGAGCTTTTATTATATAATCCTAACTGCACATTTTTTGTTATATCGATAGTTAGTTTATTTTTAAAAACAATAAAAATCCATTCAAATCTAATAGATTTTTATTAATTTATTTTTCAAAAACATATTATTTTTTAAAATCATTTTTATAAACAAAAATTATTTTTTTCCTTAATGACCTTTTCAATTATAGATTGATTTTATTGATTTTTTTTTTATTTTTTATATTCTAATATTCAAATAAAATTAATGTTGTGATAGAATTATTTATTTAAAATTAATAAATAAATATTTACATTGAATTTTCTAATTATCAAGATTAAAAAAAAATCCAAGTATAGTTTACAAAAATTTAATAACTTATTTTTTTTTAAAACGAAATATCTTTAATAAAATTTAAATACTATTAAGTATATTTTTTTAAATTGTTTTATAAAATAATCAATTGCTTTGAAGTACAATCATCAATATCAAATTATCTACATACCTTTATTTCATTTATTGCAAAATTTATTTTCAATTTAATTTTTGAAAAACCAATATCATTTGAATGAAAATGATGAAGACACAATCTTTAAAGATATATATATATATATAATAGTATAGTAGTAGTATATAGTACAATTCATATTCATCCATTTTATATGTTATATATAAATATTTTAACGAATACATTATTATGTTGTTATTATCTAGTAACTAATCTAATTGTAAAAGTACTATTTTAATTATTTTTATTTAATTATTATTTTTATTCAAAAGAAAAGTATATAATTATTTAAATTGTTTATGCACCATAATCAGATTTAATTCAATTTAAAATAGATAAGTGAATTATAAAGGAATAAAGGTTATTTATGATCAACTTCTATTCACTGTGTGCATGTTTGTATTTAATCTGCCAAGAGATTAATTTATTATTTTCTTTTTTTTTTTTAATTAAACTCAATCTATAATTTTTACTTAAATATCTTTTCTCGCCTAAATATTTTATTTTTATTTTTACTTATTCAAATTTCTTCGCTTTATATTTTACTATGGGATAGATATTATTATATTGTTGTTGTTTTATTTTTCAATTCTTCACAATAGTTTTAGTTAAATTCGTGACGCTCTCAGCATATATAAAAATGTCGGAAGAATTTTAACATAATAACTACAGTTACAACAGCGAAGTGAGAGTCTTTTAAACAAAAATCTGGAAAGCAATTGAATGGATATTTGAACTCAATTATTTTATTTCCGCATTTTTAATACTTTTATGTGATTATTGTGCTAATTTTAATTAAAATTTTAATCAATTTATTTAATAAAGATTATTTAGATTTTAATTTTTATTATTTTCTCTCTTGATTTATTTTTTATTTTATTTTTTATGTTTTGTTATTTTTTTTTTATTTAAAATTAAATCTCTCATTTCCATAATTAGTATAAAAGGTAATCATTTAATTAGAAAAAAAATCAAATTGCATATGATTATAATTTTTATTAACTTTCTTCTACTCTTGATTATTTTCATAAATGAATGAAATGAATTCAAGGTTAATTTAATATTAAAATAAATAAATAAATAAATATCTACACTTATAATTTCACTGTCATGATCAACATTCTTTTTTTTGCAATGATTATGGTTCATTTAATCGCATGAATGATCAAAAGTAAGACTTTTCATTTACTCAATTAATGAGGAGAATGGAAGAATTAGTAAGTTTTCTTGGGACAGATTTGCTGGTCGGTGAAATTTATAGGGCCCTGGTACCTACGCATTTGGCTATGATGTCGCCGATGAAGCTACTGGGAATACTCATTTCCGAGAAGAACAAAGACATCCGAATGGCTCTGTGACAGGCAGTTATGGATGGGTTGATCCTCAAGGAAGAGTCACTGTAGTGTCATATATAGCAGACAAGGATGGATACAGGTATTTCTCTCCAAAATATTTATTCATCAACTTAACAACATTTTTTTATTTTTATTATCTATTTAGAAAAGGATTAAATATAATTGAAAATACCAGAGATAGTATTGCGATCACGAAAATTTTCGATGTTGAGATTTTGATGTTTTTATAAGTTTTGAAGGTCCCTGAGTCATTTTCAGTAAGGTTGAGAATAGTGTCTCTCTCTCTCTCTCTCTGTGTGTGTGTGTGTAAATTTAGTACACGGGCATTATTCAAAATTCGTAGTTTTCTATCAACTTTTGAGAAATGTAGCTTATCCGTAAGAAGGCCATTACGTACCAAGTTTTCATTTTTTTCCCTCTAAACTGAACGTAAAAATACAAATTGTATAAAACTGCTATATATATAATTTCAGCTTGATTAAATCGCTGAAAGTACCGGAGTTAAATTTTTAAATTTTTTAACATGTTGACTACTAATTACGCGACAGCACGTGAAGTGGTGTCATCAACAAAGAGCCAAACATGCGCTTGTTTAATAAATATTATTTATTAATAATAATTTATAATTTAATTAATTAAATTTAATTTAAATATAATATATGTTAATTAATCCAATTCAAATTGCGAGATAGTCGAGTGAAGACACTCCAGATTTTTTGATATAAAATTGAGATTTGTATTTTTTTTTAATTAATTATTTAATATCAATTTTTATTTGTAGAACACAGTTTGAATTTTGTATTTCAATAATTGTGAGTGATTGAAAAAAAGAAAAAATTAATTAAATTGAAAATTCGAAAATTTTCAAAAATAAAGAGAATAAAAATTTTCTAAAGTTGAGAATCTGTGCCAAAAATTTAATCATTTCAATAGTTTAGATATTATTACTATTATTAAGGTCAGTAAATATGTTAGAATATTCTGGAAATTTAAGTCACTAATAAATATTTTTGAAAATAATTTATTAAATATAATGTTTAATATAAAAAACGGATTTAAGGTATAAATAATTTATAATACAGTTTGTGTTTGACATGGAGTCTAATAAATTCATAATAAAATTATTCTAAAAATTTTGCTTTATTTTCATCACTTGAGATTTGTATTTTTCTCTCAAAATCACTTTAATAATATTATTATTTTGAATTGCTATTATATATATATATACAATTATTGATTTTATTTATTTTAAAAATCAACTTATTATTAATTTTATAAATATTCCATTATGGTTAATAAATATTAGAAATTGTGTGTATATTATCATAGTGATATAAACGTCTCTATAATGTTAAGAATTAAAGACGGAAGATTGATATATTGGAGAGTTGAAATAATTGGTTTTCAAAAATCCGGAAGCAGGAAAATATTCTATACCATAATTAACTACATTCTTAGCTGACATTGACTTAGAAATTTCTAGAATTTTCACTGGACTCATTCAAGATATATTAAAAGTCTATTATAGAAATAAATAACAACTTTTAATTATTTTTACTATTTGATGTGTGTTGTATGTTGGAACTCTTATAAAATATTCTATTATATATTTATTATTCTTATTTATATTTAAAATTACTATTTAAATTACAATAAAAAAAGTTAGGTGGATGAGTTTGTACAGTGACGGAAAAATGTAAACGCCATTGGGGCGCTATTGTCGGGCAATCAACCGGTTGTGAAAGATCATTGTCTTTAGCGCCTCAAGGGGTTTATATTTATGTCTCGATACCATAAATAAAATTATAAAATATTTTTAATGAAAAGTATTAAATATTAAATATATTTTTATGAATGAAAAAACAAGAAGACCACTTATTGATTATTTTATTATATTATGACCATTAGTCTGATTTTTCGGTCTTATTAAGAGCTTATGGGTTGTGTGAAGATAATCATATATATTATTATCATTGTTATAGTAAGGAGCACATAATATATAAAAAATACAACAAAAAATAGATCACAGACGCATTGTGTAATTTTGCTTAAAATTTGAATAATTTATAAATCTTGATAAAATAAATATTTTGGAAATATAATTTAAAGAGAAATTGAATTTTAATAATAATAATAACAAATTCTTTAATTTTATTTATAATATGTGTTTGAACATTAAAAATAAATATTTATTTATATAAATAAAAGGGAAAGAAAAGAGAGAGAGAGAAGATGAGTAAAATCATGGTTCTTTTCATTTTTTTACTGTTTTTGTTTTGTTTTTATAAAGCATTATATTCTAATGAAGATCATAAATGATATTAAGAGGATATGGTCGATGGCCGAGTCGTCCAAATGGTTTAACACTTTCACTGCTTTCCATCACGGTGTGATCACGAAAATCTGTTCGTTATCTTTGAAAATAAAATTTTCATAAATCATTTCACTTCAATTTTTGAATCGAAATAAATTATTATCTTTTCATTTGATTTAATTAAATTCTATGAATAAAGAACATAAATAACAAAAATATTTCTGATAAAGAATTCCATCAATGACTAAAAGGAATGATTCAAATTTTTTGTTTTTTTAACACTCATTTTATCTTTCCTTCTATTTATAATAATAGGACATTAGAAAAACAAACTTTAAATTCATGGGCTAAGTAAAAAAATTTACAAATTGAATTTTCAACAATAAAAATATTTTATTATTTAAATATTTTCTTAAATGATTTTGTATTAATTATGTTATTATGTAATTTAACTAATAAATAATTCATTAAAATAATGATAACAAATTAAAAAATTGTTTTAAAATAAATTTATATTTTAATGATTATTTATATTGTTATTTTTTTTCTTATAGTTAAAATAAATTTATAATAATATTAACTAGTTTTACAAAACCATTTTCAAAAAATAAATACAAGGGCAGGTCAATAAGTTTGTGACTTTTTGAATTTCTCGTCTCTTAAAAGAAATGACAACACAGCTTCTGTCAGCAGGCAAATATCTGCTGACTCCTGTCGAAATTTGAATCAACTGGATATTTGAGTTTTTGTTTGACATCCATTAATAGCAGAATAGCTAAAAATGGAAAGAGCAGAAAATGGAAAAAAGTGAATTTCCATGAAAATCCATTATTAATTGGGATCTGAATTTTTCCCTCATCCATCCTATTCACCGGATTTAGCCTCGAGTGACTATTTCCAAACAGAAGAAATGGACCAGCAGAAATAGATTTAACACCAACGATGAAATCATCTCACAAACAAATCTATTTTGATGTCCTCAACAAATCTTATTTTTGAAAGAGATAAAAAATTGAAAAAACGTTGAACGAAGTGTATAGAGCTCTTAGGAGACTACGTTGAAAAATAAAATAATTTTATATTCAAAAACCAGGGTTTCATTCAAAAAGTCCCGTACTTATTGACCTGACCTCATATTTATCAAAATAAATTTATTTGGCGCAATTTAGGGATTTCGGCCGGATGGGTGATGGTTGAATCTTATTTTGGAACTATTAATATTCACATCATGTCAATTTTTTGATTAGTATACAAATATACCTATATTAATATTATAAAAATTATTTAAGAATATTTTTTATTTTATTTTTAAATATTAATTTTAATTTTTCATTAATTGTGTAAAAAAAAGAAATTATATTGTTAATTTATAATCAACTTTCTATCAGAATGCATTATAAAAAGGTGATATTTAATTAATTAAGAGTTAATTTTGTAGAAACTTTATTCTTAATTATCATTATTTTTTTTAGAGCTACCATCAAGAAAACTTCAACATTTCGGAAAGATCCCCCATTGATTGATGACTATAAACCACCATCAACTGCCGTATCACCAGACCGCTTTTTTGATTATCTGCAACCACCACCGCCTCAACCTCCAAGACCATTCGATAATAATTTTATATTTTAAATTATCCTAAACTGTAAATGATATTTTATATAATATATATTATATTATCTATCTCTATTTTGTTAAATAATAAAATTATTAATAATATTTGTTAAATTAAAATTCTTATTTTTTAAATAAAAATTATTTTTTTTTAAATAAAATTGAATAAATAATTACAATAATTATTATAAGAATGAGGAATAAAAGGACATTAAACCATTTAACATTTCAAGTATGTACTACATGTAATTATAATTATTCCAACAAAGAGTGAATAGTAATAATAAAAGTAGGATTTTTTAAGTTTTTTATAATAAAAAAGTTAGATATTGTATATCTATAAATCAATGTCATTCTCTTCAATAAAATATTAACTAAGTAAAATGAGCTAGAAAGAAGAATTTATATAATAACTCTGTTGCCAAGCAAAAACTTATAAAAATATGAATTTTATTATAGAATTCAAAAAATCCTACCCTGGCAGGGTTTGAGACGAAAGACTATATTCTTATGATCTTATAATCTCTCTTTGACTAAATTTTAATTTTCCATTTTTTTAAATTTTTCATCTGGAATTTTATAAATTAATATATTGGGTGATTTATAATTTTAAATATAGGTGGATAAAAAAATAATATAATATAATCAAAAAATTTATTTTTTTTTTATGAAGAGAGTTAAAAAAGTAGGAACTCAAATTTTATAATTTCATGAAATAAAAAACAAAAAAAATATGTCCTTTTTATTTTATAAATTTGCTCGATAATTTATTCGATGTTATTCGCACCTATCCTTATGTCTTCTAACTACCTATCATTTTTTTATTGCAAAATTTCGAAAAAAAACTTAATTTTATTGTTGTTTTTTTTAAAAAAAAGTAAAAATTAAATTGTTAAATTAAATCTGGATAAATGTATATACTTATTAATTAAAGAATTTATTTATGTTATAGCTGGAAATTTTGTAATTAAAAATCAATTAAATATTTCACTGTTTTAATATATTATTTAGTTTTTAAAATTATTCAACAGAAGAAATCTTATCTTAAATACTCTAACCTAATTAATGGAAGACGGGGTCGGATTTGCGCATCAATGGCCGGATCAGCCCAGCGTAGATAAACACTTTGAATTTATTTTTATTACCGAAATAATGCTATTAACAAAATAAGTATTAACAAATTTACATAGATTAAATAACTGAAATTATAAATACTCTAAGGTAATTATACTTGGAAAAATATTATAATTCTTTTAAATTAGTATTCATATTTAAAAATAGAATTTTAATTTAATATAATAAAATTTCTATTTCAATAAAAAATATCGAGTTTTATTATTATTATGATAATTGTTATTTTAGAAAATACCCCAATAATTTTTATTAATATTTATATGAAAATAAGTATCATTATCAAGGGGATCAAAATTAAAATATATAAAACAATTATTTGCCTGTCGTATTATGTGTGAAACTTGTGCCATGACCGTAATAGGATTCTTCGCAGCATGGAAGCATGGGTAAATGAAAGATGAGACCACCGGGGAACTGAATAACGATTAATTGCATGAACTCGATGCATCTCCAGACAATGTTAGAGTATTAAAAGCGAGAAGATTGTGATGCGCCGGTGTCAAGAATGGGAGAGGAAATACTGGCGAAAAGTCCATTTGTTGGGAGACCGATTGGGAATCGAACGATTGGAAGACCAAACATGAGGTGGGCAGGCATTGCTGTAAGGGACGAAAGAGAGATGGGAGAAAAGGATGATGTAGGATGAGTGAAGGATGTAGCTCAGTTTAGGGTAACTTGGAGAAATAGGGTTGCTGTTCCGTAGAGCCATAGAGATAGATAAATAGAATAAGAAAGTCAATTCTAATAATCATAGCAATTTCTAAATGTCCCATTGAAAAACAGCTTGTAATAATAATTTAGCCAAATAAAAAAATGTGGAGTGTCTCCACTCGACTATCTTGTAAATTTGAATTGCATTAATAATAATATATTATATTTAAATTAAATTTAATTAATTATAAATTATAAATTTTAAAATTAATAAATAATATTTATTAAACCAACGCGATTTGTACCAAATTTCATTATTCTAGCTCAAACCGTTTTTGCGTAATCTTGTCTACATAGACACACACACACACACACAGAGACATTTTTCTCAAACTTAGTGAAAATGACTCAGGGACCTTCAAAACATATAAAAACATCAAAATCTTGACATTGGAGAGATAGTAAAAAAATTAATATATAAAAAAAATGTAAATGATTATTTGTACAATTGCATCTCCTCATAAATTATGAAAACATAAGATAAACATTGTTTTGGGAATTTCAAACAAATCAATTACTTATTCTTTTTTGAAGGTTAACATTTCTTTTTTTTATTTTATATGTAATTTAAAAAATATATTTATATATAAAATATAATAATATATAATGAAATTATAACATTCATTTTATTAAATATTTAAAAAAAATCATTTTCATCAGACCCCCTATTCAACTCTTAGGCCTCTTCACTAATTCACTATATTTATATGTATTTATTCAAATGATCCAATTCAGATCAATGGTGATTGCTTTACTTTTATTACTACAAATAATAAGAATATATTTTCCAATCTTTTACAAATAAGATATAGGTATATATTTCCGGCTATAACATCTCTTCTAAAGTGAAAGTTGGTAATATTTTGATATAATCTACTATCTAAGTATGTACAAAAAATATAAATCATCAAATATAGTTTTATAAATTGGTTCATATAAGAATGAAATGACAAATCATACATTTTCAATTCAATGATCTACCAAAACTCTATTCTGAAATTATTTAAATTGCATAGTGACTTTTAAATTATCTTTTTCTTATTTACGTACTCAGTTTTTGTTTTTGTTTTTGAAATTTAAATAAAAAAAATTAAATATCTTTTTTTGAATAAATTTTAAATTTATTTAAAATCCATTATAGAATTTTTAAATTGCTTAAGATTTAATTTGAAATTTCTGTAAACTTATATACTAGGTATATAGGATATGCATATTAATGTAGAATAACAAAAAGAATAAGAAAAACAAAAAAAAAATCAATTACAAGTTTGAATAAATATCATACAAATTACAATACTTTATTATACGTTTAATAACTTTTAAATAATCGAGGCCTACTTTTCAATCATACTTTTCCTTGCCCCCCCCCCTCTTCCCCTCCCCGCCTACAATAAAATATACAAAACAATAATGTATATTGAGTATTTTCAATTCTGTTTTGTTGTCCGGATCAAAATTGGGAAGCTACTTGATAAAAAGTAGCGCCTCCGATCAAGAAAATCAAGGTAAAGGTTGATAGGACCTGTTCCACTGATCATAGAACACCTAATTAATATAGCCAATTTGAGAGGCGCTGTCCTTGTGTAGGATGAACAAAAGTAATAGTTTTTTTAAGTGTGCTTTCCTTTCAGTCAGTTAATTAATATTTTTTAAATAATATTTTCTCTTGGATATTCTCGCGTCATACAGATTGTGAATTGCTGCTATACATAGAAAAGATTTGAATAATAATATTCTTTAATTTATAATTCGTTTCTTTGGTAGAAGAGATGCTTAGTAAAGAAATATGTTATAAAATAGACATGAAGTAATTTAATAATTTTTGCAAGTAGGAGAATATAAATATTATATCTTTAAGTTTTATTATAATAATATTATTTATTTTTTTATAAATTTATGTATTTGTTTAAAAAAACAAATTAAAAAAATCAAAGTTATCCAATGTATATTTTAATCAAATTAAACACAATTCTTCAGAATTACTTTCTCATCTGATATTTTAATTATAATTTATCATTTTCATACATAAAATTTAAATTAAAAATAATCTTATTCAACACAAATGAATTCTAGATTACTTTTTTTTATATTTTAAATTTATAAAATTTAAAATTAAATTTTAACAGATGGCGGAAAGGTAAACACGATTTCGATTATTTTATTGGTTGAAATTTTTTTCAAAGGTATAGTTGCGGAAAAAAGAAAACGCCATGAGGCGCTTTTGGTGGTCTCCATTAATAACTTACATTAAAACTCTTTATGAATATTCCATAAAGAGAAATAAAATGAATATCAAATAAAAGAATGGAGTATATATAAGCTAACAACTCAAAACAAAGGAACAAATTGTTTGTTTATTTGTGTAATCATGAAGAAAAAAGACTCAACTTAAAAAAATATTTCAAAATAATGAAAATAAAAAAATGTGTGAATTATTATTATTATGATATAAAGACATTAAAATATTCTCAGGATTGAAATTAAAACAATAACGATTGAGTTATTTGTGACAGACTTCTTCAATAGTATGTATAATTTTTATTATTTTAAATAACTAACATGGTTATAATGTTAGTAAAAAAATGAAAAAAAATATGGGCGATATTGATAATTAACTCAGGGGTCTGCAACCTTTTGAGACAGAAGAGCGATTATTTTGATTTTAAATATACTGTTTTCTGTTGAGTGTTTTTATTCTGTTTGTAGTTAGGTAATATAATATCCTGAATTTTGAAAATAAATTTACCTGTATATTATTTGTTACTGGGCATGGAACTGGAGAGCCAAATTTTAATATCGAAAGTACCAAATATCACTCAAGAGCCGCAAGTTGCCGACCACTGAATAATATATTATTCACATAACTGTTTTCATAAATTATATGAAAAAGTTATGCTTAGAACATATTTAATAAAAAATTTATTAATATATTGATATAAAATAAAAATTTAATAAATATCATATATATATATAATAATAATTTATTTTACACGAGAACAATAAATAACCTCTAACTTAAATGAGGAAGCATTGACTTTGATTGAAAAAGAATGAATTGAAATGTGGAATCTTGACACAATTTATTTCAATTTTAGATAGAAATTAATCTAATCTATTGAAATCTACCTATTCTATGATAATAAATATCATACTATTATTTAAATCCTATTTTTCCCTATAAATTATTACTATTTGACTAATTTTGATGAGTGAATCAATGGAATTATAATTATTTCTATAAAAACATGTTTTAACTCAGCAGTTCTCAAACTGTAGCCGCGGTGCCCTGGTGAAAAATGTAGTAATTTATATAAAAACTCGGCGGGTTAATATAAGAATTAAATTAAAATTATGTGATTATATGAGATTTGACTACATATTATTGTAATACTAGTATTACAATGGATCTCTTGTGAGAGTTGTTTGAATTAAGTAGTGGTATGGTTTTTGAGAAACAAAATTTTATTAAATTATTCTAAAGTTATAAAGAAATCTCCCTAAATTTTAAAAAATACACAATTTCATTATATTTTCGAAAATATAATTCATTTATTTCTTCCTCGAGAAAATGGCCAACACAAATCTCACCTTATATACAATGAAGAATATTAATTAAATTAGTATTCTTCATTTAATGATAGCAGGTAAATGTAAATTATATAATAAAATATATTTTATCATTCAATGTTAATGTGGAAAAATAAAGAAGTTCCTCTATGATTTTTGTTCCATCTCTAATTTATGTAGAAATAATTATAACTCTATTAAAATTTTATATTTTTTTCTCAAATTATATTTTTAAATCAAATAAATATTTTTTTTTTAAATTTCACTCTTACAATGAAAGCTTGAGAAGTTGTTAATTGATATAATAATATTTTAACATAATTTTTACATTTAAACCCCAGTTATTAATTTGTTATGACTTTTTTTTACAAAAAATGAACATATATATCTTTTAAAAAATAATAATGTTGGAAGAACTTAATTTCGTTAAGGTTGATTTATCTAAAATTAAATTCAAATATTTTCTTTAATCATTAGTATTACATGTACATTTATGTGAAATCAACTTTAAATACACATTTATTAATTTATACTGGAAAAACCTTTTGAATGTAATTATTGTGAAAAAAAATTTAATCAAAAATCACATTTAGATAAACATTTATTAATACATAATGTTTGAAAAATAGTCTTAATAATGAAAACAAGATTTTCTTTAAATACAGCTTATATACTTTATAACACAAATTAAAGTTTAAATCAATAAAAATTGGAATTATTTAACTTAGTATTTATATTTTCTATTTTATTTGCTCTATTAATAAATATATTATTATTAATTATCTATTACATTTAAGAATCCTATCATTTTTGTATTCATATCTTAGTTTATTTATTATTTATTTATACAAGTCTAAAATTTGTCTAATTATTCTTTCATTTTACTAATCTATAATTGTAAATAAAAAATAAACTTTATAAAAATCCTTTTAATTCTGACACGAGAAAAGCACTTTGAATTTAATTTAATCACATTTACATTGTCATTTACTAATTCATACAGGTAAAAAGTTTTTTAGAATGAAATTATTGTAAAAAGAAAATTAATAATACTTGGGGTGTCCCATAAGCTTCTTCCCTTTTTTTGATGCGAAATGAATACAGGATATTTGTTGTTTAAGGCCCGATTCACACACAAGTGGCGTATGGCACTGGCGTGGTTCTGGCGTGGTTCTTAAGATTATGTGAGTAAATTATTTTAATTAAGAAAATTTGATCTCATAATTGGATTTTCACGTAAGATTTTAATATATAATATATTTTTTAATATTATTTTTATAGTAGTTTAGTGTTATGCTAATTTTATATTTTATTTTTATTTTGTTTACTTTGATTTTTTTTTAAATAAATTAATAACATTTAAAGTAGCATAAAAAAGTAGCACAAAAAACACGTTTTTATAATTAAATGCTGGCAAAATATAAAATTTGATTAAAAAGTTGAAATGAATAATGAAATGGTCTAGAAGTGGCGTGCAAAGTCCCTACGAGCCACCGGTCGCGTCGGAGTGGAGTGGTCTTCGTGCCATTTTCCACGCCTCCAACACGCCATATCTGTGGGTATTGAGTCATAAGCTAAGGCCCGATTCACACACAAGTGGCGTATCGCACTGGCGTGGTTCTGGCGTGGAACAGGTTTGTTAATGTAATTGCATTAGCTTATGACTCAATACCCACAGATATGGCGTATGGCGTGTTGGAGGCGTGGAAAATGGCACGAAGACCACTCCAAATGGTCTAGAAGTGGCGTGCCAGTCCCTACGAGCCACCGGTGGAGTCGGAGCGGAGTGGTCTTCGTGCCATTTTCCACGCCTCCAACACGCCATACGCCATATCTGTGGGTATTGAGTCATAAGCTAATGCAATTACATTACAAACCTGTTCCACGCCAGAACCACGCCAGTGCTATACGCCACTTGTGTGTGAATCGGGCCTAATGCAATTACATTAACAAACCTGTTCCACGCCAGAACCACGCCAGTGCCATACGCCACTTGTGTGTGAATCGGGCCTAAGGTTGATTTATTATGTTATATATGAACCATTCTGTTGTATAACCTTCTTCCATCTCCCAGGAAGCCTCATTATGCCCTCTTTCCAAAATACTTGAAGCTTACTTTCAAAATATTCATTTAGGTGCGTTTTTATTTCGATTATGGATTTGAAAGATTTACCACGGAGAGAGTTTTTTAAGGAGAGGAACAAATTGTGGCCTTGCGTTGTCGTGATGGAATACTACACCTCGTCGTTCGCCAATTCTGGCCGTTTTTCTGCTATGGCGGCTTTTAGTTGATTCAGTTGATTGCAATATTTGTCAGCATTGATCATATCACCTTCAAGCAGCTCGTAGTACAGTACCCCTTCCAATCCCATCAAATGCACAAAAGAACCTTCTTCGGATGAAGCCCAGGCTTCGCAAGAGTTGAAGTTCTTTAGACCAAATCCGTTTTTGATCCACATTTTGCTACATAATCCAAGTCTCGTCTCCAGTGACAAGACTCTTTAAGAAATTTATTTCTTTCGGGTCGCTGAAGAAGAAAATCGTACGTAGAGACGCGCTTTATAAGGCCGGTCTCCGTCAATTGGTGTGTAACCCAAACTTCATATCGATTCGCATATCCCATCTTGATTAAATGCTAATGTACCGTTGTTTTGGGAATGTTAGTTTCATCCGCTATCTCGCGCAATTGCTAATATAGTAATTGAAACAAAATGGATGAAAACCTTTTACATATAAACTTCCAACCAAAGACATGGACGGAAGCGCTGTCTGACAAAATTGATGTCGTCATTTAATTTCCCTCTTTAAATAAAGATAAATCTTCTAAACCATGTGAAACAATTTAAAATAATTTAAATGTATGTATTAATGCAATAAACATAGATATGGATATAACATAAATATTTTTAATTTTATTTTATTTACAATATAAAATAAGAAATAAGAAGGCGCTGGCTGTAACGTCATGAAGGGCTGGGCGACATGTTTATGTCATATCTATTTAAATTAACAAAAAACTAATGAAGATGATTTTTCCCGGAGATGAAACCAATACAGATCGATTTTTCTTTATAAATACTATCTATGGTGTGAATTTCAAAAAATCATTATAGCGCTTTCTAAAAACCCATTTACAAATATAGGTATATATACAATTTTAGCTAGCATAATAAGATTAGATAGATAGATTATATACAAATATATATATATTTTCTACTATAATAAGATAAGATTTTATAAATTGAAGATGTTTGAAAATAAATACTCCTCGCCCCACCACCCTTTTCCTGATATTTGAACTTAGATGGGAAATTTTATAATTTCATAAAGAAGTTTTTTTTCTATTACACAAACAATTTTTAATTACTCTAAATGTAATAATTGAATCCTCTTAAGCAAATTTATATTTATAATTTGTCAATTTTCTTCGAGATAAGTTCTTCCTCTCGAAAACGTCCGTCCATTGTATCAGTGAGAAACTTTCAAATCCGGTAATCGATGTCGTCGTCTACCTTCCTCTTTGGAGACAGTTGACATCGGCTTCACTTTCTTTGGCCGAATAAAAATAAATATAATATATATATAAAGAATAATTCTTATAATTAAGTATATAAAACAAATTAGAGCATTTCGTGTTAAATTTTTGGCATTCATTACCCAAACATAAACAATTGTTCATGTTCAGTCAAGATGAAAATTATAAATAAATTTATATTCGAAAGTAATTAAATAATTTATACACGTGAAATAATAATTAAATTACTACGATGAAATTCTCATACGTATTTGAGATTTGTGAATGGCGAATAGAAACAGTAAAAGATGTTCACTTTCTGGGGTCCTGTGGTGGGAGAAGAAATTAGAAGATCGGGGGGGTAGTGTGGAGGGGGGAGTGATTGGCACCCATGTGTGTATTGACGAGCCTTGTTTGGGAGGGAGACAGCCCTAGAAAATCGAGCGCTGTGAAATGATAAGGTATATAAGCGCAAGTGAAGACTTTTCATCTTCAGTTTTCTTTTTCTCACTGAAAGTGGTAATCTAGTGAATCTTCTTCTTCGATAAGAAACTTAAAAAAATGGCAATTTATAAGGTAAGCTAGGAATATAAAAATAAAAAAAATTTAATATAAAAGAAAAACAATATGAAAATAATTTGAAATAATTTTACAAATTTTAAACATATTTTAAAATTTCCAAACATTCATTTGAATTTTGATAATTTTATTTATATTATTTATATTTACTTTTAAGATATTTTGTTTTCATGTATAGAATATTATTAAATTAGCTATTAATTAAAAAATAACTTTCATTTAATTTTAGAATATTTTTTTTATTCAATTTAATTTACGAAAATAAAGAATATTTTATGTAAGTAGATGATATGGCTTGTTGATATTGAAAATGAGACACATGAATTTTATGAAATGCTCAAAGAGTGTATTAGAAACCTTTAAAATGTAATTCTTTATTTATTAATTAACTAATATCACAAACGTTACATTTAAGATGACTTCTATATGCATTTAACTTTGGAAATCATAATAAATACAAATCATTATTATTAATTTATATATGATCTTTCATAAAGGATCTCGATATCCAATCCTAGATAGATCATGATAAAGCGGTGCGCTAACGAACTTCAGGATCGAACCTCAAAAAATTCATAATTCAAAAAAAAAAAAAATATAAAAATAAATAGAGATAGTAATTATAAATAATATATTAGATGATTTAAATGGTCTTTAATTCAATTAGTCATTATAAACCATGTATATCTTATTTCTACTCAAATATTAATTAAAAATGTAATAATTAGATTAAATTTTTAAAATAGCAATATTTAAAATTAATTAAATAATTTAAATAATATTTGATTTATACATTTCATTAGTAATATTGAGATTGCTAGATATTTGTGTATTATTATTAAAACTTTATGGGCATGTTCTCTGAATCAAGTTCGTTATTGGATGAACCGTTCGGAGATGTACATAAAATCATATAACATGCAAAATTAATTTCTTAGGTTTTTGGAATATATATAATCTAAATCCATTTGTGGTGGATATTCTGATAATAATCGGACCAGAAATTTAATTCTAAATCTAAAACATCACAATATTTCTTGACAAAAAAGTAAAATCATAAAAATTATAAAACAATATATGTGGATTTCCAAATTTACAGGAAAATTTTTTTAAACATATATGAAAAATAAATATTAATTTTTTAAGAGTACTGAACACCTGAACTAAGCAATATATATATATATATATATATATATATATATATATATATATATATATGGATTTGAAGAAAGAAAAATTAAGAAAGATTTCAATATATTTTATTAATTAATCTATTTCTGATTTTTTTTATTAATTTTATTAAATTTATTTAAAACAAATATTGTTTAAAAAATTTAAAATATTTCCTTATTTATAATTTTCTCATATTATTGAAAGATGTATGATATTATGTTATTAAATGATTTATCATTATTTAAGTATAATTTTAAAATTATATAAAATGAAATTCGAAATTTATAATTTTATATATAGATTCTATATAGAAATTAATATTAAAAAAAAAAATATTTAATTTGGACAATGGGTGCCGAAACGTCGAGAAAACAATCTCACAAAAATACGTGGTTATATTCCGGATATATCTGATAATAATAATAAACCAACTTATGGAAATCTAAGCCAATAGATATATACTTTAAAATTCTAAAGATTTGTAAATTAATAGATAATTAGATTGAAGAATATAAATAAGTGGTATATTATATCAAACAAGTTTGTAAGTGGAAGGGGAAGCTTTAGAATACAACTGTCCTTTTTTCCAAAGATCCCCGACTTACAATAAATATAATCACACTACAAAATTTCCGTCGTATGTATGTAACATTATGAAGTTAGGTATGTGATATCTGTAACATTATGAAGATAGTTACAAAATCAATTTAATCTTAAATTACAAACACCGTTTGTAATGGTTTCGTCTAGTATAATAATAATAATATTATTAATAATTTTTAGATAAATATAATTAAATTTATAATTAAAATACTTATATTTTTTAATGCTTGAATTCTTATTTGTTTAATACTTTCTTTATACCCAATAATATTGCAATACTCGTAAAGTAATTATTAAAATTTTAAACTTTCTGGAAGTCAATAAATAAATTTTATGTTGTTATAGACGATTACTTTTTTTTATTGGCAATAACCTTTAGTAGTAATAATAACGAACATAGAGATGTCATTTCCTTTATTACATTCATCCCGGAAATAAATTTCGCGCAATTGTGGTTTGCTTTTATTACATATTGATTTCGAATGAAATGCGAAGAAACATAAATTACGATTTCAATAACAAAAAAGAGCAAATTCATCACCTTATATAAAAATAGACATTTGAAAAATATGATTTTTTTTAAATTAATATTTGAAAACCAACATCGTTAAATTTTGTCAAATATAATTTATAGTCGTTACGGAAAGTGATTTATAAAAAAAAACATTCATAAATTATTCATTGAGGATTGAAATTAAGATCAGCATAAATAAATGATCTTCAGTTCTAACACATTCTATAACATTAACATATTTTTTCCTTTTTGTTTACTCTGAAATCAATTATTAATTATTCAATTTTCTATATATTAATATTTTATATATTTAATAATATTTATAAGTTTGCATATTTAAAAATTGCTTTTAATTACGCATTTATCTATAATTAATTCTAATGAGTCTTTTATTTTATTAATTAATTATTAATTAATTATTTTTACACACATGATTTATATGTTAATTGATTGTCAAGTGTTTTTTTACTACTTCATTCTTTCATTCATTCATTAATTTGTTTATTCAATCAATAATGAAAGTTATGAATTATTTATTTAGTAATCTTACTCATCAATAAATACAACATAAAAGAAAGTTTATTCGTTTCTGTATTGAAAAAATAAACAAAAATTCAATCATAAAATACAAACAAATGTAAAATAAGTTGACCTGTGGCAAGGTCCGAACCGACCGACGATTTGAAGTAAATTAATTTCCAGCTACAGAAACAATTTCAAATAATTTTAATATATCTATTAATGTAATAAAAACAGATATGGATACATAAATAATAAATATAAACATTTTTAATTTTATTTTATTTATAATATATATGCAAGACCAGGCTGTGGCGTCATGAATGGCTGGATTACGTCATATAATTTTAAATCAAGAAAAAACTAATAAATATGATTTTCCCGAGGATAAAACCAATACAAAGTGCATGATTCGTGGTGATATATAAAAAAATCTCCTCATGTAAAATTTGGTGTGAAAATAACCCTTCCCTTCCTATCGTCGATCGCTAATACTACCACTTCCGGTTTCCGGATTTGCACCAAAAGTTGATCAATTCATCCCACTGATGCATTAAGTAAATATACCAAATTTCATCAAAATCGGTTGAGCCGTTCAGACTGTACACATCTATACGGACGGACAGACGGACAGACGCACAGACATCATGCTAAAAATACTTTTTACCGACCGACGATAGTAAGGGAGGTATTGTTTTCACATCAAATTTCACATGTGAAGATTTTTACATCTCCACGAATCATGCATTTTCTTAACAGAAAAAAGTATTTTTAGCATGATGTCTGTCCGTCCGTCCGTCCGTCCATATAGATGTGTACAGCCTGAACGGCTGAACGGATTTTGATGAAATTTGGTATATTTACTTAATGCATCAGTGGGATGAATTGATCAACTTTTGGTGCAAATCCGGAAACCGGAAGTGGTAGTATTAGCGATCGACGATAGGAAGGGAAGAGTTATTTTCATACCAAATTTCACATGAGGAGATTTTTTACATATCATCACGAATCGTGCACTTTGCATTGGTTTTATCCTCGGGAAAATCATATTTATTAGTTTTTTCTTGATTTAAAATTATATGACGTAATCCAGCCATTCATGACGCCACAGCCTGGTCTTGCATATATATTATAAATAAAATAAAATTAAAAATGTTTATATTTATTATTTATGTATCCATATCTGTTTTTATTACATTAATAGATATATTAAAATTATTTGAAATTGTTTCTGTAGCTGGAAATTAATTTATTTCAAACCGTCGGTGGGTTCGGACCTGGCCACAGGTCAACTTATTTCTGTTAAGAAAATGCATGATTCGTGGAGATATGTAAAAATCTCCACATGTGAAATTTGGTGTGAAAACAATTCCTCCCTTACTATCGTCGGTCGGTAAAAAAATTGTCAATTAAAATTTGCAGCATTAGTTGAACTGCTTGTTAATCGATAAACGATTAGATTACAATAAATTAATAAATTTTAATAAATGATTGATTTTTATTGATAAAAAAAATTAGTCGTGATTTTTTTAATTTTATTTCACATTTCTTTCTCCTGTGTGTGATTTATTTAGAATTTTATTTCTACTTTTTGAATCCATTCTCTTAATTGGTTTAAATGTTTATTAAACTTGTTTATCTAGTTGTATTATAATGGTTTAAATAAAAGATAATATCGAATTAATAAAAGAAAGATATTGTATAAATTATTGAACCGCCTTTAAATTAAATCGTTAATTGAAAAAATCTTAACCCATAATTTTTTTATAATCATTCACGAAGAATAAAAATATCTGAGAAGAATTTAAATTAGTATTGTAGTCAGGTATCATCTATTATTATCTGGTAAAGGGAGTTATTTTATCAAAGTCATTATTAAAGAGTATTAAATTAAAATATAAACCCACACCATTATTTTTCCAAACAGTATTTATTTATTCTTTCTAGAATTTTTATGCTGAAAAAGGACAAAATTAGAGAGGAAAAGTGAAGATTGCAGTGGCGCAACCAGAATTTGCTCCTGGGGGGGGTTTTGACTAGCCGCTCCACCTTCCTATACCCCCCCCCCCCCCGGGCTCACTTAAAGACAAATTTTCATTAAGATTTTTTTTTTATATTAAATATTTAAAAAAGTTTTGTAAATGAAACACTGATTTTACAAAATCTGGCAAATTTTGTATTTTATTTACTCGTATTCACAGTTTTAGAAAGAAAATATTTTTTTCCAGTTATAAGTAAACCATTTTAGCTTTCCTCATGAAATAAGGATAGCTTTTACGATGATCGGAAAATTTTTGCTCCGAGATTCTTCGAGATTTCCACTTTTCAGACGGTTCTGAATCCAAACTTGCAAAAAAATTTTGATCCGGCCGGCCGTTAAGTCTAAACGAAATGAGATATTATCTTGGGATTTGATATTTAGATGTTTTTTTTGGAATGATGGGCGGGGATTGGATTGTTTTTGGACAAGATGGGACCATAAGTAATGCTAATTTAAAGAGGTGTCAAAACACATTTTATTGAATTTCTTTATAAATTCCGATTTTTATGAGAATTATCATACTATCGTATTAAATTTATAGGAAATCGCATTTACTAAAAGTTTCATTATATTCATTTTTACCTAAACTTAATAATAAAGGAGTTATATTTATAATAAACTACTTTAAGATGTCGAAAGCTTTTCGTCCGCCCGTAGTGGTAGGATAATTTGAAAAAATTAAACTTAAGAAAATTTAGAAAAAAATAGATTTTATGTGTGGGAACTGAAGCTCCCCCGAATCCCCCCCCCCTGCCTCTTCCCTGGCTACGTGAAAAAATTAAATTCGATTTTAACCCATTGGTGACCAGATATCATGTAGATAAATATAGAAAAAAATATTTTTGAAAGGGTTTTTGGTGTATAAAAATAAATGTTCCCATTTGGGAACGCAGGCTCTACAAATGGGTTAATATATATAAACAAATAAAAAAAATTAACCTTTTCAGTTGTGAAATCAACTATTTCTTTATTGTCTTCTTCGCTATTGCTATTAACACAATCTGTTGTTTCTGAAGGTCCAGCTTCACTATCTAATTCTTAAATGGAAATGTATTTAAGAATTAATTCACTAATTTAAAAAAAAATTTTAAATCTTACCTTTCTTGTTTTTCTTATTTTGAAAAAAATCTGAAATTAGTCTTCGCTTCATAATCTTTATGAAATTAGCAATTAATGTATGTAGCAATGTGGAAGGGGTTGAATTGGTGTCTAGGGTAAATGTTCTCGATAGAGCAACTTCTTGTTTGCGAATTTCTATAAAATGGTTTATTTACAAATGCCCTACCCGTTGTGGTGGAGAAGGGGGGAGACTTTCTCCTGGACGTCACCAAAGGCCCTGTGGGGGTGAGGGCTATCCCTCTGTTAAATTTTACAACCAGGGGTAAGGAAGTGGAGTGAGGAGCTCGAAACATCCCTTGACCTCGGTATCAATTTCCACATGTATTAATAAAAAAAAACTTTTTTATTATACACTAAGTTATATTTTAAGAATTTTTTTTCTTTTCTATTTGAAAACATAATATACAGCAATTATTTTTTTTTCTCTCCTGGGGGTTTTAACCCCCAAAACCCCCCCTGGTTGCGCCACTGAATATACAGCAATTATTATTTTTTTTCTCTCCTGGGGGGGGTTTTAACCCCCAAAACCCCCCCCTGGTTGCGCCACTGGAAGATTGGATAACTTGGAATTCAATAACATCTATGCATCTTCAAAAATAGTCAAAACAATCATATAATCAAAAAAATTACGTTGCGTGGGACTAGTGCCTCAAATAAATAAGAAAGAAATCAATTGGGAAACAAGGGGTTGATTGATTGAATAAAGTACTGAGCAGAAATGATAAAACTGAACTTCAACTGAAGTTCAATGAATGTTAGCTGAGAAAGATTGTTTGTTGTTAATGTGTCAAAAAACTTCAGTATTCCGTAGTGCAGTGGTTCTTAAACTGTGGTCCGCGGACCCCTGGGGGTCCGCGAAGCCTTTACTGGGGGTCCGCGGTCCTCGGAAAAAAATCATCGTAAAAATATATACATATATAAATATTTAAAGTTCATTGTTTAACTATATCCTCCTAGAGAATTACGGCTATAATTTAATACTATTAATAATACTATTTTATTTTATTAAATTGATAATTATGTCAATTAATTTTTTGTGAATAAATAAACATATATAAAAAACTATATATAAAATTTGAATTTTCATCCATTCATTCATTTAAAATCATTTTTCGATTGTTCCTTTAAAATAACCCCTCTTAGGGGCTCGGAAGGGGAGGCATATAAGGGAATTTTCTTTCACTTTGTTATTGGGGAAAACCAGGGGAGGGGACAGTCTTACCCGGAAAAACCCAAATTGTCAGCGTCCACTCTGGGGTTTTAAACAGTTTTAAAGCAAATGTTAATTATAAGTTCATTTCTCAACGAGTTGTATCTTTAAATTATTTTTATTAATGTTAATTATAAGTTCATTTCTCAACGAGTTGTATCTTTAAATTATTTTTATTAATTTAATTAATTATAATTAAATTATAGCTAATAATAGTTTATTATAGCTAATAATTTTTTTTAATTTTTAGTGTAATTTGCATGATCATTATTTTATAAAAACACTAAACACATTTTGCAATTTCCCAGAAAGGCTGTTTTTGAGAGTAAGTATAAGTTAGTTTTATGAATAAAAAATATTTATTTTAATAATATTTTAGAATCAAATTACGAAATTAATAATATTTTAGAATCAAATTACGAAATTAATAATATTTTAGAATCAAATTACGAAATATATTTATTATATAAATTAATATTCATTTAAAATGATATTAAATCATTTATTTAAAATGATTTAAAACATTTATTAAAATGATTTAAAACATTCATTTAAAATGATATTAAAACATTCATTTAAAATCATATTAAAACATAGCTAGTAAATAATAATTCGTTATATTTATATTATATTTATATTATATTTATATTATTGTAGTTCAATGTTAATAAATTACTCCATAAAATGGATCGTTGGCTACAAACTGGTTCAACACAGAAACGGAAAGAATCAGATGATGAGGCATCAACAGCAAACTCTACCAAGAAACGCAAAACTAGAAAATATTCGGATGATTATTTATCATTTGGATTTACTTATATTTGCAACAATGATGTGGAAAGACCAGTCTGCGTTCTATGTCAGGAAAGTTTATCCAATGAAAGTATGAAACCTGCTAATCTCAGACGTCATTTACAAACAAAGCACAGCGAGCATGTTAGTAAGTCTATCGAATTTTTTAAAATGAAAAAAGAAGAACTTAATTCAAGTCAGAAATTGATGGTAAAGACGGGATCTGGTGGTATGAGTAAGAAAGCAGTAATGGCATCATATGAAGTAGCTCTACTTATTGCTAAAGCAGGAAAGCCGCATAATATAGCAGAGCAATTAATTCTTCCTGCTACAAAAGTAATTACAAATATAATGTTAGGAACTAAAGCAGCAAACGATATAAATTTGATTTCATTATCAAATGATACGGTTAAGAATAGGATTGAAGACATGTCATGTAATATAAAAGAAGAATTAATATCGAGAGTGCGCAAAAGTCACTATTACTCATTACAATTGGATGAAAGTACTGATGTCACTAATAATGCCAATTTGTTAGCTTTCATTAGATATGAGTTTGAAAATCAAATACAAGAAGATGTATTGTTTTGTGATTCACTACCTTCACGAACGACAGCTAATGACATTTTTAACAGTTTGAATAATTTTATAACCGAAAATGAAATAGAGTGGCCAAAATGTGTTGGAATTTGCACTGATGGTGCTCGTGCAATGTCAGGTACAAGAACTGGATTGATTGCTCTTATTAAAAATGTTGCGCCTCAGGTTGTTTGGAATCATTGCTGCATTCACAGAGAATCATTAGCAGCCAAAAATATGTCACCAGATTTGAAAAGAACATTAGACGAAGTAGTTAAAATTGTCAATTTCATTAAGGCTCGTCCACTTAATTCCAGAGTTTTTAAAATTTTGTGTGAGGAAATGGGTAGTCAACATACACATTTATTATTACATACAGATGTACGTTGGTTGTCCCGCGGGAAAGTACTCATTCGCCTTTTTGAGCTTCGAGATGAAATACGATTGTTTTTAATAGATGCGCATTTTGAACTGACCGAATGTTTCAATGATTTTATCTGGTTAGCTAAGGTGGCTTACTTGACTGATATTTTTACAAAATTGAACGAACTTAATTTGAGCCTGCAAGGTACTGTTGTAAATATATTTAAAGTTGAAGATAAAATCGAAGCAATGATTAAAAAAATCGACTTGTGGTCGAAACGCATCCAGAACGATGTATATGAGTCTTTTCCAACTCTCAATGATTTCATAGAAAGCTCCAGTGAAAAATTGCTTAATCAAACGCGTCAATTATTTGTTGAACATTTAATTACTTTGAAAAGCAACTTCAGGAAGTATTTTTCTACTCCTGATCCTTGCAATAACTGGATCAGAGATCCATTTAATATGGAAATTACAAATGCTAAACATTTATCTGCACCTGAACAAGATATTCTCGTGGAATTATCATGTGATACAACTTATAAACTAAAATTTAACAAAACTGAATTGAGCAACTTTTGGTTACTTCTCAGGTCAGATTATCCTGCGCTTGCAAATAAAGCACTTCAACACTTGATTCCATTCTGCACAACATATTTATGCGAACAAGCTTTTTCGGTACTATTTTATATTAAGTCTAAATATAGAAACAAATTAAATGTAGAGCCGGATCTTAGATTAAAAGTTTCCAATATTAAGCCAGATATTGAGATTCTTGTTTCAAGAAAACAACTGCATACATCTCATTAAATATGTAAGTTATATTTAATGAGATAGATGCAGTTATTTTTTAAAATATTTCTTATTTAATATTTTCTGAAAAAAATTATAAAATATTTATATGAATTTAATGTAAGTACCCATTATAATTTGTGAGATTTGTTGCTATGACAATGTTTGTATTTTCTTTCTTCAATATTATAATTTCTAATAAAATGTGTTCTACAATATGCAAAAAAATCGTTATTCACCAATCACTGTTAGAAATATTCATCATATATCCTTGTCCTTATGAGATCGTAAGCCAGAAATTAATTAATAAAATGACGAAAAGTACCTAAAGTTGTGATGGGGGTCCGTCAAAAAAAATTTTTTCAAGTGGGGGTCCGTGGAGTACATAAGTTTAAGAACCTATGCCGTAGTGCATCAAACGAAAAGTCAATTCTTCTGTTTAAATTTTATTCTTGAAATATATAATATATCAAAAGAATATTTTTTTTAAAATTAGATTTAAAGATTGTACTGATATTATCTATTTGGAAATTTTTAACCTGAAAAACTTTTACATTTGTCAATTTATAAAAGAAACTGAAAAATAAATAATCAATTTAGAAGGTTAAAGGTAAGTTATTAAAACACAAAGTTGGAAGTTTCAATATAAATTTTATTAAACTTAATTAATAGTTTAAAGTTTTTAAAGTTTAAAATTACTAAATTAAAAATTGTTAAAAAAACTTTTCAGGTTAAATTTCCAAATATTTTAGTATTTTTTTGTTTTTTTTTCAAAAAAAGATATAGTAACGAACAAAAATAAAAAATAAATAAATTAATGTCTTCAGTTTAAATTAAAAAATAATAGATATATAAATGGTATAAAACTATAATCTTGAAGAATAAATGAAAATTAATTTAAATTTTTTAAGAACCTATTAAACTTAAATTATAAAAAATTTAAAAACAATTTCTCATTTTGAAATTAACCAAAGCTAAAAAATCACTACTAAATTACGAATTAATCAATTATTTAAAACAGGCTTCCTATAAGTTTCTAATACATTATATATATTTATAAGGTAAAACTAAGGATATGAAGTGGTTAGAGATATGACCTGTTTTCTATATCTCGAAAACTAGGACTTTGGTTTGGGAAAAGCATTGGGGGACGATAGTAGCCACATTCACGACCAAATGAAGTATGTATACCATATTTGTAAGCGAATCGTCGTTAAAGAAGGATTTGTTATGTCCACCATTCTGAAGATCAACACAAGCGAAATTTCATTATATTTATTTGAAAGGCACATAATTTGTATTTTTTTGCAATTTTCGCAAGTATAGTCTATTCTACGTTTTTTCACGCTCTTTAAAATTAATATTAAGACTTATTTATTCACATATCCCTCATCATATACTATATTTAAGTTTTTATCTAAAATTGTGACGAAGGAGTAATATGACCAATTGCGTATATGAGGGATATGGCGAGCGTTTTAAATTTTTATTTTACATATAATTTCCCATAAGCTCCTAAATATCACCACCTTTGTTAGAGATATTGCCGAAAAGTTGACTTTTTTCATTTTTATGAATTTGAATAGTTCTTATTTTAAGAATAAAGCTGCAATTTTTTATATGAATACCTAATAGTTCTAAGTACAATTAACACCAATAATAATAGATATTTGCGTTTAAGAGATTTAGCAAAACTCGAATTGTGCGTCATTTCCTTATATGTATATATATTTATAAATATATATATTAACGACCAGTTATCTAAAAATACAAATTCCTTTACATTAAATCTATAATTTAATTCTGTAAATTTGTAATTTAGCTTAAGACGATCATAAATATTTCGTTAATGCTTTTAAGTAAAAAACCCGTGGGACTTTTGAATAGAGCTATGCAGATACCAAAAAAAAAAAGAATTTTATTTTATTTGTACGGTCTTTGAAAATGGAACGTTCTAAAATGCTTCTACTTGTTGCTTTAGATATATAAATTATGAGTTCATGTACGGAGAATTGTATTATTCAATAAATAAATAATCATATAATTAAATTAATTAAAAGCAAAAAGAAACCCTTTGTGTGGAAATTCCTCTAGTATAGAAAATTAGTTATTATTACACAAAAATCCTATATTTTGTCATTCTATTTTTCCGGAATCTTAACTATTTTAACTAATACCGGATATTACTTAGAACAATTCTTCTATTGACATAAAAGGACATCAGATACAATTGAAGGGACTTTTCCCTCCAGATGCTATTCCGCTCTCTCATCTTTGAATCTTTCTTACTTTCTCGAATCATTCCATGCTTCTCAAATCAAATATTATGATATGATGAATAAATAATAGTGATTCGAATTTTCTCTTTATATTATAAATATATATAGACAGATAAATAGTAATATAATATGAATGAAAATTTAATATGTAAATTTACTAATTTTTCAGCTTGGTAATCCTACTAATATTATTCAATAAATATAAAAACATAAAATTCACTTTCTTTTGTTTTCCGATTTATTATATTTTATTTTAGTGAGTGAGAGTAGAGAAAATAATAAAACAAAAGCATTTGTTTTCTCTTTCAATTAATCAATTAATCTTTGCATTTTCACACTTAATTAATATAATGTGATTAGAAGTATAATAATAGAAGTTTAACAATTTTCTTAATAGAAATTTATTTCACGCTTTTTACATTAGAAATATTAAATAAAATAATACAAATAAAGTTGCATATATGGTAGGTATATAATTTTAATTCATAATTGCTTCATTGAAAAATATTGAAGGAAGAATATATTTTAAAAAAAATGATTATTTAACAAATTGTCGAGTGTTTGTTTATCTTTATTTTTTTTTTTTTTTTAATTAATTCAATATTGAATTAACTTTTTTAGATCTTCGTTTTATCTGCTATTTTATTGGCATCGGTCTTTGCTCTACCACAATATGAAACTTATGAATATGGCACTGAAGAACATAACGGAGATGCCGAAACACTTTACCAACACCAGTCGTTAGTGGATAGGGCTGGTTATCATCAAGCGGTAGCTCAATCAGAACATGAAGGCGATGAACATGGCCATTCCCTCGATTACTATGTGAGCATTTATTATTATAATAATTACTTAAATATTTATTTATAATTAATTAAATCAATATTTATTTATGCAAGAGTACATTGGACCCCTAAAGAAAATTTTTTTACAAATAAATCCATACCAATATCTTAAATATTCCAAAGCAGTTTGTATCGTGGTACAAATTTTTTTTTTTAAACTAATATTTTAAAAGAACAAAATAATAATTTTCTGTCTAAAATCAAAATTGGCTTATCGTGTTTTAAAGATAAAATTCTATACAATTATATAGACGTTTACAAAATATAACTGAATACAATATTAAATCGAAAACTTGATTTGAAAGTTAAAAAATATTAATAGGGGGTCATATTTAAAAATATTAAATTAGAAATTATTTTTAGAAACTCGAAAACGAAAATCCCATATAATTATTATCATAATAAATACGTATTATTAAAATATTCAAAATTCGATTTCTTAATTGTAAATAAAGACCAATTGATGGAAGTCCGCTTAGAAAGATGAATCGTTTCCACGCGCACTCTCTCTCTCTCTTTCCCTCTCTTTCTCTTTTAACAACTGTAAAATCTTTAATTATGTTCAAATTTTACTATTTTATATTTTATTGGAAATTTCTTAAATGATGAAATCCAACGAGGAAATAGAGTTTCTTCCTTAAAAAAAATTTCGAATAAATACATATATATATTTAATTATATTAAACAAATTATTTTTTTCAAGATTCTGACAATTTATGTAAAATTTATTAAAATAAATAATCCTTTTTTTTAAATCGAAAATTGAATGTATATAACTTTAAAAAACAAACTGATCAAAAAATCAAATTTTATTTAAAAATATATCCAATATTTTTCAAAAAAATACTTCTAAAAGAATAAATCAACATTTTTGTACTTTTAGTATTTAAACAGAGAAATTATATATCTTAAAAACATCTCTTAAAAGTTTAATTTAAGAACTAATTTGAAATTGAATACTAAATATCAATATTCATGAGAAATTTAATAAATGTTAGAATAAATTTAATCGATGTTTATATAAATCAATTTATATCATACATAATTTCAAATTATATTATAAATATATATATATACATTTATTAAATTCAAATTTTATAAACTTTATTTTTCATCTTTCATGATATTAAATTATTTTGTTTTTATTTTTTGATTCTTAAAATTTAGGTTTTTTTTCAATTTATTAATTTCATAAATTAAGTAATTATTCAGACATCAAAATGGTTTATTTCAATTAATTTATTAATTTTTTTTTTATTCATTAAAATTATTTGTTTGTGACTTAAAATTAATATCTACAAAAATATCTCTATAAAAAAAATCTAGTTCATATTTTGAAATTAATATTCTATGCCATTTGCATTATCAGGAAATATGAAAATGTGTAAAAGAGTATGATAGAATCATAAAAATAAAAATTTAAATGCAAATATTATCTTAAATTTTATTTTACGACTTTATGTGGGATGTAACTGACCGATGACAAGATCATCCAGTAGCTTCACCGCCTCGTTTCAGTTTCTAGATTCTTGTCTTTGTCACGTGACTGTTATATTATAGCTTTGAAAATTCACTGAGAGATTATCACGTTAAGATGAAATATTTATGACTAGATCATGAAACTTGATAACCATCTGGTTGACAAATATATTCAGACTATATACCTACAATTTAATCAATCTAAGTAAAAGCTATATATTTTAATAAACTACAATTTTAAAATGATTTACATCGTCGTTTAAAAGATTTTAAATCATTATTGATAAAATAGTATTATTTAAATTAATTTTGATAAATCTATTTTGCTTTTGTTAATTAAAAAAATTATAGTAATATAACTCGAATTTGAATTTTGTTTTCAGTTTTTAAAACAAAGAATTAGTTAAATATTTTTATTTTAAATATTCATGGGAGTTGTGCTCAGAAATATATATTTTTAAACAATCAGTTCATAATTCTATAGAAACTATAATGTTTTTTCATTATTCATTATAAACTTTTATTTAGCTTGCTTTACTTTTTTACATATGTGTTTTCATAAATCACCGCTATGTGGAGCTAGTAGTAGTATTAGCATAAATTAGCATAAATTATATATAAATGTTTTTAATTAGAATTATTGTATAATTCATTTAAAAAAATATTAAAAAGAAAAATATAAAGAACATATTTATTATTAAAAAAAAAAGTTGAAATCAAATTAAAAAAATACACCAAAAAATAAGAAAATAATTTTTATTAGATATTCTGTTAGGATTTAATAAATATTTAATTATAATTGATTTATAATTTTATTTTATACTTTGCATTTATTCATTAATGATTTAATAAAATGATTTTTAACATTTTCTCCAGGCCTATCCAAAATACTCTTTCAAATATGGAGTGAATGACTACCACACTGGAGATGTGAAGAGTCAGCATGAAGTTCGAGATGGCGATGTGGTCAAAGGCCAATATTCTCTGGTCGAGCCTGACGGTTCGATTCGTACAGTAGATTATACAGCCGATAAACATTCGGGTTTCAACGCTGTTGTAAGCAAAACAGCCCCCGTACACCATGAAGCAGCTGGTCACGGGTCCTATTAAAAAAGTAGCGTAGAAAATTTCGAAACCACCCCACCACCATCCTCATCCATCGTTCATTTACCATGAATATGAATACAAAATATCATTTTCATTTCATTTCGAATCGTTTGAATCAGAAAAGAAATATATGTCTATTTATTTTTTTAAATTAATGAATTATTTTAATTAAAATTCAAATATAATAAATTACATATAATAAATAGTTGGTAGTTATTAATCTCATAATTAATTAATTCATTAAAAAAAATAAATAAACAACTTTTTTGATTCAAAGATTTCCAAGTGCATTTAGTCAATAATAATTTATCATACATATCAAGTATTTAAATATCTAATTTACATATATACCTACAATTTTTATATATATATTTTTTTACTGTTAAATATAAATTTATTATTTTATTGAAGATGTATAAATAAAATCAAATGAATTAAAAAACTATAGTTTCTAGTCTCAACGACCTTCTTTTTGTATTGTTATATGAATAAATTTCTAATTGGTTGTACATTTTTAAATTTGTCTTTTGTTATTGTTTCTTTTTTTTTCTCTTTGAAAGC
Source organism: Labia minor (assembly GCA_963082975.1). Taxonomy (NCBI): domain Eukaryota; kingdom Metazoa; phylum Arthropoda; class Insecta; order Dermaptera; family Spongiphoridae; genus Labia; species Labia minor. Next base: position 50,240,141 of record OY720345.1, on the reverse strand, counting down.
ACTCTCACAGATGAATCAGGCAGCACGAAACCGATGAAAGTGAGTTCTTGAAAGGGAGTCCGCTTTTATACCTCTTGTCGTTGCTCTTATGCAACGATAACCTTGGAAGAAAAAAAAACCAAGACTCTTACTTAAGAAAAGAGAAGTTTAATTTTATATTAAAATATTATTATTTAAAAAAAATCGCTCTTCTTTCTCTTGAAAAATTTGTTTGAAAAATATATATTATTAAAACTTTTACGTATATAGTTTTTTACTTGTTTATTTTTCATTTAATCAAAAATTAAGAGAATTGTTTATTTATCAGTTTTCATGCAGATATAAATAATAACTAATTTTTAAATGGATTAAACATGAAAATTATTATAAATACAAAAAATTGAAATATTGAAATAATGGATCAAACACCTATAAAACATTATGGGTATACTCTCTGCCCCTTTATAAGATAATTATTTTGTAAATTTCATTTCATTTAAAATACTATATGCTTAATACATATATAACTATACTAATATATATACTTTATACTATATATTATACTTTCAATTAAATATCCATTCCCCTACAAAAAACAAGCCTCATATTTTTGGTTATATATTTTTAAATTCTGACAAAAATTTTGATTAGAGATGTTATATGGTATGATTTATAATTTTCTATAAATTGTTCCAAATCAGTTTTTTATATTCTTTATACTTTAAGAAATATCGTCATTCACCTTAATTAGTACAAATTTATTTTGGTTATTTAATGTCTGACAAATTTTTTCATTAAAGATGAAATTTGAAGAATAAAATTCTCTAAAAATTGTTTACTATATAAAATGTTCTATATTTTTCATAATTTAGGAAATATGGCGATTTTACTTTTTTAATATTTATTTATTTATTTATCAACGGATTTAAGCAAAAATGTTGCAAGGACGTCAGCATCCCAAAAGAATCTTAAATAAATATAAAATTTGGTTGTTAACAGTTTTACTGTTTGACTAGGATTTTCTTCACAAGATTTCTGCCACACTCATTCACACACATATACGTCAACTGGAAAACGACTTTTTAAATCAGAATAGATTGAAACTTGAAGATTTGTGAAAAACGCATACCGGAAATGAATCGGTATTATAATTACTTTACTCTTAGACTAAACTAAGTAAAAAAAAAAGTAAAAATCTGGAGTGTCTCCACTCGTCTATCTCGAAAATTTGAATTGGATTAATTAACATATATAATATTTAAATTAAATTTAATTAATTATAAATTATAAATTAAAATTAATAAATAATATTTATTAAACCAGCGCGTGTTCGGCTTTTTGTTGATGGCACCACGTCAGGTGCTGGTGCGTGACAGTCGTGTTAAAAAATTAATTCCAGTACTTTCACAGATTCAATCAAGCTGAAATACTATAAATAGCAGGTTTATACAAATTTTAATCATGTGAAAAACATATATTTTTATTTTGACCGTCAGTTTAGAGGAAAAAAAATGAAAACGTGGTAAGTAATGACCCTCTTCCGAATGAGCTACATTTCTCAAAAGTTGAGAGAAAACTACAAATTTTGAATAATGCCCGTGTACCAAATTTTTGTGTAATCTTGCCCCCCCCCCCACACACATACTCAATGGAAACCATACTTTTAGCTAATTTATACTTAAAAAGAATGATTTAATTATAATTATTACAATTAAATTATTATTTAAATTATCAAAAAGAATAGATAGGTAGGTATACTACTATATTATTTATAATATATTTATATTATAATATAAAAATATATAGTATATTATTCGTATTGCGATGGGCGGGGCACATGGCTAGAATAGGAGAGGAAGGAATGGCGAATATATTGGTGAGGAGACCGATTTGAAAACGTCCGCTTGGAATACCAAGGATGCAGTGGGTGGACAATATAGGAAGGGACGAGAAATAGATGGGAGAGTGTAGGAGTTGGATGGTTGTGGTTCAGGATAGGGACACTTGGAGAAATGTGGTTGCTAAATTACTTCATTTTATCAAATTATCCAAGAAAAAAATCAATATAATCAAGTTGACATTATTTTTATTGAATTTTAATGTTTAAATTAATAGGATAATATAAAAAATTGATATAAAATAAAATTTTGCGATTTCAATAAAAATTTAAATTTTGATATCGTGGCAAAATGAATAACAGAGATTTTATTATTTATATTTGCAATATATTTTAAGGTCTTAATACTATTTATGACATTTTTACGATGATCTCTATTAATGCGTGTGTGTACGTTTATGTGGATGAACTCTCCTCCGCCTACACTGTTAGTCAAATTTTATAAATAATAAGTATAAGTTTTAAATCTTTACTACGAAATTAAGAAGGTATTTATTTATTAATGATCCAGGTTTTTCTAAACTAACGGTTACTTCTACTCATCGTTGATTCATTAAAAAATGAATAGCCCCCCTGCCGTTTTATTAAATAATTTATTATTTTATATTGAAATTGTAACTTATGTGTATAAAATATAAAAAAGTAAAAGGAAACTATTATTTTATTTTTTTTCAATATTTTTATCTAGATTATTTATTTATTTATTTATTTTTGTAAATAGTTAATTTCAAACACGTTCTCTTTAATCGTAACTTAAAAAAAATGAGAAGGTATTAAATGTTAAAGTTGGAGTGGTGAATATAAAACTGTTTCGCTCCCTTTTACTTGCATTAAAAAGGATATTGAATGGACCATAACATTTCGTGTTCTTATTCACCCAAAGAGAAGCCAATCGATATCCATTCCAACTTTGCCTTCTTGGATTAAAAATATGCCCTTTAGCATTTTAATTATAAACATTAATATTGATCGTGAATCTGTTAGGTAGACACATTTCATTAGATTCGATTTCACGATTTTTATATACAATAGCGGTTATTTAAGATGTATACTTTAATTCTTATGAAATCATAACCAATGCTTTATAATCGATCAATGGGTCACAATATTTTTATTTAAGTACTTATTTCCTTTTTTTATTTCTTAACTTTACATAAGCAATTGTATTTATCAAATATATATATAGGTAATTGGTGATATTTTTTATTTTATTTTATTTTAACATCAAATCATTTTATACATAAAATAGATTAAAAACAAATATGAAAAATTTTATTGTAAAATTTTGAAATATTTTTTAAAACAAATTTAATACTTTTATTTATTATAATAAAGTTTTCTTTTATTTACTTGATGTTATTTAAAAAATAATTTTATCCAATGTTAAACGTGATTAGATAGAGATGATAGGAAGATATTATTAATATGTAATATAGGATGTAGCTATCTAAATATACAGTAAAAATAGGCAATTGGCTATTTATATATACGGTGCTGAAAATTGGCATATAATAATGTAACTCATACAGTTTAAATGCACATAATAGTAAATTGCTATCACATCATACGCACATTGCTACATTACTACTAATTATTAAAAATAATATATACTCCTATAAGACAAAAATAAATACCACCACTCCTCAACAACTGAAGATTGGCATATAATAATTGTTATATTATATGTTATTATAATTGTTAAATTAAAAAAAACTCAAATATGTAATATTATATATTTCCTAGTCAATATATACATATATTAGTAAGTAACTTAATAAAATAAATATTTTGTAAATTAATTTAATTTGTTTACAATGAATAAAGGAACGATTGTTGATCAAGTTTTTTTTGAACAATTATGGCAGCCTTAGAGTAGGAATTTATATATTTTTTTTTTGAGATTGGGAATATTATTTTGAAAAAATCCACCTTTATATATTTTTATCGACCGACGATAGTAAGGGAGGTATTGTTTTCACACCAAATTTTACATGTGGAGATTTTACATATCTCCACGAATCACGCATTTTGTTAAAAGAAAAAAGTATTTTTAGCATGGTGTCTGTCCGTCCGTCCGTCAGTATGATCGGCTCAACGGATTTTGATAGAATTTGATATATTTACTTAATGCATCAGTATGATGAATTAATCAACTTTTGGTGTATATCCGGAAGCCGGAAGTGGTAGTATTACCGATCGACGTTAGGAAAAGTAGGTTTATTTTCACACCAAATTTCACATGAGGAGATTGTTTACAATAGTCGTACTTTGTACTTGTTTTATCCTGGAAAAATCATGTTCCTTAGTTTTTTCTTAATTTAAAATTATATGACGTCATCCAGCCATTCATGACGTCACAGCCTAGTCTTACATATATATTATAAATAAAATAAAATTAAAAATATTTATGTTATATGCCTATCTGTTTTTTATTACATTTATAGATATATTAAAATTATTTGAAATTGTTTCTGTAGTTGGAAATTAATTTACTTCAAACCGTCGGTCGGTTCGGACCTGGCCACAGATCAACTTATTTTTATTTATTATTGCTGCCCAGGTATTTGAATTAATTATTAATTTATTTATTGGTTTATTTCTAAATTGTAATTTTAAATATTATTTATTTGAGGCCCATTGATTATTTTCTTTATTGAACGACCTCAAATTTAGTTATATAATTTAGATTTATTATTAATTAATTTGTTTAATGTTTAATTAATGTTGGATTTTTAGAAAAAAAAAATATTTTTAGATGAAGTCTCATTTTATTCTCCATATCATTCATCATTACCGGAATAAAATAAAAAATAAACAATAAACCTAAATTTTCTTAATAATTTATTTATTTACGGAACCCCTCTCTTAATAATCACATCATTCAAATGTTATTATAAATAAAATAAAATTAAATTAATAAAGGGGGAATATTGGAAATTTTTTTATTTCTTAAGTATGTCAAATATGTGCTTATAATATAAATTTTTTATTTCATTTCTTTCTATTTCTGAAAATTAAGTGGCTTTTACATAATGTAAGAAAGTAATTTAATTTGAAACATTCATGCTAAGAATGAATCATCATAAATGGAATTTAGTAAAGATTGAATTTTTTGACATGATTTTTTTTAAATAAATACACATCCGGAAATAATAAATCAGTGAATATTATATTAAATGGATTCGCTTGTTTGAGTGGACTCACATCTCAGCCAGAAAGAGAATCGACCACAACCAAGTACATCTCCCAATTCAATTGCTAAATCTAGAATAATTGAGCGGAAATAATTGACAATTGATGAAATTATATAATGGAAAACCCTCATAAAGAATATATAAATACAAGGTATTATTAGAAATTTAATTTTTAGTATAAAGAAGAATGGGTTTATTGTATAAAAATACTCTTATTGTAGAGAAAGTGAAATTTATTTTATTTATTTTCATAATCAAAATGAATTTTTTTAGATTCTGGTTAAAGGAGTTAATATTGAAATTTTAAGTAATATTGAATATTAGTAACAAATATAAACTATAATTTTAGAAGATGAGTATCTGGAGTAATTTTTTCAAACAATTTTATTGAATTTGTGATTATAAGAATTTAAATAAAATTATTATTTTATTTTCATATTAATACACTACTAAAGTAAATAAAAAATATATAGTTATTATATATTTATAAATTCTATAAAAATATTGTATTGTCATTAAAAACAATCGTGTAAGATAAAACCGAGGGATATGTCAAACAATTCAGGTTTCTGCCAAACCCGAAAAGCTAATACCTATTATGACATGATTATTGGTGTTTATGGTACCTAAGACTAATATGTATTCATAGCATATATTGTGCATCTTATCGTATTTATTCATTTATTTTCAAAATTTAAATTATTATACCATCTTCATAGGAAGCATATTTATTTTTCAAATGTATTATAATTTAATTAGTTATAATCAATTTAATTAGGTTCTGTGTTAACGAAAGATAATAATATTCGAGATGAGTTTAAAGCGAGGATACAATCGGGAAACGCCTGTTATCATGCAATAAAGGGGCTTATCGCATAAAAATTATTATCAAAGGGGATAAAAGTTAAAATATATAAAACAATTAATTTATCGGTTGTATTATATGGGTGTGAGGCATGGTCTATGACCTTAGGTGACGAGAGTAGATTCAGAATATTTAAGGATATGATTCTAAGAAGCATTTATGGGCCAAAGAAAGATGAGGTCATCGGGAAATGGCGAAGATTGCATAACGAGGAATTGCATGACCTCTATGGATCTCAAGATATAGTTAGAATTATAAAATCGAGAAGGCTACGGTGGGCAGGACACGTGGCTAGAATGGGAGAAGATAGAATGGCAAAAAATATATAGGTAGGGAGACCGAGTGGGAAACGTCCTCTTGGAAGACCAAGGAAAAGGTAGGTGGATAATGTGGGAAAGGAAGTGAGAGAGATGGGATAGGATAGGGACTGGAAGGTTGTGGCTCAGAATAGGAATACTTGGAGGGGTGTGGTTGCTACGGCCAAGAAAGTTCCGTAGAGTCACAGAGATCGATTTAATTAATTTTAAACGATTAGAGAATATGATATATCTTGGAAAAGTTGATTATGATACAATCTCATGTTTTAAGTAATAATAATTACTTAATTCAGTATTAAACCCTTTTAATTTACGAAAATACTAAAATTGATTGTGGCTAGCAAATGCTGAAAATTAAATAATCATCACCATAACTTGTATCTTTTGTTAATTTTGTTTATTAATTTTAAATATTTTATTTTCTCAAGTATATATGTTATATGCTGAAAATAATAATACTGTTTTGTTTTAATATTTAAAATATAAAATAATTTTTTTTCCTTCCTACCCCCTTGACTTTTGGTTTTAACTATTTATCCAAACATATAATAGGAATATGTTGAAAAATGCCATAAGTATAAAAATTGAAATTTAATATATATAGGTATCATAGATCTTTAATTAAATATTTCCACAATTTAAAAATTTTCATCTGTTATATAATATTATTTACAATTTGAATGAGATAAACATAAATATCATAATAAAAATAAATAAATAAAAACTTTTCTAATTTTAATAAAAATTACATTCATCTAAATGAACAAATAAATATCTTGAATATCTACCACGCGATCTATCAACTGTTAATTTAAGCGTATCGATTCATGGGTTTCCAAATTCGGATTCCTTTGTGGATGAAACAACAAATGTGCTTGTGTCTATCTTTTAAATGATCACGGAGAGACGTGCCCGGGGAAACGCCTAGGACTCAAGGACTACAATATAGGTCCGCAGGTGGGTCAAAATGTCAACACGAGAAGCCAATGAGGGGCGACTTGTATCCTAGTAATGCACCAAGAGGATTGTTATTATGACTGGAATTCTTTCAGAGGTTAAACGATGAATCGTGTTGACCTCAACTTCTTTTGTACCCTTTAATATGTTCAATGAACACCTTTCAGAAAAATATAGAATTTTTCCAGATTGAAAAAAAAAAATAAATCTTGAGAAATATAAAAAATGATAAATTAAAATTTTTTAATAAATTTAATAATTAATTTAATGATAAAATAATTTTAATAATAAGATAGTGTTTCATTAAGAGATTATTCTTCATAACTTAAATATCTAACAGCCAAAATTATAAACAATAATATATATATATAATTTATATATATTGTACAATTAAGGAGTTTATAAGATTTATGTTGAATCGTGTGTGTTGTATTATTCAAGTGAAATTTTAGTAATATTTATTTGGTAACTTTTGTTCAAGCGATTAAAGATATCATTATCTATAGTAATTAAGGATCATACCCAATTTTCTATTCTTATTATAGATAAAACTTTATGTTAAATATATGATGGAAATTAATAGTGCTAGACAAAGTATTTAGTAACAGAGACGAATAGTATTAACGGACAAAGTCTTACTTAACATACAAAATATAGAATTTGAAAATGTAGAAAAATTTAAATACTTAGGTTCTGTAATAACGAAGGATAATAATATTCGAGAAGAATTTAAAGCGAGGTTGCAATAGGAAAGCGCCTGATAGCATGCAGAAAATGGGCTTATCGCGGAAAAATTATTATCAAAGGGGATAAAAGTTAAAATATATAAAACAATTATTTTGCCGGTTGTATTATATGGGTGTGAGGCATGGTCTATGACCTTAGGTGACGAGAGTAGATTTAGAGTATTTGAGAATAGGATTCTGTGAAGCATTTATGGGGCAAAGAAAGATGAGTTCACCGGGGAATGGCGGAGACTGCATAATGAGGAATTGCATGACCTCTATGCATCTCCAGATATAGTTAGAATTATAAAATCGAAAAGGCTGCGATGGGCAGGGCACGTGGCTAGAATGGGAGAAGAAAGAATGGCAAAAAATATAATGGTAGGGAAGCCGATTGGGAAACATCCCCTTGGAAGACCAAGGACGCGGTGGGTGGAAAATGTGGGAAGGGACGTGAGAGAGATGGGAGAGAATAGGGATTAGAGGGTTGTGGATCAGAATAAGAATACTTGAAGGGGTGTGGTTGCTGCAGCCAAGAACTTTCGAATTCTGTAGAGCCACAGAGATAGATAGATATGAAAAAGTTTTTTAGTTCTAAAGCCACAAAAATAGTCTGTGAATTTTTTATTTTATTTTTTATTTTTTTCTCATTTTGCACTTGTTTGTTATTTAATATTATTGTTATAGTTTGGTTTGTTGATATTTATTTTTTTTATACGAGAATTTTTTGGATTATGTTTTTTTTGTATATTTTATATATATAATATATTTATATATGATTTCTTGGGTTTTTTTTTAATATTTCTAAAAAGGACAAAATAATACTCTAGATCTCTACATGGTTATGTCTGCCCTCAATTAAAGGCATTTTTGTCCATCAATTAGAGTATTATGTATTATGTACCTAAATATGTAAATATTTTTTATTTTTTGTCATCACCAAAAAAGGTGGATTGAAATAACATACAAATGAATGTATATATATCACAGACCATAAATTTAAAAACAAAACAATATTTTCTCCTCGTTCCATCGGGCGGTAAAAATTTAAAAAAAATGTCATTTGTCGACACAAGCGCCCTTTAGCGACACCCAGTTCAAATTCACATAAGTTTCAGGAAGTGTCTGTGTGTCACTCCCCTGATATATTCTTAAACAAACTGATATATTCTTAAACAAACAAATAAATAAATAAAATGTTAAATATTTTATCTTTTTTAATTTAGATAATAAAATAAAATCCATTTTTTATTTTAATGATAAAATGAAATCAAATAATAGAAAGTATAATTAAATTAAATTATAATTAAAAATACTATTTTCTGTTAAATGAATAAATAACTCAATGATAAAATTATCTTTTTATCTATATAGAATATTATAAATTTCAGCCATTATTTTCATAGTTAAATTAGTATTTATTCAAAGAAAGTTTTAGAAAAATTGAAATAATTGACTTGTTGGGTCACTAGGGTCAAAAATCAACTGGAGAATGGCAGTATAAGTACCACCACACCCTGATTGTAGCCTTTACTGCAGTCTTGGATGCAAGGTCAGTGTGGAGGCTTCCTCAAAGTACCCTGCACTGGCAGACTTCGTGGGAAAGCCAATTATGAAAGACGGAGATTCAGAGCGGAAGCCATCATCGAATGACCCACGGGGCATAACGCTAGTTAAGCGAAAAATACGGCACCTTGCAACCGTCAAGGTTGCGATTATTAATCAATGAAGCTTAGAAATGATGATTGTAACTTTAACATTTACTAGCCATATTACTTATTAGAATTAAATCTTTAAATGATTCACTATATGAAAATAGTCAAATGGAATTGACATTTCAATTTATTATTATAATTGATTACTTATATTAAAAACGTATTCAAAATTATTTTAATATTTTTTTTTTAAATTTTTCAACATTTGTTTTTCAGACAATAACAAATGAAATAAAGGTCTATTATATTAACATCCACTCTAATTTTTATGGCTTCCCGGGCAATAGAATAAATTGCCGCCACTATATTCTTAAAATTTATCACATTCATAACTAAAAAGCCGCCCTATAGATTTTCCGCCCGGACAAATGCCTAGTTTGCCGCCCTCTTTAGCGGGCCCTTATTGGATTTGTTTATAAAGAATTATTATTAGAATCAGACAAAAAATAAATTATAAAAATAAATGATAATAAGAACAATAATAAAATTATTAAAATGACATTCATTATAATTATTATAACTTATGGTATTCCAACGATTACATTTTAATTTCATGAAAAATCGCTAAAATATTTTAATTTTGATTGAAAAAAATAACAATATATTCATAAAAAAAACAATCATTTTATTCTATTAATAAAATACATTGTATATGTAGAAGAGATCATTTTGCAATGTTACATAAACTTTTTTTATTAAACTAGCTGCTCCGAGCGCCTTCGGCGCTCTTCACACCTAGACGGGGGCTCCGCCCCCTGTACCCCCGAGTGATACATAGTATTTGGCTGAAAGTCTGTATGTAAAAGGTTTTCATCCATTTTTTTTCAATCAGTATAAGTAGATAAGACATGTATTTGTTTTCTTGTAAAATATATTTTAATTTAATCAGTAAATTAATGATATATTATTATTGTATATGTTATATTTATCTAACTCTGTGTCTCTACAGTTTTCGAAAGTTCTTAGCCGCAGCATCCACATTTCTCTAAGCGTCCCTATCCTGAGCTACGACCAAATCCTACCCTGTCCCATCTCTCCCATGTCCCTTCCTTCATTGTCCACCCACCTTGGTCCTTGGTCTTCCACCGGATGTTTCCCAATCGGTTTCTCCCAATTTCTAGTTTCTCCAATTCCAACCACGTCCCCTTCCCATCCCAGCCTTCTTGATTTTATAACCTTAACTATATCTGGACATTATTTCTCGTTATGCCTTCTCCGCCATCCCCCTGTGACCTCATCTTCTGTTGGCCTATAAATGCTGCGAACAATATTAATCTCACAAATACTAAAAATCTACTCTCGTCTCCCAGAGTCATCGATAGGGTGACCAAACGTCCCGTCTTTAGGTGCTCTGTCCCAAAAATGTCTTCGGGACACCCTACTGTCCCGTTTTTTCAATATTTAGGACATTTCGTAATTTTTTTTTCAAAATTTTTTCAATTTAGTTCTAAAAAAAAGGTATACCGTTTGTCCCGGTTTGGTGTTTTCGAAATATGGTCACCCTAGTCATCGATCAACATGAAAAATAATTGTTTTATATATTTTAATTTTGATCCTCTTTGATGAGATAAGCCCCTTTAATGCATAATAACAGGCGTTACTCAATTACAACGTCGATTTAAATTCTTCTCAAATATTATTATCCTTCGTGATTAGAGATCTTAAGTATTTAAATATTTATACTTGTTCAAATTCTACATTTTGTATGTTAATTGTATGTAAGTCGTATCCATATCATAATTCTTGAATTTTTTTGTTTAATTACATTTTGGTTGATTTTTCCCCAATTTCTCTAATCATATGTCTCCTCTTCCAGTCCAATTCATTTACCTATCAATGTTGCATAAGGAATTTAAATTTCTTAATTTGGCTAGAACACTCCATTTTTTAAAATTTTAAATAGAGGGAGAGAGAGAGAGTTTCTAATTATATATATATCTGTTTCTATGACAGCAAAAAAGTAAACAAATTACATACATACAAACACTCTCCTTTATATATATTTCTGGAAAATGGAACACCCGCAGTTCAGCTCAGGAGTTACCTAAGATTCTAATTTCTTTTTTATTTTTCATCATTTGAGGTACCCTTCACCTCAGAAAAATTTGGTTACCTTACTCCTTGTAGTTTAGGCTCTGGAGTTTTTTGCGTACAGACGGACACTATCGTATTAAATATATAGATTTTACAATGAATGCTAATTTACATTTTTTCCTTTGATATTAAATTGATTATATATTATTCATATCATTTTGATTATTTTCTTTATTATGGAATGTCTTAATAATGTGATGTTATCTTCAAATATTAAGTCAATTTTATTTATTAAAGATTTCTTTTTTTATTTCATAATGTTTTTCATTTTTTATCTTTAATTAATTCTAAACTTTTTTAATTAATTATTTTCACGGTTATTAATAGGAACTTTTGCTCTTCCTACTTTTTTTAAAAGATATTTTCATATAAGTATATATTATACATCTTTATTTTATTTAATTTATCAAATTTTATATTATTTTATTTATCATTAAATTTTTTTGAACCTTGTGAAGTTTTAAATTTAGACCCCAAGTTTTGTCTATTTGAACTGTTTTTGGATTTCTAGTTCATTTACCGACTTATTAATTTTCAACCCTTCTTTGAGATTTATAAACTATAATAATAAATAATCATAAATTATAAATAATAATAATACTGTTTATAAACTGACTAATAATTAATATTTAATTAAAATATTTTGCAAATTGTCTTTAATATGATTAAATTTGGAGAACCTCCTATGAGATGCTGTTTGTATAATAATATAAAAATTTTATAAAATAACGTTTTTCCAATGGACTAAAAAGAATAAAATAATTTTTCTATAAGCCTGACAAAGTTTATGGATGAATTGCTTCATATTCAACGAAAAACGTTGGGCGCGCTTAGTTTTATTTATTTATACATTTAACAATCAAGTCAAATTTTTTTGTAATAATAAAAATTTTAGTAAACACATAAACTGACAATTTTTTTTATCATGCAACTAGCTGCTCAGAGCTCCTTCGTCGCTCTTCACATCTAGACGGGGGCTCCGCCCCCTGTACCCCCGAGTGGTACATAGTATTTGGTTGAAAGTAGTAAAAGGTTTTCATCCATTTTGTTTCAAACAATGTATAACATAAAACATTCATTTCTTATTGTGTGATTATTTAAAATATATTTTAATTTATTTAGTAAATTAATTATATATAATAGGTTGGGGGAAAAGAAATCCATTATTTTTTCGGTAGATGGCTGTAGTGATCGATATCTCGTAAATTATCGATCAAACAATTTCAAATTTATACTCGTTGTCAAGGTAACAGTTCGCACTAAAAGAATTCGTTTGCAGTTTTTTGTTTTGTCCATTCAGTTCTGAGTTACACGCCGTTAAAGATGGAAGTCAAAAAAGAGAAAATTCTGTACATTTTACAGTTTTTCTTTGATAAGGGCGAAAATGCAAGTCAGGCGGCTGAAAATGTGAATAGTGTTTATGGTCCCGATACTGTAACAGCTAATTACGCGCAATTTTGGTTTCGTCGATTCCGTTCGGGTATTTTTGACGTTAAGGATGCCCCTCGCACAGGCAGGCCCGTCGTCGAAAATGTCGACAAAGTCACTGAAATCATCGAAGTGGACCGGCATGTTAGTAGTCGTAGCATCGCCCAGGAGTTAAAGATCGACCACAAAACAGTTTTAAACCATTTGCACAAAGCTGGGTTTAAAAAAAAGCTTGAGATGTTTGGGTGCCACACCAATTAACACCAAAAAACATGATGGATCGAATTTCCATCTGCGAAGCCTTGGCCAAACGTAATGAAATCAACCCATTTCTTAAACGGATGGTGACTGGGGATGAGAAATGGGTCACATACGACAACATTATGCGAAAGCGATCGTGGTCAAAGCGCGGTGAAGCAGCTCAGACGGTGGCCAAACCGGGACTAACGGCCAGGAAGGTTCTGCTTTGCGTTTGGTGGGATTGGAAAGGAATCATTTATTACGAGTTGCTTCCATATGGCCAAACATTAAATTCAGACATCTATTGTCAACAACTGGACCGTCTGAAGCGAGCAATTGACCAGAAACGGCCAGAATTGGCCAACAGAAGAGGTGTCGTGTTCCATCAGGACAACGCCAGGCCACACACTTCTATAGTGACTCGTCAGAAACTCCGGGAGCTTGGTTGGGAAGTTTTGATGCATCCACCATACAGTCCGGACCTCGCACCAAGCGATTACCATCTTTTTCTTGCATTGCAAAACTTTTTTAGTGATAAGAAATTGGCATCAAGGGAAGAGTGTGAAAATCAATTGCTGGAGTTTTTCGCTAATAAGGACCAAGACTTTTATGAGAGAGGCATAATGAAGCTACCATTAAAATGGCAACAAATTATAGAACAAAATGGTGCATATTTGACCTAAATCGGACAATGCAAAACATGTTAAATAAAGTCTTGAAGTTCACGTAAAAATAATGGATTTCTTTTTCCCCAACCTAATATTATTATTGAATATGTTATATCTATCTACTCGAAAGTTCTTGGCAGCTACAACCACATTTCTCCAAGTGTCCCCGGTGACCTCATCTTTCTTTGGCCAATAAATGCTGGAAAGAATAATCTGAATCTACTCTCATCTCCCAGGGTCATAGACCATGCGTGGCTTAACGGTACTCGAAAGTTCTTGGCAGCTTCAACCACATTTCTCCAAGTGTCCATATCCTGAGCCTCTGTTCCATCTCTCGTACGTCATTCCCTGATGTACTCATCTTTCTTTGGCCCATAAATGCTGGGGAGAATCCTATTCTCAAATACTCTGAATCCACTCTCATCTCCTAAGATCATAGACCATGTCTCACACTCATATAATACATCAGAAAAAATAATTGTTTTATATATTTTAATTTTCATTCCCTTTTATAATAATTTTGATGAGATAAGCCTCTTTACTGCATAATAACAGGCGTTTCCCGATTGCAACTTCGATTTAAATTCTTTTCTCAAATATTATTATCCTTCGTGATTACATTCAATTTTTCTACATATTCAAATTCTACATTTTGTATGTTAATACTGCTCCTGTTTGTTTCTAAATATTTTTATTTATCATTATTATTTTTAAACCTCATCTCTTTTCCTACCTCCATTAATTTTTCCTCGCTATCTGTAATTGCAATTGCCGAATCTGCTATTATATTTAAGTCGTCTGGGTCACCTAATATTTTACAATTGATTTCCGCATCTTACTCTTTCTTTACTACCTTTAAGATAAATTTTAAGATCAAAATTTGAAAAAGTTTATCCGGATCTATTGAGTCATGCGTAGGTTTTACTAAAGTCTACAAATAATTAGTGAACAGAGATATTGAATATAGTTTATAAGTATTGTATATGTTATAATAGAGTATAATATTTCTTGATCATTTCATTTCGATATTTTAATTTCATTGCTTGATTTTTATTGAATATTTTTAATTATAATAAAATTTGAGAAAATGCAAAGTTAGACTTGAGACAATTTATAAAAATTAATTTATAAAAATTAACGGTATAAAAGTATTGATTAAAACTAAAGATAAATTAATAATATATACATTCATTAATAGTATTAATTTAAATTAATGGATTTATTTGATTTTTTATTATTAATTTCATTTATTAATTTTTTTAGATCATAGTTAATTCCCTCCCTTAAAATAAAAGAAGTATTCAAATATAGAAAGAATAAATACAAAATAATTTAAGTTAAATATGATTTAAATATTTTATTATATTAATTAAAATGAGAACTTTTAGAATAAATTATTTAATTGAAATGATATTTGAATATTAGAATTTAAAATAAAAAGTGAAATATTATAATAATTCTTTGATTGGGAATTCTTTTTTGTTTGTTTCTATGACAGCAAAAAAGTAAACAAATTACATACATACATACATACAAACAGTCTCTTTTATATATATAGATAAAATTGATAGTTTAAGAGCTAAGAAATTAATCTTGTATTATTTTTCACTGTAATATACTTATTTCAAAGTATGTAAAATAATTTTTATTAAATTTACATATTATCAATCAAATCCAAAATGGTTGATTATATTTGAAGAAATAATGTTACTTGTTAATGGAGTGTTTTAGTGTGGTATGTATGTATATAGATGAATTATAGCTCTATAAAGGAAGTTAATTGCATAGAAATCAAATGAAAACTAAAAGCGCCCAACATTTTTAGTTGAATATGAAGCAATTCATCCATAAACTTTGTCAGGCTTATAGAAAAATTATTTTATTCTTTTTAGTCCATTGGAAAAACGTTATTTTATAAAAATTTTTTATATTTATATTATTTTATTCTTAATATAACAAGAGAAATAGAAAAGATGGAATTATACGAAAATTTACAAATTGAATAAAACAAAAACATATATTAATCTTCCAAAATTGATTTTATGTATTTATGTTAAGTGAATGTTATTAGTTATTATTGAATAATAATTATTATTATATATTTATAAATAAATAATATTTATTAATATGAGATCTTATAAATGTATATATATAAATATATACCTTAATATATATATATATATTGTCTTCATAAAAAGGTAATTTTATTGTTTTTTTCTCTAGGGGATATATATAAAAAAAGATCTTTTCTCTATGCCATTTGAGGGGAAAACTACCCCTTCTTCATCGACGGTTGTGCTGATTAATAAGAATTCATCATTAATTTTAATGCTATAAAATAATCTTAATTAGATTTAAAATGAAAATCTATCCTGAAATCAATATTTCTGCTGCAGAATCCGTTGAAAAAAAATTAATCGGAGCAATACAAAAGGAATTAGTTACTAAAAGTAATTAATCGCTAATTAATTACAATTAATTAATTATAGGGATCCATTGAAATATCTATAAAAATTTTCAAAAGTCTATCTCAATATTAAGATGATGAAAAATCGATTTCAATTTGTCAAAAGAGCGAACAGACAGATAGGCAGACAGACAGACAGAGAGACAGACGCCAAGTGAAGATGAGAACTCTCATAATATTATAATTGATATTATAATTGCAAATTTTACAAAAAAATTTTTCTTTTTTTAGGAAACAAATGGAGTAATTAACTACAAGAGAACAATTTACTTTAACTACATGGAATGAGATTCATAAATACATAACATTTGTTTTTTATAATTTTGAATTAAATTTCACTGATTAAATGAAACTAATTTTCATAAACTATTGAGGGTAACTATCATTCAGATAGTCTGTGCTATCATTGTAAGAGACCGTCTGTGATTGTAAAGCGTGGGAAAGCGCTATCTATCTAAGCATACCTAGTCATTTTATGTTATATCGTATTTGATCTCTCAAAACCAATTTGGAGCGAAGAATATTCTTCTTTTTGCACGTTTAGAGCCTGTTATTCGGTTGTTTCATACAAATTTCCCTATATTATATAATATTAATTATATAATTATATGTTATTGAAACAATTATATAAATAATTCATTAAAACACTTACCATTATAGAAGCAAATAAAATATAATTAATTATATTTTTAATATATAGTTTAGTTAATTTCCTTGGAACTATAAAATTATCTAAATTAAATAAATTATTTTTCATAAAAAATAAATAAAAAAAATAATTAAAACAATTCAGTACTATGAAAAAGATAATTTCAAAATTAAGTTTTAATAAGATCTTTATAGGATAAATACTATAAAATTCCACGGACGTTTAGATAATAAAATTTTAATAAATATTATGATGACATCTTAATGGAATTTTCAAATAATAGATTTCAGATCAAATTACATAGTCAGGCAATATTAGGAAATGATTTAAAGTGTACCATCAGATTGAAGCGATTGAATTGGCTCATTTTCAATAACCGTAAGTCTTTCGACCAATGGATAGTCTCTAATGCTTTCACGATAGTTCCCCCCCTGGTACAATTTCTTTCAAGACCTTGAGCAAATCTCGCTTGGGCGAATGGGTATATAAACCCTCAGTGGTGGCTCTTTAACAAAATAGTTTACAAATTTACTCAAGGGTCGTAACATAAAAATAAAAGTCAAATATTTCTAACATGGTGATGCAGGTAATGCATATTTAGTTATTATATGTTATCAAATATTTGTTAATATTAATATTTTAAAAAATACTATTTGCTAAAATATATTAAATTATTAACACAGTTGTATTGGGACAATAATATTTTATTTAAAAATTGTACAAATTAAAATATGTTTTTAATATTGTTTTATATTTGAATATGAATTTGAGCAAAATAAACTGAATTTGATTATTTTAGAATTATATTTTGCAATTTTTCTTTATTAATTTATTAATTATAAATCTAATATTAAAATAATTTAAGATTCAAAAGATATTAGTAAAATCTAATGATAGACTTCAAACTTCAGACCTCGTGGTTAAAAAAAGGGCTTTAAACTTTCTTTGTTAATTTTTCAGATTAATGAAATATGATTAAAAATAAATTATTTGTAAATATTTATTTATTATTTTTGTATTAAATTTATTTCTGATTTATGCGTTATTTATTTATTCTAATATAGGCATATAAATTTAAAAGAATTTATTAATTTATTGATTGAAATAAGAAAAAAAAATTCTAAAAAATAATAGCACTGAATAATTATTGAATATCGATATTTTTAATATATTTGTGACATTTTTTAATTTTGGAAGTCATATTTAAAAATAACAAATCTAATATTAAAATAATTTTTCTTTTAAAAATTTGAATTCAAAAGATATTGTTGAAATCGAGTGATTTTCTTCAGTCAGGCCTCGTGGTTGAAAAAATTCTTCAAACTTTCTTTTTTATTTTTTGACTTTTATGAAATATGATTAAAAATAAATTATTTTTAATTATTTATTTATTCTAATATATATACATTTTTAAAAATATATTTATTAATTAATAATAATAAATTTGGTTATTTTTGATTTGTGATTTTTATTAAATTTTATTTACAATTAGATATACATATAGGAATTTTGATTATAACTTAATTTTTGTTGTATTCAAAACAGAACCACAATTATTTTAAGGAAACCATATTAATTGGTATTTCTCTTAAATTAAAAAAGAAATGTTTGTGTGTATATTATCTACTCTATATATATATAATTTATATGTTAAAAAAATACCTCTAAGATAATTTGCTTATATGTGAATCTTGTTTATTTCAGTTTTTGGTTGTTTGTTCATTATTGGCATTGGCCTCTGCAGGAGTTTTGCCTCATCATGGCGCCGTTAGTTATGCAAATGCCAACGGTGCGGGCCTCCTTGGCTATGGACGTTTAGGATTGGCCCATTCAGCAGCCCCTGTTGCACATTTAGCCCCCTATAGTTATTCACCTGCAGAACACGTTGACTATTATGTATGTATTTTATTTCCTATTTATTCTTATATAGTTCTTTGAAAATAATATATCTATTTTTCTCAAATATAACATATTTCTTTAAATTTTCATTTTTCTGACTAACTTATTTGTTAAAGTAAATAATTATCAGTTTTAGTTTAATTTGAAATTTGCTATTATTATTATTATTATATATTATACTGAACAGAATTTAATTTAAAAAACATAAGTAACTAGTTATAAGTATTGTTCAAATATTAATTATAAATAAATTTAAAATTTTCAAATTAAATTTTTCATAATGAAACATCTGGGAATACGCAAGCTTGCATTGCCAAAACGAACTTAAGTTCGGATTAATTTAAGTTATAAATAAGTCAAGATTAAATATAAATATTATTGAATAAAATTATTTATTTTAAATTTGTAGTATAAATTAAATTACAAAAAATGTTTATATTTAAAAATGTATTTTATTATTTTAAAAAACAATGTCGATAGATAAAATTTTATAATTATTAGAATTTAATGATATTTATATAATTTATAATAAATTTCAATTTATTTACATATTTAATTGAATATTTACAAAAAAAGATTAATATAAATTTTAAACTTTGGACGCCATTTTGAATATTAAAAATTTCAACTTTGGACGCCATTTTGACCATGTTCCCGAGGGGATATCAAAAAATGAAAGGCACTTTACATACTACTTTTCGATGCTCTTTCCGAATCTGAAGTCAGAATTTCAAAATTTTGAGTTTGATGTCGGACAGAACGACAGACTGAACGATTTTATAAACTCACTTAAGTTCGTTGAAAATCACATTATTTACTAAACTAAAAAATAAATAACAGAGGAAATAAAATTAGTCCTTTTTGTTTTCATTTTATTGAGACTTCTTTGGTCACTTCTATGGCGCCATCTTCATAAGACATCATAATTTCTAAAAATATTGCGATGAATTGCTTGACGTTCACTTCGGCTTAGCTCTTTAAGAACACTTTTGGAGGCACGGTTTGAAAAAAATAATGACGTTTTTGCTTATCGTAACTACCGTAGTTGCCATGTAGAATAGCTAAAGGATTGTTTTTATCGTTAAGATCGCCAAGTAGAACGCACCCTTTACGGGATACTTATTTGAAGAGTTCAATACAAAATTATTTAAATATCATTATTATATTTACACAAATCAGTGAAAAACAGAAAAGAGACAAATCGTTTTTGGGGGTCTTGGGTCATTGTTTTAGAACAGAAATGGCCAGCTTATGCACTAAATAAAATATTGAAACTAGAATAAACAATTTTTTCAAAATTATAAAATAAAAAAAATTATTTTAAAATATTTATTGTATTTATTACAGGAATCGCATGACCTCTATGCATCTTCAGACATGGTTAGGGTTGCGATGGACAGGGCACGTGGCTAGAATGGGAGAGGAAAGATTGGCGAAAAATTTATTGTGGTATGGAGGCCACACAAGAACTTTCGAGCTACAGAGATAAATAGATAAATATTTATTACTTTTTAATGCAAATCAAGCTGACAGATTAAATTTATTTTTACAGATTATGAGATATAGAATATACACAAACGACTAGCAACTGTGGAATATCTTTAAGTTTAAAGTTCCACTGACTATGTTTTTTATATATCTCAAATATAATCAGTGCCCGCTCTAGTTTTACATTACCCCGAACAATAGAATAAATTGCCGTAGAATTTATTACATTCATAATTAAAATGTTGGTCTTCAGATTTGCCCACTCGACCGGGCCCTGACATAATACTTAATCTAGACTCTAGACTAAGCTACACGTTATAATTATTCTTATTCGGGCACTTATTCAGACTTACCATAAATTTCTCTTTTCTATTTATTTTACTCGTCCTTAATTAATTTCGTTGCTGAAAATTCTATTTGGAAAGTAAAGGGTGAAGATTGTAACAGGATTATCATAGCTCAGTCGAAAATATTTGAAATTTGTTTTTATTTTTAATCCAAACATTATTATTAATCCTAAATATTAATAGAATTGCTATTGATTTTCTTCTTCTTCTTCTTGTATATTCTTTTTGTAGATTTAATTGCAGTTTAGGAATACATCTCTCATTTATGTTATTTTACATATCTTGTCCATAAACCAAAATAACTTTGGCTAACAACTTGCCTAAAACAGAGAGCAAGACCTCCACTTAATCATATATAATTTTGGTTCCTACATAGTTATGTATAATAAATATCATAAACTAAAATGCTAAATATAGAAATATATTTATATGAACGTAATATACACAGGAAGATTTTTGATAATCAAATTTCTCTTTTTCTAAGCAATTAAAACTGGACAGAAGGAAACGAAGCCATTAACCGCATGTGTTGTAATTTTCCATTCTTCCATTGCTAGACAATAACCCATTAGCATTTTTCTCACGAAAAATGGGTACATATTTACTAAAAACAAATATTACATCTCTATCCCATCATATCATTTTTAGAAATAAATTTAAAGATTCTTATCTAAATGACCTTTACTTTTAGGTACCTCCTCGATACGCATACAATTATGGAGTGAGCGATGCTGTGACAGGGGATGTCAAAAGTCAAACGGAACATAGAGATGGAGATGTTGTTAAGGGACAATATTCTCTTGTCGAACCTGATGGTAGCTATGCTTTCTTATTATTCAAATTGCAAAAATTAAAAATTCTATTATTTCATTTATTCTCTTTTGACTCTAAACATATATAATTAAAAGGAGAATGTTTCAAGTTTATTCTCGATTGAAGTATATATTTCTGATAAACAAATTTAAGTTTTGAACACCTTGAAACATAAAGTCATTTTCAAATATCGCAGTCGGATTTTTTTTTATTAAATATAAAATAAAATATTAGTTTATTCTTTCACTAGCTCAAAATGAAAAATTTAATTTTTTATTATTTAGAAAAAACAAAGAATTAAGTAAAAAGTATTAATTTAAAAAAATGTAATATCTATAATTATTATACTATACATATATTATTATAAATTTCATGTATACAATAGTTCCATTATTTTTCTTTTTAGTGAAAAATTATACAAAAGTAAAACATTAAAATGTTTTTATTTATAAATATAAATCATAGATTTTTACACTAAAAAAAATATATGGTATACAAACACTGGTTAAAAATACGTTATACCCTTGACTCTATGACTGAGTGACGTTTTGTGGCGTTCCAGATTATTTATTTGAGAATTTTGGAGATTTTGCACTAAAAAATAATATTTCTTATTATTTATTATAAAAATAAATTTGAATTTTTAATATTAATAATATATGAATATATAATATAAACAATTGATAATGTTGACATTTATATTGAAACTAATATAAACTGCTGTGCAAAATTATCGCATCACTATTAATTTTACTTATAATAAACTTATAGTACTACTTTAGATGATATTCCATTTTTTATTAATTAATATCTGATATATTAATTATTATACTTAATTTCTATAAATGTTCTTTGAAAACGCAAAACTACGAGAATATAATATTAGTTTATAAATACAAATATGAGCAGTGGCCAAGCACAGAACTGACCGACAGTTTAAAATAATTAAAAACAACATTATATATATGTATTTTTTATTTCACCAGTTAGTTTAATGTAAAAAAAATTTCCGACAATGATTATAAAATTAATAATTTGTAAACTACCACTTCCGGTTTCCGGATATACACCAAAAGTTGATGAATTGATGCTACTGATGCATTAAGTAAATATATCAAATTTTATCAAAATCCATTAAGCCGTTCAAAAAATAAACGTCTATACGCACATACAATGGACAGACAGACGGACGGACAGACATGTTGCTAAAAATACTTTTTTCTGTTAACAAAATGCATGATTCGTGGAGATTTGTAAAAATCTCCTCTTGTGAAATTTGGTGTGAAAATAATTACCTTCCTATCGTCAGTCGGTAAAAATCTAACAACTATCTTCTTCATTTGAACGAATGTAACGTTATATTTTATATTATATAATATATAATATTAATTACTTATAAAATTATGAAACATAATTAACGATCTATACCTGAAATAATAAAATACATTTTTATTTTTATAATTTTAATTTAAATACGTTTAAAATTAACATAACATAATAAATAAACTAACATCTTAAAATAATATATATTTAATATAATATTAGTTTGAATTTAATTATTAAAAATATATTACCCTGTTTCATTTGATTGCCACTTTGTGATATGGGTTGTTATTAATAATATACCATCTAATCTATCGATTCTGTTGTAAATTATAATTTTTATATATGATTTGGGAAAGAAAGTCTATGCTTAAAATTTTCTATGATTTAAAAAAAAATATTTATTTCAAATTTATATTTGATTTATTTGATTTTAGGTACCATCCGCGTAGTCGATTATGCTGCTGATGACGTAAATGGATTCAACGCTGTCGTAAGTCGAGTGGGGGCAGCTGCTCATCCAGCTCATGTTCCTGTTGCTCATCATGGAGGTTATCATGGAATTCATGGTCCCTACCATGGTTAGATGACTTTTTACCTTTGAAATTTGACCTTTACTAACTCATTTACATTTTATAGATCATTTTCATTGAGATGTATCAGAATCATGTATTATAATAATTCTATCATATATAATAATTTGTATATATAAATTGAATTAAATTTTTTTATCTTTATACAAAACCTTGGATAATTTACTTTATATTTAAATTAAAATATATATTAATTCCAGTAAATATAACATCAAATTATTCATCAAGAGATTCAAGAATTTAAATGCGTATCGTGATCATTGAAATCATTTTGAATTATGTATTTTTCTCATTAAAATACATTTTAAGTAAAAATTGATTAAATCAAAGTTATAGTAATATAATTAATATTAATTAAAAGCATAATTAATTTATTTTAAGGTAAGATATGTATATTATAATCATAAGGAAACTCTCAAACAATCTTGTAAGGTTTTCTGAATTAAATTATTTCTGAATTAAATTAGACTATTTATGGGGTGATCTATTATATATTTGACTTAAATATATGAGATTAAAATCGAGATGGTTTATCTAATATAAGTACGGGGCAGGTCAATAAGCCCGTGACTTTTTGAATTTCTCGTCTCTTAAATGAAATAGCTACGACGTTCCTATCAACAGGCAACTATCAGCTGAATCCTGTCGAAATTTGAACCAGCTGGGTCTTTTAGTTTCCGTTTGACATCCATTAATAGCAGACTACCTTGTGAATTGGAAAAAAGTGAATTTCCATGAAAATACACCCGTAGGATTTTCAGCTAAGCGAAAACTTATTTATTAGGGTATAAAACTTACATTTTGGAAAAAAGCATACATGATTGCTTAAATGTTAAATAATATTTAAATCCCAATAAAATAAAATACATACACACAAGCCCGATTTTTCACATGGTGGCGCCAAAAACTTTGTTTCAATGAAACAATAGAGTTTAGATGGTCTGTGTCCAAAAGCCTGTGTTTCATTCAAAAAGTCATGGACTTATTAACCTGCCCTTTTATATGCCGTCATAGGAAATTCCACGCTGTCGTAGGTCTAGTGGGGGTAGCCAATTTTAAGACTGTTTTATTTTTATATACTTGTATAAGTTTTTCGTAGGGATGTGTGTGTGTTTATTCATATTCATTTATTTTATTTAAGACATTACGCTGAGGACGGAGAAGGCATAAAATAGGAAAGTTTGGGGAAATGTCGATTCTAGGAAATAATTATTCTCAGAAATAACTCAATAAAAATATCCTTTCATTATTTGTAATGAAATTTTTAAAAAATTTATAATTACTCCACAGTGTAATATTTTTTTTTATAATATAATATTATCTCATAAAACTAGTTATCTCATACATAAAAAGAAATTTCTATTCTGGTCTGTGATAAAAATTATAAAAAATTTTTTACTTAATTAAAATACCTTTGGTAAAATAAAATTATACAATTATTAAAAAGTCCATAAATTTAAATCAGGCTTGTACTTATGATTAAAAGGTGTCGGACAATCCTTGAAAGATCAAATAATAACATTTTAAAACGAAAATTTAAATTATGTTTATATAATTAAAGGAGTTGTTTATTAGTAATTACAAGCTAATTTTGTTTCTTGTCATCTCTTTATAACTTACTGCCTTAGTAACTCTTACTGTGAACCCACCTAGATTTATACTAAACTTAAAAATTATAAAAAAATTCAGAGACCAGAACAGTATTAGTTATAAACCACTCCTTGTATTCTGAATTTGATAAATGGAAATAATTTCCCCAAACAGGATTCTTTCTAATAATCAGAGAGAAATGAAGATCGAAAAATATAAAAAATATTAATAAGCATACAACAACAAACAAAATGTTTTTTTAATTTATATTTATTTAAGATAAAATTAATCTAGAAAATATTTTCTTCAAAAAAATTAGTAAAACTATTACTTTTAATTATTTTCAAAAGAGATTATTTATTAATTAACGTTTATCCCATATTTCTATCAAGAATTATACCAATAAAAAAATATAAAATAATAAATAAACAACAGAAAAATATATATTGTAAAAAATATTTGTTAATAAAAAAAATGAAATAGGGTAAAGTATAGAGTCGTGGCCCCAAGGCAGTCATTGGCCCCCTATCACTAAAACACAAATTATAAGAGATTTTTATTTTAAAATTTGCGCTATTAACTATGGTTATGTAATCGTTTGTTGTATGGTTGTATAATCACTATAGAATACCTAGGCCAATAACTATAACAGGGGGTCAATAACTGTATTTTTTAGAATTTTTTTTTTTAAAAGGTGCTTATTGAAAATGTCATGAGAAAATAATTTTTTTTTTATTCATCAAATTTCTCATAGTATTTATGTTCTGCAAACCTAATTTGACACAGATTGTTCCGCAATTTGCCCAGATATGCATTAAAGACCGCAAGAAGTTGCTTAATATATATGCTTTACCCTACAATTAAAATAATAGTTTGTGTAGAAAAGTTTGATCTATTTGTTTATGCATTCATTTAAAAAATTCAAAACAGACTTTCAGGGCTCAACAAAATACGGGAACCCCAGTCCTTTTAGAATTTGTCTATAAATTAATTCCGCTTTGTATCTGCATATAAGTATTGAAAATATATCTTTAGTATAATAAATAAATACCATCTTTTATATTTCTATAAATTATCATATCAAATAAACATATTTATTATATATATTTGTTTAATTAATTTATAATTATAACCATTTTCTAAAATTGTCCTTGTTCATGGAGTTAATTAGTACTTTTATCATGGATTATTCTATTGTAAATTTTATTCGTAAAAATAAATTTAATAAGATATAACTAGGAAATAGCTATGAAAAGCTATTAACATAATATTATTGTAGATATTATACTAAAGCAGGAAATAACTCGTTTTTTTAATTAAATGTCTATCAAATAAATCGTTGAAATTAATTGGCTTTTTACTAGAAGTGTGAGAAATCCTTGAAGAAGAGGTGATGTGATGTGATTTACTTATAGAAATCTGAGAACTTAATTTAAAAATAAATAAATAAAATTATATTTTCTTTGCAGAGTGGTATACACTACAAATATTATAAAAAATAGTTGTTAATCGCATTCTAATTTCCAAATTTATTTTACATTGAATATTGAAGTGCATCATAGAGAGAGATTTTAATAAATCTTGATATATATATTTTAAGTTCTTAAGAATTGAAAGATTTAGTTGTACGTCTACATTGTTTGTTGGATTATCAGATTTAGTTTTAATGTAAATCCTCTAGCCAATGTTAGAAAAACCATTCGTCATGGAAGACGCTCTGAATAAAGTTTAGTCTTCCACATTAATATATGTTCCGTGAAATATTCTGAATTACATTATATAATTCAACTATGTGAATGTTATAATATTTATTGCATTTCAGAATTTTATTTGTTGTTCTTAATTAGTTTTCAAAGCATATCGATAAATAAACATATTTTTATAAAATACATGTAGAAACAAATTTAAAAAGACAATTAACAAAAAATATTTTTGATTATTTCATTAATGATTTTCATCATAATTGAATGTTCAAAAACTAAAATTAATCTTTAATATATTCAATCTATATTTATTTTCCAAAAACAATTCTACCTTATAGAAAAACAAAACTTGTTTAGTAATAATTTTTGTTGGTATAAGCGGTGGGCGGGGGGGGGGGGGGGGGCTCTAAATGCCTCGGGCAATACGCACAAAGGGGCGTCAAATGGTCCATAAAACAAACCCACCACATACTTCTTGAAAAAAGTTTGTTTGAAATCAAAAAATAAATTTACTGGTAAGTTTTATCAAAATCCATCATACATACATATAAGCGTACAATTACCAATTGGCTCTGAAAAATATATTGTTGGGAAGCCAATTGCGAAACATCCGCTTTGAAGACCAAGGACGCGGTGGATGGATAATGTTGGAAACGACGTGAGAGAGATGGGAGAGGATAGGGACTGGAGGGTTGAACTTTCGAGTTCTGTAGAGCCACAGAGATAGATTTTTACTTTCCCGCATACTTCGTATAAGGGAAGTATTGGAATCGTCAAAAATTTCGACTTCGAGATTTCGATAGATCTTGACGTTTTAGACCTCCCTGAGTCGGAAAATACCATTTTTCGAATTATGTCTGTGTGTGTGTATGTATGTATGTATGTATGTCTGTAAGCAAATTTACTCAAAAACTAATCAAGCTAGGACTTCGAAATTTGGTACACCGATATTATTCACAGTTTGTAGATTTCTTTCTAAATTTCGTCAAAATCGGTTAACCGGAAGTGGTACTTTACCTACACTGGTTGCGTTTACCTTTCAAGTAAAGTACCAGTTTGCTTCGAGATATTTGCTTCATATTTTGTATATAGATTTAAAAATATGAAAAAAATTGAGATACCAAATTTCATCATGATCTGACTACCGGAAGTGACATTTTACCTATACAAGTAGTTTTTCTTTTTTACCGACCGACGATAGTAAGGGAGGTATTGTTTTCACACCAAATTTCACCTACGGATATTTTTAGGTACATATCTCCACGAATCATGCATTTTCTTAACAGAAAAAAAGTATTTTTAGCATGATGTCTGTCCGTCCGTCCGTCCGTCTGTCCGTCCGTCCGTATAGATGTGTACAGCCTGAACTGCTCAACGGATTTTGATGAAATTTGGTATATTTACTTAATACATCAGTAGCATGATCAACTTTTGGTGCAAATCCGGAAACCGGAATTGCTAGTATTGCCGATCGAAGAGAGGAAGTGAAGGGTTATTTTCATATCAAATTTCACGTGAGTACATATCTCCACGTGTTATGCACTTTGTATTGGTTTTATCCTCGAGAAAAATCATCTTCATTAGTTTTTTCTTAATTTAAAATTATATGAAGTCACCCAGCACTTCATGACGTCACAGCCAGTCCTTATATATTATAAATAAAATAAAATTAAAAATATTTATATTATATCCATATCTGTTTTTTTACATTTAAAATATCAGTTAACCGGAAGTAGCACTTTATTCTATATATATAAATGTTACCAATAAACTAATACGAACTGGCTCTTTATCAATACCAAGTTTCCACATTCTAAATATTCATTCACAACTCTTTATACCTATTTATATGCGGGAAAGTCTAGGGGAGGACACTCCCGCTTATTTACTAATTATAAAGACTTCTGGAAAATTAAATAATACTTATTTATGTTAGCTTTAATTTATACTTGACATTATCTTTTTGTTTATTAACTTAAATAAATATTAAAAATAAAATAATTAAATTTTTCTATCACTAATTTAAATAAAATATTATTGTCTATACGAAATTATTAAAATTTTCGATTTGTTTTTAAATATTATTCTCTCTTATGATTATTACTGAAATAGAGATTATGGTATTACTTACTTTCGCCTTCTTACTGCAACTATCCACTTTTGTCTTTGATTTATTTTCCATTTCGCAGATGGAAATTTGTAAAACTTACATTCGCTTTTTCTACTAGTATTTTTGCAATCGACAACACAGCAACTGCGGTTACTTATTTTGTTAAATATTGTTAATTATAATAAATTAAAAATGTTCACGTGTATTTATCCGACAGACTTTTAAAAACAGCCTCCTTTATTGTCTATATTAACCGCTGCGGACGCTGGTGTCGATTTAGCTCTCCCCACCATGCCTTCGCATACAGCCAATAGATAATAATAACACTGGGCAACAAAAAAGAAACATTTTTTTGTCTCAGAAAGAAAAATATGTGATTCTGGTAGCATTTCTTATCCTGAATTCAAATATGATATTGATTTTTTTCCATCACGCAAGGTTTTCAAGAGACAGGCATTTATAATTTCAAACACATTAATATTTTCTACATTCATAAGTACACAATATTCAAACATTTGGACTCACTTACAAATTAAGAAATGACTATTTTCGGCTATATTTCGCATGTGGAGCATCCCTCTTGATGGTCCAACAATAATCAGACAGCATATTAGGATTCCATTTGCCTTGATATCTCTTTTCTATTGCTGAAATCTCCTGATGAAAGCGTTCCCCATGCTCATCGCTCACTGCACTAAGATTTTCTGGGAAAAAATCTAGGTGCGAGTGCAGGAAGTGTATTTTTAAGGACATATTACAGCCCAAATTTTTATAAGCTATGGTAAGATCATTGACAATATCACGGTAATTTTCTGCCTTTATATTTCCCAAAAAACTGTGTGTTACGTTTTTGAATGCTTGCCATGCTGCTTTCTCCAGTGGATTCAATAGTTCCTCAAACTTCTCATCATGCATTAGTGATCGTATTTATGGACCCACAAATATCCCTTCTTTACACCCAAAATAAAGTTCATAACACTTTTTTACTAATGGAGTAAGGCTTCGCCTTTGGGATTTGAGCGTCACTTCACCACATATATAACAAAAGTTGTTAGGATGATTTATACAACCTCTAGACATTTTGTAACTAACAACAAATTAAAAGAAATGGATTTGTAAAATATGTAACATACAATAATCCAGACACGAAGCACTCACAATTACGTGTTTACTGGTTCACTGCTATCTCACAACTGACATCATTCTAATGAATGCATGCTACCCTAGATTTTGTTTGTGCCTGTCTGTACATGTCTGAACTTGCACAACAGTAGTAATGATACCATTTGAGATAGCTCATTTTGTTCCATCACATTTACAATGCTCTAGGAGTTTTTATTTTACAATGGACTAATGGTCGTTTATTTAAAAAATATTTTAAATCCATTAATTGAAATTAAAATTACAAAAAAACTGTGGGTGATGGAGAAATTTTGAATACATATATGAAAACACAATAAAAAACTGCATTAAGTACAAATATTGGTACTCATGAGACAAAAATCATGTTGACCAGTGTAATAGATACCTTTTGAATTAATTGTAGATTAACATTTTGAAATCTAGTCTTGTTTTCGCAACTACAATTTTTGTCTCAAATTTAAAGCCTATCTTGACTTTATTTATTTATTAATTTACGGGTATATTTTACAAATAATATAATATGGTTTTCGAATGTGTGGACGGGGGGGGGGGGGGAGGTATTGTGCCCCGGGCGCGAGTTCAACTCACTGCGCCACTGATTTTCACAAAATTATTGACAATTGTTTTTTTATTATCAGATATGATATTTTCAGAAATAAATATTTTGTCATTATATATATATATATGTAAGTTCGGGTTTGGCCACGGGAGGGCGTTGGATTGAACAGAGCCAGACACACACGAACAGAAAGAAACAAGCATTCATCATAGAAACACCTATCCACCATTATTTTGTTATATATCTTTTCCCCTTATGAATTTAACCAAGTTACGCTACCAAGAGACATGAGATTTGTTTTATAAGTGAGGGATTTATTTGAAGATAAAAGAAGTGAGATGTAGTTTCTGAAATGTATAAAGATATTTATTTACATATGTACATTGATTTTAAAATGGCCAAGCTAGTACCTGAAATGTATAAAGAAACAAATCTCAAGTCTCTTGGTAGCGTAACTTGGTTAAATTCATAAGGGGAAAAGATATATAACAAAATAATGGTGGATAGGTGTTTCTATGATGAATGCTTGTTTCTTTCTGTTCGTGTGTGTCTGGCTCTGTTCAATCCAACGCCCTCCCGTGGCCAAACCCGAACTTACATATATATATATACATGTATATATAATGTATTTTTATTTTTAAATTTATTTATTTATAAGTTAACAGAATTCTTCATCTTCTTCTTTTAAACTATCTAAAGTCCAGATTATTTCAAATGTGTTCATTCTTTAACTTTGATTTATAACAGTATACTGATACAGAGAAAAATAAAGAATTAATATAATTATTAATAATTTAATTGGTCTAAAAATCATTTTTCGATTATGCAGTTATTTAATAATAAATCATAAAAATGTATTTTATTTTTGTCTTGTTAATCATCTAGTAATTTACATATATATATATATATAGAAAAATTAAATCCTCATTTTGTAAGATTTTATTTATTTGTATAGAAAAAAATAAATACTTTTTGTTAGTTAAGTTTTAATGGCATTCTATCAATAATTAATTATTATTTTTCTTATTCAAAAAAGATAAATAAAAAAAAAAATAAATAATAGTTTTTGAAAATTAAACACAAACCATAGAAATTAATAATGATTTCCAGTGATACACAAATGAATGAATAATTATTTTTCATTCTTTTATAAAAATAATTAATGTTTATTTTGGAATTAATCAGTTACAAATCTCAGGCAGTAGTTTTTGCTGCGACAGGAAACGGAATTTCTTATTAGTAATATCATCATCTGGGTTCTTTTGTTTTATTAAACGTCCAAGCGCATTATTTATAAATGTCATACTTTTTTTTCCAAATTTTTACCTGCCAGTCTACAAGCAGCTGCAATCCAAATGAAAAATTCTCTTACAGCGGATATATTGTGAAAATTTCCTGAATGTGTGTGATGTGTGTCAATGTTATCATGATAAAAAGATTCTTTTCTGCCGTAAGAGCAACAAGTTCATTGGAAACATTATTTTAACACTTTCACGAGTATCCATTCAATTCTCCTATCACATTCTTGATTTGTTTTTCATAATTCATCATTTACTTTTATCCCCATCTTTATTCTTATCTTAACGATTACCCCATTCTATTTGGTCAAACTTGAAGCAGGATTAAAGCTAAGTAGATTATTTTTTTATAATAATGATAATTAATTTCGTTGATACATATTTTCTTTGGACCAAAATAAAATTAATTTAAAAAATTGAAATTTTATTTTTATTTTTTAATTATATAGAACAGGGATGGCGAACCTATGCCACGTGTGAAAAATATTATGGCACGCATAAAGACAAAATTATTTTTTTAATAATTATAACTTTTTTCAATAGAAATGAATTAAAATTGAAACAAAAATATTCGATGATATATTCAAGCTAAAATGGGTACAGGTGTTGGAGAAGGAAAATCATGACAATTTGGTGTCACGTTAGTTAATTCAAAAATATTTTTTATAATTTTTTGGCACATTATTGAAAAAGGTTTGCCATCCCTAATTTCGAAATACCTATATGAAAATATTTTATTAAATTAAATAAAAAAAAGAAAAATATTCATTGACCTGTGGCCAGGCGCAGAACCGATCGACGGTTTGAAATAAATTAATTTCTGGCTACAGAAACAATTTCAAATAATTTAAATGTATCTATTAATACAATAAAAAACAAATATGGATATAAAATAAATATTTTTAATTTTATTTTATTTATAATATATAAGGAGGCAATGGCTGTGACGTCATGAAGGGCTGGGTGACGTCATATAATTTAAAATTAAGAAAAAACTAATGAAGATGATTTTTCCCTAGGATAAAAGCAATACAAAGTGGATGATTCGTGGAGATATGTAAAAGATATCTCCTCATGTGAAATTTGGTGTGAAAATAACCCTTCCCTTCCTATCGTCGATCGCTAATACTACCACTTCCGGTTTCCGGATATACACCAAAAGTTGATCAATTTAATAACCTCTATCAAATTTGAGTTACAATTATTTTAATTTATAAAATAAAGTGTAAAAATAATTAATATTATAATAGAAACTTCTGATGTCATTCTGAAATTATAATAATGTTATATAAAATCTATATTGAAACTTAAAACCTAAAGTTTTTAATAATTTACCTTTAAACCTATTGATTTTAATATTTATTTTTTCAGTTAATTTCTATAAATTAAAAATTATTAAAAAATATTTTCATGTTAAATTTTCAAATAGATATAATGTTTCAACGAGAGATGTCAATTCAATATTTATATCTAACATTTTTATAGTTTTATGATTGAATATTTACAGAATTAATTAGCGTTTATAATAAAAATACTGTGAATGATTTGGTATAGGTATGTATTCTATCCTATATGAAAAGTTATTCAGAAAAAAAAGACAATTGCAAGGTCATTTGTATATGAGAATTTGTGTGTTACAGGTCAGAAAGAACTTTCCATCATCTGATTTGCATTTTTCAGTAATCTTCTTTTATTATATTAAATTTCTAAATAATTAATTTTGATAATTAGTATGTACGAATGATGAAAACAAATTGTTCACTTATCTTATATATTCGTATATATAGTAATATATCCTATTTCTAGGAAAAATATATGCTTATTGCATAAAATTAAGAAAAATAATTAAGTAGCTATTAAGTATATTCCATTATTTATTTAATGGTTTTAAGTAACTAAATTTATTTTCACATATTTAATTATAATTATATTTAAAAAAAATATTGATATTAAGCACAATGAAAATAAAATTACATATTTTTACTATCTCGCCAGAAATAGTATTGCGATCACGAAAATTTTCGATGTCGAGATTTTGATGTTTTTATATGTTTTGAAGGTCCCTGAGTCATTTTCACCAAGGTTGAGAAAAAAGTTTCTCTCTCTCTCTATGTGTGTGTATGTGTAGTTTGAGCTAGAATAATGAAATTTGGTACACGGGCATTATTCAAAATTCGTAGTTTTCTATCAACTTTTAAGAAATGTAGCTCATTCCAAAGAGGACCATTACCTACCACGTTTTCATTTTTTTCCTCTAAACTGATGGAAAAAATAAAAATATTTGTTTGATAATTTTTCTCATGATTAAAAATTGTATAAAACTGCTATATATAGAATTTCAGATTGATTGAATCGCTGAAAGAACCGGAATTAATTTTATAATACGTTGAGTGGCAATCATGCGCCAACACGCGACGTGGTCCATCAACAAAGAGCCAAACACACGCTGGTTTAACAAATATTATTTATTAATTTTAATTTATAATTTATAATTAATTAAATTTAATTTTAATATAATATATGTGTTAATTAATCCAATCCAAATTGCGAGATAGTCGAGTGGAGACATTTCAGATTTTTTAAAAATACATCTAAATATATGTTTATATTTAATTAATTAACTATATAGTTTAAATAAGTTGCATTCTTGACATAAATTTTAGTTAGCCGTGAGAAATTTTTTAAACAACGAAATGAGAGTGATAAATTTCGAACACTGTTAATAAGTTTTCTCTTAAATTGACAATAATTATATATGTATTAAAAAAAAGAAAAATATCGATGATAATTAAATTAGAGCAAAGAAAATTTACTAATCTTTAAAGGAATATGACTGACAAAGGGTTGAGATGAAAGTGTCCTTGACTGTTTCCCCCAGTATAAAACTGGGGAGGCCCCTGCGGCTTGGACAGTTTCCTCTCTGAAGCTCTCAGGTGACTTCCTCAAGACATCATGAGTCTCGTGAAGGTGTGTTTAGTGAGTCTATTAAGTGTTTGTGTGTTCTTATATTTGTGTCAATTTCCAGTGTGTGAGAGTGTTTCATGTTAATAAATAGGCAAACAAATTTATTTATAAATTTTAATAAAACTAAAAAAACAGTAAAATCTTTGAATATTTTTTTTAATATATTTTATTTTAATGAAATATTAATAAAATAATATTCATCACTTCATAGAACTTTTTATAACGTTTTTATCATTTTTTATAAGTATACTTTCCGGGAAAATTACAATTTTGTTCAAATATCTTTCTTCTTTTGATTTGTTTTTTTTTAAAACGAAACTAATTTTAATAATTATTGATTTATTAATAAATCATAATGAAAAAAATACTTTAAAATTACCGTGAATTTATTTATTTAAAATAAAGGGTGTTTTTAGTTGGAATAGTATTAAGATATGATATTTTGAACTTAATCAATTTATTTATTTAGATTAGAGTATAATTATTTATTGTAATGATTATTCATGAATAACAATATCTCAAATCCTATTCTCTTATTTCTCGAATATTTAGAACCCATCTGCAAAATTTGAACTCAATTTAACAAGAGATTTCACCCAAATAATATCTATAGATATAAGCTTAAACATATGTAAAATGACCAAAATTATTTAATTGTTTATGAATTTAAAAGAAAAAAATTCATCTAACTAACTCACAAGTTTTTGACAATCTTCTAACCGCGGTTATTTTGATCAATCTCCATCTAATTTTCTCATATTTCCTTTAATCTTGTCTACTCGTAGCGCCCTTAATCTACCAGTCACTTCCCATTTTTTCGTGCTTCGTATTCCACTTTTAGTGTATACTTATACTAGTAAGTCGTTCATTCCATCATTTAACAGTGATTCCATCAATTTTCGGTCCATAAATGCTAAGAATTTTACTCTGAATTTTTCTGGATCTATTCTTACCCTCTAAAGTTATTAGTTTCACCTCAGAGCAAAATAATATTATCAAAAATATGATTCTTTTGTATATTTTAATTGTGTATAATTAGATATTTACTCCTTTCCAAACTTAAATACACTTTTTTCTCGTAAAAAATTCATGATTATGTATTACTTTTTTAATTTTTTATGAACCATTGTATAAGGAAAATAGATTTTTAAAAATTGTGTGAAAGCTACCATCTCAATTAAATTAAATTTATCCCCGCGATTTATTTGTTAAAAAATTTAATTTTTTAATATTTTAATTTAAAATTACTTATTATTATTTATACTTTATTAACTACTAAAATTACTAATTTTTTGATATATTGTGAAGATTATAATATACTTGTAAGATGAAGTTATCTGAAACCCCCAACTCTCAATTTTACATATAAAAAGATATGTATTTTGAAATTTCAGTATAATTCATTAAAATAATCTTGATTTATGAAATCCATTGATGATTATAGTTATACATATTATATTAATTTAAAATTAAATTTTGAAAATATATGGTTGATTAGTTATGTGTTTTTGTTTAAATATATATTATTTATTTATTTGTCTTAGGTGAAAGATTAAATTGGTGAGAATATTTTTGTTAGTTCGAGTGATTACACTGTTTTTATTCATTTTAGTGCTCAACGTTCTTGAATAAATATTCTTTCTTTCATTCTTATCTCTTTATTCTTATTAAATTATTATTTTCTTCAACGATTAAAAGTGGCCCAAACCCCAAAATACCAAAGTTTACTCACATTTTAATAATTACATTTATATTTTAATTTAAGATTATTTATTTTAATATATTCTTTAAAAACAGGACATTTATAAAATTAATTATTAAAGTTCGTTTAGTTTTTTTAAATTTCTTTTTCAAATTATATCGTTCGTTCTGAATGTATTTTTTTAAGTTTGTTACTAAATACTTTAAACAATATTGACTTATTTTAATTCAATAATTAAATTAATAATTTTGACGTATTAATTCATAACATTAATCTAAAACTTTTAAATATAAATATACTAAATAAGCTAATTAACAAGTTTCTTCATCGTACGTATCGGTTGCATAAACTTAAGGGGAAATTTGTGAATTCACAGTAATTTTTTAACAAAATAATACTTATTCTTTAACATTTGTGAATTTTAGTAATAATTATATTGTTAGAATCTTTTTGTTTCAGGTATTTACAATATTACTAATATTGCAATATACTCAAGCTGCTCTACAACAATTAGTTCCATTAAGATCCATTCAATATCATGTAAGTGAATGAACAATAAAAAATAATTTTTTAATTTAATTAAATAAAATGGAATAAACAATCTTAAAAATGTAATATTTATGTAAATATGTATATTAGTAAATAGCTTTCTCAGGTGTTAGAATTATT
The DNA here is from genome assembly GCA_963082975.1 of Labia minor. Lineage (NCBI taxonomy): Eukaryota > Metazoa > Arthropoda > Insecta > Dermaptera > Spongiphoridae > Labia > Labia minor. The sequence goes on along the minus strand of OY720345.1, from coordinate 50,202,745 downwards.
ATAGTATCATATTATAAATAAATTAAATAGAAATAAAAGTTATAAAGATAAGAGGAAATTAACTAATAAATTAAAGGTTTAACAAAATATATTTTATTCTTTTTCTTATTTTCTCAAAATATTATTTTCTTTAAAAGTTTACTATTGTCACAGAAATTGATAATATTGTGGAAGAAAATTTCTTCTTAAAATTGAACAACATGAAATGTCAATTTTTCTCTTTTTATTTGGATTTTTTTTTTTTAATTTAAAAATTATTAACTACGATTAAATTGATATTTTAAATTAATGATTTTACTTAATTATGATAAAAAATTTAATTTAATTTAATATTTTTGTTTATTTTAATTATTTTATTAATAAAACAAATTTATCAAGAGCATGTAAATAAATTGATTCATTGTTTTTGTCTTGATTAAGTAACCTTTTTTTGGATTTGACTTTTTTCTTCCTCCGCCTATTGTCGTTAATTCCATGAAAACAAACGATGTATTCATTATTTCCTTGCAACACTACCGGCCATACAAGCTTCATGTAGAAATTCTCAACTGTAAAATGTAAATCGGCCTCTATTTATTTATTTATTATCATTAATCTTACAATCCATTCATTCGAATTATATTACATTATCTTTTTCCAAGTGACTAGTTATTTTATTTCCCGATCAGATTAGATGTTTGGAAATTTTTTATCTATCAAAAATATCACATCCTAATATTTAATATTGGTGTTTATTATATATATTTAAACAGGGAATCGATAAATAAGAAAATAAGAAGAGGCAAACCTATCATTTTCTTTTTATTAAAAATAATCTAGCATTTCCATTTGAATAATTGTCTTTAGATATAAGAATCATTTATAATCGTATAACAATATAAATCGAATGTTTTTATTTCAGTCACAACCAAGATATGCTTTTAAGTATGGAGTACATGACGAAGTGACAGGAGATGTCAAAAGTCATGCGGAAGAAAGGGAGGGCGATGTAGTCAAGGGTCAATATTCTCTTGTGGAACCCGATGGTAAGATTTTGTATTTATTGCTTTCAAAACAAAATTAATAATATATACAATTATTTAATTATTTGAATCTATAATATTAAAATTTAATCATTTTTTTTCTTAAGGTCTAGAAATTTTTTATATTTACATAATTTTATAATAAATACATAATACAATCACCTAGAATTGTTTAATATTCCAATGTGAGAATAATTGATCATTTTCATTTTTAATTTTATTTTTTTTTTAATTGATAAATAATTTTTCAAATTTTTCTAAAATATATATTTAAGTATATATATATTTTTTTATTAAGAAAAGATTGAAAAAAATCTTTTATTTTGTCATATTATATAGGTTTATGTTAGATATTGACTTTTTCTTTAGTTTTATATTTTTGGTGATGGAAAGAAAATATCCTGGATGAAAAAGTGATTTCATCCGGTTCTAAATGGAAGTATTTATAAAGTAATTTCTAATTACTCGACCTCCCTCACTATCTTTCTATTGTTTAAGTTTAATTGGATAGTAAAGTTCTATATGAAGACAAACGGGAATGACAATTTTTTATAATCAACTAATTAAAAATTTAGTTTTGCAAATTAAATGTTTAATTTTATAATATTAATTTATTTACATTAATATAAAAAAAACTAAATTAATTTAATTTGTCATTTGTAAGTATAATATATCAAATTATGATTCGTATCTAGCCTGTTCTTTTTTCCATGAATATTAATCTAGAAAATTAAATGTCCGATATTAAATCTTGGCATCCCACTCCTAACTCTAATTGGCGATTGAAATGGCAGGTTCAGTGCGCCGAGTGGACTACACAGCCGATCCAGTGAACGGTTTTAACGCCGTGGTGAGCAAAAGTGGTCCCTCTTTGCATCAACATGGACCACCGCCGGTGCACGTCGGTGCCCCCCAAGCGGTTCTCAAACCAGTGGTAGTGAAACCTCTGGTAGTGCCTAAACCCATCGTGGTAAAACCTGTGGGGGTGGCGAAGCCTGTGTATGTTCGGCCCCTTCACCGTCCCACACTTCTCGTCAAACCTACGCTAAGCGCCCTCCCAGTTGGGAAGCCTTATTACGGTTAGTACTCAGGACGATCCCGCCTACACGGCTAGAATCTATGATCTATGCTTAAACATATACAAAAATATAAACAACAAAAATCAAACGTCCCACCTACAAACATCATGATTATTTCATTCTTCAAATTGATTTTTAATTACATTTACAATTTTAACAATGAAATGCATTCCTGAGATGGTAAATATCATTTAATGTAGTTAAAATTAATGACAATGAGATACTTAGGATTACAATGACGTATTAAATTTATTTATTATAAAATTATAATTCAAACTTAATGATTTAACATTTTGGAGTTGAATAAATTAATTTTTTTAATTTAATTTTTCTAATAAATTAATAAAGATATTGAGTAATATATTTAAAAGTTTATCAATTTTTAAATAACATATATATATATATATATATATATTACGGCAGTGGCGTACCTAGAACTTTTGCCACCCGGGGCGATCTCCAGTTTGCCGCCCTTTCTATTATAAGTCAATCAAATAGTGGTTTTTATAAATTAATACACATAAATAAATTATTAAGTTATTTATATAATATTTACTCTTCTAGCTTTCATACTAGAAAAATCGTGTATAATGATCTCAAAATTTATATTATTTGTAATTTCTTGTTCTATTGACAATATTGCAAGATTTTGTAGTCTTAATTGACTCATTGTAGAACGAAGATAATTTTGCAGAACAAAATCTTAAATATGCGTTTACGAATTCAACGAATTTTAATGAATACAATAAAATAAAATTATTATCCTGTTCTTGGAATTAGAATTCAAAATTTACACTAAAATGCATTTATATACACCGAGGAATAATATTCGAAATCATATAATTAATCATAATTTATATAAATCAAATAGTAAACTTATAATAATCATAATAATCATTTATTATTCAAGAAAGAAAAAAAATAAATATGAAATGAATAACTTGCTTTTTACAACTATAACTAAATATAAAAAATGCCGCCCCAAGATAAGTGCCGCCCGGTGCGGACCGCACCCACCGCCCCCCCCCCCTTAGGTACGCCACTGTATTACGGTTTGTAGGGTACGGTAGTTAGGGGGCAGAGCGTCCTGTCTAAGTACGAAGAGCGCCATCTGAGCAGCTAATAATTTATATTATATAACTTGAAGCTGAGTGAGTCAATCTCATCAAAAAATAAGTTGACCTGTGGCCAGGTCCGAACCGACCGACTGTTTGAAATAAATTAATTTCCAGCTACAGAAACAATTTCAAATAATTTTAATATATCTATTAATGTAATAAAAAACAGATATGGATACATAAATAATAAATATAAACATTTTTAATTTTATTTTATTTATAATATATATGCAAGACCAGGCTATGAGGTCATGAATGGCTGGATGACGTCATATAATTTTAAATCAAGAAAAAACTAATAAATATGATTTTTATCGAGGATAAAACCAATACAAAGTGCATGATTCATGGTGATATATAAAAAAATCTCCTTTGGTGTGAAAATAACCCTTTCCTTCCTATCTTCGATCGCTAATACTACCACTTCCGGTTTCCGGAATTGCACCAAAAGTTGATCAATTCATCCCACTGATGCATTAAGTAAATATACCAAATTTCATCAAAATCGGTTGAGCCGTTCAGGCTGTACACATCTATACGGACGGACGGACGGACAGACGGACAGACGGACGGACGGACAGACATCATGCTAAAAATACTTTTTTCTGTTTAGAAAATGCATGATTTGTGGAGATATGTAAAAATCTCCACATGTGAAATTTGGTGTGAAAACAATACCTCCCTTACTATCGTCGGTCGGTAAAAAGTTTAGAAAATTTTTATTAAAAAATGTTTTTGCTCCTTTTAAAAAAAATAACATTTTTAATTAATATTTTATTTGAATATTTACTATAATAAAACTATTTTTTAGCTATTCCAAAAGGATATACATTTAATGCAGAGGCACCTCTCCTGAAGACAGTCGCTGCTCCAATTTATCCACAAATAAACCCGATATCCTCTGGTCAATATATCAATGACTATGACTCATATGATTGGCAATCGCTTCCCCATTCTTCTTATAATTATAATTATTATTAGCTATAATTTAAATATAAAAATTATATATAAAGACTTATTTTTAAGATGTTTTTTTATCTATTTAATAATATTAATTTTATGGATTTAAATTTAAATATTTTTTATATTATTTTATAAATAAAGCTCAAAATAAAATAAATAATAATTACAAAACTTTAATTTTGAACAAGTTGTTATTAATTTGAAATAAATTTAAAAAAATATACTGTTAGTTAATTACAATATCTAGAATTTCAATGAGAGTGAATTAATTTCTGTTAAATTTTATATTTAATTATATATATATTTTTGTTATATTCTTTATTTAATTAATAATGAATAAGATTCTTTGAATCAGTCTTTTTAAAATATTTTTTTTTTATTTTCAAGTGAAGATACTCAATTTTAAAACTAATTAACTGTTTAATTGAAATTGATATTGTATTTACAATTAGTTTAGAGTTTGTTTAATGTATATATTTTCTTTAATATACTTAATTAAATATTAATTTACTGTGTATTTGCAAATAAATATAACTAATAAAAAAAATCTAATTGTAACTTTATATATACTTATGTACAATATAGAATTTATTAAAATATTTTATATTATTATTTTATATTTTATATATTTTATAAATCTGTTAAATAACTTTTAATTTATAAGCTTTCTATAATCTCAAAAATTATTATTAAATTAAGTAGTTAAATATTATTAAATAATAACTTTATATTTTATCTAACTTTTTATTATCAATTCTAATTAAAAAAAAATATTATCTCTTTAAACAATAGTATAAATATATTTTAAAGAAATTGTAAACATTATTTAATAAATAATATTTAAAGTATTTCATTTCATATTAAACTATTTTACAATTTTTTTTTTCCTTATTGATTATATTAGGTACAAATATATATATTCTTTGGAAATATGTTTTAAAATACTTTATATAGGTTTGATGTAGGAGAAAACACAAGAAGAGCTGTTTTTTATTATTTCATTTATTTTATAACTACTTGGCTGGTATTTCGGTTTTGGTTAAGACTTTCTTCAGAGCTTGTGAATTGTAAGTATAGAAATAAAAATATACGTTCTCTACATAATATACATCTACACATACTCTACATAATATGTATATAAAAAATTCTTAAAATAATAGAATATGGAATTGCCTTTTCTATTCTGTTTTGTATTATTTATATATCGTATTATCTAGTTTTTACAATATAAATGAAAATACTTTTTATGATTATATTTTATTTTTAAACTGACCACTTTCAGGTTTTGAAGATATTAACCAACAGATTCGCCAGCCTAGTGGTCTTAAAATAAATGAAATAACATAAAACTGTCTAATTTTCTTATTTTCCTATTTATCATATAAGTATATTCTAAAGTTTTATCAATAAATTCAACCCTCTTCATGACTGACTTCATGACAGTCCGCCAGGACGAAACGTCCGATGCCACAAAGAGCGTAGTCGGGGACGATTTTGTGGATATCTTGGGGCGAACAGCGCTGGAGATACAGAAAGCGTTGTGTGAATCCAAAAGATTAAATACGGAACTTAATTTTGTATTGCATCCGTAGAGATGCGCGAACATTCGTTGAATAAAAATTACAAATAACTTGTTAAATATAAAAATTCGAATTTTAAGGTCTCTTGAGTTTGCAAATTAGACTGAGTATTTATATATTATGTGAAAACAGTAGTGTATTGGGAGGGGAACGACGTTCCCTTATCTTTTTTCAGAACCAGTACTTTTTCATATCCTGAAACTTCCACTTAAATCTATTTTTAGACTTTCAGTTTGCTGAAAATAGAACTTTTTTTGCTCCCACTATGCATTCCCTTACTTCTTTTTTTACCAATACATCACTGTGTGAGAATATTTGTTTATGCGGTTAAAATTTAGGTAAAAAATATAAATGGTTCAAATTTAAAAAACAACATATTTGGTTGAATTTGAAATAATAATAATTTTAAGTAAAATGTTTTTTATAAGATAGAATCTATGGAAATGATGAAATGAATATTTGGTTATGAAAATGTGTGGATTGTGTTGTCGAAGTCAAGATTATAAAGACCTCGTTGATTAAAATTATTAACGACTGAGTTGAAAATGGCTTATAACCAAATATTAGAATCCAAGTACAAGTCTATGTATTAACAAATATTATTGAAAAATACGAAGAATTCATATATAAAATTGGTTTTAAATATTGAGAAGATTAGAATGGCCAGTACTGAGTAAATTTTGTTATATTTAAAAGGAAAAAAAAATATAAAATAATTACAAAAGATATATGTACTATATACAATAGATATGAGGAGAAATCAATTATACATTTGATACTGAAATGTCCAAAATATGATAGTATTCGAGAAATATTTGGGAAAATATTTAAAGGTAACAAATGTGGAAAAAACAAAAAATATATATATGTATATATTGAATATATATTTATAACTACCAGAGACAAATAAAAATAAATAAAATAATATGTTTATACTAAAGTAGATACCTGATAGTTGTTAAATTATCAGAATAAAAAGTTCTAAGATAAAGCATACGAGAGAAAACCTAGGTGAAGAACATTCATATCAGAGAAAAATTAATAAATCATATAATTTACAATTTAATAATTTATTATTTAATACAACTTTATATAATATGCTTATTGTGATATGTCAATACAATGAGCTTTATTGTACTAATCAATTTTTAATTGTTTGTTTACAAATTTTTCTTAGTGTATTTTATATTTACACATTGTTATTATTATATTTATTTTATATTTTTAATTCTATTTATAAAAATTAAATTACGTTTATAATTTTTTAATTTTATTTAATATATAATAGTCATTTTTTTTATAATTTACGTTAGTCCAACTATTTCAACATTTTCAATTACTATGTGATCGGTGTATTTAGCCGCTACAATATTGTCAGACAAATTTTAAATAAAATTCTCATTAAAGATCTCATTTAATTGTTTACACTGGTGAAAGCCATTTTAATGTTAATACTTATTGTCACAAGAAATTTTTTTAAACTAGAAAATGTAAAATCATATTTATTATTTCATACTACAACTGAAAAACATTGAATGTACAATATTATAAGAACAAATTTGCTCAAATACAAAATTTACAATCTCAAATTCTGATTCATATTGGTGAAAATCATTGTTCTTATTGTTAGAAAAATTTCGCTCTAATCCCTAATTTACGATCTCAATTCATAATCGTCAAAAACAATTACAATAATCAGTATAACTATCTTATTTTTATAAAATCCAAATTTATTATTATAAAATCCATATTTAATAAGTTGACCTGTGGCCAGGTCCGAACCGACCGACGGTTTGAAATAAATTAATTTCCAGCTACAGAAACAATTTCAAATAATTTTAATATATCTATTAATGTAATAAAAAACAGATATGGATATAACATAAATATTTTTAATTTTATTTTATTTATAATATATATGTAAGACCAGACTGTGACGTCATGAATGGCTGGATGACATCATATAATTTTAAATCAAGAAAAAACTAATAAATATGATTTTTCTCGAGGATAAAACCAATACAAAGTGCATGATTCGTGGTGATATATAAAAAAATCTCCTTTGGTGTGAAAATAACCCTTTCCTTCCTATCGTCGATCGCTAATACTACCACTTCCGGTTTCCGGAATTGCACCAAAAGTTGATCAATTCATCCCAATGATGCATTAAGTAAATATACCAAATTTCACCAAAATCGGTTGAGCCGTTCAGGCTGTACACATCTATACGGACGGACGGACTGACGGACAGACGGACGGACATGCTAAAAATACTTTTTTCTGTTTAGAAAATGCATGATTCGTGGAGATATGTAAAAATCTCCACATGTGAAATTTGGTGTGAAAACAATACCTCCCTTACTATCGTCTGTCGGTAAAAATTTAAAATTCCATCTGTGTTTATTTCTTCATTAAAAATATTTGGAAATTATAACAGATAATTATATTTTTTTAAAAATCATCATCATTTGAATAAATTAACAAGAAGAATTAAAATGTTATATTTTATTGATGGATATTATTTTTGAATTTAAAAAACTAATGTTTTTCTTTATGAACATAATTAAGTACTTATATTTTTTCATCAAAGTTTCAATTAAAAAGTTTGAATATATTTATTTTAAAAATGCAATAAATCAATTAGATAATTAAGAGGTATATATATATATATATTATTTTGTTATAAAACAATTTAAATATACATTTTGTGTCTGAAAATTTAATAATTATTATTTTTTTTCTTTTAATTTAATTTTTTTTCAATCTATTTCTATTGATATTTAAGACAATAGATTTATGTTATATATATGTAAACATTTTCTGCCAAGAGGCGATGAATTTATTATATAAAATTTATTTATAATTTTCAAAATTAGAATTACATATATACTTTTCATTAATTTTATTAAATTATGAATAAAAAATTCATTAAACTAATTTCTTATTTACTGAAATTATAATTAAATAATTTTTGTTACTAAAATATAAATTGATATTTTTTTTTAATTTAAAACGAATTTTTTAAATTATGTATTTGAATATTAAAATTTTCTTTAAATGTATATTAGAAAATATTTATTTGAATTGTGCTGCCCTCTAGGAAAATAATGGTTACTTGATGATGGATAGAAAATATTTGATTCACATTTAAAACTAAATTTAAATTATTTAATTTATTTAAGCTAAATTTGTGATAATATTACTTATTAATAATTATTATGAATTATGTGTAACATTCTAACAATTTATAAATTAAAATTTAAATTAGAATAAAAAACAAACAGATAATATTTTTTTATTTAATGTAAGTATATGGTTTAAGCTACCATATAACTGATAAGGTAACTAATTATGGTAAAACATATAATTTATAATAATACTAAATATCAAAACAAGTCTGTTCATTCTTTTAAAAATATCCTAACAAAATAATTATTAAATAGAAATTTCTTGGCTTTTTGTTGTAAATTGTCTCAAAAGAACTTCACCAGAAAATGATTCTAATATTTTATTCAAATGTTAATATCATTCAATTTACTGATTTACATCATACTATGTGTATTTTTAAATATTAATGTTAACAATATATTTAAGGGACGTGCTTAAGGCTATGGCATCCTTTGTGTTCATTAATTCTATACTATGTTATTAAATTTTATTATTATTATTTGAACTTCGAGGCACCTCAGCAACAAAGACCATTTGTGCCTTAAAGAAATCATCCATCGGGCAAGATAAATTTCATTTATCTCCAAGCAATCCCTACAGGGGGAATTTCATCTTCTTCGCCGGGGCACAGCCAGGTAAACAGTAGTTTACTGAATTCTGACCGATTTCATTGTGCCAGACTCAACGCCCCCGGGTAGATCACTTGGAAAGAATAAATTTCCCTTTTATACCAAAAACATTCTATTCAATAATTACCCAATCAATAAATACAATATACAATAAATAAATAAATAAATATTTGAATAAATAATAAAATATATCATCGTTCTAAAAGTGACTGTAAAGGGGTCCCCATTGAACATGACTAGAATATAATAATAACAACAACAATAAACTATGCAGAAAATAATAACAATAAAAACGACATTAAATTTATTATTAAATAAAATAATTTAAATTTGTTATTAAATAATTTATTAATTTGAGTAGCAAAATGAGAAAAAGGAGATGGAGGAAAGTAATTAAATAAATGTATTTTTTTTTCTTTAAAAAAAATAGTTTTAATTAAATTTTAAGCTAAGCATTATGATTTTAAAATTATTATTTAACATTTCTTCTGGTAACTTTGCATTTCAAGTTGTTTTTTACTGATGTCTATTTATAATGACTTGTCTATGAATAGTAATTTAAATATACATGTGCATTATTATTCTCTGATGATGATTCTTCTTATCCATTTATCCCACTACATAATCTTTAATCGATTGTATTATTTTCGAACTTATTACTGATTCAATTATTGTGTGTGTGATTAAGACAACAACTAAACTCGAAATTGAGTGATTGACTATTCACGCCCCGGGGCCTCCATTTCTTCTTCCACCCTCCCTTAACGAGCATTTGGAAATCACCAAAGAACTTTCACATAGATATTCAAATAATGATCTAGGTAAATGGTCTGATACATTTCTTAATCATGATTTCATGAATAAGGAAGATTAAAAAACAAATGCAAATGAATATTTAAAATTAAAGTGAAGTAAAACATGAAAATCATAGCAATCGATTCAATGAAATTGGAGTAATTGAACCTTTCACTCAGGGTCGGACAATCGCCTCAAATTCTTATACCAATTGGATAATACAGTCTCTTTTAAGTTTAACAAAACATCAAACCTTCTGGCAAAAGAAAATCAGTATATTATTAACATAATCATATAACAAGGTATATACATTCTGTGAGAAGAAATGTTTTTTCATAAGTTAATCTTGTAATTAAAAATTAATAAATAAAAGGGTGATATTATACAAATACTTTGAATAAATATTTTAAGCAATGCAAAACAGTTGGTATTTTTCATTATTATATATATTTCATATTCTTCGTCTATATATTTAATAAAAGTTTTTAACTGTAGATTGTTTAGAATTTAAAAAAAAAATTATTTATGTTTACGTTTTATGGTTTGGAGAATACAAAAGTGAATTTAGTATTTTTCATATTTGTATGTCTGTTTGTCTGCTCGAGAAATATTGACACTATAAATTCAAATTGATTGAACCGATTACTATGAAATTACATGTCAATATTTTTATATACTACTATTTGAAAATAGGCTATTTATCAATATCTAATCGAAAATGGCCAAAATTTATTTTTAAAAATTTATATAATGCCACATGTTATATTAATTCGAAGCTTCTACTTACTTACGATTCATACTCGACAATAAAAAAAATATATAAAAACAAAAATTCGAGCAAGTTCCACCAAGAATTATTATTATTATTATTATTATTTGAGGATAGACCCTGAAGTCACGCAGAGCTTTAAAGAGAAATTATTAATTATTGACTGTAGTAGACTAGGATGCTATCCACTAAACCACTGAAGTCTCTTCTAAAAATTATTTTAATAAATAAATTTTTATTTTAATTTCAATTATTCAAATACCATTTTATACATTTAAGTGGTTTAATAAATTCTCTTTTGTAAAAATATTGATAAAAGTTGAATATTAAATCGTATGTAAATTAAACAAAAACATTTTAATTTGTTTTTAATTTTATTTATTTATTTATTTATTTCTCAAATGTATACAGCCGCATTCGGCATTACATAACAATTTAAAATATTGCAAACATAACCATTATTGAAAACAACAATTTTTTCTTCAAGTTCATCAATCAACTTCTGTGATGCCGTTTTCTTCCTCGGAGCGTATCTTCTCATTCGGTATCTCGATATAATCATCCGCCAGAAAATCCTCTTCATATACTCCAAACAAAACCATCAGAGCACCAACACACAAAAACCACCACCACCACTCAGACAAGACCAACACACAACAAACAAACACATCCCACCAGTCCCACCCACTCACTCATTCAGAACAAACGACTCATTCAGAACAGTCTCCCATCACAATCATACATGGAGTATTAGAGGCTATAGGCAGGGCACGTGGCTAGAATGGGAGAGGAAAGAATGTCGAAAAATATATTGGTAGAGACCTAGTGGGAAACTTCCGCTTGGAAGACCAAGGACGCGGATGGTGGACAATGTAGGAAGAGTGAGAGATATGGGAGAGTGTAGGGATTGAAGGGTGTGGCTCAGAACGGGGATATTTGGAGAAGTGTGTTTCCTACGGCCAAGAACTTTCGTGTTCAGAAGAGCCACAGAGATAGATAGATACTCAATAATAATATAATATTGATAAATTATCAAATATTATTCCTATCATTGTAAATCACATATTTGGAAATAAATAAAATATAGTTGAGCCTATCGTCTTAGAAAAAGATTAGCACACGCTCCTATTTATATAATAAATACCAAATTTTCATTTTGATAAATAAGTGATATTATTATTGAATATTTATAATTATAGTTTTTCTATAGTTTTTATATATAAAATAAAAAAAAACGTATAACAAAATGTATATTAATAAATATTATAGCCCGTTAAGTTTTGTGGGATGTTGAAAACCTCATATATATTTATATAATTTCCTATGAAATTTAATATTTTCTAAATAAATTTAAATGTAATGAATTATTTAATAGTTTCCCATTCTTCCTTCCTGTTAACCAATTAATTAGTTTTATATGTTAAACACATGTGCTACAATTGAAATTTTGATATTTACATTAGATATTGAACTGAAAATTTTTGGCAATGATTTAATTAAAATTGAAATACCGGAAATTTGGTTTTACTCATTTTATATTAACTTTATTTTTTCTAAATAGTTCTAATGATATTTAAATTGTATAATTACCTAATTTTTTAAAAATATCTTCTTATAAAAGGTGTTAAATTTTTCCACAATTATCATAATTAGAATATAGAAACATTGAAAATAGTTATTAAATTTTAAAATATATAATTAGCTCAATAGAATGAAATTTGAATAATACTTTATAAAAAAAAATTTTAAAAAACCACGTTTTACTAACGGACTAAAAAGGAGAAAATAATTTTTTTCTGAAAATCCATACTGACATTACATACAAAAGATCTGATTTGAATCAAACTGTCCATAACGTAAAACATGGGGCGCAACAAATAATAATTTTTCTATTCAAATATGATTTCCTTTATTAATTTTTATTTAGCATCAATCGTTGTATTTTTTAAGGCTTAAGTTTTCACCAAAATTCTTGTAGAAGGGAATATTATTAGTAATACGATAGGATAAGTTTCGTGATATAATTTTTATAAATATTACCTATTAAGTATTTAACAGACTTTTTGTAAAAGGGAATATTATTAGTTAATCATTAGAAAATTTATCGTATATTTAATATATTTAAAAATTGTTTAAGATACTAACTTATACTATCAAACTTTTCAAATATCAAATTTTTTATCAGACCTCTTGTAAAAGGGAATAATATTAGTAGTCCAATAGATTTTTTTTAATTTAAATTCTTTCGAGCATTAAATTTAATATTTTTGATAAAGATCAATATTCATTCGTCAAATTATATTATGCGTGGTTTTAATGTTTATTTTGAGATTTATATATTTTCTATATTTTTATTAGAAACAGGATATTTTAGACATATTTGCGCCCCACGTTTTACGTTATGGACATCAGATCTCTTGTATGTAATGTCAGTATGGATTTTCAGAAAAAAATTATTTTCTCCTATTTAGTCCGTTAGTAAAACGTGGTTTTTTAAAATTTTTTTTTATAAAGTATTATTTTCTACTTTTTAGTCTTCAAATTTTGCAATCGATTTTAGTTTATATTCATATTAATTAAATTTATGAAGTATAATTTAAGAAATGAATGTGTACTAAATATTTATATTTATAAAGTTGGGGATTTTATGTTTTTTTGTTTACATTTTTTTTTTGTTTACATCCGACATTTTGAATTTTTATATATAGGAATAATTTTGGATTATTTCATTCAAATTGTAGCAATTAGAAGCTCATAGAAATGATAATATTGTATTGTCATCGAGAGCAAAGCTGTTGGTGAAGTTTCAAGAAAATCCGATGATTGAAAGTCGTCGAAAAATCGATTGTAAGATTTGACCCATACAAACACACAGACAAGAATACAAGTTAAGTAAAACGTGATAAAAAATAGTATTTGATGAAATTTTGAATTTTTCATTAATTGTAATTATAAAATTAAATGTTAAGCGCACAAATTAAAAATCAAGCATCATGAATTATCTAAATCTAAATTATTCGGAGTATTTTTAAATTTAATTAAAATATATTTTGAGATCTCTTTAAAGAAAATATTCCTTTCCATCGTTATGATAATTTTTGATTCCATAGATAATGCAAAATATACAAATAATTATATTATTAGAAATAAAAGAAAAATAAATTTTTCAAAATATTTTAATAGAAAACATCATGTATTTGGAAAATTGTTTATTAATAAACCTAAAAGATTATCAAATAAATGTTTATATTATTTGCAACAAAGAAATACTGTTTTAATTCAAATCAAATACTTAATTAAATAAAAATAAAATAATTTTCTTTCATTATCAATTATTATATTTATCAATTATTTCTTGTTATATTCAAATTAATTCTATAACTATTCTTCACATTAATTTTAATATTTTTATTTATTATTTGATATAATAATTAGATGTAGTAATTTAAGTTTGTATGTTTTTATTTGATTAAGACGATAATATTTACTTGAGACGTTCCGATTCCATTCTTTGATATTCAAATAATCCCGAATAAATTTAAAATTATTTTACATTTATATTATTTACAAGTATATTTCTTGGTTTAAATTAATCTGGCTAGAAAGACAAATTTGTTTTAAGCTGATTTTCTTGTTTCCAATTTATCTGAATTAAACAATTTATATGAATAAACATCCTTACCAAAGATTATATTATCTCAGACAAGTTATACAACTTTCAATATATTATTTGATTTTTATTAGTATTTTTTTCAAATCATTATTTCTTGTCTTTATTTAAATAAATGAAAATAAATGATTTGAAAAATGATACAGTTTTATAGTGTTGTCATTTGTTATTCACTTTCTTTATCTTTAAATGGGTTCTATAAAAAACATCTCCAAATTTTTCTCAACTCCAACACACTTTCTTCTAAATACCTGTTTCTTGTACCATAATTTTATAAATTTTGTTTATATTTATATCAATGTTAAAATGTATTAAACACGGGAATTATTTCTATATACGAGGGCAGGTCAATAAGCCCATGAATGAAACACAGGTTTTTGGATAAAAAATTACTTTATTTTTCAACGTAGTCTCTTTTCAGCTCTAAAAATTTCGTCCAATGTTTCTCCAATTTTTTTTTCCAAAAAATATGATTTGTCAAGGACATCAAATACGAGGTCAGGTCAATGACTTTTTGAATTTCACGTCTCTTAAATGAAATAGCAACGCTGTTCCTGTCAGCAGGCAACTATCAGATGACTCCTGTCGAAATTTGCAACAGCTGATCTAGCTACTGTTTCACATCCATTAATAGCAGACTACCTCGTAATTTGAGATAAGAAACCTATTTTGATGTCCCCAACATATCTTATTTTTTGGAAGGGATAAATAAATTGGAGAAACGTTGGACGAAGTTTATAGAGCTCAAAGGATACATCATTGAAAAATAATATAATTTTTTATCCAAAAACCTGTGTTTCATTCACGGGCTTATTGATCTGCACTTGTAACTACATATTAGTGTGATATTCAAAAAGTTGGTAAAATATATATACTATATTTCAGAATTTTATTTACACCACAAAATATCGGCCATTTTTATTCAAAGTTTAGTCAATTACAATTACATTTATATTAAAATTTTTTTGATGAAAGAGATTAATCTGTTAAGAAAGTAATAAATATTAACTTTTTATTCCACATTTTATAGATAAAATACCGAGCAATTACGTATACTGTTTATTTATTTATTTATATTATATAATTTTTAGGTTAAAAGAATTTTGTGCATCACCTCAATTCTAATATTTACTTTTTAATAAAAATTAAGACTAAATCTGAAAATTAATAGAGTATTTTATTAAGACAGAGTTATATTATTGGATTATACATCAAATAAAAAAAATAAATTTAATATAAATTAATATATACAAAAACTTTTCATATTATTGAAAGCAATAAAAATAATTAATTAAATAACCATAAAGAATTCCTTATTTAGTAATTCTAATTTAAACTATATATATATATATATATTATTAAAATAAGTGAAATAAAAAATGGATTAAGTTAAGAAACATTTTTTTAATTAAAAATGAGCACAACAAAATTTGTATGGTTATTTTAGATCTGAAAGTTAATATTTTTTTCCAACTTCAAGGAAGTACATTAATATATATGTATATATATATTAATATATTTCTCTATGCCCCGAGGGATTTTTTTTTATTTTTAAGGTTTTGTAGATATTAATATTTTTGAAGGTATAGTAACAATAAAAAATAAAACCATGATCTAGTAAATCAATTTCCTATAATAAAAATATAGAAAAAAATTATTAAATTGTAGATTATTATATTTAAGAAGAATAATTAAAGATTTTAATAGAAATACTGAAAAAATACATGGAATTCTAAAAAAAGATTATTTTCTAATGGATTTATGAAATTTAGTGAAAAATACTTTGACCCCTTCATAAAAAATGCATTGAATTTGACCAGAAGGCGAAGAAATTCTCCACGTGCCTTTGCTTGGCCTCCGAATCAGTCCAGCGTGAAGTTTTCGGAGTTTTTGCTCTCCGTTCAGGTGTGAAGGCCCCATACTTTTAAGGGATATCATAATGCCCTATAATAGGTTCTCGATTGGAACCATTGCGTTTTATATGTCTGAAATCGACACTAACCTTGATGTTTTTCTTTTAAATTAACAAATGCACTTTTTACCGGATGATTTGTCAATTTATTGCCCACCAAGGTAATTGATTCTTAATCTCATAGGGTATATAAACGTTCAATGTCCGGTCAAAATATCAAACTAAATCTAAAGTTGAAACGACAACAACCAATAACACAACTTCATTTACCATGATTTCAACTGTAAGTAAATTTTTATCATCATTTATTTAAACACACAAGTACTAATATACCATCTTATTAAAAGTTCTTAATTATTTTCAATATAATTTTTAGAGTTTGCTCAAAATATAAATTATTAAACACGTAAAGCAAAGCAATTTTTTAAAAAAAATTGATTAATAGTTTTATTCATACTTATTATGAAATTAGTTTTATTTTAGGGAAAAAATTATATTTATAAATTTAAATTTAACTAATATGAAAATATATTATTCACCTATCAAATCATGAGTGTATGGAATTACAGAGGAATTAATTGGTGATTAATTTTTAAATAATAAAAATAATTCGAAAATTGTGACAATCCTTTTGAAATTTAATTTCCAATTGTAATTACATATTAGGTGATTTTTTTTTATTTCTTATATTAATAAAACTATTAACATATATATATAAATTAATTTACATGAGATGTTCTATTAACTAAAATTTTAGTTGTGCTCTCTTAAAATTTACTCCATTTTTGTTTAATTAATATTATATAATTGTTTTGTGAGATTTTTTTTATTTTATTTAATTAATAATTTTTAAATAAATAATATAATTAATAAATTTTTAAACTAATGAGTTAAAGTTATCTGATTAATTTTGATAAAATCATTAAAGATTCTATAATTTTTAAAATACTTATATTCTTATGAATTTAATAAATAAGCATGAAATATATTAGTATTTATTCCTAGTTGATTTTTTTTCTTTAATATAATCAAAGGCTTCCATTCCATATACTCTATTTATTAATAATTTTATATATTTTATTTTATTTAATATTTTAAGTATAAAGAGGTAACTCCTGAAGCGTTTGGATATGGATGTACTAATAATAAATAATTATTTTTTTTTTTATTAAATTAAAATAAATGGGTTAGATTTTAGAGGAATCATTTAATTTAGAAGATTATTTTATTGGAATTAATTTAAACAAGTCTCATTAACTTTATTTAAATTCTGATTATATATATTATAAAAGTTCAAATCTAACTCTCTCAAATTGTTTCAAATGATTTTTTATATTTTTGACATTTGAGCAAATATGGTCATATTTTACTTTTTAAAGGCTATGTACCTTAGTTATTTAAAGTTTGACAAAAAATTTTTAGATGAAATTTATAAAATAAAATTTTGTATATTTTTGATATTTTAAGAAATATGGCCATTTTACTTATTTAATATTTATTTATTTCTATATTTATGAATGTATTTAACCAAAAATGTTGTCAGGTCGTCATGCCATCAATTGGATCTTATATATAAAATTTGATTCTGACCAGATTTATCATTTAGCTAGAATTTTGTTCTCAAAATTTATGCCGCATACACGCACACACATACGTCAACGGGAAAACCACTTTTTTCAAATCAGACTGGCTTGAAACGTGGAGATCTGTTAAAAATCGCATATTGATAGTCAATTGGGATTACAATATCTTTACTGTCAAGAAACTTAGAAATTTTTTTCGATTGAAAAGTAAAAAAAAAGATTATATTGAAAATATGCAAAAATATTATTAAAGTTATATAATTTATTAAATTATATTTAATAATTGTGTTTCTATTGAAATAATTTCAAATAATCAAAGATAAATTATAGATATTGACTAAACGATTTTTAATTCTTTCAATGTGAAATTTCGTCAAACCATTTGGGAACGTGAAACTAAAGCGAAAGCCGATATTTAAATAAACACCTTTATTATTCAAATAAAAGCCTCAAGACGCCTAAATGTCTGATGTTGTTTGTATGTTTGCATAATTTATCACCTAACATTAAATCATATTGACGTAATTTTATAGAATTTTTCGTTGCAATGGAAATTTCATTTTAAAATAAAAAAAGAACATCGACTAGTCTATCAGTTCTATTTTTTATGTGGTCTTCCTGTTGATCTGTTTATATTTTTACATTCCATTGGCAACGTAAATTTGTGATTGCCAAATTATTAAACGCCTACTCAAATAATGAAGTATTTCCGGATCTTTGCCCAGAAGCAAGAAGATTTTATCATTGCTTTCATCTAATTGAAATAACTTGTTATTATCTGAAATTAAATCTGGGATTAAAAAAAGAAGCATAGTAATGTGATAAAATGCATTTGGAACAAAACGATTAAGTTTTATTAATTTGGCTCTTTGGGTTTCAATTTCATTTCCATTTGACTGACAGTATCAGAGAATAATATTTTAATACGTTCTGGATTACAAAATATGCATTTCAACATGAATTCGTTATTGAACAGTTCATTAGATATATTTAAGTAATTACTTGTTTAAGTATTTCTTTTGAAATATTCATTAATCAAAATAAATATAATAGATATATTTTAATTAACTAAAAATAAATAAAAAATAATTATTAATTTATTAATAGATATTTAATTTTTATTACTCGTACATTCCATTAAAAATATCTGAATATATTATAGAATAATATATATTAGATATAATTAAAAAGTTAAAAAAAATCTTATAAAAAAACAATATAAAATAAATGTTATTATTTTTAGTAAAATTGTTACTTTTTTTAAATTAATTTTATCTAAAGCATTTTTGAAATAGGGATACTTAAAATGAATGATTTAAAGAGTTTTTTTTACATTTTATCATACACATATCACATATTTAATTGTTATTTAGCTTTGTAGCATAAATTAAGAATAATTAAGATTGGAGTTAGTATCTCTCCTCCTCCCCATGCTTCTCTCTCCGATTTTCACCTTATAATTTTACTTCAAATAATTTTATTAAAATTACTAATCACTCTTTTACAATTTTGTATACTTTTTACATTTTTGTTGTATATTTCATCTTACTTTAGTGTCTCATGGGACAAATTGCCGTCCCGCCCTTTCAAACCCACCCTTGCTTTAGTGAAATCTCTCAAACAATTTGTTTAAAATACATTTGGGAAAACAATACATTTTCAAGTGTATCTTTCTTTTCATTTGTAAATCAAATTTTTAATTCATATAAATTTATAGTGATCTCGGAGAGTATTGGAACTATTAGTTTCAAGATTAACCTACGGAGGTCACCACTTGTCCTCATTTGAATTCTATACATCAATATACATACCTTACTCATTATTATTTCCCTCTCCCCTGTTACTTAAAACCATTTTTTAATAAAACAATATAATCTTATAATTTTAGAAATTTGTTTATGTAAAATATATTTCTTTATCAACTACTATTTAACTAATTGATTTAAGCATACAAATTCTAACGCTATACATATATATATATATCAAAATATTCTGATTTTTTTCTTATTATTGTAGTATTTACATTATTTAATTTACTTTTCTATCTTTTTTTCAAATTTATTTTAAATTAGAATTCATATTCAAGATAAAAATCTACTTTTAATACAAATATATTCAATATAATGATAAATAAATAAATAATATAATATTTAATAAAATGAAAATGATCTATTATAATTTTTGTAAATATTTAAATTTATTATAATTAAAATATTTTACTTGTGAAATATATTGATTTGTTATATTATTTAATTATTTCAGAAGATCTTTTGTGTTCTGGTGATAGTCGGTTTTGCTCAAGCTATCTACGTTGCTCCTGTAGCTCCTCTTTATCATGGAGGTGCTCTTCCCTATTACGGAGGTCAAGTCTATGGTGGGGGTTACGCTGGCTATGGACACGATTATTACGTATGTTTTACCAAACTCTGGGATTAATTAATTATTATTATACAAATGAATATACACATTATTTATAATTTATAATTATTTATGAAAATAATATACATATGATTTTATCTTTAAATTATTATCTTAAAACGAGAAACATTTTGTTTATTAAAAACAAAATAAAAAAAAAATTAATATGTTTTTTTAATTTATTTTTATTTCAACGGTATGTCAAATTCTTATTCAACTTACATCATCATCTTGTAAAATTCAATTTTTATAATATATCTTTTGCAATTCTAATAAAACTATTTCTACACCTTCCCCTCTAATAGTGCAATTCATTATAAACAAAAGAAAATCTATTAAATTATTTATCTATATATAATCTATATTTTAGGGTGACAAATGAAGGAGAATTAACAAGCAATCTGGGAATTGTTGATTTATTGTAAAAGAGAATTTCATTTTGTGAATTAACTTTTGTTATTACTCAACCAATTTTAATTAGTTAATTAATACCAATTAATTATTATCTATGTAGTAATTTTTTCTATTTATATGGATGTTTGTGGTAGAGTAGAGAGAAAAACAAATATTAGATAATGAATGATGTCTAAATTCCATCATCATGATCATTCATCTCAATAAAAGAATTTAACATTTGCAGATAGAAACAAGCAAGTTGGTTATAAATAATTTAAATGTTAAAAAAAAATTCTCTAAAAAAAGAAATTTGTTAGAAAATTTTTGAAATTCATCTCAAACATTGCATAGTTTTTTTCCTATGAATTCTCTGATCTTACCAGGGAAATATGAAATACCAGAATTGAATTAATCTTCATTAATTACTACATACTTATACACAATGATTACACTAAAATAAATTTTATTTCGATTTTCATATTCTTATTATGTTTTTATTCTAAATTGAATTATGAATATATGTATTTTTATAAAAAAAAATAATAATTTAAACAACGTAATATTATTCTTATTAAGTTTAACGTATCTAAATAATTATAAGTTAAAATAACTATCTATATTTATTTATTAAAATATTAATATTTAAAATATCAATTTTATGTATAAATATTATAGTATTTTTCATAGTATTTTATAAAAAAAAAATATATTTTGTTAATCAATCTAAATTTTTTTAAATATAATTTTATGATTTTTTTTTAAATTAAACATTATATTTCTACAAAATGTGAAATTAATTTTATCTAATCATTTAATTTTTTTTCTATTTAAATAATTTATAAAATGATAAAATACAAATGGAAAGTATTTAATGAATTAATCGATTGCTCCTTTTTAGGCATATCCTAAGTATGCATACAATTATGGTGTCCACGATCCCCATACCGGAGATGTAAAAAGCCAACACGAAGTTCGAGATGGTGATGTAGTAAAGGGACAGTATTCCTTGGTTGAACCTGACGGTTCAGTGCGCACTGTGGATTACACTGCTGATGATCACAACGGGTTCAATGCCGTTGTTAGCAAAAGTGGGCCTACAGTTCATCAAGCTTATAAAGGTAAAATACCAGTAATTGTTATTTGTTAATACACTAACGAGTACATAATGGATTCCCCTCTAACACTTTCTTATTCCAATATTTTTGAATTATTTGTATAAATATTAAAAGGAAACTATTTGATTTTTAAAAGATTTCATTTAAAGAGAATAGAATTCTTCAAGTTTTGACTTGAGATTTTAAAAAAAGTTGCCGAGTCTTTTTACTTTTGATGTTTTTATACGTTTTGAAGGTCCCTGAGTCATTTTCACTAAGGTTGAGAAAAATGTCTGTGTGTATGTGTATATGTATGTATGAGTGTATGTGTGTATGTAGACAAGATTACGCAAAAACGGTTTGAGCTGGAATAATAAAATTTAGTACACGTGCATATTACAAAATTGGTAGTTTTCTATCAACTTTTGAGAAATCTAGCTCCTCCGGAAGAGATCATTACGTACCTTTGTAGTTTTTCACATGATTAAAAATTGTATAAAACTGCTATATATAGAACTTCAGCTTGATTGAATCGCTGAAAGAACCGGAATTAATTTTTTAACACGACTGCAAATAACGCGCCAGCACGTGACGTAGTGCCATCAACAAAGAGCCAAACATGCGCTGGTTTAATAAATATTATTTATTAATTTTAAATTATAATTTAATTAATTAATTAAAATTTGCGAGATAGTCGAGTGGAGACACTCCTGATTTTTTAAAAAAGTTATTGTCTCTGTCCACTTCTAATTATTTCCTTACATACAATCTGAATCTTTTCTAAAACAATTTTATATATTATCGTTTTCTCAGTTTTTTACCATTTGGTTTCCCTGTTTTGCCATCCTTTCTTTTTTTTCTATAGTATATTCGATAATATTATATAATTCTAACTAATGCAATATTTCACATTTCCCATATAAATTTCTTTTCATTTAAATTATTCAAATATTTAAAATAATAAACAAAAATTTATAGTAAAAATACTAATTATCTTACTTATATTTATTTATTTATTAAATAACAAAAATACTTTATTTTAAAAAAAAATTAAATATTTTTTTTCTTACATATATTTATTACATATATATTTATGTCTATACTATCGTAATAAATAATATTTATTCATATATTCAGTAAAAAATATTCGATATATGGACAAAGAGCACGATGATAGATGAAGAGGAAGAAGATTTTTTTCTTTTCTTTTTCCCATTCTACTAAGACAATTATAATAATAATTGTAAGATAGAACAATTTTAAATACATTCTTAAAATATCTCTTTCTCCCAGGAGTTATTAAAAGGGTAGAAACAAACTCTAAATATTATATATAAAAATTTCCCGACAATTTATTCATTGGCTAACTTTTGCATGTTTCTCTAGAATTTTTTTTACAAATTCTCAAGGGAAACAAACAAATTCATTTTATATAAATACACTACAATAAAATAAACAGTTATAAAAAAATATATATTTCAACGATTGAAATTGATTACATAATATACATAAGATATATTGATAATTGTGAAAAGGAAAGTTTGTAAAAATTTAAGGGAGAACAAATTATGAAAACATGGCTATAAGTTAATAGAATTCTTTTTTTGAGATTGAATTGAATATCATTAAAATAAATATCGATAATGTATTACTTTCTTAATTCTACAACTTCTGGGTAAGAAAATTATTTCTGACATTTTTACGAGCTTTGTCTGTTAGTGTGGGTGGGTAAACATAGTTTCGTTCACGTTTATCTGATTAAAGGTTTTTTTGGAAGCTAGGTTATTGAACAAAATTGATTTATTTAGGCTTTTTCATCAAAAGATATTTTTAAAATTTTTTTTTTAATCTCAGGATATATATTTAAGTTCATTTAAGCCAGTTTTGAAAATTTAACACTATCTCACATAGCAAAATTATATTAAATTATTACATATCTGTGAAATTAAGGAGATTTGAAGTTTCATCCTTAACTCTTAATATTTTTTTTATATTTAAGTAAGAGTATTAATCCTGTTAGCTTGCGAATTAAGAATATAAAAATAGTGAAATCAATTATATATAAATACGAGAACAGGTCAATAAGTCCGTGACTGTTTGAATGAAACGCAGGTTTTTGGATAAATAATTATTTCGTCCAACGTTTCTCCAATTTTTTATCCCTTCCAAAAAATAAGATTTGTCGAGGATATCAAAATAGATTTGTTTTTGAGATGATTTCATCGTTGGAGTCAAATCTCTTGCCACCGAGCCATTTTTCAGGTTTGAAAATATTAAATAGTCACTTAGGGCTAAATTTGGAAAATATAGAGGATAAGGGAGGAATTCGTATCACAATCTATGTATTCACTTTTTTCCATTTTCTTTTCAAATCACGAGGTAGTCTGCTATTAATGGATGTCAAACAAAAACTAAAAGACCCAGCTTTTTCAAATGTTGCCATCATTTCATTTAAGAGACGAGAAATTCAAAAAGTCACAGGCTTATTATCCTACCCTCGTGAATAATAAATAATCAAAAAAACATATTATATGCTTAATTATTTAGATATATTACTATTTTTATTATAAACAAACCATTCAACTTTTTTTATTTTACTAAAACAATATTAATATAATTACCTATAAAATTTAATCTTTCCAAAAAACAAAAAAATAAATATTTTTATTAACATTTTTACATTCCTTTTATTATTATTATCTTCCATATTTGGCAATATTTATTATATATATAACTAACTAAGATTTTCCTTAAAAATAAATAATAAAATGTTTATTACTTAATTATTGAACAATAAAATTTTTTTATCAGGTGGATACGCTGTGGTAGCGCCCGCTATCTACGGTGGCTACGGTGCTTCTTCTTATGCAGGTGGTTATGGAAATCCTAAATGGGCTAACTACGGTTATTATTAATTTTTTGATTCATAACCGGATATACTAACTTGATCGCCTTCATGCATTTGTATAAACACTCATTTTCATTTATTTAATTGTGTATTAAAATTGCAAATAATATATATGATTGTCAAAGTAATTTTGTGTGTTTCATATTTTTAATCCTTTAATTACCATTTTAAGGTACAATTTACTTCTTTAGCTGGTTTTCTTAATGTTGTTTACCAAATTTTTTTAATTATAATTTGAAAAAAAAGTTTTTTTTATTCTTTATTTTTTTAAAGTGTTTCTAATTGTTTTATAATATGATAGTATTTATAAAAATGATTAAAGTATAAAGAGATCATGACAAGCCTAAAAATGGTAGTGTAATTCAAATGATATTTGAGAATTTGGTCACCTTGACGAAATCTTAATCTGACTGGTCCAAAACACCCTTCAAGGCCTTAGTATCGACTTGATTATGTAGATCAGTAACCAGATAATGGACTGGCATTAACTTTGATAACATACACATGGGAGACCTTTCCAAAACAGGAACCGAGCCACTTTATCATCATTTCATGATTCCTCGACAACATATAAAATCTAATTGCACAATCTAAAATCAAAATTTTAAGATAAATATATGTTAATGCAATCTTTCTTATTCTCTATCTCACTTACTCTCTCACCTGAAAATAATTATTTTCAATTTACTTTAAAAATCTTAAAAAGTGTAATTAAATGTAAATTTTAAACTTTTTAAAATGATAAAGATATAATTAATAAATTATAAGAATAATAATTATTTTAATTATGGGAAATTAAATCAAACAACAAGATATTTTAATAATTGTCAGAAGAGATTCTTAGACTAAATAGACATATTATAATAATAAAGTATTTATTCCTCTTTTTTTATAATATTAAATATATTATTTTTACTTTATAAATATAAACAAACATATTATCTTGAAAAATTAAAAATTTTATCATTTATATTAGTCAGAGTAAATGTTTAATTCTATATTTTTTATTCTACTAAAATGAATTATTCATTTATTTCTTAAATGTTTATTTATTAAAAAATATAAGTTTACTAGATGGTCAATTATCTCACAAATCTTTTATATTTATTTTAAACTTTTTATGTTAATATACTTAATTATTTTTTTATTTAAATTATATTAATTTATTCTCTTAATTTTTTTTAAGGAATATACTTGTATCTATAGAAATTTAACTAAATAATAATTATTATTATTTTAATCAATAATTAATTATTTTTTGCAAATTGTATTTAATAAAAGATTTTACCATTGCGATTTTGCAAAGAATTCAAAAGATATTGGTTGAAATATATAAAATAAATATAAAAATATAATAAAATTATATCTAAACCTTAGTATTTTGAAAGATATCTATTTATATTAGCAGATTAGATTTCAGTGTTGAATTGATTGAAAGTTATATTCTTTATTTATTTTTTTATTTTTTTTTTTATTTATATAATTTTACTCCTCCAACTTCCCTTCACTCGTTTTTTAGGAATATTTCAATTTTTATTTATTTTTGTTTTATATTCACAATGAATTTACTATCAATATATTTTTCTTTGGCACTATTAAATTAAAAAAGGCACCATAGGGTGAGTGGTAGCGTTGCTGTCATCCATTCTCGAGATCCCGGATTTGAGTCCCGGACCTGGCAAGGGATTTCTCTAGTTGGGGTCTATGAGACGGAGTTAAACGTGATCAAAATTGGGAAGCTACTTGATAAAAAGTAGCGCCTCCGATCAAGAAAATCAAGACAAAGGTTGTTCTTCTGATCAAAGGACACTTAATTGATCTAACCAACTTGTTCGTGCGCAGGACTTAAGAAGTCAGTTTTTTGTTTCGTTTTTTTTTTTATTTAACTGAAAAATTTTATTAACATAGATTAATTTAAATAACCTCAAAAATTTAAGTGATAAAAAGTGTTGAATGTATGTTTCCAAAATATATAATGTAAAAAAGATAAATAAAATTTAAATATATTATATTTATCTAAAATCAATGCCCGAGGTAAAAATACATTTTCTGCCCCTTTACTTTGCTACTACATATAAATTGTGATCTCTTTTCAAATCGATAATAGATTTTATTGGTATATAATTGACCTCTATAAATGTTATATAATATTTAAGTGTTATTTTTATCAGAAAATTAGCAATGTTTCTTTGGTGCCCGAAGATACTCCGTTAATTGGCTTAATATTAATTCTAATAATATTCCTATAAAATAATACTAAGAAAATTTAGTATCAAATTCTTAAATTTAATTAAACAAACATAGAATAATAATAAATTATTAGTATACATGTAGATATTTATAAAAATGAATATATAATTAATTTTTATTAATAAATATTTCATTACAAAAAAAAATATATTTTCTATAAAATCTTTGATTTATTTTATTTTTAGCGGCATTTGATTTCTTTGAAATTACAATTAATTCTGTTTAAATATACACTAAAGGATGATAAAGAATTAAAAATAATTTATTTTAAAATTGGAAAAAATAAATTAATTTTCACCATAGAAATCGAAATAATTTAGTATTGAAATTGATCGGTAATTAGATTGAGTCCCGATTTAAATATTTATAGTGTAGATCTTAGAGAGACCGGATTGACAAATATAATTTGCTAGTTTCATTTAAATTCGTGTTCTTCTATTTGATTGATGGTTGAAATCAACTCCCTTATCTTGGAAGTCTATAATTTTTTTAATTTTATTTTAATTTTGAAATTATATAATTAATTTTTTTTATAATAATATTTTTATGTATTTATTAATAAAAATATTACTTTTAGGGGAACAATATGATAATTATATATATATATATGGTATTATATTTTTTATCTACTAATAATTCAAAATATTTTTTATTCCACTTATTTTTTTAATCTTTCAAAATGATAAAATAAAAAATCAGCCCTTGGCAATATCTTTTATTGCACGAATTTCAAAAAAAGCTTTTATTGACTATCTATTACATCATGCAAATATTCAGGTTCCTGAGTCATCTCTGAGTGAATAAGAGATTAAGTGGTATTTCCTTTGTATAGTTAAATAGTGTCCAATAAGTTCATCATTGGAAGCATTGGAAGGCTATCTTGTCCCTGTGAATGAAAAAAGCATAGTATGCATTTTCAAAGAATCATGAATTTTATTTATTGATGAATTTATATAAATAAACAAAATATGACAAACAGAAAACAAGTTAGATGATATAATAATATATAATAATAAAAAATTTATAAATTTCCTTATTATTTATTTTAAATCTGTGTTTTTAAACAATAAATGTTACATGCAATTTTCTAGTAAGATTATAAATAATTATAATTTTATTTACAAAAGAAAACAATAAAAATGATAAATCATTCATTAATTACTATCTCGCCAGAGATAGTATTGCGATCACGAAAATTTTCGATGTTGAGATTTTGATGTTTTTATACGTTTTGAAGGTTCCTGAATCATTTTCACTAAGGTTGAGAAAAATGTCTGTGTGTGTGTATGTGTGTGTGTATGTGTGTGTGTGTGTGTATGTGTGTGTGTATGTATGTAGGCAAGATTACGCAAAAACGGTTTGAGCTAGAATGATGAAATTTGGTACATGGGCATTATTCAAAATTCATAGTTTTCTATCAACTTTTGAGAAATGTAGCTCAACCGGAAGAGGGTCATTACCTACAACGTTTTGATTTTTTTTCCTCTAAAGTGACCGTAAAAATAAAGATATATGTTTGATAATTTTTCACATGATTAATAATTGTATAAAACTGCTATATATAGAATTTCAGCTTGATTGATTCGCTGAAATTACCAGAATTAATTTTTTAACACTGCAAATCTCACGCGCCAACACGTGACGTGGTGCCATCAACAAAAAGCCAAACATGCGCTGGTTTAATATTTATTATTTATTATTTATAATTTATAATTAATTAAATTTAATTTAAATATAATATATTATGTTATTTAATCCAATTCAAATTGCGAGATAGTCGAGTGGAGACACTCCAGCTAATTTTTATAAAAAAATTAAATACTTAAGTATATATATATATATATACAATATAAATTTTGATATGATTAAATATTATTGTTTTATTTAGATAAATGAAAAATATATAATAATTTTCTTATTTTCTTATTCTTAAATAATAATTTTATTTGTTTTAAAATCTAGAATATCTCATATATACAGCTGTCAAGATCATTTTTGATGGAATGATTGTAGAAAATTGAGTGACAGAACAATCTCAAGATATATAAGAAAAAAAAAACATTAGACAAAATTCCGATATATAGAATTAGACAACTATAAAATATTAATAATTTTTTTCCTTTTACTTCTGTACTATATAAAAAAAATATTTAGAAATGACTAACAGTGCATTAAAAAAATATTTCTTAAAATTTAATAAAAACAATTAGAATCATTTTCCACTGAAAATATCTCAATATTCATGAGTAAACCAGATCTTACAGTTGTTATATTTTAATGAAAACATTTCTGCTAACTAAATTTCAACACACTAGGATATATATACATATATATATATATATTTCTATGTAGTCTAACCACAAAAACTATTTTCTAAATTTTTGACTGGATTAGTAAACTTTCATAGGGATATACGTATGTAAATTACTTATATTACGTAAACGAAAGTGAGATACTACCTTATTTCTTCAAAGTTAGCCTGTAATTAAAATTAAACTATAAATGCTACATTTTATAAAAATCCCTGTCAACAGAAATACTTAATTGTGAAGGTGAAGGTATATATATGTATATATTTACTTTCTAATATGCATTTTGATATAATCTAATGATGATTCATTTTGAAAACGAGTCTTGGCCAACAAGTGTTTATTTTTTGTGCCAAGGGGGAAATCCTCTTAAATATTCTTAACAAGAACTTTTATAAACAGTTAATATATATATATATATATATGAACATTTGGCAAATTAATCATTAGAATAGTAGCTTAAAAAAAGTCATTCAAAATTGAGTTCTTTTTTTAGAGAGCAATTTTAACTTTCATTTCATATATATTCATATATAAATATTATTACCTATGAATATATAGAAATTTGATATATTTTGAAAATTTGAATTTTAGATATTAATGAAAATACAAGTTGAAGAATTTTAGAGACCAAACAAAAATCTATTTGAAAATAGGATAAGAACTGTTTCTGTTAACTCAATGCAAATTTCTTTTTAAAATTTAATTTGTCAATAGAATCTATGTAAAAGAAGAGTTAAAGGAATTGGTATATTATTAATATTAATTATATAAGGTAGTAATAATAAATCTATATATATAAAAAAAGGTTTTTGTCTGCACATTGCTCAGAATTTAAAAATTTTTGCATATCTTCGCGTTTCATGACCTCTAGAATCCAAAAGTGACTTTAGAATTTTTCACGTCTGTCTGTCTGTCTGTCTGTCTGTCTGTCTGTCTGTCTGTCTGTCTGTCTGTCTGTCTGTCTGTCTGTCTGTCTGTCTGTCTGTCTGTCCGGAAAATTACTATTTTATAGACTCAGAATTGGCTGAACCGATTTCTTTGAAATTACATCACAATATTCTTATATACCTCTAGAGTAACATAGGCTATAAATTTTATTAATATCTTATCAATAACCGCAGAAATTAATTTTTTAAAGTTTATATAATTCTCCGTGTTGTTCATTCAAGAGCAGCTCGCGGCTCACTGTCGGCCTAGCGGAATCATTTCAAACAATGAATTATCATAGAGATTCCCAATCGAAGAATTATTATATTCCCTTTTTATTTTAAATTCTAATATACAAATATCAATTCAATTAAATAATTTATTCTAAAAGTTCTCAATTTAATTAAAATATTTATTAGATCATATTTTTATCTTAAATTATTTTTTATTTAATTGAATATTTCTTCTTTTCTATAATATATATATAATAATATATAAATTTTATCATTGAATAATAAAAAAAAATATTATTTAACCTGAATTAAAATGACTGAATTATATTATCTTTGTTTTTTATTTTAATTTAATTACTCTATTATTAATTACTAAATATATATATATTATATAAAAATTAAAATATGATGATATAAAGTTGTTTTAAATTTTTGACATTTTTAAATTGGGTATATTTTTTAAATTTATTAAAATGTCTTTTTTATTTATTATGTTTAAAAGATTCATTTTTATTATGTGATATTAATAAAAAATAACGATGCTCTGTGCAAGTCGAAACATGTTGCACATAATTAAATAACAATTGCCAAACAAAGAATATAATATTTTTTTAAATTCTTATATTTAAATATCATTTCAATTAAATAATTTATTCTAAAAGGTCTCATTTTAATGCAATTTATAATTTTCTTCTAATTCAGATTTAGGACAAATCGTACAACATTATATCAAATCTCGCTAAGAACATTCAATATTTTTGTACACAAAATATTCAGAGTATTGGCTAAGCGTATCACTCACAATCAGTTTATATTGAAATTTATATAAATTAACAAAGTAAAAATTTTTATTTGTTTAAATTTTATTATAATGAATCAAAAAAAATTAAATATATAGATCACATGATTAAGAGAAGCAAAAAACTTAACAGAAAATAACTGTTGGATGGAGGTCGGACATGACAGAAACTGTAAGCGAAATCTTCATATTGCGACGAATAATTTTCAAATCTCCTAGCACCACAGAATTTAAGTTTCTTTTAAGGAAAATAACTATGATCTAAAAAAATTAATAAATGAACTTAATAATAAAAAAACAAATAAATCAATTAATTTAAATTAATACTATTAATGAATGTATATATTGATAATTTATCTATAGTTTTATACCGTTAATTTTTATAAATTGTCTCAAGTCTCTATTTTTGCATTTTCTCAAGTTTCATTATAATTAAAAATATTCAATAATAATCTAGCAATGAAAATAAAATACCAAAATGTAATGATCAAGAAATATTATACTCTATTATAACATATACAATACTTAAGAACCATAGGCGGAGGAAATATTAGGAGATATCATTGCGGGTTCAGGCCAAATCGACCAACATTAATTAAGATATTTTCATTATGACAGATATTAGGAACAAAACCGCGAATTCAATATTTCTGTTCACTAATTATTTGTAGACTTTAGTAAAACATACGCATAACTCAATAGATCCGGATAAACTTTTTCAAATTTTCAATCTTCAAATTTCTCTTGAAGTTAGTAAAGAAAGAATAAGATGCGGAAATCAATTGTAAAATATTAGGTTACTCAGACGACTTAAATATAATAGGAGATTCGGCAATTGCAATTACAGATAGCGAGGAAAATTTAATGGAGGTTTGAAATTAATAGTGATAAGAAAAAATATTTAGTAACAAAGAGGAAGAGTATTAACATACAAAATCTTAAGATGCAAAATGTAGAATTTGAATATGTAGAAAAATTGAATGTAATCACGAAGGATAATAATATTTGAGAAGAATTTAAATCGGGGTTGCAATCGGGAAACGCCTGTTATCTGCAATAAAGAGGCTTATCTCTTCAAAATTATTATCAAAGGGAATATATAAAAAGATTATTTTGCCTGTTGCATTATATGGGTGGGAGGCATGGTCTATGACCCTTGGAGATGAGAGTAGATTCAGAGTATTTGAGAATAGGATTCTTCCCTGCATTTATTGGCCAAAGAAAGATCAGGTCACCGGGTATGAGGGAGACTGTATAACAAGAAATTGCATGGCCTCTCTGCATCTTCAGAAATAGTTAGGGTTATAAAAGGGAAAAAGCTGCGTTAGGCAGGGCACGTGGCAAGAATGGGAGAGGAAAAAGATATTGGTGGGAAGACCGATTGGAAAACGTCCGCTTGGAAAACCAATGACGCGTAGGAAGGGACGTAAGAGAGATGGAATAAGGGCTCAGGATAGGGACACTTGGAGAAATGTGGTTGTTGCGGCTAAGAACTTTAGAGTATCTTTGAGCCACATAGGTAGATAGATATAACATATACAATAATAATATATATAATTAATATAGTGATTAAATTAAAATATATTTTTTAAATAAGAACACAAAAAGAAATGAATGTTTTATGTAATATACTGATTGAAACAAAATGGATGAAAACCTTTTAATACTTTCAACCACCAAATACTATGTACAACTCGGGGGTACAGGGGGCGGAGCCCCCGTCTAGGTGTGAAGAGCGCCGAAGGCGCTCTGAGCAGCTAGTACATAATAATAATTAATTCAAATCTGTAAATTAATTAAAAAACAAAATTGATTAGTACTAGTAGTAGTATTAGATATTAAGGTAAGCAAAATTGCTAATTAAATAGAATAAAATGTTGTTATTATAAAAAAATTGTTTTTATGACTTTTTTTTTATTTTTTGTTCACTAATCAAAAACTAATTGACAATTTTCTTTATACTTAAATTTTTTTGAAAGACTATTAATAAAAAACTTGATAGTACTTCTAAACACCTTTCGCTTGGAAAATGTCGAATTAATTTCTTTACTCTCATGGCCAATTCATTAATTCGGAACTTGGAATTTAAAAAAATAATAATATAAATATGCATATGTATATCTATAAATAAAACCTTTTATCTATTTTCAAAAAATAATCTGGCAATTAATCACAAACAAGTGATTAATCAGCTAGCCTTTATATGTGATATATGTTGTTTACCGATTAAAAGACAATTCTCATTTTGATATGATACTTTTTTTATGTTATAGACTGGACATAAAGATTTTAGTACTATATTAAGAGTATTAGGAATATTCCAAAAATAAAAAAAATATTCAATGGATCTCAAAATATGAACATTTTTAAAATCTCAAATTATTATATTTTTTATTTTATTTAGGGTAACAGATACAAATGTTGTCAATCTACTAGTTATTGCCACCTTTTTGTAAAAGTTTATAATATAAGGTTCACGTGAACAAATTTGGTGGGGGTGATGTGATGTTAAGTCAGTGGTTTTATGGTCCAAACGTTGGTAACACTGTGCATTTTTTAGTCTGTATGTCTAGGGTGGCAATAACTGTATTTTTATATTTTTTTCTGTATTATGTATATATATGTAACAAGTTTATGAACCTTCTTAGTAATAGTGAAAGTAGATCCTTTCTTGAAGATATTCATTGTTTAAATTCAATTCTAACGCCTGATATTGCTAAATGAATGGTCAATTTAGCTTAAGGATGGCAACAATTGTATCTGTTACCCTACATCAGGGGAGTCAAACTCGCGGCCCGCGACTACTTTTGACTTTTTTAAAAAATTTTCAATTTGTCTCTTAAAAATAAGGTAAAATGCTTTTCACGACCAGAATTTCTATGAATATTGATTTTTTTTGCGGCCCGCCTAAAGTTAAACCTTGTTTGTTTGGCCCAAGTGTACCTATGAGTTTGACACCCCTGTCCTACATTGTATCCATTGATAACTATCAATAATCAACTAAGTAATAAGTGACTCAACTGTCAAAAATCTTCTAAATACCTATAATCTTTCATAAATAAGTACTCGATCTGATTTATTAAGATTTATTTTATAATTTGGTAACAATTACCCTACAAATGTAAGAATATCTTTGAGAGATTAATTATATGACGTTATAAATATATATATCAATAGTCACTTGGATGGATGGATTAAAAATTATAGTTATATAATTAGACAATGATATTAAATAATTATGATATGTTTTGAAAAAATATTTAAATATCTGGATTTAGATTTTGTTAAATTAAAAGAATTTATACATTAAAATTTAAATCAGATCAATCAACAACAAAATATTATAATAATATTTAGAATTTATAGATTTATAATACATTTTTGTATAACTAATATCTAATTGATTCTTTCTCATTCTAATAAAGGCAATTTATGATTTTTTGATACACAAAAAATTTAACTAATATACCTATGTAGATGTAGAAATAACATTCAATTTAAAAAGATCTTTTCCAAGTCATTAGTGAAGTTAAATGGTATTTTATAATTGAAGAGATAATTTATTTAAGAAAAATGTCCGTTGTCGAGTAGGGCCCAAGGCTAAAATCGAAGCAAATTAAATGCATACATGGTGTTTTTTGAACAGGTATCAAAACTTTGACCGTGACGTTAAATGTGTGAATCGAAATTGCTGATCCGGCAGACATAAGCATTTGTCGTGTTCTGTAATCAACGTTTATTAGTAGCTTCTAGCCGGTTTGATTTTTTTTTCTTTGACCAAGCAACATAATAATTATTTTCTTCTTGTAACATTGAGATGTCAGTCGATTCAAAGAACAATAGGACCTCACATCAGCAACCCATTGGAATTAGGAGAGGTTCGACCAGAAATAAAAACAATCTCTGCTGGTATAAAATATATTTTGAAATGAACAAAACAGCTAAGGCGCGAAATTATCAAACAGCTTGTTGATTCAAATTAAAAAAAAAAAATAAAAAAAAAATTTAAAAAAAAAATTAAAAAAAAAAACAATTTACTTGAAGTTGCTTATAGAATCGAGTTCAAGGTTTGGACCGGTTGGTAAAAACTAACAACCCAAACACGTATGAATTAAATTCTTAGGACCGCCTAAAAATAAAATGCATAGTAAATCACAAGGTAAACTATAATTCTTATAAATGGTTATTCAAATATCCAATAAATCTATTTCGTTATATGATTTAATTTATATTTATTTATATTCAATATAGCTTATAGAACAATACTATTTGCTAATGACTATGGGTAAACCTTTGAATGGTTTATTATTTATTGAACTAATATATATATATATACTCGTATATACAACACATGTTGCATTAACCAATTTATAAAGGGTAGGTAAGTAATAGTGGCTTTTTAAAATGCCTTTTAAATATAAATTAACGTTGTATATAATTTTTAAGAATGATAAAAATTCTGATTTTAATAACATTTTTTGAATAATTACATGCACTTATTTCCTACATATAATATCAAGAAATTAAATTAAAAAAAAATCTCGAGTGTCTTCACTCGACTATCTTGCAAATTTGAATTTGATTAATTAACCAAGTTAAATTTAATTAAAATTAAATTAAATTTAATTAAAATAAGATTATAAATTAAAATTAATAAAAAATATTTATTAAACCAACCCATGTTTGGCACTTTGTTGATGGCACTACGTCACGTGCTGGGGCGTGATTGCCAGTCAATGTGTTAAAAAATTAAATGCAGTACTTTTAGCGATTCAATCAAGTTGAAATTCTATATATAGCAGTTTTATACAATTTTTAATTATGTGAAAAACTATCAAACATATATCTTTATTCTTACGGTCAGTTTAGAGGAAAAAAATGAAAACGAGGGGTAAGAAATGACCCTCTTCCGAAAGAGCTACATTTCTCAAAAGTTAATAGCAAACTACGAATTTTGAATAATGCCCGTGTACCAAATTTTATTATTCTAGCTCAAACCGCTTTTGCGTAATCTTGTCTATATACATACACCCACACACAGAGACTTTTTTCTCAACTTTATTGTTAGTGATAATGACTCACGGACCTTCAAAACACATAAAACATCTAAATCTTGACATCGAAAATTTTCGTAATAGCAATACTATCTCTGGGGCGAGATAGTAAAAAACTACTAAGTTTACTTCTCGATTTGTGTCTACATTTCAAGTGGAAGGTCTTTCTTTTGTATTGATATTTTAAGAATAATTATTTCCATCTAATGTATTTAAATATAATGATATACACTAAATAATTATAATATACTATACTTTTTTGAATAAATTGAGAAAGTATAAAGAAGAAATTAATTTCTCTCTCGATTATTTAATGTATATTTATGTAGATATAAGGATTTATTATAAAACTATGTTAAAAAATTTTCCCCAAAAAGTAAGTAAATAAATTATGAATTTGTTTTTATTTATTGTCGGGAATTAATAAATCAAAGATTAGTCTTTTTTTCTTTAAGAAATTTTACCCGATTCTTTAATTGGTTCATATATAATAGAAAATATGTGACATGTTCTTAAAAAATTCCGCATATTTTAATTAATTATTAAAATTAATTCTTAAACGAAAGTCAGTATTTTTTGATAGGAACTGCTCAAAAACTTTAAAAGTAAATTATGAATCATTAATTATTTATCCAGTGGATTTTTATTTTTACTTATAATGCGAATATTCATTCCATTTTTAAAAACTTATAATTAAAAATATTAAATAGTTTTAAAATATATTTTATTAAATAATATAATCTAAATAAATATATAAAATAATTATCACACCCACCCGCTTTATTGTTAGTTGATTTAGAAAAATTCTAAAATAATTATTATAAATTTCTTATTACATAAGTTAATGAATATTCAAATGTAAAAATAAAAATATTTAAAAATTATTGTAATAATTGATTTGTAAATTATGACTATATTAAATCATTTATCATTTTCAAATTATTATTATTACATAAATCTTTCATTTTTATGTTTATTTTCATTCAGTTACATTTTCGGCCACCCACTTTATGTTAATAGCCCTTCTCTTTTTGACCAAAATAATTTACTTCATGATTTCTAAATTAGTCGTATGTCAGGGCCGTTTAAACTGATAACTGGAAAGTTCGACTTTAGCCCTCTCCTCCTACTCCCCCCGATCTTTAATTTGGATAAGGTCATCTTATGATAAATAAAGGTGTCCCCAGAACTCTATAATTATGAATTAAAAATGTTGATGTCTTAATATTCACGCATAAAAAAATTACTAAATTATTATTTGAAAAGAAGTAAAATACCCAACTGGGAACATTATAGAACATTCTTTAGACATACAAGGTGCGAAAAGCATTAACTGGAGTTGAACGTATAAGAGTTTTCGTATGTTAATGAGATAAAACCCGGGGGCGGAGACCACCCTCCAACATCAAACCTCCAAAATCTGATTTCATGCCGATGGCGTTGAGATGATTATTTCAGCTGACTATTAGAGTTAAGCGTATCGAATTATATTCAAAATCAAAAACACAGTTTTTTTATCAAGATATATAAATGATGTTTATAAGTTAAAAATTAAAAATTTATATTCAAATTAAACATTAAGTGAAATTAGCATAAATGATTTGCTAGTTCGAAAATTTAATAAACTAATTTTTATTCGATGTAACATATATTATCTAATAAAGTAATTTATTTAATTAATCAAATAATTAATCCTCCATTATAACTTTCGAATTTTACTTTAATAAAATATAATAACAAATAATAATTATTAACATTTTTTTAAGAGAGATTTAAAATTATTTAATTATACTTTATATTTTAATAAATATTAATTATTTAATCACAGTTGGTCATTTGAATTAGTCATCATAATCCTGGGGCTTTTAACAAATAAATTTTCTATTGTATCTAGGCTTTCCAATTCTATCGTGACAATCAGGGGATCTCATTGTAACTGATAAGAGTGGCCAATTCTGGGCTAAACTTTTGCTCGTTAAACCTTGCCAAATAAAAAATAACATTAATGAATAATGAATTAGATTTTAAAGGATATAAAAAGAAACTTTTGTCAAATTTAATAAAAAGAGAACACTAAGTATTTAAAATGTAAATATATTGTAATTTTTTTCAATCAAACATTTGAAAAAAAACATTAATCAGTATTTAATGTATTTTATTTTTTAATAATTTTCTTAGTTTGATAAACCCCTTTTTGAATGATACATAATTTAATTGTTTTTAAATGTTATCTGAATCATTTATTCTCTTCACTTCCTGCAAAACAGGTCATCAACTGAGGTGTTTAAGTTTGGTGACCCAGCTCTTTTTTATCCACAAGTATCATTTTTTTTTATTTAAACCGCTTCATTTTTCCTCCCAATCGCTTTTATTTCTCTTTCCTCCTATCAAATTACAGAATAGAATATTCATAAATTTTTAAATGTCTAAAATTATATTTTTTTTTATTACTTTTCCCAGGATAGAAAAAATTCATTTAAATTCTTTTAAATAAATTTTGTTTAGAAAGTCAAAGAATGGTCACACCCAATACACATAAAATCAACAAAACTGGTAATCTAAAATAGACAGCTCCAAAATTACATTACAATTTTAAACAAATTATATTTGTTCAAGAATACATGAAAAAACTATGAATATAATAACTAATAAATTTAAATAAATTATTAATGTCAATAAATAATTAGTTTAAATGTCCATTAATTATTATTTATTATGATTGATTAAATAAGAAATACTTTATTTTTAGTTTAACTATATTAAATTATTATTAATAACATTTTTTTATAAATTGTTGGTTTAAATTACATTGTATTGTTCACACCTGAATCTTTAAAAAAAAAAATTTCAGAAGTATGTAAACATAAAATAAAAATAATCAGGTAAAATTTTATTTAGATTTAAATGCTTGATTTTTATCAGATTACATAACATTAATCTAATGAAAATGCCTATACACTTTTTTATATCTTTTTTACATAACCCCTAAATGCTAGCAACCAACTACACACATTTATTTCTATTTTCATTTTTTCTATTACAAATTTAAATAAGTATGTGTAAATTTCAGTTTAGTAAATAAATTTTTTAAATTTATAATATAATAAATAATTAATTAAGAAGATATCAAACAAATTTAAATAATAAATATATATATATTTCGAATAAAATCATAAAGAAGGAGATTTATATAGAAATTGACCTTAATATTTTCGAATAATCCTTTTATAATACAGATAATTGAAATCCAGTTTTCGGTTATTGACAACTATTTAATTTCAAAATTTATATTATATCCAAAAAAATTTAACATTCACTTTCAAATAATAAATTAAAAATAAATATTGACATTTAATTTGAAATAAAAAGTAAAAAATATTTTTAATTTCCAATTTTAATCATAAATCATGATATTAAAATTTATTTTTTTTTCTAAATTATTCTAATTAATGAAGAAATCATTTTTTAATTTTTTTATTAACTGATTAGTAATTAAAAATATTAATTAAACAATTAAAAAAATTAACAGGAACTGAAAAAACACTTGAAGAAAAGCTATAATTTATTTTATTGAATCATATTTCAGACAAAGTACAAAGCTACGCCTTGCCGTTGTTCTTTAAAATTCAAGGTTTTCTGACATATGGTATAGACATACAGATATATATTCACTTGTACTTTAATGATAATAATGATTATAAACACTAATAATCACAGTTTATATCACTTTTTTTTAACTTCTCTTAAATAGTAAAATTGAATTTTATATTTGTTATTATTATATTATGTAGTTTTATAGGAAATTATAGGTGTAAATCGATAGGGTATATTGCTTACTAGTATTAGATTATTAGATCTCATTATAAACAATAAACATTATGTACAATAATTTATATTGTACTACGCTGCATATTAGCTATATTTGAAATAGATATATAATTATAAAAATCTAAATAAACATTATATAATCAATCTACAATATTCAAATTCAAAATTTCAATAAAAATGCATATTTTAACTTTTATTTCTAATGATTTGTATTAGCATCAATTTAATCGAAAATTAATTAATTTAATTTATAATAATAGATTTATTATTGAAATATACTTATTAAAATATCTGTTAAAAAAAATATGTTTGTTTGTACAGATTTTCATTCATTACTTGTGTAGACTTCCGTTCGAGTTGCATGATTCTCGCTCATTAATCATCTCCGCTCCTTTGTTCAACCCGCCCACTCTAAACAATTTAATTTAAAATATATTACCATGTAACATCTTAAGAAAATCATAGGTTAACATCAACCATCATCGTTTAATGAAATTTATACTTAAACGAAAATTAAGATTACAAGAATTACTTATATCAAATTTATGTGTGATCAATTTTTCAATGATTGAAAGTTATTGGTGAGTGATAATGGTATAATAACTTGTGTAAACATTAATCAAGATAAGAATCAAATGTAAGTGTAGACATGCTTTGCTATAGCATCTTTAAAGATAGATTAATACTAGTAAAGAATCAGTGCGATTCTACACTATCAATCAAATAAATATATATATATTACTTACAATGGAGAAAAATATTACTTACAATAAAAATATTTATTACTTACAATGAAGAAATAATTAATTTTTAAATATTACTAAGATTTTAAAAAATTTTATAATAAACTGGTGATTTTGGTTGTTAAAAATAAGAATGTGTTTTCTAATTCATTTTTAATCATATTCTAATTATAATCATAAAAAGTGTATTTCAAAATTCATTTGCATGTTTACGGAAATAATAAAAAAAAAAAAGATATTATAAAAATGTATTTGATAAATAAACCTATATAATTTAAACTAATGAAAATTTACGAAACATTTTTTTGCCACTTAAAAAAAATCAGAAAATATATGTGTATAGGTACACAATTTAAATTTTTCAACTAAAATAAATGAAAATCAAAATTTTGAAGGGTCATCTTTCATCATCTCATAATCATACTGCTGGGTTTGGGCTGTCACTCTTACCTTTCACACATTGGAATATAATCTAGACAGTGATGAAAAATGAATCTTTATATACTTGAATTGCTCTGCCCAATTATTTATAAAATACAAAGCTTCATGGGTCATGGCCTGAAGGAAATAAATATTCTTCTATTTTTCTTTATCTTCTCTACATTTTGCATTCAATGAGCATTCATGTCTCTCTCTCTCTCTCTCTTACTCGCCGTTTGGTTGTCTTTCCTGTTAGAATTTTTTCCTCTATTAGTTTGGGTTTAGGTGTTTAAATAACAAGTCCGACCTTTGACTTATAAAAAATTCATCAGGAAGTTTTATTAATTAATTTTTAATTTTCATTTTCTCAACTTTTTATTTTATTTATTTATTTTTTTAATAAATATTTATGTGAATATAATTTCTCATTTATTTCATTAAAAATATTCAAATATCAATAATAATAATTAAATAAAATAAATAAATTAATGATTTTTTTTAAAATAAACTATTTACGTACTAGTAGAAATATTTATTTAATTTATTATTTTTTTTTTCAACTTAAGAAAATCAATTTTTAACTTAACTTTAATCCTGTTTATATTTATTATAAGTATAATTGACAAAAGCTAACTTTCTAATATAATTTTGATTATAAAGAAATTTAGTTGGAAGGGATAAGTGGAGGTCGAAGGTTTACATATATAGGAGATTTTTATATAATTTATAATTTTTAACAATAATAAATTTTAATAAAATCAGAAGAAGATAAATTTAAGAAATTGAAATACGAGAACAAAATAATTATATTAATATTTTAATAAATGGATACGAAGAAGCTAAAACTAAACATTTGCTCGCGATTGTTGATTTGTTTAAAATAAGTAGTGACCTGGTCCTTCTAACCAAATGTTGTGTGACCGGCTTTACGAAATATTAGAATACCTAGGTGTGTCTAAATATACTTGTTTTTCAAATGGTTAACCTCTTAAATATAATTGAATCTTATTTTTCCTGTTGACTTCAAAAGAAATGAAAAATTTAATTCTTTGATTAAATGATGTGTTTGCATATTTGATATACAAAAAAAGAACATCTTATATATGTATATTATGATAACTATTAGGGTGTATTTTATTGATAATCATTATTCATTTAATTTATAAATAAAATTCATTTTATATAATTATATAAATTCATTTAATGCAAAATACAATTTGTTATACATCTACACACCATATAATAAAATGTAAAATTAATTTATGTTCATCTTTTATTTTTTGTAAGATTTCTTTTTGAGATGTTTTTTTTTAAATTAATCATTTTATTTTAATATGTATATAATTATTGTTAATGAAAAAGAAAATTTCCTACACAATTTCTTTAGAGCTTATTACAAATATATAAATATATTCCGTTGGGTGGGTGGACAGTTAATTTATTTTTCAAATTTTAAGAAAATTAGAATGACATCATTTCATTTAATTCATTCTATTTGGAAGGATGAGGGTAAGCCCCACAACGTAAATTTCAAGACTTCATTAGTTTAAACTATACATATCTTATCTTATTAGTATTTTCTTATTTTAAAATAGTAGATTTAAATGACGTCATCCATATTGAAATTTTACTCTTGCCATTCTTTTTTAATTGAAAATGTATTAATATATTTTAAAATATTTTAAAATCTTTTATTTAAATTCTAAATAAATTTAAAAATATTTATTTTAATATTTTAGAATCAAATTACGAAATATATTTATTTCACAAAAAAAAATCTATTTGTCTTGCATACATAGTAAGTATAAATTAGCTTTGTATCTTTCTATCTTGAAATCATATTATACATATTATTTATGATATTTTAAAAACAATTTCATTCTATAATTAATATTCATTTAAAATGATAATAAAAGAATATCTTATTCAAAATAAATTATTGAATAAATATTATCTAATAATATTAAATAGAAATA
Organism: Labia minor; assembly: GCA_963082975.1. Lineage (NCBI taxonomy): Eukaryota > Metazoa > Arthropoda > Insecta > Dermaptera > Spongiphoridae > Labia > Labia minor. The sequence goes on along the minus strand of OY720345.1, from coordinate 50,159,099 downwards.
GAAAATAATTTTTAATTCCTGTTTCTTGAAAAATATTTAAACTTTTTTCATTTATTTTTTTAATTATTAGTTAATATTTATTTTATTAATTAGTTATAATACTTTTTAATTAATTTTAATTTTTTTCTCTAAAATATTTGAAATTTTTTAATTTGTTTTGTCGTTTAATTTTTTGTTAATTCTTATAAATATTTTTTAGTTAATTTTATTATTTATTATTATTATATATTATTGTTTTTGAGAACCCTAAGTTTCATTCATTTAATCAGATTGATGCAACATTTAATAATTATAATTATAATTAAAGAATTGTATATTAATATTTTTTAAAGGGTCGAGCGATAGCTTAGTATTCCAGGTATAATGATATTGTATTAGAATTTTTCCCATTAAATAATTATTTTTTAAAAATCTATGGAGAATCTATTTATTTTAATTTCAACTCAAGCCTTTTCTAAAGTTTCAAAAACGCATCTACTAGTCTTTTATGAAATATCCAACACTATTGAAAATATTAGGATTTGCAAGTGAACATTCATTGATTCAAGTGTGAATAGATTAAATTCAAAATAAATATAAATAAAACATATCAGAATTCTCCTATTGGAAAAAATTTAAATTTTAAAAGTTTTATGAAATCATTAGTATTTTAATATAATATTATATAATTTTATTTGAACTATTTTATAGATTACAATAAAATATGATTAATTACTTATTTATTAATAATAATTATTTTCCAGGAAAATGGTGATAAAAATAAGAAATTCTCATCAATTAAATATAATATTTAATTGATTAACTATAATGTGAGAACGGAACCTATGTATCTATTTATTCAATTCAATTATTAATTTAAAAATTAAAAAATACTCATGGAAATTTTATTGTTATATAAATAAATATTTTTTTAAATTTATTAAATTGTATACAACAATTTTTATTTTTATTAATTCAGAGTTAATTAAAACAATACAAAAATCAATCCAAATTGAACAGAAATAAATATCATGGTTGTAATTTGAATCTAAAAAGACATTTGTAAAATTTATTCACTACTTTCGCGAGATTCCAATAAATTCTCTTTAATTAAAATATCTAATTTTGTTAATAATTTTCAGGATCTTGATTGAAACTCTATCTCTAAATTTCCTTTCTAAAATTTTGGCATATCATAAACATGTTCGAAACAAATTTGATAAAAATAAATTTGCAACCAAATGTGGAAATATCACTTTCGGCGTACAATTAACACTACCATAACAATTTACGATTTTTTTAGGAGAGATATTATCAAATTTTAAAGAGATTTTATGATGACGTTTTGATGCAAATTCAATTGTCAATCGATACAAGGAACTAGAATTAACATGTTATTTATTTATTTATTTTTAACATTTTAATATTTTTTTTTATTTTAATTTTATAAAAAATATAGGAATATTAAATTTTTAAAATTTAATTTATACACAAAAAATGAAATGTTTGAACTGAAGGTTCTAAGGAGCCCCGCAGTCTGAGAATGAAGGTATATAATAGTGTAAATACCTTAAGGCTCCAAAAGATTCTAATAAAATACAAGAGTAATAGGATAATTAGAACAAAATTAAATTTTTATTAGATTTAATAACTATTTTTTCTCATATATATATATATATATATAATTAATTATTTATTTACATATATGTAGTTATGAGATCATTTAAAATATTTTTTTTTGTTTACTTTCCATATATTAGGATATAATAGGTGTTGTAATAAATTCAATTTTATTTTTAAAATACTATCAATTTTTACTATATCGCCAGAGATAATATTGCAATCAGGAAAATTTTCGATGTCGAGATTTTGATGTTTTTATATGTTTTGAAGATCCCTGAGTCATTGCGAGATGGTCAAGTGAAATCCAGATTTTTACTTTCCCGCATACTTCGTATAAGGGAAGTATTGGAATCGTCAAAAATTTCGACTTCGAGATTTCGATAGATCTTGACGTTTTAGACCTCCCTGAGTCGGAAAATACCATTTTTCGAATTATGTCTGTGTGTGTGTATGTATGTATGTAATGTCTGTAAGCAAATTTACTCAAAAACTAATCACAAGCTAGGACTTCGAAATTTGGTACACCGATATTATTCACAGTTTGTAGATTTCTATCAAAATTTCGTCAAAATCGGTTAACCGGAAGTGGTACTTTACCTACACTGGTTGCGTTTACCTTTCAAGTAAAGTACCAGTTTGCTTCGAGATATTTGCTTCATATTTTGTATATAGATTTAAAAATATGAAAAAAATTCAGATACCAAATTTCATCATGATCTGACTACCGGAAGTGACATTTTACCTATACAAGTAGCGTTTCTTTTTTACCGACTGACGATAGTAAGGGAGGTATTGTTTTCACACCAAATTTCACCTATGGATATTTTTAGGTACATATCTCCACGAATCATGCATTTTCTTAACAGAAAAAAGTATTTTTAGCATGATGTCTGTCCGTCCGTCCGTCATTATAGATGTGTACAGCCTGAACGGCTCAACGGATTTTGATGAAATTTGGTATATTTACTTAATACATCAGTAGGATGAATTTATCCACTTTTGGTGCAAATCCGGAAACCGGAAGTGCTAGTATTGCCGATCGAAGAGAGGAAGTGAAGGGTTATTTTCATATCAAATTTCACGTGAGTACATATCTCCACGTGTTATGCACTTTGTATTGGTTTTATCCTCGAGAAAAATCATCTTCATTAGTTTTTTCTTAATTTAAAATTATATGAAGTCACCCAGCACTTCATGACGTCACAGCCAGTCCTTATATATTATAAATAAAATAAAATTAAAAATATTTATATTATATCCATATCTGTTTTTTTTACATTTAAAATATCAGTTAACCGGAAGTAGCACTTTATTCTATATATATATATATATAAATGTTACCAAATATCAAATTTGACACCAATAAACTATAATTATACGAACTGGCTCTTTATCAATACCAAGTTTACACATTCTAAATATTCATTCACAACTCTTTATACCTATTTATATGCGGGAAAGTCTAGGGGAGGACACTCCCGCTTATTTTAATTAAAGTGGTATATTTAGTAGGATAATTTAAAATTTACTTATTTATTTACTTTACTTTTTAATCTAAATGTTTCATAAACGGACAAGAAACCAACATTAACTTTAATTTTATTCATAAATTTTAAATCCTTTAAATATTTTAATTAATTGAAGAGATGAAGAAGTCTACAATCACATTTTCATTATTAAATTATGTTTTAATTTTATATTTCTAAAATATATTATAATAAAACTAGAAAAATATATACATCTTTAAAAAAAATTATAAATTTTGCAATATAACGGCAATTTAATTTTTTAACTTAGTTAATTAATTTTACAAGACCAACCAAGACAGCGCGATATGCCAGTGACATTAATTAACATAAATGCAATCTCTTGAGACAGGTAACCGGCAAATTACTAATTCTTCATAGCATTTAATTAATTAATTAACTGAATGAGAGATATTACTGAAGAAAAATACTTTCTCAGCTATATTGATTCAGAAATATAATAATATAATAGTTGTTTTCCTGGTGACTGGTTTCACCTACCCCCTCCCCCCTTCTCCCGGGTCTTTGGACAGAATTTTCTATTGATCAATATGTCTTTCTTATCGATCCATATTTATAGTATACATTATTTTTATTTATATACACTTTCACAATAAAGTATGAAAATTTATTTTTTTAATCAATGACAAAGTAATAATTTATTAATTTTCATCATAATATATAAGAAATTAAATATTTACAAATTTATAATTTTTTTTCTACTTATTCATTTATATTAATAATAATATTAATAAAACTCGTACTTACAAATTAAAAATATATATATTTATATACAAGGGTAGGTCAATAAGTCCGTAACTTTTTGAATTTCCCGTCTTAAATGAAATAGAAATACTGGTCCTGTAAGCAGGCATCTGTCATGTCGAAATTTGAACCAGCTAAGACTTTTAGTTTTTATTTGGGATCCATTAATAGCAGACTATCTTGTGATTTGAGAAGAAATTGGAAAAAGTGAATTTCGTGTGCCCATTAAGCATTATTTTTATGTGGAAAAAAACATCCCTGAAACCGACCGTGGATGAAACATGGATCCACCACACTAGAGACCATACAGCAGTAAAAACAGTGAGTTTCTCAGAGTGAATCAGTTTCAAAGATGTCTTCGACAAATCTTATTTTTTGAAAGGGATAAAAAAAAATTGGTGAAACGTTGGACGAAGTGCTGAAAGGTGACTACGTTGAAATAATTTTTTATCCAAAAACCTGTGTTTCATTCAAAAAGTCACGGACTTATTAACCTGCCCTCGTATTAAAGAATACTTCATTCGAAGTCACTGTTTTATATAATCCAATTTGGTCCTCTAATTATTGTATAAAAAATCTTTTTTGTCTCAATTTAAATATACATTAATTTTATTCTCTATTTAGGGAATATACCTATGATAATATTATTAATGTTATATTATTAATTATTAGTTGGAATAATTATAATTAAATATATATTTATATCTTAGTATTTGTTTAAAACTTTAATTAATAAATTAATTCAATTTTTCCTTTATACAAAATAATTTGTTTTAGTATCATTAAAATGAATATTTATTTATTTATTCGCTTTAATTAATATATACGACTCATAAAAGTATTTAAATTCTGGTCCGATATTTGATTGACATGAAAAGTAGTCGCCCTAATGAGGACTCCTCGGTCCATGGCTCGACCTTGAAATAGCCTTGATCTTAAAGCATGCCCAGGGCCACACACTATACCAGAAATTATCAGGATAATGTTTATAAATCTATTTAAGTAAGTATATAAATCGTTATATATACCATATAAAGAGAAAAAAAATTACGATTGAATGCAAATTTTCGCCTGCAAGGCATTAAAAAAAACATTCACGAAAAATTTAATCGATAAATATATTCTAAAATACATTTGGAGTTAAATCAATTTTAATAATGATTCTTTATCAAAATTGATTAAGAAATAATCTTTTGTTTAGAATTATTAATTTTTTAAACTAATATATATATATATAAGAAAAAATAAAAATTTATTTATTTATTATAAAATTTCTATCTTTATTTTTGCATCTTGTTTCAATATTTATTTATTATTTTAATTTTGTTTTTTATAATAATTCATTTATTCAGGTATTGGCATTGATTCACCTTACATAGATATTATCAATTAAAAAAAAAAATTGTGAGGGGGTAATCATACAATTTTTCTCGAATAAAATAAAAACGAACAAATCTTAATGATCCTCTTTAATAATAAAAATCTCAAATTCTTCTTTATATTTATAAAATAATAATAAAAATCCAAATACATAAAAAAATTATGATAAAATTCCATTCTGATTTTATATTGATTTTATTAAAAAAAATCAATATTCATAGAGACAAATTGAAAATTTTTTAAAAAGGTCAAAAGTGGACGCGGGCCGCGAGTTTGACACCCCTGTTCTAAAACAATAATAACTATTAAATATAAATTAAATAATATTTTATTTAGATAGAATATAATTTATTATTCCAATTTATTAATGTTATTTTAAAAATTTAAGAGTAGAATTTTCCAGGTGTAATGTTTCAATCAAAACACTTAATTTATTAATCTTCTTACTATTATTACATTACTTTATATTAAACTTGAATAACCAGACTAAAGATAGAAAGAACTTCCACGAATCCGATGTAGAAACTGCTGCAACACTCCTTGCTATTTTTTCTTTGTTAATTAGAAATTGATTCTAATTAAGAGACAACTTTAATTATGAATTTTATTATATAAGAAGAGAGTATAACTGCATAAAATGTATGAACCAAAAATGAAATATTTTATGAAATTTATTATAACATATAACTTTGAAATTAATAAAATGAGACCAGAAATGAGATCAAGTTTTAATTCCCGTATTTCGATGTATTTATATTTGTAAAATAAAACGTATATAAAATATATTAAAATAATAAATGGTAAGAATTCAAATAATCTTGATTTAGATTAATTTTATATTTAATTCATTAATTAATCCGTTAAGTTAATTTAATTCATCATTTAATTAATATTTAATTAAATTTTGAGAATTTGACTTAAATAAGTTGACCTGTGGCCAGGTCCGAACCGACCGACTGTTTGAAATAAATTAATTTCCAGCTACAGAAACAATTTCAAATAATTTTAATATATCTATTAATGTAATAAAAAACAGATATGGATATAACATAAATATTTTTACCGACCGACGATAGTAAGGGAGGTATTGTTTTCACACCAAATTTCACATGTGGAGATTTTTACATATCTCCACGAATCATGCATTTTCTAAACAGAAAAAAGTATTTTTAGCATGATGTCTGTCCGTCCGTCTGTCCGTCTGTCCGTCCGTCTGTCCGTCCGTCTGTCCGTCTGTCCGTCCGTATAGATGTGTACAGCCTGAACGGCTCAACCGATTTTGATGAAATTTGGTATATTTACTTAATGCATCAGTGGGATGAATTGATCAACTTTTGGTGTATATCCGGAAACCGGAAGTGGTAGTATTAGCGATCGACGATAGGAAGGAAAGGGTTATTTTCACACCAAATTTCACATGAGGAGATTTTTTTATATATCACCACGAATCATGCACTTTGTATTGGTTTTATCCTCGAGAAAAATCATATTTATTAGTTTTTACTTGATTTAAAATTATATGACGTCATCAAGCCATTCATGACGTCACAGTCTGGTCTTACATATATATTATAAATAAAATAAAATTAAAAATATTTATGTTATATTCATATTTGTTTTCTATTACATTAATAGATATATTAAAATTATTTGAAATTGTTTCTGTAGCTGGAAATTAATTTTTCAAACCGTCGGTCGGTTCGGACCTGGCCACAGGTCAACTTATTAATTTTATTTTATTTATAATATATAGCAGAAGTAGCCGGCGTTGCCGGCGTTACCCGAGGCTGTGACGTCATATAATTTTAAATTAAGAAAAACATAATGAAGATGATTTTTCTCGAGGATAAAACCAATACATTCGTGGTGATATGTAAAAAAATCTCCTTATGTGAAATTTGGTGCGAAAATAACCCTTCCCTTCTTATCGTCGATCGCTAATACTACCACTTCCGGTTTCCGGATTTGCACCAAAAGTTGATCAATTCATCCCACTGATGCATTAAGTAAATATACCAAATTTCATCAAAATCCGTTAAGCCGTTCAGGCTGTACACATCTATACGGACGGACAGACGGACAGACGGACGGACAGACGGACGGACAGACGGACGGACAGACGGACGGACAGACGGACGGACAGACGGACAGACGGACGGACAGACATCATGCTAAAAATACTTTTTTCTGTTAAGAAAATGCATGATTCGTGGAGATATGTAAAAATCTCCACATGTGAAATTTGGTGTGAAAACAATACCTCCCTTACTATCGTCGGTCGGTAAAAAGATTTCGTTATATGAAAGTGTTAATAAACATATTTAACTTTTTGTTTATAAACTATAATCGTTTCAAGATATTTTTACCTACCAACGATAGTAAGGGAGGTATTGTTTTCACACCAAATTTCACATGTGGAGATTTTTACATATCTCTACGAATCATGCATTTTCTTAACAGAAAAAAGTATTTTTAGCATGATGTCTGTCCGTCCGTCCGTCCGTCCGTCCGTATAGATGTGTACAGCCTGAACGGCTCAACCGATTTTGATGAAATTTGGTATATTTACTTAATGCATCAGTGGGATGAATTGATCAACTTTTGGTGCAAATCCGGAAACCGGGAGTGGTAGTATTAGCGATCGACGATAGGAAGGGAAGGGTTATTTTCACACCAAATTTCACATGAGGAGATTTTTTTATATATCACCACGAATCATGCACTTTGTATTGGTTTTATCCTCGGGAAAATCATATTTATTAGTTTTTTCTTGATTTAAAATTATATGACGTCATCCAGCCATTCATGACGTCACAGCCTGGTCTTTCATATATAATATAAATAAAATAAAATTAAAAATGTTTATATTTATTATTTATGTATCCATATCTGTTTTTTATTACATTAATAGATATATTAAAATTATTTTAAATTGTTTCTATAGCTGCTAATTAATTTACTTCAAACCGTCGGTCGGTTCGGACCTGGCCACAGGTCAATTTATTTTATTTAACTTCTTTAAATACATCCAATTCTAACATTTGCGTTATTTGAGGCATCAAAAGAAAGTAATACAAGAAACAATTAAAAAAGTATAATTGAAAAATTTTACATTTTTCGTTTTTTATTAAAGAGAAAAATAAGAGGAGAGGGAGCGATTTTGTCTTTAATCAAAACGATCGCTTAGTAAACGAAATCTAAAATCTTTAGAGAAATTTTTTCTGATTTAAGATATAATAAAAATTTCATATTCATGCATTCTTTTTTATTAATATTAATAGGAAAAATAATTTCTTTCTTTCGAATTTCCATTCATCAGCAATATTTCCTTTATTTTTTTGCTCACTGCACCTTAAAAATGTATATGTGAGTAATGTTTAAAAAAGTATGTTATATTCGGGGTAAATGAAAAGAAAGAACCCGTATTTGATGTTCAAATTTTTTTATTTAAAATAAAAACTAAAGTATTTCATTGCCTTTTATTTTTATGAAATTAATATATTTTTGTTATTTTATTTATTTATTTATTTATTTATTTATTAAATTGAGTTTGCAATCGGATAAACCTTGTTATTATGCCCTAAAGAGGCTTATCTCTTTTAAATTAATATCAAAGGAGATCAAAAGTGAAATATACAAAATAATTGTTTTTCCAGTTATATGGCTATGAGGCATGGTCTATGACCTTAGGAGACGAGAGTAGATTTAGAGTATTTGACAATAGGATACTTCGCAGCTTTTATGGGCCAAAGAAAGATGAGATCCCGGGGAATTGTGGAGACTGCATAACGAGAAATTGCATGATCTCCAAGCATAGTAAGGGTTATAAAATCGAGAAGGATGAGATGGGCAAGAACCATGGTTAAAATGGGAGAAGAAAGAATGGCGAAAAATATATTGGTGGGGATACTGATTGGGTAACGTCTGCTTGGAAGGCCAAAGACGCGATGGGTGGACTATATAGGAAGGGACGTGAGAGTGATGGGAGAGGTTGGAGATGGAAGGTAGTGACTGAGCATAGAGACACTTGGAGAAATGTGGTCGCTGCTGCCAAGAACTTTCGAGTACCTTAGAGTCACAAAGATAGAAAGATTTATTTATTTTTGGATTCTGTCTCCCCTTTCGGCATTAGGCTGTATGCACTTATATACATTTTATTTACAAATTTATCTTCATTTTTATATTTATTTTTTTCTTTTTCTTTTCTCTTTTCGTCATGCCTATTCACTCTATTATCCTTTCCTTCTATAATTTTGATATTTTTAGATGAAATTATTTTATAAAATGAAATATGCTTACCTGTACAGTTAAGATTTGGGAAACTGTGTTCATTTATACGATTTATTAGTTATTATAATAATTAAAAAACTAATTTTTCTTCTTAATTGTTTTTTTTTTCTAAAACTTTTAGTTTATATGGTATCTACTTTTAAATAGAATCAACGTTTTTCTCTAAAGATATCTTAATTCTTCGAAAATGAAGGAGAGATCCACACCAATATTGAGGTATTTACGTGCCTAAAATAATTTTTTAATAAATTTCCCAATTCTTATATAGCAGTAGCTCTAACGAAGGTAGAGTTTGACCGGTCTATATTAGCAGTTTAAATTATAGTCAAAACTAGTTCCCTGATTGCATGCAAGAACGTAATCAAGGAGCGCTTTCTTAAATAAATGGTTAAATCATCGATGGGCTTCCAATATTGAATTTCCTTTAATCATAGCCAATAAGCTAAATGAGTAGTAAAGCACAAGTTCTCATGAATAACGAATTATCTATCAATTTTCAAAAATATTATATAATAAATCATTCGAAAATTCCGTCTTATATCGGAACATCAAAATATCATATATTATAATATAAAATAATTTGTTTTGATTATTGCTTATCGAACTTTTCGTATTGCCAGTCAAATTTTTCAGTAAAAGCTTTCCCACAGTCCAACTGCAAAATTTAATTAAAATAAAAAAATAAAAAAAAAACACAAACAACAAAAAAACATACAATCAATTTTTGTTAAATAATTATTGAAAATAAATTTTTCCTTATTAACGCATTCTTCTTTCTTCTACTGTTTTAGTCCCCTCCAACCGGAACTCGAATTAAAAATAGTTGAAATTTGATGGAATTGTTTCAAAATTTTTACAATTTTTATTTATTTATTTTTTTTTTTTTTAAACCAAATCATTATTTAGTCGTAGGATTATAATTATTATCCTGATTATTTTTCTTTTTAACCTAAAATTCAAAATATAATGAGATGATTTTATTTTGAAATATTTTTTTTTAAATAAGCATGAATTAGAACAAAAGTTATATAGAAATATATATTTATAAAAAAATAAACAAATAAATTAAATTTCAGGAATCTTGAATGTTTGGATTTACATATACAAATATTTTTATTTTCAAGAATAAATCTTATTTCTATTTCATAAAAATAAACTAATTTATATATTATCAATATTCTAATAGAAATTTGAGATTATAGGTAGTCAAACATATAATTTAGTAATTTTTATTATTTACTGATAATTAATAGCAATAATTCAAAAGATAATCTATGATCTTTGCTTTACAAAAATTGATCAGAATGGAAGTAATAAAAATTAACTTTTGTAGAACTATATCCCAAAATGTAATAGTTATTCACATCCATTTAGAAATATTATAAAATAAACTTTCATTTTTAAATCCATTTATATTTAGTATAACTAAAGATTATTGCATTTTAATTGATAGTTCATTAAAAAAAAATTTGATTAGATTCTCTAGAGAGAAAATTAAAGAGAAAGATGAATTGTAATTTTTCTAAGTTCTTGTTTAATTAAAAAAACAATTCATCGCTTAATAGGATTTTAATTAACCATTATTCTTATTAAACTAATGATTGAACAAAAATGTATCTCTTTCCAATCTTTCGAAATCGATTCACTTAAGATATCACTAATCATATTGTAATTTTAATTTAAAATTAAAAAAAAAAAATAATTAAAAAATATTTATTTTCTCAATAATCGGTGCTCTTAAGACTTAGACAGAGAATCTGCCCCTGGACCCCCTGAGTGATACATAGTATTTTATTAAAAATCCGAATGTAATTTATATATATGTTATGGTAAAAGTAATAAATTTGGTCATATAAAATTTCCGGTGATTATACATAATCATAATCACCACTGAATTTGGTAAATATGATAAATTATCTCATATTTATCAAATTTATAGGTTAGTTTATAAAGCCCCCAACCCTTAATGGGGAATATGATAAAATTTTCTTATTTTACGAAAATTCATTCAGTTTACGCCAATTCTAATAATTTTTAATTGTAAAATATAAAATATTGTAATTTGTGGACTCTAACACCATATTGTCCAACCAAAAAATATTGTTCTGAGTATAGTAACTACTCAAAAATGCATTCTATTCTATTAGCCCAATAAGTTATGATATTTATCAGATTTACCATTACGATTTGTATATTTTCCAAATTTAGTGGTGATTATGATTATAAGTGCAAATTTCGTAAAATAAGAAACTTTTATCACATTCCCCATTACGAGTTGGGGATTTTATAAACTAACCGGTAAATTTGATAAATATGAAATAATTTATCAATTTTACCAAATTCAGTGGTGATTATGTATAATCACCGGTAATTTTATATAATCACCAATTTATCATTTTTTCTGTAACAAGTTAAATATAGTATACTGATATATTCATATATTCATTTAAATTATATTATAATTTTTCTTCAATCTTTTATTATTTTTATTAATTTTATTATTTTTATTGTATAATTAAAAAAATTATTTCCATTCAAAAACAAATATTTTAAAGTTTAATTAATTATCCCTTGTTAATTCAAACCTAATAAAAATTAAAAAGAGACATATATAAAATAATATATTTTCTTATATGTTCTATTGGAAAAAACGAATGGATACCCAATAAAACTATCTTAACATGAATGAATGATTTAAATTCGATTTAAGGTAAATTATAAAATATATATACGTATATTTGTATATATCTTAAAAAAGGGTGATTTAATTTTAACGGAATTTTGTAAATTAAACCACATATTGATATTTGTTATTGTAAATTTATTCAAAAAATACAAACATATACACAACGTTTCGATTGCTACTTCTGCAATCGTTATCAAGCGACTGCACTGTTCGAGCGTCCAGTGACAAGGTGATTTAATTAATATGTAAAATTATTTGTTTCTAAATTAATTTTAAAACAAAAATAAAATTTAATTTTTCCTTAAATATTACCAAATGTGACCAATGATATTTTCGATATCTACTTTCATATTATCAGTCTTTCTTCGTTTAATTGATCCACTTGCCTCGCCCATCGTACCCTCTCTATTTATTATTATCATTAAATTTGGAGAGTTCTCTAGAATTCATAAAATTCCCATAATTATATAATTATTTTATCTTTTTATACTTTCATACTGTTATTATATTGATTAATATTCTCATCTCCCAAAGTTAGAAACCCAGATTCATATCCATATTCTACAATTGGGAAAATATTAGTTTTCTAAATTTCAATTTGAATATTATGCAATAATTATTTTGATGAAATTAGCTTCTTTACCTCATAATATAAAACAAAGGATTAAAAATATAAGTTAATTTCAAAGAAGAAAAAAATCTGGAGTGTCTCCACTCGCAATTTGAATTATATTAAATAACATAAATTATATTTAAATTAAATTTAATTAATTATAAATTATAAATTAAAATTAATAAATAATATTTATTAAACCAGCGCCTCCTTGGCTCTTGATGGCACCACGTCACGTGCTGGCACCTGATTTGCAGTGTTAAAAAATTAATTCCGGTATTCAATCAAGTAGATATTCTATATATAGAAGTTTTATACAATTTTTAATCATGCGAAAAACTATCAAACATATATCTTTATTTTTACGGTCAGTTTAGAGGAAAAAAATGAGAACGTGGTAGGAAATGGCCCTCGTCCGAAAGTTGATAGAAAACAACGAATTTTGAATAATGCCTGTGTAGCAAACTTCATTATTCTAGCTCAAACCATTTTTGCGGGCACACACACATACACACACACACACATACATTTTTCTCAACCTTAGTGAAAATGACTCAGGGACCTTCAAAACATATAAAAACATCAAAATCTCGACATCGAAAATTTTTGTGATCGCAATACTATCTCTGGCGAAATAGTAAAAAAATATCATAATTTAATAAAATTTTAAAAATATATATATACATGAAAATCATCACTTTATAAGTCGTTTAATAATTCATTTGATTATAACAAACTCATTATTTTTAATATGCCTCTTTAGTAGTAAAATAAATATTAATTTTAATATTTATTTCATTGAGAATGTAAAAAAATATTTAATAGCAATTTATTTTCTATTAAAAAAACATAACACCTTTTAAGTATTATAATTATAGCACTTTATGTAGATGCTTGTTATTAATATAAATTTTCATTTTCTAAGATAGATACTTTTAATATATTGACTTAACTTTTAAAATTGTAAAGTACTAAATATGGCAAAGAAGAATTTATTTCTCTCGAATTTATATAGATGTTATTTAAGATAAATATTTAATTTATTAAGTACAGATATGAACTTTTACATAAATTACAGATAAGGAAATGATAATGATGGACCAAAAAAGACCCTTACACGATCAAGATTCTCTAATTTTATCATATGAAAAGGTTACTTTCACTTTCAAGCAATATATATATATAAATATTAATAATACTATTAATAATAAAAAGTTCATTACGATGGTAACAAATATTTTACATCTGTAATAATGCAATTGTGTTGAAAATATAAAAATTATGTAAAATCCAAAATTTATAATACTAATTAATCTTCAGGATTGTAGTTAATAAGTTAAAGTCTTTATCTTTTGAATCTGAGGCTACGGGATTGAACTTAGATCTTCAAAATTTTCAATAATACAAAATCAAAAATAAATTTCAAACAATTACAAAATACATAATAAATATTTTCTTATCATTAAATATTAAAAAAAAAATAAAATAAAATAATTAAAATTTATACATATAATACATATAATATCATATATAATATATTGAAATAAGGAGCTTCATATGATCTATAGATATATACCTAAATACGTAAGTGAAAGTAAAAATTGTTTAGAATAGATATTTTAATTAATAAAATTATTTCCGTCTTTTCCGGAAATTGTATAAAAATAAACTTCTGAAAATAATTTTTTGTAAATTATTTTTATCAATCATTTTTTTTATTTTTTTGAAAGTTTTTCTAGTCTTCAATTATTTCCTTCATTGAAATGAAGCTAAATTGTTGAAAGGATTTATTTTAGTAGATAAAATCTCGGGTACTTTATTATTTCATTCTACTCTGTTTTTTTTTTTTTTTTTTTTTGTTAAAGAAATAACGCAAAATTTTCTATTTCATAGAGAATTGGAGAATTAAAAAAAAAATAAATAATTTTTTAATGTTTATTTGCTTAAACCAGAATATTATCAATCTACTTCTTTCTCTATCTCTCTCTTTCTAGTTGTCTGTAATAACATATTAAAAATTATTCAATAAAATCAACCATTATATATTTTCACTTATTAAAATTCATTAATTTAACAAAATTGAAATTGATTAATTGGACCGTTCTAAAAAAAAGAAACAAAAAACAAAAATAAGATCATTTCATAGGAATGTCAAAATACAGTATCTCTAGATCTTAGGCGTTGATGGAAAAGTTTTCAACAGGTAGATGTGCAGCATTTTTAGTATAATATTCAGGTGGTTCAATCAATAAGAAAGTCAGTTGAGTAACGCCTTACTAGAAAGCACGAAAACAGAAGGTAACCAGGCAATTCGTCAACCGACCACCGGAAGACACGATTCACAAGCGCCATATTGGTCTTCCGCCTTTGTAATTAACTATTTATAAAAGAAAAATTATTATATTGATAAGGTGATTTAAGTTGATAAATAAACATGACGATTTAAAAAACCATAAATCAATGGTATCTCGGTTGTTCTATCGTTTTTGGGATGTGTGTAAAACATTCTCAGATCAATTGATTGTAGGTTGTAATCAACTATAATTTATATATTTAGAGAGGCTACTTATATTTTTCGACAACTAATTATCTTATTGAGCAACAGACCACCAACGAACTGAGGAAAAACTTCTTGAAAATTTGATAAAAATTTTGGTTATAATAAATAATTTGGTCATTTCAATACAAAACTTATAGTTATATTATTATTTATTTCAAAATTAGTTAAATGATAAAATTTTTCGTTCAAATATCCATTAATTTAAATTGGGAAATTACATGTATAGACTTAAAATAGTTATTTTTAAAAATATTATTTGTTTTACTAATATAATAGAGGGTATATACCTTATATAAACATAATTTAAAGGTAATTTAAATTATTAGTAAATTTACCGTTAATAAATAATTTGTGTATTATTGTCGACATATATTTTAGTATTTATTCTAAATATTATGAAATATTTTTATTATTTTTTATTGAAGTAAAAAATAAGTGAAATTATTATTATTTTAGTCTCTAATTTCTACGCTTGTTCATTTTTCATGTCTTTTAATATACTATTTATGTTTAAATTGATTTATATTATTTATTATTAAATTTAAAAAATTAGAAAAATTATTAAAAAAAATCGTATTTTATTAAAATCTATTTTTTACATAATTATTTATATATATATATATATATATTAAATTATTAAAGCTTTGTTGTTTGTTTTTATTTATAACGAAATTTTGTAAATTAAACCACATATTGATATTTGTTATTGTAAATTTATTCAAAAAATACAAACATATACACAACGTTTCGATTGCTACTTCTGCAATCGTTTTCAAGTGACTGCACTGTTCGAGTGTCCAGTGACAAGTGACCAATGATCCTTAATATAAGACCCAAGTCACCAACCAGATGGCGCTCAGAACGTGCTTACAAATTCAATATATATTGTATATATAATATATATAGCTTTAAAAATTAATGTTTATTTAAATATATTACAAAATATTATAGATTGACTCTTTATTCTAGAATCAGTTAATTATCAAGTACATGAAACACCGGCTTATCGCTCGCCTTTTAACAAATTTATACAATTTATTATTATAAACTTTAAAAATTTTACAATTTTTTAATTTTATTTATTACAATTGTTAATGGGTTTTCTAAAAATGACCTATCAAAAATTTGTTTCCTAAAGTAGTACAAATTTATTAAAATAACTTGATTTTCATTTCAAGATGAAAAATATATTCAAATTTACTTGACAAAATATGTGTTCGTATATTATATATATATAGATAATAATCAAATATCATTTATATTATATATAATTTAATCTCAAAAAACATTTTAATTAACATAACATAATTTAATATTATTAGATCAAATTTATTCAACAATTTATTTGAAATAAGATATTCTTTAATCATCATTTTAAATGAATAACAATTAAAGAAAAAAAATATTTTTAAAAAGTTTCTTCTTTTATAATTGTTCATATGTATTTTTTATTTATTTATGTATTAAGTTGTAATTGATTTATTTACAATTTATATTTACATTTACTATTATTAACATTTATCCTAAACCAGGCCCCTTAGGGCAAAGGCCTCTTCTAACAGAATCCATGCTCTTCTTTGTCTTGCTACCCTACACCAATCTCTTCTTGCCACCTTGGAAATGTCGTCTGTCTACCTTTTTAATTGTCTTCCCCTTCTTCTTCTTTGTTCCATTGGGCACCATTCAGTTATAATTTTCGTCCATCTTCCATCCTCTCTTCTAATTATATGTCCAGCCTATTTCCACTTTAGTTTATTTATGGTTGCGTTTATTTTTGTGGATTTCGTTCTTTTATATAAATTAATGATTTCAATTTCTCTTTTTCTAAGACCTAGGACACTTTTTAGTATTGCTTTTTGTGTAGTTTATATTTTTCTTTTCAATTCCTTTGTCAACGACCAAGTCTGTGCCCCATACATCACAACTGGATTAATACATTTATTTAGCACATTTATTTGTTATTCTATTTTTATTTCCTTATTTTTTAGTATAAATTTTAAACTCCAAAACTTTTTCCAAACCATTGCTATTCTTCCTTTGATTTCTTCGTTTGCTCTATTTTCGAAGCTAACCGTCTGTCCCAGATAAATAGTTTCTTTTTGGTAGGGAATTGGCATTTCTTTACTAAAAACTAGATTTGTTTGGTTTTTAATATTTGTAAACATGACTGATTTGGTTAAATTTATTCTTACCCCGATGTTTTGGATTTTTGAGTTTAGTTCCGTTAGCATTTTACTAATTTCCTTTTCCGTAGTTCCTATCAGCACTATATCATCCGCAAATCTTAAGTTATTTATCTATTTTCCGTTTATCTTCAATCCAATATTTTGCCAATTCATTTCTCTGAACATATTTACTCCTCTCCTAACATCGAAAAATGGACCTTGTTCGTCTATCACAACTTGGGCTTTACTTTTGTATGATTCTAATATACAAAGAGCATTTTTAAGACTTTCTGAAGTCAATTCAAGTTCAATATAACTTATAAAAAATTACTTTGAAAATATTTAACCATATTTTGAAAAATATTAAAACGTGGAGTGGTTTTTTCTTTAATTAATATCCACACACAATGAAATCTAAACTATTATTTTCAATTATGTACCTAAATCTTTTTATTAATAAGTAATATAGTTAGGTTTACGTACATGTAAAACGAGTGAAATAAAAATAAGTTGACCTGTAGCCAGGTCCGAACCGACCGACGGTTTGAAGTAAATTAATTTCCAGCTACAGAAACAATTTCAAATAATTTTAATATATCTATTAATGTAATAAAAAACAGATATGGATAGAACATAAATATTTTTAATTTTATTTTATTTATAATATATAGCTGAAGTAGCCGGCGTTACCCGGCGTTACCCGAGGCTGTGACGTCATGAAGGGCTGGGTGACGTCATATAATTTTAAATTAAGAACAACATAATGAAGATGATTTTTCACGAGGATAAAACCAATACATTCGTGGTGATATGTAAAAAAATCTCCTGATGTGAAATTTGGTGTGAAAATAACCCTTCCCTTTCTATCGTCGATCGCTAATACTACCACTTCCGGTTTGTACCAAAAGTTGATCAATTCATCCCACTGGTGCATTAAGTAAATATACCAAATTTCATCAAAATCGGTTGAGCCGTTCAGGCTGTACACATCTATACGGACGGACAGACGGACAGACATCATGCTAAAAATACTTTTTTCTGTTAAGAAAATGCATGATTCGTGGAGATATGTAAAAATCTCCACATGTGAAATTTGGTGTGAAAACAATACCTCCCTTACTATCGTCGGACGGTAAAAATGTTCTGAGACCCTTTAGAACAATTAACTTTATTTGATCAAAAATGAAATATTTGATTTCATCATCTTGTTAGTAATTTGATTATATTATTTATTGGTTATAAATAAATACTCACGATAATGAATTATTTCAATATAATAGATTCATTTTAAGCTATAAATGAATTTTATTATACTTGTAACTCTTTCTTTGGTTAATATCTTTTTTTTTATTTATTTATTGTTTAATCTATTTCAAAATTTTATTTGAAAATATTTTATCCCAATGTTATTTATATAAAATTTGACATTATATATATTTATTCAAGGGTATCTAGTATAATATAAAATATTAAAACATACACGAATAATATAGCATTATTATTATTATTAAGAGCAACTTGAAACAAAGTATCTCTTGCTTGATTATGAAATGAACACTGCTCTCTTATGAACTCCGCCTTCTTTTACCCTTCCACCACTAATTTCGACTTCTCTAAATTTCTCCTGATATTATCTAATCCTATTTGATAATTTATATGCATGAAAACATCCCCACCCCTTTTTTATAGTTAAAATTTATAAAGTAAATATTACTTTTTCATTTTTTGGTTACATATAAAAAACCAAATACAATATTTAACTCTCTCTCTCTCTCACACACACTGGTTTATTAGCTTGATTAAGTCAAAGAAAATAAAATAAATTTGAATTTTTTTTAAAAAAATAATATTATTATCTTTTATTCATATCTTATCATTTTATCTAAAATATTAATTATATTAAAAATATTATAATTATATTTAAAAGAAAAATTATTTTGTTTAATACTTAATGATGTTATCTGACTGGTACTGGTAATTTAAAATAATATTAAACTCTTTTAAATAGGTACCGTTTTGTTCGGGACAGTGTTTTCATGGATTTTTGAACAATTTAGTTATGAAGGTTTTACGTAATAGTATATCGTACCAAATTATTATAAAATTTACTTCGAGACAGAATAACTAGTGTCATGGTCAAATCCGAACATAAAGAGAATCGTCATATCGCACTATCTTACTACATATATTTCAATTTACAAAAAGTAGACTGCAAGTCAACAACTATTTTCATTGTTGTTTAAATATTTTGTAAATTATGGCGCAATTCTTTTGCTTACACCTCAAGCCGGCCTTGATTAAAAGAGGCCTATGAATCATCTTTGGTAATTTTTTGAAATTTTTCTTTTGATTTTCAACTCATCATTTTATTACCCTTTTCTCATTTTTGACATTAGTATCTCATTTTTTTCACTAGCGAATATGTTCACGTTACTTTTCTCAGTATCATCCCATATTTTCAGGAGTTTCTCAAGGCAGCGTTCTTGGGCCTTTCTTATATTCCATATACACTGCGGATATACCGACCACGTAAGATTCATTTATTGGTACTTATGCCGATGATACCAGCATTCTCGTCACATGCACAGATCCAGATATAGCATCAATCAAACTTCAAGAACGACTCGACAACATTCAAAACTAATTACATCGATAGAGGATTCAAGTAAATGAATCTAAATCCAATCATATCACCTTCACTAATTAAAAAGTCATTTGTCCAATAGTTTATTTAAACAGAAGAGACACTGAAGAACACTCTTCCTTGAACAATTTGAAAATGAAATTCAAATAGGGAAGTCATCGATGGACAACTTGCACTTCAAATGACGTGTGAATGTATGAATGAACGTGTATGATTGTATGAATGTACGTGTGTGAATGTGTGTATGAATACAAACCTTTGCAAACAAAGTTTTATATAAGCTGATTGTAAATAGAAAATAAATTAAAAAAAAAAATTCTTGTATAACACTTGTATCATAATGAACTTGAAAATTAATATTTTAACCCTCTAAGAACTGCAAGAATCATTATATGAATTCGTATTATTTAGAATTTTATTTATTTTTTAAATAAATTAATACTTACTAACTTTACTAAAATGAAAAAGTGAAATATTGCATATCTAAATTAAAATTATACAATGTATATTTACAATATCTATAAGTACTTATATATATGATAGTAAATAAATATTCTCAAAATTTTTTAATTAAAAATTAACAAAATTACTACATAAAATGGATTTAATTTGAATATATTTTAAAATTAATTTTGAATAAGTGATTAATTCTTATCAAATAATAATTAGTGAATGGTAACTCCAAATCATATTAATATGATTTTATGTCCAAATAATGAATGATCAATCTCTTATGCCCAGAGGACATATCATATTGATTGGATTGATTTGATTTTAATTTTAGATAAAAAAACTTAATGAATTTTCTTATTCTGTTTTTTTGAAAAATACATAAATAAATATTCGGTCATTAAATATTAATTTTTCTTTCAAATATTATATCAGATGTTCATCAAAACTAATTATAATTTTATTTTTTTTGTAATGATAGTTTTATGAATTAATTAATTATAGAAAAATGATCGATCATAAAAAATTAAGAAATATATTTTAATACTGAATGTAAACAAATTGAGGTTAAAATATGCAAGTATTTTATTATTATTATTATCATTAATCTTAATTTTTTTAATGTTTTAAGTTATTTATATATATATATATATATATATATATATATAAAATGAAAAAAATTAACATAAAATAAAAAAAAATGAGCTGTGGCCAGGCACAGAATTTAAAAATAATTAAATACAACATTATATATATATACTATATATGTATTTTTTATTTCACCAGTTAGTTTAATGTAATAAAAAATTTCCGACAATGAATATAAAATTAATACTTTGTAAACTACCGCTTCTGGTTTCCAGTTAAACACCAAAATTTGATGGATTCATGCTACTGATGCATTAAGTAAATATATCAAATTTTATCAAAATCCGTTAAGCAGTTCAAGCTATAATCACAAGCAATACTGGATGAAGATGATACTTTGATACAAAAGCAAATGGCAGCAATGAACAATACCTTGAATAAAATTTCATTACCTCACGCTCACTTCATACCGGTTGACCAAGTAAGTGAAGTTTGTTTTCTTATCGATAAATATATGTACTTACATAACAATTGGTATTATTAAATTATTTGATATGATTCTTATTACCCTCCCATTATTCCCAAAAACCTGATTTATAATAATATCATCGAAAATTTCATGAGGTTAAGAATTTGTTTCGCCTTTGCTCGAATAAATATTAAAGATATAATTTTCATCCATTCTGAGAGCCAACAACTAATATGTATGGGAAATTCTAATATTATAGAAACCCATCACGGCATAGTAAGGGTCTAAAATTTTCAATTTGATTCTTTCCTTATTAATTTTAAGTGAGTCATAAATATTTGGTTTCTCTCTTGACATCTCTGGATAAATTCTGACATTTTATGTAATGAAAGAAAAGAGATTTGCCTGAGTTCTCAGGTGTACAACATACATCAGACAACCTTAATTAACAAAATATTTTTAAAACATTCATTTCTTACAAATTAATATTTTTTACAAACTAAATAAAAAAAAATTGTTGTCTAATACTATAATATTTGAAAACAAATCTGGAGTGTCTCCACTCGACTATCTCGCAAATTTTGAATTGGATTAATTAAAATATATTATATTTAAATTAACTTTAATTAAAATTAAATTATAAATTAAAATTAAAAAGTAATATTTATTAAACCAGCGCGTGTTTGACTCTCTGGCACCACGTCACGTGCTGGCGCGTGATTGTCAGTCAACGTGTTAAAAAATTAATTCCTGTACTTTCAGCAATTCAATCAAGCTGAAATTCTATATATATAGCAGTTTTATACAATTTTTAATCATGTGAAAAACTATCAAACATAGATCTTTATTTTTACCGTCAGTTTAGAGGAAAAAAAATGAAAACGTGTTAGGTAATGACCCTCTTCCGAAAGAGCTTCATTTCTCAAAGCTCTTAGAAAAATACGAATTTTGAATAATGTCCGTGTACCAAATTTCGTTATTCTAGCTCAAACCGTTTTTGCGTAATCTTGTCCTCACACACACACACACACACAGACAGATAGACACACAGATATTTTTCTCAACCTTGAGAATGACTCAGGGACCTTTAAAACGTATAAAAACATCAAAATCTAGTAAACAATATTAATCAATGTTATTTTTTAATAATTGGTAAATTTTTAGTTTACAATAATGATTTTAAACAATAAATATTCATTATATTATCATTAAATTATAAAAATATATTTTATAGAAATATGTAGTTTCCCTCTCTACACGATAATATTTTTTTATCTATTAATATTTTATATATTATATTCCTTAATTTGAATTTAGGACTAAATATTATTATATAATTATATAATTAATCTACTTATCCGTTCAATATTCCGTCTTCAACCTCCTTATTACTTAGTTTACTAGAATTTGAGTATTAAGTAAAAATTACTTTATAATAAAGAAATTTAACAAAAATTTATTTCTATATAATAAAGTGATTATTATTAAGAAGAAAAATCGGCTATAAATTATAATTACATGTAGTTTCATGCTATTCAAGTTTTAATCAAAAAGATAATTTGTAGATAGTCAGAGGTCACGCGATCATAGAATCGTTTACGCCGCGGGGAAATTTACACTTGGTTCGGATGGACCGATTCCAAAACGATGAAGCAATTGATCAAAGAAAAAAAAAACA
The DNA here is from genome assembly GCA_963082975.1 of Labia minor. Classification (NCBI taxonomy): domain Eukaryota; kingdom Metazoa; phylum Arthropoda; class Insecta; order Dermaptera; family Spongiphoridae; genus Labia; species Labia minor. The sequence goes on along the minus strand of OY720345.1, from coordinate 50,135,683 downwards.
TTCTAATGTTAACTTGATTTTGATATTTTATTCGATTATTCATTTTCTTTTAGCTCATATATAATTTTCCCACCAAAGCGAGGTTGATGTAATTCTGAGACCTATTTTTAAAACAGAAAATATATATTGCTCATTTATCAGTCAAGAAATTCGAACAACAAAATCAAAGAATCTTTTGAATCGTTCATTTAATCATGTTTTTATGGTTGAAAAGAGCGTGTAAATTTAAACAGTTGCCTTGTCTGTCTGTATTGTTAATGCCATTTTTCAGATTGTTAAGTAGGAGAATACCTTGGCAAATATTAAAGATATTAAGAAGAATCATCATTTTGACCCGCTTCATGAATAATAATATTTGTAGATAATCTATTTTAATGATGACAAACAAAGTCTTAACATAAAAAACGTAGAATTTGAAAATGTAGAAAAATATAGGTTACTTATGTTCTATAATCACGTAGGATAATAATATTCGAGAAGAATTTAAATCGAGGTAGCAATCGGGATGATAATTCACGTTTTCCATTTTCTAAAAGTATAAAAAATAATTTAAAAAATGCAGTAAAGGGTCTTATCTCGTCAAAATTATTACCAAAGAGGATCAAAATTAAAATATATAACACAATTATTTTTCAAGTTGTATTATATGGCTCTGAGGCATGGTCAATGACCTTGGGAGACGAGAGTAGATTTAAAGTATTTGAGAATAGGATTCCTATCAGCATTTATGGGCTAAAGAAAGATGAGATCCCAGTGAATGGTGGAGAATTCATAACGAGAAATTGCAAGTTCTTCAGGCAACCGTAACTATTACGGTTATAAAATCGAGAAGGCTGCGATGGGCAGGGCACGTGGCTAGAATGGGAGAGGAAAGAATAGCGAAAAATATATTGATGGGGAGACTGATTAGGAAAAATCCGCTTGGAAGACCACGGTCGCGGTGAGTGGAGAATGTAGGAAGGGGTGAGAGAGAGACGGGAGATAGGGGTTATTTGATTGTGGCTCAGAATAGGGACACTTGGAGAAATGTCATGTCTGCGGCCAAGAACTTTCGAGTTCGGTAGAGCCACAAAGATAGATAGCCTATTTGAATGATATTGTATGAATCGTAAACTGATTTAAATAATACTTCATTTAAAAGTAATTTACAATACGTATTTATCAAATAATTATAATATTTTTTTCATTGAATTTAGAAAAAACAAATATTATTTTTTAATTCTCAAAAATATAAAAACATTAAGAAATTGATTAAAATAGTTTTACGACCAATATCTCTTTGTTCATATGCTTAATTTATAATATTCTAAAGCTGTAAAAAAATTTTAATTTTCACTTATCTTTATTCATACTTTATTATTTTTATTTTATTTTATTTTATTTTATCACTTCTCCAATAGGAATTATGTATTTTCATAAAAAAGAAGATGATTGCATATCAATCAGGCGCGATATTTTCCTATTTTAAATTTTATTTTTTTGAATAGGAGGGGAAATCCTCATGGACAACTCTCAAGAGGACACGCATATTACTGGACTCTTACTGGCTAACCCCACTCTTCTTGGCCATCCTCCGAATTAAACGTGCATTCTTCCCCTTGTTATACATCGATGCTTTAATATGTATTGCTGTAATCAAATTAATATTATTAACAAATTAGAGAAAATTACAATTAATGGATTTAAATGAAGTAAATATATACTATCATATTATTTATAATTATATTTTTGATATTTAAGTCAAAAGTTAAAAAAATCATATTAATAAAGTGATTTATTAACAAAATGTAGCTAATATTATAATAAATCCTATTTTTTTTTTTTTTTTTTTTGAATTTTAGAAAAAGTATAATTATATTAATATTCTACTTATAAAAGTGAAAAAGTTATAAAAAAATTTATAAAAATTTATCATTATTTATTAAATATTGAGAAACAAACTACAATTTCATTCTAAAAGATAAAAAAAAATAGAAAGGTGGGATCAATTTATTAATAAATAAATGAGATTTGTTATAAAATAAATTTGATCCTTAGTAGCTTTAATGGGTTAATGGGGATAATAAAAAATAAATTTAAAAAAAATATAATATAATAATCATTTTAATATTTCCAAATGACCTAAAATTGATTAAAAAATATTTTCTTATTGAATTTATATATCTAAAGAGAATCTCATACTTAGAATTTTTAATCCTCCATTCCTATGTCCTAATACTTTTCATAAACTTATATATATATATATATATATATATATATATATCCAATCTATTGTATTATTAATGTTCTTTTAGAAATGAATAAAGTAATAAAAGTATGTAAAATGCTAATTACTTCCTTTCATGAAAGATATATATGGCTAGAAGGTATACGCAACCGATGATGATCTCCATAATGAAAGCAGAGATTCATAAGAGATAATTAGAAGAGGAGTAGAAGGATGGCCAACTGATTTAACATTTTGAAAAATTACAAAGTAGGAGGCGAAAACGATTAAACCTATCGGACCATGTTACTTTATCTAACAGTACAATGATGCAAGTTTGAAAATATTCTTTGGTGGTCCATAATTTGGTATTTTGCATATAGTCACGATATATTAAGGTGTTGGCATCAATAACTGGAAAAATGACCTAAGAATAGGATAATTGAAAAAAAAAATATTTATTCGTGGTGTTGAAAGGTCTCACTTGTAAGAAAAAGTAGCTGCCCTTGAAAAATCCCCCAAAAATAAGGCAGTAAGCCTCGAAATAACGGGGAGTGTAAAAAAACCGGGTGTTCTCTTCAGGAAATTGCAGAAGTCATGCATATTTCCATGACAGTTGTCATCATTACGTAAGATAAACAAAGCGCTTTGTTTCGAAGTCATTTGCACTCGGCAGATATCGAGTAAAGCATGGAATTGGAGGTGATTACCTAACCTCGTTGATTAAATAAAATAAAATAAAATAAAAAAACATAAATAAATAAAATACCTACAAATCTTACATACTTTCTTGGAAATTAATTCAATCTTAACGAATTTAAGTTATCACCAAAATTTTAAAATATACCAAGAGTTTTTTTTTATAAAATCAATGAAAACAAAAAAAAAAGCAATGGAAAGTGAATGATTTTGAAATAATAAAACTAACTACGAATCTTGTATTTTTTATTGAAAATAGCATGTAAAAATATGTAAATTTGTATTTTTTTTTTTACCAAATTTTCAGTTAGATGAAAGTTCTTTTTACTAACTATTTGTTACTAATTAATTGTTTAATTAATGTTTAACTCCGCATTGCAAAATAAAAAATAATAATTAAAATTCATTTTCAAAAGAACTTTTAGTCTGTCTAAAATTCGATTCCATATTTAGTTTGTTAAGTTAATAAAATATTTTATAAAATCAAAAAAATATTAAAATAAAAAAACATTTCATTACAATTCTCAACGAATACCATTTCTAGTAGCATCCGTCATTTAATAATATTATTAATCTATTCAATTATATTTGCATATAAATTGTTATATTAAGATTGGAATATTACCTTGGCTTTCTCTCTAATTGTATTCAATATTATCATAACTCATTTATCAATGACTTTAGATCCTTTAATGAATTTCAAAATTAAATTGAGATATAAAATGATGTTCTACTTTCGTTAATAATTTTTCAAATCGATTTGATTAGTTATTAAATAATCAAATGAGATGTGAAAAAAATATTTTATGAATTAAAAAAAAAAAAAATATGACATTTACCAATCGATAAAAGATTTTGCTTCATATCAAACAAAAAAAAATTCTTAAGGTCTTCTTAAACGGCATTGATCTCAATTAAGCCAATTTTAAAACTGAAATAATGTATTTCTTCTATTGATTAATATATATTAGGTATATCTATCTTAGTTCTTTTCTTTTTTCATTTCTTTCTTTGAAGTCCATTGACTATTAATTATTCTATCCACTTTTTAAATATCAATCAAAGAGTTAGGTTGACTTATCCTAAAAGAAACTCTTCTGAATATTTGCCCGAAGTTTAATGACTTACACGTGTTTCGAACAAATCAAAAAGATATTTATCATAAATATATATCTGATTGATTTATTATTTCATTAGAATTGCCTAAAAAAGAATGAGAGTAGATAAATAAATTAATCTAATTTGAAAATTAATAGTTTTATATAGTTATTTGATTATATAGGTCATTTATCAAGTCATCTCTCTTTTCAATTTAAAAAAAAAAACAAAAAAAAATTTTTTTTGTTTCTATTTTATTAAGTAAATTAAAAAAAACACATTCGTTTTCATATTTCAAGGATGACTGCTATGATTTATTTATTTATTTTTTTTTTTTTTGTTAATTATTTATTTCACCTTTTTTTCTAGATTACTATTGTTTTTGAAGTAACCAGTTCAAATAATTTTATACATATAAAATCGTCATCCCCTTCCCCCCCCCCAGCACAAAATATTCTCATACAAAAGTGTCTTTCATTTCTGATAGAAAAGTTATTGATTACTTTATACAATATGATTGGACTAAATATGAAAATAGTTGCAAATCATCCAATAAAAATAATCATTTTAAATTAAAGAAAAAATGCATTATATTATTTTAGAGATCTCAAGCACGATGGATGTTATGAAATTCTATACAATTTTTTCTAAACCTAAAACTTTAATTCAATATGAAAGAACCCCGAATTTTATCTTTTTTTTATTATTGTATTCAATTATCGTCAATTTTTTTTTAGAGTTCAGATCGAATGTGTGATTGCTATATATATTTATAATTTTATAAATTTTTGCATATATCAATTTTTATCAAATTATCTTTTTATTTTCATATTATTTCTTTTTTTAATATTTAAAAAATAAATAAAATTTAATTCCTTTTTTTTAACTTTTAATTTTTTTTTTTAATAGTCAACAGTTTTATAAATTTTTTATTTTTTTTGCAGCATTTATGGGCCAAAGAAAGATGAGGTAACCGGAGAATGGCGGAGCCTGCATAACAAGGAATTACAGGACCTTTATGCATTTCCAGACATAGTTATGGTTATAAAATCGAGAAGGTTGCTATGCACAGAGCATGTGGCTAGAATGGGAAAGGAAAGAATGGCGAAAATATATTGGTGGGAAACCGATTGGGAAACATGCGTTTGGAAGACCAAGGTTGCGGTGAGTGAACACTGTAGAAAGGGACGTGAGAGAGATGGGAGAGGGTAGGAGTTGGATCGTTGTGGCTCAGGATAGAGACACTTGGAGAAATATGGTTGCTGCGGCTAAGAACTTTCGAATTCTGTAGAGACACAGAGATAGATAGATATTTTTTTTTATTTTTTTGTTTTTTGTTTTGTTACTATTAAATTAATAAATAAATCAAGTAATTCTCAAATAGCTACAATTTGAAAGCAAGTATGTTTTTATAATTTTAAATTTTATTTTTGCTCATCAATAAATTATTTCTTGCAAATTAAATAAAAATAAAATGTAGTTTCTTTATAACTTTAAAGTTTTTGTTTATTTTTTTTTCAAATAATTTACTATTGGTATTATTATTACTTTATTATTTTATTTTTTATTTTTTAATATTTCCGATAATTAAAAAATAAAGTGAATTTGAAATAGGCATGAATAGGTAACGAAAATAATAAGACAATTAATTAATGAGACAATATATTGATTTCATTTCCAATTGAATTAAGAACTTAATAGATAAACCTATTTATATATAAAGCTTTGATGATAATTCACGTTTTCCATTTTCTAAAAGTATAATAAGTTGACCTGTGGCCAGGTCCGAACCGACCGACGGTTTGAAATAAATTAATTTCCAGCTACAGAAACAATTTCAAATATTTTAATATATCTATTAATCTAATAAAAAACAGATAGGCATATAACATAAATATTTTTAATTTTATTTTATTTTTAATATATAGCTGAAGTAGCCGGCGTTGCCCGTGATCATAATAAGGAGACTGTGACGTCATGAAGGGCTGGGTGACATCATATAATTTTAAATTAAGAAAAACATAATGAAGATGATTTTTCCCGAGGATAAAACCAATAAATTCGTGGTGATATGTAAAAAAATCTCCTCATGTGAAATTTGGTGTGAAAATAACCCTTCCCTTCCTATCGTCGATCGCTAATACTACCACTTCCGGTTTCCGGATTTGCACCAAAAGTTGATCAATTCATCCCACTGATTCATTAAGTAAATATACCAAATTTCATCAAAATCGGTTGAGCCGTTCAGGCTGTACACATCTATACGGACGGACAGATGGACGGACGGACGGACAGACATCATGCTAAAAATACTTTTTTCTGTTAAGAAAATGCATGATTCGTGGAGATATGTAAAAATCTCCACATGTGAAATTTGGTGTGAAAACAATACCTCCCTTTACTATCGTCGGTCGGTAAAAAATAATTTAAAAATTCAATTCCCATCCAGACCTTTAACAAGTTTAATTTACTATAAAATACTATCAAATTTTTCAACATCATTTGTTAACCAGGATAGAGTTTATCTGAAAAGAAAAGTTTTATTCTTTTAAGATTATGACTGATATTCTGCAATCTGCCAAAAATTCTACAAATATATAAAAGTCAAACTTTTCATTCTTATAAATTTTTTGAGTTTAATCTTGTGTAGTTTATTCATCAATTACTTTATAATAAGGGCGGATGTTTTCTATCTAATTTTGAATGTTAATATTATAAATTTAATATTTATGCATTTTTAGAGATCACTTCCTTTTGAAAATTTTATTAATTATACCTATACACATATACATATATATCTTAACCACAAATAAACAGATCAGTCTTGTAAATATTTTTTTTTAGTATATTTAAAATGGTTGTATCGTAAATGAGTCAGGTTTATCGATGGCCTGAAAGATGGGCGGATTCTTATGGATGTATAATTATTATAATTAGAACAGTTTTCCAAATAAATTACATGTATATAATCATACATATATTCATGGGTATAGATATATTTATTAAATCAATAACAATTTACATTTTTTTCCTTTACGTCACCGATTCTTAATCGTGAATATTAAAATCGTTGAGTGAAATATTATTTATGAGACCGATGACAAGTTGAAAAGAGATGAGAACTTCGGAGAAATAAGAAACCAAGAAATAAACTAATATTAAAAAAATACAATTAAAACTGTACCAAAATATTTAAAAATATTATAGGTTTTAAGCCTCGGGAAAATTTCTTTTTAATTATTAATATAGGTATTTCAATAAACAAAAATGGCGCTTCCTTAAATACAAAATATTATAAATAAACTAAAATGTCATCAAATTACGACAGATATATTATGTTATATCAACAGGCCATACTTTTTTGTCTTTCAGTGCATTAATATGTATGTTTAAGGGCTGTATGTTTTATGACTATTTTTTTAATTTATGTTCTTTTAAATTATTTGAAATTGTTTTATATATTTTGTCGTTTGTTTATTTTAAGTAATGGTCTTAATCTTAAATATTCATAGTTCATAAGGAATAATTTTTTTGAAGTACCGAGTGGCGACTCGGCGATCCAGGTACTTATGAATTATTAGCAATATTATTGTTGTATTTCAATAAAACAAATAATAGTAATCTTTCAAGAGAAGATGATGATATTAATACTATACTTATTTTATAGATATTACAAACTATTTCTAAATGTAATTATTAGAAATCATTAAATTTACTTATAACTGAATGTGAAGAGAAGAACCATAAAAAATGTGTAATAATCATTTTATAGGAAAATTAATAAAATATTGTTATATTCTTATAAGAGTATATAAAAGACAAAAGAGTAAGAGAAGATCATAACAATGTCTTAAACTAATATTAAATATTATTAAATGAACGATAAAATTTTATTGAAATTTAATTTAATTTTTTTATTTAATAAAAACTAATTATATAATAACATGAATTTTATATATAATATAAGTTACTTACTTATATTTTAAAAACATTTCAATTTTATTTCTATTTTCATTATAATTTTCATTATTAATTTTACATAATATATAAACGAATATTTAAATTCATTGTTATTTACAAGTAAGTCAAAAATCACACACCCATTCATCCCAAAAACCCATTATTGACTCTTGGTCATACAGACAAAGAATTCCAAAAACAAATTCCCTAGGAAATAAGCTCTCTTGAAAATTGAATCAAAACTTAGAGACACAAATCTCACAATCAAACGTGAAAATAACCAGGAAATAATTTCTTATACATAAGAATATATATATTCTATTTTCTTCAATTGTTGATTTATTTATTTAACAAATTGATTATAGATTTTATAAATTATTTATTTCTACCTTATTTGTTGTAGCAAAGGTAACAGATTTTAAAATAAAGACAATACAAAAGATAAAAAAAAAACAAAAAATATTAACTTTATTTGTGTGTGACAACAATGAAAATAATATTTATTTAATATATTTTTTCTCTTGCTTTTCCCTCACTAATCGATTCTTAAAAATGCCCTTAATTTAAGAACATACTAAGGCAGGTCAATAAGTCCGTGACTTGTTGAATTTCCTGTCATTTAAATGAAATGGCAATTCTACTCCAGCAACTAACAGCTGACACCTGTCTCAAATTTGAATCAATTTTTATTTAATATTCATTAAGCAGACTACCTCGTGAAAAAGGAAAAAAGTGAATTTCCATGAAAATTCATGAATTTGGATACGAATTGCTCCCTTATCCACCCTATTCTCCGGATTTATCCCCGAATGACTATTTCTTGTTTCCAAACCTGAAGAAATGGCTGACTCCAACGATGAAATAATCTCACAAACAAATCTATTTTGGTGTCCTCGACAAATTTATTTTTTGAAAAGGATAAAAAAATTGGAGAAACGTTGAACTAAGTAAGCTACGTTGAAAAATAAAATAATTTTTTATCCAAAAATCTACGTTTCATTCAAAAGTCACGGACTTATTGACCTGCCTTAGTATCTTATCAGCTTATCACAATATAGAAGATAAATCCGAAGAATATGACGAGGTTAGGGATATGACATGTTTTCTATATCTCGAAAACAAGCCCTCTTATTATTGCATAAAATGTAATAATTTTTATATAATATAATAATAACTGCAAAAACATAATAAATTGAATGAAAGAACAAATCTATTCAGTCTTCTATATATAATAATTAAAAATTACTCTATAATCGCAATATTTACCATTTGACATTTGATTTGAAGTGAAAATAGCACTTCGAAGCTACAATCAGTAAGAAGATTGGACTTTGATGTAAATTTGCTTTGATAATTGATCCTCTGAGTGAATGTGAAATTAGAAGAGTTTCCTTGAGTGTGTTTCTTAAACACACTTTCGAAACACCCACTTTTTTTTGATATTTCTTATATTCCTATTTATTATTGGCTACTATATTTCAATTTTATTTTTCAAAATACCCCTTGAATTAAATGAATAATTGAGCAATTTATTCCTTCAATTTATGATTGTAATTTTTAAAATTCATAAAATTTTATTCATATAAAGTTTTATAATTAATTAACAATACACTTAGGAAAAATATTGAGTTATAAAATTATCTATATTTATATTGAAATCAATCACCTAGCAAATTAAAATCAGGATTTATATATTATTATATTAATATCAATAGTTATTAGTATTAATTATTAGGACCCTATCAGAACCATATTTTTTCTCACAATCCTTTTATTTATATAAAGAAGAAAAAGTTTATTTGCTGAATAACTACTGGGGAGAAGATTGATAATAAATAATAAGGTTGATAATAACAAGGTTAGTAGATGTGAGGGAATTAGGAAAAGATTAAAATTGAATGTAGGTGGCTTGAGATAAAATCTTCTAGAGGAATGAGGTTGCTCAGTAGAGCTACTAAGATAGATAACCAATTTTTGTAATTAAAAATAATGTTGGTATTTTTATTTATATATTAATATTAAAATTTAAATCATCTTTTGGAAAAAAATCGAATAGTTGTCATCTTTTTTCTGCTAATGCTATTAAAAATTGTTTACAAATTATATAAAAAATTTATTTGTAAATGAAAATAAAATAAATATAAATCAATAAAATTCTGTATAATTTAAATAATTATAGAGTATAAAATACTAAAGTAGAATAAAATAAGGATATTAAATTTCATTAAAAATTCTAGAAATCAAAAATGAAGAGAAATAGTAATTAATGTTCATGGAAGACATTTTGATTAATCTCACTATTAATCAATCATATTCAAACTCTATTTAAAATGTCAGCAATTGGATCCTAAATAGACCTAGATTATAATTACTCAGATATGACACTTTTCAAACACAAAAATAATTAATGACTTCGTTTTTTTAATATTATGTAAGAAGGTATTTTTTTTACATACCTAATAAAAAGAATAAAATATATTTTATTTTAACTATCAATTTTATTTTTATCAAAAATTTTAATTAATAAATAATAAACTTTTAGTATTAGTTAGTAAATATATATTAATAATTTATTATTTATACCTAATGTGTATTTTGTTAAGATATACCTAGTATTTAATAAAATAATTTTAAAACTCCAATTTATGTATTTTTTGTTGTAATTTTTTATAAAACAAAAATTAAAAATAATTTCAATTCAAATGAAAAAAAAAATATTTTAATTATAATTAGGAGTAAATTAGTGAAATAAGTGAATTTTGGGGTGTCGGTCTTTGGAGTACCGGCGACTGAATTGGACACCCTTAAAGGATTGTTGAAATTTATAGTTACTAGTATAATGGCTAAACTAGGACAGTAGGAATACTGAGACTGAGGGTCTGTTCCAGTAAGGAACAAAACCACAAAGAAGGCCATTGTTGGTGTTTTTGTTTTTATGATTTTTCTCCTTTTTTTATCCTTAATATTTTTAAATTTTAATGAATTTTATTAATTTAATATCACAACAATAAAATAATATTTTTAAAAATGTATACACCTTTTATATAATATTAATGTTATTTATTTTTATATATCTTTTTTCATTTCGTTGATATAAATCTTATCTAATCTTACTTAATTTCTTATTTGTCCAGGCGAGAGAGACAAGACATCAATTCAAGTCTTCGAGTTGATCTTGGTGTTTAATCTGCGAGATCAATCAACCCTTTATTGACTATGAGGTCAGTAGTCATTATTAATTCAATTTAAATTTTTTTATTTTAAAATTTCATAATCTAATCTGTTATTTTTTACTTCTATTTCATGTTTCAATCTTCGTTTCTGCTCATCAATGTTTTGATTTAAATTCTTGATTGTTTTCTCCATCACTGATGATGATTATGAAATGATCTACATTATACAGATCACCAAATGTAAGTAATCATCGTTATTTATTTAGAAAACATATTTTAGAGGTGTAAATTTTATTATTTAATCCAAATTTAAAGGTAATTTTAAAGTAATTCTTAAGTATAATTGAATTTACATTGATTTCATTTCTTTTGTTAATATTAAGTAATTGAGAGATTATTAAGAAATATATTAAATTATATTATAGAATTTAGTGAGATTAGAGAATTTCAGAGCATATCTGTCAAGAATGACTAGTTGATAAAGGAGGCGGAAGAGAGAAAGATCTCTTTTTAATTGGTAGGTTTCGATGCGTTATATGGGAAGGGTAGCTAATATGTGGATTATTTTATTGTAATGGATTTTCAGTAAGTTGCCCCCTACTTCCATCGAGGGATACATGTTCTCATCCTTCTAATCCATAAATGAGATTAGAATTAATAGATAAAAAAATTATGGATGGATAGGACAAGTTTTAAACGAAGGGTTGTGTGAACTGCATGAATTGTTTTATTTTGAAATACAAAAATCAAAGACCCCTTCAGATGATTCAAAGAGGCATACAGACAAAACGCCTTATTATTATTTTTTTTAATAAGATTAATTTTCTTTTTCATTTCTTCTTCCAAATTCCGTTAGGCGAGGCTTGAAAGGGCAAATTTATGGGGAGTGGAGGAGGCCTTATTAAATATTGAATTGTTTTTTGATTTAATTAATAATTAAAAAAAAATAACGGAATATCGCAATATTTTCTAACGATAGATAAATGATACTCATACTATACAATGTTTCTAATTTCCACTTTTTTTACCGACCGACGATAGGAAGGGAAGGTATTGATTTCACACCAAATTTCACATGAGGAGATTTTTTACATGTCACCTCGAATCATACAATTTTTTAACAGAAAAAAGTATTTTAGCGATAACTGTCTGTCCGTCCGTCTGCCCTTGTCTCCGTATAGACAGACGTGTATAGTTTGAAGGGCTCAACGGATTTTGATAAAATTTAGTATACGAGGTGTGTTCAAAAAGTAAGATGACTTTGTATTTTTAAGAAAAAATATTTATTTATTTATCAATATTTATGTTGTCCCCTTCAAAGTAATCCCTCTCAGGTACAATACACTTATGCCAATGGTTTTTCCAATCCTCAAAGCACTTCTCATAAGCACTTTTCGATATAGCCTTCCAGCGATGCAGTCTTTATCTTCTGAGTCGTTACAAATCTCCGTCCTTTCATAGGTCTCTTTAGTTTTGGGAACAAGAAAAAGTCACATGGGGCCAAATCCGGTGAATATGGTGGCTGAGGCATGATTGTGGTGTTGTTTTTGATACTTTAAATTTATATAATGTCGTTTGGAAATTAATTTATTTCAAATCGTCGGTCGGTTCTGCGCCTGGTTTTATTAAATTTTACAAAAAAAAGGTCACATGAATACATAATTATATCTTTCTATTTATAAAATCATAAAAAATATTTGTAAAATTTATTAAAAAAATTAATTTCCATGCGCGTAATGAGTAATATTTTTTCTAAAAATTGAGCTAAAATAAGTTTGAGAACGGCTGGTTTAAATAAATCAAATTATAATATATAAAAGATCAATAAGGATACAGATATTAAAAAGATATATTAAAAATTGTTTTTGTAATATTGTATATTGTGCAAAAATAGATTAGAAAAAAGAGTTATTGAATTTTAAATCTTTAATGAGTCGTAAATCACCTAAATAAAATTCTCATTATATTAACTATATTTCTATTTATAAAGAGAATGATTCTTATATCTTTACAAAATATTAAACCTGAACGGATTGAGAAATGTATCCAACTTCCATGCCCCTCTCCCAAACACTTTTTCTTTTAGCATTTAAAAACAAACATACAACCATCACAATGTATTTTCGTGTCGCCATAACAATGAAATATCATTGAATCAGGAAATGATTTTATATTGTCAAAGGATACTTAACATTTTTCCACGCTTGACCAAATGAATTTTAAGTAATCTTTATCTAATGAATTTGTAATTAAATTGAAAAAAATTATTTATAATATTTATTTTTTGATTTTAAAGAGCTTGTTATAGGATGTTATTTATCAACATAATCAAAATAATCTATATATATAAAAGGCAATGTCTGTGTGTCTGTGTGTCTGTGTGTGTATCTGTCAAATACTCAAAAACTACCCGTCCGATTACGGTGAAACTTTCAGGGATTGTTGTGGGCATCCCAGGGAAGGTTTTAGTGTAGTTAAATCGAAAATTAATTTATCCAAAATTAATTTATCCAAAATTAATTTAATTAGTAATATTTTGGTAAAAGTCTGTAGCGTCGACAAAACTATCGACAGATGGCGCTACATAAAAACTTAAACATTCAAATATTTTTAATTTTTTTTAAACTGTCAAAAATAACATACCCATAATAACAGTTGTAATAAAAATATAAATATAAATCACAATGTAAGTAAAATATTGAATCGTTTTATTTATATTGTTTCAATTATTGTTTGAATATTTATTAAATTTATATATAGATTTATTAATTATAATAATTCCATTTACTTTCTTCAAATTTTTTTAATTTTTTATTTTAAAGTATATTCAGCATTGAAATTGCCATTAAATTTGCAGGTAATTGGAACTCCAACATGTAATATTAGCAAATATTCTGGGATGGGAAAAATACTAAGATCATGTCATGTCCTATTAAATATTTTGAATTTTATTAATCAATCTAATATAATGAAAATAAATTAATACTAAGATCATGTCATGTCCTATTAAATATTTTGAATTTTATTTTGAATCATACAATGGTAATGTAATATTGTAGGTAGACTTTTGAGACAAACAATAAAAATCTCTATAAAATAAGAGAATATACTTATTCCGAAAACTGTTAATTAAAATGTAATAACTATTAACAATTAATAAAGTAGAAATAGTTTTCGAACAAATAAAAATGTAATAATTATTAACAAAAAAAATAAAAAATAAAAATAAATTATTTACAAAATAAGTTGACCTGTGGCCAGGTCCGAACCGACCGACGGTTTGAAGTAAATTAATTTCCAGCTACAGAAAAATTTCAAATAATTTTAATATATCTATTAATGTAATAAAAAAACAGATATGGACATAACATAAATATTTTAAATTTTATTTTATTTGTAATATATATGTAAGACCAGGCTGTGACGTCATGAATGGCTGGGTGACGTCATATAATTTTAAATTAAGAAATATTCGTGGAGATATGTAAAAATCTCCACATGTGAAATTTGGTGTGAAAACAATACCTCCTTTACTATCGTCGGTCGGTAAAAAATAAAAATAAAAATGTAATAATAAAAAATAAAATTTCAATTATATTAATTTAATAAATTATTATTATTATTATTATTTTCACGTATTAAACGGTATATTATTATTATTATTATTATTTGTAATAATTCCAATAAAAATAAATAAAAATAAAAACCAAAAAAAAAGTGCAATTAAAACTAAAATTTCAATTATATTCATTTAATACATTATTATTATTATTATTATTAAGTGTTCAGTTATCATATACGTAGATATGTATACAGACACACATGCAAAAGCGAAGCTTTTCCGGGTCTGCTATTATTATAATAGGCGTTTACTTCGTCATTATTATTAAACATTCGTTTTAATCGTTATCATGTTTTATACATATATATGTAAAATAAAGAGCCACAAATATTGGGAAACATCCGGTGGAAGACCAAAGATCAAGGTGGGTGGACAATGATGGAAGGGACATGGGAGAGATGGGACAGGATTTGGTTGTAGTTCAGGATAGGGACTCTTAGAGAAAAGTGGATGCTGCAGCTAAGAACTTTCGAAAACTGTATAGACACAGAGTTAGATAAATATAACATATGCAATAATAATATATAATTAATTTACTGATTAAATTAAAATATATATTTTCTAAGAAAACAAATATATGTCTTATCTACTTATACTGATTGAAACAAAATGGATGAAAACCTTTTACATACAGACTTTCAACCAAATACTATGTATCACTCGGGGGTACAGGGGGCGGAGCCCCCGTCTAGGTGTGAAGAGCGCCTGGAAGGCGCTCGGAGCAGCTAGTATCAATTATTTTTCCAAATTTCAAACATAAGAATAATTCAAATCTTATTTTCTATTCTCTCTCTCTCTCTCTCAATCTAATTATAATATTATTTTTTTATATTTTTTAAATAAATTAAAAAAATCTTAAAATCTATTTCCGAGGACAGGTCAAGTTTCTCCAATTTTTTTATCCCTTTCAAAAAATAAGATTTGTCGAGGACATCTTTGGTGCCACTATCAACTGACTCCTGTTGAAATTTGAACCAGCTGGGTCTTTTAGTTTTTCTTTGACATCCATTAATAGTAGACTACCTCGTGATTTGAGAAGAAAATGGACCCACTGTTTGTCTGCTGTTTGGTCTCTGGTGTGTTGTTGTGGATCCATATTTCATCTACGTTTAAGAAACGACACAAAAACTCGTACATATTGCGGTTAACCAACACCAAACACTCCTGCTTACTGAGCACACGAAATTCACTTTTTACTATCTCGCCAGAGATAGTATTGCGATCACGAAAATTTTCGATGTTGAGATTTTGATGTTTTTATACGTTTTGAAGGTTCCTGAATCATTTTCACTAAGGTTGAGAAAAATGTCTGTATGTGTGTGTGTGTGTGTGTGTGTGTGTGTGTGTGTGTGTGTGTGTATGTGTGTGTGTATGTATGTAGGCAAGATTACGCAAAAACTGTTTGAGCTAGAATGATGAAATTTGGTACATGGACATTATTCAAAATTCATAGTTTTCTATCAACTTTTGAGAAATGTAGGTCAACCGGAAGAGGGTCATTACCTACAACGTTTTGATTTTTTTTCCTCTAAAGTGACCGTAAAAATAAAGATATATGTTTGATAATTTTTCACATGATTAATAATTGTATAAAACTGCTATATATAGAATTTCAGCTTGATTGATTCGCTAAAATTACCAGAATTAATTTTTTAACACTGCAAATCTCACGCGCCAACACGTAACGTGGTGCCATCAACAAAAAGCCAAACATGCGCTGGTTTAATATTTATTATTTATTATTTATAATTTATAATTAATTAAATTTAATTTAAATATAATATATTATGTTATTTAATCCAATTCAAATTGCGAGATAGTCGAGTGGAGACACTCCAGCTAATTTTCCATTGGCTTCTCAAATCACGAGGTAGTCTGCTATTAATGGATGACAAACAAAAACTAAAAGACCCAGCTGGTTCAAATTTCAATAGGAGTCAGCTGATAGTTGAACAGGAGAAGTGTTACCATTTCATTTAAGAGACGGGAAATTCTTCAAAAAGTCACGGACTTAATGACCTACCCTTGTATTATATTATATAATTGACATTCACAAATATTAATAATAAATATAAATAATAATAAATAAAAATGAAAATCTTTCAACATAAAAAGACATTAGTCAAATTCTTCCAAAATAAATACAAAAACTAATCTTATCTTATTATGCTAGCTAAAATTGTATATATCTATCTATCTATATATATTGGTTCTCAAAAACCGCTCTAACGATTTTTTTCAAATTCACACTAGATATAGTATTTATAAAGAAAAATTAAGTTTTATTGATGATATCTCTTGAAACATTCAGCTTCATTATTAATTTCTTAATTGAAAATTATATATGGAAAACGTCAAAATTGGCCTCCATTTTTATTTGTATTAATATTTTTTTTTATTTAAAATATTTTAAAATTTATTATTTAATTTCGAAATAAAATTAAAAATATTTATTTTTAATAAAATATATATAGATATTTATTAATCTCTCTCAAAAAAAAAAAATAAAATAAAAAACATCAAATCTGCCTGCTAAGACAGTAAAAAAATGACAATTTTTTATCTAAATACATTTAGTCCAGATGGTAAAGTGATGTTTTAACGAGTGGATTTCGTCGGTTCGAAACTCTCCGGGTGAATCGTTATTTAAAAATGAAAATGAAAATGAAAATGAAAATAATGAATTTGTTATTTTTTTTCTTTTTATCTATTGTTTACATTTTAATAAATTACTATTTTATATTTATTTATTCATTGTTCTTTTATTAAATTTAATATTTATTAATATTATTTATTATTAATTTATATATTGATGACATCACAAATGACATTTATATTGAAATTTGACTCCCGCCTTTTTTTAAAGAATATTGTATTAATATTTTTTTTATATTTAAAATATTTTAAAATTTTTTATTTAATTTCGAAATAAAATTAAAAATATATATTTTTTTTATATTTAAAATATTTTAAAATTTTTTATTTAATTTCGAAATAAAATTAAAAATATATATTTTAATAATATTTTATAATTATAAATTACGATATATATTTATCAATAATAATGAATTTTTTTTTTTTAACTTAATTACAGAGCCGAGGCTCGGGGTCCCGGTATGATCTTAATATATTGTGAGAATTAGATAAATAATGTAGAGAGAAAAAAATATTTAAAAATAGATATTTATTTAAATGAAATAAAATTATTTAATTTACAGAATGAAAATGTCTATAATAATGTCTAAACATTTTTTCTTTATAATTTTACATTATAATAATACTAATTACAGTAGTTATAATATATGGGGAATTTTCAACTTTGACTGCCGATTTGACCATGTTCCCAAACGAATTTTAAAAAAACCAAGACCACTCTACATTTATTTACACATTTTAAGCTCTAATCGAATCCAAAATCAAAATTTAAAAAATCGAAAAACAAACTCACAGATATATAGATTTTATAAATGAACATTTATACAATTTATTTTAATTAATTTGAAACATTTTAGGAAACAAATTTTTAATGGGTCATTTTTAGAAATCCCATTTAACAATTATAATAAATAATTAAAAAATTGTAAAATTTTTAAAGTATATAAAAATAAATTGTATAAATTGGTTAAAGGGTCGAGTGATAGTTCGGTGTCCCAGGTATATATTTTATATTAACACGCCTACTTTTCTGTATAATAAAGATATAAAGAATCATATTTTAATTTTTATATAACCAAGAAATCATTTTTTCACTTAAAATATAGTTGTAAAGCCCAAATCTCCGATCCATATAACATCATCGACTGGGCCGCTACCAAAAGGAGTCTTCTCTTGCTCTGACTAGGGCCACCGGTATTTGCCATTAGTCTCGAAAAAATAATATTAAATTTTATATAAATTTATAAATTAGAATATTTGAATTTGTTTAAATTTTAACACATGTAATCAATCATATGCATAAAGAATAGAAAATTTTGAAAATCAACTTGGTATTAAATTCAGAAAAAAAAAATACTCATATATAGAATATATAGACTATTCGAATATAATTGAAACTCTTTCTCTCCCTCTATTTTAAATTTGAAAAAACGGAGTGTTAAGAAATTAAGATTCCTTATACAACATGGATGGTTAAATGAATTGGGCTCCCTACCTCCCTGAGAAATTCACATTAAAAATGTTTATAATATTTTAGTTTATTAAATCAAACTATTATTTTTTTATTTCAATATTTTTAATGTTAATACAATAATTTTTATTTTATAATCTATAAAATAATTTAATTATTTTTAAAAACAACGGTCTTCAATTACAATTTTTTTACTCTCTACTGACTGTTCATTTCATAACTGAAAATAGTGTCGAATAGAAATAGACGATATTACTTGGATTAATCTTATTATGCTAGCTAAAATTGTTTGTTTGTATTATTGAGGACCCCAGTTCAATTCATTTTAATCAGATTGATGCAATGATGCAACATTTAATAATTGTAATAAATAATTAATTGTAGATTAATATTTTTTAAAGGGTCGAGCGACAGCTCGGTGTCCCAGGTATTAATATTACCAGCCAAACCCAATAATAATGAATCATTTTTTTTAACTTAAGTACCGAGCCGAGGCTCGGGGTCCCGGTACTTAGAGCTTATAGAGGATAATTGATTATAAAATTCTAAAAAAAAATGAAAATTAATTTTTTTTTAATATTTTATTTATAACGAATAAAATTACATCACGAGTAAGATTCAAAATTATACTTCCACTTATTTATTTAATTTGTTCTGGTTGATGTTAATGCCTTCTTTTATTGTTGTATTTAATTATCATCAAATGAAAAATTTCTTCCGAGGTCAAAACGAGATGTGTTCGGTTTATCTTTTTAATTTTATTTTTTATTTTTGTTCATCAATCAATCATTTCTTGTATATTAGAAATAAATAAATAAAATTGAATTTCTTTTTATCTTTAAAGTTTTTGTTTATTTTTATTTTTTATTTATAGTATTAAAATTGTATTTTTTATTTTTGGATATTTTTGTTAATTAAAAGATAAAGTAAATTTGGAATAGTAATGAATAGGTAACGAAAATTATGAGGTAATATATTAATATCACTTCCAATAGAATATAATCAACCTAATAAATAAACCTATTTGTGGTTTTTATGATAATTGACAATTTTCATTTTCTAAATGTATATATATATATATATATATCAAAAGTAATCTAAAAATTAAATTATATTTAACAACTTAGAAAATATTTTGTTTACATAACAGTTACAAAAAAACACCAGTTTTAATGTACGCAATAAAGTAAAAATGTGGGCGTTATTTAAAATTTGAACAAATGGTTTCAAATTAATTTTTTTTTTCAATTATCATTTTAACAATTATGTACGTTAATTAATAAAATTTTATAATTCATATATAATATTTATTTAGTATGTAATTAATTATTGTTATCTTACAAAATCATATAGATTTTATAATTTATAGAAAGGATTTTATTACTATTTAATGTTGTTGTTAGGCAGGATGATGATTAATGGATATTCTAGTTGGCCTAATTAAAAAATCACTTAAATTTACATTTAATTTGTATATGAAATTTAGTTAATAAAAAAATAATATTATTAGTTTTTATCCTAGTTTTATTAGTAAAATTTTAGTAAAAAAATATTCTCATTAGTATTTCTTATATTGATTTTTATATACATAATAGTATATAATTTAACTTTTATATTTTTTTAAAGTATGGAGAATATAGGGATAATATTTGAAAGGGAGAGGTTTCAAAAAACATATATATACATTCCAATATAGTTTGATTAAATAAGCTATAGATGATTTATTTAAAAAAAGATGAAGATTACACTGATTTTTGATACTATAAAATTTAATAGTCATTTTATTTGAGCAGTAGATAGTTTATATATATAGTGAACGCCCTATATATCATAAGCAACGTCTCCATAAGCAACATTCTTTATAAGGAACCTCTATACAAGCAACTTTTTTAGTTCAACTGTTCTATATAAGCAACTTATTGTTTTAAAGCTATTTATTTGAATTGACAGCTGTTCACAATAACATAACCTCAAATTGTAAAAAATTATGTTATTGAAATATGTATGTTTGTGTTTTGTGCTGCCAGTATTGAAATTAATTTCTGTTAATTAGTATAGTTACTAGAAATTCTGTTAATTTCTGATAATTAATTAATTAATTAATTGAATACTATATTTGTGCTTTAAATTCAATTTTCCCTAAAAACAACTTTTCCCAATAAGAAACTTTTTTATTGAAATTGGTTCAAATGAGTTGCTTATATAGAGCATATATATACGTCTATATAAAATTAAAAATAAATAAATAATTATATTAGATAAATACACTGCCCGCAATAAAAGTGACGCACCTGGAAAATTTAAATTATTTTCCCTTAGTTCTTTTTTTATACTTTAAATCTTATTTATATTAGAATTTATCTAAATATTGATAATTTGTAATAGCTTTATAAAGAAAATAACATTATTTAAATAAAAAAATACATTTTTTGCAGAATCAAAAATTAATATTTTTCAATTTTTTTTTAAATAAAAATTTTAATATCGAATATTACCACCTCTTGCTCTTATTACTTCCTCTTAATCTTCTTGACATACTCTTGATTAAGTTTGCCACCACCACCTGCGGTATTTCTTCCCAAGTTTCAACTAAAGCAATTCTTAGCTCCAGCAAGGTGGTAGGTGGGCTAATTTTTCTTATACGCCTTGAGAGCTTATTCCAAACGTATTTGATTGGATTTAAATCTGGACTTCGTGTGGGCCAGTTGAATGTTGGTATCCCGACTTCCTTCAGATACCCAGTGATAATCCTTGTTGAATGAGGCCTAGCATATCATGGATAAACAGGAAATTTTTCCAATAAAGTGAGCATATGGCACAACATAATGTTCCAAAATATCATTACAATATGTTTGGGCATTTAGCGATACATTAGAGAAAAGATAAAGATCTGTCTTTGCCTCTAAAGATCTGCCACCCCATACCATCACGGATCCTCCTACAAACTGAACACTATGGGCCATGTTACATCGCCGGGTCTTCTGTAAACAAAAAGACGGCCATCTGGTTCAAATAAATTGAATCTGGACTCATCTGAAAACAAAATGTTTTTCCAGTGAGACTATGTCCAGTGGCTGTATTTTTTGACAAAGGCAAGGCGGGCTCTTCTGTGTTCCACAGAGCAAATGGTCCTGTCGATGGTTTTCTGGGATGTAAATTTGCCTGAGACGGAGGGTTTGAGCGATCTCTGGAGCAGTTGCATTGCGATTGCGCAACGAATTTATGATAATAAGTCGGTCATCATGTTGTTGTTCTCAGGCGGCCTGATCCTTGTCTTCTGGAACAACTACCAGTCTCTCGATATCTTTTGATAGCTCTTCGGACGGTGGCTTCATGCAAACCTAAAGTGCGAGCCGCAAAGCGTATACTTTTTCCATCATCCACTAATGCTAACGCTCGAGCCATTTATTCTGGTGTAATCACTTTTTTTTAATTATTACAACCCAGACGATGTATTCCATAAAGAATTTCAATCGTAAATGAGATAAATTTTATTCAAAAGCAATAAAATTTAATAAAAATGTTATTTGAAACATTTGTAATTTGATCTTCGATTTGATTAATTTTGAATAGATTTAATTTCACTGCATAAAATTAATATTATCTTTATAAAGCTATTACAAATTATCAGTATTTAGATAAATTTTAATATAAATAAGATTTAAAGCATAAAAAAAGAAAGAAGAGGAAAAAATTGAAATTTTTCAGGTGCGTCACTTTTATTCCGGGGCCAGTATATATATCTAAATATTATAAATCAGATTCATAGTTTTCATATAATTTTACAGTATAAAATCTGGTATCACAGTTTTAATTAATTTTTCTTTCTAAATTGATTATTCGTAATTCTAAAAAAATTTCAAATTTTTTATAATTATTTATTTAATCATCGATTGCAATAGTATAGTTCATTATATTAATTAATTTTGGTATTAAATAACAATTTAAGTGTTTTTTTAAACAATATATTTATCATGTTTTAATTATTATTAATTAAATTCATGAAGAAAAATATATTTCCAAAATCAATTAACAAAATTAATAGATCTGGTTAATCATTCCTTTTTATTTCAGTCATCTCTTTTTCTTGAAGCAAATAATCCGTTTATATATCATGATTCAAATCTCGAGATAATATCAAAGGCTTTTAATAATTACACTTTTAATGTTGTTTCAAGCAACTGTTTATAATTATAAGAGGCCCGAATTTTAAATCCAAGAAGCGATGACTAATAGATACTAAATTGTTTATCAGTTAATACGTTAACTGGGAATAAAATACAGTGCCAGAATATTTTTCTTGTTATTAAATACAGTTTGAACAAAGTGATTTATAGTTTAATTATATATATAATTTTTTATAATAATATTATATAGGGGGATTTAACATTTAGAAAATAAATAAATTATAAAAAAACAATGTTAAACTCTTTAATTTTATTTGAAATTTATATAATGTCAAATAAGTATTATTAATCTAAACATTTTCAAAATTTAAAAAATTCATAATATACTATTATTTTACGATTATCTTTATCTTTTTTTGGTCATAATTAGATAAAAGAAAAAGATGAAAAAGAATAAGAAATAATTTTCTAGGGTGAATCAAACATTGATTTCATCACTTTCTTCAAAATCAAGATGACCATGAAAGCTTAAGTTCAAGTGTAAGTAGTAATTAGGTATTGTTTTTCTATCCAAGCGATGGAAGATAACAAAATAAATATTAATAACTTAATAACAAGAAGATATGGATCAATTTAAGAGTATAAACAAATGCATAGTAACAAAAGACTTTAATGATGTTCTTTTGGAAGTATAACAATCTAAAGGGGATCAAGTAAGTCAGTTGGTTTCGTTTGATATGCATCTGGTCTGAAACCGGGTCGGGTCTTTCGGTGTTGTCCCACCAAGCAACGTTTAGAATCAAGTGGGCCTTGGGTTGCCAAATCATGCTGAAGCACACAAACAACATCGAGAGACTATTAAGTCGAAAATGGAAGACAGTCAGGGTGAACCAGTGCGACTCAAGTTTTAACTAACTTGCGTCATGGTGAGGGTGTAGGGTGGCATTTTCGTTCCCCTCATTTCTATTATTTTTTTTTTTTCTACTCAAATAAACTAATCACACTGATAATAAACTCCGAAAATGGATGGATTTATATTTAGATCCGAGATTTTCGCTATGACCTTTTTAAAGTAATTTTTTTTTTTGATTTAAAACCAAAAGTAAATCTATTATTATTTATTAGATGTTGTCGAAAACCGGCTATAATCAAAGCGATGGCGTAAAAAAAATATTTAAAAGTCATTTGAATTATTTAGATAAAAAAAAGTTGTTTTTTCATGTTTTTTTTCCTACGCTCTAATTTCCTTTTCTCAAATTTCAGATAATATAATTTTAATTGATCGATCCCACGTGATGAATTAAATTTTTCAAGATTTGGTTTTATAATTATTATCTTTATAAATCCCATGAACAGTATCTATATTTTATTTTATTTCTCTCATTCGTTATTAATTTTAAATATAAAGGTATAATAACGGTATAATAAGAAATATTTTGTATTTATTTATTTAAAGTTTGTTTTTTTTTCATTTGAACTTGAAATCGAAAGTAAAAAGCTTTTTTTAATGCTTTTGAAAACAGAGGATATCATTTTATATATATCTGAATTCAAATGTTGATTCATGACATGATTATAATGAATTTTTAAAATCTATCTAAATTAGAATAAATAATAATTCAATTGAATTGGAATGTTAATTTTCATAGATGTTAATATTTATATTGATATTAGTGTTACTACTACTATTATTTATTCTTCTATATCGAATCTAATTGATATCAGGAACATATTTAAGAATTGATGATTCCTATCTTAGTTGGATAATTAAATAAATACATAATATTCTTTATATTAAAAAAATTAATTAGTGATTTTTTGAATCTGATAAATCACTTTCTCCATCTAACGGAAGAAATCTTCTACTACAGGCTTTCTTTGTCTCTGAAATAGAAAATAAAAAAAAAAGATTATCCATTGATAGAAAATATCTTAAAAAAATCAGATATAAAATTTTAATTGATGAAATTAAAAAATAATTATCCAAAATAGTCTTGTCACGTTTCGAAATTGTCAAGAAAAGATAAAAAAAAATATTTTATTAAAATATCAGATACCTAATGACTAATTAAAACATTTTAAATCATTTATGGAGGAAATAGGATGAGTGTTCCAATGGATTGTTAGAATAAAATGACGAGCTCACACAAGGTTAAGGAATATTACAATGAAGAATATTTCAAAATGAGTTTCACGATTTTGGCTGTTTTATTATTGTTTTCAATAAGTTTAGTTTTGAATGGTATAAAAAAAGTCGTTATCTTCTTAACCTTCAAGTTATATCACCATTTAATATGTGTTATACTATATATTACAAAAAAGGAATTTGATATTCTAAATAGTATTCAGGACAATTTCTTTAAAGTAAATTTAATAGCGTGCTTCTAAATCTTTTATAATAGTTTAAAGAAATTGCGAAAATGAGCACACCCTTCACTCGTAGGCAACATATAAGCTTTATTTATAAGGAATTTGAAACAAAACATAAAATAAATAAACGAAACAAACATATACATAAATATATATATATATGTATATGTTTGTAATATTTTCATAAGAATTATTTTTATTATGACCATTTTCAATTACAAAATTACACTTAATTATATTTATCTAACGGTTTCAAATTCTAAAATGTAATTGATATATATTCCGTTTAAAAAATATTTTAAAATCGTCTCTGTGTTATTCATAAAAATATAAATAAAAATCTGGTGAGGATTTATTGAAATAATTAGATATATAAATGTGTTGAAAAAAAAATATTTATTATTTTATTTATCTTTATGCGGTGTAATTATATTTTCAATTTTACTTGTGTACTTACTACAGTTATGTATACATACCGAAATAAATAAATAACAAGTAGTATTTTAGTAATATTTATATATATATATATTTAATAGTCTATAAAAAAAATAATACTAGCGCCATAGAGATAGAAATAGAAGATGGAGCAAGCAGAGAGAAGTAGAGGTATAAAAATTCTCACGTTTTTTTAAATAACACTTTTGGCTACTACTATTAATATTTGTAAATCAAAGTATATTTAAAATGATGAATTTAAAATGAAATATATTGTAAAAATATTACAAGTTTTTATTATCATACCATTATTATAAATAATAAATATTTAATTTAACATATCAAATCTTAACATACAAAATGTAGAATTTGAAATACTTAGAAAAATTTATAATACTTTGTTTCTGAAATCACAAAGGTTAATAATATTCGAGAAGAATTTAAATCGAGGTAGCAATCGAGTAACGCCTGTTATCATGTAATAAAGGGGCTTATCTCGTCAAAATTATTTTCGAAAGGACTCAAAATTAAAAAAATATAAAACAATTATGTTGTATTATAAATTATATGGATGTGAGGCATGGTCTATGACCCTGGAAGACGAGAGTATATTTAGGGTATTTGAATTCTTCCCAGCATTTATGGACCAACGAAAGAAGAGGTCACCGAGTAATGACGAAGACTGCATTACAATAAATTGCATTAACTCTACGCATCTACAGACATAGTTAGGGTTATAAAATCAAGAAGGTTACATTGCATTTTGCATTGCATAGCAAGAATTGATGGTGATAGACTAGCGAAAATTGATTGATGGACAATGTAGAAAGGGACGTTAAGAAGATGCGAGAAAGTAGTAGTTGGATGGGGGTAGCTCGGGATAGGGGTTCTTTGGAGGAATGTAGTTGTTGCGGCCAAGAACTTTCGATGAAGATGAAAATACAAAAAATTATCATTTAGAACAATTTTATTTCCCAAATTTTTAAAGAAATTTATTTTTCTACATTCAATATTGAATATGTTATATATTATTATATCTATTTGACTCTAGATATCTTCTCTTTCTTTGTTTGTCTCTCTGGCTCTAATATTTTTTTAGGCTATTAAAAATATATTTAATCAACATGACTAAAATACTATTATATATATATATATATATTTATATATATGTTTGTTTTTGAAAGAGAAAGGATATTTGTTGAGGAATGTAGAAGGTAAGCAATGAATTTGATTTGATACTTGATGTTAAGGCATTCTACAATAACCTCCTTAAATAGTATACAATTTTCCTCGTTGAGACACAAAAGATCGTTCATATCTCTTCAAAGACATTTATAAAAGAAAAACATATTTTCAATTATCTAATTAAATGAGACTTCAAGAGTTATCAAACATTAATGAAAATACAATTGGTATTGTAAAGTAAAATTCATTATTAAAGTTTCATTATAATACAAATAATAATAGTTCATCAAAAAAAAATTTCGATTTTAAAGAAAGCATATCATAATCATAATATAATAATAAAGAATAATCATTTTATTTTAAATTGGATCTATCATAATTAATTTATGCTTCTGTATTATTATTAATATTTCTGTAGTGTATCGTACAAGCATATCGTACTATCGTATATTCAGGCAATAGATTAAATAATAAACATCCACCTGGACATCTCATCAAGTTTGTATGTGCAAAGTTTATTTAGTATGTTTGAAGTTTGTATAAAAGTGATGTGAACTTTCAATTAAAAACATCAAATAAATAAATATAATAAATTAATTAATATTATATATATTTATCTTAATACCAAAACATTTAATAAATGAATAATAAAAATTAAAATTTAATTCTTTAGTTTAATAGAAAATTATTTTTTTATTTAATTTATTTAATTACTATAACATTATTACTATTTTATTTTAGTATTTGATAAAAATTAAATTTTAATTTATTCTTAGTTCAACTTTTTATATAAATTTTATATTTAATTGATATTTTAGTCTTTCAAAAAATTTTGACAGTTTAAAAATTATTTTATTTAAATTATAGTTTAGTTATTTGTATATATACAAATCGTAAAGTATTCTATTATAAAAAGCGCATTCCCATTTAAAAATTTTAGGTATACAATTTATATTTATCCTTTTATTATCATTCATAATAACTTTTTAAGTATTATTATTTCGTTTTTACTCTCTCTCTCGCCAGAGATAGTATTGCGATCACGAAAATTTTCGATGTTGAGATTTTGATGTTTTTATACGTTTTGAAGGTTCCTGAATCATTTTCACTAAGGTTGAGAAAAATGTCTGTGTGTGTGTGTGTGTATGTGTGTGTGTATGTATGTAGACAAGATTGCGCAAAAACGGTTTGAGCTAGAATGATGAAATTTGGTACATGAGCATTATTCAAAATTCATAGTTTTCTATCAACTTTTGAGAAATGTAGCTCAACCGGAAGAGGGTCATTACCTACAACGTTTTGATTTTTTTTCCTCTAAAGTGACCGTAAAAATAAAGATATATGTTTGATAATTTTTCACATGATTAATAATTGTATAAAACTCCTATATATAGAATTTCAGCTTGATTGACTCGCTGAAAGTACCAGAATTAATTTTTTAAAACTGCAAACTCACGCGCCAACACGTGCCATGGTGCCATCAATAAAAAGCCAAACATGCGCTGGTTTAATATTTATTATTTATAATTTATAATTAATTAAATTGAATTTAAATATAATATATTATGTTATTTAATCAATTCAAATTGCGAGATAGTCGAGTGGAGACACTCCAGCTTATTTTAATAGAAAAATCACGTTTTTTTTTGCAAAACAGAAAGACAATTTTCATATAATGAATAAATATTTGATGGCAAAAAACTGATCCAGATGATATTTTTAACATCTTCATTTGGAGTAAAGGTTTTACCGTCCAAAAAATTAACTAATGCCTTTATCGTGTCAGCTTCAATTGGCCTTCCAGTATATGGTCGACATCAAAATTGCCCCATTTAAATTTTGCATACCAGTTCTGGCACTGACTTATTGTCAAAATATCTTCTCCATACACATCCGTTAATTTCTTTTTGGCTTCAACAGCATATGTACCTTTACTATAAGAAAAAAGTAAAATATGACGAAAATGCTGCTTTTTGCTCTCACATTTAAAGGGTCCTAACTATAAAATTAGTGAGCATATCCAATTGAACTATTACAGACATATAATATAATATAATATTGCCTTTATTGGTTCATGATTCAATAATTACAATCATTTTTTACAGACATAACCATTGCTATATCAGCTCTCCAAACATATAATGCGGTTCAAGTGTGAAGTTGTGCTCGAAAAAATATAATTAAATTCCCTGGTGGAAAAATACAAAATTACTTTCCGAACAACCTAATATAATATGAATAATACTACAATAATATAATTTTATTTTAGATACATAATTTATTCGTATTTACCGAATTAATGCAAAAAGATTTTATTCAACAATTTAGATTAAAAAACAATGGAGAATATTATTTACTTTATTCTATATTTTTTTTAATTGTAAAAAATTTTATTTAAAAAACTAATTTTTAAAAAGATATAATGATAATTAGTAGTATTTTAGAAATCAAATAAAAAAATTAAATTAGTAATTATGTGTTTATAATTAGTTAATTAAAGTATATTAACATAATATTATATTTTATAATAACTTATTATTTTTAGAGTAGATTAAAATTTTATTTGGTATATAAAAATCACATAAATATATTAATAATTGAATGAATATGAATTGAACTTGTGATCATATTTAATATAAAAATTAATATTATTATTATATTCATAATTTTATTATTTTTATTAATAAAAATAAGTACATATTTTCATTTTATCTTGAATTAAATTTACAAGATAAAGATTAATTAAATATCAAAATTCCTCTATTCCTCTAAAGGCTGTAATGAACTTTGAATCATTATTTAAATTTCTGAATTTATATTTTCTTAATTTGATTTCATATATTTCTTAAAACTTATAAATAAATATTTATATTATTTAAATAATATTTGTATTCAAGTTCAATCTGAACAGTTTAGCTTAGATATGAAATAATTAATTATTAGATACTTTATATTTTATAGTAGTTCATTATTATTATTATTATTATTATTGGAGGATATACCCGGAGGATCACGCAGAGCTTTAAATAGAAATTATTAATTATTGAAATTTCCTACGCCCGATTTAGTCGTGCTAACCACTAAACCACTCAACGGTCTACATAGTTTAGTTCATGTTAGGATTTATTTATTGTTTATTTTCGTAAATTATAGCTAATATTATTATTAATTCTTTTCTGGCTTTTGACGGGGTAATAAAAACAACGGCTACGGCCTTCGGGGGCCTAGTTCCTGATACCAATACCCCACCAAACTATCATGAAAGTAAAAATTTAGTGTTAAGTAATAAATATAGCGAACGGATTGTGGACCTCTTTTACTGTTTCTTGAATAGAAGGATTTAGTGAAAAGTGTTAAAAGTAGGAATGAGATAGAAAAAGAAGTTTTTCTATTAAACACTATAACCAGATGTCATAAAAGTAAATTATAAAAAACTGGTATTAAAAAAAACTAAAATCAATTTATAGTTATAACGCAAGCATAAACGTACCCATGAAAGAGTGCGCTCCCATCTTATCCTTAATTATCTCAATAACCGTCAAAAATATCAAAAAATGATTATAAACATAATAAAACACCATTTAAATTCCTATTAATGGAAGTAAGTATAATATTTATATTTATTTATTCAGTAAGATTCCCGCCTTCCTCTTTGTGAGGTTTAGACTACATTTTACTATTTAAAACTATTAAATTTTTTCTATATTTATCAGTAAAAATTAATTTTAATAATAAGATTCATGTAAGATAATAAGATATCAAAATACAACACATAGATAAATATATATTTTTACTCTCTCTCCTCTCTTTTTACCACGTTTTTCTTAGCTTGCTTTCTTGTTTGTTTATCTGTTCGCGTCAAATCTTGCAATCGAAATTTCGACCACTTCCAGTCATCCAATCGCTCTGAAACTTTTCAGAGTTATGTATTCTGGATGACAATACAATAAAATAACACATTCGTAGCTTGCAAGTGTTTAATTAGAGCATAATTAATGAATATTTGTATTTTGTTAACTTAAAAAGGAGAAACAATAATAATACAACAAAAGGCCCTTTCCAAAACTTACCTTTCTCAATACATAATACAAAAGAAGAAAACAACAAAAGGGACTTTGTCAAAACATTAAAAATAAATAATACAGATGTCCATAGTCCGCTTGTTTAAAAAAATATTCAAGAGTTGATTCTAGTATGTATTAAATATATTCAATATATTAAATTTTAAATATATTATTTTTGATCTAAACGAATAGAGAATGGATTTTACATAAAATTTGTAATCATTTCACAAATTAATAATATAATAAATGACACATTGTGAATTGACGATAAAAATAAATATATTTCATTAGATCTTATTTTATTATACTAGCAAAAATTGTATAAATATATTTTTAATTTTCTTTCGAAATTAATTAAAAAATTTTAAAATATTTTAAATATAAAAAATATTGATACAATATCTAATACAAAAACGAGGCGGGATGCAAATATAATACATTAATTAATAATAATAATCAAAATATTAAAATCCGTTTAAATAAGAAGTTTGAAAAAATGTTCAGGTCGCTCCCCTCCAACTAAATGACAGTCCTGATCGTATGTTCCATGCTGCGAATTAAATTTGGATTAAGCATCATAAATTCTAAAATAATAATTAAATAAATTTCAAATAACGATTAGATATTTATTAAATGAATTACTAATAAATAATATTCAATCTAATGAAATAAAGAATCTCTATATATTATATACACGGTAAATGTATTAGAAAAAATAAAAAGCCATTTTTTTTTTATGAAAAATTTTGATTTTTTTAAATTATAATTTCTGACTTTTGATTGATTACATTTAAAATCATTTTAAAGTTATAATTTCGTCTTTACAAAGAGAGATAAAAAATTAATAAAATCAAAATATTGAAAAAATATAATAGGGAGGTAGAAAAAAGGTTCAAACTCCCCTCTTCTTATTTTTACTTAACGGGTCTTCTGATTGGTTGCCTGTTTCGACACACCTTTTTTCGACTTAAACGCCACCCTCAATTTCCTTCAGCTATCATTTGCTCTCTGCATCTCACCAAGTCATCATTAGCACTCTTGCTAACTGAGTGTATTTTACCACGTTTTTCTTAGCTTGCTTTCTTGTTTGTTTGTTTGTTTATTTATCTGTTCGGGTCAAATCTTGCAATCGAAATTTCGACCACTTCCAGTCATCCAATCGCTCTGAAACTTTTCAGAGTAATGTATTCTGGATGACAATACAATAAAATAACACATTCGTAGCTTGCAAGTGTTTAATTAGAGCATAATTAATGAATATAATTTTGTATGGGAAAATCAAAACAAAAAGTGTAAATATTTAAATTTGAAAAAAACCATTAAAAACCCGTTAAAAGAATAATATAATATGTATAATATTTAAAATGTAAATAAATTTGAAAGAAGGTATATTAATGTTTTGTACTGTAATTTAGAAAACAAAATTTAAATTTATGATGAGTTTTAGGCAATAAAGAATTAAAATATGACAAATTTAAAAATTTCTCTTTATAATTCAATTTAAATTTATTACTTTCAGGATAATAGTATTTCATGACTATTAAAGTCAATCAAAAAACTTAAAAGTAGTATAGGTCAAGTGAAATCGATTGCAATATATGAAGACTAAAAAGTAGAAAATAATACTTTATATAAAAAAAAAAACTTTTTTAAAAAACCACGTTTTTAACGCACTAAAAAGAAGAAAATAATTTTTCTGAAACCCCATAGGTACTGACATTACAAACAAGAGATATGATTTGAAGAAAATTTTCTATAACGTAAAACGTGGGGCGCAACTATGGCTAAAATATTCTGTATCGTATAAAAATTTATAAATAAATGTTATTAGGTACAAATTAATAGGATAAATGAATTCATATTTTAATTAGCTTCAAAAAGTAAAGCTTATAACTTATCGAAATTTTTAAAAGAGGTAAATTTAATTTATGAAAAGATTACCTTTAGATTACTAATAATATTCACTTTTAAAAAATTCTGATAAAAAATGACATCCTAACAATATTCTGGTAAATAATATAAGAAATTTAACTTGAAGAAATCTAAAACTAAATTTTGCTACTGCAAAACTTCTAGCAAATATTTAATATTTATGTTAATAAAATTTCTAAAGTGTAAATTGAAGATGTTTATTTAATATTAAGGAATTAATTTTCCAAAAAAAATTTACATTAATAAAAGTATTCTGTTGGATTACTAATAATATTCCCTTTTACAAAAAGTCTGGTAAAAAATATAAAACTTAAAATATAAATCCATGGATATTGAAATAAATTAATCAAAGAAATTATATTGCATTTAAAAAATTTATTATTATTTGCGCCCCACGTTTTACGTTATAGAAAATTTTCTTCAAATCATATCTCTTGTTTGTAATGTCAGTACCTATGGGGTTTCAGAAAAATTATTTTCTTCTTTTTAGTGCGTTAAAAACGTGGTTTTTTAAAAAAGTTTTTTTTTTATATAAAGTATTTTCCTTTTCCATTATTTGAAAGAACGTATACCATTTAGTTTTTATGTCGAGGTTAAATTTGTCTATCCATAAATAATTTCCCTTTTCCCATATCGTCCTTTAGTTTTGTCTTCATTTTTTCCATCCTTTGTTAATGTGTATGTCTATTTCTGTGCATGTCACTAAATGATCCAAAGTATTATAGTCTGTCTAAGAGTATTTGCATTTATTATGTTTTTCTTGTCTATTTATAGTCCCACATATCAGTCGAGTGCAAGTTTGTATGTTCTTTTCTGAAGGTCTGTTTTTTGTCAGATAAACTTCTACATTTACTGTGTCTTTTAAATGTCTGTAGAGATGTTTAAAGTCATATTTTTATATATTTGCCCACATTGTCTGCATTTCATGTCCCAAGTTACTTTCAAAATGTCCATCAGTTGTGATTTCAGTTGTAGTTTCAATTTCTTTGTTATTATTGGTTTACTCCAATACCATTGTTCACTTTCCATTCTCCAGATGTATGTTAGTATGTTGATGTATTTCTTGGAATACCTAGTATCCACTTCGTGAATTTGTCTTTCATGAAAGTTAATACAAACTACATATTTTATTGAATATGTCATTAGTAAATTTTATATCGATTATAAATTCTTAACTGTATTGATAAGGCCAATAAAATTAATAGGAGAATCATTTAAGTAATAGAAAAATAGAAAAAAATTAAAAAATAATTGTGGATGGGGATATTGAATAGAATTCATCTATAGTCTAGAGTTTGTTTACATTTTTTTTGTTTGCTTATCGGACATCGCTTAATGATCTGACCTGAGTGGTTTTCTGTTGCAAGGCTATTGAAGAGCATCATTAGTCTTAATGAACAAATCGCGATTACTTATTCAGAAGCCAATTGAATGGACACGGTCCTAGACCTTGAAAGGTGGGCTGTCCAGATTTGACCTTTTGAAATTTTTTGCATGTCGATATACAAAGAAACATTTTTATTGAAAATAATTAGATCAAAAGATTAGTTAATTAAGGAAACACGACACTACAAGCGACCTGTCTTTTATCAAATTAAACAACAAAAGCTCACGTTTTTAAATAACCAATCAAAGATCCTATATTTATATTTATCACAAATCCAATCTGGACCTCTCTTCATTTTTAATCTGTTATAAATATCTACATCCAGGGTCCGCACTAGAAGGCGGTAAATTGGATATTTATCCGGGGCGGCAAATCTCTACGACGGCATTTTCGTTATGAATGTAATAAATTTTACGAATATAGGGGCAACAATTTATTCTATTGCCCGAGGCGATAGAGCAGGCTCTGCTACATCTTGTTTTTAGAAGATGAATTACAAAAAAAAATTCAATGCTTTAAAAAGTAATAAATAAATAAACAATAAAATTATTTTTTTTTGAATTTTTTCTCATTAATCTTCAGAAGAAAATTCTACAAAGACGTAATAAATATTGTATACAAATATTACAATTTTTTAAAATGTTTAATAAAATTAAATTATTTTTAAATTGGCTTTTGAAAGAAGATCATTATTTTAAATCTCGATAGTATATGTATTTTTTTCTCTTTTTTATTAATTATTAATAGCAATATAAATAATAATGATAGTTTAATGATAGTTTTAATAATAGTTGAATAATGGAAGGGTTGAACTGGATGTCTTGTCTACCAGTTATAAAATTTGTATTCTTTAAGTATCACAATCACTTATATATACATAATGTAAGATTTATATTATGACTCATTTATATTCATTTAAAATTTTTCAAGAAAATTTTAATAAAAATCCCATTAGTGAGAAACACTATCTGCACTATTGCTTCGTGCAATATGAAATTAATTTTATTAACCATATATCATCAATTCTGAAAATTATATTCAATATATTTTTAAAATGTATTTAATTTTTAATTTAAAAGAATTAATATAATATTATGAATTCATTTTTTTAAATAGTCAAACAACTATATGAATTGAAATGTTGATTTATGACA
Source organism: Labia minor (assembly GCA_963082975.1). NCBI lineage: Eukaryota > Metazoa > Arthropoda > Insecta > Dermaptera > Spongiphoridae > Labia > Labia minor. The sequence continues at coordinate 50,100,145 of OY720345.1, read as the reverse complement.
TAATTTTTATAAATTAAAAAAAAATTATTTATTTCTATTATTACTTAAAAAAATAGTATAAATATTATATTCATATAAATTTATAAAAAATACTGTAATAGGTTTTGATTTAAATTATTAAATGTTAAAGAAAACAAAAAAAAACATTATTATATCATCTTTCAACGTCTCTTTAGCGTAGGTTCAAGTGTCTTATTTTTATTTGTTTATATCTCTTCTCTTTTATTATCATTTCAAAAGAAAGTGTATTACATATTCATCTAATTTACATTCCAACAAGCTGAATAGGGATATTCATCACTCTAACATTTTTCCTATTATTTGTCTATTTTATTTATGAATATAATTCAATTATGGTTTAAATTAGAAACAAATATTTTATAATAATTACATTTGAATAATATTTTTTATATTTTAATATATTTTTAAATGATAATTACAATATCATAATTATCCGATGTCATTAATGAAATGTAAGTTTACTTTCATTCTATCTATCTTTCTATCTCTGTGATTCTACAAAACCCGAAAGTTCTTGGCCAAGTGTCCCTATCCTTAGCCACAACCATCCAACTCCCCCATTCCCAATCGGTCTCCCCAATATATTTTTTGACATTCTTTCCTCTCCCATTCTAGCCACGTGTCCTTTCCATCGCCGCCTTCTCGATTTTATAACCCTAACTACGTCTAGAGATGCATTTTATTATTTTCAAATATGATTTGGATATAATGATTTTCATATTAATAATTTTTTTTTCAATTGATTTATTGTATAATAAAATTGCATCATGAAATCGTTTTTCTCATCTGTTAGAGAGGCTGAAATGCATTTCCCAACCTAAAAAAATCAATTTAAAATTTTAAAGATGAGAGCTGTCTGTCAATATGTTGAAATTTTGATAAATAGTATTTGACATCTATTATAATATAAAACTAATTTCATCCACTAAAGGTATTTTCTTTTCTTTTTAATTTATTGAATTTTTTACTCAAGTTCAAATTTAATATTTTTTGACGAGCTAATTTATTTTTGTTTTTTCGAAAGATAGTTTTTCTTTTGATGAAATGCTTTTTAAGAAGGGCGTGCAGCTAAGTTAGATTAGATTCGAAAATCATAAACGAAATAAAATATCCCGGGAAAGAATCACGTAACATTTATAAAGAAATAAAATCAAGTCAGGATTTTTTTTTTTTTTGATCTACTAACTTTCTTTTTTTTAAATAGGTTTATAATATTAAACATCATTTATCCCTGAAGTTAAATCTTCGAAATTTAATTCATAATTCGGCAATTTGTTTTATTCCTTCTACCATTTCGTTTTGACTGGAGGCAATCCGCCTCTTCTAAGCCACACGACAGCGTCCATCTGGAAATTCATTCACCTTCTACTTAGAACAATTAAATAATCCTTCCATTGCTTCATGGCTCAATTACTTATTTAAAATCGATTCATACTTTCCCAATTGTGATGATTATGTCTCTGGAAGGATACGCTCTAATTGATTGCTGTAAAGTTCGAAATGGATGGTTTCAAGTTGAAAATCACCCGATCCATGCTTGGATCTAACAAGATTAGATCTCCAGCTTTAAACTTATAATTCAGAGAAGAAGGAACATTATTATATGATTCAATAGAATTTGGATGAAAGGAGAGAAAAGAGGGAGGGAAAATCTACAATAGATAAATTATATTTATATATATATATATAGTCTTCTTGTATATCTAAAGCTATTCTCCGATATATATCTGGAAGATTAACTCACTTCCATTTGATTTCCTGATAACATAATGGAAGTATCCACCTCCATCTTCATTTTGACGTCAAATAAACAAAACTTTTTTTATTTCAATAATAATTTATAAGTCTATTTTTTAAATTAAATGAATTGTGGTGGGCTATAAATAAGTATGATTTTTTATGTAAAAGGGGTCCTCTATCTTTTATTAAAAAAAAAAAAAAATTTAACTTTTCCTTATAAAATTTATTAATTGATTCATTGTTTTCCATATTCATCACTAGCAGTATCTATTATCTTTTCTTATTATTCTAGCAAAAATTGTATATATATATATATATATATAGATTTGTATATATTTTTGAGATATTAAACCGCTCTAAGGATTTTTTTGAAATTCACACCCTAGATAATATTTATAAAGATAAATGGATCTGTATTGGTTTCAGCCTCAGGAAAAATCAACTTTATTAGTATTTTCTTATTTTCTTAAATAGTAAATTTATATGAAGTTATCTAATTATAACAACATAAATATATAATATAGGATCAAATATTTTATCAAGTAAATTTGAATATATTTTTCATCTTGAAATGAAAATGAAGTTATTTTAATTAATTTGTACTAATTTAGAAAACAAATTTTTGATGGGTCATTTTTAGAAAACCCATTTAACAATTGTAAAAAATAATTAAAAAATTGTAAAATATTTAAAGTTTATAATAATAAATTGTATAAATTTGTTAAAGGGTCGAACTATAACTCGGTATTCCAAACCTAATATTTATTAAATCCAGAATATTACTAATTTTTGTTATTTGTGAGTTGATTTGAAATTTCATTAATTTTTGTATGTTTTATTTATTTGACTTATTTATTATGTTTTAAAATGATCATCTTTAATTTTCATTTCTAATAAATTCTATGTATGCTGTTTATTTAATTATTTATGGATTTAATTTTCCAATATAAATTTCAGATTGCCTATCTTATAGGGTTAAGTTTACCTTTAACCCGAATAATTTATATTATTCAAAAAAAAAAAAAAATCGAAATAATAATGTTAACGAATCTATAAAACAGTATATATAATGTGATCCATTTTATTTAAATATTATATCATAATAAATAACTAAAGCGAGAAATAAGAGCAGAGATTAAATAAATAATTATATCACATATTCAATAAAACTCATAAAAATAAATGATTTCCCATTCCACTTTAAATCTATAAACTAATTTTTATGGATTTGTTCACATGTTAATACCATTCATAATCCTAACAAGGCCCTGGGATGATCTTGGAAAGTGGTTTGACCATTTGAGAGAGCGTTTGAAAGGGAAAGGAGCATGCATACTCTTCAAACCTTCTCCATCTTATTTCCTTTCTCCCACCTCTCTCTCTTTTTCTCTCCCTCTCTTCTTTGCTCTCTGTACGGAATGGATTCATCTTCTTGAAAGGAGGAGTACTTCATAAGGAGGCACTGCTCGATCACTCGCCTTGTTCAACCTTGTCTACTCGATCTGGAGCAATTTCAAGGCCCTCACACTTTTTTTTAATGACCTCACGTCTTTTTACTCGCTTGTTTTTATTTACACTCATCTTTGATTCTATTTGGCATTGAACATCCGATTCAATGCAATGATTCAACTACAAATCATCGATAATCATTTCAAATGATTTGTCATTGCCTTTTACATTTCAATAAAAAAAAAAATAAAATAAAAATATATGATTTATAATATTTTATAAATAAATAATATTTTTACTAAATTATATAATTTATATGAATATTGTATGAACCACTAATTAATATTTGCCTTAGAAAAAATTATATCAGACTGTCATAGCAATTATAAATTTTTCATTTTATTGAGGTTAAATATAACAATTTCCATTTTCGGACAATTTTTGATATATTTATGATATTCCCAAAATTAAACCAGAGCCGATAAAAAGCAATTAGATGCATTTATTAAATAAATATCAAATATAGACTGCTCTTTAGAAGAATTTGAAGGATTAATATTAACGATTTTAAATATTTTTTTAAATCAAAAATGAAACTTACTTCCATTGCTTTATTTTTTTTTTACATATAACTAAATAAAATTTCAATATTAGAATGCTGAGATTACACCATTACAATCAAGAAATTATATCTTTTAGTATATTTATTAAAATATTATTACTATTTTTTTATAAATTTATTTTATATATGTACACGACCAGAGATGTATTGGTAAAATAAGAAGTAAGGGAAGTGGGAGCAAAAATGTCCTATTTTCAGCAAACTATTTTTTTCCATATAAATTTTTATTTTTTCTTATTCTTAACGAACACAAAAAAAGAAATTCTAACAGTAGATTTAAGTGGGATTGTCAGGTCATGAAAAAGTACTGGATCGTGTTCCGTTTCTGAAAAAAGGTAAGGGAACGTCGATCCCCCGCGTTCCCCTCCCAATACACCACTGTAAACGACATACCTATAGTTTATTATATACTTAAATATCATTCTGACACTTAATGGTATATTTATAAAAATTGTTAATATTCTATTTAAGAAAAAGAACAATAAATTTTATTCTAACATTTTTTTTGTTTCAGTTTAACTAATGCATCAAAATAATTTATTTCAGACAAATTTATTTCTGTTCTGTTGTTTGCTGTTTTTGGTTATTTAATTATTTATTTATTTACTGTTTGGAAAAGGTTCCTATTTTGAACCAGTTTTAAGGGTAACATAAAACACTTATATATACAAGTTTTAATTAATTAAATCTGAATGAAATTGATTTTAAATTTTTATTTTTATTTTAAATAATATGTTTTAAATAATATTTTATGTTAATTTTATAGAAAAATTCATAAAATAGTTTTTCTCTGAAAGTTTTTTTATATAAAATGTTTTATTACCTTTCCATTAACATATCAATCGAATAAAATATGTTGGTGTTATGATTTCATTAACAGTCAGAATAACAAAAATCACGTTGTTGGTATTTTTATAAAATCATAATTTTAATATTTTCTTTCAGTGTATTAAACATTCATCGTGTGTTTAATATAATATAATATCAAGATATTGAATGTAAACTAAACAGGAAGAACATTTGTTCTTGACAGATGTTATTTGATTTATAAACAAAATAAATTATCTTATTTATAGTATAGGTAATTTCTAGAAAATATAATACGTAAATTATTCTATGTATATTTATGTAAATTTTTGTGATTACTTGGAAACTTTTCATATATATTTTTTATCTGTATTTTCCCATTAACTTTGTATAATTTATGCATCATTTATTAATTATTATATTTCTCACTTTTAGCCCCGCCAAATGAACATTATCTTTTAAGTTGACTATTAAGAAAATAATTATCTAATATATATGAAAATTCAATAATTATTGCTTATTTTTTGGATGTTGTTATCTTCTAAATCTCGATGTATGATATCTTATTAAGATCAATATCTTAAAATTATATTTAAGCTTTTTAAAATGATTAGCTAGCTAATCAAATCAATTTTGATCTTTTTAATAAGAATCAATAATTTATAATTTAATTTTAATGTTTATTTTTTCAAGAATTAATTAATTTTTATTACTTGAAACAGTATAAGAAAAATCATTAAAAAATATTTAGATTTAAAAAATGAACTGGCAGACTGACATTGAAATATTGTATCTTTTTTGGATTTAATCTGAAAATTTTTTAAACGATTATTAATTTATAAAAGTAACTGAAAAAATAAATATAGCAATAAGTTAAAGATAAGTTATTAAAACACTGGGTTATAAGTTTCAATATAAATTTTATTTAACTTTATGACAGTTACATCATTATCAGAGGCTTGTATTATACTGATCAGTATAATATAGAGGTTTATAAATATTATAATAGAAGAGGGGAGAAATATTAAAATTATTTTTAAAAATTTAAATTATATAAATTATCATTTAAATAATTATTTAAATATTAACAATTAATGAAAAAGATTGAACAATATTCACAAATTCAGAAAGACTTATGCTGAAATCCCTCACTCTTCTTATTAATCTATTAATCCTATTATTTTTCTCAATTGGATATATGTATCTATATAATTAGTTATTAAATATTTGTGCGATAGATATTTGTTACGATCAATTATTTTTTATTTTATTTTTTCAAATTGAGGAGAAATTAAAAGAGAATTCAATTTTAATTAATAAAGATCGATATCTAAACGTCATAATAACAGAAAAAAAACAAAAGTGAATGAAAGCACTGATTTTGGTGAATGTTTGAAAGTCATGCATGTTAGATAAAATATTTCTAAAAACTAATTAAACTTGGTAAATTGGTTCTCACTATACTGAATGAACCAATTACGTGTAAATCAAATACATACAAATATTATATGTGTCTGGAAGAATTGAAAGAGATTGGGCAAAAGATGGTTTTATTTAAAGGGAAAGTATGATAATCATTTGAAAATTTGAAAATGGATTTGTTTTCAAATATAAAATTATTTATAATTATATATTTTTAAAATTTTGTTATAATCTATATTAACAATTAATTAATGTAATCAAATAAATAAATAAAGAAATAATTTTTAAATAACATATTAAGTTAATAGAATGTTGCCCAAATATTAAATATTTTAACATTATTAATTTATTTTTAATTATTGTTTGTTTTTTTTTGGAATTTCCTACTTTTTCTTTTATATATTTTTATAGGATTATAATTCATAAGTTAGGTTTAAAAAAAATAAATAAAAGCAATATATTAAATTAAAAATACATCTATGGATGATCAATGTAACATTTATGTGTTTCCTTCGATTTTCCGGATCCTTTACATTTGGTTATTTTCTTATTAAACATTTTACGTTAAATATTAATACTATAAAGAATTCATTTCATATTTTATATATTAATCATTTAAATAAACTGAGATATTAATAATTTGAGTATTGAAGTAATGATCTATGATTACATATTGGTTATACCTGATAGGAACGGGAGTAATAAATAATTATGACAAAGGTTTTCTTGAACAATGCGTTGATTTAAATAAAAAGCCATCAATAACTCAACGTTTTAGAAACACTTTAAAAAATGATAACAAAAATATTATTAAATAAATATTAAATGTTTTAATAATTTTAATAATTTTATTATTATTTGCGGATAGACCTTGAGGATCACGCAAAGCTTTAAAGAGATATGATTAATTATTGAATTTTCCTAAACCCTAACTGGAGTCTCAGTGTGGCAGACTGTCGTGCTAACCACTAAGCCACTAAAGAGTCACTTCTAATAATAATATTCATTATTATTTTTATAAAAAGGGGATAAAATTGGACAGGTACTTTCGGTTGTTGAAAGGTGTAGACTGTAGAAGATGGCGAATTGGAAAAAGAAGGAAAGTAATTGGGAGCTTACAACTTTTAATTGTTTAAAACAACTCTTCTCATTGATTTTAAAAATTATACATAATAATACAATTGTATAAAAAATGTAATACCTCACAGTTAAAACAAATTTTATAGATTAAGATTATATTTTATTATTTAAAAAAAAATTGTTCGGAAAGACTAAATTTTAATTTTTTTTTCCAACTATTTTGCAAGATTAATGACATCTATAAAACTAATAATCTTTTATGATGCACTATTAAAAGAATTATTTTCCTCGAATTTTAAAATTTTATCATTGTGAATGATCTTTGTTTTCTTGATTCCGAAGAGAAGTAACAAACAGGAAAACGAAACAATAAAAAACCACCATTGGAAGATGTTTTATTTTTTCCCTCAATTATATATTTTCTACAGTAGAATAAGTTACTCATCTATTTTTTCATATATTTCATAAAGAATAAATCCACATTTAGGTAGTAAGATACTTGAGGATGTGAAGAGAACTTTGAAAGTATAATGGAAGTGGTTTGTGAGAAAAAGTGACAGCTAACAAATTATCTAACACTTTGATGCATTTGTTAATAAATAACTAGGAAAAATTTTGAAAAAAAAACTTAAAAATGTATAATTAAATATAATTAACATAATTCAAATTAATATAAATAATTTATCTAGTAATTTATTTTAATAACTTATTATTTAAATTTTTTTTCATAAAATATTAAAAAAAAAAATAATTAGTAAATGTTATAAATTTAATTAAAATACATATAATTTTATTATTATTATTTATTTGGAATTTCTTAGAAAAAAAAAATATAAAAAATAAAAATAAAAATAATTTTATATTAAAAAGAAAAAAATAAATTTTCATAGGAAATATATTAATTGAATTATTCGAATGGTATTATTTTATGAGAAAAAAAAGGAGACTATAAGTTAATTAATATCACCTTGGATGAATTATCTACGGAGACATAATATAATCAAAAAATTTATCCATTTTTGCTGGTCTATTGAACTTGTATGTAAAAAACCACACTCCTTCAACTGACTTTTATATTAAAATTATTATACAGTGGTGCCTCACACAACGAACTTAATTCGTTCCAGGAGCAAGTTCGTTATGCGAAAAGTTCGTTATGTGAAACGCAAGGGAATGCAATACAACGGCAGCGATCGTGGAAGCTCGGGCGAGTTCGTTGCGTGAAACGAAGTTCGTTGTATGAATCATGAAATTTAGTTCATTATGGTTCGTTGTGTGCAGCGTTCGCTGTGCGAGGCGTTCGTTATGCGAGGCATCACTGTATTTCTAACCCTCTTCCATCCTAATTTTTATCCTCTTCTAATTCCCTTACATTTAAATTTATTATGTCCAATTGATTTTTCTTCAAACAAACTTATTTAATGGATTAAAAGAATCAATAAATCAATTTCTTATAATAATTCAAATATAATTTTTAATTAATAATTCAATAATAACACAATTCATTTATTGAAATAAAAATTTATTTAATAGTAGATAAAAAAAAAATCAAAATTACATATATATAAAAAAAAATTATAAAAATGCAAAACGCATTTTATTTTAATTATAATAATTTGTCGAAATTATATTTGTTAATTACCAATATAATTTGTGGTAATTCAATAATTGTATATGAACATGTTATGAAGAGCTATTAAGTTGTTAAATTTCGAATTAAATTTAGAAATTAGTCTTCTATTGATGAAATATAATAATTATAAATTCTTCTTCATAATTATGCATTTTGATTTGCATACACCAGCACACACAGAAACTGTTAAATTAATAAAATTATTTATATAAGCCTATACACATGAATAAGTATATAGTACCTGGTTCACCGAGCCGCCGCTCGGTACATTAAAATAAATTATTCCTTATGAACCATGAATATTTAAGATTAAGATTATTATTTAAAATAAATAAACGACAAAATATATGAAACAATTTCAAAATATATGAAACAATTTAAAAGAACATTAATTAAAAAGAAATAGTCATAAAACATACAGCCCTTAAACGTATGTATTAATGCACTGAAAGACAGAAAAGTAAGGCCTGGGGATTAATATAATATATATTTCTTAATTTGAATACAAAATATTATTAAAATAAATGATTTTAATTTTATTTTATTTCTAATATTTTGTGTTTAAGGAAGCGCTGTCCGGTGTTACTCGGCGCCATTTTTTATATTATTAAAATCCCTATTTTAAATTAAGAAAAAACTAACATAGATGATTTTTCCCAAGGCTGAAACCCACATACAGATTGATTTTTTACTATGAATATTTAAGATTAAGATTATTATTTAAAATAAATAAACGCCAGAGATAGTATTGCGATCACGAAAATGTTCGTGGTTGAGATTTTGATGTTTTTATATATTTTGAAGGTTCCTGAATCATTTTCACTAAGGTTAAGAAAAATGTCTCTCTCTCTCTCTCTCTCTGTTTGTGTGTGTGTGTGTGTGTGTGTGTGTATGTATGTAGACAAGATTACGCAAAAACGGTTAGAATCATGAAATTTGGTTCATGGGCATTATTCAAAAATTGTAGATTTCTATCAACTTTTCAAAATTGTAGCTCAACCGGAAGAGGGTCATTCCTACAACTTTTTTCCTCTAAAGTGCCCGTAAAATAAAGATATATTTTTGATAGTTTTGCTCATGATTAAAAATTGTATAAAACTGCTATATATAGAATTTCAGCTTGATTGAATCTCTGAAAGTACCAGAATTAATTTTTTAACACTGCAAATCTCACGCGCCAATATGTGACGTGGTGCCATCAACAAATAGCCAAACATGCTCTGGTTTAATAAATATTATTTATTAATTTTAATTTATAATTTATAGTTAATTAAATTTAATTTAAATATAATATATGTTATTTAATCCAATTCAAATTGCGAAATAGTCGAGTGGAGACACTCTTATTCTTTATAAATATTTTATATGGTGTGAATTTGAAAAAAAATCCTTAGAGCGGTTTAATATCTCAAAAATACAAATATATATACAATTTTTGCTAGTATAATAAGATAAGATATATATATAAATATAATTTGGAAATTTCTTTTCTTTAGTGGTGATATTTTTATTTCGTGATCATTGAATTAATTATTTATTATTAAAATGGTACAAAAGAAAAAAATAATGAAACTGAAATAGTGAAGAAGGATCCGTAAATTTTTTTTTTCTTTTCCTTATCTGGGACCGGCCAATTAAAGATTGGGAGAGTCATCCAAATTTACAGGCCTCTTTAGTAGTCCTAATAATAGGCAGAGCACTTGAATCTCTCGAAAATAATTGAATAGCTGGCTTATTTTGTACTTCATGCGGTCACAGGGTAGCTCGAGCTGATTCTTCTTCCGTCTAATAGAAAGGTCCGTGGCTTTGTGGGTGGAAGGAAGAGGACGTCTCTTACAACTCACGTTCTTACCTCTAATTAGCTCACCTCCACCAAGGAAATTCTTTTTCACTCAAAAAAAAAAAAAATTTCCCTCAATGTACGAACGAGCGCTTACTTAACCTTACCAATAAATTGTCTACTCTAAGACTACAGCATATGACATGTGCCCTAAAGTTGCTGATACTTGATTTTGGTAATCCTGGCAGGTGTTGACCGCATTTCGGGGACCACGCTGGGTCGTTATGCCTGTTCCGCCACACCTCGCTTTCATGAAATAAAGTAGCAAGTTGGAATGAAATACGCTTTGAAAAAAAAATAAGATGATCAATTTATTTTTTTTTTCTTAATTCAAAGCGATTGAATAACAGGGCGCTTGAAAAAATTATGTACTTGATAAGTTAAAATTATTACTATGATTGAATGAATAATTTATTATATTATCATAGATTTTGATCTTGATAGGAACAAAACGATTTAATATCCAACAAAGAGTGATGCTTTAAATTAAGACATTGGATTTAAGAGTTTAAAAATTATAAACTAAATGATTAAATTTGCATAATACATGTTTTATCAAATCTTATTTTAAATAATGTTTTTTATTATTCATTGAATTATTATTAAAAAAAAATTACTTTAAAACTAATATATGGAGTGATTATTTTTTTCAATGTTACGTTGAATAGATTTTAAATCTATTATTAATATCTTGAGTGCCTCCACTCGACTATCTCGCAAAGTTGAATTGGATTAAATAACATATATTATATTCAAATTAAAATTAATTAATTAAATTATAAATTATAAATTAATAAATAACATTTATTAAACCAATGCGTGTTGATGGCACCACGTCACGTGCTGGTGCGTGATTGCCATTCAGCGTGTTAAAAAATTAATTTCGGTACTTTCAGAGATCAATCAAGCTGAAATTCTATATATAGCAGTTTTATAAAATTTTTAATCATATGAAAAACTATCAATCATAAATCTTTATTTTTACGGTCAATTTAGATGCAAAAAAGTGAAAATGTGATATTTCTCAAAAGTTGATAGAAAACCACGTATTTTGAATAATGCCCGTGTACCAAATTTCATTATTCTAGCTCAAATCGTTTTTTTCATAGTCTTATCTATATACACACACACACACAGAGAGAGAGAGAGAGAGAGAGAGTGAGACAGACAGGCGTTTTTCTCAACTTTAGTGAAAATGACTCAGGGACCTTTAAAACGTATAAAAACATCAAAATGTCGACATCTGGCGAGATATCAAAAATTGATAAGTAAAATATTTAATTTAATTTATATGTACTTCGAATAATAATTATATAACAAAACCTATATATGTTTATAATCTCTCCCTCTCTTTGCAATAGATATAATTTTAATTGTCTTTTTTCTATTTAATATAATTAATGATTAATTGTATTTAAAATATATTCTTTGAAATGAATCAAGTGGCTTGTTCATCTTTTTTTGAAATATTAATATTTTACCAAACATTCTTTTTAAGAGTTTAAATTTTAATTATTATTATTATTATTATTATTATGTATTACAAACACTATTTTTGAGTCTAATTGAATCTACTATATATTAAATTATATTTTTATAAATTGAAACATTTATTTGAAATATATATGAAAATTATTTTAGAAAAACAAAATCCATAAAGAAAGGCTGAAAATTATCATTAATATTTTATTTTTTATTTATTTTCTTTTACAAATAACGATTAAATGAACTTACAAATATGTTTATTGCAATAACGAAACAAATTTTAAAATTATCATTAATTTACATTACAAAACATTATTAACAAATTTCTATATATCGAATAATTTGAAAATTTTCAATATTTTATTTTTTATTTATATAAATACATAGTGAAAATATTGATATGTTTATAATTGTTTTCTTTTCAGTTGATAAGTATAGAATTATTGAGAAAGCGAATATATATTTTTACAACTTTTACTTTTAATTTTAATGATTAATATTTTATCCCACACGATAATCAACGAAAAACAAAGAATAAACATTTTAAAATTCAATACATCTTAAAAATAATAATTATTATAATATTACTAATAATAAGAATAAAAAATAAAATAAAAATAAATCAGTTCAATTCACCTTTCTCTTATTTCGTAAACTTGTAAATAGAAATAGTTAATTCCATAATAGTAGCTCAATGAGGCATTTTAATGAGCGAAAACAGGCAACTTCCGGAAATCTAAAGTTTGATTTATAAAGTGTATTGGCGCTCATAACAAAAGATAACAAATGGCGCTGGCCTAGATGAATGATTGCTCTTTTGACGAGAATAATGGTGGAGCTGGAAGGAAGGTGTGGATTGCCGGGAACAATCATTTGGCCCACGAATTGTTTTAGGACGATTTTCTTCGGGTGCAAATGGCCAAAACTTTCTCCAAGACGTGACTTTAAGACAAGACCTTATCAGATGAACTGCTCTCGCTGTAATTTATACTCCCGTCATTAAGGAGTCATTATTTGTCCCCCCAGACGAGGTTGTCTTTAATTAATTTCTTCGTTAATAATTTACTATTTTATAGAAATAAATTCGAGGATTAAACCAAACAGCTTGCTCAGTGATTATTCATTAGAACAGGAGTGAAAAAATTTCTATCTATCTCGATATTTATATATATATATATTGGTGTATATTGAGAAGACAGATGGATCAATAAAAAAAATTCCAATCTACTGGGTTTTAACATTAAAAAGCAGCCCACAGACCCGCCATTTATCAAATGCAAATGAGCGAAATGTTATCGAGATAAGGGCGGACACTATTTGTAAACATCTCTTAACAAATCTCTTATGCTATTGATCATCCATGAAAAATTAAAAATGATAGTCATTAGAAAAAATTATTTATTAGCCCTTTTTTCATATCGTTTAAGAATCGTTCAATCAATTAAAAAAAAAAATTAATAAATTATTATATTATTTTAATTAATATTAATTATTATTAATAATTGTATTCATATAATATTATATTGGTTTAATAGATATATAAAAAAACCCTATGAAAGGACAGCACCTATCAAGTTGGCTGCCGTCTATGCAGGATAAAGGTGTTCTATGATCAGTACAACGGATCCTCTCAACTTTAACCTTGACTTTCTTAATCGGCTAATAGATATATTTAATATTTTTATTTTACAAATTCATAATTTCATTTAACGCTTATATTAATTACAATATGCTTATATTAAATTGATATTATATGCATATATATTTATATATACATCCACACAAAAAAACCACCCATACTCATATATCTGTAGACTTATGCTTATTATAAATATTATTTTTATAAAATATATATTTATTAATTGATGATACAGAGTGGCACAAGATATCTTTCAAATGGTCATATATTAAACACGGAAGCAGAGGAAAAACAAGTTTGCTATTGAATTACCACAGATTACAAAGTTATTTTTTGTAAATTACATTAGGCAGATGGCCTTTGTTTGTTCTATAACGGCTGCAACCTCGTTATTAACGGCTTGATTGAGTTCCTGAAAATTCCTGATACGGCTCTGGCATATACAAACGATATCTTTCGTTTCAGCGAAATCACTTGGCCAGTTCTGTCACTGGCCTTACTTTACCAGACGTTTTCCTGCAGGGATTCCTTAAAAGATCATATGTACCAGAACATGTACGAGATTACAGTAATCATTGAGGACTTACAGAAGTAGAAGAAGAAAAATGAAGATGTGCAACACTTGATGATATAAACGCAATGATGAAAAATTTACAAAATATAATATTGTTATTAATTTATTTATTAATAGGAAATTTTGTTGAATTTATAAAATTGTTTATTTTATTGATCTGTAAAATCTTACTAAAATGTCAATTACCTCTTCATCACCCTGTATATATATATATCATATTTTTATTATTTTTTTTTTTTAAGATAATTTATGAAACATTTCTCTTTTTTCCTACGTGTCATTTGTGGCAACTTTTTATTTTGATTTTATTTCAAACCCAAAAGTATTTCCATCGTTAATTATTAATTTATTTCAAGTGAAGTAAAGATATCTCGTCTTAAATATCGGATGTCAACCTCAAACAAGAGTTTCCAGTTTTTGACCTCTGCTGTTTGAATTTTATTTAATCTAATAATTTAATCTTTATATATTATACCATATATATATATAAATCATTAATGAAATCGTTTTTCTTTAAGCTCATTTACTTTTGAACATTCTCTGAGCTATGATCCCTATTTCCTTTTTTTAATGCTTCAGGGAGTAATATTTTTTTATTTTCAAATCTAAAACAATATTATGTCTAAGTGAAGAAAAGGAAATTTGAAGAATGATATTAAAGCGGATATACCAATAGAGTTTGATAAATATTTATAAAAAAATGCTTAGCTTATTATAAATCTTTTTAGTAACAGGTAATTTAAAAAAACTGACAATACATTTTAAAATTAAAAGATAAAACCGGAAATTTTCTCTTGAATTAATGGTTTGAGATAAAATACACATTAACATTATATTATAATAATTTATCATTATTATTATTATTAATATTACAATGAACGAATATGGTAAAATTTGAATTTTTTTTATATTATGTATTGAGGAGGAAGAAAACCAATTTATAAACTTTTATTTTATAATTTTTGAAAATATTTTTTTTTTCTCCTTTCATGGAATAATATATTATTGTATTATATATATATATATATATATATCAAATATAAAGTTTAGATTTTTTTTCTGGACTATATAAAAGTAATACAAAATTTTCCTTTTTTGCTCAATATAGTAACTTCTATTCTGAGATGTAATAAAATTTAATTAAGTAATAATTAAATTTTACACTCTTATTGAACTATTGCTAAAAATGATGCGTGAAATAACAAGAATGAAAATATGCCCCTTATATTTAAATTGAGAAAAATTTAACATATGTATGTGGGTTAAGTAAATAGATGAATAAAGTTTATTTCATAATTTTATTATTTTCACCAGTAGATAAATTAACTCTTCCTCAGTGAAAGTTAACTAAAACACAATCATATGTATTGGGATATTATTAATATATATATACATATATAAATTTATTACTCTCCGTTTATTAAACTGTAAAAATTTCACACTAAATTGGGAATCATAATTCCAGTAAAAAAAAAATTTTATAAACTAACTAATTACTCTATTTAATATAAAAAAATTATATAACGTATAGAAAAAATGATAATAAAAACATTAATTATTATATTTAAAGGCTTTTTAATTAACTAAAATTGTTCTATTAGTCTCGTTATATGTATATATAATATACTTATTTTTATATAGTCAAGAATAATGAAATTAATTTGTTTTCCAAATTATTAAGGTATATTGAGAGTTCATGAATCTTGAATTCTTCTAAAAATTTGGAGACTTTAATGAACTCAACCAAAAATTCCGACCAATTTTTTTTTTTCATTCTTTTCAAATTTCACCAGTTGAAAGAATTTTAACTACAACTATATAATTTGAATTGATGTTTCAACAGTAAAAAAAACAGATTCTTAATCTAGAAATTGATACAAATAAAGAAAATCTTACTTTTAAAAGAAAGATTTTTATTATATTTAAATAAATTTAATAAAATTAATTAAATAAAATTTAATTTAATACAATTTTTGTGTTAATAAATTTTATTATAATATTTTAATTTATTTAAAAAGGTTTAATATAATCAATTTAACAAAAATACAAAACAAACAAAACAATAATGAAGCATATTAACAAAAAGCACAACTAAAATGAAATGTTGAAATTTGGAACGATCGTGACTTTTGTTTGATGACAACCTTAATGACTAATCAACAATCATTAATTGGAGAGGTCAGAGCTTCGCGACAATCATGAGTAAGTAAACTGGTTGGCCAAATGTCAACAGGTCGGGTCCTAAAGAGGTGAGAGAGAAGAGGGGGACCGAAAGTGAGAGTGTCGGACCACAAGCAATTTGGCTAACTTGCATATGAGCTAAAAATTCCTTCTGGAGAAACAAGATCTGTTACTTCATAACAGATTGGGTTCAAATTGAAGAGGGGGGAATCCAAAAAACGACTCACGACAGTAAATGGCTCTTATTTCAAATCAGGATATTCTCAAATACAGAGAAAAGAAATGCAATAAAATCTTATGATTTAGGATGTACAAACCAAATTGTCTGGTTCTTTAATATCTATAAAGAAAATCTTAATGCGTGAAGTTTCTTTCATTATTCATTTATATAATCGTGGGTTTCATAAATCTTATTATCGAGAATTAAACAATTTGACAAAACAAACATAACATTATCTATAAATAGTAAATCAACTACTAGAATTTTTTCTTTTATTTATTTATTATAATACTATATATTATCTTATACTATTCTATAAAATCGTTAATATTACAAAATAATACTTGAATTATTAAATAAATATATTTTTTTATTGGTGTATTTAGAATTAATCTTATAATTTATGAATTTATTTATTCTTTACTTCGTTTTTGTGAACAAGCATAAATTTATTTACAAATTTGACACTTTTACTTTTGACACTTTTACTCTGTCATTTTGGTGTTCACTCTTCACTTCCATTCACACCATTCACTTATACTCAAGAAATTATTATTATTGGATTTATGGTACTCAAATATTTTTTATTCTACTCCTTAAAGAACAAGGTTTTTTTAATATTTTTTTGATTTTGTTAAGTTTAATTAGTTTTTTTTTTAAGTACAGGAGTTGAAAATCTTCAAAAGGTACCAGGGGGGAAGTGCTTCAGAGCAGAGATGCGCCCCTCCTGGTTATGTAGGATTTTTACCTCACTAAAAACACTCTCCTGTGGGTCACGGAGATCTCAGACCGCGAGCATTCAAATAAGTTGACCTGTGGCCAGGTCCGAACCGACCGACTGTTTGAAATAAATTAATTTCCAGCTACAGAAACAATTTCAAATAATTTTAATATATCTATTAATGTAATAAAAAACAGATATGGATACATAAATAATAAATATAAACATTTTTAATTTTATTTTATTTATAATATATATGCAAGACCAGGCTGTGACGTCATGAATGGCTGGATGACGTCATATAATTTTAAATCAAGAAAAAACTAATAAATATGATTTTTCTCGAGGATAAAACCAATACAAAGTGCATGATTCGTGGTGATATATAAAAAAATCTCCTTTGGTGTGAAAATAACCCTTTCCTTCCTATCGTCGATCGCTAATACTACCACTTCCGGTTTCCGGAATTGCACCAAAAGTTGATCAATTCATCCCACTGATGCATTAAGTAAATATACCAAATTTCATCAAAATCGGTTGAGCCGTTCAGGCTGTACACATCTATACGGACGGACAGACGGACGGACGGACAGACGGACAGACATCATGCTAAAAATACTTTTTTCTGTTTAGAAAATGCATGATTCGTGGAGATATGTAAAAATCTCCACATGTGAAATTTGGTGTGAAAACAATACCTCCCTTACTATCGTCGGTCGGTAAAAAGGTTTGATGAGCGGTAAAACCAGTGTCAGGGTGACGCCACTTTATTAATTTTAAAAAAGTATGCCCGGAAGTACCCGTGTCCTGTAAAAAATTGACACAGGTAAAAATTTATTTCTCTATGCCGCTGTCGATCCACGATTTTATCTGAGGGACTAATTTCTTTGTCCATTATCCAAGGTTACTTTGCCAACGGCTCTGCCAGCGCTGAAGTGTTTCCTTTCTTGCCTCTTGCTTGTTCATTCCGGTCAAAAAAATCGTTCTTTGTTCTTCAGCTAGGAGATCTATAGGAATAATTCCTGCTCTATTAAGAGAACCTCCTCCCCACCAACCGTGCTATAAGCGTTGGTAATTCTTAAGGCACATTTTCGTTGAACCGATAGTAACCTTTTCCTATATTTCTTAATCCTCATGGCAATAGCCCAAATCTCCGATTCATATAACATGATCGACTGGGCCGTTACCATAAGGAGTCTTCTCTTGCTCTCACTAGGACCACCGATATTTGCCATTAGTCTCGAAAGAGAGGCCACAGCCCTTGCCGTGATGTCAGCGATATTCTTGATATGATTCCAGAAGGTTAATTTGCCACACAGAATCATCCCAAGATATTTAATTGATTTCTTCGCCTGGACCTGCTCAGTGTCGACGACCATTGAAATTTCCGTGGGAATTCTCTTTCGAGTGATAACCATAATTTCCGTTTTTGCCATCGCGAGCTCCAAGCCGTGATCTTCCATCCAGGCTCTACTCTTCTCATGGTCATGTTGAGTTTGTTTGTTTTTTCTCGCCCACTAGAAACACATCGTCGGGCATGGTGAGACGGAGTAAACCATCATACGCGACATTCCACAGGTCTGGACTGAGAAAAGAGCCTTGCGCAGCTCCTGCAGTAATAATCTTACGAGCTTTTCCATCAGCTGTTTCGCATATCAAGTTGCGATCTCTAAGACAGTCCCGTATTATCCTAAGAAGATATTCCGGAACATCAAATTTATATCGCAGAGCTTGAATCATATCCACCCATCTAGCTGTATTGATGGCGTTACGCACGTCCAGAATGACCAGAAGCACCAATGGTGTGTTCTGTGAACATCCTATGTTTCTAGCCTGGTCGACAGCATCAACTACTTTAGATATGGCGCTTATCATGGAGTACCCTTTACGAAAGCCGTGTTGTCGATGTGAAAGGTCGCCAGCAGATAGTATTGCTTCCTGAAGACTAGGTTTTAACAACTTTTCCAGCAGCTTCCCTGATGTGTCAAGCATACACAATGGCCGATATTCAGAAGGATTTCCTTTCCCCTTAAGAATCAAAGCAAGTTTAGCTGTCTTCCATGTTGACGGGAAGACTTCAGTTACGTTCAGCAGGCATTGTACATTTCAAGAAGAGGCCTGGGATGTTTTCGAGCAATCACTTTGAGTGCCTCAACTGGGGCACCCCGTCTGGTCCCGGAGCCCTCCCACTTTTCATCGATTTAACCGCCGTTCTCAGTTCTTCATTTGTGAAAACCGGGAAAACTCCAACCATCGAAGAGACAGTTTCATCTGGCCTTTCAGGATGACTTGGAAATAGTGAATTTTAATTAGTAATTAAAATTCATTCATTTCTATTAAAGATTTTATTCATTTATTTTATTTTTACTTAAACAACATTTTTTTAATAATTTCTGAAAATATTATATTAAATACAGTAGAAGTCCATTAGTCCGGCATCCAACAGTCCGGAATGCCCGATAGTCCGGCATCGCTGCGGAAAATTGTAAAAATTTTGATTTTCTCCAAAAGTGTGTCTTTAAAGCAAATAAAAACGCTCGAGAGCTATTCCCCTTTTGTGATAGGTAAATTTTCAAAACCCAGGGCTTTTAAGAATGCACACTTGCCTGTCCAATACGATTCTCAATCAAATTCGTGGATGACTGCGTCCTCTTTAAAGACTGTTTTTTCACCACTTTGTGCCTGAGGTCAAGGAATCCTTCAAAAGCCTTGGTCTACCAGAAGATACTAAAGCCATCCTTCTTTTGGACAATTGCAAAGCCCACCTGCCAGTAGATGAGTTAGTTTCTGGAAATATTGTTGCTACTCTGTTCCCACCTAACGTAACATAACGTAATATCTTTGATTCAACCCATGGACCAAGGGATTATTCAAAATTTTAAATGCTTTTATAGAAGGTCTTTTATTCAAGGCCTGTTAAATGCCGACTGTGACTAGCTACAGTGCTTCAGAAATTATTGATTTCCATATCATTAGAAATAGATTTTATACGCCAAAAGTCAAGAAAACAAAAAGGCATTCGTGACTTTTTTAAATCAAAGTGAAATATTTTTTACAGTACGTGTACATACATTATATGAAATGTAAAATAAACTTTGTGGTATGTATTTGCATACTGTATTTTTAGTTTAATTATTAATCTAATTGTTCTTATAATTACCGCCTGATAATCCGGAATTTCCGGTAGTCCGGCACCGAGCCGGTCCCGAACGTGCCGGATTATCGGACTTCTACTGTACCATTATTATTTTTTTAAGTTTTCTTCTTTTCCAAATAATCTCTATTTTTTATTTTTATTATTATGATCCCTTATATTTAGTTAAATAAAAAATTAATCTTAATTAGTAAAAAAAATTTAAAAAACTTAAATAAATACACATTCTTTTTCTAACAAAACCACAACATAAGATTCTATAAAAAATAAGATTATACTTAATTGACTTTTTAGATCATTTTAAATAGATATTATTTCTGTTTCTTTTGAAAAAAAAATTCTAATCATTGTGCAGGTATTTTTGATTAATAAGATAATAATAAATAAACTGGAGTCTATCTCGCAAATTTGAATTGGATTAAATAACATAATATATTATATTTAAATTAAATTTAATTAATTATAAATTATAAATAATAAATATTAAACCAGCGCATGTTTGGCTTTTTATTGATGGCACCATGGCACGTGTTGGCGCGTGAGATTTGCAGTGTTAAAAAATTAATTCTGGTACTTTCAGCGATTCAATCAAGCTGAAATTCTATATATAGCAGTTTTATACAATTTTTAATCATGTGAAAAACTATCAAACATATATCTTTATTTTTACGGTCACTTTAGAGGAAAAAATAATCAAAACGTTGTAGGTAATGATCCTCTTCCGGTTGAGCTACATTTCTCAAAAGTTGATAGAAAACTACCAATTTTGAATAATTCCCGTATACCAAATTTCATTATTCTAGCTCAAACCGATTTTGCGTAATCTTGTCTACATACATACACACACACACATTCACACCCACACAGACATTTTTCTCAACCTTAGTGATAATGATTCATGAACCTTCAAAATGTATAAAAACATCAAAATCTCGACATCGAAAATTTTCGTGATCGCAATACAATCTCTGGCGAGATAGTAAAAATGAATATATTATTATTATTATGTTAATAAATCACAGGTTTATAAAATAATCAAGTATCAAACGATAAACTTATTTCAAATCAAATATTCTCTTTTTCTGGAAGTAATAATCCTCAAGAGCATAGGTTCTTAAACTTATGTACTCCACGGACCCCCACTTGAAAAAATTTTTTTTGACGGACCCCCATCACAACTTTAGGTACTTTACGTCATTTTATTAATTAATTTCTGGCTTACGATCTCATAAGGACAAGGATATATGATGAATATTTCTAACAGTGATTGGTGAATAACGATTTTTTTGCATATTGTAGAACACATTTTATTAGAAATTATAATATTGAAGAAAGAAAATACAAACATTGTCATAGCAACAAATCTCACAAATTATAATGGGTACTTACATTAAATTCATATAAATATTTTATAATTTTTTTCAGAAAATATTAAATAAGAAATATTTTAAAAAATAACTGCATCTATCTCATTAAATATAACTTACATATTTAATGAGATGTATGCAGTTGTTTTCTTGAAACAAGAATCTCAATATCTGGCTTAATATTGGAAACTTTTAATCTAAGATCCGGCTCTACATTTAATTTGTTTCTATATTTAGACTTAATATAAAATAGTACCGAAAAAGCTTGTTCGCATAAATATGTTGTGCAGAATGGAATCAAGTGTTGAAGTGCTTTATTTGCAAGCGCAGGATAATCTGACCTGAGAAGTAACCAAAAGTTGCTCAATTCAGTTTTGTTAAATTTTAGTTTATAAGTTGTATCACATGATAATTCCACGAGAATATCTTGTTCAGGTGCAGATAAATGTTTAGCATTTGTAATTTCCATATTAAATGGATCTCTGATCCAGTTATTGCAAGGATCAGGAGTAGAAAAATACTTCCTGAAGTTGCTTTTCAAAGTAATTAAATGTTCAACAAATAATTGACGCGTTTGATTAAGCAATTTTTCACTGGAGCTTTCTATGAAATCATTGAGAGTTGGAAAAGACTCATATACACCGTTCTGGATGCGTTTCGACCACAAGTCGATTTTTTTAATCATTGCTTCTATTTTATCTTCAACTTTAAATATATTTACAACAGTACCTTGCAGGCTCAAATTAAGTTCGTTCAATTTTGTAAAAATATCAGTCAAGTAAGCCACCTTAGCTAACCAGATAAAATCATTGAAACATTCGGTCAGTTCAAAATGCGCATCTATTAAAAACAATCGTATTTCATCTCGAAGCTCAAAAAGGCGAATGAGTACTTTCCCGCGGGACAACCAACGTACATCTGTATGTAATAATAAATGTGTATGTTGACTACCCATTTCCTCACACAAAATTTTAAAAACTCTGGAATTAAGTGGACGAGCCTTAATGAAATTGACAATTTTAACTACTTCGTCTAATGTTCTTTTCAAATCTGGTGACATATTTTTGGCTGCTAATGATTCTCTGTGAATGCAGCAATGATTCCAAACAACCTGAGGCGCAACATTTTTAATAAGAGCAATCAATCCAGTTCTTGTACCTGACATTGCACGAGCACCATCAGTGCAAATTCCAACACATTTTGGCCACTCTATTTCATTTTCGGTTATAAAATTATTCAAACTGTTAAATATGTCATTAGCTGTCGTTCGTGAAGGTAGTGAATCACAAAACAATACATCTTCTTGTATTTGATTTTCAAACTCATATCTAATGAAAGCTAACAAATTGGCATTATTAGTGACATCAGTACTTTCATCCAATTGTAATGAGTAATAGTGACTTTTGCGCACTCTCGATATTAATTCTTCTTTTATATTACATGACATGTCTTCAATCCTATTCTTAACCGTATCATTTGATAATGAAATCAAATTTATATCGTTTGCTGCTTTAGTTCCTAACATTATATTTGTAATTACTTTTGTAGCAGGAAGAATTAATTGCTCTGCTATATTATGCGGCTTTCCTGCTTTAGCAATAAGTAGAGCTACTTCATATGATGCCATTACTGCTTTCTTACTCATACCACCAGATCCCGTCTTTACCATCAATTTCTGACTTGAATTAAGTTCTTCTTTTTTCATTTTAAAAAATTCGATAGACTTACTAACATGCTCGCTGTGCTTTGTTTGTAAATGACGTCTGAGATTAGCAGGTTTCATACTTTCATTGGATAAACTTTCCTGACATAGAACGCAGACTGGTCTTTCCACATCATTGTTGCAAATATAAGTAAATCCAAATGATAAATAATCATCCGAATATTTTCTAGTTTTGCGTTTCTTGGTAGAGTTTGCTGTTGATGCCTCATCATCTGATTCTTTCCGTTTCTGTGTTGAACCAGTTTGTAGCCAACGATCCATTTTATGGAGTAATTTATTAACATTGAACTACAATAATATAAATATAATATAAATATAATATAAATATAACGAATTATTATTTACTAGCTATGTTTTAATATGATTTTAAATGAATGTTTTAATATCATTTTAAATGAATGTTTTAAATCATTTTAATGAATGTTTTAATATCATTTTAAATGAATGTTTTAAATCATTTTAATAAATGTTTTAAATCATTTTAAATAAATGATTTAATATCATTTTAAATGAATATTAATTTATATAATAAATATATTTCGTAATTTGATTCTAAAATATTATTAATTTCGTAATTTGATTCTAAAATATTATTAATTTCGTAATTTGATTCTAAAATATTATTAAAATAAATATTTTTTATTCATAAAACTAACTTATACTTACTCTCAAAAACAGCCTTTCTGGGAAATTGCAAAATGTGTTTAGTGTTTTTATAAAATAATGATCATGCAAATTACACTAAAAATTAAAAAAAATTATTAGCTATAATAAACTATTATTAGCTATAATTTAATTATAATTAATTAAATTAATAAAAATAATTTAAAGATACAACTCGTTGAGAAATGAACTTATAATTAACATTAATAAAAATAATTTAAAGATACAACTCGTTGAGAAATGAACTTATAATTAACATTTGCTTTAAAACTGTTTAAAACCCCAGAGTGGACGCTGACAATTTGGGTTTTTCCGGGTAAGACTGTCCCCTCCCCTGGTTTTCCCCAATAACAAAGTGAAAGAAAATTCCCTTATATGCCTCCCCTTCCGAGCCCCTAAGAGGGGTTATTTTAAAGGAACAATCGAAAAATGATTTTAAATGAATGAATGGATGAAAATTCAAATTTTATATATAGTTTTTTATATATGTTTATTTATTCACAAAAAATTAATTGACATAATTATCAATTTAATAAAATAAAATAGTATTATTAATAGTATTAAATTATAGCCGTAATTCTCTAGGAGGATATAGTTAAACAATGAACTTTAAATATTTATATATGTATATATTTTTACGATGATTTTTTTCCGAGGACCGCGGACCCCCAGTAAAGGCTTCGCGGACCCCCAGGGGTCCGCGGACCACAGTTTAAGAACCACTGCTCAAGAGCATACATTTATTTTTATCTTTCAGATTGTACTTATTCACATTATATTTCATTCAATACAAACATTTTACATGATTTTGATTTTTTATACAATGAAGCTAGATTTCATCATTGATATATAACTTTATTGATTTTTTTTTTACTCGTGATAATATCAGGTCACTAAACAAACTAAATGAGTGATCTAATCCATTTTCTAATTTTTTTTTTAATTTTATCTTTATTTTATAAATGTAACTCTTATTAGATAATAAAAGATTAGTTTCATTTTTTAAATAAAATCAATTAATGTTTTTTTTTTTATAAAATTCATATAATTAAATTGAATTCCATTATTATTTATCTATTAGGATGAAAGTTAATAATTAATTATAATCAATCGTGCAAAAATCAAGGAATTATTAATTAATTAATCTTATTAATAAAATAAAGTGTCGATATTTGAGTTATGATTCAATTGTAAATTATACACAAACAAAAAAAAATCCCAGCAGAAGTCATGAATGGAATTCTCTTCAAAAAACATAACTAACACTTCGAGGTAATGAGTAGTAATGAGGAGATGGTTGCGGATAATCAGGAGCAATTTTATACCTACATAATCATTTTAATGCTTAGATAAATAAATGTATCAAATGTATAAAAGTTTATTTTATTTCATTTATTTATTTATTTGATTTATAGAATTCAAAGCGTTTATTTTCATTAAATATCGAAATTTCATTTTTAATTTGATTACATAATTTTTTATTTACATATATAATTATATTAACATATAAATATTTATATCAATGTATCGATGACAGAAAGCGGAAATATCTTGAAAATTGTTTGGAATGATTTATTATTCATATTCTTGAATTGTAAAAGAGAAGTTTTGTCATCTTCCTACATCAGCAAGTTTAATGTTCGAAATTTATAGATAAAAATTTTAGAAATCATTTTATAACCTTGCTACGAAAAATAGTATTGAAATTTAATTATTTCATACGAATACATAGATAATAACCATTTTTTATTATATAAATAATATAAAATAATTCCATTAATATTTAATATATTTTTTTAAATGTTCTTTAAGGTGTTAAAAGAGTATGACCTATTTTTTAATTAGGGTTCATACTTGTTGAAAGAATATTTCTAATCTCTAAATCTCATGTCATTACAACAGATATATAATTGTCCCGGATAAACTGACACTATGAAAAACTATAAAACTGAGTTACGGTTAATTTGTCTAGAAATGCAATCCTACATTCAATTCACACAATTTATTTTGCAATCCTTCAAGGCGCTCTCCAAATCATGGAAACTACCTATCTAAAATGGAATCAGAAGATTCAATTTATAATTGAGAAACTTTTGACAAGTCTGAATTGGTGTGAATTAAAATTGGAAAAATTTAACAAACAACAAATTCAAACAAATAATGATCATCCTTTTTTTGAAAAAAAAAAAATTAATAGTCATATGAAATTATTTAACATTTATTTATTATTTAATTATTTACTTTCTAATATTACAAAAATTTATGTGAAGGCAATTTGTTATTTTTAAAAAAATTTTTTTTATGTTTTAAATGTCATCTAAATATTTTTATATCTACCAAAACTTAAATCAGGTTTTTTTTATAAAAATATAGGTAAATAAATTTATCCATTTTTTATAGTAATCGTAATTTTTATTTATTATTATTTATATTTAATAGAATGATTAATAGGGTATAAATAAATATAAATAATAAAATTATACTATTTTTATTTTTTTAAAGAACAAATGAAAAATATATATATAAAAGCGTTATTAGCTAAGAAGTTGAGTGTTAACCCATTTCTGTTTTATCAATTATTATTAATATTTATTATTATATAAATAACTATCGTACATTAATCTCCTGATCTTTTGGGCCTAAAGTGAATATTGGAGAACTGCAACAAATTCAAAACAATTCCTCAGAATAATTATATTCATCTAAAACGAAGGTGTCTAACAATTATTGTATAATTTAACAAAATATTATGTATTTGATAATACTTCTAAATTTTTTATACTTTTCACATTTTTTCTATGATTCCTGCTTAAAAATGCCTTTGATCTGAATAAATGTTTAAATATAAATATTTAGTGAAAATTTTCAAAACAGGAAATGGAAGCAACAAAATCGTCGTGTACTACTAGAAATATTTGTTTAATAATCTTTTTGGGTGGTCTACTCGACAAAAAAAAAAGCTTAAACGATACAAATAAAATTGTTCACAAAATTTTTTATCCTTTTATATTCAAATATAAATTTGTATATTGATTTAAAAAAGTATTTTATTTATATTTGAAAAGAGTTGGTGAGGCCACTTAAAATTCTGTTGTTTTAATTTAAATCATATTAAAGTCAAAGTTACAAATTAGGTTATAAAATTTTATACATTACATTTTAATAGCATGGATATTTAGAAATTATAAAAATGTAAGACTTGAGAAAGTTTATTTATTTTAATAATATTTTAAAAGACTTCTGTCAACTATTATTTTTCTAGAGACTTTAACGCATCGTTTAAAAAATAAGGAATGTGTGTTTTTTATCGTCTAATAGTCTATAATTTTTACTTTTAGTTTAATTTAGTTTTAATTGAATATTTGAAAAAAAAGTTGTGTAGTGTCAAAATGTATAGTTAAAAAAAAAATTAAATCAGCAATTAAAAATAAAACAGTCATTCAAACATAAGATATAATCAAATACAATTATTAATTTAATATTTAATTATAGCATAATCTTAAAAATAAAATACTAAGATTAATACAAATAAAAGCTGTCAAACTTATACTTTTAATAATTTTTGAATATCTAAAATCTAAATTTATAATAAATACTAACCGATCAAAATTTTAATATTCATAAAATTTATAAAATTTTATAATAAAAATAAAATATACCTCAATTTATTTGATGATTTTATTTCGATTTCGGAAATATGATTCAAATATTTTTTAAATGTTTAATTGGAAACAATTATCCAAAGTATTTTCAACCCCCTCCCCTCTCTCTCTCTTCTTTCTTTCTCTTCAAAATTCTTATAATGACCTTCGAATGAAATAATTAAAATAATAATTGATTCTTTGGTTAAGTGGTCCATTTTGAAATCCCGAGTATAATCTCCGAACCCCCTCCCCCTTCCTTTCATACCCACTCCCCACCCTAACTGAATTTGTTCCGTTCGTGTTGATGATAATGAGAGACGGAACCGATGAAATTGGAAGCTTTTGGTGATTTTCCTAGGTGCGCCAAGGCCGAGGCCCGGGGATCGAGGGACGGGGTCGGTGGGGGCTTCGCCCCTCGGAGGGGCCGCTGCCGACGTTCGCTCAGTCAGTGTCAGCAAAGCATGGTGCCGCAGCACGCAGCCCCAACCCATCGACAACACGCATTAAGTTACTAGCAGACCCAGCGCAACAGTACACAACATGAACGCCTGGCGATTCATCTTCGTCGCGGTCAGTCTCGCTTCTTTTTTTTAATTCTTGCTACTATAGAACACTTAATGCATGATTTAAGAAACTCATTCTATTATATATCTATATAAAAAATTACCTAAATAAATAAAGTATTTTTTTATATATTTATTATTTTTATTTTATACCGTTTTAACCAGTGCACTTTTTAATTTTATTTTATATAAATAAGTTTATCATTTTTTTATAAAATTTATTAAAACTTATTTAATTAATATACATTTATATATATATATATATATATTATATATTATGATATTTATTATTATTATATATAACACATAAAAAAGATGGAACTTATTCAATCGAGTTATTATCACATGGATTTAGATAAAACTTTACCGGTGGGTTCCTTTTTAATTCTAAATAAACTTTTCTTATATAATTTTTTTTTTATGCAAAGTTTACGAGATAAAAAGGATTAATGTTTGCCAGATTAGCTTATTATAAACCTCGAAATATGATGTCATTAAGTAATGTTTTATTGACTAATACACTAATTATTCACTTATTCCTAATTTTAGGATTGGTTTGGATATAAAAAAATTATTTAATTAATTAATTTTTAATCTTCTTATATCCAAACCGAACTTATAAAAAAAACGAAAATTAGGGAAGCTCTCTGGTAGTCAAATAATAAAACATGGTAGTTAAATAGTATATCAATGAGTTTATATGCAAACTTTAATCCTTTTTATCTCGTAAACTAACAGCGACCCGCAAAAATTGTATGAGAAAAGTTTATTAGGAATTAAAAAAGGAACCCACTGGTAAATTTTTATTTAAATCCATGTGATAATAACTCGATTGAATAATTACCAAGAAGATTATTTTAGAAATTGATTTTATTAATTATATTTTAGTCATATTTATTCATACTAATATTTAATACTATTTTTTTTTATATATTGATTAATATATTTTCCTGGATTTCTTCTTATTATTTTATCTGAATTTTTTTTCAAAATATACTATTTTTAAAATAAATCTATTTATTCAAAAACACAAATTAAATAATTTTTAGGTTAAGATTTAAATATAAAATACGTAATTATTATCTTATTATTTAAACTTTTTTTTTAATTTATTCATAAGTAATATAATGTATTATTATAGAAATCAAGAGCGTCTCGGCCTATTCCCAAGTACGATTCATTTTAATTTTAAATAATTAATGTCTAACATTTAAATATAAACTCATATTTTATAAATGAATAATAAATCAAATCCAAATATATTTGAATATTTGATTAATTAATGTGTGTTTCGTTAATTTTAAATTATCTTTAATATATTCTCTATATTACCTCATATTTAAATTTTATTTTATTTATTCATTGTTCTGTTATTATTTACCTTTCAAAATTTATTTTATGAATCATAAGAAATCATTATCATTAAATTTAATTATGATAGTCATCTTTTTATTAAATAAATGAAGGTTATTATAATCGAGTAAGTTCAAGGAACGTTTAAGAGCTTTGTATATGTACGAAGAAATAATATTCAGATGCTATAATTAAATATATCTCTTTAGTATTTTAAATTCAATAAATTTATTGATTAAAAATATTTATCAGTGATCTAAACCAACACTTATTATTTAGAATTAACGGTTATGAAAAAATAAACCAAAATTCTGTGTTTTCGAATAAATTGTAACAAATAATCAACTATAATCATGTAAACATAAAAAAATGCATTAATTTTACAATCTTAATTTAGTAGATAACCATTCTCCATAGTTAATTATAAATAATATTTTTAAAATTTCTTTATTAGGTATATCCGAAATTTAATTACAGAGGCAACAATTTGAAAAACTATTAAAAGTGAGTGAGTGGATGGAGAGAAACAGTTGGAGGAATCTAGTTACTGTGTCCTACAACCTTAGAATACGGTAGCTTTATAGAGATCACGATTATCAGATATTCTTGCGTATTATGAAGTTATTATATTTATAATTATAAAATTTACATCTTCAAAGCTAGTTTATTTAAACTTTAACTTATTTTACTAAATTTTCTTAAAATAATTTTATTATATTTGGTTTTCCAAAAAAAAAAATATTCCAATTAAATAATAATAATCCAAATTGATATTATACTACTTTTTATATTTTATTATTATTATTATTATATATTATTATTATATTATTTGAGTTTTTACTAAATACATTATGTTGATATTATATCATTTTGTTTATATTTTTATTATTATTAATTATTTCTTAATTATACATGCAGACACAATATTTTTTCTTATAATTATTTGACAAATATGTTTTCTATTTATTGAAATTAATATATTTACAAACTGATATATATTTTCTCTGATCGTTAATTTGTCTTCAAGAAGTGACCATCTTTTAAACTTCTATCCAGTTTTCTTTCTAATAAATTTACATATTACAGCTGAAATTTGAATCATAAAATAATTTTATGAAAAATAAAATAAATTTACATATATTCTATCAATAATTGATATGTAATATACTCATAAATAATATGTTTTAAAAAATTATACTTATTTTTGACAAATATTAAATTCAATAATAATTAATTATATTATTAGTTATATAAATATGATTATATAATAATTTAATATTGTAAAATCTTAATATGACTATAAAAGACCACATCATTATGAAAAAAAAAAATTTGAGTTTAGAGCATGGATAAAACTCAAAAAAAAAAAAATTAAATTATCATAAATAAGATTTAATGATTTGAAGTTGATACATTTCTTATACAATTATTAATAATTATTATTTTATGAATTTTATTAAAATATATGTCTATATAGAATTAAAACATAAACGATTTGAAATTGCCAACAGAAAAAAAAATTAAATATAATAATTTATCATTAATTCCTGATCACTGAAAATTTTATGGTCTATTATTTTTTTTTGTTTTAGTTCCCACTTAGGTGATTGCGGTTTTGATAACCGGTATTTTTTTTTAATAAATACAACTTCTAAGAATAGATTGTGATTAGAATACCGCTCTTTTGTTTTTATTTATCTTTACGTTAATTTTTTTTACAATTTTAAGTTTTTTATTATTTTTTAATTATAATTAACTAATTATTTTTAAAATATTACCTCAAACTTAGACCTAGGGATAAGGGAGGGAGAATAGTTAATTTAATCTCTACCTCTCTTCTCCTTACAATGAAAACACCAAAAAGATAAGAATATTATAACTACCATCTCGCCAGAAATAATATTGCAATCATGAAGATTTTCGATGTCGAGATTTTGATGTTTTTATACGTTTTGAAGGTCCCTGTGTCATTTTCACTAAGGTTGAGAAGACAGTGTGTGTGTAGACAAGATTACACAAAAACAGTTTGAGCTAGAATAATGAAATTTGGTACACGGGTATTAATCAAAATTCGTAGTTTTCTATCAACTTTTGAGAAATATGCTTATCCAGAAGAGGGTCATTTCATTTTTTTTCCTCTAAAATGACCGTAAAAATAAAGAAATATATTCGATAGTTTTTCACATGAATACAAATTGTATATATAGAATTTCAGCTTGATTGAATCGCTGAAAGTACTGGAATTAATTTTTTAACAAGTTGACTGGCAATCACGCTCCAGCACGAGACGTGGTGCCGTCAACAAAGAGCCATACTCGCGCTGGTTTAATAAATATTATTTAATAAAATTTATAATTTATAATTAATTAAATTTACTTTAAATATAATATATGTGTTAATTAATCCAATTCAACTAGAGATAATCGAGTGGAGACACTCCGGAATTTTTTTTTTATTTTCAAAGTAAAAGTTTTAAATTCGATTTAATATAAAAAAACAACATAATAATTTGTAGTATTTTTTAAAAAAAATTGAATCTATCCAATTTCAAAAAAAAATTTGATAAATACTTGCTTTTTATCGATTATAATATTTACCTTTGAAGTAAACTGAATGAAATAACTTCTTCATGGAGATCCTGATTTAAAATTCATAAAAATTTATAATGTTTAAAAGTTTAAAAATATTAGAAGACTTTTTTCATTTATATTTTATTTTAAAATTTCGAAAAATTTTAATTTTTTATTTCATAGAGGTATATATGTAAATAATTTGTTAAATTTATTAAATTCGAAACTAAATAAATAAATAAGAATTGAATTAATAATTTTGAATTTTGAATTTTGTGAAATTTTTGTTACTATTATACTTCCGGTACCCCTTTGGTAACTGGAATAAACATAAATGTTTCAATAAAATCATCAGTCATAGTATAATAATAATAACATTTCCAAAAGTAATTGATGTTTTGGACTTTGATGGTCCTCTCAAGTTAATCTCGAATTTAATGACGAGAACCTGAAATACATTCTTATATAAGTCTAATTTGAGGCTTGCAAAACATCCTCGTTCTTTATTTTGAAGTTCATTTCTCTTTCTGTTAATTATGTTAAATAAAAACAAATCAATTCCAAATTCAAATGCTAATAAAACTTCTGAATCACTTTTTATTATTTATTTTTATATATCTATATAATTTTTATTTAATAGTAGGTTTTACGTAGAACTGTTGTTCAATATATACATTAATATTGTTATTTTAATTTTAATTTTAAAAATCCACAAACAGATTTCTTGACATTTCTAAATATTTACTCTTTGAAATACGACTAATTAAAAAAAATGTTACTCGATATTGTTTCCTCTAAGTTATAATTACCTTTAAGACAATTTTCAATGAAATTTCTTAAGCAATTCACAAAGGCATTGAAGTATATTAAATCATATCGGCTGACATTCTTTTTTAAAAAAAGAAGCCATTGTTTATTTATATGGGAATTCTTCTACGGAACCTCAGGGTCGTCAAACTACATCACTTTTTTTTGGTTGACCATGGACTTAATCATATTAATAAAATTATAAATAACCAATAGCCAAAGCAAAAAACAGGTTTCTCATTAACAAAAAAAAGTATGTACAGGACATTGACAAACAATTATCTGAATAATTTTGCATTTATTTGAGATTTAGTTTGGAAATGAATTGTTTGTTTTGGATTTGAATTCGAAATTTATGGATATTTTCTTTTAAGTGGTTTAACTTGAACTAATTAAATTCTTGACCTCACTTAATAATTATAAATCATATTTTTATCATTTTAATTTGAAAAATTTTATTAAAAAAAATATTGATCTAAAATAAAAAGTCATCAATTTTAGTTTAATTAATTTTGCCTTAAATTTCAACAAAATATATGTACATTATATTATTTTTTTTTATATAATACTAACGTCTGGTTTTTGTATATCCTTTGAAAGGGCATATCAAGACATTTACCATCTACGATGGTAGAGGTGTAGAATGAACAGTATAACGGATCCTCTCAACCCTTATCTTGATTGTCTTGATCGGTGACCACTATTTTTCATTTCAAAGAGCACCCCAAGGTTGGATGAAACCCAGAAAGTGAAAATTTTTCTTGCTAGGTCTGATGATCGAATCCGAGTCCACAATCTTAGCACGTTTGGCAGTAACTAGCCTGGAATCCTTTTCTATAATTATACAAAAATAAATTTGTTATTAACAAAAGCATAATAATTTAGAATTATTATTATAATATTTTTTTTTAAACAAATTGGGAGACAGAGAATGAGGAAACGACGTAAATAAAAATAAACAAACAAAATAAAAATAAATGTGACAGATTTGGGAAAAGATATAATTTTTATGAATGGGGGGAGGGGATCTCTCGATGTGTATATGGTTGCTACAGCTTTCTGATGATTTGAATGCGCGAAATAATAAAAACTCATATTTAATTAAATTTCATGGTTGAAATTTGATGAAGGTGTGTATTGTCTAAAATTTTGCATTTAATAACTAAGAGAATTCTTAAACCTGGAAATTATTTAATATTTCTATATTTCTTTTTTTACTCGGTTTTGTGTCCACGAGTAACCTTGTGGGAGTTTGTACGTTAAATTTACATATCATCATATATCATTTGACATTATAAATTGAAATTCGTATGGATTTCAATTTAATCGGTGTTAAAAAAAATTTGGACATCCCAATCTAACCAATTTCTTAAAAATCCAAAATAAAAATATTATCTTTATATCGTCAAAGATAAAAAAATTAATTAGATGATAAATAAGAGAAAAGTTTCAATAAATTTAAAACTTTCTAAGGAAATTCATTAGAATTTATTTTATGAATATCAAAATACCAACTATTCAAAAAAAAAAGGAAATAGTTTTTTCTTTGATTATATAATTTGATATCACTATGTATATACTTATTTATACCCATGTGCTATTTTTCTTCGCCAATTGTTTATCATCCTTATGCATTTTTTTATATTCTTTTTGAAACTCAATTTAAATCGTATAATATAGTAATAGAATATTGATGAAGAGATAAGATAGCAATGAAAGTAATGGATTCCAAGCCTCGAAGGCAATCGTCTATGCTCGAATGGATTTCGAATGTTTTGGTTTCATCCCAGGACCATACAATCAGATTCCTAACGCGATAATTCACAACAAATTTACAAAAATATTATCTCCAAAAATGACAACCGCTTGACAACCAGGCTTTCCTAACGGGCCACCAGCAACGAGATTTACATCGCAAATGGAAATCGAGTAGGCAGTGTTTCGTTGAACGATTCACACACACACGGTCAATGACGGCCACACCGAGATATTATACCTACATCAAAAGAAAGTCTTTCCAATTTCGATTGATTATCTTACGATATTTTAGTTCTGAGACAAAATAACTTTCCGCATCTGCGATTTTTTTTTTTATTTTATTTTTTTCATCTCACGTCCGATTTTTCTCACAGCATCTTTTTTTCACTTTTACTAGGACAGAAGACATGCGATATTTTTAATTTTAAGATAGAATTTCAAAGGTGTGTTTTTTTTATTTTGTAAATGATTCCTGTAAAATTATACTCCGAATTGATTTTAAATTAACTTTTTCTAAATGAATCAAAAGAAAAAAAAAGAAAAATTATTAATATTTAATGATAAATATGATTTAATGATTAATCAAAATTAAAGTGAATTATTTAAAAAAAATCATTGGTTTCCAAAAAAGTAATAAATTATTTTTTTCTTCCATATTTTAATAATAATCACAAAAAATTTAATTTTTTACAAATTTATTGTATTAAAGTTAAATATAACATAAAATTTGGCGATTTTTAAATTAAAAATATTTCGGGCCATAGCAAACCGACACTCACGTGAGCTCCTTTTTTTCCTCTTTTACCCTTTCATGTAATTTTACTGTCCTAAAAAAATCATTATTTTTATATTTAATGATTTTCCTCCCTGATTTTTTAATTAAAACCTGCAATGAATAAATATTATTGTAATTCAGATAAAACTAAGAAAAAAATTAATTATTATAATTTATTAACATTGATAACCATAATTAGGAAAAATGTTTTTCTATAATGATAACTTAAAAATTAATGAGGCATAAGTCTCTATAAAACTAAAATTAATTATTTTAAAGTTTATTTTATTTTTACTTATATTGAGTTTAATTCAATCTAATAAGAAATTTAACTTTTGTATTTTTAAATTTTTTTTTCTTTTTAATTATAAAAGATAGTTAATTCATGGATTTGAATTAAATTAAAATAAATAGAAGATTAATTGTGTGTGGGAATTACTATTTTTAGGTTAATTTATTAGAATAGAGTTTTAGTTTAGAAAAGACATTAAATATATAGCAGCTCCGTATATATACAATACATTGAGTTTGGCATTGAGTCTAATTATAATTAATATTTACATGTTTTTTTCATTAATTTTTTCAACATTGAAACAATCAGCCATCAACTGATCAATTGAATAGATAAATTGTTCATATGACCCAAAATCATGTTAGCTTGATATGTCTGAACCAAAAGATTCATTTAATAAACATGAAATTACATCATCAACATCAATTAGTTAAAATAAGTTCCGGTAACGAAGAGAGCGCAAGCTTTATGAATATACGAGGACAGGTCAATAAGTCAGTGACTTTTTGAATTTCCCATCTCTTATTAAATGAAATAACAACTCTCTTGTCACTCTCTTGTCACCAGGCAACTATCAGCTATCCATTTTTGAACAAGCTTAGTTTTTGTTTGACATCCATTAATAGCATACTATCTTCTGATTTGAAAAGAATATGAAAATAAGTTGACCTGTGGCCAGGTCCGAACCGACCGACGGTTTGAAATAAATTAATTTCCAGCTACAGAAACAATTTCAAATAATTTTCATATATCTATTAATGTAATAAAAAACAGATATGGATACATAAATAATAAATATAAACATTTTTAATTTTATTTTATTTATAATATATATGCAAGACCAGGCTGTGATGTCATGAATGGCTGGATGACGTCATATAATTTTAAATCAAGAAAAGACTAATAAATATGATTTTTCTCGAGGATAAAACCAATACAAAGTGCATGATTCGTGGTGATATATAAAAAAATCTCCTTTGGTGTGAAAATAACCCTTTCCTTCCTATCGTCGATCGCTAATACTACCACTTCGGGTTTCCGGAATTGCACCAAAAGTTGATCAATTCATCCCACTGATGCATTAAGTAAATATACCAAATTTCATCAAAATCGGTTGAGCCGTTCAGGCTGTACACATCTATACGGACGGACAGACGGACAGACGGACGGACAGACATCATGCTAAAAATACTTTTTTCTGTTTAGAAAATGCATGATTCGTGGAGATATGTAAAAATCTCCACATGTGAAATTTGGTGTGAAAACAATACCTCCCTTACTATCGTCGGTCGGTAAAAAGGGAATTTCTCATGAAAATCCATGAATTGGGATTCGAATTGCTCCCTCATCCTCCCTATTCTCCTGGTTTAGCCCCGAGTGACTATTTCTTGTTTCCAAATGACACAACAGAAAGAGATTTGACTCCAACGATAAAATCATCTCACAAACAAATAATTACCTATTTCTCGACAAATTTTATTTTTTGGATTGAATAAAAAAAATATGAGATGCGTTGGACGAAATGTATAGAGCTGAAAGGAGACTACGTTGAAAAATAAAATAATTTTTTATCCAAATGCCTGTGTTTCATTCCAAAAGTCACTGACTTATTGACCTGCCCTTGTATAGCTCTAGACCCATTCTTACATCAACCCAAATTCCTACTCATCTAAATTTTTGTTTTTTATTTTTTGATTAAAGCATACTACCACCATAGACACTAAACCAAAAAAGTTTGAAAAATGTATAATATATCTACAATTAAATAAAATAATTTAAAGATGTATATATTTTGATTTAATTTAATTCTCTCATTTATAAAATAATATATAATATGCTTATTATATATTTAAATTCAAAGAAAAAGATTTTTGCATTAAAAAGATGTAAGAATGCTTTGAAAACTAATCCAGTTAACATTTTCTTTTTTTTATTCATACCTGGAGAAGATCTAAAAATAAAAATAATATATCTTCACTCATTGGTATTCATATTAAAATAATTCCAATGTAAGTGATTATGATAGCTTGTAGAATTGAATATCTATTGGTTATCGACCTAACAAGAACCTGTCTCTCCGAACAGAAGAGGTCATCTCTCAGTCAAGGTTGATTGATTTACTAAACTCTCCATGAAAGAAAGTAAGTAAATGGAGAGTCCAGGGTATACAAACAGGCGAAACGAAACAATCTTTCCATTTCATAACCAATTTTAAATTCCCCAGCTGACAATTAATATCACATTAAATATTCATTCGGTATCGAAATTATATTTAGTTAAATATAATTTAAGTATGAAATATTGAAATGATAAAAATTTCATCATTTGATTTTTTAGCTACCAATTTTTATTTATAAGTAAAAAGTCATAAATGATTTATTATTTATTTATTAACAAATAATTATGAGTATTTAAGAAAAAATCAAAAGTTTAAAATTATTATAATAATATATGTTTAGTATTGAGAATGACAGGATTAAGTAATATAATACGTATACAAATATGAAAAAAAGATACAATATTATGAATTATATCTGTTGAAATAAAATGATATAATTATTATGAT
Organism: Labia minor; assembly: GCA_963082975.1. Taxonomy (NCBI): domain Eukaryota; kingdom Metazoa; phylum Arthropoda; class Insecta; order Dermaptera; family Spongiphoridae; genus Labia; species Labia minor. Next base: position 50,061,476 of record OY720345.1, on the reverse strand, counting down.
GAAATTTAGAGATATTAATAAATGAGTAGAAAAACAAATAGAAAATGATTTTTTACAAATACTTGTAAATATTGTTTAAAGATGATTATTGTCAATAGAACCTTAAAATGGTTGAATGCCCATAAGTAATTTAATTTTATTATTTAAAACAATACAAAATTATTAAGTATAATAATTCAATTATTAATTGTATTTTTTATTTTATTATTAAACAATTAATATTATTATTATTTGAGGATAGATTCTGAGGATCATACAGTTTTAAAGAGAAATGATTAATTATTGAATGTCCCTAGGCCCGAATTCGAGTCTTCAGTGTGGTAACCACTAAACTACTGAAGAGTCCAATTATTATTAATATTATTATTATTATTAACTATTATTACTTTATTTTTTAAAAAATTATTTTTAATTTGGAAAATAATATCTAGTTTTAAATTGAATTAATCTTATTTCGAATAAAAAATGAATGATTTATATATTATTACTACTTATAAAAAAAAGTAAAAGTAAGTTGAAGAAAAATTTTCTTAGTGTGTGTCAAAATATTTTATTTATTTCATATTAATTTACAATATAATATAATATATAATTGCTTGAATGAGCATTTTAGGCAGAATATTTTACAAAAGTTAATCTCTAGTATAAATTATTTAGTTTCATAATTAAAAAATAAATATATTTTTACATGAATTTATATATAGGGTTTGTTTTAATATAAATATCATATTGATTTATATTATTTATTTATTAGAGACGTCACAGGGTGGGAGGTAGCGTAGCTAGCTCACATTCTCGTGGTCCCGGGTTCAAGTCTCTGAAATTTCTCTAGCTGGGGTCTATAGGACGGATTCACCCAGCTTCCGGGATTAAAATTGGGAAGCTACTTGATAATCAAGAAAATCAAGGTAAAGGTTTATAGAACCCGTTCTACTGATCATAGGACACCTAATTGACATAATCGACTTGATAGACATTGCCCTTACGTACAAAAGTCAGAGGGTTTTATTTATTTATTTGTTTATAGATTTTTTTATTGTTTATATTTGTTTATTTATAGAAATTATGAAACCTCCTTAATCATTTTCATACCAATAAATATAAATAGAATTAAATTTACTTATGCATTAATTAGTAGGTTATAAAAGGTGCAACATGATTGTTAATCATCATGACATATACTCTTATTATTATATATCTATCTATCTATATATGTACTTGTATAATCAGATTGATAGATAAATACATTCAATATATTTTGAATAACAAATTTTACCATTAGCATGTATAATTGGATCTTCATACAATAAATATGATAGTTTAATTAAAAAGAAATGAAATGATATTCATCAATAAATAATATATGATGGTATTGCTCAATTTCATATTCTTTTGTAATTGTATTTATTCAAATATAATTTTAAATAAATTGGTCATTGATAAAAAAAATTTTACATACAATATTATCGATGGAGAAAGTTCAATTTGAATGAATGATGAAAAATTTTCATATAATCATTCTCAAAATGGAGATGATTAAGAACAAAATTATAGATTTTTTTCTTTTATGTGTAATTTATATATTCTATTAAATTTATAAATTATTATAAAAAATTTATTTCAAATTTCAAAGAAAATTTTTTAAAATGAATGAAGTCGTATATGAAAATCTTCTATAAAAAAATATTAAAAAATCAAAATTTCATTTGCAGAGCTTACTTATCCAAAAGTACTAACATTGATTTATTCTACATAAATGAATATTCTAAAATATTCTTGACAACACAGATAAAAAACTTTTTAATATATCAAAATATTTTTTTTATAATAATCTAAGTTTGATAGTGAAATATTAATATGTAAAATTTTCATTATTATTTGAATCTTTTGTCCTTTATAATAATATTTTATAGATTGAAACCATTACTTCATCTTTTTTAAAGTTTAGTGACGTTAAAAAATAAATGCACTGTTGTCGGGTAATGTCAATGTGCCCTCTCAATCGATTGATTGCCCGATAACAGCGCCACCTTTGCGTTTATTTATTTTTACCCGTCACTATACATACAAGTAGACCATCACTTTAGTAAGTTTGATTATATTATGTATTTCAAATTGCTTTGATTTGTTTTAAGTCTAAAAATCATCAAATACTATCTCTAGTCTTATTCTATATTTTCACCTTTTCAAAACTTGCTTGTAAAATTTGATAATTTAAATTTCTTTATCTCTTATATTTAATTATTTTTAGCCTTGATATAATAATAATTTATTTTTTTTTATAATAAATTTTTAAAATATTTAATATTAAAAAAATTTATATTAATTACTCTGAATTAACACAAGAAATAAATATAAAATAAGACATCTGCTTTGTCATATGCAATTAAGATGATTAATATTCTTAAATATGAACAAGTCAGGGAGGATTATTAGTGGATTCATCAGAAGGATACCCAAATTACCTGAATGGTCTTTATCTTTAAGTCATTAGAGGTGCCAAATTTCCGAGGCGAGATTCCTCCTTGAATTAATATCTGACTATTCAATGACAGCCTGTCACCTTAGGCAACTAATTAGCCGCATATCAGGATCAACAGCAATTAAGCTGAGAATTATAAGTAACAACATTATAAATTATAATAATTATAATGAAGAAGACAAAATATTTATGATATATATATATATATATATATATATAAAATAATTATAAATGTGTTAAGTATTAAAAAAAAATTAATATATGCGATATTTTTTCATAATACCTTATAGTCCCAATTAAGCTAATTTTTTAAATATATATGTATATTTTTAATAGGAATTTATTGCCCATTGGGATCAAATCCATTTTAACCAGCATAAGGGATTTATTTTATTATATCAAAAATTTATTAAACTTTAACTTAAAAATTACCTTAACATTATGAAGACCAGCTAGTAAAAATTGTACATATATAAATTTAAATAATAATAATTAATATATAATTAATAATAATAATAAAAATATATAATAATAATAATTTATATATATATAAAAAGGTTTTTATCTGCACATTGCGCAGAATTTAAAAATTTTTGCATAATTTCACGTTTCATGACCTCCAGAATCCAAAATTGTCTTTAGAGTTTTTCATGTCTGTTTATCTGTCTGTCTGTTTGTCAAAATTATAAATAAAAAATTGGCTGAACCAATTTCAATGAAATTACATCACAATATTCTTGTATCTATTTGAACATAAGCTATAAATTTTATTAATATCTAATTAATAACCGCAGAAATTAATTTTTTAAAATTTGATATGTACATGATGTCATTCATCAGCGCAAAGAATCTAATACAAAGAATGTTTATAATTTTTATTATTTTTCTAATTTACAATATTTCAATTTAACTTATTTAACACACTGAAAATATTCACACTGCGACTATATTACTTCTTTTAATTTTTAAGATTAAATGAATAAATAATTTTAATTTCGATCTCATAATTGGATTTTCAAGTAGTTTTTAATATGCGTGGAAAATGTAGGAATGGACGTGAGTGAAATGAGACAGAGGGGTGTTAGATGGTTGTAGAACTTTCGAGTTCAGTAGAGACACAGATAGTTATTCTTTTTTTGTTTTTTTGTTTTGGTATTATCAAATTAATAAATAAATAAAGTAATTCTAAAATAGATTACCGTAGAGCCAAGTAAATAGATAAATAGATGTAACATATACCATAATAATTTATAATTAATTTATTGATTAAATTAAAATATATTTTAAATAAGAACACAAAAACAAATTAATGTTTTATGTATAATACTGATTGAAACAAAATGGATGAAAACCTTTTACATATAAACTTTCAACCAAAGTCTATACACTACTTCGGGGCACAGGGGTAGAGCCTTCGGCGTTTTTCACACCTAGTTATTTATAGATTATAATAATATATAAATAAGTAAATATTTTTTTAAGATCTCATATCATTTTATTTAGTGATATTTTGAAGTTAGATTCTATTATATTTTAGTGAAGTTTTTTGCCTTCTCTCTTATTTATTGTAATTTAATAAATTGCCGCACGGGACTTTAAAATATTTATAAATACATACATGAGATATAGTATATGTGTTTATAAATATTGTTTGTAAATTTCTTAAGATTAAAATCCATTTTTTCTCTATCTACCAAATAAGTATTATTTTAAGAATGTTTCATGCGTGCTAGCGACTCTTGAAGGCAATTTATGTAGTAAAACTCCAGGCTGTTCAAGTGATGCCTATCTCAGTTCAGAGAACTTGTCGGTAACTGTTCGCCAATGAATATATAAAATAAATATAAATCCAACGAATTTCCAACGTTATTTAAATATATATTATAACTATAAATTTTTATTTTTAATTTCTAATAATCACAATAATAATATCATTAAAATTAATTTATTCTCTCTATATTATATATATATAGTAATTTAATTAAATTATTTGATCAAAAATTATGAAATGAATCACTATATATCTTATCTTATTTTAGCAAAAATTGTATATATATAAATATATATATGTATTTTTGAGATATTAAACCCCTCTAACGATTTTTTTTTGGAATTCACAACATATATAATATTTATAAAGAAAAATCAATCTGTATGTGGGTTTCATTCTCCGGAAAAATCATCTTTGTTAGTTTTTTCTTAATTTAAAATAGGAATTTTAATAATAAAAAAAATGGCGACGGGCAACAACGGATCCTCAAATACAAAATATTAGAAGTATGGTAAAATTAAAATTATTTATTTTAATAATATTTTGTAATCAAATTACAAAATATATATTATGTTATATCCACAGGACATACTTTTCTGTCTTCCAGTCCATTAATACTTATGTTTAAGGGGTGTGTGTTTTATGACTATTGTTTAAAAAACAACAATTTATGTTCTTTTAAATTATTTGAAATTGTTTCATATATTTTGTTGTTTATTTAATTAATAATCTTAATCTTAAATATGCCTAGTTCTTAAGGAATAATTTTTTTTAAAGTACCGAGTGGGGGCTCGGTGAACTAGGTACTATATACTCTCCTCTCTCTCTCTCTCTGATATATTAATAAATAATAAAATTATTAAAAATAGCCATGCAGCTATATAGTATATAAATTAATGTTTTCCAAAGCCACTTGTATAGAAGTGAAGGCATACCACGGGCGGCACTTTTTGAAGGCGGCAGAATTTCACATTAAATAATATATATATCATGCCATCACTAAAAAATGTATTTTTGCTGAAAAGTTCTTTGGAGTGTTTGCTATCTTTGGAGAGTTTTTAATTAATGGGAGGGGGATGAAAACCCACGCTAGGCTATTACTTTTAATCGTAATATTTTAATTTGAATATTTAAAGACACCTGTGATTATTTACTCAATATACTAATTTATAAATTAACAAAAATTTAATTTATCAGGAATAAAAAGAAACCAATAAATCGTACAAAATATAAGTATAAATTTATTAAATAAGTTGACCTGTGGCCAGGTCCGAACCGACCGACGGTTTGAAATAAATTAATTTCCAGCTACAGAAACAATTTCAAATAATTTTAATATATCTATTAATGTAATAAAAAACAGATATGGATATAACATAAATATTTTTAATTTTATTTTATTTATAATATATAGCTGAAGTAGCCGGCGTTGCCGGCGTTACCCGAGGCTGTGACGTCATGAAGGGCTGGGTGACGTCATATAATTTTAAATTAAGAAAAACATAATGAAGATGATTTTTCCCGAGGATAAAACCAATACATTCGTGGTGATATGTAAAAAAATCTCCTTATGTGAAATTTGGTGCGAAAATAACCCTTCCCTTCTTATCGTCGATCGCTAATACTACCACTTCCGGTTTCCGGATTTGCACCAAAAGTTGATCAATTCATCCCACTGATGCATTAAGTAAATATACCAAATTTCATCAAAATCCGTTAAGCTGTTCAGGCTGTACACATCTATACCGACGGACAGACGGACGGACAGACATCATGCTAAAAATACTTTTTTCTGTTAAGAAAATGCATGATTCGTGGAGATATGTAAAAATTTCCACATGTGAAATTTGGTGTGAAAACAATACCTCCCTTACTATCGTCGGTCGGTAAAAATGAATTTTTCATGATATATATTTTAAATATACTTTTCACATCCGATTAATATAAAATGATTATTATTTTGATTAGATCCTCATCAGATTATTTATGTATATTGAAAGCGTTCTTAAAAAGATCGCCGATATTTAGAGTCATCTCTGATTATATCTTGATTGTAGGAACGTGATACTACATGTGGTTAAAACATTTCACTAAATATGTAGATTCGATGAATAAATTCATGGATTAAATTATTTTATCTTTCTAAATTAATTTTGACCAGTAAGACATCTGGCAAAGAATAATTATTCTTTTTAATGATTTGCTGCCGAGTCCACTAGAATATATGAGATCAAGGATCAGGTGGTCTGTGATGTGCAAACGTTATTTAATATCTTAGATGAAGCCTTTACTCTTGGTAGGTTTTGATTTAATTTACCATTCAATGATAATGATGGCATAATATTATTAATAGAATACAAATTAAGTAATTACTGTCATATTTAATTAGATTTTTTCTTATTAGAAAGGAAAACTACGGATCCTTTTTTTTTCAACTTTATTTTATTTATTCTACTCTTTTCTTGGCTAATTAATTAACGAAAATTTTGCAGATCTGATTAACAGAAATTAGAGAACTAGAATAAATATAGTATACAAGATTTTGGTTGTTACATGATAAATTACCTCAGATATAATTAAAGTTCGTGATCGTCAATCTAATCACTGATAAAGTCAATTTTTTTTCCCATTTTTGGTTGAAATGAATGTTGCTATAAATACGTTTGTTTTTTAATAGTAATAATAATAACAATAATTATATTCATAATTATAATAACATAATTAATAATGGAATTTATTTTTTTTTAATTTACATATCTAGCATTATTTATATTATACGTATAATAAGATAAAAATTAAGCATAATTAAGACAATTATTTATATATTTCTGGATAATAAATAAAGTGGAGATGAGAAATCTTCAGCATATCTGATTTCTAATGTTAGCTGATAATTTCTAAGTCTCCATTCACTTACTGATTTATTATAATTATTTGCGGATACACCCTGAGAATCAAGCAGAGCTTTAAAGAGAAATTACTAATTATTGAAGGGCCCGAGCTCGAATCTTTAGTGTGGGAGACTGTCGTGCTAACCACTAAACCACTGAAGAGTCACAGGGAATTATTATATATTAACTATCCTTTGGAAGTCTTTTACCATATTTTTAGAAAATTTCGAATTTCAACTATTAATAAAAAAGGACAAGGTATTTATTTTAATTATTATTGAAGAAATTTTTATTTACTTATTTTAGTCTACAAAATTGAAGGTTTTTTTGTATTTTTCTTCCTAAGACTGCTAATATTTGGGATGATGGTTAAAAAAGAAATTAAATGTATCCAAAATTATTTATTAATAATTTATTATTATTATTATTATTATAAAATATTAACAAATAAGTTAATTATTTAAATTGTATACTTTGCAAAATTATTGAGTCTAAAAATAAATAAATTTTTAATTAAATACTTATTCCTAATATATATTTTAAAAATTTCTCATATTTTCTTCCTTTTATTTATTTATTTATTTTTCTATTGTATAAATAACATATTTAATACAATAGAATAAAAATTTATGTTTATTTGTTTTTCAATGCAATTATTCAAACTTCCCTTGTTAATTATAGTACCAAATAAACAACTAATTTTTTGTTAGGTTTTTGGTGAAGGTTATATTTGAAATTTAAATAATAATTTTATTAAAATAATGATTATATCTAAATATATGCGTTTCTGTAATTTGTAAATTATTATTTGTCTTTGAAAAAAGATAGACCTTGAAATTCGAATTAAAACAAATCAAAAGTTAAAAAAAGAATAAATATTTTTTTTATTTATTTATATTTTTTAAAAATAATAATACCAATCTTTAAACCCCAAGATAAGAATAATTCTCATTTATTTATCTCAATGAATGAAATGTCATTGTCTGAAGTAGAATTAGCTTGCATATAAATTATCTCATTTTATTTATTTGACCCTGGAACTGAACAAATCACCATCTTTAATCAAATGAATATGAACAACTGGATCATTCATTTCACCTCATTACTAAACAAATTATATTACAAAGATGAACTCAATGAATTAAATATATATAATTATTATTCTAATATACGATTGAAATTACTTTCAAGGCGACCTCAAAATCAAGTTATGAAATATTCAGATAAAATTTATACCTTGCAAGAATAATATTCTTACCAGATACCATTTCACTACAATCTTATGAAAAGTACATTAATTTTCTTTTTAATATATAGTTAATATTTATAATCTATCACGTTATTTTGAATACATAAATAATTTATTAAAAAAAAAAATAAAATAAAACAAAACAAAATAATACAAACTAAACTGAAGCTGATCTAATATCAAATAGGGAAAGTTACAAGTTATTATACTCATTATAAAATTATATATAATCACATTCATAAATATTATCTTTTGTGTAAAGACTGTTGCTTAATAAAAATAAATAAATATTTTATCATTTCCTTATAATTAAATGACATTCAATGAATATATATCTTAATAAGTATTAATTGATTTGTTTCTTTTTCGAAATATATTCATTAAAATAAATTATAGACAAAAAGTTCATGAATTTATTTATTTCGAATATAATTTCGATCTGATTTCATGTATATATATACATGAAATTCTATTTATATATGAGGGTAGATCAATAAGTCCATAACTTTTCCAAAAAAACAAAATTTTTAATAATATAGAAAAAAATTCGTATGGAAAATTTAATAATTATTTATTTACAATAAATATATATTGTTTTGATTATTTATCTATATGATTTATTATTGTCTATATATTATTATTATATTATTATATATACGTATATATATATATATATACGTATATATATATATATATACGAGGGCAGGTCAATAAGTCCGTGACTTTTTGAATTTTCCGTTTCTTAAATGAAATGGCAACACTGCACCTGTCAGCAGGCAACTATCAGCTGACTCCTGTCGAAATTTAAACCAGATGTGTCTTTTAGTTTTTGTATGACATCCATTAAGAGCAGGCTACCTCGTGATTTCAGAAGAAAATGGAGAAAGTGAATCTCCATGAAAATCATTGAATTGGGATATGAATTGCTCCCCCATCCGCCCTATTTTCCGGGTTTAACCCTGAGTGACTAATTTGTAAATCTGAGGAAATTGCTCGGTGGAAAGAGATTTAACGATAACAAATATTATCTATGTTGATGTCCTCGTCAAATCTTATTTTTTGGAATGGATAAAAAAAAATAGAGAAACGTTGGTCGATGAAGTGTATAGAGCTCAAAGGAGACTAGATTGAAAAATAAAATAATTTTTTTTTATCAAAAACCTGTTTTATTCAAAAAGTCACGGACTTATTGACCTTACCTCGAGTATATTTGTATATACATGAAATTATATACGAAATATATATACTTATATATATATATTTCTTCGTGAAAAATAATTTAAGTTCTTTCCCATTATTATTAATTAAAAACATCAATTCTTTTATTTAATTATTATTATCATTAAGATAGATATAAAGAAACATGTTATAATTTCAATTTAATATTTTCTCACTTGAGAAAAAAAACATCGTTATCAACTCGTGGAATATAATCTTTGTGTTGATGTATACTGATATTTCAGCCACATATGTGGTGCATGTCGCAATGAGGGACTAGTCAAATGCTGGGCCACAGGCCCCACCCAGGTCCTATCGACCTTTTCGGCTGGACAAGTCCACCGGTGATTGCGTGAAGCCACTCGTCTAGATCCTAAGTCCTTCATAACTAGAGCCCAGAATATAAAAAAACAATATATATGTATATATAATAATAATAGTAATAATAACTGGTATATGCAACACACACATGACTTACCATTTTACATTCTAATTCACTAATATTAATATCATTTGAATCTTTTTAAAAATTAATATATCCATTCATTTATTTCTTTGTTCTTATTTATATATTTGACTAAAGATATTGTTAAAGTGTGACATAAAATATTTATTTTTAAAATTCTTTCTCTTTATTTCATAATTTATTTAATATTTATGTATATAGTTTTATAAACATATTAATCTTAATGATTCAGATTGTTCAGAATGTAATGAGCAACATACAGCTGCATTATTAGTTAAGTTATTATTATTTAATTACAATACATACTTCGTTCATATTTATCTAAATAACAAATTGTTTAGTTATGTTTATAGTTTTATTGAATCTAATTTATATAAGGAATTTTTTTTTGTATAAAACAAGGATATTTTCTTTGAAACTAATCACAACAGAAATTTATATAATAAATTTATAAAATAATTATAAATTTAAATTTTGCCCCGGTATTATTTTGGAATAAAAATTCAAAACATTTTCAAGTTAAGAAATTTTTTTGAGGACTTAAGAAAAAATCTGGATTGTCTCCATTAGACTATCTCGCAAAATTTGGATTGGACTAATTAATATATATATATATATATATATCATAACATATATTATATTTAAAGTAAATTTAATTAATTATAAATTATAAATTAAATTATTAAATAATATTATTGAAACCAGCGAGTGGTTGGCTCTTTGTTGATGGCACCACGTCACATGCTTGTGCGTGATTTGCAGTCAACGTGCTAAAAAATTAATTCCGGTACGTTCAGCTATTCAATCAGGCTGAAATTCTATATATAGCAGTTTTATACAAATTTTAATCATGTGAAAAACTATCAAACACATATCTTTATTTTTACGGTCAGTTTAGAGGAAAATAAGTTGACCTGTGGCCAGGTCCGAACCGACCGACTGTTTGAAATAAATTAATTTCCAGCTACAGAAACAATTTCAAATAATTTTAATATATCTATTAATGTAATAAAAAACAGATATGGATATAACATAAATATTTTTAATTTTATTTTATTTATAATATATATGTAAGACCAGACTGTGACGTCATGAATGGCTGGATGACGTCATATAATTTTAAATCAAGAAAAAAACTAATAAATATGATTTTTCTCGAGGATAAAACCAATACAAAGTGCATGATTCGTGGTGATATATAAAAAAATCTCCTTTGGTGTGAAAATAACCCTTTCCTTCCTATCGTCGATCGCTAATACTACCACTTCCGGTTTCCGGAATTGCACCAAAAGTTGATCAATTCATCCCACTGATGCATTAAGTAAATATACCAAATTTCATCAAAATCGGTTGAGCCGTTCAGGCTGTACACATCTATACGGACGGACGGACGGACAGACGGACAGACGGACGGACGGACGGACAGACATCATGCTAAAAATACTTTTTTCTGTTTAGAAAATGCATGATTCGTGGAGATATGTAAAAATCTCCACATGTGAAATTTGGTGTGAAAACAATACCTCCCTTACTATCGTCGGTCGGTAAAAATGAAAACGTGGTAGGTAATGTCCCTCATCCGATTGAGCTATATTTCTCAAAAGTTGATAGAAAATTCGAATTTTTAATAATGCTCGTGTACCAAATTTCATTATTCTAGCTCAATCCGTTATTGTGTAATCTCGTCTACATATCTACAGACACACACACATAGACCTTTTTCACAACCTTAGTTAAATTGAATCAGGGAACCTTCAAAACGTATAAAAACATCAAAATCTCGGCATCGAAAATTTCCGTGATCGCAATACTATCTCTGGCGAGATAGAAAAAAGAGGGCATTTTTAAATATGTATTTTTTTAATAAGATATTTCGTTTAAATTTCAGAATTTAATATTATATTACAGAAAGTATGTAAAAAACATTTTTTCTTTTTCTTTTTCTTTCTCTCTATATATACATATGATGAAATTGATATACATATTCATATTTTACATCAAGATGGAGAGATATTTATTTATTTATTTTTTATCAATATATTTACAATGTATCTCAAATTACATCATTTAAAACGTTTATTGAAAAATAAATGTCAGATTAAAACATATTCAAAAAATATTTATTTATATATAATTTATAAATAAATAATTTTAATAAAATAAAGTTTTTTAAAAATAATTTATTATATATATATATATATATATAAACAATAAATTTAATCATTACCTTCATTTGTACGGTAAAATTATATAAAATTTAAGTACTTTATAAAGGATGAAACATCATTTAAATTATATTTATAATTTTTTTCTTTTTTTTTTTAAATTCTGATTTTTATCTTCAAAGTGATCTTTTTCCAATAGATTAGATTTATAAATAAAATTCTATTTTTATATGATAATTCATAAACCGGTTAATATGATTGTAGGAGCTCAAATCTGGTTTGTCATTGAACATCGACCACAACATGGAACATGCATTGTTCATTGTCATTGAGATTCACCTCATTTGAGTATTCGTAATACACCTTCCTTTATTATCTTTTCTAATTTATAATCTTCTCTACCTTTCTCTGTGCCGTATGAACTCGAAAGTTCTTGGCCCCATCAATCCGAATCTCTCTATCCTGTGCTACTCCGATTCCTCTTCTCCCTTAATTTTATTCTTAAATATCTATAATATCTTAAATATATTCTCGTCCTCCAAAACCATGGACCGCCCCTCAGTTTCTTATTATATTATATTTTAGCTTTGATACCCTTCAGGGAAATAATATTTATAACTTATTAAAATTTTACTGAATAGCTAAATATTTTTGAAATATTCAATTAAGATTCATATCAAACTTCAAATCTATTAAAATTGAAAATTCCAACCAAAGAAGAAAAATACATATGTTTATTAGAAAAACATCATTTGGCGCAGTTAATTTTGAAAACATTGAATTGTATACAATGTTGTCAAAATGTTATTAGTGTAAAGCAGGGGTGGCCAACTTCTTCATTTATAGGATCGACTATTTTTCTTGAATATGTTTCGCGATCACCAAAGAATATTTTGTTCAAAAGCTTAGTCCAAAAAAGTGTTGAGCTTTTTTTTAGAGGTAAATTGAAAAAATTTTGGAAAAAAATTCAAAAAATTTCAAAACCTTAGTCCAGAAAACGGTTGAGCTTTTAATTGAAATTGAAAAAAATTTAAGGGCTATGATCGACCAAAAAACGCTTCTTGATCAACCACAAAGCGGTTGGCGATCGACCGAAAGACGCTTTGGAATCGACCGGTCGATCGCGATCGGCGTGTTGGCCCTACCTGGTGTAAAGGACTATATTTTAGTAATCCTATTTCTATAAAAAAATCCTAATTCTATAAAAAAATAGAAAAGAACAAGAGTTTATTGATTTAATTGAAGCTTACTTAGAATAAACAACCTGAAATAGATTAATTGTACATAATTTAATTTTACATAATCATAATTATTTTGATAATTTGTATTTTATTGTTCCAAGTTAAAAATAACTACTCATTACCCAGGGAAGAGAGCAATAAAATTAATAATTATTATTATTATATATATTAATAGTTTGAATATTAATTTCAATAAAAACGTTTTTATATTAAGTATTAGAACTTATAATGAATTCATAATTCGAACTTTCTTAACTACTGAATCACTAACAATTGTATGCTATAGATGAGATTTTGACAGTTGAATAAGATAATAATTTCTAATAATAGATTTACTGAAGGAGGAACTATTGCACCATTCAGCTGATGTTCTGTTGAAATCTCTAAATAAAAATAAGAATCTATTTAATATTTTTAGAATTACTTTCCAACGTTTTATGATTAATTTAAATTGAAGAATCGATTCTGAGTGTTGGGAATTGAAAGAAAAGGAGGGCATATTACTAATATATTATATAATTTATTTCAAATATATTTTGAAAATCTCTCCTAAAAGTAATAAATATTATAATTAGATGTTTATAGCTTCTTTATAACCCATTCCAAGTACCAATAAAAGATCTAATTTTATATATTCATAAATTTATTAAGGTAATTTGAAATTTTTACCTTGATATTCTAAAAAATATTATATAATTTATATTAATTTAATTGTTTGTTTTTTTAAATCGTTTAATTTACAATTTCCATTTAAATATCTTTTTTTTTTGTATATATTAATTTTTGCCTTTATAATGACATGTTAAAGAGTAATAATCTTATTATATAATTATGCTATTAACATTAATAAATATTTCATTTAAAATAATTATTTTTTTATATATTCTTATGAAAATTTTAATAAAGATAATTAAATTAATCTTGATTTTTTTTTGAAGGGATGAGTTATACATTTTTTTGAAGGGATGAGTTATACATTAAAATAATAATATTAATAATAATCTTTAATCAGCAAAAGTTAATTTATAATTAAATGAGAATTTTATTTCTATGTTAGAAGTATACTCTTTGAATTTAAAAATTATAACTAGTTTTGTTCTCTCCTTTGTTTGAAAATTACTTAATAAATCTATTGTATAATTAAAAACTAATAATTCTAGTTAATTCTTTGGAATGAATATGAAATTAATAAATATTTGATAATTCATATTTTTCAATTTAATTAAAACATGAATAGAAAAGAAAAAGATAAAAATAATATATTAATAAGAAAATAGTTTAACTATATCACATCTATTATATATAATAGATAATTTATTAATCATTATTAAAAGTAAATAATTAATACTAGGATACAATCTTCACACTCTAAATTAACCAATTATTTTTGACTTCATTATATTATTTTTAATGTATTGGAAATAAAATAGTGTAGTTAAAGTATTAGCCGTTATCTTCAATCTACATTCATAATGTAAGTGATTATAAAATCAAATTAAGTTCATTTTACGCAACATAATATTTTAAAAAAGTTTTTAGTTTCTTTAAAAATTTTATATATTATTATTACTATAATTTACAATTCCTTACAAATTTCCATATAAATCCATTGATATTCTATTTGCTACCATATTTTATCAATTGACCATCAGAGTGCGACACTAATTTTAGGTTTATAAGTTCCAAATAAAAACCGAACTTATAAAAACCGAAAATTAGTGAATAAATGAATAATTAGTGAATTAGTCAATAAAATATTACTTAATGGCAATTTTCGACGTTCATAAATAATCTGTCAAACTTAAAAAATCTTTATTTTAATAATTTTTATCTCAAAAACTATAAGATGCAATGTAAAATTTCAAAAGAAAAGTTTATTTGGAATTGCAAAAGGAACCCACTGGGCAAGTATTATCCAAATCCACGAAAATAAGTTTACCTGAATAATTACCTTTTAATTTTATTTACTGACTTAATTTTAGTTAATTAAATGATAAGTAAAATTTAAACTAAGTGTGAATAGCTCTAATAATTTCAAATGCTTTATAGTTTATTAACTGTTAACTTGATTTGGATTTGAAAGATATATTATTTTTTTCAATTATAAATTTTTGATTTTCTTTGAACAAAATAAAAACAAATAATATATTTTTTTAATTTATGTGTTTTCATCTTTCGGATGATGTAAAAACTAAATTTCTTGAAAAAAAACTATTTAAATATTTAAATAATTTTTATTAAATATTTAAATACTATATAAATTATTAAATATTTTAACTTTTATTTTTCATAAATGCTAAATTTATTATAATCAATGTTTTTTTATCTACAACCCCCCCCCCCCTTTATTAAAATTATATATTTATTATTTATATATATATATATATATAATAAAATTATATTATTTATTTATTTAGATGTGATTGTTTTTTATTAGACGAATGATAGACAATTCACGTTATTTTAATACATTTTTAATTATGTTTATTTATTTACAATAAAAAGTAAATAGTTAAACTGGTTTATTCTATTATATCATATTCCCCAAGGTTTTTATTTTAATCGTACATTAAAACAGATGCCATCTTATAAAGAACCAACCAGGATACTCACACGGTACATTCTTGAAAGGGAAAAAGCCAATCTGATACCCGGATCATTTATGTCCTTCGTATCATTTCATTTAATTGAAAGATTCATTGATAGAATATTTTCAATTTCTTTGAAATTTTTAAAATATTTTTATTTTTATTTTCATTTTCTTATATCTAATCGAACAATCATTCTATTAATATAATTGAGTAATTAGAAGGATAGATAGATAGATTGATGTTGTAATTAATAGTGTAGGGTAATTAATTCCTCATAATAATAAAGAAAAGACAGAAATATAATGTTTTGAAATTCAATTATAAATAGATAAATAATATACGTTAATAATATTATTAATAATAATATCTATATGCTTTGTTGACTAGTATTCAATTCGAATCCTATTAAGGACTTCCCATTTTCAAGTTATTTGCAAAAAAAAAAAATAATAATTAAAATATTTAAAATTATTAATGAAATTTCATAAAAGCAATTTAATAATAATAATTAAAATTCCAAGTTATTAAAAGCTAGGCAAATCATTTTTTAATGAAATTAATTGATAAAATAATGTAAGTATTCGTAAACATAAATTTTATTTTATTTTATTTTATAATAATATTTTTGAAAAAAATAATTTAAAATGTAATTATAATAATTATTGTATATAAAGGTATCTAAGAGTTTCAATTTATGTACATATTTGTTTATTGATAAAGCTTTTTATCCTAGTGATGGTGTAACTACCTAAATGCTCATTAAACATATTCTTTAATAAATAAATCAATTTTTAACAATTCGAAATGTTTATATTTTTATAAAATTAGTTAATTTTTATAAAATATTATAAAATACAATAATTTTTCTTAATATTTTAATATTAAATTTATAATAAATATTATAATATTGATTGTACTTTTATTAAATTTCTTAAGAAAGAAAAACATTTTAAAATAATTTTAATTTATTTCTTTTAAGAAGGTTATAATTATTGTATAACTTTAGGGAAAAGATAACATAAGAGAAATAAGATTTTCACTTTTTAATTATTTTCAGCTGGCAACATCGGTGGCAACTTGCTCCGCGACACCCATTTCTGTTCCCACTGGCAAATTGACGCCAATTACTCCATTCAAGCCGAGCACTTCTCGTCCTACACCGATTGCTGAAAGAAAAGCACCAGCGCCCGTCTGGGAGGAAATCGATGAAGGGCCAACACAAACACCTATCTACAAGAAATACTATCCCTATGTGCCACTGTACAGGAAGCCTGATACCGAAGAGTATTATATTAAATACACTGTCTACAGACGATTGAAACCTGCTCAATATTACAATTATAGAACCAACCCTCTTAAATTCGTGAGTATTCATTTATAAAAAACTAATATATAATGTATAGTGACTTAGTGACAGAAGAAAGTAAACGACAGGGTGGCGCTGTTATCGGACACTTAACCGGTTGAGAAAACGCATTGTCATTGCACGACAGCAGCGCCACTCTGGCGTTTACTTATTTCCGTCACTGTATTTTCTTCCAAAAGACATATTTTTTTTAAGTCACAAAAGTTTTATTTCTAATGCCTATCTATATATCTATCTAAGTAATAGAAAACTTTTAAAAAGTGCTTTAGGCCCTTGAAGAGTGAGTTTGTGTCGAGTTAAAAGAAGAACGCTCATTTGATTCCCTTCTTTAGTTAGCATTTGAGTACTATAAAATTGGATATTAATCCTTTCGAAATTTTAAATTATCGAAGATCAAAAGATCATTGAAGTTAGTTCTGTCGGCCAGTGCCAGTGACCTATTGATGTCAAGATTGCAATTGGATGCCTGAGGCAATTTTGATATTGTTATTATTTTTATAAATAGCTTTTGAATGAGGCATCCGGAATGGAAACCTCAAGCAACAGGTCAAGAACTCACTGCTTAGCCATTCAACTTTAACATCAAAAAATAATCATATACATAGAGATACATAATTTGCATTATAATTAAAGTATTTAATATAGCCGGATACAATTTTTTCTGAAGATAATCAACAAAAACAAAAAAATACATTTCAGTTATGTTAAAATTGTTCGAAAATTTACTAAATATTTTGTTTTAAATTTGAAGAAAAAAAATGTCCGTAACAGATTGACACTATGACACAAGCAAAATTGTGAAATTATTAATTATATAATAACATAGTAGGTATTTATATAAAAAATATTTTTGTAAATCATAATTCACACACACATACACACACATATATATATATAAGATAATAAGTAAAATAATTAAGAAATTTAGGAAAATTAGAGAAGAATATTATTGACAAAATGTAATTTTGGACATCAAATTTAATAGTAATATTAATATACATTTTTTTTTTATTTAACGAATTTAATTTTTATTTATGATTCATTGAATTCCAGGTTAACAAAGAAATTTACCTGTGAATAAAATGATAATTTAATGAAGTTAAGTTTAATAAAATTAAATAATAAAAAAGAAAATTAAATAAATAAATAAGACATTTAATGAAGACAAAAATTTAATTGATAATTTACTTTTTATTTATATTTTCGTACTATATAAAAAATAAAATATCAGATATCATATAAATATAAAGTGGAATTAAGATATATACCTGTAATTATATATAAAATATTTTGGAAAGGTTCTAAATAAAACATCTCTGTTAAAGTCTATAAATTAGTATCTTTATTTATGTCTGAAGTAACATTTTTGAAGGGAATGTTGATAAAATTTTGAAAGTGAAATTCAACAAAATTTATGATACATTCTTATATCATGTTTTTTTTGGATTCCAATACAATAAAAACCGAAGTTTCTAATCCAAATATTTCGATTGTATCTTACTATATTTCAGACACGTTAACCGAATTAGGAAGTTGCATTCTTATTGACATTCAAAATTCCTCTTATTTCCAATTGTTATATGATTTTTGAATAAAATTAATTTTCAATATATTTTATCCTATAAATTTTGCTTTTAATTTTTTTTTTTTAAATTTGTTGAACTGTCATTGAAGATTTTTTAACTTTCTAAATTATACAGCGCCTGAAAAGTATTACCATTGACAATTGAGATTTGAATTTTTTGTTGCAATCAGTTTATAGAATTTTTTACCGAGATGCCCATGTGAATGTATGAATGAGGGAGGGGAAGATGGTTATACGATAATATCTACACCGTTTATCCGATTAAGATCAAATTTCGTAACTAGACACCACAATCTCCAAAGATATCAACTGATATATTAGCAGTACTAATGAAAGTAACGAATTTTTTTTTTTGTTTTTGATATTTTTTATTTATTATTTTTACTTAAATATTTTGTAATAATAAAACTTACAATTCACATGAATAATCAAGATTTTATCTAAAATTTTAAGAATTCATGACCAATTTGTTTTAACCCATTTTAGGACTTTTTCAAATTTAATGGATTTATTTTATGATTTCATTTTTTATTATTATTATTAATATTCCATCAAAAAATTTTCAAACATTCTTTTTTAGGATTTGAACACTTGACCTCAAGATCAATAGGCGAGTATGTAACCTAAAAACAAAATTTTTATCTTGATTTTGAAAAAAAAAATATATAAATGGCTGCTTATTAAACATTTTTTTAGAAAATTAAAAAAAAAATTAATTTAGAATATTATAGATTATTTTTTTAAAGAAGAGAAGGGATATATTTTTTTTATTCCTACTTTTATAATAAACCCTGATTCTGATTGAGAGTTAATATCCAATTTTTATACTTAAATAGATTTGGAAGACACTCAAAAAAATTAGCAATTCCAAATATAATATTATACAATAATTATGGAGGGAGTGAGGTATATATTTTGAAAAATTTAAAGATAAGTGCCTTCCAAATTTTAAAGCCCCACCCCAGAGAATGATTTTTATATTATATTACAAAACATTCAAATATCATTCATATATTCCGTTTTAATTTTTTGATTTATTTTAAATATACATAATAATAAAATATGATTAAGTTTGTGAATTATAATATCAAAAAAAAATATTTTTTTAATAATATATATATATATATATATATATATTAGTCTTAATTAGAATGGATAAATATGTACTTGGTAATATTTCCCCTTAGGCTTTTTATTAAATACTTCTATCTTCTTAACTAACTATATACTTCCGCTCTTAAAAAAAAATTTGATAAATTCAAACGGTTTTACAAATTAATTATAATAAATAAGCATAAATAATTGATTGATAATTTGTACTCTTCCACTTTTAGCTGTTAAATAAGTGATAGCTTGTGTGTTTATTGAATGTATTTTCGCTTTTAAATTTTATAGCCAAGAATGTAAAAGAAAAAAAAAATCAACGTTTTATAGGAGAGAGAAACAAGTTACGAATAGATCATGTCTTCAACGGGAAAGGCGTTCGAGTATACTAATGAGATAATTTCGCATAATACATACATTATTTATAAATTCTTCAAGTTATTTTACAATTATCAAGCTTTTATAGATGAAGAGTAATATTTTCTCTATCTATCTGTTGCATATTCAATCGATAGTGATGAGAAGGAAAACAAAATTAAATTCAAGGGAGAAAATTTATTACTGGATAAATCAATGGCAAAATTATTTGACAGGGGAAATGATTATTCTTTTGTTCCAAATATAGAAAAAGAAGGTGGCTGTTTTAAAAAGAAAGAGTCAAGAAAGTGACATTGTTGGATGAGAAATTTTCTTCTTGTTTAAAATAAAAATATTTATTTATTTATAAAAAGTAATATTTTATAATGAAATCATTTTCTATTTATGTTCAGATATAAAAATATATATCAATATATTTAATGACCCATTACAGTGTTAATTAATTAAATATTATATACATAGATATGTATTAAGGTATAAATTTAAATAATATAATGACTAACTTTGACATATATATAAATAGGAAGTAAATTAATTATTTATTTATGTAGATTGAGTTATATATAGATTTGTTTAATAATAATTTTTCTTCTTTTTTTGATTTTTTTCATTTAATCTATACAGATAGCGGATTATGTCTTGATTTCAGAAAAAATAGTTTTGTCTGAAAATTTATCTTCTAGACTGAGATGAATTAATTAAGAAAGAAAAACTTTACTAGAAGAAAGTAATTACGAATGTGGTTCACGCACTATATATATATATATATATATATATATATATACTAGCTGCTCCGAGCGCCTTCGGCGCTCTCCACACCTAGACGGGGGCTCCGCCCCCTGTACCCCCCGAGTGGTACATAATATTTGGTTAAGAGTAGTAAAAGGTTTTCATCCATTTTGTTTCAATCAGTATATTACATAAAACATTCATTTCTTTTTGAGTTCTTATTTAAAATATATTTTAATTTAATCACTAAATTAATTATATATATTATTATTGTATATGTTATCTCTGTGACTCTAAGGAACTCGAAAGTTCTTGAAGGCAGCAACCACATTTCTCCAAGTGCCTCTATCGTGAGCCCTTGTCCCATCTCTCTTACGTGCCTTCCTACACGTCCTTGGTCTTCCAAGCGGACGTTTTCCAATTCAATATCTTTTTCCTCTCCCATTCTAGCCACGTCCCCTGCCTATCGCAGCTTTTTCGCTTTTATAACCCTAACTATTTCTGAAGATGCATAGAGGTCATGCCATTCCTCGTTATGCAGTCTCCGCCATTCCCCGGTGACCTCATCTTTCTTTGGCCAATAAATGCTGGAAAGAATACTCTGAATCTACTCTCATCTCCCACGGTCATAGACCTTGCGTCCCACCCATATAATACAACAGGCAAAATAATTGGTTTATATATTTTAATTTTGATTCCTTTTGATAATAATTTTGATGAGATAAGCCTCTTTACTGCATGATAACAGGCGTTTCCAGATTACAACCTCGATTTAAATTCTTTTCAAATATTATTATCCTTCGTGATTACATTCAATTTTTCTACATATTCAAATTCTACATTTTGTATATAGATTTTGTTACTAAATATTTTTTCTTATCACTATTAATTTCAATCTGAATTAGAAGAAAATTATAAATTACCTCCTCTTCCAGCCCATTTACCTATCCAGGTATCTTAATTTCTTAACACTCCGTTTTTTTTAAATTTAAAAAAGAAAGAGAGAAATAGTTTTAAATTATATTCTATATATCAGTATTTTGTTCTGAATTTAATACCAAGTTGATTTTCAAAATTTTCCATTCGTTATGCATATGATTGATTACATGTGTTAAAATTTAAAAAAATTCAAATATTCTAATTTTTAAATTTATATATAATTTAATATTATTTTTTATTAATATCATATCAAATAGAAAAGAAGAAATATTAAAATATATAGAAAGAATTAATAAAAATTAAGTTATATATGATCTAAATATTTTATTAAATAAATTAAAATGAGAACTTTTAGAATAAATTATTTAATTGAATTGATAACGGAATTTTGTAAATTAAACCACATATTGATATTTGTTATTGTAAATTTATTCAAAAAATACAAAAATATACACAACGTTTCGATTGCAGAAGTAGCAAATATCAATATGTGGTTTAATTTACAAAATTCCGTTATAAATAAAAACATTTGAATATTTGAATATTAGAATTTAAAATAAAAAGTGAAATATTACAATAATTTTTAAATTCTGAACAAATGTCAAATTATCATCACCAGCGCCTCTATGATCTATTATGATAACTAAACTAATTTTATTTAAATTCCACCCTCTGGACACACCTTACCAATTAGCGGTTTTATGAAGGAAGTCTGACATGCCCTGAGACCTACTGATTATACATAAAAAATTTCATAAGAATCGGTCCAGCCGTTTCGGAGGAGTATTCTGTCAAAGTTTTGTGACACGAGAATTTTATATATAAGATATATTTATTATTTATTTTGATGAAACTCTGATCTAATTTATTTTATTTTATTTTCAATTTATGATTATATTGAAATATAATTTAGGAATGTATTATATAAATTATGGTTGAAAAAATACATTTTACTGATCATACAACACCTTTATCCTAATTATGCCGCAAGAGACTTAATAGCCGCTGTTCTTTTGTAGGATGTACAAAAGTCAAAAAAATATTTTATATAAAATAATTTTGAAAACGATAAATAAATAAATCTTATTTAAAATTATAGATCAAATTTAAAAGACAATTATCTAAATACTTTCATGGAATTATAAACAAAAAATCATCCTATTTTTAAAAAATTGTCAAAAAACAAAATTTAAAATTTTTTTAAGTGGCATGCTTATATATTTTGAGTCTCAATAAATTGAATTTGAATATTCAATTAGAGTGAAATTTATTATATTTACCTTTTATGCGAAAGATAAAAAAGTGTCATAGGTTTAGGAATTCATGTCGTGTAAGAAAACAATAATCGATTTCCTAACTTGTTTTAAAACAGCTCATTCAATTCTTTATGCTATCGGTAATTCCAATTGATTTTTACATCATTCAAGTTAAACAATTGAATCACTTTTAGCACAGATTAATGAATCATGCATCTTCTCATCATATTGTATGGCTTTCTAGACAATTTCTATTTGACGCCTCTTCTCAATATCAAATGTCAAAGAATAAATTGAAACTGATCAAATTTCTAAGTGGTGTCAGATTTATTTCCAAAAATTTTAAAACGAATTTTCTAGATTTATTTTTTTTTTAATTCATTTTTTATTTCAATATATAATAAAAAAATTATTATATATTTCATTAGATAATGTTGAATCTGATGTATTTATATAAGTTAAGTAAAAAAAATTATTTATGATTATATTAAATATTCTCAAAATATTAGTAAATTTTCATTTCGAGTTTTTTAATTTTAACAAATATTCTAAGATATGTATTTATCTAACGTCACATATAAATATAGATATATAAATAAATATAAATTTTCAACTTTTTTTTCTTATTTTTGTTTTACTGTTAACCCATATATGGGATCATTTTTTTTTAATTTCGATTTAGTGTACCTTTAAACGTATATTGCCGTCAAAATTTTGAAATCTAAATTTTTTGGTAGAAAATTTAACTTAAAAATTTAACTTTCATATTATACAATTCATTAATTTAAACATAACTTCATTCATATAAATATTTAGAATGAATTGAAAACTTTAATAGAAATTGTAAATCCTCCAAATTTTAAAATTTAATGATATTAAACATGTTTTATTTTTAAATAAAAATTTATGAACTTAATAATGATAACTAGCTTAAATACTTGTCATTGAATAACATTTGAAAAAAAAGACAACACAAAATGTGATTTATGTGCAATTTGCATAAAATTCGGGTTGTTCAGGTGTGGCTTAAACAAAAATCATGGTTCCGTGGGTGCACCTTTTGGGCCTGGTGGTTGTCACATACTCAAAGGACAATAGAATTAGTCTCGTGATGCAACCGGTCGTTATTTCTATCGAGTGCGATATCAATGCAAGTCAAAGAGACCAGCAGCTGATCAAAATTTCACGGTTGAATAACATCGCCTCTTGAGCTCCTTGATTGCATAATTATCATTTGGAATTTAAAAGATGCATTGAAATTTTCAACTTAACCGAAAAATTCTATTATTTCTTTCTTTTTTTCGTTAATACAATTTTTTTTTTAAATTTAGCACATATTATTAAAAAAAATTTCGAATCTTAATTATTTGTTTAATTGATATATATAAATATAATTTTAAATTTTTATATTCTAAACATAAATTAATATATTAATTAATATATTAATTAATTATTAATTATTTAAATATAACAGAATATATAATTTTAATAAGTCCAGATAAAAAATATATCTAAATACAAAAAAAACTTAAGAAAAATTTTATTTTTTTTTTTTTGCTTAAATAATTAATGTACCTACCTAACATTCATAATCCTATTTAAAACTTAACTTTGATTTATTTCCAGTACCGTTTCAAACATTTTTCATTAATCTTTTATAAAGTAAAAATGATTTATATTTCAGTTGTATTTAAAATTAGTTAGTATTCTTATTTTTAATAATTTTATAATATTATATATATTTATTGTATGAGATCTTATATTTGATTAATAACTACCTTTCAATGAAAAATTTAAATAAATTTCAAAAAATCAATCATTTTGCCAAAGGAATAGAAGATTGAAATAAATTATAGGTTTACATGAATGAATTTATAGTATCGATCTTTTGATATTAAAAAAAAACTCGTCCTTGTTTACCGCCAGATGCATCTATTAAAATATGATATTGAATATTGTAAGAATTCAATATAACTATGTACAATAAATTTAAAATTTTTATAATTTATTTTTACCTTTCATAAAAAATTGTTTATTTATTTATTTATTTTTTTTATTATCGAAAGTAGTATTTTATTACTAATAAATAAATATCAATAAATCATGTTTACTATTTGAGCCAAATTCTCTTAATGTTATCATTAAATTTACAAATACAAATAAATTATAATAAAAATGTATTAAAGATATATTAAAATTTAAATTTCAATAGAACTGTACATAAATGCATTACATTAATAATAATTATAGTTATAGCTATAATTTTATAGTTTTATAAATAACATATAATATAATAAAGAAGAAAAATTAAATTAATTAATTTAATATATAATACAACATTCTATTTATATGTAAAATACAAAATGAAGTTGATAAAATTTATTATGTTATTTATTCATGTTTTTAAAATTTTAATAAACGATCGTTTAATATAAATTATAATTAATTATGTAAAACTATATTCATTATATATCTGTTTAGCTTTAATCAATTTTTCTAATATATTATTGTTCTCTCTTATTAACATATTTATTTATCTTTTAGATAAAAAATGCCAAGAGTTCCGGCAGATGGATTGATCCTGATTATCAAGAATTTCATTATGATCAAGAAAAATTATATTATAAGTGAGTTTATCTTTAATACTAATTATATTCATCTTTCGTATTTCACCCTGCTTCTTCTTCTACATAATAATAATATATATCATTTGTTGGCATGTGGAGCAAACATTTTATGACAAATTTCAAACATACCAGTCTTTTGGTGTTATATATGTTTTATTTAAAAAATGAATTATATTTATATAATATTTAAATAATAAGTATTTGATAAATTTTATGCGAGTTGAATATTATAATTCGATATTATAGTCAATATAATTCAATTAATCTTTGGAATAAATTTTTTTTAAAAATTAATTTCTGTATAAGTAAATCTAAATTTAGATATACTATACAAAGGGCTTATTTGTTTGCTAATATTATTTTGCTTTTCAATTTATTGAACAAATCCGATTCCATCATTATACACTTTTCAATTATTAAATTTTCACGGGGTTTTATTGTTTTTTGCCACCAGAAATTTCTCTTTGCTCACCTTGCTCATTTTATTATCATAAATCAATATTATAATTAATTGATCGTACCTTTTTCATATTATTATTTTGCTTTATTACTATCTCGCTAGAGATAGTATTGCGATCACAAAAAATTTCGATTTCGAGATTTTGATGTTTTTATACGTTTTAAAGGTTCCTGAATCATTTTAACTAAGGTAGAGAAAAACGTCTCTGTGTGTGTATGTGTGTGTGTGTATGTATGTAGACAAGATTACGCAAAAACTGTTTGAGCTAGAAATATGAATTTTGGTATATGGGCATTATTTATTCAAAATTCGTAATTTTCTATCAACTTTTGAGAAATTTAGCTCAATCGGAAGAGGGTCATTACCTACAACGTTTTGATTTTTTTTCCTCTAACGTGACCGTAAAAATAAAGATGTATGTTTGATAGTTTTTCTTATGATTAAAAATTGTATAAAACTGCTATATATAGATTTTCAGCTTGATTCAATCGCTGAAAGTACCAGAATTAATTTTTTGACACTGCAAATCACGCGCCAGCAGGTGACCTGGTGCCATCAACAAAGAGCCAAACATGCGCTCGTTTAATATATATTATTTATTAATTTTAATTTATAATTAAATATTTAATTTACATATAATATATGTTATTTAATCCAATTCAAATTAGCGAGAAAGTCTAGTGGAGACACTCCAGATTTTTTTTCATTAAATTGTTTTTCTTGTTATATTAAAACAAACATCAATTGTTTTATTATTTTGACACATTACAATTTATATATTTGGATAAATTATTATTATATCATTCTTAACGGGGTCTCTTCCAATTTTTCTTGACGAAGTCCGATTGCCTTATCCAAACATTTTTATGGTTTGCATATTTTCTATAAAATATTGCTGTTGACATCAATTCTTCATTCATCTTAATCTAAATTCAATCATATTATTTTTATTCAGTCTTTTTGACTTTCAATTTACATTATATACAAGCGCGGAGACCTTTTTACCTAACATTATTGTCTTTTTATATTTTCGTTCACAGGTGTTTTTATCAAAAATTCTTTTTGTTTACATAGACGCCCAGTTATGGGTTATTTCTAGAAAATTTAAATTTAAAAAATATAATAATTTATATCAAAAACTTATTTTAAAAATATATCTAAATTTATACATTGAAGTCACTAAATCTATCTACCTTCTTCCTTAAAGCCTAATATTATTATATTATGAAGCTATTAATTATATTTATCTTTTAAATAAATTCAATTGATGTGCCCTTGTCAATTAAGATTTATTGATTTGAATTAATCAATACTAATCACATGAAATTATGGTTCATCCTTGAATCTTCATTAATATTAAAAAATACCTGTAAATAGGCTTTAGAAAATGTTAAAACCATTGATTGAATCAATTTAATATTGAAATCTCTCAATGTTATAAAATTTTTATTATAAACAAAGGTAACCTATTGCACTATATGTAGTTAAAATTATATTTTAAAAAAATAAAATTACTGAAACGATTTATTGCAGATTCAATCAAATCCGACATAATATCTAGTAAATTTTTTTAATTAAGGTATTAGATTTATACGTTTTGAAGGTCTCTGAATCATTTTCACTAAGCTTGAGAAAATGTCTCTCTGTGTGTGGGTGTGTATGTAGACAATATTACGCAAAAACGGTTTGAGCTAGAATAATGAAATTTGGTAAACAGGCATTATTCAAAATTTGTAGCTCATCCGGAAGTGGATCACGTTTTCATTTTTTTCCCTCTAAACTGACCGTAAAAATAAAGATATATGTTTTATAGTTTTTCACATGATTAAAAATTGTATGCTATATATAGAATTTCAGCTTGATTGAATCGCTGAAAATACTGGTATTAATTTTTTAACATTGCAAATCACGCGCCAACACGTGACGAGGTGCCAAAGAGCCAAATATAATATGTGTTATTTAATCCAATGCAAATTGCGAGATAGTCGAGTAGAGACACTCCAGATTTTTTTTATATTTAAAAATTATAATATAATTAATATATTTTTGTTATTATTATTGTTTATATTTGTTTTATTACTAAATTAGAATAATTTAAAGCAGTGGTTCTTAAACTGTGGTCCGCGGACCCCTGGGGGTCCGCGAAGCCTTTACTGGGGGTCCGCGGTCCTCGGAAAAAAATCATCGTAAAAATATATACATATATAAATATTTAAAGTTCATTGTTTAACTATATCCTCCTAGAGAATTACGGCTATAATTTAATACTATTAATAATACTATTTTATTTTATTAAATTGATAATTATGTCAATTAATTTTTTGTGAATAAATAAACATATATAAAAAACTATATATAAAATTTGAATTTTCATCCATTCATTCATTTAAAATCATTTTTCGATTGTTCCTTTAAAATAACCCCTCTTAGGGGCTCGGAAGGGGAGGCATATAAGGGAATTTTCTTTCACTTTGTTATTGGGGAAAACCAGGGGAGGGGACAGTCTTACCCGGAAAAACCCAAATTGTCAGCGTCCACTCTGGGGTTTTAAACAGTTTTAAAGCAAATGTTAATTATAAGTTCATTTCTCAACGAGTTGTATCTTTAAATTATTTTTATTAATGTTAATTATAAGTTCATTTCTCAACGAGTTGTATCTTTAAATTATTTTTATTAATTTAATTAATTATAATTAAATTATAGCTAATAATAGTTTATTATAGCTAATAATTTTTTTTAATTTTTAGTGTAATTTGCATGATCATTATTTTATAAAAACACTAAACACATTTTGCAATTTCCCAGAAAGGCTGTTTTTGAGAGTAAGTATAAGTTAGTTTTATGAATAAAAAATATTTATTTTAATAATATTTTAGAATCAAATTACGAAATTAATAATATTTTAGAATCAAATTACGAAATTAATAATATTTTAGAATCAAATTACGAAATATATTTATTATATAAATTAATATTCATTTAAAATGATATTAAATCATTTATTTAAAATGATTTAAAACATTTATTAAAATGATTTAAAACATTCATTTAAAATGATATTAAAACATTCATTAAAATGATTTAAAACATTCATTTAAAATGATATTAAAACATTCATTTAAAATCATATTAAAACATAGCTAGTAAATAATAATTCGTTATATTTATATTATATTTATATTATATTTATATTATTGTAGTTCAATGTTAATAAATTACTCCATAAAATGGATCGTTGGCTACAAACTGGTTCAACACAGAAACGGAAAGAATCAGATGATGAGGCATCAACAGCAAACTCTACCAAGAAACGCAAAACTAGAAAATATTCGGATGATTATTTATCATTTGGATTTACTTATATTTGCAACAATGATGTGGAAAGACCAGTCTGCGTTCTATGTCAGGAAAGTTTATCCAATGAAAGTATGAAACCTGCTAATCTCAGACGTCATTTACAAACAAAGCACAGCGAGCATGTTAGTAAGTCTATCGAATTTTTTAAAATGAAAAAAGAAGAACTTAATTCAAGTCAGAAATTGATGGTAAAGACGGGATCTGGTGGTATGAGTAAGAAAGCAGTAATGGCATCATATGAAGTAGCTCTACTTATTGCTAAAGCAGGAAAGCCGCATAATATAGCAGAGCAATTAATTCTTCCTGCTACAAAAGTAATTACAAATATAATGTTAGGAACTAAAGCAGCAAACGATATAAATTTGATTTCATTATCAAATGATACGGTTAAGAATAGGATTGAAGACATGTCATGTAATATAAAAGAAGAATTAATATCGAGAGTGCGCAAAAGTCACTATTACTCATTACAATTGGATGAAAGTACTGATGTCACTAATAATGCCAATTTGTTAGCTTTCATTAGATATGAGTTTGAAAATCAAATACAAGAAGATGTATTGTTTTGTGATTCACTACCTTCACGAACGACAGCTAATGACATATTTAACAGTTTGAATAATTTTATAACCGAAAATGAAATAGAGTGGCCAAAATGTGTTGGAATTTGCACTGATGGTGCTCGTGCAATGTCAGGTACAAGAACTGGATTGATTGCTCTTATTAAAAATGTTGCGCCTCAGGTTGTTTGGAATCATTGCTGCATTCACAGAGAATCATTAGCAGCCAAAAATATGTCACCAGATTTGAAAAGAACATTAGACGAAGTAGTTAAAATTGTCAATTTCATTAAGGCTCGTCCACTTAATTCCAGAGTTTTTAAAATTTTGTGTGAGGAAATGGGTAGTCAACATACACATTTATTATTACATACAGATGTACGTTGGTTGTCCCGCGGGAAAGTACTCATTCGCCTTTTTGAGCTTCGAGATGAAATACGATTGTTTTTAATAGATGCGCATTTTGAACTGACCGAATGTTTCAATGATTTTATCTGGTTAGCTAAGGTGGCTTACTTGACTGATATTTTTACAAAATTGAACGAACTTAATTTGAGCCTGCAAGGTACTGTTGTAAATATATTTAAAGTTGAAGATAAAATAGAAGCAATGATTAAAAAAATCGACTTGTGGTCGAAACGCATCCAGAACGGTGTATATGAGTCTTTTCCAACTCTCAATGATTTCATAGAAAGCTCCAGTGAAAAATTGCTTAATCAAACGCGTCAATTATTTGTTGAACATTTAATTACTTTGAAAAGCAACTTCAGGAAGTATTTTTCTACTCCTGATCCTTGCAATAACTGGATCAGAGATCCATTTAATATGGAAATTACAAATGCTAAACATTTATCTGCACCTGAACAAGATATTCTCGTGGAATTATCATGTGATACAACTTATAAACTAAAATTTAACAAAACTGAATTGAGCAACTTTTGGTTACTTCTCAGGTCAGATTATCCTGCGCTTGCAAATAAAGCACTTCAACACTTGATTCCATTCTGCACAACATATTTATGCGAACAAGCTTTTTCGGTACTATTTTATATTAAGTCTAAATATAGAAACAAATTAAATGTAGAGCCGGATCTTAGATTAAAAGTTTCCAATATTAAGCCAGATATTGAGATTCTTGTTTCAAGAAAACAACTGCATACATCTCATTAAATATGTAAGTTATATTTAATGAGATAGATGCAGTTATTTTTTAAAATATTTCTTATTTAATATTTTCTGAAAAAAATTATAAAATATTTATATGAATTTAATGTAAGTACCCATTATAATTTGTGAGATTTGTTGCTATGACAATGTTTGTATTTTCTTTCTTCAATATTATAATTTCTAATAAAATGTGTTCTACAATATGCAAAAAAATCGTTATTCACCAATCACTGTTAGAAATATTCATCATATATCCTTGTCCTTATGAGATCGTAAGCCAGAAATTAATTAATAAAATGACGTAAAGTACCTAAAGTTGTGATGGGGGTCCGTCAAAAAAAATTTTTTCAAGTGGGGGTCCGTGGAGTACATAAGTTTAAGAACCTATGATTTAAAGGATTATAATACAATTTTTGAATTTTATATAATAAATTTGGTGAAATATATGTATATGATATTGAAATTTCATTAGATTATTTTTGGAATTATAAAAATAGTTTAACTAAACATAAACGAACACATATTAATTTAATAATTTCTCAATTATTAGTTTTTATTTAATTCCTTATTCCCGATTTGGAGGCGTTTCCGTTTTCATATCGCGAGTGGTCCACACACTATAATTAACGCGCAACCTCTTGAGTGAAAGCCTATCATCATTTGGTTGGCGTTCGCTTCCGTTACCGAAATCTATTACAGCCCATAATATATATATATATATATATGAATAGATTTGAATATTCAATGTGCAATACAACTTACAAAATTAAATTTTATTTGAAAAAAAACATGTTACCTAATTTTTAATTACATTTCATTATATCATAGTTGATTTATTTTTAAATTATATTTATTTATACATTATTACCAAATATTATATTTTAGAAAATATAAATATTAACTTTAATAATCATTTCAGGTGAATTTTTAATGGGTTTTTTAAACATTTACATATGTATATTACATTTTTATGTGTCTAGTATCTACAATTATAAATATTGGTTTTACGCTTTGGGTGTGGGACTATAAACATAAAATAAATTTAAATAAAAGAACATCATTGGTTGTTAATTAAAATTCAATTTATTTCTATTTTTTTCTTTTAATTTGTATTTATTAATTTTCTTCTTCCTATTATTTATATACTGATCCCCAAAGTGTGGCTATTGTTCCCTTATGAGTGTTGCAGCAATCCAAAAAGGCAATATCACAGGTGCATTTATGGAAATTTCTCTTCTTAGTACAATAAATTTTTTCACGATTCCAAATAACAATAAAGAAAGCATTTTCTTAATTTACTGCACTTTTATTAAAAGATACATAAAAATACAACGTTTCGATTGTTCTTTCTTTAATCATTATCAAGTAACTGCACTTCCCGCCACCTGGACACCAGTCCCAGTTTTATATCGACTGACAACTGTCAGATGGAAGTTACTTGATAATGATTGTAGGAAAAGCAATCGAAACGTTGTATTCATGTATTTTTTAATAAAAGTTATCAATTATCAAGTAACTGCCATCTGACAGTTGTCAATCGATATAAAACTTGGCTGGTGTCCAGATGGCGGGAAGTGCAGTTACTTGATAATGATTGTAGAAAGAACAATAGAAACGTTGTATTTTTCATGTATCTTTTAATAAAAATACATTAAATTATAATTATGTGGTGTTATTTACAAAATTATTATTTACAAAAAAGGAAGATGTGTTCAATATATGTTTCTTACTAAAAAAGCTGTAAAGAAAACTTGTCAATTAAATTTACAAAATTCCTTTATTAAAAAACATGACAATGTTTCTAATTTACATCTTTTTATTAAATTTTACGAAAATGGTAGAAACAAGCATAAATAATTATATTTTTAATTGCTATTAAAATTTATAAAATTGCATTCTTCTAGGCACTGAGAAATATTTTTTCCTTAAAGGACAGCGGGAGTCTAAAAATAATTGGGAACTAATTTAGTATAATATATATACATATATATATATATATATATATGTATATATATTATTAAATATAATTCTTTTACTGAATAGTCACAAATATTTTCTGCTGAATGTAAGATAGACTAGATGTTGACAAATTAGGTAGGTTCAGGATAAAAAATAGAAAATTTTTATTCAGAAAAAACAAACTCATATTTCATTTTAATTTTCACCGACAAATTAATATGAATGTAAAATAAGCATTCGATATTGTAACCAGTTCTAAAATTATTGAATTTATGAATTCAAAAGAATATTTGGGAGTCAATTTTTTTATTTACTATAGACCGGTTCTCCACTGCTCGCTAGTACCATTCGATAATTCAAGTTCTGATTATTTTTATTAGCTCAATTCTATATTAGTACAGTAGTTTTTTTTTACTATTATCCCTATATATACATATATAATAATATATAATAAGAAGTTGATTATGAACACAACTATTTTTTATAAAGTGAAAGTGTATTGACTTTTTCTCAGTGGCTTCATTTCAAATTTTACTTGGGGTGGGGGGCAAACTTTTTTTCTTAAAATTACCAAAAAATTAATTTGTAAAAAAATACCTTTGTGGTAACAAACTAGAATCTATTTATCAACATTTTGAACACTTTAATTAGATAAGATAAAATTTTTTTTTTAAAATTCAGAAGAATTGAGAAGGACGTTTTTTATTTTTTATTCTTTTTACAACTTGGCGGACTATAGACCCCTTTTTGTTTTAATAAACTATTTAATTTTTGGAAGCCATACAACGGTCTTGATCTTGTGAATTCAGCGATAATTAGTCTTGATTAAATATCAAATATCATAATCATTCTATACCATATATAATTTATATGAAACTAAAAAAGAAAAATATAAAATATTAAAAAATAAAAATCGAATGAAAATATAAAAAATGTTATTTATTTAAAAAAAGGCATTTCTAAAAATAAAATAATTTCATAAAATTGTAAAATCATAAATATAAAAGCTGTTATAGTTATCTAGAATTCGTTAAAATAATTTAATGGATTTTTCCATTTTCTCAAAAATGAATTTGGGAAAAAGAAATCTTTCTAAAAAAAGGAAACTAGTCGTTCGGACTTTTAGTTGACTTAACCGAAAATTTACTTACAAATAGGCATCTGAAATTTGGTAAAAGACATTTAATTTAATTAATTTTTTACAGTTTATTTATACCCAAAAAATAATATTTTTAAATATCTAATTTAGAATATTATAACATTTTAAAAGGATCGGAGTCCTTGGGGGGGGGGGGAGAGAAAAATTCTCGCCTATTGCCCCCCTCTCCAGAAATTCAAAACCTTAAATTTTTTTAATGCCTGTATGTTGCAATACTAATATACAAAATTTTCATTAAGAAAAATAATATTTTTAAATTGACTACATATATGCCATACACCTGAAAAGGAATGATTAATTTAAGTCAAGGTGTGTTGAAGATATAGTGCACATCTTCACTCGAGAACTACCTTCTATATTGATGGTGAAGACCATGTCCTAGAAATGATTGCTTAGTTACGTTTTTTTTTCTATCATGAAAGATTCTATATTTTTCTATATTTAATTTATTACTTAATATAAAAATTGTGAGAATTATTATTTGATTTATTTATTCCTGTAACGAAATCATTTGTTTACTTTTGAAACTAACTCTAGTTTGTCTTTTTGATTTCAGAATAAATTCTTCTACTTCAAGGATATCAACATATAAAGAAGCATCAAGAAAACCAATCCTCGATAAATATGTAATTGAGAATTCTACAGAATAAACCATTTGAATTTTTTTATTATTATTTTGTTTATCAAGAGAAAGGAAGAAGAGGTGATTTAAAAATAATCACACACAAAATTTATCTCCATTTTCATGTAATTTATACCTCCAGGGCTGAATTGCTCAAATATTCAACTTCTTTTATTCAGCTCTCTACGTCAAATTTCTGAATTTTATACTCTTAAAAATATTTTTTTTTATAATTTTATTTCTAATAAAATGTACATTACGCAAAAGTGAATTTGCTAGGAAATTTTGTTATATTTTTTATTTTTTTTTTTTAAAAAAAATTAAACTGGACATTTTTTTCCAAATAAATATGTTTTCATTTTTTTTTACAATGTTATTATTCTATTTCTAAGTGTTATCTAATTCTATACTAATTACGCTAATTATTTAAAAAAAAACTAAAGAATTTTTTTTTTTAACTAATAATATTTAATTAATTAATTTAATTTAATGAAGAGAAGAGGATTTGGTAATTATTCAGGTAAACTCATTTTCGTGGATTTAGATAATACTTTACCAGTGGTTTTCTTTTGGAATTCCAAATAAACTTTTCTTTTGAAATTTTTTTGGGCCTCTTCTAGTTTATGAGATAAACTTATAAAAACAGAAAATTAGTGTACCATCTGGTAGCCAAACGGATAAAACATGCTAACTAAATAGTATATGAATGAATTTATATGCAAATTTTAATAATTTTGATTTCGAAAACTATAAGATGCCGGGAAAAATTTCATAAGAAAAGTTTGCAAAAGGAACCTACTGGTAAAGTATTATCCAAATCCACGAAAATAAGTTTACCTGAATAATTACCAAAGATTTTATAAGTATAATATATATATTCTAAATTAAACAAATATAGAAAAAACTTCCCCAAAGTTAACTCACATTATATTCAGATGATTTCTAAATTAATTTTTGAAATATTGTTACTAATATTAATAATTAGATGTATGATTTAAAAAAAAAGAAGAATATAAAAAACAATAATATTAATAATATTCCATATCCAATATAAAAATCCCTTTTCTTAACATCTTATGAAATGATCTTCGTTTCATTGACCCAGTCTCAATCGGCCATGGCTTTCATTCACCGATTGAAATTGAACGGAAAAATTACTTTTTTGTTAATTGCAATTAATCGAATGAGTTGATCATCCATCCATTTGACGCAATCCATTCTCCCCCCCCCCTCTCCTTTCCTCAACACTTCTTTATCATTGAATGAGACAGGTTATGCAAGCCATCGTCTTTTGTCCCTCAGCGATTGAATCTTCTTGATTCTTCTATTCAGATCCAATCAACTGTTAAATCCAATAGAATTATCGTTTCCTCAGGAAAGAAAAATATTTGAAAAGTAAATTCCACTTTACATACAAAAATAATTTGTATATTATCGCTACGAATTGATTATTTTGATATTTTCTTTGCTATGATTTTGTTAGATTTGGAACAAGAAAAAAAGAAATATATATATATATATATATATACACCCATTATATTCATTATAGAAAGAGTTTAATATCAATACTAAAAAAACAATTTATCTCTCTTTGAAAAATGATATCCATTTAACTTTTAACAAATTGTAAGAATATTTTTTTTTATTATTTATTATTTTATTATTTACATTATAGTGAAGATAATTAAAAAATCTAATTGTGTATCTCCAGAATATTATTTAAGGTAAGATTTTTACTGTTTTAATTTAATGGTACTATCTAAAAAAACAATATTTTCAACAAAATACTTATATATCTCAAAAAAATAAATATTTTTAATAAGAATAAAAGTATTAACTTAAAATATTAATTTAATATGCTTCATTATTGAATAACAACTATTTTAAAAATTTTGTTAAACGATCAATTTATTAAAAACAATTAAAAAAAATGATTGAAATATTATATGAATATATTTTTTACAATTATAATACTTTAATAATAAATAGTCTTATCAAAAAGTGTAAAAATTCATATCTTAACAATCTATTAATCATTTTGAACCAAGTTGATAGATTACTGATTTTTTTTTTTATGAATTAAATATTTTAAATTCTTTTTACATACAATGAGTATTTAATTTTAATTTTCTATATAATATCCGTTGTTTGGAATCTAATAACAGGCGATTGGTGTATTGTCGGTTGTTAAATAATTAAAAATTTAAATATAATCTTGATTTTATATGAAATAGATACTCAATTTGTTGAAATTTGTAAATTTATATGAGATAAGTTTTTGTAGATTTCATTTTTTCATATGTCTCATTTTTTTGTAGATTTTCAATAGATCCTTGTAGTTTAATGGTAGTTCTATGATTTTACAGAAAAGTGGTGTATCAAGTTATATATAAATTCTAAAATATATTTATATAAATTTAAAATTTATTTTACAAACAAAATACAAATTAAAAGATGCAATTTTTAAATTGAAAAAATTTGAATCTTTCTTCCTTTCGAAAAAAAATTATTTTCTTCCCAATAGAGATCTTGTTCTTTGTAGGTCTGAAATATTTAATATTTTTAAGATAATTTTTTTTTTATTTTTGAATATTATTATTATAATAACACCTATAATATAGCTAGTATTCAATAATCAAAATAATATATAATTTATTCCTTGATTAGTACATAAATTTTGCAAATATTACTTAAGAAAAAAAGAATAATTGTCATAAATAAATAATTACATATAACATGTTAATAAAAAAACATGTTTTGATTACTTTAATTTATCAGATATTTAATTATTATTTTAGAAAAACAAAAAATTATAAGTTTTGATATTTAGATAATATAATTTTTATGAATTTATTAATTATTATTTGAACCTTAATTTAGCTTTAATGTTAAATATATATGACAAATTTTGTAATCTATGATGAAATAAAAATATCTACAAATTTGAAATCTTAAAGTCATCATGTTTCATCAGGTCAAACATGTTCAAACTCTTTATTGTAATAATACAAAAATTGTTAGGGACGACAACGCGCGACTTTTGAATCTTACCTATTTCGATCATTATAAAAGACCCTTTAAGGAACAATTAATTGAGATAAAAAATCTTGTAGAAAAATCTTATTCTAAAAAAGGAAGGTCTGGTATTTTCAAATTGACTGAAAGAAGGAAAACATTATAGAACATAATGGCACCAATATAAATTTAATAAATATAGATCTCTAAAAATTAAAATTTTGTATTCTTCACAATCTGCACGACATGCTTTCCATACAAGTTACATTAATATATTTTTTCTTATATATATCTAAATATTTTAATCATAGATGAAAAATTAATTAAAAATAAATAAAAAGAAAATTTATTATTGACAAATTCATTTGGATAAAGATCAAAGGTAGTCAGCCTAATGACACTATTACTGTAACTGAACGTTCCTCCTTGATTCATCCATTTTTGTATATGTATTCCGTACAAATACCTTACTCGTCCACATTACTTTGCAAAAACTAGTCAAGAATTTCAGATTAGGTAAGAAAAAAAATTCGATGTGTCAAGAAAGTAAGAGTCATGATTCATCTCGGTTATCGAATGAATTATCTTTGTTATATCCTCAAGAATCTACATACTTAATTGATTAAATATTATAAACTTTAGAAAGCATTTCTATATTATCGTTAAGATTTTAATCGATTTTTTTCTTAAATAAAATATTCAAATGAATTCACTCTATCGGAATTACTATTAAACTGACATGCATTCAATTCTCTCACCAGCTCTCCATTCAATTTCTATTCAAAGATTTAAAAGTTATAGTTTGAGAAAGGATATGACATCGAATAAATTTATTTTACATTTCTAGTATTTGAACTTTTATATTTATTTCAATTAAAATTTCCGGTATTTCATGAATTATTTGCAATATCGAAATCGTGATTAGACTCTTAAATGTATTTAAATGAGAAATATTTTGTAATTTTCAGTTATAATATTTACATTGTAAAAATAGAAAAAGAGATAGAATAATATTCTAAACAAATACAATCAAAAACAAATAAAATTTTTAAAATATTTTTTCATGTATAAAAATAATAAAGAAAAAAATTCGTATAGAAAATTTAATTTTTTTACTTATTTACAATAAATATATATTCTTTTGGTTATTTATATGATTTATTATTGTGTATGGATTATTATTACATATATGTATAATATATACGAGGGTAGGTCAATAAGTGCGTTTTCTTATTTTCCTAACATCTTTGAAAGAAGATCTGTTAATTGTTTCAGAGGAATCAAATTACAGTGCTCCATTGTCCAAAAAAACAACAGCTTAGAAAATGATGCTCGAACTAGTCGTTTAGTTTTTATTTGACATAAGATTTGAGACGAAAATGGAAACAAGTGAATTTCCATGAAAACCCCTGAATTGCTCCTTCATCCTCCCTATTTTTCGGATTTAACCCCGAGTGACTATTTCTTGTTTCCAAAAGAAAAGGCTCAGCGGAAAGAGATTTGACTCCAACGATGAAATCATCTCACAAACAAATATTACCTATTTTGATGTCCTCAACAAATTTTATTTTTTGGAAGGGATAAAAAAATTGGAGAAGCGTTAGATGAAGTGTATAGAGTATAGAGCTTAAAGGAGACTACGTTGTAAAACAAAATAATTTTTTCTCAAAAAATCTGTTTCATTCCAAAAGTCACGGACTTATTGATACCTCCTCGCGTATATATATATATATATTATATTATAATTAAATGCCCTTATCTCATAATCTAAATTGATTGTTTGTTTTTTTCCACTTTTAATGTAAAACTATGAATAAGAGTATCTTCTAATTGTATAAAGAAATTACACTAATTACACTAAATTATTATTATTATTATTTAATTAAAAAAAATATTAAATAAATCTATTTTTTATTTGTAGATTAGCTTTATTATATGTTATTTTTTATTTTTTTATTTTTTTGTTATATATTTAAAATAAAAAAACACAACTAAAATTAATAAATTCTAATTTTATTTAATTACTATTTTTCAAGGTTGATTGATTGTTTTTATATTGATTTTCACTAAAGGTTTGAGTAGTTTCATCTTAATGATGGAGATGGATTCATTTAATCATTAATTGAGTACTGTGGCTTAGTTTTAATGTTCAATATTGGCTCGGTATAAAGCAATGAGAGCTCCTTATGGTCGTAGTCGGACTGTTAGTTCAGAGGGGGGAGCGGGGGTTTGATCGATCGCTTAATCTTCCAGGGCAATCTTCATGACACTTGTTACATAATGATGGGTGATTAAATTCAGCCTGGAGGTATACAGATGCCTGGCTGAGATGAATATTTGGCAATCAGATAGAAGCAATCTGCTTGCTGTCTGAAGCTGACCGAGGTTTGTGTGTTTGTCCCTGGCAGTTTTGAAGGCCGTCCAGTTGCATCGGCAGCTGATCGATGGTAGCCCCGCGTCTGCTGATGTAATCAGTGCATCTCCTGCATTGCCTCGTAAATGATCGCTATTCAATTTGAACAAATCGATTTCGAATGAAAAACAAAGAGTAGAATTTCACGAAAACATCACGAGATAAGGAAAATAATACAATAAAACATTAATTATAAAATTGTAGAAATAAACCTATAATTAAAACATTGATCGATATAATATTGTATATTAAATAAAATCATAAAGAATTAATAATAATCTTAATAATAATTTTATGTATAATAAATTAATATCAAAAAAAAAATAAAAAAATCTGGAGTATCTCCACTCCGATTATCTCGCAGATTAAAAACATTTACCTTCATTTTTAAGTAAAAATTTAAAAAATTAATTCCGCTACTTTAAGCGATTCAATCAAGTTGAAATTCTATATATAGCAATTATATAAAATTTTTAATCAAGTGAAAAACTATCAAAAATATATATTATCTTTATTTTTACGGTCAGTTTAGAGGAAAAAAATGAAAACGTGGTAGGTAATAGTCCTCTTCTGAATGAGCTACATTTCTTAAAAGCTGATAGAAAGCTACGAATTTTGAATAATGTTCGTGTACCAAATTTCATTATTCTAGCTCAAGCCGTTTTTGCGTTATCTTGTCTACATACATATACACACACATAGAGAGACATTTTTTTTAACCTTAGTGAAAATGACTCAGGTGTCTTTAAAATATGTAAAAACATCAAAATTTTGAAATCGAAAATTTTCGAGATCGCAATACTATTATCTCTCGCGAGAAAAATGACAAGATTTATAAAAATTGATCACCTTTATAAAATTTGATTTAATAATTTTAATCATTTAATAATTTTATATTATTTTAACCCTTGATTAAGAAATGTATTGAGATGATTTAGGATATGGATGGTTGGAGGAATGTAGTTACTTTAGCTAAGAACTTTAGTGGTATACTACAAAAATAGAGATGATATGATTAAATAACCTTTACCTTTTCAATTTTGTTTTATATTAAAATAATATTTAATCCCATCGTATCACTGTTAGTCTTTGTTAAATTTTAAAAAAAC
Organism: Labia minor; assembly: GCA_963082975.1. NCBI lineage: Eukaryota > Metazoa > Arthropoda > Insecta > Dermaptera > Spongiphoridae > Labia > Labia minor. Next base: position 50,019,597 of record OY720345.1, on the reverse strand, counting down.
TTTTTAGTTGATAAAATTGCAATTTTTATCTTAACATTTGGACCGTAAACTTTTTAGTGATATGATTCTCACCAATCCATACACTTTCCTTTTAAATTAACACAAATTACATATTTTCAATTATAATTTTAATTAATTCTAAATTCAATTAAATTTTACATTGAGTTTGTAAATACAAACATCTATCAATTGGACATATTAATATTAAAGGTTTTATTTCAATGAATTTAATTAAATAAAACATTTTATGTTTATTATTCAAAAACAAAAATTTTATTTTTGATAAATATACTTGAGGAAATGCAATAGAAACTACTTTCTGATGAAAGAAAAAAAAACTTTCCGCATGTATTTATTGCTTGGCTTAACAGATGACCAAAATTACAAATCGATTCGATGACTTTAAGCATAAATTATTTTGAATACACATTACTTTCGCCATGCAAGTGAGAAGCTGACTTCCTCCAACAACTGAATACTAATCAATATTTCACTTTCCACCCACATGGCCATCTAAATATTCAGTACTGTTTACCAAGATAATATTTGGCCCGGAATTAAGATTGGAGATTCTTGCCAAATTTAATTTATATAAAATACATATCATATATCTAGTATAGAACTCTTGTAAAAAATTTAATGAATAAACAATTAATTAATTAAAATTACAATTAAAGATATTATTAAATCCTATATTTAAATAAACTGATATATTTAATTTATAAATATTAGTATTTTTGGCAAGAGCCTTACACTATTTCGGATATTTCATTTAAAAGTTTGTTAGCATAAATTATTAATATATTCTTTAATTTATCAGCTATTTTTTATTTAATTAACTAATTATAATTAATTATAATGAACATTTTTGGTAATATATTTTTGTAAAATTTTGTTATTGCCATTGCCTCTGAAATGCATAGCAATTTTAAATATTTGAACACTATGATTTTAATTTACATTGAAATCGTAGTTGCCAGATAATAGAGAAAATTAATATTAACTTTTTTTTGTTATTTCATCATTTTTGTCATTTTAAGTGCAGCTAATGCATTTTTTAATTACATTAAGAGTTAATAATATTTTAATTTGTATAAGGTACCTATATACCTGTCTTCTTTCATTCTTTGTTTTTAATTTATAACTTTTGACCTAGATAAATATTATATAGATTTGAACTCATTATTTTATTTTAGATTTAATTGTTATATAGTTATATTATTTCTCATATAATATATAATTCAACAATATCCTTGATATATTTGTATATTTAAGAGAAAACTTTAAAACGAGTTATAATCTTAAAATCCCTTCAAAAAGAATATGGGATAAAAATTGGAATGCCACTAACTATTTCGAAATATATAAACCATATAGATAAATATATAAATATATAATATATTTTCTGGAGGATTTTTTTTTATTCAGTAAACACACATGTGAAAACACTTCATTTATGATCAATGTATAAATTAAATTTTAATTTAAATCGTTACCCCAAACATCAATAAAATATTTAATAATAATAATAGTCATTATATTTTTTTAGATATTTCTTCAAAATATCCGATACTTAAATAAAATTATTAAAAAAAAAATTTTTAAATTCATTGGATTATTTAAATTAATCGGCAAACAAGAAAATCAAATCTTATCAAGTGGCACTACCTATCGTTAAAGTTTCAAACTGTTAAATGAAATATACTTAATAGCGGCAATAAGAAATTTAATTTAAATCTTTCTAATTTTTATTTCATGGTAAAGATGAAAAAATATATCAATCTTTTTAATGCTAATTTATAATTATAATATTATATTTTTAATTATAAGTTCTTTAATATTACAATACGAGAAAACAATAAAATTATTTTATTTTAAAATCATTCCTAAATTTTTCTAGGTATAATCTTTGAATTGAAAAATTTAGGGAAGGAAATGGATTAATTTTAAATAATTATTAAAATATTTAATGTCACAATTTTCAAAATCAAATCTAATAGTAGTGGTAACATATAATATATGTTTGATAATCAATTTAGGAAATTAAATAAACGGGTAATAGATACAATTTAATAAGGGTTGTTTTTTTGTTAAATTTAATCAAGATTGTTTGCTTGTTCTTACTAACATTTTCAATTGGAATTGATTGAATTTAATTTGAAAAGTCATTTATTTTAAAATAAGCAAAGATACAATCAGAGAAAAGTCCACTAGATCGGAGGTGAGCAACCTTTTTTTGGCGGGTAGCGGGCAGCAGACAAAAAAACTTAATAAAATTTTAAACCTTAAATATTTAATGAACAATTCACATAATATCTGGCTCTATAAAGGTCCCAAAATATCGTTTAAGTGATGTAGTAATTATTATTATTATTATTTTTGAAAATCGAGGCACCTCAGGATCAATCATCCATCGCATATGATAAATCTCATTTATCCCCAAGCAATCCCCCTTTCATCTTCTTCGTCGGGGCACAGCAAGACAAACAGTAAGTAAATTATTGAATCCTGACCGATTCCATTGTCAGACTCAACGGTCCCCGGGTAGATCACTTGGAAAGAATGAATTTTCCTTTTAGACCAAACACAATCTATTCAGCAATTTACTAATCAAAAATTACGACATACAATAAATAAATAAATGAATAAATAATTAAAAATATCACCGCTCAATAAGAGACTCTAAAGTTGTCCCCATTGAACATGACTAGAATATAATAATAAAAACAAAGACAATAAACTATGCAAAAATTATAATAACAACAAAAACAGCAATTTATATTTACAAATAAATAATAAATAAATATGTATATTTAACATAACAGTAATCAAGTGGCCAGCAAAAAGTTTAGGATAGCAATAAAATGATATTGTACTATTATGATAGGCAGGTCCGGGTTGCTCATCCATGCACTTATAATTATAAGCAAAAATTGAGTCTTATTAAATAATATATATATATATATATATATATATATATATATATATATATATATATTGTGACAAAAAAGTTTTTGACGATATTCGTGATCTGGTGCATTATGAATACGTTCCAGAGGGACAAACAGTCAATAAGGATAAAGAGTATTATGTGACTGTTTTGAGGCGTTTGCGTGAATGGGTCCGTCGTGTTCGGCCGGAATTGTGGGCAGAAAAATCGTGAATTTTGCACGACTATAACGGGCCATCTCATCAAGCCACAATTGTGAACGCATTTAAAACAAATCACTTGATAAATTCCACTGACTAGGCACCGTACAGTCCAGATCTGGCCCGGTGTGACTTTTTCCTCTTTCCAAAACTTGCCACTCCGGGCAAAACAGTAACTCCTTACAAACCATAAAACAGAATGCGATTAGAGAGCTGAACGCCTATAAAAAATGTTTCGAAGATTAGAAGAAGCGTTGGCATATGTGTATTTCTTCAGAAGGGGCATATTTTGAAGGAGGCAAAATAAATATTGAAGAAGATTAACTATTTTGCGTTTTATTTGGAAATGCCGGAAACTTTTTTGTCACAATGTATATATGTATTTAGAAAACAGCTCATATGATTTTTATTATTATCTTTAGTATTATGATTTGTTTTTAAGAAAAAAATCATTATTTTTTCATAATAAAGGAAATTAATAACCGGTGTCAATCAAGATATATTGTTAGATATTAAAATCATTGATTCACAAATGCCTTCAGCTGAAAACAGAATAATATAATATTTGATCAGTAAATATTAATTTTACTATTGAAGCAAATATTGGAAAAACTTACATATTAATAAGTTGTGGATTTGATAAAATGGGATGAATTCGCGTTTCATTTTCTTTTCTGTCAAAGAAAAAGAGGTGATGAAAAAACAAATAAAACACTTATCTACTGAAAATAGTCATTGATATATATAATTCGATGATCAATGTGCAAATGAAAACATGATTGACTGAAATAATAAATAATGATATTTTTATGAATTTATTTTCTTAATTATTTGAGTGTTAAAATTTCTCTGTCTCAATTATGTAGAATGGGAATCTCAGTGAACATAACGAAACATATCCATCCTGGTTCCGCATGGAACCTAAATTCATATTAATTTGAATTACCGCCCTCCGACTTTGTTTATATATTAATTAAATAGAAGTAATTATAAATGTTAATGCTAATTATATAATTTATATTAATATTTTTAAGTTATTTTCAATTATAATTTTAAGCCTTTTATTTTAATTTAAATAAACTAATAAGTTTGACCACCTCCCTCCCTTAACACCCCTAATGAGTGACATTCCCCCTTTTACATATCACCATATAAAAAGGGGACGGAACCCTCTGAAGCCCCTTCTTGTTGTTCTGCCCGCTTTGCCTACCGCCCGCCTTTGTTGGGTCCATACGCCGCCATTGCTGTCTGAGCTGCTTGGGCTGCATATCTTTTCTTCGAGGCCACGTCTGTTGAGTGAAGCTCAAAGAAAGGCTATTATCGTTAGCGAGCCCGCTCATTAATTGGCTCAACTGTTTCGATTGCTCTGTCGGGGTTTTCCTTCTAATTTGGATCCGTGGTGGTCCATTTAACCAGTTGGAGATTCGAGGAGTGTCCAAAGCCAATTGATACTTGGATTAATTGGGTAATCAGCAGAGGAGACATCCAGGCAGCGAACGTTGGTGAACCCTCTTTTTCTAATTCCCGTGGTCAAACAGATAAGTGCACTTATGAACACTTTGAACTATATTAATTTTAATATTAAAATATTAGATTTAAGTTGTTCTATATATTCTATATATTTCTATTTATTTAGGTTAAATATAATTAACCGTTTATTATCAAATTAATTATTAATTAAAATACTGTAAAACTTGTTTAACGTTTTTCTATTTTTTTCCCTTTAGCGATCTTTTTTATCCCACATGAATCTTTAATATCTTAAAAAGACCTTTTTTATACAGTCCACACAAATTTCAAGGAACTATAGAAGTAAAGGGGTTTCTATCGTATATTTTTTCTTAATTCCTCTTTTTAGACCTTCGAGCAAAATTTAATAGATATAAGGATTCATTTCGTTCCATTTAATTCCACTTTCGATTTTCAGGAACAATATTTTTCTTTTAATTATTTAGGCCTTACAAGCCCTGGCTAGATGTATTAAGCGGATACACATCCTATTGTGACTCTCTTTTCAGTTGAATAAAGAATAATTAACTATGAAAATTAATAATTTGATTTTAAAAATGTAGTTAAATCCAAAATTAATTTATCCAAAATTAATTTAATTAGTAATATTTCGGTAAAAGTCTATTTATGGTAACCATGGTTACATTGAAAAATTTACAATAAATAAATAAAAATGATTGGAAATCTTTTCAATTTATTATTTTGATAAATTTTATTAATATTTTTAATTTTTTTTAAAGTGTCAAAAATAACATACCCATAATAACAGTTGTAATAAAAATAAAAATATAAATCACAATGTAAGTAAAATATTGAATCGTTTTATTTATATTGTTTCAATTATTGTTTGAATATTTATTAAATTTATATATAGATTTATTTACATATTTAAATGTATATTTGATAAATTTATTTGTTGATTCTTAATAATAATAATTCCATTTACTTCAAATTTTTTTAATTTTTTATTTAAAAGTATATTCAGCATTGATATTGCCTTTAAATATGCAGGTAATTGGAACTCCAACATGTAATATTAGCAAATATTCTTTGATGGGAAAAATACTAAGATCATGTCTTGTCCTATTCAATATTTTGAATTTTATTAATCAATCTAATATAATGAAAATAAATTAATACTTAGATCATGTCATGTCCTATTAAATATTTTGAATTTTATTTTGAATCATACAATGGTAATCAAATAATGTAGGTAGACTTGTGAGACAAACAATAAGAATCTCTATAATACGAGAATATACTTATTCCGAAAACTGTTAATTAAAATGTAATAACTATTAACAATTAATAAAGTAGAAATAATTTTCGAACAAATAAAAATGTAATAATTATTAACAAAAAAAATAAAAATAAAAATGTAAAAATAAAAAATAAAATTTCAATTATATTAATTTAATACATTATTATTATTATTATTAAGTGTTCAGTTATCACAAACGTATACAGGCGCATAAGTAGAAATTTCTATGAAAAATATAAAATAGGCCCCTACCCCGAAGTAATGCTAACGCGGTTCCAGGGTAGAGGGCTCTGAAGTGAAGGAGGGGTTTTTAGTGGTTACACCACTCACGCAGTAATGACGATTATTGTATGGTCTGAAAAGATTTTCCCCCCTAACCCAAAAAAAAAAAATCACATACGTATATATATATACAGACACACATGCAAAATCGAAGCTTTGCCGGGTCTGCTAGTAATGTTAATAAATGAATATTTATTTAATATTGTATAAAGTACTGAGTCTCTTATTAATAAATATCTTTTTTTTTAATTAAAAATACATATTATTCAGATAACTCGACTATAAATTTAGATTTTTCCAATAATTGTCACTCAATATTAAAGTAATAAAAAAAAGAAAATTTTATTGTTTGTACTTGTCTTTTTACTGATTTATTGTAATTAATAAAAATTTATTTTTTTAGATTTTGATAAAATTCTAGATCTTTGATTATTTATTTGAGTAATGCAATAAGATTAGTAATTTAGATAAATTAGATGGCATTTTCTAAGACGTATTTCCGTTTATTCATTATAAGAAGTATAGGAAAATTCTTAATTTAATTTATATAGATAACAATTTATTTATATAAAAATTAACTAAGCTTTAAAGATAATTTTGATGTTTTTTTTAACCAATTTACACGACCACTTAATTTTGTCTGGCCTTGACATATTAACAACAAAAATGCATCTAACTAAGATTAATATATGTTTTTATTCTACTTTTTTATTGTGATTATTTGATTTGAACTTAGAATAGAAATAATGATCCTTTTTTTTCTTCTTCTTTGAAAGCCCTATAGCCTAAATAAACCCTATCTTGCATCACCACTTATTTAAATCATCGGAGGCTCTTTTCAAATTTCTATAATAGTTCTTGAGTATAGCATCCTTCATCTCAAATTTGATTTTCCAATTGGTCTTTGTTCTCTTCACTGTCCTGAAAATATCTTTTTTGCCACCGAGAATTCGACATTGGATATACTATGTCCCGCCCACCAATTTTAAGTTTATGGTAATTCTTTATATAAATCTTACAATTATTGATTATTTTTAATCCTCCAGGTTCTTTATTAAGCATATAAAATTAATTAATAGAATACGCAACGAAATAAAATATATTATTATATCAAAAATTTGGGATAATAATACCCAGATAAATTTATTAATATATTACTATATATTATATTGTATCTACATATTTTTAATGTATATGACCACTAATTTTTTAGAATCGATAAAATTTTAAAATACATTTTATTTATTTTGAAATGAAAAAAACTAAAAGATATACATAAAAATATTTTCAATGTACCTTGTAGTTAGGCAACTTCATACTTTCTATGTCGTTGTGTAAATCTAATTATCTCTCAAAATATTTTTTTATATTATTCATATGCTCTTAGTTTAAAATGTTATGAATTAAATGATATTTAATTTGAGAAAAAAAATAATAATAAAGTAAATTATCTTCATAAAAAATCAATAAAATCAAAATTTTCTAAACCGAATTAAGTTTAATTAATTTTATATTTTAAATATCAACTAAGGAACTCAATTCGAATATTGTTTTTACAAAAATACATTTACCACTATTTATCAAAAATGTATTAATTTATTTTAAAAAATTATTTTAATAAAATTAAAAATAATTATATTATAGCTGATTTATAAAAGCAGTTTTTATTATTTATATAGTATTTGTATTATCTATATCAATAATTAGCATTTAGTTCCTATTTCTTCTTAGTTGTTTTTAAGTTATATAGTAATAATTATTCTATAAAGAAGAGGGTCTTAGTATTATTTAGTATTATGCTTTTATGTACTTTTCTCAAAAACGTCTCTAAACTATGAATTAATTAAACTCGTCTTAAATAAAAATTATTTTAATTTCAGAAAGATTTGATTCACTTTGAAGTAGTCTGAGAAAAAATGACTAAAGTTTCTTTTATGTTTTTTTATAAGTTATGCTTTCAAATTATAAATACTATTACTTTAAAATTAAATATAAATTAGAAACGAAATTGATAAATAACATAGAGAGAATATTTTTAAAAAAATGTATTGTAAGTAGTGCGATTTAATGAACTTTTTGTGATGTTAACACGATTTGTTTTACTTTTATTTATAAATTTATTTCAAAAATATATATATTTATCCTAATCATTTCAAAATTTGCAATTAGACAAATAAATGCATTTGAATAAACTTTTCATTGGGATTATTTATTATTTATTATTATTTATTATTTGTGTATGTAGACAAGATTACGCAAAAACGGTTTGAGCTAGAAGAATGAAATTTGGTACACGGGCATTATTAAAAATTCGTAGTTTTCTATCAACTTTTGAGAAATATAGCTCTTTCGGAAGAAGGTCATTACCTACCACATTTTCATTTTTTTTCCTCTAAACTGACCGCAAAAATAAAGATATATGTTTGATAGTTTTCACAATGATTAAAAATTGTAAAAAACTGCTATATATAGAATTTTATCTTGATTGAATCGCTGAAAGTACCGGAATTAATTTCCTAACACGTTAACTGGCAATCACGCGCCAGTACGTGACGTAGTGCCATTAACAAAGAGCCAAACACGCACTTGTTTAATAAATTTCTTTATTAATTTTATTTAATATAGGTGTATAATATATGTTATTTAATCCAATGCAAATTGCGAGATAGTCGAGTAGATACACTCCAGATTTGTTTTTATTAAAATTGATTAACATGAAATTAGATCTATTTACTTTTTTCTCATTTTGAATCTATCATTATTCTTAATTTATTATAGTTAGAATTTTATTTATGATTTAGCAACCCCGTTCTTTAGCCTTTCAACAATTCCGTGATAAAAATCATCTTAATGATTCCAAAAGAAAAAAAAAAGATTATGTATTTATGTTATTATTGTTGTTTTCACTTTTTTGCAATGAGATGATTTAAATTAATTAATATTTCTTAATTATTTCAATTCATTGAAACATGATTTGCATTCATAATAATTAAAATTAAAAAGAAAAAACCAACACCCTTCTTTTGTCCCTTTTCGATGATTTCTTTTCCATGAACAATTTTCCGTGTTTCACTGTTGACAGTTGTTTGTTTTGTTAGTGATGGGTGGATGGGTGGGTGGGTAGTGCGGTGCGCCTCTGGAGAGAGGCATGTGATTGCAAAGAGGAAGGTCGTTGGCGCAGTCCTTCTTCAACTCTGGTCCCGAGCGGACCGAGATCGACCCCCGGTCGAGGATGGCGAGACCCAGCCTCGTGAGTACCTTCCAAAGATGGTTTTCTATTCTTTCAGCCTCGAAGAGCCAATCTTGCCATCCATTCAAATAGTAAAAGATCAACAAGTATCATTAATGTCATGAATAAATGCTCATGAAAGATAAGATTAGATTATGTTTGAAATAAAAACAAAACAAATAAAACATTCAGCAATTATTAAAAAATTAAATTGTATGCCTATCGAAGAAGGAAAGAAATTTCATTAATTGATTATTTCTTTTAATTTGATGTTTATGCAATATTAAATTGATTTTAAAATTGTCAATCTTATCTATAAATTTTATCAATTTAAAATATAATAGATATGCATGTTATATTCCTACCTATTTTTATTCTATGAAGAATAAATAATATCTCAAAAATATATCAATTAAAAAAATGCAATAAACAACAAAACGATACATTTTTAATTTTTTTTTTTTAATATTTTTAAGATATTTCATCAATTTCAATTATCTTTCATATGTATTTTAATATTATGATATAAGAGGATAAAAAAAATTTCTTCTTTATATTCACAACAAATTAAATTTAAATATTTTCTTCTTAATTATATACAAAGAGAGTTTAAACATTCTATTTGTTAACTTAATATTATTAAATAAGTTTAAATAAATTATTAATAAAAAGATTATATTTAATAAAATTAAAAAAAAATATGGTAAAATTTCCAATGGTTTAAATCATAGGTTCTTAAACTTATGTACTCCACGGACCCCCACTTGAAAAAATTTTTTTTGACGGACCCCCATCACAACTTTAGGTACTTTACGTCATTTTATTAATTAATTTCTGGCTTACGATCTCATAAGGACAAGGATATATGATGAATATTTCTAACAGTGATTGGTGAATAACGATTTTTTTGCATATTGTAGAACACATTTTATTAGAAATTATAATATTGAAGAAAGAAAATACAAACATTGTCATAGCAACAAATCTCACAAATTATAATGGGTACTTACATTAAATTCATATAAATATTTTATAATTTTTTTCAGAAAATATTAAATAAGAAATATTTTAAAAAATAACTGCATCTATCTCATTAAATATAACTTACATATTTAATGAGATGTATGCAGTTGTTTTCTTGAAACAAGAATCTCAATATCTGGCTTAATATTGGAAACTTTTAATCTAAGATCCGGCTCTACATTTAATTTGTTTCTATATTTAGACTTAATATAAAATAGTACCGAAAAAGCTTGTTCGCATAAATATGTTGTGCAGAATGGAATCAAGTGTTGAAGTGCTTTATTTGCAAGCGCAGGATAATCTGACCTGAGAAGTAACCAAAAGTTGCTCAATTCAGTTTTGTTAAATTTTAGTTTATAAGTTGTATCACATGATAATTCCACGAGAATATCTTGTTCAGGTGCAGATAAATGTTTAGCATTTGTAATTTCCATATTAAATGGATCTCTGATCCAGTTATTGCAAGGATCAGGAGTAGAAAAATACTTCCTGAAGTTGCTTTTCAAAGTAATTAAATGTTCAACAAATAATTGACGCGTTTGATTAAGCAATTTTTCACTGGAGCTTTCTATGAAATCATTGAGAGTTGGAAAAGACTCATATACACCGTTCTGGATGCGTTTCGACCACAAGTCGATTTTTTTAATCATTGCTTCTATTTTATCTTCAACTTTAAATATATTTACAACAGTACCTTGCAGGCTCAAATTAAGTTCGTTCAATTTTGTAAAAATATCAGTCAAGTAAGCCACCTTAGCTAACCAGATAAAATCATTGAAACATTCGGTCAGTTCAAAATGCGCATCTATTAAAAACAATCGTATTTCATCTCGAAGCTCAAAAAGGCGAATGAGTACTTTCCCGCGGGACAACCAACGTACATCTGTATGTAATAATAAATGTGTATGTTGACTACCCATTTCCTCACACAAAATTTTAAAAACTCTGGAATTAAGTGGACGAGCCTTAATGAAATTGACAATTTTAACTACTTCGTCTAATGTTCTTTTCAAATCTGGTGACATATTTTTGGCTGCTAATGATTCTCTGTGAATGCAGCAATGATTCCAAACAACCTGAGGCGCAACATTTTTAATAAGAGCAATCAATCCAGTTCTTGTACCTGACATTGCACGAGCACCATCAGTGCAAATTCCAACACATTTTGGCCACTCTATTTCATTTTCGGTTATAAAATTATTCAAACTGTTAAATATGTCATTAGCTGTCGTTCGTGAAGGTAGTGAATCACAAAACAATACATCTTCTTGTATTTGATTTTCAAACTCATATCTAATGAAAGCTAACAAATTGGCATTATTAGTGACATCAGTACTTTCATCCAATTGTAATGAGTAATAGTGACTTTTGCGCACTCTCGATATTAATTCTTCTTTTATATTACATGACATGTCTTCAATCCTATTCTTAACCGTATCATTTGATAATGAAATCAAATTTATATCGTTTGCTGCTTTAGTTCCTAACATTATATTTGTAATTACTTTTGTAGCAGGAAGAATTAATTGCTCTGCTATATTATGCGGCTTTCCTGCTTTAGCAATAAGTAGAGCTACTTCATATGATGCCATTACTGCTTTCTTACTCATACCACCAGATCCCGTCTTTACCATCAATTTCTGACTTGAATTAAGTTCTTCTTTTTTCATTTTAAAAAATTCGATAGACTTACTAACATGCTCGCTGTGCTTTGTTTGTAAATGACGTCTGAGATTAGCAGGTTTCATACTTTCATTGGATAAACTTTCCTGACATAGAACGCAGACTGGTCTTTCCACATCATTGTTGCAAATATAAGTAAATCCAAATGATAAATAATCATCCGAATATTTTCTAGTTTTGCGTTTCTTGGTAGAGTTTGCTGTTGATGCCTCATCATCTGATTCTTTCCGTTTCTGTGTTGAACCAGTTTGTAGCCAACGATCCATTTTATGGAGTAATTTATTAACATTGAACTACAATAATATAAATATAATATAAATATAATATAAATATAACGAATTATTATTTACTAGCTATGTTTTAATATGATTTTAAATGAATGTTTTAATATCATTTTAAATGAATGTTTTAAATCATTTTAATAAATGTTTTAAATCATTTTAAATAAATGATTTAATATCATTTTAAATGAATATTAATTTATATAATAAATATATTTCGTAATTTGATTCTAAAATATTATTAATTTCGTAATTTGATTCTAAAATATTATTAATTTCGTAATTTGATTCTAAAATATTATTAAAATAAATATTTTTTATTCATAAAACTAACTTATACTTACTCTCAAAAACAGCCTTTCTGGGAAATTGCAAAATGTGTTTAGTGTTTTTATAAAATAATGATCATGCAAATTACACTAAAAATTAAAAAAAATTATTAGCTATAATAAACTATTATTAGCTATAATTTAATTATAATTAATTAAATTAATAAAAATAATTTAAAGATACAACTCGTTGAGAAATGAACTTATAATTAACATTAATAAAAATAATTTAAAGATACAACTCGTTGAGAAATGAACTTATAATTAACATTTGCTTTAAAACTGTTTAAAACCCCAGAGTGGACGCTGACAATTTGGGTTTTTCCGGGTAAGACTGTCCCCTCCCCTGGTTTTCCCCAATAACAAAGTGAAAGAAAATTCCCTTATATGCCTCCCCTTCCGAGCCCCTAAGAGGGGTTATTTTAAAGGAACAATCGAAAAATGATTTTAAATGAATGAATGGATGAAAATTCAAATTTTATATATAGTTTTTTATATATGTTTATTTATTCACAAAAAATTAATTGACATAATTATCAATTTAATAAAATAAAATAGTATTATTAATAGTATTAAATTATAGCCGTAATTCTCTAGGAGGATATAGTTAAACAATGAACTTTAAATATTTATATATGTATATATTTTTACGATGATTTTTTTCCGAGGACCGCGGACCCCCAGTAAAGGCTTCGCGGACCCCCAGGGGTCCGCGGACCACAGTTTAAGAACCACTGGTTTAAATAATTAATAATTTTAATATAATTAAAATAAAACTTAAATTGTTTGTATAATGAACATTTCGGTTGTTACACCATTAATCAAAACTCTTATTCTATTGTAGAATAATCGAACTTGACTTTATGTACACATTCAAATAATATTTAAATATCTCTAAATTTAACGAATCTTTATTAATATTGATTTCTTTTAAATTTTTTAATTTTATTTTATAAAATAATATAAAATACTTATATTTTTCATTAAAATTTATAAACAATCATTAGTTCTAAATGGGAAGGGGACAAAAATGTTAAAGTTTAAACAATAATAATAATTAATGTTTTAGATCATATAATATAGTTGACAAACGTTGATTCAATATATGATGATATTCAGTCCTATTTCAGAACACATTCATAAGTGACATTTGACCAAATCTTCCGCTCTCTCTCTCTCTATATATATATATATTTATATATATATATATATATATATATATATATATATATATATATATATATATAATTTAATAGTAATATTCATCATTTATTATAAAATAATTCAATATAATATTTTATCATTTATTCTTTATTTCTATTTATTAATTATTTAATTTATTCGTTTATTATTGATATTTTATTTTAATTTTAATATGAGAAAAGATATTAAAGAATGAATGTTTCTAATAATTAATATCCGGAAATTAAAAAAAAAATTTTTAAATTATTATAAACTTATAGAATGAAAAAAAAAAATACTGATAAATACTATAAATTAGTTTTTAAATTAATATTTATAAATAGTGGATAATTAAAAAAAACTACATATATTTAATATATTCAAAAATAATAAAATGTAAATGTATAATATATCATATGATTTGAGTAATTATTTATTTCATCGTATTTTTTAATCTTGCTTTTTAAAAAAAGAAAAAAAGAAATGAAATATTTTTAATTATTTTGCAATCGTTTATTTTTTCTATTTGATTAATTTCAATGTTCAAATGGAAAAGTGATATGAAAGTGATCTTGATTGGATTACATTTTTGCTATCGTGAATGTTGTACACCAATTCCCGCCAGATACAGAGTAATAAGATAAGCGCCTACTTCACCGGAATACATTAGAAGCTTTTCAAGAGGTCAAGGTCATGAAGAGTGAGTGCATTTGCTGGAATTCTCTTTTACTCCTCATTGCATTCATATATAAAATTTTTCCATTCCTATTATAAAATAAATAATTAAGAAATTGTTTAAAAAACAATTTAAATAAATAATTTAATTAATTTTTTTAATTTTAATTAAGTTCTCAATTAAATTAAAAGATAAATGAACTGATGCAATCGTTTTATGTAGAAATTTATTTTCAATTTATTTTCATTTTTTTTTATTAAATTGATCTCATAAAAAAATGATATTGAATTAATTTTTTGATTCTAATTAACTATTCTTTAAGTATTTTCAAAACATAATACTTTTTCTCCTCTTGAGATTATTTGTATCTTCTGTCATTTGTTCTACAATCATAATTTTATTTATTAAAATATATTTAAAATTTATTTTTTTTTTACAAAAGTACCTAAATGATTGTATTTATTTATTTTTAATATTATTATCAATTATTCAATAAATATTTATAATATTATTTATTTAATTAGTTATTTTAATTAACATTTATTTAAATTAGTTTCAATTTTTCTGTATCTCCACCTATTTTATTTTTCACGTAAATCTAATACTCAAATTATTAATAAACAAAATATATTCACCTAAGCCACGTTTTTTTTTACCGTCCCGATTTGCGTCCTGTTGAAGTTGCTTCGTTCATTTTATTTTAAATTTCCATGTTATATATAATATATATTTATGTTCTTTTTTTATAAATTAAAAATGAATTAAAAAAATATTTATGAATAAAAATTGTATTATTTTTAAGAATTATTTGATTTTGGAACTAATTATTAAAAGTATACTTATATGTAAAAAAGAAAAGACATATTTTTTCGATTTGCGTCGTTTTGACTGGATTTTGTCGCGTTAACGACGCAAACCGACTCTTGGAGGTATATATTTCTTGCGTCGCTGAACTTAACATTTTTTGGCTAAAACAACCACACCCTCTCGTACCTATCCTAAGCCACTTCCATCCACTTTCTTTCCTCTCCTAATTCTCTCATATTTAATTTATTATCTTTCTATCGGATAGTTTCCTAATTGGTGTATTTCTATAAATAAATCTTTTTCTTTTCTCACTGTTTTCCTTCTTTTTGGATAATTTTTAACCATTATATATTTTGGAATTTATAAAGAATTAATTAAAAAAATAATGATTAAATAAGCTTATTTTTTATTCTTTCTTTTTCATTTTTAATCAAAAAAAAATTTGCTCTTTTATAGATAGTTTTTTAATTCTGAATTTTGTGTGGTTAAAATACTTTGCCTTTTTAATATATTTATTATTGATATAAATATATACTAAATATAGACTAAAATAGCGTAATAATTTTTCCTATTTTGATATTTTCAAATCGAGAATCTATTTAAATGAAAATTACACAGTTAAAAAGTGTTTGAAAAAATAAAAGATTGTCGACATCTAATTGTTTAATGTAAAAAAAAGTCCGTTATAGGTCAACTTATTTATTTTTCTTTTTTTCTTTTCATTTTTGGATAAATTCATGATTATTTATAATATTTATCAAACGTTGACTTTCCGAATTTAAAACAAAAATTTCTACATCTACTCATCGGCATTAATTCAATATCTCTGGTGCAAAATTACTTATTGGCACATCATTCCAGACTTTCTTGAAATCTTCAAGATCCAATTTCACTTACTTCGAGCTGTTGAAGGAAATAAAAGTCTCATTAAATTTTATAGCATAAATTATTTAAGTATTTTATTTAAAGATAATGGTATAATTTATTTTTAATGGTTTTATTTTTCCTCATCTTTGTAAATTAAATATTTAAACATAAAATAACGATAATTTGATATAATGTTAAAAGCTTGTTATACTCTTATCTGTCTAATTTCAAAAAAAATTTAAACAAAAGTTTAACTTATTACTATTTAGCCAGAGATAGTATTACGATCACGAAAATTTTCGATGTCGAGATTTTGATATTTTTTACGTTTTGAAGGTCCATGAGACATTTTCACTAAGGTTGATAAAAATCTCTCTCTCTCTCTCTCTGTGTATGACATGCGCCAGCACGTGACGTGGTGCCATCAACAAAGAACTAAACGTGCGCTGGTTATTATTTATTAATTTTAATTTATAATTTAATTATTGAAATTTAATTTAAATATTATATAGGTTATTTAATCTAATTCAAATATGCGAGTGGAGACACTCCAGATTTTTTTTAAATAAGAATATACTTTAATAGACAGGGTGATCGTCTATAAAATTATCTTCCTCTATTCATCTGAAAATAATTTTGAATCTAAAATAAAAGTTAATAGAACGTAACTGACAAATAATATGCAATTCGTTACAAAATGTAATTTCGTCTGTTAGTTTAGATGATGTTTCATAACATGACAATGTTTTTTAAATAATACATATATTATCAAATTTTTCTTACAACTAATCAATATAGATCTATGTAGATGATAAACATGTAATAATTGAACATTTATATAAATTATATTTAGATGACTGATGTATGCCCATTAAAAGACAAATAATTTTAATCGTGGGCTAATATCGAGTTGAGGTGTCAACAGCAACTATTAAACAAAAGACCTTTGATGCCTCTCTGAGTTCTCGGGGTGAGAGGTCAATCTGGAAAGTGGTTGAGAGACCTTACCAATGATAAATCAAACAGATGTATGAGTATACTTCTTCGTTCTGTCATACAATCAAAGTCAATGATAGAGTAATCCAATCAACATTCGCATTTGTCTATTTTAAGCCATTTTGCATAACGTTTAAATCATTATTGATGATATAATATTCAAACTTACATTTCAATTGCACCATCAAATACAGAATAATTTAAATACAAGTTCACAAATATTAATTTTATTATTTTATATTATAGATTTATTTAGAGTAATAAAAAAGAAAAAACATTTAATCACCTTTAATAAGACAACTTTTAAAAATACCATTACAAATATTTCTATAGATAATACATATATTCTTTTATAAACCTACCGTTCTCAAATTCGAAACCACAGTTTTCTTATTTTTCTAACATCTTTGAAAAAAGATCTGTTAATCCTTTCAGGGGAAACAAATTACAGTGCTCTATTGTCTAAAAAAACAACAGCTTTGAAAATGATGCTCGAACTAAGAATTGTAAATTCAGAGGATAATAAATTTGACATATTTTTACAGCTTACTAGTAAAATGATAATTTCCTTGAAGTATTCTTTCTTAGGAAAGAAATTTGTTGCTACGAGGACAAGTCAATAAGTCCATGACTTTTTGAATTTCCAATCTCTTAAATGAAATGGAAACACTGCTTCTGTCAGTAGGCATTAGCTGACTCCTGGTGAAATTTAAACAAGCTGGGTTGTTTAGTTTTAGTTTGCCAAGAAAATGAAAAAAGTGAATTTCCATGAAAATTTATGAATTGGGATAGGAATTCCAATTCATTAGACCTATTCTCCGGATTTAGCCCCGAGTGACTATTTATTGTTTCCTAACTTGAAGACCTGGCTCGGCGAAAAGTGATTTGACTCCAACAATGAAATCATCTCACAAACAAATCTATTTTTATGTTCTCGACAAATCTTATTTTTTGGATGGGATAAAAATTGGAGAAACGTTTATCAAAGTGTATAGATCTCAAATAGGCACGGGCTTATTGACCTACTCTCGTCTACTGATCTACAATAATATTACAAACAGCATCTTTTTATCACTAACCTATTGGAACTTTTTAAAAGTTATCAGTTTTTACAAGAGAATTTAAAACAATAGTTTATTAATTTTAAAATATGTTTTGCCTGAAACTTGTCATGACTTCTTACCCTGATGGTACAAAGCTGGCTCTAAGACTCCTCATTCGTTCACTACCACTATAATAAATGTGTTTCGGTTGTTTTAATCCAATTATTATCAAAAGAAAACCTCGAAATCTATCATATGTGACAGATGACATGAACAAAGCCAAACAGAAGAAATAGATCAAGCAAAGTTCATCTATGCATTCCATTAAATGGAATACTATTCACAAGTGAAACAGACAGATTTAAGTCATTATTCTTATTTTTATGATCCACCTGGTAAAAATTTAAATTAAATCCAAATAAAATATCTAATTTGGTCAATTAATTAATTACATATTCAGGGTATCTGGACCTCTGATGACGTCGGCCTTCATTTGTTAAGGGTTGAAGTTATACTTGTATTCATATCCCCCCCCCCTCTCAAGAATAGGAATTTAGATGAGAAGAGGGAATCCCCTACTTCAACCAATCCCACAATTAGACAAAGAAGTCAGTGTGTATCTTACGAATACAAGGACATGATTTAAGTTTTTAAAATAATATATAATATTGATAAAATAAATATTATATCACAGAAATATAAAAAAATGCATTGTATTATTAATTTTAAAAAGTAAGTATTGTCCTTCAAGTAACCTTTTAAAATACATACATCTTTTCTAAAGAAATTTGTTAGAAAAAATAATACATAACACAAATAATTATAATTATATCAGAAGAGCATGATTTCCTTTTTGATTTTTTTAAAATTTATTTTATAACTCTTATCCTTTATTGAATCCTTTAATAAATATTTGAAAAAAAATTGTCTATATTGAGCCTAATGTGCATCAGAAATAAGATTAAAGATTAGTGAAAAAAAAATGTTTTATATTATTTATATTATTAGATCCAGTATATATAGAATAACTGTTGTTTGAAAGTGGGAAGGAAAGAGGAATGAGAAATAAAAATAGAGAATTTATGCATAATCGAATAAATCAAATTACAAGAAACTGAAAGTATTTATAAATTATTTTCTTATTAGATTTATAACCTTTAAATTAAAAATTAAGATGATAATAATAATAATAATTATAAAATACGAAAATTAAATTAAAAAAATTATTTGGATCAATTTTCAATTAGAAATGATAATGATAATATAATATATGATGATAATATGATTCATAATATAGTATAATAACATAAATAAGATTAATTAAATTAATCATAGAGAATAATTAATTAATTATAAATTATTATAGTATAATTATAGGAATTGCATCTCCAGAAATAGTTAGGGTTATAAAATCGAGAAGGCTGAGATAGTCAGGGCAGGTGGCTAGAATGGGAGAGGAAAGAATGGCGAAAAATGTATTGGTTGGGAGACGAGTTGAGAAACGTCCACTTGGGATAACGTGGTAGGAAGGGGCGCCAAGAAGATGGCAGAAAATAGGAGTTGGATGGGTGTATCTCGAGATAGAGGTACTTAGAGGAATGGGGTTGCTTCGGCTAAGAACTTTCGAGTTCCATAGACTTATAGAGAAAGATAGATAGTATAATTATTTTTAATTTATAAATAACTATAGAAGGATTAATTTATTTTTACCGACCGATCATAGGAAGGGAAAGTATTGTTTTCACACTAAAATTCACATGTGGAGATTTTTACATATAGGAAGTGTGGTAGTTTACAAAATATTAATTTTATATTCGTTGTCCGAAAATATTTCACTTAAAATATAGTAGTAATTAATAATTGAGTAATTAAACTAAAAATAAAAACCAAGATAATATAATTTAGTCATATTAATTCAAGATTTAATTTTTTTTTTATTGTACTTTATATATATATATAATGTTGTTTGGAAATTAATTTATTTCAAATCGTCGGTCGGTTCTGTGTCTTTTTAAAATCAACTTCAAAATTTGAAGAGTGAAAGAAAATGTTTTATATATTTTTAATTTTCTATGAGACTTACCTATTTACTTGACAAATTTATTTTGTTTTGTTTTTTGTTTAATTATAAATAAACTGAAACATAAAATGGATTATATATAAATAATAATAAAAATAATAATAATTCAAGTAGCTAGGTTAAGAAAATTTGCAAATTGTTTAAATAGTCTCTGATTGGTTCAATGAGCATAACAGATATGCTTAATGTCTTAATAGCTATTTAACATATATCGTAAGATTAAAATAAGTTTGATTTTGATATGATAAACGAGTCTAAATTGTTATTATTTGTAAGGAATGAATGAGTGATGATGATTCGGGGTGGAGGAGGATTTCTTTTCAATCAGCTGGGTTGCCGTGAAATTCCCTTACATAACCAAAGGTCACTTGCCTGCGTGCGTCTCACCATCGATGACTCCTTTAATAATTGCTTCATCGAATGGCGCCCGACGCTTCACAGTCGTTAAGAGATACTAGCATCCCGCCCCCGCCCAAGACGACCCCAAACGACTTCCGCCAAATTTGTCTTAAAAGGTCGTCAGCTTTTCAATAGGAAGCCTTTTAAATAAATTAATGTAAACCTTAGGTCAAAATATTCCATAAATATTAGAACAACTAATAAGTTTTAAGGACAAATCTTGAGCAAAAACTTGTTTTTATTCTTCTAAAAAAAAACAAAACAAAACAAAACAAATCAATTATGAAAGTTTGAAATCTTTATGTTTATTCATTCTGAAGAAATTGATATGGACAAAAGAAAGGTTTAATAAAAATGAAAGTTAAAAGTTTGGAATTTTATAATATTTTAAAATCATCAGGAATGATTAAAAAAAAAATTATACCATAATTAAGACATTGAAAAACAAAAAAAACGTATGCATATATTATATATGACATTTTAACTTGATCAATCTATTAATAAATTAACATATCTCTTTAATATTATTTGAATATACTCATATCAAGTTTGATTATTCATGATAATAATAACATGTAGAAAGAAAATTATGTATTTCATTTTTTTTTTTTATTGGGCCTAATTTGGAAAGATGATTTTAATAAAAATTTTATATTTTTAATCCTTTTATATGAGATATAAATAATTTGTAATTATAATATGTATATTGTAGTGATTTTTTATAAAAAGTGGAAATTTGGGGGGATAAGGAATTTAAGGAGGGGAGAAAGAGTGGCTCGTAGACAGATTTTCCCGGGAATAGTTAGCACTCTGGAAAAATTATGAGAAATCCAACGCGATCCCTTTGCTGAGATCATTAGCGGTCTGATAATGACTTTCGTAGCCTTCCACAGGGGCCTTTCTTCCTCTGCAAGCTCAGAATATTTATTTATTTTATTTGAATAGGAATGCTGTAGGTTGTGGTTTAGCGGAATTGAAACATCGAGAAGATGTACGATTCGATTTTTCTTATCATGTAGAAGAATATCAGGTCGGTTGGCTTAGATGGTTTTATCCGTGACCAATCCCCTATTCCAGAAAAGCTTATAGTGTCTGTTGTCTAGTATTTCTGGTGGTTCATATTTATAATATGGAGTTTCTTCCTTTAGGAGACCATATCGGGTAGCAAGTTATCTTTTTGGAGAGTTCAAATCGATAAAAAGGATTGCGACCTCGATGTTGGATTAAGAGTAATCTTGGGTGTAGGCGTTCAAGATTGTGGTCTGTTCGACCAATAGAATCTTACATGATCTGAGTTCAGACCGGTGTAAGCCAGGTCGGTTTTTATCTTTTATATAATACTACAAATTAGTACGAAAGGACCTTTTGTGGGGAATAATTTTTATAGATAAATGAAATTAATTATTTTGGCAGAATGGTGCATTAAGTTTAGAACTTAATTATGTGACTTAGGGTTACAAATAATAATGCAATTTATTTTTTTTGATAATTGGTTTACTATTTGGGCAACGTTGTCATGTCTTCTGGTATATTCTCGGTTGGCCAAAGAAGCTCATGAACCAGTTATATGTTCGATTGACTCAGTTGAGACTCCACATCTCTGCCACTTCTCGTCAATATTTTCTTTGAGGATATACTTCCGGTAGTTTCGAGTGTTAAGTACTCGATCTTGGATCGCCATTGCAAACCATTCGGTTTCTCCAAAGAGATTTCCTCTAGAGAGCCACAAATTCGAGAGGGTTCTATTTACATAAGGTTAATCTAGTTGGTGGGGGTGAGTGTCTTGGAATTCTTTTTGTTTCCAAGATTTGAGACAATTTTCTTTAAAAGGGTTATATTATTAAAATTAAACTAAATTAATTTTACCTGGTCTAATAAAACTCCTCCATTGATACATATTTTTGTTAGATTATTTAAATTTTAAATTTTAACTTTAACTTTTAATGTTTTTTATTCTATATTTTTTAATTTAATTTATTTTCATCTTTGTAACACATTTTTGTATAAAAAAAAATAATCTGAATTCATATGTTGTTGCACAATCTGACAAATATAAATTATTTAAATCTTGATCTCGATGATAAAAAAGAGCAAAGAATATTAGAAAAGAAAAAAAAACTTCAATATTCTCGACATTTTTGTGAAAGTATTCATGCAAATTAGTTGTATTATTGTATAATACTTATATTTGATTGATGATTTGATTGGCGACATTGATTGCCACCAAAAATATTTTATTCATCGTGCTTTATTAAATGTGAAATTGTCGGTTCTTGACAGCTTCTCCTTTTAATACGATACTCGATTAATAGTAATAAACCAAAAATATTTCATAGTTGCATCATTCATTTCATGAAACTGCATGAACATTTTGCACTTTTATTATTATTGAAGAGGAGGAGGTCAATGAACATCAGTAGTAGGCACATAATCAAATGTTTA
Organism: Labia minor; assembly: GCA_963082975.1. Lineage (NCBI taxonomy): Eukaryota > Metazoa > Arthropoda > Insecta > Dermaptera > Spongiphoridae > Labia > Labia minor. The sequence continues at coordinate 49,996,358 of OY720345.1, read as the reverse complement.
TATATACCTATGATATTTGTTTGGATAGTTACATAAATTTTGATACCCACCTACTGAAATTTCTTATATTTAATTGTATTGAATATAAGATTTCATATGTGCATTAACTAAAATTTCACGGAAGTTTATATTTATTAAAAATATGAAAAGAATATATTATAGTTGTGCTATATAATTTTGAAATTAAAAAAAAAACAATTTTGAAATTGAAATATATGATGAAAGATAAAAGATTAAATTAAATCAAATTAATTATATTAAAATAATATATTATATAGAAAATAATTCGGATGATATAAACCTATTTAAACGATTGATTCAATTGTAATTAAAAATCTTTTTTTTTATTAATTTTGAAATTAAAAATAATATTATATATACAGTGTGAACGCTCTAAATAAGTAACCTCTCTAAAAGCACTTTCTTTATAAGCAACCTCTATATAATCTATCAATCTATCTTTTTTTAGTTCAACTATTCTGTATAAGCAACTATTTTTTTTAAAGCTAAATATTTGAGTAGACAACTGTTCAAAACAACATAACCTCAAATTGTAAAAAATTCTGTTATTGGAATATGTTTGTGTTTTGTGAAGTTAATTTCTGTTAATTAGAATATATTTACTAGAATTTCTGTTAGTTTCTGTTAATTAATTAATTAATATTTTTATGCTTTAAATACAATTTTTCTATATAGTATCTTTTCCCATTCAGAAGTTTTTTTATTGAAATTGGTTCAAATGAGTTGCTTATATAAAGCGTTCACTCTATTTATAAAATTTTGAGTCTCATATTAGAAATGATTAAACCAATGAAAAAATGTAATAAAATTTCCCATTATAAAAGTGCATATCACATAATAATTAATTTTTCTTTTCATCAACATATAATAATATAAATTTTAATTAATCATTTTATTTATGTATTAATTTATGATATCAAAATATTTATATAAACTCACAAGTCACATAAATTGACAGCTTAATGAATGTAAAATTAATGAAAATAATAATAAACCAAATAATTTCTTTATATTCCAATTGATAATTGTCAAAAGAAAATAAAAGAGAAAATTTAATTATTTCTAACACCTATTTCAATATTCAATTAAAAAAAATATCTTTTTTCTTCGTATAGATACAAAACAAATTCAAAACAGTGAGTCGCATATTACGAAATATTAGTTGAATGAATTATGTAAATGACACTTTGAAACGGATCTTCAAGTTATTTATGACTATCAATGCAGGTTTTGTTGTCTCAATTCTCTATTTATGCAGGCCATGCAATACAATTTTGCATTGGAAATTGGCTTGGATGAATGCATCTCCATTCTTTTAATTTGAGTCACTTAACATTTTTTTCATTGTTTATCTTGCATTCATATTATTTTCGAAAAATACATTTCTTGATTTTATTGTTATTGATAATAAAATAAAAATATGTATAATTTAGAATTAAATATATAGGGTACATATAATTATTATTTGCAGATAGACACTGAGGATCACCCAGAGCTTTAAAGAGAAATGATTCATTGTTGAATTTCCCTAAGGCCGAACTCGAGTCCTCAGTGTGGTAGACTGTCGTGCTAACCACTAAATCATTGAAGAGTCAGATGGAACATAATTTTACATATATTCATAATACTTTATTTTATTTATATTTTAAAATGATATTTTTCAAAATTTTAATTTATCATTTGTCTGATTTCAAATTGTGTTCCGGAGAACTACAAAATCTCTATTATTTGGCAATAATCCTCGACCCTTTTAATTCTAGTCGTGTCACTCATATGCCCCATTGGATCTGATAAGAAGAGGTCGAAGGTGGTAATTAGAATTGGCAACAATATAATAAAAGAATTGTCAAGGCTTTCTAACAAATTCACTTTGTTCTGTCAGACACTGTCAAGTTTATATTTGGATAAATTGATGAAAATTTCAGCATTGGGTTGTAGGCGTATTTGTCTTGTTGGACATGAGTATGTGTAAGTCACGGTCCACTTCCCTTCCACCAGGTCAACCTAACACAAATGAAGCAACTCCTGAATCAGATAGGAGTATTTTTTTATTATATTTTATTCCCTTATAAGAAAAAAATTGAAAAGTTGTTTTCAATGTAATTTAAATGAAATAAATTTACGATTTACATGAATTCATATGTAAAATATAATAGTTACTAAATGTGATTATTTATTTCATTTTAAAAAAATCTATAAAATACCGGATAGACCAAAAATACTAATATATACTGATCAGAAGTAATTCCAGACTCCCATCCTTGCCTAGTCCAAATTTAAGACCCTAAATTTCGAAAGTATACATTAATAATATATAAAACGTATTTGTTACAACTTTTTTCAATATATTAAATAAATTAGGATTAAACTTAAAAATATAAAATTTATAGAAATGCTTATTATCCGCATCATCAGGAGCTTTTAATATTTTAATAATTGGTGTAACAATAGAAATGCGTTTAAAGTAAATATATTAATTAAGTTGAAACTTGTTTAATTTAAAAAAAAATATTTTTATTAAATTTTTAATATTTAAGATTAATTTTAGTTTATATAACATTTAAAATGTTGAAACTAGTGCCCAATTATCTATTATTTCCATTTAAAAAAATAAAGAAAATAGTGTTAAATCAGAATATATATATATAGATTAAATTATTCTGAACTACATAGTTTAATCTTAAATCCAAAAAATATCAAAAAATAGTAATTAATTTGCAATTCTATTCTACTATTAAAGTAACGAGTAACAGATAGATCATTTTTACTATCTCGTAAGAGATAGTATTGCGATCACGAAAATTTTCGATGTCAAGATTTTGATATATTTTACGTTTTGTAGGTTCCTGAATCATTTTCACTAAGGTTGAGAAAAATGTCTGTGTGTGTGTGTGTGTATGTAACCAAGATTACGCAAAAACAGTTTGAGCTAGAATGATGAAATTTGGTACATGGGCATTATTCAAAATTCATAGTTTTCTATCAACTTTTGAGAAATGTAGCCTAACCAGAAGAGGGTCATTACTTACAACGTTTTGATTTTTTTTCTTCTAAAGTGACCGTAAAAATAAAGATATATTTTTGATAATTTTTCACATGATTAATAATTGTATAAAACTGCTATATCTAGAATTTCAGCTTGATTTATTTGCTGAAAGTACTAGAATTAATTTTTTAACTCTGCAAATCTCACGCTTCAACACGTTACATGGTGCCATCAACAAAGAGCCAAACATGGGCTGGTTTAATAAATATGATTTATTAATTTTAATTTATAAATTTAATTATTTAAATTTAATTTAAATATAATATATGTTATTTAATCCAATTCAAATTTGCGAGATAGTCGAGTGGAGACACTCCAGCTAATTTATAATTACTATAAGTTCTTGATTTCTCCAGCACCCTATTCATTTCCTAAGTGAAATAGTCATTTAAACCCTTTATTCAAATCTTATACTTACCTACCGATTCCATATATAATACGTAATATAAAACAATTGAACCATTTATTTTGAAAATAACCTATATTCATTTTTTATGAAAATTATATAATATAAATTTATGCTTATATAATTTAGTTTAAATTTATTAATTATTTCTAATAATAACATAAATCAGTCTTATCCTCATTTCAATAGACGATTGATTATTAATCTAGTGTTTTATGGAAACAAAAGAAATTGACCCAATATCCTAAATAAATAGTTATATAATTAATTTATAATCTTATTAAGAATTTAATCAATTTTTTACTAATAAAACATATACTGAAATTAAAACAAGCTATAAATAATTTAATTAGGCATTGAAATCACATATTTAAATAATTATTTTGAAAATTATGCGAGAAAAATATTCTATTTGCGATCGCTCTTATGAGTAACTATTATCTTTCCTTATATCTTTCTCCATATGACATAAATAATGATATATTCTGAAATCAATAGCCTTCACATTTAAAAGGATTAATAACTGCAGAATTGTTGAAATTTTATTAAAGAAATACTCTGTTCATCATTTATATGATTTAATTAAAATATATAGATCATACTCATAATAACGATGACTGCTTCAATTTTTATAGTTTTTTATATTATTTTTCTACTATAATAATAATTAGTTTATCGTGAAATTACAAAAATTGATTAACATCTTTCAATGGAATGTTATAATCACGTGCCGGAATTATTACTAAAAGTTATGCTAGGTCAAGTGTGTGATCGCTATTAATTCTTTTGAAATCGTCTCTTTTGAAATTATATTTGTATCAGAGAAATTTATTTTTATAGCAATATTTAAAGATTTTTAAAATGATTAAAATAGGTAGTTTATTTTTTAGATAATTTTTTTTTGAAAATAAGCTTAGCTCATTAAGCCATCAATGTCGAGTCATTTTTATACTTGTAACAGTTATTACGGAATTTGATGTCAGGAGGAGGAAGAATTAATGAGATTTAAGACATTTTCCCTTCCCTTTGAAATAAGACTTTATTTATAAAATTTAAATTGAAAATTGCAATAAATAAATATTTATTAAAAAAAAATTATTTTATTTAGAGAAATGAATAAATTATATAAATAAAGAAAAATTTTCAAATACTTAAAAAATATACATATTATATTTTTAAAATCTATATTAGTAGCATCTGTGAATTCGAAAGTTTTTAACCCCAACAATCACATTTCTTCAGTCATCGCTTCTCAGAGTCATTTCCATCCATTTCCTATACTCTCCTATTTCTCTCATTTATGATTTTATAAATTTTCTTATCATTCTCTTGGATTACCCACTCGTTATTTTTCAATTGATTTTTCTTAAATAAACGTTTCATTCACATTAAATATTTTACTCACTTATAATTCTAATTATATATATATATAATTCTAATTATAAAAGATGTAAATATATTTTAATAAACAAAAAAACAAATCATTATTTTTAATTAATCATATAAATAATTATAGAAATGATAACATTTTATTAATATAAAAAACAAATGTTTTTTTAAAATAAAATAAAAAATCAACAAAATAAAAGAAAATACGATTTTGAATTTTGAAAATTATTTATTAAATTTTCAATTAATTTCTAACTTAATGTGCATTAAGGAAAATAAATAAATCTTTTGGGAACCACACTTAATTATATTAATGTTATTTATTGATTTTTACTATCTCGCCAGAGAGATAGAATTGTGATCACGAAAATTTTCGATGTCGAGATTTTGATGTTTTTATACGTTTTGAAGGTCCCTGAGTCATTTTCCTTAGGGTTGAGAAAAATGTTTGTGTGTGTATGTAGACAAGATTACGCAAAAAAACGGTTTGAGCTAGAATAATGAAATTTGGTACACGGGCATTATTCAAAATCCGTAGTTTTCTATCACCTTTTGAGAAATATAGCTCTTTCGGAAGAGGGTCATTACCTACCATTTTTTCCTCTAAACTGACTGCAAAAATAAATATATATGTTTGATAGTTTTTCACATGATTAAAAATTGTAAAAAACTGCTATATATAGAATTTTATCTTGATTGGATCTCTCTCTCGCTGAAAGTACCGGAATTAATTTCCTAACACGTTAACTGGCAATCACGCGCCAACACGTGACGTGGAGTCATCAACAAAGAGCCAAACACGCACTGGTTTAATAAATATTCTTTATTAATTTTAATTTATAATTAATAATTAATTAAATTCAATTTAAATATAATATACGTGTTAATTAATCCAATTCAAATTTCGTGGAGACACTGCAGATTTTTTTATTCTGTATTTAAAATGTATTATTACTTTTTCAAAATATTTTAATGAGTACCAATGGTTAAATCCATTTACTTGATAACTTTTAAATTGTTACGCCCCTGCTTTTAGATATTAAATTATATTAATTACTACATATATATATATATATATGTATGTATGTATCACGACTTTTTATATATAACCGATCTCTATCTCTGCCCAGTCAGTCCCTTTCTGATACTGATATTCTCATAGCTGGTGCAATAAAATCTAATTATTTTTATAGTAAGATCAATGAAAGGTTTGAAAACATAAGTTAAACTAATAACTATTTGGTTATGTTTTTTTTTCGATACTTAAGTGATCATAATTTAAACAGGAAATATAAATTATCACTTAAAATCGTTTAAAAAACCATTGAAATGACGAGTTGCAATATTAATTTCTGAAATGGATGCTTGTTCTTAGAATTTTGCAAGTCGGAGGCGCTAATCTGGTTTTAAATAGAGACGGTGTAGTTGCTTCATTTTGATGGTGTCCCTGATAATCCCGATGCATGTGTTGCGATGGCGGGCGTCCATGCGTGTCGCTTTCTGCTCAACGCACGCCCAGGCCTACTTCTGCTAGGTAAATCATCGTCCTGAAAAAATCATTCAGAGCATTTCAAAATTGGAGATTTCTTTTTGTTAGCAACCGCCAGGGAGTCTATCACGTTTTACCTCTCGATTATTCCTCAAACATCCTTCATTTTGATCATTTATTCTATCTCAACGAACATCATGAAATTAGATGATCTTGCTTAAAACATAACACGCCTTTTATTGATGGCTTTTAAAAAAATAGAAATTTTCATAAAATTGTTAATATATTACTTTTTAAAAATTATTAAATATTATTTAATCAAATCCTACTATAGTCATATATATTTCTCTTGTATACAAATTTTCATCTTCTAATACAGTGGTGCGCAACCTATCTTCATTTGCGACCCCCATTTTTTTGAAAAAATTTGTCGCGACCCCTAAGTAGATAGTAGAGGTTTTTTTTAATCATTAAAGAAGTTAGTTTACCTACGTGAAGATATTTATTAGTACGATACTTAGAAAAACGTTAATAGACCAGGTTTAAGAGCGCTCTATATTTTTTATTGTTATATAAAGTTCTTTAAATTTGGCGACCCTGAAAATTTTTCTAGAGACCCCACTGTTCTAATATATATAATTTCCGTCATAATTATCTATGTATGTGATTTCTGTAACATTATGAAGTTAGTTACAATGTCAATGTCAATTAATTTGTAACTAACTTCATTTTTTGAAAATTTCGGTTTGTTTCATTAAATAAGTGTCAAACAAAAACAAAACAAAAAAACTTATTAAGTCGATTTGAATAAAGTTAATAATTTTATATGTAAACATTGTGTTGTTTTGAAAGTATTTGAAACAAAATTTCTTTTATATTATTATTATTATTGTTATTATTTTAAATTAATAATAAATAAATTAATTTTAAACTGAAATTGCAAACACCGTTTGCAACATGTTCGCCTAATTTAAAAATAACCATTTTAATTATCCACTCAGGCTCAAATATATTTTTTATAACGTTTTTCTCAACTTCACTTGGCGTCTGTCTCTCTGTCTGTCTGTCTGTTCGCTCTTTTGACAAATTGAAATCGATTTTTCATCATCTTAATATTGAGATAGACTTTTGAAAATTTTTATTGATATTTCAATCGATCTCTAGAAGGTTAAGAAGAAATATAATTGAATTTTAATTCATTAATTGTAATTAATTATTGATTAATTACTTAATTACTTTTAATTGCTTCATATTCAACGAAAAACGATGGGCGCTTTTAATTTTCATTTGATTTCTATGCAATTAACTTCCTTTATACAGCTATTATTCATATATATACATACATACCACAGTAAAACATTTAATTAAAAAGTAACACTATTTCTTCTAATATAATCAACCATTTTGGATTTGATTGATAATATGTAAATTTAATAAAAAATCTTTTAAATTTTGATACATACTTTGATATAAGTATATTACAGTGAAAAATAATAAAAGATTAATTCCTTAGCTCTTAACCTTTCAATTTTATTGCATGATAAAAAAATTTGTCAGTTTATGTGTTTAATAAAATTTTTATTATTACAAAAATTGGACTTGATTTTTCATATAAATAAATAAAACTAAATGCGCCCAAAGTTTTTGGTTGAATATGAAGCAATTCATCCATAAACTTTGTCAAGTTTATAGAAAAATTATTTTATTCTTTTTAGTCCATTGGAAAAACGTTATTTTATAAAATTTATTTATATTTATATTATTTAAACTTGTAGTCAATAAGGATTGATGTTAGTACAGTTTTTTCGAATATTAATTCTTTAATTAAATTTAATTAATTATTTTTAGTTTTAGATGTAAGAAATTTATTTTTCTCATAAAAGATATTAACCAGGATATAAATGTGTCTTACAATGGCTGCATAAAAACCACATCCATTCGGATTGAATCTCGTTGAAGCATAAATTCTTTTTGTATGATTTTCATTTTTAATACTTTAAATAGAGTTTTAGCATTTTTAAGTAAGAATTGAAGAATTATGTAATTCTTTGTTTTTTATTTTACTGATTAATTATATTCTTTATAACATTTATATTAGTAAATTTATTAATTATTTTTGATTTGATTTTTACTTCTATAACAAAAGAAGAAAATTACTAAAAGCTTATATTTTATTCTTAATGAATGAATAATGAACTAATAATATAACATAGCTATTTTGTGAGGGAAATTAAAAATATTACCTCTCCATGTTTAAATCTATATTATCTAATCCCTCTAAATCTTACTAAGAAAAAGATAAATGAAGTTATATGTCTTTTTTGAATATGGTCCTTAGAATTTTTTATGAAATTGAGGTGTTTTTAAAGTGAAGAATTGATCTTAATTTTTCAAAATCATTTTATATTTTTTTAAATTAATTTAATTAATAAACGATATCAATAAATATCAAAACATTCAAAGTTATTAATCTTAATTTTGATATTATTATTATTCATCTATTTATATAACAATATTTTTATTTCTTTAATTAATATTCATTTCGAATTTTAAATCTATGTGAAAAAAGTTAATTATAATGAATAAACATATAAAAACTTATATGTATGTACAAAATATGCTATACAACTACTCTCTGAACCAGATACTTATTTATAAACCATAACTTCTTTCACTTTATTAATTTTAGATGAGAGAGAATAGATCGCTTCGGCATCATTAACTAACTGCAAGTAGTTTAATAAAATTTCGAAAATACATTACTTAACCATTATAAAATTAATAAATTATTGAAACCTATATTAAATTTCCAATTAATAATCTAAATGATATTGTGAATGATATTACTTTAAAGTGAATGTTATAATTTAAGAAAAGCAATTATTTTATGATTTTATTTACTAATTTTTTTATTTAATTTTAGTTTAGAAACCAATACAGCAACTATTCTTTTTCTTGAATTTAATACAATGTACAATAAATTTCATTAAGCTTTAATTAAATTTATTCTTCTCTGTTTTAAAAGACCTCCACACCATTTTTTTTAATTATCTTCTGTTTAATAAAAAAAATCACTATTTCAATAAAACAGAAAGCTTTTTGTAAGAACGGATGAGTGCAGTAGCAGTATTTTTTTCTTTTTGCAACTACCTTAGCAATGACATAGTTTGGAATTAAGTGTTTTACTGGCAATTATATTTTATTTACTTAATTTTTCTAAGAAAATAAACTATTTTATTATTTTATTGGTCTCATTATGAGATATATATATATATATATATATATATATATATATTGAAAAATCAATAACCACAAAAAACTGTTAAAACATATTAACTTTTTATTTACAATTTAAACATTTCTTAAATAAAATCAATTTAATAAATAAATAAATTATTACAAGTGCATTATGTTACTTTCATTAATATGTAAATTTACGACATCTTATTAGAACAGATTCATATAAATTATAAAACAATACATAATACCACTATTCAGAAAACATCTATTATCTATTTAAAAATTTTAATATTTTATAATTGTTATTTTTTGTGATGATAAATTAAGAGGCCACATAATCTGTACTTAACGATGTTGACTTTCATTTGCTCTCAATTTCTCTACCTGGTGTCTATAAAGTCAAATTTGGGAAGTAATGTGATAAAAAGTAGCGCCCTCCGATCAAGAAAACCATGATAAAGGTTAAGAGGATCCTGATCATAGAACACCTATACTCCGCTTAGCCGGCAACCGACTTGATAGGCGCTGTCCTTTAGTTACACTATATAATAAAGGATAATTTGTATGATTAGTTTCTTATAACCTACAAAAGTCATAGAATGATATTAAATTATTAATATTATTTAAAGCTATTTCATTTTTAAATAAGTTGACCTGTGGCCAAGTCCGAACCGACCGACGCGACGGTTTGAAATAAATTAATTTCCAGCTACAGAAACAATTTCAAATAATTTTAATATATCTATTAATGTAATAAAAACAGATATGGATACATAAATAATAAATATAAACATTTTTAATTGTATTTTATTTATAATATATATGCAAGACCAAGCTGTGACGCCATGAATGGCTGGATGACGTCATATAATTTTAAATCAAGAAAAAACTAATAAATATGATTTTTCTCGAGGATAAAACCAATACAAAGTGCATGATTCGTGGTGATATATAAAAAAATCTCCTTTGGTGTGAAAATAACCCTTTCCTTCCTATCGTCGATCGCTAATACTACCACTTCCGGTTTCCGGAATTGCACCAAAAGTTGATCAATTCATCCCACTGATGCATTAAGTAAATATACCAAATTTCATCAAAATCGGTTGAGCCGTTCAGGCTGTACACATCTATACGGACGGACGGACAGACGGACAGACGGACAGACATCATGCTAAAAATACTTTTTTCTGTTTAGAAAATGCATGATTCGTGGAGATATGTAAAAATCTCCACATGTGAAATTTGGTGTGAAAACAATACCTCCCTTACTATCGTCGGTCGGTAAAAAATGTGTTTATATGTGATAAATTAAAATTAACTCATTTATTTACTAATATTAACCAACTAGATCAATTGAATAGAATCAATTGAATTCTATTGAATATTTGTCGTTTTAAAAGAATGTGTATAAAATATTTTATCTACTTAAAAAATCCTGAAAATGTTGATTATATAAGATTATATTAATTTATTTTAGTTAGAGGGCAAAACATTTATTTAACTAATGGTCTGGAAAATTATTCTCAAGATGATTCTTATCATAAAAGAACATGGTCATTTATATTCAACATATTCACAAATTTACACTATATAATAAAGGATAATTTGTATGATTAGATTCTTATAAAGAAATTTTAATATAAAAAAAAATATTATTAGGATTAGGACAGGGGTGTCAAACTCGTGGCCCGTTTATAACTTTCGACTTTTTTAAAAAAATTTCAATTTGTCTCTTAAAAAAATTAGCTGGAGTGTCTCCACTCGACTATCTCGCAATTTGAATTGGATTAAATAACATAATATATTATATTTAAATTAAATTTAATTAATTATAAATTATAAATAATAAATAATAAATATTAAACCAGCGCATGTTTGGCTTTTTGTTGATGGCACCACGTCACGTGTTGGCGCGTGAGATTTGCAGTGTTAAAAAATTAATTCTGGTAATTTCAGCGAATCAATCAAGCTGGAATTCTATATATAGCAGTTTTATACAATTATTAATCATGTGAAAAATTATCAAACATATATCTTTATTTTTACGGTCACTTTAGAGGAAAAAAAATCAAAACGTTGTAGGTAATGACCCTCTTCCGGTTGAGCTACATTTCTCAAAAGTTGATAGAAAACTATGAATTTTGAATAATGTCCATGTACCAAATTTCATTATTCTAGCTCAAACCGTTTTTGCGTAATTTTGCCTACATACATACACACACACATACACACACACACACACACACACACACACACACAGACATTTTTCTCAACCTTAGTGAAAATGATTCAGGAACCTTCAAAACGTATAAAAACATCAAAATCTCAACATCGAAAATTTTCGTGATCGCAATACTATCTCTGGCGAGATAGTAAAAAGTTAAACCTTGTTTGTTTGGTCCAAGTGTACCTATGAGTTTGACACCCCAGGATTAGGACAATTGAAAAGTGATCATTGTAGTTAATTAAAAGTAAAAGTGTTATCCTTAACTACGTTAGTAAATAATATAATAATGTAATAATATTTTTATATGTATTTTGTCATTGGGTTTATATTTTATTACTAGTTTTTATTTATTCTTAATTTTTGAAATGTGATGAACTTTATATGTGTTTATCCGTTGTAATTTCTCTTATTAATACCATCGATAACTTGTGTTTTTTTTTTATTATGAAATTTGAAATTCATTTTATTTATCTTTGCATTGATTGTATTTATATAATAGCATATATTTAATTATTACTGACATTGGAATTTATCTACTTTTTATTACATTATAATCACATATTGTGTAAATAATTGTTTTTTTTTTTTGACTTTATACAAATATTTTTTCATTTAATACATATTTACAATGTTAAGCTTAAATTTTCTAAAGTATTTCTTTCATAATATGAAGGTAATAAATTTATTAATCCTTATTTAAGTTGATGTATTGTAATTGGTGAGGTCAGATCCTTTTTATATAGAATTGAAACATTAATAAATTCATTTCTCTTTCATTTCTTAATTTTATAAATTTAAATTTTTTAATTTGTAATTTTAAACAAATTTACTGAAAGTTGATTATGAATTGTTTATAACTTTATTTTATGTTTATTTACGATTATATGATAAATCATTAAACTGGTAACCATAAATTATTATTAATTCTTGAACATCTTTATCATTTTTTTTTATTTTTGATATATTAGGAATGGGATAAATATTTGTTGTCATTTTTTGTTATAACATATATGATAAAATATAAAAAAAATATTTAGAATCAAACAAAAATAAATACAAAGTGGTAGTGATAAATGCATATAAGCAAAAATAAAATATTTAATTTTAGGACACTCTATAATCCAGATAGAGGTCTACTTCAGGTAAACAAGCCACGACATTTCTTTGCCTTCCATTGAAGAAGATATGTCCCAAACCCTAATAAATCCTATCTATTCAAAATTAAAATCCTTCTCAAATGTTTCACCCACTCTAGCCATTGTGTCGTTTCATATTAACAACCCATATTAATACTCCAGGGGTCAGTAACCTTTTTCAATAGTCGGGCACATTTCTGAAATAAAATATAAATAAAAAAATAAAAAATAATAAATATATAAAAATAATATTAACTAGTAAATTTCAAATCGAGTTTTATATGTTATTAATTTGATGGAATCTCTATTATTGCATTGTAATTAATTATTAGTTTTATTATTATTTAATATATTACTTATTATTAGGGTTGCCACATATTTTTTCACGGACCAACCGGGACACTTCTGTCTATTTTACTTTAGGTTTAGGGATGTCGGTTTCGGGGGGAGGGGGGTTATGAAAACAGTAATGTAAAAAACACTTAAAATATAGAATAGATAATCTTTGTTATTTTATTCATAATGGTACACAAACATGATATTTTTACAAAACAAAACAGTTTTCTAATGGGAGTGCTTCCCATAGATGTGCTATCTACTGCAGTCTGGACTGCGTTGTGGACAATATGAGCTTCACAACCAATACCATTTATTGTTCTCCCCAGTTCTTTCTTTACAAGAGTAAAACAATGTTTTTCCCTGCCCTCTTAACTCCACCAAAGTTTATGTTGCAATTGTCACCACAAAAGCCCACTACTTTATCTTCCAGTTTATTTTTCTTGATGACAGTCATAAGATGATGATATGTCTGCAGTTTCACCAGATACAGATTTAAATTCTAGTAGTTTGACTTGCACTCCAGATTCCTGTTTAAAATAACTCACAACTATGGGGACAAGTTTAACCTCTTTTCTGTTGGAAGCATCCATACCTAGTGCAACAAAATTTGCATTTATTAAATCATTCTTTAATTCTTCCAACGCTAAAGGTGCTATTACATTTAATATTATAGCCTCAAATTTGGTTTTTCCCAATGAAAATTTTGGTTAAAAAATTTGTATTACTTGCCACGACGTTACTAATCACACAAGAGCAGATTAATCATTCTCTGATCTAATAATTTTGCTCAGGTATTTCCAAGAAACTGTGCCCTGAATCTAAACCGGGACAATTTCAACAACCGGGCGGGACAACCCAGTATATCCGGGACTGTCCCGGCGAAACCGGGACGTATGGCAAGTCTAATTATTATATGATTATATTTTTAATTCGATTATATCGAAAACTCCTTGAAAGAAATTAAACCTGTTAACTATGAATCTATCTAAAGTTCAAAAAAATTAATTATAAATATAGATTTTAATTGTGTGAGAATATAATTAATTTATAAATAAATACATTTGTTTATAATTATATTACTTAATAATTAAATAATAATAAAAAATAAATTAATAATAGTTTTTGTAAATAAAAAAAATATTATTAATGGGTGTGTGTATTTTTCACGTGTAAAAAACATAATTGTAAATTAATTGATAATTATTGATTTTTATATTTTTTTAACATGGAAATTAACCTTCAAAAGGCATTCGTGAACATAATAGTAAATTAAAAAAAAATAAAAAAAATATTAAAATAAAATAAATAAAAATAAAAAACAATGAAGGGTAACTAGGAAGAAGCTTGATTGATGCCAGTCTAAAAAGGGATTCATTCATTTTCATGATTCATCATTTTTTAAAACATCTAATTAAGAATTAACAATTTCTATCAAAAAGGAATCAACATTTGCTCAATTCTTTTATTTTGTTTACTATTCCATTATAGTCTTAATATGTTGTTATATACGGGTTATGTTAACACAGTGGCTTTTTAATTCATTTCATCAACTAATCAATCAAATCTATCTCAATACAATCCTTTCAACACTTTTTTTTTGGACCCCCGGTGTCGCTTTTGACGCAAGAAAGGTTAATTACAAATTCGCACTTTACAACAAAACGTGCATTTTTATTTTTATCTATCGAGTTTTTTTTTATTCGAACTTGTCGGCTTTTGAAATTATAGTAATTAGAAAATTCAGTTAAATTATACATTAAACATATTTCCAAAGGATACTAGGAAAAGTTAAATATAATATTTTTGTAAATAAATTTAACTATGAATATTTATTTAATAATGTATTCAAAAGAAAAAGATACCTATAATGGTTGGGCATGGATGGGGGAATGTGATTGTTGGCACCAAGAACTCAACTCAGTACGGTTGCACTACAACCCCACAAGGAATTCATCCATCATTTTTTTATACATAATGGATTTCATTACCCCTTTAGGGAGAATTTAGTCTTTTTCACCGGGGCACAGTCACAGTATCCTGACCGATTTCACTTTATTTGCAAAAAAAAAAGATAGGAAATTATTATTTTTAGGGATGTAAGGGATTCAATTTTTTTTTATTTTAAAAGCATCTAAACAATTAATATATATATATATATATATATAAATATTATAAAAAAAAATCAAATATAGATTGATTTTGTGTAAATTAAAAGATTAAACAAAAGGTAAATAAAATTTTAATATTCAAGGTAACTATTCATCAAAAATACACAAAACAATTAAATTTTAAATCTTTTGTTTTGTTCCCACCGATAATTCTTTAAAATAATATCCTAATTAATCACGTGAATGGAGGTAGGTGTGGATAAAATTCTCATTGATTTTGGCAGGAGCGTTTTGCACATGCAACTCCATTAGCATGCATCTATTTTCTCGTAAACAATTCTGGAACCTGAATTTCTCATCTCATGTATTTGTAATACTTATCGGTACTAACACAGAGAAAAGCATCACCCGACTACGCTTTATTCACTCTTTTCAGGCATTCCATGCCACTCTCACTTCTATTATATTGATAATATTATTATAAATAATCATTTGGAAACATGATAAAATATATTTGAAAAAAAAGGAAATACTTACTCGTTACATTAAAAAGAAATGTATATTCTTATAGTTTCTGTAAAACACATTTCTATTTAATACAAATATACATTGAATTTCTATTCATATTTTCTTTTTTAATATACAGCACAGTTCAATTTTTAATTTCATTCAAATATTTTCATTCTTTTTATACAATAAGTAGCTGAATTGAGAGAAAGATCGAAATTTTAGAAACAAAACTATCAATATACTTATATTACAAATCCTTTTTAATATCTCGCCAGAGATAGTATTGCGATCACGAAAAATTTTCGATGTTGAGATTTTGATGTTTTTATACGTTTTGAAGGTTCTTGAATCATTTTCACTAAGGTTGAGAAAAATGTCTGTCTGTGTTCTCTCTCTCTCTCTCTCTCTGTGTGTGTGTGTGTATGTATCTAGACAAGATTACGCAAAAACGGTTTGAGCTAGAATCATGAAATTTGGTACATGGGCATTATTCAAAATTCGTAGTTTTCTATCAACTTTTGAGAAATGTAATTCAACCGAAAGAGGGTCATTACCTACAACGTTTTGATTTTTTTTCCTCTAAAGTGACCGTAAAAATAAAGATATATATTCGATAGTTTTTCACATGATTAAAAATTGAATACAATATCTAGAATTTCAGCTTGATTTAATCGCTGAAAGTACCAGAATTAATTTTTTGACAGTGCAATTCACGCACCAACAGGTGACCTGGTGCCATCAACAAAGAGCCAAACATGCGCTGGTTTAATAAATATTATTTATTAATTTTAATTTATAATTAAATAAATTTAATTTACATATAATATATGTTATTTAATCCAATTCAAATTGCGAGATAGTCGAGTAGAGACAGCTAATTTTTTTAAAATATTTATTTATTTTAAAATAGAGGATTTTTGAGATATGGGGAGCACAGGAATATACATAAAAATGCTACTTTCATTTTAGTTCGTTTCGGGTTCAAGGTCGCTTATTAATGTTAAAATGAATTATAAAATACATACAATAGTATTTCAAAATCTTTGAAAATTTTTATATAATATTTAACGAAACCTCTAACTTTGTACGTCCTACGCAAGGACAACACCTATCAAGCCGGTTATATCAATGAGGTGTCCTATGATCAGTAGAACGGGTCCTCTCAACCTTTACCTTCATTTTCTTGATTGAGGCGCTATCAAGTAGCTTTTCCTCAATGTTGTTCCCGGAGGCTGGGTTGACTCCGTCCCATAGACCCCAGCTAGGGAAATTCCCTTGCCAGGCCCGGGACTTGAACCCGGGACCATGTGAATGTGAGGCAGGTTTGCTACCCACACACACAATGGCGCCTTCTTATATTATTTAACAAATACTTACTAGAAAGTTATTAAGTTATTACAATTTTGGTGCTCTCCTTCTCTTCTAAATCTTCTATTTTAAAAATTGAAACTATATAAACATCATATTTATTATTTATTTTATTATATATATTAACTCTAGGAACTCTTTTATGAGAATAAACATACGAAGGACAAATTTATCTTCAGATGGAATATTTTTTTCACTTCCTTAAAAGCTTCAGAATGGTAGGTTGAGTATAATCCCTCCCAAAACAAAATACTAATTCAAAATGACTGATAATGTCAACCTATGAGAAACATAAGTGTATCAACATAATATAAAAAAATTTTCAATAATCGAATGTACACAGCCAATACAAAATTTACCTTTTCTTTTGAACAAACCTCGTATATATAGATATATTTTGAAATTATTTATTTAAAAAAAAGTGGTAAATTCTTTATATGAACCTCTCTTTCAATCTTGAAAATTCATTCAAATTAATTATAAAATTTAGAAATTATTGAATTTTCACTATGAAAATAATTTTTACCGACCGACGATAGTAAGGGAGGTATTGTTTTCACACCAAATTTCACATGTGGAGATTTTTACATATCTCCACGAATCATGCATTTTCTAAACAGAAAAAAGTATTTTTAGCATGATGTCTGTCCGTCTGCCCGTCTGTCCGTCCGTCTGTCCGTCCGTATAGATGTGTACAGCCTGAACGGCTCAACCGATTTTGATGAAATTTGGTATATTTACTTAATGCATCAGTGGGATGAATTGATCAACTTTTGGTGCAAATCCGTGAACCTGAAGTGGTAGTATTAGCGATCGACGATAGGAAGGGAAGGGTTATTTTCACACCAAATTTCACATGAGGAGATTTTTTTATATATCACCACGAATCATGCACTTTGTATTGGTTTTATCCTCGGGAAAATCATATTTATTAGTTTTTTCTTGATTTAAAATTATATGACGTCGTCCAGTCATTCATGACGTCACAGCCTGGTCTTACATATATATTATAAATAAAATAAAATTAAAAATATTTATGTTATATGCCTATATGTTTTTTATTACATTAATAGATATATTAAAATTATTTGAAATTGTTTCTGTAGCTGGAAATTAATTTACTTCAAACCTTCGGTCGGTTCGGACCTGGCCACAGGTCAACTTATTAATTTTGGTTAGACAAGTAGATAAATTGTTAAAAAATAGTTAAGCACATTTTTATTAAATATTTTATTGTGTAATAATATAAAATTTTTTTAAATATTTTTTTTATATAAACTCTTCATCTTTTGTATATACTTTGGATTAAAAACTAAAATATTATACTTGTTTATTAATCTCAAAACTTTTTAAATTTGATAAGTTTTTTACGATTTTTCACTAATAGTCTCTCTCTCAGTATCCATTTTCCATAATTATTTTGGAAAGTGCTTAATTAATTAAATAATATGTTATTTAGGAGTATTTTTATTGATATTTTTAAGGAGTTATTTAGAATTTTATTTTTGTCTTTATATTTTCTCTATCAAAATGAGTGAAAGTGATAGATAAAAAAATTATTAAAATAATTTTGAAATTATTTATATGATAAAAAAAGAGGTAAATTTTTTATTTGAACCACCCTTTCAACCTTGAAAATTCATTCAAATTAATTATACGATAAGCCATTTAAAATACAATAAATAATGTCAAGAGAAAAAATAATTGGAAGCTCATAATAGAGGATGTATCTATAAATAATAGAATTCATTTTTGCTCTTTAAAAATCATAATTGGTAAAGCGTTAGCTAAGAGATGGTCGGTCTACATTGCGTGAGCCTATCAGGGGAATCTTTCCACAGAACAATAAGCATGAGGAACCGCCAGGCATTTGGCAATTTGTTGTTGTAACCTTCAAAGTCTTTAGCCTAATTTATCTTTAATCTATCTATGGAAAATAAAATATTGAATTTTATTAGGAGACTTGAATATGCCACTTAAATAGATTAAAAATTAAATAATAGTGTGATAGGATGGCCAAATCCTTAATAATGTTTTTATAAAATTTCAAATTCAGAATTTTAACAATGAAAATAAGTTTAAATTTTGGTTTGGTAATTAGGTAAATTTTTAAGAAATTAAAAATATTTTTATTAAATATATTATTGTATGATAATATAAATTATTTTTTTTTAAATAAAGCTAATTTTTATTTTTTCAATTTATTATATATTATATAACCTGGAACACAACACACACACGATAATGCACCGTTCGCGACTTGTAATTGAATTTTTGGTCAAAAATCACGTAATTCCTTTGCATCATTCGCCCTATTCACCAGATCTGACTCCGTGCGACTTCTATAAAAGGCGACGACCGACGTCCTAAAGACCATTCCAATAAAGGACATGGAGAAGTCGTTTGACAACTTGTTGGAGCGTGCAAATTTGTGTATCGATGCAGAAGGGGAATACATTGATTAATAAAAATGATTTGTTCCAAAATGCACATTGGTTTTTTTGTTTTTTTAAAAAGTTCGGTTTCTTTTGGAATGGAGGGTGTATATGAAATATAAATATAATATAACAATAATGAAACTGATAAGAAATTCAGTTCTTGAAATAATTAAATGTTTTCAGAAAGAGAAATATTTTTAAGTGCTAATTATAATTTAAAATTTTCAAATAAAGTAGAAAGAAAAATATATAAATGAGTAAGACCACAGAAATATTAAAAATAAAACTTAAGTTCAAATACAAAACTATTATCACAGTTTATAAAGATTTAAACTATAATTATAAATTGAATAAAATTCAAAATAAGTTGACCTGTGGCCAGGTCCGAACCGACCGAGGGTTTGAAATAAATTAATTTCCAGCTACAGAAACAATTTCAAATAATTTTCATATATCTATTAATGTAATAAAAAACAGATATGGATACATAAATAATAAATATAAACATTTTTAATTTTATTTTATTTATAATATATATGCAAGACCAGGCTGTGACGTCATGCATGGCTGGATGACGTCATATAATTTTAAATCAAGAAAAAACTAATAAATATGATTTTTTTCGAGGATAAAACCAATACAAAATGCATGATTCGTGGTGATATATAAAAAAATCTCCTTTGGTGTGAAAATAGCCCTTTCCTTCCTATCGTTGATCGCTAATATTACCACTTCCGGTTTCCGGAATTGCACCAAAAGTTGATCAATTCATCCCACTGATGCATTAAGTAAATATACCAAATTTCATCAAAATCGGTTGAGCCGTTCAGGCTGTACACATCTATACGGACGGACAGACGGACG
This sequence comes from Labia minor, assembly GCA_963082975.1. Lineage (NCBI taxonomy): Eukaryota > Metazoa > Arthropoda > Insecta > Dermaptera > Spongiphoridae > Labia > Labia minor. The sequence goes on along the minus strand of OY720345.1, from coordinate 49,975,777 downwards.
GACAGACGGACGGACGGACAGACGGACAGACATCATGCTAAAAATACTTTTTTCTGTTTAGAAAATGCATGATTCGTGGAGATATGTAAAAATCTCCACATGTGAAATTTGGTGTGAAAACAATACCTCCCTTACTATCGTCGGTCGGTAATTATAAATTTTAAAATAATATATAATATATCATTACCAATAGGGTTTACAAATAATAAATCTTTAACTAATAGTAAAGAGACAAAACCTTTTTAGATAAACCAACGTAAGTCAGTGAATGTAAAGAGGCTCTCAAACATTTCCGACTTTTTTACCGACCGACGATAGTAAGGGAGGTATTGTTTCAATATGGTTCTAAAAAAAAGGTAAAATGTTTTCATTTTATTGTATGCGGCGGTGGGGGGGGGGGGACGATGAAAATTATGATTGAAAATACTAAAAGGTTGAGAAACACTGAATGACATTATAAAAAATTGATAATTACAAATATTTTAAATAATCCAAAAGAAAGAGTTCAAAATTTTAATAAAAATTATTAATAAAAATTAAAATAATTTTATTAAAGCTAAAATAGTTGCTTTTATTATACATAAAGGTGTGATGCACTGAAACAAGGTAGAAAGCAGGAAAGCCTGGTTTAGTGTCATAGAAGTGCCTAGTGGGAGGGCCTTGTCAACTTATGAAAATTAAACATTCCTTAAATGGGAGCTCGACACTATCAACATACCCCGTTGGTTGCGAAGTTATTCAAAAAAAGATTAATTATATATATATATATATATATATTTAATTTTTAAATTCACGTCCACGTGAACAATTCCTTTGAGTAAATTCTATTTTATGTTTTTTTATTGAATGAACGGGGTTCTTGAAAAACAATGATATAATATTTATTTTCAAATTTTTATTTAATAAAGATGAAATTCATACACACAATAGAAAGTAAAACATTATATTTAATATTTACATACAACACCAAGTGAAAAGGCAATATAATTGTTCTTCCTTCGAATAGAAATCATTAATGATTTTAATGATACTTGTCATTCGAATAGTTGATGAACAAACAAATATAATTTGTTAATATTTTATGAATAATTAAATTTTCTTTAATAAGAAATTTAAAAAGACTGTCTCGTAATCAAAATAAGGAGCCTAGAGATAATTGAGACTATTTAAAATATTTTTATAAACCTTTTCTTTAATCATTACTTTTTAATTATATTAATTTATTCTTCTTATATATATATATATATAACTTAACTTTGATATAAATTTGGAAAAAAAAATTTAAAGAAATTATAACAATATTAAAAATCTTATTACATTAATATTATCACAAATTTAATTTAAAACTACAATTAAATACTCTATTAATATAAATGATTTCATAATAACTATCAGAGTTTGTGAATAAATGTAAGTATATATATATATAAAGTAAAACCGAGGGATATAACGTACAATTCGGGTTTTTGTCAAATCTCAAATGGTAATATTATGATAATATGATTATTGGTGTTAATGGAACCCTAAACTATTAGGTACTTAAATCATAAACCACAGATATATTCTTAAAATAAGAACTACTAAAATTTACAAAAACAAAAAAAAACTTTTCAGAAATATCTCTAAAAGGCGGCGATGCCGCGGAGCCAGTGCGTGGGATATTTCGTATGGGAAATTATATATGAAACAAAAATTCCTTAAGTTGAAATGTTTAGGTACCTAAGTACTAAAAATTAAAAGAGTTCATAACTTAAATAATATATTTACACTTTGGGTCTATTAATAATATATACTAATTTGTTTTCATTATAAATTTAATGAATACTTATTAATACTAAATTGGTTTATATATAAATTAATTTTTTTGTATATGAACAGAGACTTTCAATTTTGATTTAGTTTTTCAAGTAAATTACATTATTGTATGATTATAAAAAATTATAACTCTTGTAAATAATCTATTACTTTTTTAGTTAATCGATTTACACTTACCAAAATCACTTTATTAATCGAAATCTAAATATTTTTATACAATAAAATAGATTTATATATAAAACAATTTTAGAATTTATGAGTATTAATTTAAATTTATATAGAAAACATATTAGTAATAATTTAACTTTCTAATTTCTATATAATATCCATTACTTACCAAAAATCTCTTACATATATAATATTATATATATAAATATATATATATATATGTGGTACTTGGTCATTGATAATTTTTTTCTTTTTACATATATTTATTTATACTCATATTTATTTATACTTAAGTATATTAAATATATATTTTAATCTGATAAAAAGATTGTTTACACAAGTACTTTACAGAATATCACTTAAAGTAATTCTTCTATAAATAATTATTTGAATTTTTTGTTCTTAGATAATTTCCTTGATAAAAGTTTGATTTTATTTTTTTCTTAATTTTCTCCTTTTATCCAATTGAAGTGTAATTTAATATTTATTATTTATCTTCGCACCTTTGGTGAAACCTGTTTTGCAAAACTATTTATTAAACAAAAATGAAATAAATATTGATGGTCATATTCAACGAGCAATTATGTATATATCGTATGTTACCGTAACTTTCGTTGATGGAATATTTTACATGAAATGCATCTTAGAACCTTTTTTGGTATGATTTAATGTTTTTAGTGTTATCTATAATTAGTATGTTAAATTCAACTTGTCAATAAATCATTAATAAGGTCGTTCAAAAGACCATGATATATATAATTTAACAGTAGCATCAAAGATCTGAGAAGGCCATTTGAAACTAATTAATAGATCGTTGAAATCGAAGCATTCAAATTTCAGTATGGCAGCAATCATCCCTCCAAGGTGATTCTATGGCGGATGCTTCGTTGCTCCATATAAAGGCCAGGAGAGGCAAAAAGAAGCGTTTATTGAAATAGCCTTGGTGCCTTTCTCTCTCTCTATAATCGGTTCCTCTCAGAACAAGTGTTGTTACTTGAACGAGTTCATAACCTTAGCAAAGGTCGAGACATACCCACGTATTTGTCTCAAAGAACATCTTTGTATTTGATATTTATGTCCCGGAATAACACTGTCGTCTTATTTATAATTCGCGATTTTCAATATTATATATATTTTATTAAATAGATTGAATTGAATAGTCTGAAAGGAAATTTATTTTTGTTTTGTGGAGATGTTTTTTTTCCGGACTTGTGACGCAAGTAAAAACCCTGAAAATAAGAAACTTGTGAATGTATTTTTTTATCTATTCATTTTAATAGATATAGTAGTTTGAATTTGAAACTTTATCGAAAATATTGAAATAAAACAAGAAAAAATTTCAAAAATTTTAATCAATTTGTTTTCGTTTTTTAATTTTTTTTTTTTCCAAAACATATTTAAATAATAAATAGAAATATTCGTTTATAAATAATTATAAATAATAAAATAAAACTATTATTAATTAATATTATATATAATTAATTTAAATTATATTTATAAAAGGATAGAGATTCACAAATATTGGTATTAGCAGTAGGTGTATGAAATCAATATTTAAATATAAAAATTATCTAAAATCTTAAATTATTATTTTATTAGGTCTACACAGTAGTAAAAAGTTAAAGAAATATAATATTATATTATATATCTTAAAACTATTTTAGTTATAAGTTTATTATCTTTTTATAAATATAAAAATAATGAAGATGAAGATTTACAATACAATAGAATACAAATATTAAATTAATTAATTATTGAAGATATTAGATAATTTTGAAATTTAAATATTGAATACTTAGATCACCTGCTAATACAACCCTATACCAATCATTTGTGAATCTATATTCGTTAATAGATTAATTAATGTATATTAATAATAGTTTTATTTTATTACTAGCCGTTCCCGGCGGTGGCATAAAGCCCTTCATAGAATATAAAATTATTAACTTTATTCATATCGTTGTAATTGTTTTCTTATTTTTTTCAATATTTAATAAAACAAAACAAAATTTTAAAAAAATGAAGTTAGTTACAAATTAATAATTTGGACAATTTGTAACTAACTTCATAATGTTAAACATATAGGACGGAAACTAATTATCTTATATATTTATAATTATTTATAAACAAATAAACAAATATATACATTTTTTTTTAAACATGTTTAATAAAAAAATAAAAAAAAAAAATCGATAATCATTTTCGATCAAGAAATTTATTTTTTATATTTTAAAGTCGATTACATCTTTGTTTATTTAATAATATATTAAATTAATTTTACATCATTTTAAATTGATAGTGAAGAGTTGGTTGGTTGTATTATAGAGAGACTTCTTGTTTCTAAGGTGAAGGTAATCAGGAGGAGTGGATTATAATTCGATGCCACTGATGATTATATTCGTTTATTTTATTTAAAAATTTTTTTCCTTGAGCATGAAAAAAAATTGTTTTTATTTATTTATTTATTTATTTTTAATGAATTTTAAAAACATTGATGAATCTTTTTTTGGTATATCAATACTATAGTGAATTTGGAAATTTTTATAATAGAAAAAGATGAACCAAAAAATACCTTTTAATTGGTAGTTGATGTTTTTATTATTTGGTCATACTTTATAAAAAAATCTTAAAAGATTATTTTTTTATTATTATTTCTCTGTAGTGCTATTGAACTATTGAAATTATTAACCATAGTAACCACACGTCTAACCTAATATAAATTATTTCCATCCTCTTCCAAAACTTTCTTTAAAATATTTTCAACTCTTGTCTTCTCATCAGTCGTTTCCCAATTGGTTTCCTTCTAAACAAAATTCCCACCTGGCTTTTCTTATACTTTCCTTCTTACAAAAGTTCTGCCCATTTTAATCTTTACGAATTTAATTAAGACTTTTACTATGTTAAGAGGCATACAGTGGTTATTCAATACCTCTATATCCTATCTTCGTTATTCCTCTGTATATAGATTATTCTTATACATATTAATCCACTATATCATTTTAATTTTATTTTTTGAAATTTTACTATATATTTTACTTTAATATATATTATTTGTAATCATTTATTTTTAATTAAAATAGAGTACATATTTGTAAAATTTAATTTATTTATCAGGTATCATGATTTAAATGCTTACATGAAATTTAGATTATCATATAAGTATTTATATTTATAAAAGGAATTTAAATGTTATAATAAGAAAATACATACATGTTTAGAGGGTCATTTACATAAGAGTGTAGAAGGCACGACTATATTAAAAGAGAGAAATGGAGGCACAATAATTATATATATATATATTGTTATGATAAAGATTAGAAATCCCCGTATTAATGGTTGTAATGAATTAAACCATTTGGATTTTTCATAAAATATTAATTGTCATATATATCTTTGCAGGATTAATTTAAATCTATTATCGATAGTATTTTAGAATAAAAATAATAATTTTCGTAAATTTATTTATTTATCTTATATTTTTCCTTTTTTTTTATTAATCCATGACTCTATATAGAACTTTAAATAAATTAAACGTAAAATATTTGAAAGGAGAAAGTAGGAACCTCTTTTGGAATCTTGATATAATTGTATTAAATTTTTTTGGAATTTTGTTATAATAAAAATAGAAAATTTGCAATTATATCTGAGAATCAGAATTCCTTTCCTTTTCAATATTACTTTAATTATTTTCTATAAAAATATTAGTGTAAAAATTCCTAATAAAAGATATAAATTCTATTTCCTTTAGGTAAGTATATTAAAAATAAATTTGTAAGATATTTTTTAATTATATTTTATTATTATTAAAAGCTTTATATATATAATAACAAATGAATTTATTCTTATATATTACATTTTCATTTTTTTTTTGGGTCAGGGGGGAAATTATTTTCAGACCATACAATAATCGTCATTTCTGAGTGTGAGGTGTAACCACGAAAAACCCCTCCTTCACTTCAGAGCCCTCTACCCTGGAACGGCGTTAGCATTACTTCGGGGTAGGGGCCTGGAGCGCCCTTACATCTGTTTTATAGTATATTTATTTCGGTGTCTAGATCAATTTTTTTTCTCTTTCAATATTTGTTCGGTGTCTAAGGTCATATTACATTTTCATTATGACAATTAATTTGAGTGAAATCTAATTGTTTTTCTTTATATTTATAAACAGAAAAAAACAGAAATAAAATTAAATGGTTTTTATATTAAGTATTTATTTTAAGTAATTAGAACAGTTGTGAGGCTAGAATATAATTTTTAAATAATAAAAAATAATTGATAATCAACTATGAAACTTATAGAATTAATAATCACAACCTTCTTTTTCGTTTTCCATATGTGATATATTCGACTTGTTAAAAATGATATTTAATTATTTAAAAGATTAAATGAAATAATTTAAAAATTAACATTTTAGATAATATTAATACACACAATAGATTATAGACAATTTTTTTTTTTAAAAATTAAAAAAAAGATTTTTAAAATACTATTATATATATATATATATATATATATATATATATATATATAATAAAATATATATATACTGTATAATATGTACACCTTATATTGTATATAGATGTATATATATATAATATATATAATTATTTGTTAGCTATGTTATTTTTTCAATCATATACATTATTTGCTTAATTATGGATAATTTCATGAAAGGTCAATCGGCCTGGAGGGGTTGGTTATAATAACAATTATTAATATTTGGAAATTACAATTAAGATAATAATAGGATGATAAATTGAAATTAATATTTTAATATTTATATGGTAATAGAAATGAGATATTTTGATATATTTTCGCTATTTTTTCAAAGACATATTGAATATCGTTTTTTTTAAGTAGTATATACATATAAATATATTAAAAATATATAAACTGGTTGAAAAAAATAATTTTACTAAGAATATCTGATAATTCATTAAATTTCTCTAATATATGCACATTGGTATATACCTACAATATAAAATAAACCTCGTTTTCCCCTTGATTGACCGCAACCGACAATACAAGTCCTTTCACTCCTTACCCTTTTATCAAAATCTTTTTATTATATAAAAAGTATATATTAAATGAAAAAAATCTAATATCCGGAATTTATAATAAAATGAAAAGATAAACTGGATTCATTTTTATATAAATTATTTGAATATTATCCCTTTATTTATTTATTTACTTTTATACATACAGTATCACAAATACTATTTCAAGTTTTATAAAGAAAAACTTAATTATTTGTACAAATATTTAAAAAAATCAATTTTAAATAATTAAATTTAAACAAATTGATATATTAATATTGATAATTTTTTTTACTAATATAAAACTTTTTAATAAATAAAAAAAAACATCTGGGTGGTTTATCTTAGTGGATAAAGTCATCATTCCATATATGATTAAACCACGAGATTATTAAATAAAATTTATAATAATTCCTAAAATGTTTTTCAAATGTCAAAACCAAAAATTCGAGGTCAATTTAAAAAAAAATGAATAAATAAAAATTTACTTAAGGTTCATGGTTAATTTTTTAATAAAAACAAATAAATTCAATAAAACTAAAAATTTTAAAAAATAAGATACAAAAATAAGAATTCAAATGCTAAAAATTAATTTCATTAATAAATAATTTTAAAAAAAATATTAGTAATAAAATATTCAAACAAAATCTACATTTTTATAAAAAAATTGACATTGCTTGAAAACATGATTATTTATTATTTATTTAATAATTTATTTATGATTCTTTAATTGTAAGAGCAACATCTTTCATCCCCTCTTTAATTCACATCAATTTCTTTATAAGAATAAGATTTATGGAGATATCAATAAGGAACTTATAATTTTTCTCTAATTCCAATACATTTAAAGGAAAATATACAAATTATAGCACATCGGTGAAATTGATTACTCAATTGAAAGTCATCGATTAAAAAACACGACACGTGATCTCAGGGTCAAAATCTCAGTTAGTAAGAGATACCTATAACATCATTAATTCATTTTTGCCTAAAAACCTTATTTTCAATTCAAATCATTAATTGATTTATTAAATTCTTTTAACTTTAAAGGATGAAAGATCTTTTATTCCAGAAAAAAGATAAATATTTGATTTTGTCATTTTATTTATTTATTTATTTTATTTTGTATATATTTATATTTATCTTTTTTATTTTCTTCTAATTCATACTAATTTAATGTCGATGAAATAGTTAGTTAATTGGCACTTGTGCTCCATTCTCAAATCACTATAGGTGAAGGTGAGTTCACTCAATTAAGAATTCTGTTCTGACTAAAAGTCAATTATCACTTTATTAATTGTCTTTATTCCCCTTTAATAAACCGACAATTAGTAAACAGGCTAATATTTCGCCAACTTTACTATAGCACATATTATATTATATTGCTTAATCTATTATATCTATATATATATATATTATAGGTGATACTGTATAATTTTATTAAGAGTGAATTGAACATAAATTATATAACGAATGAGTAATTCATGGTCTATGTACCGTTTATCAGATAAGTTAATTAAGAGATGAATTGTAAATATTATTGATTTTTTTCTTGAGATAATAAATCATTTCATTTAGAAGCTATATTTGGGATTTTGTGTAAATGTCATTACTCATTTGATTTATTTATTAATTCATGATAAATTCTAATATTATAGAGTTGTAAATAATCTGGAGTGTCTCCACTCGACTATCTCACAAATTGAATTGGATTGAATTTTCGTGTTCGCAATACTATATCTGGAGAGATAGTAATAAAAATGATAAAAATATTTTTTGAAAGTACTCAAAATTTATAGTTAAAATAGTTAATTAAATGTCATTTACTATATATAATACAATAAATATTTAATAAATATCGTTAAATATAGGTACTTTTAATTATTATAGGAGTATATTTTTTTCTAAAAAATTTGTTTCTAATTAAACAACTAGAACAACGTTTTCAAAATTATAGTCTTTATTAGAACTAATTTGATAATTTTTTATTTATTTAATATATAATAATGCATTTTCTTTTATTATTTTTTTTTAAATTAAAAGATTAATTATTTAAATTGTCTGAAATTATTTAAATGATAAATGAAATGCAAATAAAAATAAATTTTATTTCTAAATGGGTAAATAGTTTAATTTATAAAAGTTACAATTATTTTAGAGATATCATTTATTGGAATATGCCACCTTCACTCAAATGATGCAGCCTTTATGGGCCAAAGAAAGAGGAGGTCACTGGGAAATGGTGGAGACTGCATAACGAGGAATTGCATTACCTCTGCGCATCACCAACCATAGTTAGAGTAAAATAAGTTGACCTGTGGCCAGGTCCGAACCGACCGACGGTTTGAAATAAATTAATTTCCAGCTACAGAAACAATTTCAAATAATTTTAATATATCTATTAATGTAATAAAAAACAGATATGGATAGAACATAAATATTTTTAATTTTATTTTATTTATAATATATAGCTGAAGTAGCCGGCGTTGCCCGGCGTTACCCGAGGCTGTGACGTCATGAAGGGCTGGGTGACGTCATATAATTTTAAATTAAGAAAAACATAATGAAGATGATTTTTCCCGAGGATAAAACCAATACATTCGTGGTGATATGTAAAAAAATCTCCTCATGTGAAATTGGTGTGAAAATAACCCTTCCCTTCCTATCGTCGATCACTAATACTACCACATCCGGTTTCCGGATTTGCACCAAAAGTTGATCAATTCATCCCACTGATGCATTAAGTAAATATACCAAATTTCATCAAAATCGGTTGAGCCGTTCAGGTTGTACACATCTATACGGACGGACAGACGGACGGACGGACGGACGGACAGACATCATGCTAAAAATACTTTTTTCTGTTAAGAAAATGCATGATTCGTGGAGATATGTAAAAATCTCCACATGTGAAATTTGGTGTGAAAACAATACCTCCCTTACTATCGTCGGTGGGTAAAAATCAACAAGGACACGTGGCTAGAATTGGAGATGAAAGACTGATAAAAATATATTCATGGGAAGACCGATTGGGAAACGTCCGGTTGGAAGACCAAGGACGTGGTGGGCGGACCATGTAGGAGTGAACATAATGAGATGAGAGAAAGTAAGAGTTGGATGGGTGTAGCTCAGAATATAGACACTTGGAGAAATGTGGAACTTTTGAGTCACAGATAGTTAGATATTATTACAATAATAATAAATGCTGATAAAATATTAAATATTTCATATTTTTAATATTTTTTTTATCAAAAATGAGTGAATCTTCTACAGCAGTGGTTCTTAAACTGTGGTCCGCGGACCCCTGGGGGTCCGCGAAGCCTTTACTGGGGGTCCGCGGTCCTCGGAAAAAAATCATCGTAAAAATATATACATATATAAATATTTAAAGTTCATTGTTTAACTATATCCTCCTAGAGAATTACGGCTATAATTTAATACTATTAATAATACTATTTTATTTTATTAAATTGATAATTATGTCAATTAATTTTTTGTGAATAAATAAACATATATAAAAAACTATATATAAAATTTGAATTTTCATCCATTCATTCATTTAAAATCATTTTTCGATTGTTCCTTTAAAATAACCCCTCTTAGGGGCTCGGAAGGGGAGGCATATAAGGGAATTTTCTTTCACTTTGTTATTGGGGAAAACCAGGGGAGGGGACAGTCTTACCCGGAAAAACCCAAATTGTCAGCGTCCACTCTGGGGTTTTAAACAGTTTTAAAGCAAATGTTAATTATAAGTTCATTTCTCAACGAGTTGTATCTTTAAATTATTTTTATTAATGTTAATTATAAGTTCATTTCTCAACGAGTTGTATCTTTAAATTATTTTTATTAATTTAATTAATTATAATTAAATTATAGCTAATAATAGTTTATTATAGCTAATAATTTTTTTTAATTTTTAGTGTAATTTGCATGATCATTATTTTATAAAAACACTAAACACATTTTGCAATTTCCCAGAAAGGCTGTTTTTGAGAGTAAGTATAAGTTAGTTTTATGAATAAAAAATATTTATTTTAATAATATTTTAGAATCAAATTACGAAATTAATAATATTTTAGAATCAAATTACGAAATTAATAATATTTTAGAATCAAATTACGAAATATATTTATTATATAAATTAATATTCATTTAAAATGATATTAAATCATTTATTTAAAATGATTTAAAACATTTATTAAAATGATTTAAAACATTCATTTAAAATGATATTAAAACATTCATTAAAATGATTTAAAACATTCATTTAAAATGATATTAAAACATTCATTTAAAATCATATTAAAACATAGCTAGTAAATAATAATTCGTTATATTTATATTATATTTATATTATATTTATATTATTGTAGTTCAATGTTAATAAATTACTCCATAAAATGGATCGTTGGCTACAAACTGGTTCAACACAGAAACGGAAAGAATCAGATGATGAGGCATCAACAGCAAACTCTACCAAGAAACGCAAAACTAGAAAATATTCGGATGATTATTTATCATTTGGATTTACTTATATTTGCAACAATGATGTGGAAAGACCAGTCTGCGTTCTATGTCAGGAAAGTTTATCCAATGAAAGTATGAAACCTGCTAATCTCAGACGTCATTTACAAACAAAGCACAGCGAGCATGTTAGTAAGTCTATCGAATTTTTTAAAATGAAAAAAGAAGAACTTAATTCAAGTCAGAAATTGATGGTAAAGACGGGATCTGGTGGTATGAGTAAGAAAGCAGTAATGGCATCATATGAAGTAGCTCTACTTATTGCTAAAGCAGGAAAGCCGCATAATATAGCAGAGCAATTAATTCTTCCTGCTACAAAAGTAATTACAAATATAATGTTAGGAACTAAAGCAGCAAACGATATAAATTTGATTTCATTATCAAATGATACGGTTAAGAATAGGATTGAAGACATGTCATGTAATATAAAAGAAGAATTAATATCGAGAGTGCGCAAAAGTCACTATTACTCATTACAATTGGATGAAAGTACTGATGTCACTAATAATGCCAATTTGTTAGCTTTCATTAGATATGAGTTTGAAAATCAAATACAAGAAGATGTATTGTTTTGTGATTCACTACCTTCACGAACGACAGCTAATGACATATTTAACAGTTTGAATAATTTTATAACCGAAAATGAAATAGAGTGGCCAAAATGTGTTGGAATTTGCACTGATGGTGCTCGTGCAATGTCAGGTACAAGAACTGGATTGATTGCTCTTATTAAAAATGTTGCGCCTCAGGTTGTTTGGAATCATTGCTGCATTCACAGAGAATCATTAGCAGCCAAAAATATGTCACCAGATTTGAAAAGAACATTAGACGAAGTAGTTAAAATTGTCAATTTCATTAAGGCTCGTCCACTTAATTCCAGAGTTTTTAAAATTTTGTGTGAGGAAATGGGTAGTCAACATACACATTTATTATTACATACAGATGTACGTTGGTTGTCCCGCGGGAAAGTACTCATTCGCCTTTTTGAGCTTCGAGATGAAATACGATTGTTTTTAATAGATGCGCATTTTGAACTGACCGAATGTTTCAATGATTTTATCTGGTTAGCTAAGGTGGCTTACTTGACTGATATTTTTACAAAATTGAACGAACTTAATTTGAGCCTGCAAGGTACTGTTGTAAATATATTTAAAGTTGAAGATAAAATAGAAGCAATGATTAAAAAAATCGACTTGTGGTCGAAACGCATCCAGAACGGTGTATATGAGTCTTTTCCAACTCTCAATGATTTCATAGAAAGCTCCAGTGAAAAATTGCTTAATCAAACGCGTCAATTATTTGTTGAACATTTAATTACTTTGAAAAGCAACTTCAGGAAGTATTTTTCTACTCCTGATCCTTGCAATAACTGGATCAGAGATCCATTTAATATGGAAATTACAAATGCTAAACATTTATCTGCACCTGAACAAGATATTCTCGTGGAATTATCATGTGATACAACTTATAAACTAAAATTTAACAAAACTGAATTGAGCAACTTTTGGTTACTTCTCAGGTCAGATTATCCTGCGCTTGCAAATAAAGCACTTCAACACTTGATTCCATTCTGCACAACATATTTATGCGAACAAGCTTTTTCGGTACTATTTTATATTAAGTCTAAATATAGAAACAAATTAAATGTAGAGCCGGATCTTAGATTAAAAGTTTCCAATATTAAGCCAGATATTGAGATTCTTGTTTCAAGAAAACAACTGCATACATCTCATTAAATATGTAAGTTATATTTAATGAGATAGATGCAGTTATTTTTTAAAATATTTCTTATTTAATATTTTCTGAAAAAAATTATAAAATATTTATATGAATTTAATGTAAGTACCCATTATAATTTGTGAGATTTGTTGCTATGACAATGTTTGTATTTTCTTTCTTCAATATTATAATTTCTAATAAAATGTGTTCTACAATATGCAAAAAAATCGTTATTCACCAATCACTGTTAGAAATATTCATCATATATCCTTGTCCTTATGAGATCGTAAGCCAGAAATTAATTAATAAAATGACGTAAAGTACCTAAAGTTGTGATGGGGGTCCGTCAAAAAAAATTTTTTCAAGTGGGGGTCCGTGGAGTACATAAGTTTAAGAACCTATGTTCTACAGATATCAAGATGAACGATCTCAGATATTTTGCACCACTCACCATTTTATGAAAGGCCTTGATTCCCCCGGAGGATTTCCTGTTTCAGTGGTCCAAGTTAAGTTTCAACCCAGTAAATTAACCTTGGCCTGTCAGGATAGGTCAGGCACTGTTTATAGCCACTCCCTTCAGTTTACCCTATTTCTCCCAATGAATGGGGTGTATTTCATTACATAAGAAACCTTTCTAATATAAATTATATATATATTTTACTTTAACCGTGGAAAATTATGATTACTACTTTCAAACAACTATTCTATTAAGTATAAATTAATAATATACCTCTTTATATTTAACAAGAATGGTTTAAAATATAAGAAAATTATATATATATATATATATATATATATATATATATATAAAAATATTGAATATCTTATGTCTCCCATATGCGACACATGTCTGATTAATAATCATATAAATAGATAGATAAATATATATTAAAAACAAAACAGAAGTTATTTAATATTAATAAATATATAGATATTTGTATATATATATATATATATATATATATGTAATTTTTGATATATTAAACCGCTAGATGGATTTTTTTTGAAATTCTCACCATAGATAATATTTATAAAGAAAAATCGATCTTTATTGGTTTCAGACTCCTGAAAAATCAACTTTATTAGTATTTTCTTAATTTAAAATAGTAAATTTATATAACGTCACAAATTAGGTCTTCCATATTAAAATTTTCCTCTTGCCATTCTTTTTTAATTGATATTGTATTAATTTTATTTTATATTTAAAATATTTTTTTAATTATTAATTTAATTTCGAAATAAAATTAAAAATATTTATTTTAATAATATTTTATAATAAAATTACGAAATATATTTATCATTCCCCCCCACACACAAAATTCATGAAGTTAGCAACATATAAAGGAAATAATTCAAAATAATGAATAAATTTGATCTAATAATATTAAATGAATTATATTATATTAATTAAAATGTTTTTTTAGATTAAATTATAAATAATATAAATGATATTTGATTATTATAAATAAAAAGAAAAAAATATAACCTCCTTTCTTAATTAAAACATAGTCAAGTGCCAATATAATTTCAAAATTTATATTATTATCAGAAGTAATCTTTGTGGTCGAAACAGTCTAAAAGCTATTGCTACTTTGAAAAATATAAATCTGAAGCCATCTAATTATAACAGCATATATATATTTATAATATAGAATCAAATATTTTATTCAGTAAATTTGAATATATTTTTTAACTTGAAATGAAAATCAAATTATTTTAATTAATTAGTACCTACTATTTTAGGAAACAAATTTTTGATGTGTCATTTTTAGTAAACCCATTTAACAATTGCAATAAATAATTAAAAAATTGTAAAATTTTGAAAGTTTATAATAATAAATTGTATAAATTTTATAAAGGGTCGAAGCGATAACTCGGTTTTCCAGGTAATAAGTAAATTATAATATAATAATTTTGAATCTTTATAATAAACATTTATTATTAAAATAGTTAAACAAAATTAATTAAGTTGGTGACATTTAATTAAAATTTTATTTCAATTCATGTGAATTGATTCAATGAAGGTATATATAGTAATAATATATGATGAAATGATACTTAGATTTATATTCAATTTAATTTATAATATTTAATCATAACTTTAAAATTATTAAACATCCTTTTAAAATTTAGATTAATTATAAATATAAGGGTATTTGAAGTGAAATTTTTTTTTTTTTGATTTTGCCATATAAACTTAAAGATAAATTTGCTTTCATTTAACGCATATTTTTAAATTTAATTTAATTAGTTAAGAATCCATATTTATATTTATATTTAATACCAAGATTAAATTTAATAATTGCAAATATTTTTCGATTACATAAAAAACATATTTAAATAACAACTTAATTTGAATTTAATAAACAGCATTAATATATTTTTTGGTATTTTAAATATTTTAAACGTGCATCTAATTATAAAGTTGAGCTCATCTGTTAGGCTCGTGTGGGACAAAGAATCCCCCTACCTATTTCTAGATTTCATCTGAAGAATACTCGAGGTCATATTTGTTTTTTTTTTATCATTTATTTTTAATAGAACATCTTCAAATATTGAAGACTATTAGAAAAACTACGTACCAGGCACGTGACCTGACCTTGACATTAAACATCTGCGAAGGTCTTTTGTAATCTTTTCAAAGAACCCACAGGCAGATTTGAATTCATCTGCTTCAGGGAAAATATTATTTTGTCATTATTGAGCCATTTACGAATTTTATCATATCTAACGTTTTCTAAATGTTCATGCACCACAAAAATGAAAGTTATACTTCGGATAGAAATGTTACAGATTTCGAGATTTTTTTGAGAATACAACTTTTTAGGTATGTACATATAAAGTTAAAATAGCATTTTTAATAACTGGTTTATTTTCTTTCTATTTCTATTATATTCTTTTCTATTATCGGTTTTCAAATATGTTAGGATTGTTGTACTTTAGAACCAATTGACTATATCATTTATGTTTATCTCAACTTGTTATTGCTTATGCCACATTGAGGTAAAAAAAAATTTCTTTTGAAAGTTATCTATTTTTAATTTTATAAGTATGCCAATTATTGGATACCATCTTTTAAAAAAAATATTTCAGATTTCCTCTTTAGTTAGTATTTAATACAAAAAATATATAAGTACATTACTTTAAATTGTTTATAAAAGATTTATCTAAACATAATATAAACCATACATTGCGTTAAATTTTGTATATGATTGATACACGGTTCTTGAAAAATTTCTATAAAACACTTAAGAAAAATAATAAATAAGAGGGTAAGTCAATAAGTCCGTGACTTTTCGTAATTTCACATCTCTTAAATGAAATGGCAACACTGCTCCTTTCAGCAGACAATAATCAGCTGACCCCTGTCGAAATTTAAGCCAGTTGGTTCTTTTTTTGACAATAGGAGACTACCTCGTAATTTGAGAAGAAAATGGAAAAAAGTAAATTTGTATGAAAATTGCTCCCTCATCCGCTCTATTCTCCGGATTTAGTCCCGAGTCACTATTTCTTTTTTCCGAACCTGAAGAAATGGCTTGGCGAAAAGAGATTTGCCTCCAATGATGAAATCATCTCACAAGCAAATACCTACTATACTAATCTGATTTTTGATAAAGGATAAAAAATTGGAGAAACGATGGACAAAATTTATAAAGCTCAAAGGAAACTAAGTTAAAAAATAAAATAATTTTTTATCCAAAAACCTGGTTCATTCAAAATGTCACGGACTTATTGACCTGCCCTCGTATTTAATTCTTATAATATTATTTGAAATAAAATAATATATATATATATATATATTCATTAAGAAATTTGTTACATGTTTGTTATTTTAATTCCCCCCCCCCCCCTTTTTGGAAAAGATTACATATTTCCATATTTACAAATGATTTCCATTCTAATTAATGGTTATAAATGTATAAAAATAAAATATTAATTAATGTAATTTCAAAATAATATACATATATATATATATAATTGATTCTCTAATATTTAAAATCATATAAATATATGAAGGAGGGTTGTTTCAAATATAATTAAATACATATCTAAGAATAATATATATTTATTTGAATGTAAAAATGTGAAAATAACTCATAAGTAGATTGAATTGTATGCATGGAAATAGGTTAAGTTACATTTGAACTGTAAGTGAAGGTATTGAAGATCATAAATGCAAACAAATGGCAAACGAGGTTGTTTGACTGGAAGACTTCACACATTTAATATGTGATCCAAGGTCTGACATGAATTTGAAGTTATTGTTAGAATATATATATTAATAGTAATATTCATAAAGATTGCGGCTTCATATCAGCCAGCAGCTGCGCCTTTTGTATAGTCACGAGCCTCTTCCTGGACATTGACCTAGTACGAGTAGTAAGTAGTAAGCAGCAACCTGTCAAAGTCGAAAACGATTGCATCACAAATGCAACGAAAGACGTTCTCAGTGCTCTCAATTACGTTACAAATAGAAAAAACAACATTTGGTGTTCATTAATAGATTAATGTTACTAGTGCAATGAAATAAAAAAATCTGGAGTGTCTCTACTTGACTATCTCGCAAATATATTTTGAATCGCATATATTATATTTAAATTAAATTAATTAAAATGTAATATAAATTAAAATTAATAAATAATATTTATTACACCAGCGCGTCTTTGTTGATGACACCAAGTCAGTTTCTGGCGCGTGATTGGCAGTCAATTTAAAAAATTCCGGTACTTTCAGCGATTCAATCAACCTGAAATTCTATATATAGCAGTTTTATACAATTTTTAATAATGTAAAATACTATCAAACATATATTTTTATTTTTAAGGTCATTTTAGAGGAAAAAAATGAAAACGTGGTAAGTAATGGTCCTCTTTCGAATGAGCTGCATTTCTCAAAAGTTGATAGAAAACTACGAATTTTGAATAATGCCCATGTACCAAATTTCATGATTCTAGCTCAAACCATTTTTGAGTAATCTTGTTCACACACACACACACACACACACACACACAGAGATACATTTTTCTCAACCTTAGTGAAAATGACTCAGGGACCTCAAAAACATCAAAATCTCGACATCGAAAATGGCTTTTAATGATTTAAGATCAAATTAAATTTTTTCCATATCCCGACTAAAAATAATTTAATATATGATAAGAGG
The DNA here is from genome assembly GCA_963082975.1 of Labia minor. Taxonomy (NCBI): domain Eukaryota; kingdom Metazoa; phylum Arthropoda; class Insecta; order Dermaptera; family Spongiphoridae; genus Labia; species Labia minor. The sequence continues at coordinate 49,957,354 of OY720345.1, read as the reverse complement.
TTGCTTTTTCATTATTATAAATTATTATTGATGTTATCTAAAGACTAATTTTGAATCTTTGAATCTGCCTGACTTGGCTTTTTTTTTATAAATGCCTTCTCAGCGTTTTGAGAGACCCACTCATTTATAGCCTTGTCATTAGAAATTAATGTTATTTCTTGTCTAAGATTTATAACAAACTAAAGAACGTCTCTCTATTCATTCATGTTAGATTTGTTAAAATAACAATAGTACTATTGAAAAGTCGTTTTCAATCGAAAACATATTATGTTTCATATGAACAGTACTTCTAAATATCACAATTAATTATTATCTATAGAAATTCAATAATTAATGTCCTTTGTTTTTTTTTTTAATTTTTTTTTTTTTTGTAATAAATAAAAGTGTGTTTTAATAAATGATTTTATAATTTTAAAACTGGTAAAATATCCCTGAAACAGTTTCAGAGATGCATTAAAACCCGTCCCATACTAACCCAAAAATACCCTTTTACTAGTAATAAGTAACTCTCATTCACACTTTAAATATCACTTAAAGAAAATAATTATAAAGATTGATCTCTTCTAAATATACAGTGTTTTTCTGTATAGAAATTTTTGATTTTAGATTTCTGTCCTGTTCTATTTTGCTTAGTTTTCTATTAAACATTTCCTAATGCAATAAGTATACCCGATCCAATAAATATAAAAAAATAATATAAGTATATAATTATATCTCTTATTATTTTTAATTATGTATGTTTTTATTATAAGCATTCAAATATATTAGAATATACTTATAATAAGTTGTAATAAATAAAATTTTAAAAATAAAAAAGGTATAGTTGTGAATATTAGTAATATTAAGATTATAATGAAAAATAGAGAAAAATTTAAAATAAATAAGTACTGAATATTGATGTGTATTTATGTGAAATATTATAAAAAGTGGAATTTTTATTCCCCTCTTCTCTCTCTTCTTTTTCAACATCATGAATCATAATAACTCTTTCAACATTATTTTTCTCTTAAAACCTCTAATCGAACTCCCAGTGAAATATTTTCTTATAGAGGATCCTTGCTTAAGATACTAACAACTCTTCTGAATTAATTTGACATCATATCATCATTTTTAAAGAGGTTAATTTAGTATGATTGAATATTTTCTAATATTTTAGAATCTTCAATTGAAAAAATATCATTTAATAGTTATTTTATACTCAATTTTAATTCTTAATTTATTTAATCATATTACTAAAATTTTTTATACATACATATACATTTTTTATACAATATATAATTAGTTATTGTAATATACCTGTATATTAGAATATGTATATATATTCTATTTCAATTTAATTCATTAATTAATTTTTAAATTTTGATAAATTAATTTTTTATTTGCCTTGCGATGATGAAGGGGCCAAACACCTCCATAAAGTAGGAATCTTGTTTTGTCCTTGTTAATATCAATTCTTTAATGATGATGTCAGATTTTAAGTCAACGAATATTTTTCTAAAGATGTTTCAAATTCCATGTTTAGCAAATGTTGCAACATGTGGGCGTACGATATTCTATAAATATAATAAGCAAGTTATTTTTTAGTAAATATCATTACTTTATTTATTTTTATGTAGTTCAATACTCTAAGAGATAATTATTTGCAATTAACAATTTTTTTTTAAATTATCATAAATATATAATACACACACCAAGTTTCGGCCAGATTTCTATATCTTTGGTTTTGGTTTGAATTGAAGTAATCAAGAGATTTTTAAAACATACATGGACGAACCACTGTTTGGTTGTTCTTTAGTGTATCCATGTTTCATTCAGAGCCATAAAAAGAAAAAAAATCTGATACTAACTGAAAATACTAATATTTTCCTGTTGGGCTGTTCTTTAGTGTATGCATGTTTCATCCAGATCCATGAAAAGAAAAGATTCTTCTACTCATCTCTTGGAAGAACACACACCAAGTTTCAGCCAGATTTCTTCGTCTTTGGTTTGTGTTTGAATTGAAGAGAGAAATCGAGAAATTTTTAAAACATACATGGACGAACCACTGTTTGGTTGTTCTTTAGTGTATCCATGTTTCATTCAGAGCCATAAAAAGAAAAAAATCTGCTACTAACTGAAAATACGAATATTTTCCTCTCTCTGAATTTGCAGGGACTTTTCAAGCCACTCTCGTATTTTAAAAAATGTGTGTGTGTGTGTGTGAGAGAGAGAGAGAGGAGGGGGAGAGGGAATTGTATACTTTAATTAAGGATCACACTCCAGGAAATTTTTCTATAAAATTAAAAAATACATTGCCAAATTATTATTATTAAATTTAAAACATCATTAACAGAAAATAAATCTAACCAATTTTATTTTTGTTAATGAAAAAATGAAAATCAGTGTTGTAATATATTCGTGAAAATCCTATATATTTTCTAATAGGACGAGAGACCGTAAGGTCATCTGAAGGATTAATGGTATTTAAAAAATCCTTTTTGAAAACAAATTTTAAATGACCAAGTTTGTTTTTCAACAAAAATTGTATTTCTTTAATAAGAGAGAAGATTTATATTTATTTCAATTAGAGGTAAATATTTGAGGGTCATGTCTTATATGTTTTACCTATTTATTTTACCATTAAGTTAATAAATATGAATGTTATTGGGACAAAGAATTGTTATAATACTTTTTTCAAAAGGTTAAATTCTAATAATATTAATAATCAATTAATTCAAGTACAATACCATCTTTTTTTTACTATTGATCTTTACTAACCTACTCGTATTCAAATTATCAATTATTTTCTCATTTTAATTCAATTTTAAATTTAAAAAAAAAAAAATCATAAACGAAGGTCAATAAAAAAAATATTTTTATTACTCTTTATAATAAAGTAAGGTTTTTATCTATTAATTATTTATTATAGATGTTTATTATTATTATCCTAGCATTTGTGAATCAATTTGTAATAAAAATTAAATGTAATTCAAAGTAAATTAATTGGAATATTGTTTATGAATGAGTTATATTTATGTATTAACATTCTGTAGAAAAAAATCTACAAAGAACAGTTATTCAGGATATTGATTCCGGTGCCAATTTAGTTTTTAATTAATATATTCATATTTTATAAATATAATTATCAAATTAAATGAGATATTAATGAAAACATGAAAATATTTTACTATAACAATTATTTTTCTAAACTTTTTAAATATTTTGTGTCTAAATCTTAATAAATATTTTAAATTATCATGAATTTGATGTTTTTTTATTTCCTGTAAAATACTTAATACACCGATAAAATAAAAATTTTATATAATTATTAACAATTTATATATTAATTGAAATTAATTAATTACTTAATTTCTCTAGTTTATCTCCAAATTTTTTTTTTTGCAAATTTCAACATTTAAATATATATATTTAAAAAAAATATCTGGATCATTTAAAAACAAAAAACAACAAAAACAGAGAATTTTACTTTTTTTTTTGTTTTCAATAATTTTCCTAAAAGATTACTTGAATATATGTAGAATAAATGTGAATGTAAAGGAAATATATAAATATTTAATAGTATGTAAATTTTTCCATTTATAAATCCATAAATGTGATTTTTTTTTGTCTTTTCATTTTTTTAAATGGATAATAAGCGTAAATGAAGAGAAATAAATAGAAAGGCGAGTGGGTGAACTTCAATGTGTTAATGAAATACTAATGACATGACAATTGAATTTCCGGGTCAGTTAAAATTTAAAGGTTTGATGACATTTGGCGTGGTTGTATTGAATGTTAATGAAAAGTCCTTGCACGTGATGAGGATCCAAAAGTCAACGTTGTGGTGGGCATCGATACTTTCGCCCGAGACTTGGATCAAGGACAGCACAGGTTAAGCTAATTCCACATCTCACGTTTGTTCCCTTACGCTAATCGAAGAATCCCTCCTTTAAAGGAATTTATATATTATATATAGAGACACATATACTCCTCCTATCTATGAAGAAAATCAACGATAAAATTTGTTTTTCACGAGAAAATATTAATAATCATCTAGATTTATATTTTTAGAAAGTTGTGTCTGTTGATTGAGGGAGAAGAATATTTTTATAATAAAATATGTTCTTCAGTTAAATAGGGCATATAAAATTAGAAAGATCTTCAGGAAGGTCAAGGTTAATTTATTTGAGTAAATTAGTATTGTGTATTAAATTACAAAATGCTCTTTAAATTAATTAATTGTTCTGTCATTTAATTATTTTACAGCATCAACACGAATCCAATGATATTTAAAAATAAAAAAAAAAATTCTCATAAATTTTAATTTAAGGTTTTAAAATGTCCAAATATTTCAGAATTGAAAAAAAATCTTCGCCACTTTGGTTAAAGATAATTGAATTAGTTTAAATTTAAATACAATAACATTCAATAATTCTTCTTTATGAAATACAATTTTTATATTTATTTTTTTTATAGATAATCGAATAAATTTTAAATAAAATATAACAACATTAAATATAGTAATTCTTCTTTATGAATTTATTTATCTTTATTTATTTATTTATCTTTATTTTTATTTGTTTGTTTTTTTATTTGAATTTGGGAAAAATAATCGATTCAATAAAAGATTAATGAAATATTTTTGTCATTAAAAAGAAAGAAAGTTAAATTTCATCATTTAGTAATTATCCTAAAATTAATGTAATCGACAGATGATTAATCCTAAAACCCCATATTAATCTAAAATAATTGTGTTTTCTATTTACTAATTTCTTTGATCATTCTATCCAATATTTAATTAATTATTTTCTCTTAATAACAAAATAAAAGGTATAATTTAGTAATTAAGTTTTATTTTTTTAATTTAATAATTCAATTTAAGAATTAGATTATTATTATACTAGATAGTTGGTGACCATATGTATCGTTTTTCCTATTTTTCAATTGTACAGTCGTTTTAATAAAAATTATAAAATTTTGTTTAAACAATAGTAAAATCAAACTATATATAGGAAAATCTAAAATTGTGTTATGGAGTGTGAGAAGTTTTATGTTAAGGTGTTGAAATTCCGAAATTTGATTACCTAAATAATCGTGGTATGATCGTAGTGAAATACTCCTCTCTAAATTTATCTAAGTCTTTGTATCGGTTCTTTCACTTTAGAATAATCGTTTATAGAATTATATATATATATATATATAGTATGTTTATATAATAATTTTTTTACTTTTAATCTTACTTTTCTATAAATACATAATATTTGAAAATTTGAGAATGAAAAGGACCCTAAAAGTGTTTTTTATAAGTTATTATATCCTTTATGTATATGTATGTATGCATATATACAAATAATATAAATATAAAAAAATTTTTATAAAATAACGTTTTCGTCATGGACTAAAAAAAATAAAATAATTTTTCTATAAGCCTGACAAAGTTTATGGATGAATTTCTTAATTAAATTCAACGAAAAACTTTGGGCGCATTTAGAATAGAACAAAAAAAAATGATTATAATTATATTAAATAAATATTATTGAAGTAATGTTTTTAAAATATATTTATTATAATTATTATATTAATTAAAAATTTATCTTTTAATGCTATAAATTATTTTGAATTTTTTTCATTGAATGAAACTCAACTCAATATTTATCCGTCAGTTGGCGTGAATTAAAATTCCAATTTTAAAGCAATTATTCGTTAATTACAATAAAATTAATTAATTATAATTCAATTATATTTCTCCTATTCCTTCTAGGGATCCATTGAAATATTTATAAAAATTTTTAAAAGTCTAGCTCAATTTAAAGTTGATGAAAAATCGATTTCAATTTGCCATAAGGGCGAATAGACAGACATGATGCGGAGTTGATAAAATGTTATAAAATTGCTTTTTAGCCCCATTTAATTTTCATTTCATTTTATAATACCGTCCCGTTTTTGTCACTGATAATATGGCCACCTATATTAGAGTTATATTGTATTATTATATGAATTAATTTATTGATTGTTTAATTCACAGTTATTTATATGATAATAATCTATATAACAAATTAATTCAGTAATTTTCAAAACATTATATGAGTATTTAACTAAAATATTTTGATATTAAAATTAATATTAGAGATTTTAGAAACTGCATGAAGATATATATATTTATACTTACAATACAAAAAGTATATCTACGACGTTAACTATGTATTAATTATGTATTAAACTATTTATAATATAATATCTTAAAAGAAATTAGTGTGAATATTTATTTGTTTTTTACATTAATTATTTTTAATTCAAATTTGATGAAATTTTATATTATTAAATAAAAATTCATTTACATCCAATATATTAATTTTTCTAAGTATGTGTCAAAATGTTATTTATAATAGTATAATATAAGCTATTTGAATATTTTATAATTGACTATTAATAAACAATAAATATTGAATCTGTTTCATTTTAGCTATTTCATCTCTGCTGTATGTTGATCTCTCTATCTGCAGTGAGTGGGAAATCAGGAGATATTGGCGCCAATTACTATAATTTGGGCTCCCCCTTTCATAAATCAGTTAGTATAATAAAAGTTGTTATTATACAAATTTTTTTTTGATTATCTAACAATATTTAATATAATATCCCATCTAATTTACATGTTTTTAATTTAAACGTTAATTTATATGAATGGAATAAATAAAATTAAATAAATAAATAAAAAATTAATTAAATTTTTATAAAAAGAAAAAAATAATTTCAATAACTCGTTTATTATCATATAAATACATAATTATTATAAAATGTGAAAAAGTAATATATCTTAACCTCTACAATGATTTACTATTTGTATTTAAATAAATAATTGTAAATATTTTATGGTACATGATTAATTCATTTTTGAATCTTCTAGGATTATGATTATCGATATTCAGTAAACGATGTCGCTTCGGGAGTGGTAAATGATCGTTGGGAGCAAAGACTTGGTGAATATGTGAAAGGCTATTATGCCCTTTTAGGTCCCGATGGACAAATTCGATGGGTTGACTATGAAGTTGATGGCGAGAAAGGGTTTCACGCCGTGATAAGAACAAAAAGTCCCGGTAAGGAAAAATTCAATCTTATTTCTAAATAAACAAAATATTTTTTATATTAACTATAAAGAATGGTTTATTTTTATTTATATTTTATTGATCTGAGCTCGTGAATATTGTATTTTATTACTATTTTTAATTTTTAGATAATCTTTCTAATCACATTAAAATATAAATTTAATTTTAATCTTTTTTTTTAATTGTCTATCAAATTAAATTTTAAATTTAAATTTGATGATATTATAGTGTAATTTATAAGTATAAGATAAGTTAGTTAAACCCAGAACATCGAGGAAATTATAATGGTTCAATTGGTTTAGTAACTTATCTTATACTTATAAATTACACTATAATATCATCAAATTTAAATTTAAAATTTAATTGTTTGAAGTTACTTTTATCATAAATGTTACAAATAATTTTTTAGAAAATATAATAAATGTAATTACAATTATTTAATTTAGATGTTTTTTAATGTTATAAGACTAACAGAACTCGAAAGTTCTTGGCTGCAGCAACCACATTTCTCCAAGGGTTCTTATCCTGAGCTACACCCATCCAACTCCTATTTTCTCCTATCTCTCTTATCTCCCTTCCTACATTGTCCGCCCACCGCGTCCTTATTCTCCAAAACAGCCTTTTCCCAATCGGTCTGCCTAAATGCCCTGCGCATCGCGATCTTTTGAATTTTATATCTGGAGATGCATAGAGGTCATGCAATTCCTCGTTATGCAGCCTCCGTCATTTCCCGGTGCCCTATTCTTTCTTTGGCCCATAATTGTTGAGAGGAATCGTTTTTTAAAATACTCTAAATTGGCTCTCGTCTCTTAAGGTCATAGACCACGCCTCACATCTGTATAATTCAAGCGGAAAAAATAATTGTTTTTTATATTTTAATTTTGATTCTCTTTTATAATAATTAAGCCCCTTCACTGTATGATCTATTATATTTAAATTGACCACCTTACCTAATACTTTATTTTTTTTCAAATTCGATTTTGTTCGAAGTCTCTAATCACATATTCTAATACTAAATTAAATAAAATTGGTGATGGAGCGTCTTCTTGTTTTAACCCATAGCTAATTTCGAAAGTTTCTGATAATTGATTCCCATATCTTACTCTTCCTTTACTACCTTCGAGACAAATCCGAATCATACGTACAAATTTTTTGGAATATACATTAAAATTAAAATTTGTAACAGATTTAGATTTTTTTAATGTTACACGATTAAATTTATTGTATTCTATTCAAACCCCCTTCTAAAGATTCATATGCTTTGCTAATATCATATATATATGAAAATAATATCAATTGTTGTCTATTTTTTAGCATCATGGCTATCAGTGGAGCAATTAAAAGAATCTAAACATAAACACTCTGATCCCGAGGTAAATATTTTAACTAACCAAAAAATTGAAGACCCAACATCGGTTCTTCCTTCACCACGATCGGCTGTAGGCAGAAGTGCTTATCAGGCTCGTGATCTGCCACCGAATTATCATTCCACCAATCCCTATTACTATCTCTGTAAGTGTTAATTATCTTTTATTTATTTTATACAATTTACTCAATTTTAATAAATTTTGATATAAAATCTAAATCCAACCATATGCATAATCAAAAAATTTGTTTTTTTTTAATATTCAATACCTTGACAAACAGAAATTCTCAAAAATATGGAAAATTAAAAAAATAATAATAATATGAAATAAATCTTTTAGTAAAAGAAGTTGATAAAAAAATATGATTTATTATTCTTATATGATGAAAACAAACTATTTTGACATTTTTAATAAAATATAATTTTTTTATTTGGAAAGCAAATAAATGAAAAGAAAATTAAAACAGAACAGGAAAAAATTTGATAGTTGTATATATGCAATTAGTGTGTGATGCAATAAATGACAGGATTCAGTTAAGATAAATTGAAAACAATCTAAAAAGATTGTTGAGGCTTTGTAACTTGGAGAATATCATTTCCTTCATTCTTGATCATATTTCGCGCACGATTAGAAGATTATGGAAATATTATAGGGAAGAGAACCAATTTAAAAACAAATGATACTAATAAAAAACATGAATTGTAACTTTTTCTTAAAGACTGAAATTATTATTATTGCACATTATATTTCTCAAACTGTAAAAAAAAATATATTATTTATTTTTATAAATTATTATAATTATTATATGAATGAACTTTAAAAATTTATTAAAAATAATCAAATATAAATCTATTCTATATAATATAATATTAAGTTGCGAATAGAATATATCACTTTTTTACATTCTTTTACATTTTTTTAAAAATATGTAATTATAGGTATTCTAGGCCGTTGCAAACGGTGTCATCACATACATACATACATACGACGGAAATTATCTAGTTTGATAAATATATGAAAATATTTGATTCTCTTATATTGCAAAATTAAATTAAATAAATAATATTTCTAACAAAAATAAAATGTAATGATGTTCAAAACAAATGTTAATACGAGTATATAAAACAGAAGATCGACTAAATTTTAATCAACAGAATAAGCATATTATTAAATATTTTAAAGTGAATTTTAAATAATTATTAATAAAATAAACATAATAATTAATTTATGTTTTATATTTGTTATATTATAACATATACTTTTATGCTATTCAATATATATTTATATTTATTTTAGCTTTGCATAAAGGACAACGACGGGAATACCCCCAAAGATTTGTGGCCGAGGATCCTGATGTAACGAAAACCAGAGAGTCAATTTCAGCAAGAATTGATGATCCAAATGCGCCCAGCATTCACCTTCTGCCACCAGAAAATTAATAATAAATATCTACTTTTTACATATATTGATTGTTGTAATTAGAAAAAGCCTTAAACTCTAAGAAACACAAACAGAAAAATAATGATTTTTATTTTATTTATTTAATTAATTTAAAATATGCTCAATTTTTTTCCCAATGGTTTGGCAATGATGAGTTTGTTAATGCCAACCTGCTCAATTCAAATTTAATCTCGTAGTTTAGGGTAAAAATAAAATGAGATAAAAATAATTAATAATATATATACCTATTATTATACATAGGTATATAAAAAAATGAAAAATATTCAAACTTTAAAATAAAATGAATACCTCATCTTCTTCTAAATATAATTTGTTTTATGTTTATAAATAAAATGCTTTTAGGATTTTCTCAGTCAAATTATACAAAAAAGATAACTATCTAAACTGATCAGGTCATTTTACGATAAAAAAAGAGACATTTGGGAATGATATTCTAAATTAATTTAAAAAATAGAGCCAAAATATCAACTTGAAAGACATAGAATAAAAAACGTTATAAAAACCTGAAGCACATTATAATTCAAATATATATAAGCATACTTTTTGCAAAAAAATTTTATTTTATTTGTTTCTTAAAATTTTTTTATTTTTTTTTATTTATCAATATCTAATCCCATTTTAGATAAAATAAATTTTTACAGAACTTTTATTAGCCCTTAAATTACACAGGCCAGAATTAAAATTATTAAGTCTTAGTTAACTATAAGATATTTTATACTAAGATCAAAAAAAAAAATTAACCAATGAGTGCCTCCACTTTTTTATATAATTTTTTTTTTTTAATTGTTAGTCTTTTTAAAATCGAAGTATGTTTTTTAATTTATATATCTATATAATATTTTAATTTTGAAAATTTTAAAATTAACATATGTTTTAATATATAATAAAAAGAGGACATCCATATGATAATATATATTGTATATCAACTTAATACCAATTTGTATTGTTCTTCCTTTATCTTTAAAAGTTTAATAATAAAATATGAATCATTATCAAATAATAGTTAACAAAAGATTAAATTGTCATTAAAATAATCATCCGATAAGAAAATGTTGGGAAGGTATTTTTTAAAATATTTTTATTTTAAAAGAATTTCATTTCATTTTCTTTGATAAAATCATACCTTCAAATTTTCGTTTTCAGTATATTAAATAAAATATATATTAAATTTTAATAAAATATTTTTTTTTAGAAATATATATTAAAAGACTACAAAAACCAGGGCCACCCTAACCACAGGGCTAATTGGGCTATAGCCCTAGGGCGCAAGCCTTCTGAGGGCGGCATTTTTTATTGGTTTATATATTTTTACTAACCATTCTGTGTAATTTCTTATGAAAAGGGGCGCAAAATTTTAGGAGCCCACGGGCGCCGAAAATCTTAGGACGGCCCTGACAAAAACATATTATATATCAAAATTACTTTTGACTAAGTCTACATTTTCTTTATCAAAATTATTAACAAAGGAAAAGAAAATCAATTTTAATGAATCATTATTATTATAATTTGAATTGTGAAATTATGGATAAATAATTAAGTATAAAATAATTAACTTTTAATATTAATGATATTATTATTATATTATATCTAAATGAAATGAAATTTAATATTATAAAAAATAAATAAAGTAATTGATAACTTTTTTATTATAAATCCACAAATGCTAAATTCATTTGGAATAATTTTACAAAATTATACATTTATTAATTAAATTCAAATTTATATGCAAAATACACCTATCATTTTTAAAATAATCTAAATATTGATATAATATTTCTCACAAAAATAAATAAATTAATTAAATATGGAATGGCTATTGAATATGATTTAATAAAAAAATAACTAAAATAAAAATTGTAATATTTGTATAATTGTGTAAATGTACTTGTAATTATTTGAGCAGGAGTACTTATATTACTATTATTATTTTTTCATTATTATTATTAATCTACCTATTAAATTTGTATGGTCAATATTAACTGAAATCAAAAAATGATTAATATTTACTAATTCAGAGAAATTTTAGAGTGAATGAATTACGAATAAATCATTGATATTATATTTTTGTGAATAATTAAACTTTTTTATTTATTTTAAGAGCGAGGTATACGACTATATATCTTTCATTCATTCATTTTATCACGTTCTAATATTAATTATAATAGATAGTTGAATATGATAACATGTTTGTGAAATTAATGTGTGTTTTATATATATATATATATATTATTAATGTGTGTGTGTGTGTGTGTGTGTGTGTGTGTGAGAGAGAGAGAGAGAGAGAGAGAGAGAGAAAGATAAAGAAAGGAAGTGTTTAATAGAATTTAATTTAAATATATATATATATATATATATATATATATATATATACCTATATATATGTGAGAGTATGAAAATCATAAATAGATATAGTAAAGTAGGTATAAGTAATCCAAATAAATAATCAAAATGATACCCAGAATTATAATATAATTTACAAATTAATATTTTTCCATTATAAAATAATCAAATTATATAATAAAATTTATAATATCCTATAAAACAATATTAACTTATAAATTTATAAAAAAAATAATAATTAACTAAATAAATTAATTTTTTATAAATAATAATTTTATATATAAATTATAATAACTTCTTTTAGTTTTTATTATTGAATAATTTATATATATATATATATATATTCATATTTTATTAAAATACAGTAGTATAGTTAATACAACTCTATATTAATAATAAAATAATATAAACATATTTTTTGGGGAAAATTATTGAATCTAGTAAATAAAGTAAAATAAATTATAATAAAAAAAAATAGAATAGAATAATTATTGTACAATCTCTGATTTTTGTAACTAATGTTCTTTAATTGTTTTGAAACATATAATAAAAATAATAAATATTTTTATATAATTTATATTCTATATTATATTTTTGAATTTTTATTTTGCATTTCGTTTTTATTAAGGTTTCTTTCAAATCGGAATTAAATCTATTTTAGCCAGTCATATCAATTATATTGTATGATTTCTTTTTCTTTTCTAGAAGATTACAACTTTTTAATTCTATCTATTAAGAAATATATAATATAAAAAAAAAGTAATAGTTGAAGTTTAAATAAATTTAAATAAGTTTATTTTTTCAAAAAATACTAAAACTTTTCTTATTTAAATATTGGAACAAAACTCGAAAACAATTTTGGGAGAATAAAACTTTTAAGTATCAAATATTTAGTGTAATTTTATGCATTTTCAGGGCTATGGGCGCCGTAACTTAAGGGGCGCCAAAACGTAAAGTTGAGGAATGTTTATATATGCTTAAACTAAAAATGTAGCTTAACTTCATTTAACAAAATAATTTTACTTATAATTGCAATGAAATATTAAAAAATCATATTTAAGAATTTTAATGCTTTTAACGCTAATTGGTTTATAGCCCAGGGCGTCAAAATTGATAAGAGCGTCGCTCTGGATTTTCATATTTTAAATTTTTAAATTCACATTGTAATTATATATGCTATAATATTTTATTCCTATTTTATTTTAAATAATTACTATGGAAAATTAAAAAATGGCGTCCCTGATATTAAGTTCAAATTTGTTATTTTATTGAATAATGAATAAGCAAAAATTCAATTTAACAATTAATAAGGAAGTGGAGTATTTAATAGTGATGGGGCTTGTCTACGTTAATCTTCCATCATTCCTCTCTGAACTCAGCAAAAAGAATTATGTTGTTTCTTCAATTATTGGTAAAAGTGTTAATTTTTGATGGAGTGTGCTTCGCTACTGAAGAAACAAATGATACTAATATCACTTCTTGTGCATCGGAAATTATGAATTTAAATCAAATGATTGATGAATTGGATCGAAGAGTGAGATCACTCGAACAACCTGGTTAGTTCACGTATGAACCATTTATAAGATTGTTTATTTTAATTTAGGTATTTGATCTAAAAAGATCAATGATTTACATATCTTCAATTAATTTTTCAAAAACTTACTTTTTTCTTTTTTGATATTTTACAAAATTAATTCAATTAACAACTCAATAAATAATTAAGATTAATGATAAAATAAAGATTTTGGTGACATAATTCTATACAAATCTTTTGTTTTAGTATGGCTGGTTCATAATGATGAATCCCGATGGTTACGTTGTTTAGAAGGTATTTGTGAATGTTTCCCAGAGACAAGATCCATCAGCTGTTGGCGAAGAGGACTCACTCAGTTGCCTACTAATCAGGCGATTCCTGTCGATGTCAATTCCATGTAAGTTCATTTTCTCACTATATTGCTTCCATTCAATTAGTTTAAATACTTTTACCCTTTATAATATAATAAATGTAAACATTTATTACTATTATATTTTAGTTTATCAGTAATAGTTATTTATTTAAAACAAATAATTATTTATCAAATAAATAAATTAATATCATAATTTCTTTTGAATAATTATGTGTAAAATTATAAAAATATTATAATTATATAACTTTAAAAATAATAATATAAATTATACATATTTTGTACATAATTACTTACATATATCTTTTTTTATTACAAATATAATTAAATCCAACACATATTTTGTATAGTTTTTAATAATTGCCTGAAACTTATGCAACCATCTTTAGCTTAACACAAACTACATTTAACTACCAAATAAAAATAAAAATATTTTAATCAATTATATATATCATCAATTTTAAAAAATAATAGTCTTAATATTTAGGATAAGTTGTATTTCATTGTAAAAGATTTAACTTTTAAATCATTTCTTTAAAGACAAAAATTTATAAGTGTAATATTACTTTTAATCTTAAATTATTAAATAATTATTATTTTTTTTTTAGAGATTTAGGTGTTAATCAACTAAGTGGTTTACATAAGAATGCATTTTTTGGATTAGCCCATTTATCAGAATTGTAAGATTTATTATTATTATATAAATTTTATTATTATTATTATTATTACTATTTTAATAAATTAATTCTATATATAAACTTTATTTTTTTTATTATTTCTGAATTTTTAGAGATTTATTTGATAATCAAATTGATTATTTACCTGGTTCAATTTTTGAATCTCTAACTGATTTAAACAATTTGTAAGTAAATGAAAAATTGTAATAAAATCAAACATAACATGAATTTTCATAAATTACTTTTATTTTAGGAGATTGAATCGAAATCGCATTAGAGGACTTTCTGAAAAGATTTTCTGGAAATTATCTAAATTAAGAATACTGTAAGTAATTATCTAATATTTAAAATTTCAATTAAATATAAAAAAAATTAAAAATAAATATTTTTGATTTGAGAAACAAAGCACTCATAATATACAATATTTCAACATAGTCTGAACATTTTCCTAATTTAACTAAAATTTTTTTATTCCTTTTAATTAATTTTTTTTTTGAGGGCCTCTTTCACTGATTACAAGTGCCTGAGATAAAATTAATATCTAATAAAAACCTTCTTCAGTCTTTTTAGTCGTACTGATATCAGAAAACATTCACTTTGTAGGTTTTTTACTGTACAAACATATAATACTCTTCTAAGTATAAATGAAACCCCGATATATGCATAAATATTGTTAAATGGACTCCCACGATTTTTTTCTTTGTCCATAATCCCCTTTTAAGATGGAATGTCACCTCTACTATTACGTCAAACAAGCCCAAAAAATGAACACACTTCCCCTCCCGATGATGTTTAACTTTACATTTAAATAAAATATAGTCATATAATATATATAAATTGTATATTAAAAAATAATTTGATTTTTAGTGATTTATGCTCAAATAAAATAACTCATATTCATGAGTTACTTTTAAGAGGTTGTCCAAAATTGGTCAATATTCAATTTTGTAATAATGAATTGATTTCACTCCCTGAAACTGTTTTTGATGGACTAGAAAATCTTGAAATATTGGATCTTGCTGAAAATCAATTAGAATCTATTCCAATGAATCTTTTTAAAGGTAATTATTTTTATTATTTAATATATCACTATAATACAGGGTTATTCTAAATGATAGATCTATTTTTAAAATTTCGTATTTATTAAAGTACAAATCCAAAATTAACAAACTTTACACTTTAGTGGAAGAGTTTTCCGAAATATCCTGACTATCCATGAGACTATTTCTTATAGGTTTTTTTCTTAAGGGTTGAGGAATCTGTTTACTTCCAGCCTCTATCAACAACTCTGAAAGATCTACAAAACCGTATCATTGCTGTTGCGTCCTCAATAACAGCAGATATTCTTTGTCGTGTGAAACGAGTTTTGCTACCGTGTAGATTCCATAGATGTTTGAAATGCTCCAAATTGAAAACTTATAATGTATGGAAAACATTTTAATTTTCTGATTTCATTGGTGTGAAGATTGTTAATTTTGAATTTGTACTTTAATAAATACAAAATTTTAAAAATGGGTCTATCATTTAGAATAACCTTGTATATTAAAAATCAATAGAATATAGAATGTAGATAAAAAAAATATAGGATTTTTTCTTTATCCAAATTTTTTTTTAATAATAATTGATAATTTACTCAACATGAGATAAAATTTTGTTACATTTACATATTATATTATTCACCTTTATTTACATCATATAACGATGATATTATAATAATTTATCAAGTTAATAATCTTTATCAAAATTTTATTTCAGATTTACAAAATTTACGCCGTTTATTTCTTAATAAAAATAAGATCGAGCATTTGCCAAAAAATACATTTTCTTCATTAATTCAATTGGAGGTGTTGTCATTGAAGCGGAATCAAATACATCAGTTAGATCAAGAAACTTTTTGGAATCAAAATTTATTAATGAATCTTGATTTATCCTCAAATCGATTATCTAGAGTAATATAACACAATTTATTTTATTAATTACGAACAAACAATAATAAGGGGGCTCTTCATTTCAGGTGACATCATTGTTATTTAAAAATTTGGGAAATCTTCAAAATTTAAATTTAGATCAAAATTATTTAGAACTTATTGAACCGGACAATTTTATTCAACTTCAGAGTTTAGAGAAGCTTTTTTTATTTAACAATAATTTAGAATATTTAAATGAATCATCTTTCACTGGTTTGAATAATCTTACATCACTATTTTTAAATAATAATATGATAAAAAATCTTCATTATAAAACTTTTTTTTCAATTGGAAATTTGAATAAACTGTAAGTGTAATATTCAATTTCAATTATTTTCACAATTTTTGTTCATTAA
This sequence comes from Labia minor, assembly GCA_963082975.1. Lineage (NCBI taxonomy): Eukaryota > Metazoa > Arthropoda > Insecta > Dermaptera > Spongiphoridae > Labia > Labia minor. The sequence goes on along the minus strand of OY720345.1, from coordinate 49,940,200 downwards.
ATTTTATTATAATCACATAAAAAATGATATAAAGATCTTTATAAAATATATTTTTCTATTTCATCAAAAGAATTTAAAATATTAAAAATAGAAAGTAGTTATTTACTCAAAAAAATTTTTAAATTAGTTAAAAATTTAAGGTAATTTTAGTATTATTTTATAAATTATTTTTTTAAACATGAAATAAAAAAAAAACTAAAATTATGAAAATATTGGTTTGGCAACCAAGTGATTGCTGATTTCAAATAAAAAAATTCAAAATTTTTGTTTAAAAATATTACATTTTCGATTAGATACTATTCGTTCTTGTCGATGACCTTTTGACATCGTTCAGGCAGTAAAATTTCAAGTTCGTCAAATTTCTGATCTTTGTTATCAAAAAACTGAATTAAATATGATCTGACATCATCAGCGATATTAAAAATTTTTTCATGGAACGGAACAAATGATAATCTGAAGGCACAAGGCCAGGTTTATATGGTGGATGTGACAAAACATCCTATCGGCAATCACTTAGACAACCCAATAAGTGAATTTTTATAATAAAAAAAAACTCATATACAAAATCTATCTATTGACTATTTTTCAATTTTAATACATACATATTTTATAATATTTCGAAATTTAATATTATAATAAAATGAATAAGTGTTGCTTTGAATTTGTTAATAGTTAATCCATGATAAAGAATTTTCATTAAAATAAATCATTTATCTTATAAAAATATGTAAGATTAGATAGATCTTTATCATATATATACTTTATTTATTAATAAAATTTAAAATATCTAAATTTAATATTAATTTTGATAAATTAAAATTATATTACGCCTTACAAAATATTTTTAAGATTATCATATACGAGTATATTTTTTATACAGAATTAGAGTTGAAAGTTTGAAAACAAATAATAATCACTTTTAAAAATATTTAAGTTTAACTTAAGTTTCATCATTTGAATATAATATTATTAATGATATTGGATTGATAAAATAAATAAAATAATACATAAATACAATAAATTAAATAATGATACATATTGTGTTTATTATATGTATAAATTTTGCATCTTTTCGTTTTTAAAATATTGAATATTTTTTTAAGATTAATATACATTTTTCAACAATTTAATTGTAATGATGTATTATCAAATAATAGTGTGGGGATGACGTATTAAAGCTTAAATGAGAAAAGATATCAGATATCAAAATGGGTGGGTATCAATCCAGCAATTGATTTCATTAAATGTTAAGTTTTAAGGAATAAAGATAAAAGAGATAGAAAAGGTTTTTATGATGGAAATGATACTACGAAATGGATATTTGTTCAAATGAAATTAAATATTTTCAACAAATTTTTTTCCGAAATTGCCACATAATAAGGAGAGAAATTATAATAATAATCTTTACTCTTAAACAATTTTTTTTTAATATATATCTAAATATTATTATAAATAATTCATTTAATTTTATAATAATAACTTTAAGCAAATATAATATGTTGCATATCGATTTATAATTAGATTAAATGTAAAGTAAAGATAAAATGTTTTAAATATTTTCTAAATTGATAATTTATTCCATCAAGAAACTATCCCATATAACTAGATAATTATTTAAATATAAAAAAATTCGAAATTTCAATTTCAACTTAATTATGCCTTTTTCTATAAAAAGAATTATTAATAATTTATAAAATAATACTAATAATAAATTTTTTTAATTATTAGGTATATACTGGTAAGTAGATCAAGCTCACATTGGAATGGCTTTGGGTGATATAAGGAAATTAAATAAAGTTAGGAATTAAGATAGAATTAATGAGAATATCTTTTAAGATTTTAGAAATTATAAAAAAAAAAATTTTTAAATTAAATTTACGTATTATATTATAAAAGAATAATTTAAGTATAGTTTGTATAAATAAAATATACTAAAATAATTCCAATATTTATGTATTTCAGTTATTTAGATAATAATCGTCTAAAATCCATTCCTGCTGGTAGTTTTGACATTATGAAAGATTTACAATCAATGCGACTAGGAAGAAATCCATGGCATTGTGATTGTCGAATTTTATATTTAGCAAGGTTCAAATTTTTTTTTTAAAAAAACTAGATATATTCATTAATTAATTCGTAATAAATGATCACTCTAATTATTTATTGTTCAATTCCTAAACTTTTTATTTGATTTTCAAATATTTTTTTATGTTTTATTACTATATTTTATATAATAGGATGTTCAATAAGTTCGCGGAACGGAAATGAAGAAATCAATTTTTATTTGTAAAAATGACTTTATTTTTCAGCGTAGTTTCCCTCAACTTCAATACAATTATTCCAACGGTCTTCTAATTTATGGATCCCTTGACTGTTGTGGTTTTATCCCTCCACAGCAGCTATTACCTCTTCGTTTGAAGAAAATCGTTTTTCACGGAGATATTGTTTGAGATGTGGGAAGAGCCAGAAGTCAGAGGGAGCTAAATCTGGCGAATAGGTTGGATGTTGCAACAATTTGTACTTTAATTGAGTTATTTTGGCAATGGTTTTTTGAGCTGTGTGCGCAGCTGCTTTATCTTGGTGGAAAATGATTTTCTTTTTCTGTAATCCGGGTCTTCTTTCACAAATTTTTTCGTCTAATTGATTCAAAAGGTTACAATACTAATCCGAATTGATCGTTTTGCCAGTTTGGAGGTCATCTATAAACAAAATTCCTTTTGCATCCTAATATTGACTAATAGATGGCGCTCCGTGAACTTATTGAACAACATTGTATATACTTATATTTTTTATATATTTATTTTATATTAAAATTACTTATTATTACGAATAAATAGTCAAATTATTAAAAACAATATTTTATTTTTTAAAGATGGCTTACAAGGCATGAACCACTTTCATGGGAAGCTCCAATCACTTGCTGGAGTCCAGCTAATCTGGCTGGACACGATATCGCTGGACTTGAATTTCCAGAACTCTGCCATGGTCAATGGGCCAGTATGACGAATTTACATCCAAGATTGCCAATAAAAATGCCAACTGTCAAAGTTCAATTTTATTAATCCCTTTTCTTATTAATATCACTTCAGATTATGAATAAAAATATCGAATTAAGATATTCGAAAAAATATTGCTATTATATAAATTAATAATGAAATAAATATTAATAAATAACTATATTCATAATATTTTTTTCTTATTTCCCCACTGTTTAAAATATATATTTTTTAGAAAATATTTAAATTATATTAAAGCATAAGTTTCTTTTAATATGCCTATACTTATTTAATTTATATATAATTTTATATAATTTATAAATAATTTTAATATGTAATTTCCTATAAGCCATATCCCCCACACCGGCACCGCTGTTAGGGATTTCACCGAAAAGTTATTTCATAATCGTAAAAAATATTTTAATAAATCATTTTTATAGCATTTAATATATGAATAAGTTTTTTCTATGTATTCAATTTGAGAAATAATTAAATTTAAAATAAAATCTCGGTTAATGAGGCTGGTTCCAACTTGAGGATATAAATAGTTGATATTAAAAAAATAATTTATTTATTCTCTGCTTCAATTATCGATTAATAAAAATAAAAAAATTGCATTCAATTATTACAAATCGTGTGACTTATAATGAATCAAATGATATTATTGTGTATATATTTGCCAATTAACAAATGAATACGTAATATCATTTAATGGCACATTTCAAAATATTTACTTAATTTGTTTAATTTCCTATATACAATTTTTCAAATCAAGTTTATCCATAAATCGGTATATAAAAAAGACACCGATTGTCTTTATATTTATTAGCGAATAAATAAAATTGATGTAAATATCTATCTATCTTATCAGATAAAATTACTGATAAATCGCATCATTTTTTTTACCAAGATAAAATTAATTAGTAGTTTTGAATTAGTGATGGATGTCGTTGGAGTTTATATATTTAAAAAAATAAATGAAAGTTAACAAAATGAAAATATTTGTGTTTTTGTGTATCGTGTATGGATTATTTAATCAAGCACAAGCACTGAATAATAATGGAGGTAAAGAAATAAATTAATTAATTATTTGGAAAAAATCCTTGTGTTAATAATTTATTATTTATTAAAAAAATGTAACTCTACTATATATATGAGAAGGTATAAAAAATTAAAAATTTAAAAAATAGGTAGTTAAGTTATTTTTATTTTCAAAATGAAATTGACATTTAAGTAGGTAGCTATGCAATCCTAAGGAATACATTGAATTTTCATTTATTTTCAACAGGAAAAAATATCCACACAATTAAGTTTAAGTTTTTCTGGTAAGAATGAACTCCGTTTTATAAAAATATTACAAACATTCAAAATAGTATTTGAATCATTAAATACACGCATTCTTTTTCCATATTTGATTATCACCATCTAATTAAAGAATAAAGTAGAAAACTAATTATAGTAATTTATATTTTCTATTCAATTATATATCTGCTGTAATAATATTCGAAAAAATTATTGAAGGTTTATCTAAGATCCTCAAATTCATGTAGAATTATAAAAAAAATTAAATTTAAACAGGAAATAAAAATCATGAATTTTTGACAAATACATAGAGAATACAGAATTTTGGTAATGATTGTAAATTGAATTGAAATGTTGAATTTAAATTTTTCTTTAGAATCATAACTTTAAATTCTATTAATACATTTTATATATGTGCCACTCAGAAGTCAAAGCGATTAACTCCACATTTAAAGAAGCTGAGAAAATGAAGCCGAAAGTTCACAGTTTGTATTAAATTCAGGCTTATTGATTACAGAAAAATGTATATGCAATATTAAGATTACATTACATTACTAGCAAAATTTTAATAATGGAGTTAATCGGTTTGGCTTGTGAGTGGCACATATGTATATTACAAAAAAAAACAATAAATAAATAAAAATACACAAAATAACAATATACAATGAAATATGCTGATAGTAGGGTTGCCTGGTGGCCTAACCTTTAGGCCAGTTTGTCTGAACGTTTGGGTAAAAAGACTGGACTCCTTACATTATTGAGTATTTTGTGTCTTAGAATTAATAAATACGACAAAAGAATTGTATGTACATTCAATCTTTTGTGATTATTACCATAAATCTTGTTAAATTCTACTGAAATATAAATAAAATCTAATAAAATAACTCTAAGGCCTTTACTATTAATCAGTCAAATAAAGTTATCAGTCACAAATAAATTCTAGATAAATATTTATCAACATCTTTAAATTCTAATGAATCGCAAATGCACAAATCTACTATTATTTCCCAAATATAAACAAAATAAAAAAAAAACAATCTAAACAAAACCAAATTTCTTCTCTTTAAGTTAGACAATAAAAATAATTATTCATATTTTTGGTTGTTAGAAGCATTCTTTAAAGGCTCGGTTTCTTTCAAAATACAGTTGCAAAAATCCTTACACATAAAATATTTCAAATTAAATTACCCATCCAACATTTTAGCTGCAGTGTCAACGTGTAATCTGTTGCACTTTTCTGACCCATCAAGGAAAAAACGCTTTCAACGTTTACTTTATGTCCTGGGATGGTAAAGTAATATTGCCAAATAGTTAGGAATTTTGATTTCTTTTTGGTTCAAAATAGCCTAGTCATTTAACGCCTACAGTTTCTTGAAACCTACGTTCACTTTTGGTTAAAAGAGTAACAAAGCGGACACCGTTTAATTTGTCCGGTATTATCCGGACGTCTCTACTCATAGGAGTTTTTATAATCAATTTATAAAAAAATTCAATTTTTTAAATTTTAATTGAAAAAAATATTCAAACTTAATTTATGTGTTATTTATTAAAAACATAGTTCATATTATGCCGGCTCCACACATGGTGTTTGTCAAATAACAAATATTTACCAAATACCGAGCACCTAATAACCCCTAATAACGAACATAGGGATACAGACATTCGTGAAATGAATGTACCTTAACCACCGAACGTGCACAGAACATTCTCACAAATATTCGTCTTGTGCTTGCTAGTTCCCTAGCAAGCACCTGAATGTTAGTGCTTGGCATATACCAAGAGCAGGGCAAGCAAACTATAGGTGTATTCCAAATGTTTTACTTGGTATTTGGCAAACACCGCATGTCTGGAGCCGGCATTAGATAATATTATACAAGGGCAGGTCAATAAGTCCGTGACTTTTTAAATGAAACACAGGGTTTTGGATAAAAAATTATTTTATTTTTCAACGTAGTGTCCTTTGATTTCTATAGACTTCGTCCAACGTTTCTCCAATTTTTTATCCTTTTCAAAAAATAAGATTTGTCGAGGACATCAAAATAGATTTGTTTATGAGATGAGCTTCAGGTTTGAAATCAAGAAATAGCCACTCGGGAGAATAGAGCGGATTTCATTTTCTTCTCAAATCACGAGGTAGTCTGCTATTAATGCACATTAAAACGAAAACTAAAAGATCCAACTGGTAAAAATTTCGACAGGATTCAACTGATAGTTTCCGGCTGACAGGAGTAGTGTTGCAATTTCATTTAAGAGACGGGAAATTCGAAAAGTCACGAACTTATTAACCTGCCCTCGAATATATTATACAAGAGGTTCTGAAACTTTTTGAAGGTATTTTATTATAAACTTCCATCAAAATGTCAAGTACTACTAATATTTATTATTTTGTATTAAGAATTTGTGGTGCAGGTTGTATTTAAATTAAAAGATAATTTCAAAAATATATATTTTATATCAATAGTAATTCATATATGTAATTTAATTTAATTTCAATTGAATTTTAGGATGTGAATTGTTAGACGATACGGGAACAGTTATTGACGATGGCCAATATTTATTTCCCTTTCAATATTGGCAAGTTTCAGATAATCTAAAGGCTAACGAAGAAGCTTTTACGATTCAGTCTAAAACCGAAGTATCTAATTTAATATATGGTAAAGTATTATTAATCAATTATTTTATTATCTTTTTTCAACATATATTATTTTATATTAATTATTTTTAACATATTTTAGCAAAGGATACCGAAAAATATTTCAATATTGCTTTAGGAGAAAAAAGTATTATATTTACAGTTACACCAGAATTTGAAAATTATGAAGAAAACGAGGTATTTTAATGTATTTGTATTGCAAGCATTTATAATGAATTATTTGATTTTTCTAAATAAATATATATATATTTTAGTCTGAGGTGAAACATGCACTTAATTTTAGTATAGAATGTGTGAATGGAGATACAGCAAGTAGTATAGTACGTATTAAAAAAATTTATGAATTAATTATTTTATTATATTATTAAATGTAAAATATTGTGACATTTTATAACTATTTTTTTTATAGGATATAAATATAAAAATTAATGATGACAATAATCATCCTCCAAATTTCGATCAAACGTCAATAGATATATCACCTTATATGCCGTATATGCCTGATTTGTTGTTTTTAGAAATCAGTGTTATTGATATTGATATTTCTGAATTAAACATGAAGTTTGAATTACAAAACACAGTTACTGATGTTCTAAACGTCATTAGCCCAGTTGCTTCATGTAAAACATGTGATGATATCAATTTAAGAAAAACTTTTAAAACCAATATCACTACTAGTGATTGGCTATTAAAAACGGAACCTCTAACATTTACTCTCACAGCTACAGTAAGAAAAATTCCAATAATTTAAATATTTGTCCAAAACCCAATGAAATACAATTATTATAATTTGAGTAGAAACTTTAATATTAGTGATGGCAATGATTTTTAAATTTATAGAAAATTTTAATGATTTTTATTTTATTTTATATAAATATTTTTTTAAATAAAAAATGTTTTATATTAAGTATTTTCATTTTTCCAATATAACAGATTTTTTTAATTTAATATCAATCAAAATTTTTTGATTAAGTAGGAAATTAATATTAAGAAAAATATTTTATAATCGAATTTATTTTGCAAATATCAATGCAATCATAAATGTTTTTTTATATTATGGACGTGGCCAAAACTTGGTACAAAGGGAAAAGACGATTTTTTTATATCCTCATATGTTATGACAAAAACTGTTTCTTTCCTATGTACCAATTTTCGACCGCGCCCTATAAGAAAAAAATCTAATTTTTCCAGGATTCAAAAAATGTAAAATCTTCCATTCCTATAACAATTAATATAGATGAGAGTAAAGTAGTTCCAAAAAGTCCAAAATTTAAAGAATCTGATATTGCACAATCAATAAATATTGATGACAAGGTAAAAATGTTAAATATATTAAAATCTTTTTTTTTTTATTTATATTTAAAAACATTTTTTTTTAATTTAGACATCACCAACAGTTTTATTTACAATTAACATTGAATCAGGCTTTGATTCAAAATGCACCGTCAAATTGTATCAAATTAATGGTAAGAAATAAAATTGGAATATTAACTTGTTTTTATAATAACTTTGTATTAATTTACTATTGTACATCAGGGGTGGATAACCTTTATAAGCTAAGTATAAAAAAAAATTAAATTTTCATTTTTGGGTCAGTGAACTAATAATCAGTTTATTAATAATTTTTATTGAGAAATCATAAGTCAAGTATCATAACAGCGCCCACTCTAGCTATTTTGCCGCCCCGGACAAAAAGACAAATTGCCGCCTCTTTAAACAAAATTTATTTTAGTCAGAGCAAATGTTTAAGACAAAAATCCATCATTCTTATGTTAAACTGAACAATTACCAATAAATCAACAAATAAATATTTTGATTAACTGATTATTAATTTTTTTTGTCAATAAAGACCAAAATGCCGCCCTTTAGATTTGCCGCCTCGGACAAATGTCCGGATCAGCCGGCTCTGGAGCGAGCGCTGATCATTTCGACACAACCGTATTATTTAGTGCACAAATTTCGAAATATTTTAATTTTAAATTGTATTTTATTTTTTAATAGTAAATATTTTTTTGAAATTTCTTCTTTTTATTTATCAACACGAGCTTTGTTAATGCGGTAAACTGAGAGACCTGAGACTCAAATGTTAAGACGTGCAACCACAGATCCACAAAAACCACAAAAATCGATTTTGTGTGCATTTTCTTTATTAGTACAATATTTGGATTTATATTTTATTTTTTATTTCTATTTAAAATGTTGATTTGTTTGTTGGGTCACTTAAAATTCCTAAATGGTTATTTGGTGACCAGGAAGTCATAAGTATCTGTGACCTATGTACTATACATAAAAACAATTTAAATCAAATATTTAAAATTGAAAATATTATTTATTTAAATTGTTATTTATCACTCCTAATTTAAACGTTTCCCAATAAATCAACTTTTACAATAATACTTATTTGAAAAATATAGATAAGTAGTTTTAATATTTAAATTCTCATTGTTTTTTTTTCTATTTCATTGATAATTTATGATTAAAATTAATTAAAACAATTTTTTTTTATCGTTTATTAGTTGAAAATGGGAATTTCGAAAGTTTTTTCGACAAGAATATTCGAATAGATACAAATCAAGTGGAAGTAAGTTTAAAAGAGAAACCTACAGAAGAATTATTAAAAGCAACGGTTGTATTAAATTTAGAGGTATGATAAAAATCATATTTTTAAATTAACACTAATAGATAAATAATAACAATAATAATAAAATAAATAACTTAATAATTAATAATATTATAAAATGGTGAACAATTTTTAACATTTTGTATCATCTTTATACAAATTGACTTTTTATGATAAATTTAAATAAATTCATATTAGTATAAATTAAATAAATACTAAAGTACCATATATAGTACACATATTTGTAAAATTATTAATATTATTATTATAAAACATATTTTTTTCTTGGTCACAGTCATAAATAATTTTTAATTTGTCTTCTATTTATTAACATTAATTTTAAAACAAATATATGCCCCTCATTTAGCAGAATCAATTAAAGACGCCTAGTATTTATGCAACTCTTAGACGATCTATTTTTTATAGAATATATTAAATTAAATTAAATTTTAATAAAATAAAATTTAAATAGATACATTTTTAAAAAATAATCAGACATTTAAACCAAAAATTTTTTATTCAAGAGATCCTTTTAACTTCCGTCACTAATTATGTTGTTCAGTCAGATAAAAACAAAATTAATCAATACTTTGATATATAAATATAGGTAAATAGCTATATATAATATTAATACATATATCTTAATATGTAAAATGCAATATGTAGGATTTAGTATAAATAAAAAGATAATTTTTACTAAGATAATTTTATGAATTAATTAACTAAGATTAAAAAAATATGGTGGGAATTATAATTATAATTTTACAAAAATTCGATAATATTTATATAAATATTTTTAGCTCCATATGTGGTAATCGTAACTTACATTATTATTGACATACAACAGGAATTGTGAGGATTTATTTGAATATTATATTATTAAATTAATTAATGTAAAACAATCTTTTATTTTATTTTCACATTAATTAATTACTTATCTTATTTTTTAATTATTTTTAATAATTATTTTTTTAAGGTTTCAAAACCAAACGCTGAAGGGATAGCTCTATCTACCCTAATAGTAATTGGTTCACTTTCAAAACCCTGTGACACCCCTCCTACTTCACCCACAACATCATCATCAACAACTACTACTACTACTACTACTACTACCACTACTACTACACCTCCACCTGTCTCACCTCCTGATTCGGATGATTCCGATTGTAATCAAACGGGATTAATAGTTGGAATTTCGATTCTCGGTGTTACTACTGTTTTGGGTTTAATTGGATGTGTATATTTTTGGTATTCACTTTATCAAAGAAGGTAAATTAATTAATTCAATAAATGGTATTTAATAGAAAAGCAAAGCAATTTTTATATTATTTAAATTGAAAATATTTAATTATTTTTTCTATTATTTTAGTCTAGTTACTTTATTTATTCTATTAATAAATTTTCATATTGATTTTATAGAAATTTCTTGATAAAACCTTCAAAATTATATGAAGAAATCGATAGTTCTAATTCTTCACTGTTAGTATTACTATTTAATCTTTTTTGTCTTTTTATTCCATCTAATATAATTTAATTTTATTTGTAGAGATAAGAAACCCATTGAAACTCATAATTATGAGATCCCAGATAATCTCAGGTAGGTGTATAAAAGACATTTCATTATTATCATATAAAATAAAACTTATTACTAAAATTTTAAATAAATATATATAATACTACTATTTTATTTTTATATTTATATTTAATATCTTAAAATATTGAATAATAGTTTTATATGAATTTTTATTTTATATTAGGACAGGTCAATAAGTCCGTGAATAATTTTATTTTTCAACGTAGTGTCCTTTAATCTCTATACACTTCGTCCAACATTTCTGCAATTTTTTTATCCCTTCTAAAAGATAGATAAATATATTTGTTTGTGAGATTATTTCATCTTTGGAACCAAATATTTTTCCGACGAGCCATTTCTTCAGGTTTGGAAATAAGAAATAGTCACTCGGGGCTAAATCCGGAGAATAGGGCAGATGAGGGAGCAATTCGTATTTTAATTCATGGATTTTCATGAGAATTTACATTTTTCTCAAATCACGAGGTAGTCTGATATGGATGTCAAACAAAAACTAAACGACACAGCTGGTTTAAATTTCGATAGGAGTCAGCTGAAAGTTGCCTGCAGACATGGGCAGTGTTTCTATTTCATTTAGGAGACGTGAAATTTAAAAAGTCACGGACTTTTTGACTGGTCTGCCCTCGTATATTAATTCTGTGATATATTAATATCTCTTTTTCCTATTCAATAAATATTAGAAACTTAATTAAATATTATAATAATTAGAAAAATAGATATAAATTGTAATAATGTAATAATTATAACGTGTAATAATTACTACACAACTTTTTTTTGCCCTCTAAATCTAAATATATTAAATTTATTTTAATTTCATATACATACTTTTATTTAAACAAGATAAATTTAAAAAAAAATTAATAACAAACAAATAAAGCTCTTCTAAAAAATTCTATTTGACAAATTTAACATTTACTAAAGTTTTCCTGATTAATTAATTAATCATTATAAAGTGCATATGATTGTTATCATTTTACTTTATCAAATAAATTTTATTATTTTTTTTCTTACCTCACCTATCATTATTGTATATCAGTTAAGAATTCATTTATTATCTATAAATATTCCAGGGTAATATTGTATCCTTGAAAAATGTGTTATCACTTGGAATAAAATATATTATTTATATATATATAATTTTTTTTATTTTAGTAAAGAGGCGGTACCGGCAGAAAATGAATTAAAAATAGAATTAGAAAATTCGGAAGAGTCCGAAATTCAAAGTGAAGATATCAAATTAGATTTAAAAGAGGATCAATGGGAAAATAATAAAATCTCGGAAATTGAGGAGAGCGGAAGTCCACTCGAGAGACGGAAATCCGTTTCATTCTTACCGACGGTGGAACAAATTGAGATTGAACGATTATGATTATGAGAGAAAAATCACCTTTGTTCTCAACTTCATTACAACGTGTTTGTTTATATTAACTAAATAAAATAATAAAAATCAATTAAAGATATTAAATTTGAAAAGATTGATACATAAATTCATAAATCTATTATGAACATAAAATCATCATCAATCATTCAGATATTATTATATTACTAGATTATATTTTTTTTCCTTATTCTCATTAATTTTTAAACTAATTAATTGAAAATAAATACATATCTAATGTGAAAATATAATTTTTAAATATATAATATTTATTAATTTTAAATCAATTTAAGTATATTATATAAGTGTATTATTTAAATAATAATATTTATTTAATATTTTAATATTTAACATTATATTTTTAATTGTATTATATCAAAATTTATTGAAATAATACTAGCTATTTTTAAACATATTTATTTAATTATTTTTTTAACTTTTTTTACTGTATTAATGTATTAATTAATTAATATTTTATAAATTTTGATAATTTTCTATGTTCAGTAACATTTAATCAATTCTTACGATGACATATTAATATATAATGAGTTACAATTTAAATAATATATTTTTCAAATGTAAATTGCTGAAGGCACTCTTTTATTAAAATATTACAAATCTATAATGAAATGAACTTGTTATCCCAATTAAATATCAATAAATGATAATATAATCAAATATAATAAATCATTAATGAATTAAAGTGACAAATCCACGATTATAAAACCAAGCTAGAAATAAATATTTAGTACAAAAGCATAAACCGTCTTAATTTTGTTATAGTTTAAATCACAGAACATCTCTCACTATGGTTTAAATACTTAGTACTACTACTACTACTATTGAGGGCTAATAATTTTTACTATCTTTTGATTGTATATGTATTAAGAATGAAAAAAAACATTTTTTTAATAGCGTTATGACTGTTAAAATGTGACTTTAATTAATAATTAATTTCTCCTAAATTATTTTACTTATTTAAACCGAGAAAACTATAAAAAAATTACAATATATAAAATAATATTTCTAATATTAGTTGATTAAATTTGAACTTCAGTAATAACTTTTCAAAGTCTTTTGAAAAGATTGTTATTGATAAAATTGCTCGTAAGATATATATATATATATATACCTATATATAGAAAATTCAAGAATATAATGAAATTCTTATATAAATAATTATAATTTAATATTATAATAAAAAAAATTGCTAGGCAAAATAATAAATAATTTTAAAAAATTAAAATATCACCTTGACATACAGGTAATTGATTTTAAATAGACATTTGATCTTAATTTTATTTAATTAATTAGATAAGAATGCTTTGTTAAATATTATCTATACATGTTTTTATCTTCATTGATTACTATATATAAGTTTACATCAAAAATCATTTTAGAATTAACGCAATTTAATTTCAATCTATATATTTATTTATAATATGCCTAGTAGTTTTAAAAAAAATTAAGACAACGTAAGAATTTTTTAAAAAAATTCTTAGACTGATGAGCCAGTTGCTGCTTACGCGGGATTGAAATGTTGTATGATCAGTACAACGGTTTCTCTCAACCTTTATTTTCTTTTCTTTATAATTCTTATTTTTAAGTAGCTTCCCCATTTTTAATTCTTATTCTAGGTAAACCTCGAAACAGACCTCATAAAGAGACACTATTTTGAAAGACCCCAGGTTGTAATCAGAGATGCTATAACAATACACATCCATCGAACCTAAATAATTTATGAATTGAAATAATTTTTTTTAGCTATATTAAAATGTTCATAAAAAGAGAATAACTAAAATTTATAATTTTTAATTTGACTTATATAAATAAATAGTTTAAATGTTCCTTTAAAGTTAATTTTACTTGTTGAATATAATATTTAATTAAATCGTGTTATATTTGATCCTTTTGTTGAAAATAATTTTCAAAATTAAATAAAAAAAAAAATTTTTTTATAAAACAAATTTTATGAAAAATATTTTTTTATTATTTTTAAAACCTGCCTATCTCAGTATAAGTTTTATTTAATTTTCTTATCTTTCTTTGATGACATTTATAATCTCGAACAAAAAAAAAGATAAATATCGATAAGTTATATGACGAGAAAATTTATTAATAAAATCAAATTTTATTCTATATCGAGATTGAAAATCAAATTCTTTCACATTTTCTAATTAGAGCGATTCTTAACTATCCTTTCAATTTCTATTTTAATTATTCTTATATAATTTTAATATTTTGAAATTAAAATTTAAAAAATAAATATGCTTTTATATAATTCATTTGCATTATAAAGAAAACATGTATTATTCATTAATTTCTTAAACCAATAAATTTAACTATTAGCAGGTACCTAAATATGTGCAAGTTGAAAGAATCCCCATGAAGACAGTAAATCCCCTCCTCTATTAGAAATTACCTAAAATATAGTATAAATTTTTTTTTCTTTCATTACACCTAATCTCAAATTCATGTAGAATACTACCATATTAATCTATTTTAAATTTTTTTAAGTTTTTTCTTTCATTATTTTTCTATAATTTTAATTATATTAGATATTTATTTTATATTAATAAATGATAATTATTACTTTCAATCATATCATAAAAGCTTTCAATATAATTTACAAAAATTAAACATTATATTGTATTATATAAACATGAAATGACGTTGAGGATAGGTAAATACAAAATTGTATAATTAATTAATATAATAATTTAAATATAAAATTTAAATAAACAAATAAAAAAATATTTTTTTTAACTTAATTGTATTTAATGAATAAATCACAAGTCTATTGTCATTTTTATAGAATATTTTTTTTAATTAATGAGTGAAATATTTAATTTTTATTTTAGTTTTTTTTTTTTTTTGTTTTGTGTGACCGAATAAAACAATATATTTTTCTCTTTAGTCTTTTTAATTTAAACGAGTTGAATTTTACCAGTAATTAGTGTTTTTTCTAGTTGAGTAGTGCAGGAATGATTGAAAATATCGTCGTTGAATAGAAGCGCTATTGAAAGCTCAGTGCTCGACCAGTGCCGTCGACGAAAGGTGAGTCACCTTTCCATATCATTTCTATTTCGCTTATTAACCTAATTTTATATGATAGGCTTATCAAAAAATTAATAATATACATATTTTGAAAAATAATTAATAAAATATTTTTTTTTTCGTTATTAAGTAATTGGAAAATTAAATGATTTTAAATTAAAAGCAAATAAAAAATTTTTAATTTATTTTTGTAGTTTGTATATGTATAAAGAATATCAACGAAAAAATTATTATTATTATTTATTGATTGCAAATAAATCACAATCAAGAATATTTTTTCAAATAAAATATTATTTCTTTATTTTTGTAGTTTGTATATGTATAAAGAATATCAACTAAAAATTATTATTATTTATTGATTGCAAATAAAACACAATCGAGATGTTTTTTTCCTATTTATAGTTAAAAATGCTAATATTAGTAGGTAAAAAATTCTAAGATAAAATATTATTTCTTTAAGATTAATAATTTTTGTCTTTTTAAAAATTAAAAAAGAAATTAATTAATATTAGTATATTTAGTTATATCTAAAAATAATATGTTAAATCATCAATGAAATAGAGATAAATCAATTTCAGTTGATAGCATCAATAAACCTATTATAATATATATAAATATATTCATTTTAATTTATGTGTATATATATATATTATATTTCGTTTTATTTTTAATAAATTTTATAATAATAGTACTTATGGTTTTTTAAATGAAAAATAATATTTACACTTAATAACTCCCTATAATTAAAAAACGAGGTGTTTTAGAATTTTTAATAATATATATTTTGAAATCTTATAAAATTTGAAAGAATATATATGATAGTTATTATAGTACTAGTATATTCTCTCTTATGAATTTATGTTTTTAATGAAATATGTTTAAATAATATTTTATATATTATTATTTCATTACATGAAAAAAATTAATTTTATTGTATACAAATAAAAAATTAAAATAAATTATTGAAAACAGATTAAAAAATCTAATTTAATAATTTTTTTTATTTTTATATCACATGTTTATTCTCATAATTTTTTATGGTAATAATTTTTTTAACAATAATTTTAATAAATTATAAATCTTTATAAATTTTGTTAATTATTTTTATATTGCTTATATTATTTTTTTTTTGGTTTTGTCTCTCTTATTAAGAAATACTATAGAAAAAGTTGAAGATTTTTTTATGATTTTTCAAAAAAACAATCAACTTGAATTATGAAATTCAATCTATTTGCTTTGGCAATTAAAAAGCATTCAAAATTAAATTATAATAAATTAGAAATGTTAATCTAGTGATGGTTTCAATAGAACTGTTTTGGAGTAGACAGGCTCAGTTCGTGACTGCTTTTATTGGCAGATTGCCTTAATTAAACTGGTAGTTAAGCTCAATCATCGAACAGTGCACGCCAAGTTCTTTCAGAAGCTGTTGTCGGCAGATGTGCTTGGCGGTTCTTCCATTGCATCATGACGCTCAATTTTAGCAAGTTTTTACCGAAATCCTTTTCCGGGTCCAATGTCAAAGAAAATCTTCCGTCATCGCCATCTCTCTGCTTCGAGGTGTCTTTTCAACCTGTCACTGGTCGTATAATGGCCCATGTGATTGGCGCCCGATTACTTCCCACCCGACTTGGCATGTCCAAACAAGTCGCTTATCTCACCAAGGTATTTTTAATTGACAATCAAGTGGGAAAAGAACACGGTCCCAATTAGAAAATAAATATTAATTACACATACTTTTTTTTAGGAATACATTTTCATATTTATTTATATTAGAAAAATTATAATTACCTCCATCACAAATTATAAAATATAATTTGTTTTATTATTTCATTATAATTTAAATAAAATAATTTGAATAAAATTAAAATGTTTGTTGATAATATCTTGAATCAGACTTTTTGTATTTAAAAGAAATCTTTAGTAAATTCTCTTTTTCATCATCCCCACCATAAAATTATAATTTATCATTCATTCTATAATACTTTGTAAAATAGTTCTATTTTTTTATATAAATATATTTTTTAACTTATAATTATATATATATATGAATATTTATTAATTAAAAAAAATTATTAAGAAATCAATCCATTTTGACATTTAATTATTTTTTTTAATATATATTTTAATATTTTAATTTTCAATTAAGAGAAAAAAAAGTACCCTTTCACACCATCACAGTAAAAAGTAAATATGAGCAACTAGAAGCCAAAGCGATTAACTTCAAATTTTAAAATTTTGCTAGTAATGTAAGGTAATATAATGTAATCTGCAACATCTGAAGTGAATATTGAAATTGATAATCTTAATATTGCAATGGAATATACATTTTTCTGTGATCAATAATCCTGAATTTAATTCAAACTTTCGACTTCATTTTTTCAGTTTGTTTATATGTGGAGTTAATCGGTTTGGGATCTGAATGGCTCATAAATATATTAATTAAATAAAATAAAATTAGTTAATCAGTAAATAAAATAATAAAATGATTTATTAATCATATAATTCTAATAATTATTTTCTGTAAATATTTTTAAAATTTTTACTAAAAATTAATTAATTAATAGAAATTTATTTTCTTTTTCAGGTTAAAATGTATCCTGGCAGTGAAAAATTACAGACCGAAAGATGTCGTGATCCGAATCCATCATGGAATGAATTTTTTGCATTTGAAGGTTCAAAGGGGGCTGGAGGCTCTGGAATTGCCGGTCGTGAAAGAGCCCTTGTCGAAGCATTTGATAAGGGCAAATTTATTGTTTTTACTGTCGTCGCCATTGATAGTATGGAAAAACAAACTACACTAGGTAAAAAATCTGGAGTGTCTCCACTCGACTATCTCGCAAATTTGAATAGGATTAAATAACATATATTATATTTAAATTAAATTTAATTAATTATAAATTATAAATTAAAATTAATAAATAATATTTATTAAACCAGCGCATGTTTGGCTCTGTTAATGGCACCATGTTGGCGCGTCAAGTTAAAAATCCGTCCTTGCTTTTAACCCCTTTGTAATCTTCCATTCCCTTTTCAAATATAAATCATTAATAGTTAATTAATAGGAGAGATAATAATTTAATTATTATTATTCCAAGGTATTCATTAGTGGGCGTTAAGAGGGGCCTTTGTACAAGGTTTATTGACAAATTTTTAACATTTATTTTTGCAAAAATTTTAGATTTAATTATGCATTTTTTCTAAAACTAAATATAGGTTATTTAAAATCAATGTTAATTGATATATAATTTAATTGAATGTAAATTTTAATATACATATGTTTCCCATATGAAAAAATAAAAATTAAATTAATTTTATAAAATCTCTATTTTATAGAGGATTAAAAAAGTTTATTGTTTGCTAGGATATATCAAATATGTATATTTTTTAATATTTAAAATTAATATTTTAATTATATATAAATTGTTTTTTTTTGATAAAGTTAAAATATCCAATAAGGTTGGGGAAAAGAATATAAGGAGTTTTAATGAAAAATTCAAAAATTAATTTACTTATATACAAAAATATTTATTAAAATATAAAATTAAGAATACAATTATATTCATATAATATAATATAATATTTACATAGGATTGGAGAATAGTAATATTATATAGATTTTACATTATTTATAACAAAATAAAAATTAGATATTATATAAAAGAATAATTAAATTCTTAAATTATAATAGAAATTTCTTTTTCTATGGACTCTATGACTTGTTAAGTCCAGATTTCTTCTCCTCGTCCGCCAACGATTAATCGGGTGATTGATCATCGTCTCGATGTCATCCTCGTTCGGCGGAATATTTTCTTTATTTGCCATTATATCTAAAAAATTGATGTCACCACCAACTAACCTTTCCGGGGTTTCAATTCTTATTGATTCATCGTGGAAAACGTCGAAATGTCGTCTATGATGATAGTAATTGAGTCCTTCTTCTATGATATTGTGAAGAACATTCCACTCCTCTTTTAAATCCATTCTGAAATCAAAAAAAAAACAAAAATTATTAATGATATATAATAAAAGGAAGAGGACCGATGAGGGAATCAATATTGAAGATTGTTTGGTTGTGTTGGTCAGAAAATTTCTTGAGAGCAACTGCTTGCTAAGAGAACTGAACACTGAATGACTCTCAACACAAATTTTCTGTATATATACTCCCTTTTTAACAAAGGAATCCAATTTGCATGGGTCATACAGGTACCTTTTGTATTGTTATTTTGTTTTGACCCTTTAAATAGCCAAAATTTTCAGGTAAATCTTTTTTTAATTCAAAATAAACAAAAATTTGAAAAAAAAATATTTTTTCTTTCATATAATTTCATAAATATAATTGAAAATGTTTAGGCTATTTTTAAAATTTTGACATTTTGTAATATTTATGACTTTGTTCAAATTTTTATCTATAGTTATTATTTATTATTTTTCTATTACAAATTGTATCTATCCTTTCTAACAAAATACAAATAATTTAAAAAACTAAAATTCATTGTTAAATGAACAATCCAAAAGGAATTTCTTAATTAAAATAAAATTTTAAAAATTGTCAATGATAAAAAATAAACTGGAGTCTCTCTACTCGACTATCTCGCAAATTCGAATAGGATTAACATAAATTATATTTAATTAAATTAATTAAATTTGAAATTTAATATAATTAAACAGGATTAATTAATTAATTAATTAAAAATTTAAATTTACAGTATAGTATTGTTATTCATTAAATTAATTAATTAACATAAATTTAAATTTACCTTCATTTTTAACTCAAAATTTAGAAATTTAAAAAATGAATTCGCTTGTTTGGCTCTTTGTTGAAGACACCACGCCACGTGTTAGCGCCTGATTGGCAGTTAACAAGTTAAAAAATTCAAAAATTAATTTTGCTACTTTCAGTTATCTGATCGAGCTGAAATTCTATATATAGCAATTTTATACAATTTTTAATCTTGTGAAAAACTATCAAACATATATCTTTATTTTTAGAGGAAAAAAAAATGAAAATATGATAGGTAGTGGTCCTTAATAGAAAACTACAAATTTTGAATAATGCCCGTGTACCAAATTTCATTATTCTAGCTAAAACCGTTTTTAACACACGCACACACATATATACACACACTGGCGAGATAGTAAAAAGAACGAAATAAAATGAAAATAATATAATATGCTATTATTTCTCTGGGTTCTTTAATTAATTGGCATTGGTATGATTCACCCTGGCTATATAATTATTTTGACTAGTAAATGCATAATATTTACATATATAAGTTTTTATTATTAAATTTCAATCACCGCTCATTGAAGAGTAGTGATTAAAAAAGAATTAAGACACGAATCTTAATTAGCCTAATACCACCACCACCCTTCAACGACCAAATTTGTTGAATAATGAAGTTTCTTTTCCTTATTCAGAAAACAACTCCCTCCCCCTTCTTCATACATTTCAACATTTAGAATTATATATCTTCATATATTATAATATGAAGATATTTCATGTAACATATTATATATCTTCATATATTATAATATGAAGATATTTTCATGTAACATATTATATATCTTCATATATTATAATATGAAGATATTTCATGTAACATATTATATATCTTCATATATTATAATATGAAGATATTTCATGTAACATATTATATATCTTCATATATTATAATGTAACATGAAATGTCTCTAAAGTTCATATTGAATAATGCACAATTATTCAAATTGCAATAACATGTATACAAAATGTTTGATTTGTTTGTGTCTAAAAACGTATTTAATTTTAAAAACTGGATTTTTAAGTTTATTCTTCTATATATTTTTTTCGATATTTTTTTTCATATCGATGAAGATTTTGACTTAATTTTGTTTCCCTCTAAATTTAGATAAATCTAGATTATTATAATTTAACATAATTATAATAACTAACTTTTATATTTATATTGAATTTAACATAATCAAAACCTCATTTATGTGATTATTATATTACCATACACTCCGATTTAAAAATAATGTTTCTTTTATAAAATAAAAAAATTAAAATAAAATTTATTTAAATTTTAAATTTCAAAATCACTTTTTTTTGTAAAATTTTTAATTGTAATTATTTCTTTTAATCTTAAAATATATTTGATTTATATAAACTGAATTATAATATTTTTTTAATATTTTTAATTTTAATAAAAATAAATTGTTTCATTTATATACTAATAATAATAATGAAAATGATTTGATGAGAAATAAAATTGATTTTGTACTTCGATTGTTAAATAGTATAATTTAAGAATGGATCGATACTAATGCATCTTAAATACTTTACTAACGACTGTAAATATTCAAATACAAAATTGACCTATAAATATTTTTATTTTTTATCAAATTCTTTTTATATGAAGATATACGTATATAAAAAAATTTAAAATAAATCATTTTGTTTATTATTACTCCAATAAGGTAGTAATAATATATATATATATATATACTAATAAATATGTTATATTAATCTCAAATTATTTTACAATGGAAACTAACTTAATCGATTTTCAAAACTTATTTCCTAATTAATAATTGATTGAATAACGAATTAACCAAAATCAATTATATAAAATCAATTATTTTAAAAATAGTTAAAAATAAATTTATTTGTATTTTAACAGTTATTTGATAATAATTTTTTATTATTTCTAATAACAAGAAACAGTTTTTTTTATATTTTAAAAATATTAATCTATAATTATATTTAATTATAATATAATATAATTTGAATTTTTATATGAACAGGTGCAGTGTCACTTACTCTTGAGCGCAAGCATTTTTCGGAGAATAAGGGCGGTAGTAATCAATTTGAAACTGGTCGTCTCTGGCATCCTCTCTCTACAATTGACGCGGGTCTTTCTAAAGTAAAAAAATCTCATATTAATTCATTAATTTATATTTGCTTATTGCACAGATAAGTTTTTTTATAAATTTATGGTAAATTAATTTTTAAGTATTATTTATAAGATAAGTATATCATTAAATTATTTAAAATTATTTCATAATAGATATTTTATTTAAATTAAATAATTTATTTATAAATGACATTTATTCGTAGTTATTTATTTATTTTTTTAATTTGTCATAGATTAATAATCAAAATAATAAAATACAAATCAAACACATTTATTGAATGTTTGGTTGCCTAATGTACAGGCTCAAAGGAGCACTGCCAGGCGCAGTGTGGATTGCGGCGCCATCTCAGAGAGGCCAGATCGTGCAGGCAAAGGCAGTTTGGAATTGAGTCTTTGTTTTTGCCCAGGGGCTGATTTGAATTCGGAAGCGGTCCTCACAGTTGCCCTCACACGATTACGCTGGCAAATCACTTCTGCTAAAGAACTCCAGGCAAGAAAAGGTATGTTCAATTTAAATTACCAATACAATTCGATAATAATGAAGTGTGAAAATGAGGAATGACGAAGAATTTATAATGAGTTTTTACATGGTCTTTCTTTATACATCCTCTAACATAGTCAGAATTATAAATTCGAGGAAATTGACTAGTACGGAACACGTGGTTCGAATGTGTGAGATAAAAATTGGCGAGGAATTTATTTGTAAGGAAACCAATTGTAAAAATAATTAAGTTGGCATATGGTAGTTAGCCCAAGAACATACTAGGCTGTAGATAAAGGGAAATTGGATGAGGAAAGAAATATTGAATGGAGATCGCTCAGCTATAGAAAATAAATAATAATATAGTCAGATTATTTATATTACTAAAGGGAAATAATTATTAGAATTGGTCTAATTAAAAGGAATTTGTTTTTTATTTTTGTAAAATAAACTACTTACATTTATTTTTTTATAAATTACAGATTAATTATCAACATGACATTTACTCATAATCAAAAATTGTATTTTGAAATTATTATAATTTAAACTTTTTAATTATTTATTTTGGTTATTCACCTCATAAACTCCAAAATATAATAGATTTTCATAGTTTCTCGTTTGATATTAATTGGGACATGGATTTTTTAATCGAAATATTATAAGACTATTTATATAAATATATGCTTTAAATTTCTAAACTTAATAATAACTCCGCCGCTAGGTCATTAAAAAAATATTCCTTATTATCGGGTTTGACTGGTAATATTAATAAATTACTTGGGGCGTATATATATTTATAATAATATATTTATAATAATCACAAATATCATTTTAATTATTTAATATAATTTTTATAAAATATATATTTAGTTGTTTTGCTTCAATAATAAATATCTTATTATTTTTTTTAAAAATGATTAAATATTTAATAAATTACAAACGATTTTGTTATTAATAAAATTTTAATAAACCCCTTTCATACGTTTTTATAGATATATTAAACTTATAAAAATAAGTAATCATGTCAATAATTATTATCTTTTCAGCTGATCTTTTTGTAAAAGTTAAAATTACAACGGGCCTCGGGGGAATATTACTAGGAAAGTATCGCTCAGAAAAATTTCCTCCTTGTATTAGTGTGAATTTGACACCGAAAACATCTCGTGATTGTTTGGTGGTTGTTCTTGAACCTTCGCAGCACACCCGTGGACCTCTTTACGGACACGTTCGTCTCTGTGCCAAATTCCGACTTGGTAAGCCTTTTTATTATTATTTTTTTTATATTTGTACATTAATTCTAATATACATTATAAATTGAATTAATTATATATATTTTAATTTTAAAAAATTCAATTGAATGAAAATTATATTTAATTTTATATCGTATAATAATAATAAATGATATTTCTTCTATTAGGTTAATATTTAATTAATTGATTGTAAATATTAATAAATATCTCTCTATCAATAAATAATTATTTTCTCATTGAAGAGTCTAAGGGCGGAATTCGTGCAATCTTTTTTCTACCTTATTAAATAACATACAAACATGATAAAAAACATTTTAAAAAAATATTTAGTGTTATTAAGGTGTACTATCAAGTGGTTCATCTTGAAATAATAGTTAAAAAGAAATGGGAAAAGTTAAATAAATGAATTATAATTTATTTGGAATTGTTTTTTCAAGAAAAGAAAGATAATAATTTTAAGTGATAAATCTTTAGAAGTAAAGTAATAAAACCATAAGAAATTAAAATTTTCGTGTCCCAAGGTGAGCCACTTGAACCTATCCCAAGGTGAACCATACACTTTAAAAATTTTGAATGCAATGCTGTTAGGTTTAGCTCCAGAACAATTATTATAAGCATTGGTTTTAAATAAATTACTTTCATTATAGTATCTCTTATTTCCAAATGTTTTCATTAAAAATTCAATTACCATACCTTTCCTTTTCCCAATTGTATAAGACTTATTCTCGAGAAACTAATTAAAAAAACAAATATACGTATAATTAACTGCTGCTAAATAAGTTCGCCTATTCGTATAAAAGATTAAACTGTCCTGTTTCAATCCTCTCTTATCCATTTCCGGTTACTTCTTATTACATTTTGGGATCGAATAAGTTTTGTATAGTGATGGAAAAATGTTATCGCCATGTGGCAATTAAACCGGTTAGGAAGCCCATTGCCATTGTCCACCCGTTTTGTTACAATACATTCCATGTTTTTAAATTTAATTCTATCATTTTATTATCATCTGAAATGGATAAAAAAATATCTCTATTTTTTTAGAAGCTTTTTGGATGTTTAATTATTTTATTGATTATATGTAAATTTAAGAAAATAATAATTCTTTTAAAATTCATTACATACTTTGATATAAGTATATTTTACAATGAAAAATAATAAAAGATTAATTTCCTAACTCTTAATTTTATTGCATAATAAAATTTTTTGTCACTTTATGTGTTGAATAAAAATTTTATTATTACAAAAATTTGACTTGATGTTTCATATATAAATAAATAAAACTAAATGCGCCAAATGTTTTTCGTTTATATGAACCAATTCATCCATAAACTTTGTCAGGCTTATATGAAAATAATTTTATTCTTTTTAGTCTATGAGAAAAACGTTATTTTATAAAAAAACTTTTATATTTATATTATTTTTAATTGAACATTCCTCTAATAAAATAATTTTTTTTTTATTTATTATTTTATAGCTAATTAATTTTAATTTAAAAGATTTATCAAAATCATAAGTAAAAATAATTTAATTATATTTTATATAAAAATGAATATTGTTTTTAAGTTATTTATTTATTATTATTTATTATAATATATATAATTTAATATATATATTTTATTGAATTTATATAATATAATAATAGTATAATAAGTTTTAATGAATATATAATTTTAGAATAATTTTATAAAAAAAACAAACATCGTAAATTCTAATTAAGTTAACTATAATCTAAAATCTAAATCTAGATCTTAATGAAAATTCTTCTGATGATTTAAATAGAAATCATTCACTGGTTTTAACGACTTCCTTTTGATTCGTTCTGTTCTGTAGGCAAAAAAGAAAATCTGGGAGAGGCTTGGTTCGGAATGGGTCAGGCAGTGCCACAATTCGGACGCGATCTCTGGATTCGCGCCGTTCAGCAACCGGGCACTAAAGTGAGCGACTGGCTACCCTTAACCTGACATCTGCTTCTCATCGTTCACTCTCCTTACTCACTCAAAACACCATTAATATATCAAAAGTCCTAGTCAAACATTTACTTTATATATATTTTTGTCTGGATGACTTCCCATTCAAGAACCAGCATTTTCGCTTTGAAGTTTGAAGTATTATTATTAACAAATTTGAAAATACTTTACTAAAATGTTCTCTTTAAGAATATTAATGATTATTTTATTATTATTTATTTGTTTGAATACCCGAATTTTGATTAAAAAAAAAATTTTAATTTATTTTTTCTCTATTTATAAATTTTAACATTATTGTTTTTTTTTTAATGCATATTTTTCATTATCTTAAAATTTAATTCAATATAAAAATAGACCTATATCTTATAAGTAATATAAAAATATTTTAATTAATTATATTTAAAAATCAGAAAAATTTAATTTGTATTTGTAAATTTATATTATAAGATAAATAATAATATTTACTTCTACTCAAATATTTTTATAAGAAAAAATAAATATAATATTTTTATAATTATTTATTTATACAATAAAATATGAATATGTCTCTCTATATTATCTATTTTTTTTATTTTATAATAATTTTAATTATATCATTATTTATTATTAAAGACATGTCGTAGGGTGTTGGTTAACTGTGTTAACTCTCATTGTCGTAGTCATGGGTTCATGTCTTGGACATGGTAAAGGTATTTTCTACTCAGCTTCGGGATGAAAATTGGGAAGCTATTTGATGAAAAGTAACGCATCTGATCAAGAAAATCAAGATGATAGGACCCGTTCAATTGATCATAGGACACCTAATTAATATAACTGACTTGATAGGTGCTGACCTTGCATAAATGTACATAAGTCAAGTTAAAAATTCCTTTTTAAAAATTCGAATTTAAATCTACTTAAGAACAAATGGAAGAAAAATTTTATTTTTGAATTAACAGAATAATAAATATTAAAAGAACGTTCGAATATTTAGATATTGAATGAATTTTCATTTAATTAATCTTAATAATCTGGAAATACCTTGATTATTATTTTAGGATGGATTTATATTTCAAAACAAAAAACTTATTAGAGGACAAAAAAATAATAAATAATAAATTTAGTGATCTACTGACATGTGAGTAGAGGCTTAAACATCTTTAAACCTCTCGACTTTTAAATAAGTATGATTTGTGCTAAAATTTAAATAAAAAATTTTAAAAATTTTTATTTATTCGAGTTTACAACTAAAAATTATAGATATATTTCATAGATTATTAGAATGAAAAACAAAAAAATATCTTAAAATATGGCGTTTTTAAGTATTGAGCTCCTTAAAAAAAATAGTTAAGCTCTTGTTCTTAGGATTAAATGATGAAATTTTTAGTTTACCTACTGAATTAAAATAATATTTTTTTTTTGTAAGTTTCAAAAGATTAATGAATTATTATTTAAATTAATAAAAATAAATTGAATATATAACTTTCATTTTAATAATAAGTACCGGGACCCCGAGCCTCGGCTCGGTACTTAAGTTAAAAAAAATGATTCATTATTATTGGGTTTGGCTGGTAATATTAATACCTGGGACACCGAGCTGTCGCTCGACCCTTTAAAAAATATTAATCTACAATTAATTATTTATTACAATTATTAAATGTTGCATCATTGCATCAATCTAATTAAAATGAATTGAACTGGGGTCCTCAATAATACAAACAAACAATTTTAGCTAGCATAATAAGATTAATCCAAGTAATATCGTCTATTTCTATTCGACACTATTTTCAGTTATGAAATGAACAGTCAGTAGAGAGTAAAAAAATTGTAATTGAAGACCGTTGTTTTTAAAAATAATTAAATTATTTTATAGATTATAAAATAAAAATTATTGTATTAACATTAAAAATATTGAAATAAAAAAATAATAGTTTGATTTAATAAACTAAAATATTATAAACATTTTTAATGTGAATTTCTCAGGGAGGTAGGGAGCCCAATTCATTTAACCATCCATGTTGTATAAGGAATCTTAATTTCTTAACACTCCGTTTTTTCAAATTTAAAATAGAGGGAGAGAAAGAGTTTCAATTATATTCGATTAGTCTATATATTCTATATATGAGTATTTTTTTTTTCTGAATTTAATACCAAGTTGATTTTCAAAATTTTCTATTCTTTATGCATATGATTGATTACATGTGTTAAAATTTAAACAAATTCAAATATTCTAATTTATAAATTTATATAAAATTTAATATTATTTTTTCGAGACTAATGGCAAATACCGGTGGCCCTAGTCAGAGCAAGAGAAGACTCCTTTTGGTAGCGGCCCAGTCGATGATGTTATATGGATCGGAGATTTGGGCTTTACAACTATATTTTAAGTGAAAAAATGATTTCTTGGTTATATAAAAATTAAAATATGATTCTTTATATCTTTATTATACAGAAAAGTAGGCGTGTTAATATAAAATATATACCTGGGACACCGAACTATCACTCGACCCTTTAACCAATTTATACAATTTATTTTTATATACTTTAAAAATTTTACAATTTTTTAATTATTTATTATAATTGTTAAATGGGATTTCTAAAAATGACCCATTAAAAATTTGTTTCCTAAAATGTTTCAAATTAATTAAAATAAATTGTATAAATGTTCATTTATAAAATCTATATATC
The DNA here is from genome assembly GCA_963082975.1 of Labia minor. Lineage (NCBI taxonomy): Eukaryota > Metazoa > Arthropoda > Insecta > Dermaptera > Spongiphoridae > Labia > Labia minor. Next base: position 49,911,345 of record OY720345.1, on the reverse strand, counting down.
TGTGAGTTTGTTTTTCGATTTTTTAAATTTTGATTTTGGATTCGATTAGAGCTTAAAATGTGTAAATGTAAAGTGGTCTTGGTTTTTTTAAAATTCGTTTGGGAACATGGTCAAATCGGCAGTCAAAGTTGAAAATTCCCCATATATTATAACTACTGTAATTAGTATTATTATAATGTAAAATTATAAAGAAAAAATGTTTAGACATTATTATAGACATTTTCATTCTGTAAATTAAATAATTTTATTTCATTTAAATAAATATCTATTTTTAAATATTTTTTTCTCTCTACATTATTTATCTAATTCTCACAATATATTAAGATCATACCGGGACCCCGAGCCTCGGCTCTGTAATTAAGTTAAAAAAAAAAAATTCATTATTATTGATAAATATATATCGTAATTTATAATTATAAAATATTATTAAAATATATATTTTTAATTTTATTTCGAAATTAAATAAAAAATTTTAAAATATTTTAAATATAAAAAAAATATATATTTTTAATTTTATTTCGAAATTAAATAAAAAATTTTAAAATATTTTAAATATAAAAAAAATATTAATACAATATTCTTTAAAAAAAGGCGGGAGTCAAATTTCAATATAAATGTCATTTGTGATGTCATCAATATATAAATTAATAATAAATAATATTAATAAATATTAAATTTAATAAAAGAACAATGAATAAATAAATATAAAATAGTAATTTATTAAAATGTAAACAATAGATAAAAAGAAAAAAAATAACAAATTCATTATTTTCATTTTTAAATAACGATTCACCCGGAGAGTTTCGAACCGACGAAATCCAATCGTTAAAACATCAGTCCAACCGCTGGACTATATGTATTTAGATAAAAAATTGTCATTTTTTTACTGTCTTAGCAGGCAGATTTGATGTTTTTTATTTTATTTTTTTTTTTTTTGAGAGAGATTAATAAATATCTATATATATTTTATTAAAAATAAATATTTTTAATTTTATTTCGAAATTAAATAATAAATTTTAAAATATTTTAAATAAAAAAAAATATTAATACAAATAAAAATGGAGGCCAATTTTGACGTTTTCCATATATAATTTTCAATTAAGAAATTAATAATGAAGCTGAATGTTTCAAGAGATATCATCAATAAAACTTAATTTTTCTTTATAAATACTATATCTAGTGTGAATTTGAAAAAAATCGTTAGAGCGGTTTTTGAGAACCATGATATATAGATAGATAGATATATACAATTTTAGCTAGCATAATAAGATAAGATGAATTTAAAAGAGAAAGTAATACTATCCATTCAACACCTTGTGTGAGTATGGACATGTGTGTATGTGTGTGTGTGTATGAAAAAAAATAGAATTCTTTTATTTTTTTCAATCAGACACAGATGTTCTATTTGTGTTTTAAATTGATACATGTCTATTTACATTTATGATTTACATAATCTATTTTCAATTATAGTTCTCTTTTTTATCCTGCCTATTTATTCTGCAAACAATTTAACAGTTTCACTTTTTGTTCTGTTTTTTTTGTTCCCTAGACAAATAGATTTGAATTATATTAATAAATTTTCATATTTTTTTTTTCTATAAATATTTTATTAGATACACAATATTAACTAATTATTAATGTAGAAGGCAGTACATGTCTTTCTTACATTACATTTAAATTAAAATTTCAAATAAATATTGAATGATGTAGGTATTATTATTCTTTTTACAATATACAATGAATTTATTAAAAAAAATTTTCAAAAACTTTTCAAAGCCATGACAACCAATGGTTTTATGCTTTGAAGAATACAAACAATGTGTAAATTGTACTTTATTTATTTTTTATACAATCTGAGGTGCGAGTAGAGAATTTGTAAAATAAATAGCATTTCTTTTAGTGATGGGATAAAATTTTTCTATTATTTAAAAGGCGATTCGCCTAAACAAATAAAATAAGTTGATCAGTGTTTACAAATACTCTTCTATTCATCGTGAATGAATATGAATTTGCAACTGACAAATACAATTATCAACTTAACTTCCGGAATAAATTCAAAAGATACACTGTAGTTTTCAGAAGGCTCATTAATCCTATCTTCATATTTAATAAATATGTTTATTTCTGGTACTTATATTATTAAAATTATCAAAATTATTTTCATACTTATATAGAATTTATCTAAAAAATGTTTATGATATTACATATAATAAAGAATTTTATAAACAAAAAGTTATTAAGTTAAAACTACGTAGATAAATATATATATGTATTATATAAATAGATATATATTACTCCCTCCGTCCGGAAATAAGGTATCTATATATCCATTTATCTATCTCTGTGAGTCTACGGAACTCGAAAGTTCATGGCCGAAGCAACAAAGTATCTCTATCCTGCGCCATTACCATCCAACTCCTACTTTCTCCCATATCTCTCTCCTTCCTTCCTACATAATCCACCCATTTCGTCCTTGGACATCTAATGTTTCCCAATCTCGGTCTCCCTACAAATAAACCCTTCGCCATTACTTTCCCATTCTAGCCACATGTCCTGCCCATCGCATCCTTCTCGCTTTTATAACCCTAACTATGTCGGAAATATGGTAGACATTTAAAAAAAATCGTAGATTATTGTGAATATAGAAAACAAATGACAACATTCATTATATTATTATAGTGCAGTGTGTCCCACATAAGATTGGGCCGGCAGAAAACATGTGCGCTCCTTCGTAGCTACGAGTAGCCACGCTTAGTTGAGTTGCTTGAATTTGTGAGTTTGTGGATTTTTTTCAACAGTTGATAGACAATGAGTTAGGATATGCCTATTTCCAACAGGATTCTGCCACAGATCATATTGCACATAATTCTTTGCAAGGTATAGAGGCGGTTTTTGATGATAGGCTAATCTCGAAGGGGAATGGCATCCTCGCTCCCCAGATCTTACGGTGTGTGATTTTTATTTCTGGAGTACCTTAAAAATAAAGTTTAAAGAAATAATTCTCATACCAGAACTTAAAAACAATATCACAACAAAATTTAGGAACTTTACGCAACAAGAACTTATGCATGTGAATGGCAATTTCATTAGAAGGTATCAGAAATGATTGAATGCTGAAGGACACCACTTTCAACACCCCCTGTAATAAAGGTAGTCATTATAAAGGCTATTGAGACCATAAATAAACAATAAATATAATAATAGTGGTAATAGAATACGTGCATGTTGACTGTATGTTATCTGCCGGCACTATCTTATGTGGGACACACTGTATATATTCAAAGTAATATATCCAATATAATTGACATTAATTTGTCATATTCTTCTTGTTTAAAACTTAACAATCAAAGGTCAGTTTTTTTAATGATAAATAAAATTTGTACCGCTGCTAAAACAGTATAGAAAATTCCGAAGAACAATTGATAAACCTGAAAAGAAGAGATTCCGAATATAAACAATTGACCACAGAACAACGTCATCGTATCTTGGAAAAATTATTATAGCACATAAAAGAAAACAAGTTAAAACACGGTGCAGTCAATAATGTTGCTACTGCATTTAATTAAATTAAATTAATTCAATTTAAGGAGTATTGTATCAAAATTATTTTTATTTATTTCTAAAAATGTTAATATAATTATATATTAACTTTTTGTGTACCTATACTTGATTTCCGGACAACAAAAATGGCGAAATGTATACCATATTTTTTTCCGGACGTTAATTATTTAAATATTATATGTCCGTAAAGTAGAACATTTAATCTGAAAAAAATATGAATTTTGATTTCAATTTTTTATTATTATACTAAATCAATTGAGTAGTCAATATTTAAAATTATCTTTATATTAATATTTTACAAATCAACAAAATTTTATGTAGTTAATTATATACAATCCATTTACAATATTAAATACGTATATTAAAAATGCAAAGAGAACATTCAAATAAAATTTCTATTAATTATTTGTATAAAATAATTAAAAACAGTCTAAATTTTATTATTTTTTTCCAATTTTGTTTTTTCTTCTCAATATAAAAATGTAGAAGTGATGCATAAAATATACTAGGTATTCATGCCATTGAAATTTTATTCAAACGGCATTTTTTTAAATTTAATATTTTTTACTATCTCGCTAGAGATTTTGATGTTTTTATACGTTTTGAAGGTCCTTGAGTCATTTTCACTAAGGTTGAGAAAAATGAATGTAGACAAGATTACTTAAAAACAGTTTGAGCTAGAATGATGAAATTTGGTACACGGGCATTATTCAAAATTCGTAGTTTTCTATAAACTTTTGAGAAATTTATTTATTAAAGCTTTTGTGGTTATTTTGATAATTATTAAGAGAATTTTTATTAAAAGACCACATTATTTGTATAAAATTATTTATTAAATTAAAATAATTGTACAACGTTTCAACTGCTTATTCTGCAGTCGTTTTCAAGTAACCGTACGCTTGCTCCGATTCAAGCGGACTGATGCACGTCACCTCTTATATAGGCAGTGATATTGGCGCCAATTTTTGGCTACAATTTTTACAGCCAATTCTTAATCTCAACATGAAGTCAGCAGCAATTGTCAAAGCAAGCGTTTACAATCAAGAAGTATGATAGTGCATTATGTCTCTAAAATGAAGATACTAAATTATTTCCATAATCAAGATATATACACAAATACACATTAGATTAATTATATTTAATTTAATCTGACAAATTTTACTCATCCAACACTAAGTTCCACATCTTATTAAGTCTATATCCATCCTCTTTGTTAATATTATTGGGATGATTATCAATTTCTATAGATTCTTTTATTTTTCTTTTCCACCAATTATTTTCAATATGAAGTGTTTCTACATTATCTAAATTTATTTTATGTCCTGTTGTTAAGGCATGTTCTGCAATTGCTGATTTATTTGGATGTTTCAATCTAATGGCTCTCTCATGTTCAGACAGTCTTGTAGAAATCTTTCTACTTGTTTCACCAATGTATACTTTTTTGCATTCACAAGTTACCTTATAAACTCCATTATTTTCGTTTTTAATTTTGTCTTTTATATTTGAGGTGAGAGAAGACATTTGTTTATGAGGTTTATATGTTACTCTGATGTTGTGTTTCCTCAATTTTGACGCTATTTTTTCTGTTGTTCCTTTTATATAAGGTAATGTTATTTGTGATCTGTATATTGGTTTTTCATTTTGAAATAATTGGTGGAAAAGAAAAATAAAAGAATCTATAGAAATTGATAATCATCCCAATAATATTAACAAAGAGGATGGATATAGACTTAATAAGATGTGGAACTTAGTGTTGGATGAGTAAAATTTGTCAGATTAAATTAAATATAATTAATCTAATGTGTATTTGTGTATATATCTTGATTATGGAAATAATTTAGTATCTTCATTTTAGAGACATAATGCACTATCATACTTCTTGATTGTAAACGCTTGCTTTGACAATTGCTGCTGACTTCATGTTGAGATTAAGAATTGGCGGTAAAAATTGGAGCCAAAAATTGGCGCCAATATCACTGCCTATATAAGAGGTGACGTGTCCCGACATGCATCAGTCCGCTTGAATCGGAGCAAGCGTACGGTTACTTGAAAACGACTGCAGAATAAGCAGTTGAAACGTTGTACAATTATTTTAATTTAATAAATAATTTTGAGAAATTAATAGTTCATTCGGAAGAGGACCATTACTTATCACGATTTGAATATTTTTCCTCTAAAGTGACCGTAAAAATAAAGATATATGTTTGATAGTTTTTCACATGATTAAAAATTGTATAAAACTGCTATATATAGAATTTCACCTTGATTGAATCGCTGAAAGTACCGGAATTATTTTTTTAACACTACAAATCACGCTCCAGCACGTGATGAGGTGCCATCAACAAAGAGCCAAACATACGCTGATTTAATAAATATTATTTATTAATTTTAATTTATAATTAATTAAATTTAATTTAAATATAATTTATGTTAATTAATCCAATTCAAATTAGCGAAATAGTGGAGTGGAGATACTCCACAGCTTATTTTTTTTTATTTAATCGAATTTATTATTATCTGTATGTGAAATGTTGAAATATTTATGTTTCGGTGATAAAAAAAAAGATAAAATCCAACTGATCTTAAATTTTGAATAAAATTACATTAAGATTAAATAATATTAAAAGTTGTTTTAAATAGGCGCTCGTTTATAAACTTAAATGTTCCTAGTAGACAAATGAGTGGTTCTCTATGATATCCGTTCTAAAAATTATTTTTATTAGGTTTAATTTTGTCATACAATAAATATGAAAGATGGATGGATGGATCTAAATCGATTCAGGGATCCGAAAATAAATAAATAACTCGACTTGTGTCTCGTTTTTAAGTGGCCCACCAACTTTGTTGGATCGATCTTTCCACCCTCTTATGTTCTATTATATCTTAATTGTGTCATTTTCGAGGACAAAATCAAGGGTGTTGCAGCCCTAAGAAAAGGTAAGCGTGTGTTTTTGTTGTTCCCTGCCCGAAAAAAAAACGTTGAAGGGAAAGGAGTGGGAGTGACAGGATTAGGGGAAGAGAGGGGCTGCGCCTGGAGAGCGGCGGTGCTTGAGCTACGTGCTTCAATACTTCGGGTTCGGGAGGCATCAGCATCGGATGCAGCCGTCGATGGTGAGTTTCAACAATTCGACAATTCTTAAATGTACTTTTCTTTTTTATCGATTGATTTCTTAACAATAATTATAAAAAGCAACGAAATAATTACAATAAAAAAAATTGATTAAATTTCTTGATTTTAGTTAAATATTTTTTGTATGTTGATTATTATATATATATATATATATATATATATATAGGGACTGTTTATTTTGAAATTTTATAAGACCATTTTTTGTAGTTTCGAGAAAATGAAAGGTTTGCATCTATTGTCAATTAAAAAGAAAATATTGATTAATTATTTCAAGTTTTTATCAATTTATCAGTATGTAAATTAATTATATAAATTTATTTTAGGCGAATATAACTAAATATCACTAAAATAATGTATATATAAATTAATATATACTATTTCATTTAGCGATCAATTTTAAATTTAATAAAACATTGTGGCATTTTTTAAAATAGTAATTATTAATTCATTATTATAAAATTTTACAGAAAATTATGTATAAATTATATATTACTCCTTTTTTTAAAAAAATGGACTTACACTACTTTCAAAAAAAACGGTCAATATATTAATTAATTATTTAATTTTAATCAAATTTATACATTAGAGCAGGTTTGATTTTAATTAAGTATATTCAACTAAACCATTTCTTGTACTTTTGGTGATATAAAGTTTTTATATAATCCAATAATTAAATTTTTATCTATTATTTCATTTTAAAAATACCAATTAACAAATATAAATAATTAAATCTTTAGATTTTTTTTTTTTTTGAAATTACAAAAAAAAAACTATTTAAGTATTTTTACTTTTATAGTAAATTAATGTGTTTTTTCTGGATTTATAAGAAAAATCTTGATTTTAAAATGGAGGGGTCTTACTCTCCACCATCTCAATGCCCATGACATTGGATAAGTTTTTTTTCATGTAATATTAGTAGTTTGTAAACAAACAAAAAGTTGGGAAATCTTTGTTATTTACTATTTAATGTCAAAACATAATTTATAATTATATATGAAAAGTTGAATTTTTAATTAAATCTTTTAACTTAATCGTGACCAATTGTGTCTGATTGAAAAATAATAATATATTATATAATGAAATATAAAAATGAGATGTATGACTAAATTATAGATAGATATTAATAAACAAAAATTATAAATAAATTATTCAAAAATGTTTATATTAGATTAAATCCAAGATTTGATTATCTAATATATGATTTTTTAATACATAAATAAATATATTAATGTAAAATATATTTATATAATGAATTTTTAAAATACCTGTATTATTGATGTGATTATTATTAAAATAATAATTTGTATATTGAGATTAACCAAACACAAAAAAGTCGACAATTTAAAATAAACTTCTGAATTTTGATATTATATATATATATAAATATTTTGGAGCGATAATAGAGGATAACTCATATTCTTATAATTATTTCTGTATAATTAATCAAATAAATGAAAATTGTTTTATATTTTTATTATTTTATTCTTTTTAGTGAAATTTTAATTGAATAAATTTATTTAATATAACAAGAGAAATAGAAATGATGTTATACGAAAATTTGCAAATATGAATAGAACAAAAGGAAATTAATTAGTTAATGGACATAAAATTATTAGTTTAATTTGCCTTTTAAAATAATAAAAATTAATAAATTTGTTCTTGTCAATAGTTATCCATCAGATGGCGTGAATGAAAATTAAAATATTAAATTAATGTTTAATTACATTAAAATTAATTAATTATATTTCAATTATATTTCTTTTATACCTTCTAGGGATCCATTGAAATATCGATAAAAATTTTCAAAAGTCCATCTTGTTGATGAAAAATCGATTTCAATTTGTCATAAGAGCGAACAGACAGCCAGAAAGACATGAAGTGAAGTTGATAAAAACGTTATAAAAAACCCTAGTAATGTCGCTAGACCTTTGTTCATTACTGTTAAGACAGGTGCTAATCAAAACAATAGAAGCGGAAAACCTCTCACAATCATCACAAATTCTTCTATGCACCAAAATATATAATATGTCAAAATTTAGCAAATATCCCTTGGTATAGATAATACAAAAGTTAAAGGAAAATTACACACACACATACATACACTTTTTTTCTCCCCTTCTCCTCTCCCTCAGAAAAACAATACTTAATCATTTTTTTAATGAAATAAAAATAAATGAATTCAATAATGGAATTTTTTGTTTTATTATATAAGAAATATAATAATATTATATATCTTATATATATATAATATATTTAATATAATGACATATTAAATTCACCTTAGGACAAAACAAAACAAGTACTTATTAATATTTTTTTTTAAATTGTTTACAATTAAGCAAGATATAGTAAAATGTTTTTATCGAACTAATAAATTATAGTACTTTAATAGTAATCATAAAATTAAATATTTGATTAAAAAGAATCAAAACAACAACATTATAATTAATTTATTTGATTATAATATGAGTTTCAATTAAAATTTATTAAAAGAAACACTTTATATACAAGAAATTCCTATATTCAGTTATTATTATACTTCTATTTTTCAATAAAAACATTAACTGGTGTTTTGAATTTTATAGTAATTTAATTTATGTTGATATCACATTTTAATATATTCTCTAATTTTTTTTATAGATATAAAATTGATCAATTTAAATAAAATAAATATTTAATTATAAATTAATCAAATTATTTATCAATAAAAAATATTTTATTCTTATACTTCTAATTTACTGAAAAATTGTTTGAAAATATATATTTTTTTAATGTAAAAAGTTATGTACATAACTGATCTTTTTATGCATACATATAAACTGACACTAATAATATTAATATAAACATTTTATATAAATCATTTGAAATTGGAAACTAAAGTAAATTCAGGGTGATTTAATTCTGACTAAAATAATAGTATAATGGAAATACAATATAATTAAAATATTTATATTGCTTTTAACCAGAAATTTTTCCTTCGCTGTTTAAATTACAAACAACATTTCTCACAAACAAGTACTTTGGTTTCTTGATAACTAAAATTAACTGGACAACTAATTAATATTAATTAATTAATATTCTTACAAATATATAATAAGTTGAATTTTCATTTAAATTTTTGTTGTTAATTAGAATAGTTTTTGCATAAGTATTGTTTTTATTAGAAAATATTTTTAAATCATTTAATAAAATTGAATTCGTATTTTTACAAATATTATATTTCTTTATTTTATTTCTATATAAATAAATAATTCCTATTTGTGTGTGTGGGTGGGCGATTCTACTATACTAATTTCTGAGGAAGAAAATAAGCAATTTTAAATGATTTCAAATAATAATTAAATACTATAGAATTTATATAATTGAAAATCATAATTTAATAAAAAGAAAATTAAATCATAAATACAGCACACACCCAATATTTGTTATCTCACGCAAAATAAACATGTTTATCTACTTGTTAATTTACATAGTATTTTACATTTATGTCACAAAAACTACCCTCACTCCCTCCCATACAATTTTTAATAGTTATACTTAATATAAAATTGTTTTAATTTTAACTAAGTTAGGCCAAGTAGAAGCTAGAGGGTTCACTTATATTACTCACCAAAATATTATTGTAGAAATATAATAAATAAATATCTTAGTTAATAAATAAATATCAAAATTCTATTATCAATTTTTTTTATTTTTAATTCCAAGAAATATATTTAATTATTTAATAGATGACTTATAAGACGATCTTCACTAAGGAGAGGGGACAGTTATAGACTTTTCTCAATAGACGCTTCTCAATTCGGCTCCACAGTGTTCCTGAATTGATTGGATTTTTTTTTCCTTTTTAAACTATCTTTAGTTCTCTTTAATCAGATATATATTTTTGACTTGGATAGTATAGTTTTTGTTATTATATGATTTCTCTATATAGCGAACAATTGCTACATGATTTATTCTAGATTAGGATTTGTAAAAGAGAATTTAATACGAAATTTTTTTAGTAGAATAGAAATATAATTAAGAAATTTTAAATTTAATTGTTAAAAAAAGTTTAATAAATATGATTCATCATATACAATCATCATCATTTAATCTAGTATGATTAAATTGGCATATCTGATATAGTATCATACTTGATGATTCAAAGTTGCACTTTTGTGATATTTATTTAAAATCTCTTTTTTTTTTTTTGATTTCTTCGAAGGCCGTTATTTCATTGAAAAAAAATATGAAGCATTTCTGGTTGTTTCTCGCTCCATTGGCCTCCATCCTTTCGCTGGTCTGCTCTCGACACCCAATCAAAGAGGTAAGGCCTTCTTTATATTCATTTTTAATATTTCACAATGAACAAACTCACTTATTATTGGATTGTTCAAATTAAGTCAAATATTTATATTTATGTTTAATTATGAAACTGGATCGACAGAAAAAATAATAATTAAGGTGTGTTTTAAAATTTCAAATTAATTTGTTTATTAATAAATCCAATTAGATTGAATATTTTTTTAAACATTTATAGAAAAAAAAAGAATTTCTATACTGAAGTATAAAAATATGGTGTTTGATTATATTATACATTATATATAATATGTATATGTAACCACTAAATTTAATGTAACTTTTAAGGAGGGCTTACATATAAAATTAATATTTCGAAAACCTACCTTTAGCCAAATTAGTATATTATAGTAATTTATGAACTTATCCTAAAATCAAATGTTTTAAACTTATAATATTTTAAGGATCAGGTACAATGTAAAAAAATAATTATTGTATTTTACATTGTTATCTTTACACGAATCTATCTCTGAGGCTCTAAAGACTTTGAAAGATCTTGGCCGCAGGAACCACACTCCTCCAAGTGTCCCTAAACTGAGCCATAACCGTCCAACTCCTACTTTCTCCCATCTCTCTCACTTCCCTTCCTACAAAGTCCTTGGTCTTCTAAGCGGACGTTTCCCAATCGGTCTCCCCACCAATATATTTTTCGCCATACTTTTCTCTCCCATTCTAGCCACGTGTCCTGCCCAATCTTTGCACAAAACAAATACATAAATGAATTTATAATTATAAAATTCTAAAATAAAATAACAATGAGATAAAGAAATAAAATTACATTTGATTTTTAACTTTATACTTAATATTATTAACCGCTATCCTGAAAATTATAGATAAATAAATTGAAATGATATAGAAAATGGAAAATACCAACATTTTTTTGTAAAGTATAAACTTAGTTCATAGAATAACACGTTCAATAACAACGAAAACAACATTTTTAATAATAGTTAATAATTTATATAATATTTAAATATCTAATAAAAAGTCTTTAAATGTAAAATAGTTTTTCTTTCAAGAAATTTAGTTTTTACATCATCAGAAAGATGTAAACACATAATTTTGAAAAAAATATAATTTGTTTTATATTGTATAAAGAAAATCAAAAATTCATAATTGAAAAAAATTATATATAATACAAATTCAAATCGAGTTAATGAAGCATTAGAAATTACTATAGCTATTCAGAATTAATTTAAATTTTATAGGTACATATCATTTAATTCACTAAAGTTAAGTAAGTAAATAAAAAGTAATTATTCAGGTAAACTTATTTTCGTGTATTTGGATACTTTACCAGTGGGTTCCTTTTGCATTCCAAATAAACTTTTCTTATGAAATTTTTCCCAGCATCTTATAGTTTTCGAGATAAAAATTATTAAAATAAAGATTTTTTAAGTTTGACATATTAGTATTATGAATGTCGAAATGTGCCTTTAAGTAATGTTTTATTGACTAATTCACTATTTATTCACTTATTCCCTAATTTATAAAAACCGAAAATTAGGGTCGCGCTCTGGTGGTCAATTGATAAAACATGGTAGCTAAATAGAATATCAATGGATTTATATGCAAATTTTTGTATTGGTTTTATCCTCGGGAAAAATCATCCTCATTAGTATTTTCTTAATTTAAAATTATATGACGTCATCCATCCCTTCATGATGTCACAGCCATCGCCTCCTTATATATCTATATATATAAAAGGCAATGTCTGTGTGTCTGTGTGTTTGTCTGTCTGTCAAATACTCAAAAACTACCCGTCCGATTACGGTGAAACTTTCAGGGATTGTTGTGGGCATCCCAGGGAAGGTTTTAGTGTAGTTAAATCCAAAATTAATTTATCCAAAATTAATTTAATTAGTAATATTTTGGTAAAAGTCTGTAGTGTCACAAAACTATCGACAGATGGCGCTACATATAAACTTAAACATTCAAATATTTTTAATTTTTTTTAAACTTAATATTTCTAACTTTGTATTACAATACAATAATGAGACGAAATTGTTGTGTGTTAAATTAGATTTTATAAATTGAAAACCATTAGTTATACTCTTAAGTTATTTAGTTTTATTGATCACATATCTGGAAAAAATCAACTTCATTAGTTTTTTTTAATTTAAATGTATATGTGACGTCACAGTTACCGCCTTTTCTTAAAATAAAATTAAAAATATTTATATTATAATTATATATATGTAAAATAATAATTATATTATTTTAATATTCCTATAAGTGAAATGAATTATTTATAAGTAATTAATATTATTAATTGGTATTAATAAATAAATAATATTAATTATATTAACTTAATATTTCTAACTTTGTATTACAATAATGAGACGGAATTGTTCTGTGTTAAAGAATTGTTGACTATAAAAACCAATTTGTTTTTAGGTAAGAATTTATTATTCTATTTATTGTAATTATTTAAAATTTTTTTTTAGCAAACAAATCTGTCTATAGTCCATTTGATTAAACCTACCATCTTATATATAGATTGTCGTGTATAAGATATTAGGGGTGAGGTATTTTATAAGAAAAATTGGGTTAAAAATAAGTTTAATTAATTGGTAGCACTCTGGATTGAATCTATATATATAAAAGGGAATGTCTGTCTGTCTGTCTGTCTGTCAAATACTCAAAAACTACCCGTCCGATTACGGTGAAACTTTCAGGGATTGTTGTGGGCATCCCAGGGAAGGTTTTAATCTATCTATATATATAAAAGGCAATGTCTGTGTGTCTGTCTGTGTTATTGTTTTGTGTTTTATCTATCTATCTATCTATCTATCTATCTATGTAAAATAAAGAACAAACAGAAATAAGAAAATAAATTTTAATTAATATAATTTATAAAAAAAAATAATGTTCATAAACTTAGAATATTAATTATTTAATTAATTAAAATCTACTTAAATAAATGCAAAGAGCCACAAATATATTAGTAAATATATAAATAATAATATGAAATAGTCAATAAAAATCTTACTTATTATACTAGGAAAATTTGTTGTTGCTTAAATTAAAATATATTTTCCAAGAAAACAAATATATATCTTATCTACTTATACTGATTGAAACAAAATGGATGAAAACCTTTTACATACAGACTTTCAACCAAATACCATTCGGGGGTACAGGGGGCGGAGCCCCCGTCTAGGTGTGAAGAGCGCCTGGAAGGCGCTCGGAGCAGCTAGTTATAAATAAAATAAAATTAAAAATATTTATTTTATATCCATATCTGTTTATTGCATTTGAAATTGTTTCTCTAGATGGAAATTAATTTATTTCAAACCGTCGGTCAGTTCTGTGCATGGCTACAGGTCAACTTATTAACAATAATTTCATCTGGAAAAAGAAGGATAGTTGTTGCTAGCTCAGACAATCAAACCTTATAAACTTAATTAAGGAATGTTTGCTCATAATTTAATCAACGATATTTCTTGTTAAGAAAATAAACTTTTTATCCAACGTCTCATACAATGTTTCATTCCACAATTTGCTTGTTGAAAGGGTAGAATGCATCTGACAGTAGTTAATCTACTTGGAAACACAAAATGGAAATTAAAATTTACTTTGCCATAAGTTTTAATTAATTATAAATAAAATTATATTTTTAGTAAGAGCATTTTTATTTTTGTAAAATTCATTTAATTATAATTATTATAATATATTAAACAAAAATGTAATATAATTGTTTATAATAAAAGTATTTTCTTAAAAAAACTAATTGTAGAACTATAATATAATATAATATATGCCGAAGAAGTTTATAAAAGAATTATATATTTTATTTTGAAAATATATTTACAAAAGAACCGATCGATTCTTGTAGGTACTTTCTACAAAGTTTCATCTAATTCGATCAGGTGTTGAAATTACTGAAAAAAATTTTATCAATAAATGTAAAAATAATTTGTAAGTAAATTCACTACTTTCGATTTGTCTAGCATCTAATATGCTCTATTCACTTTAACAGATCAATAATATATGATTAATATAAAATTAATATGCTGAAATTATATCAAAATATTGAACATACATTTTATTTTTAAAATATTGGATATAAAATATTGATCTTGATATTCCACTTAATAGCTTCTATTAAGCTATTGGTTGTAAATATTAAAGAAAAATGATCTGTCATATTGGATATTGTATATAATCGTAGTAGTTAGTTTATAAATAAACTGTTTGATATAAAAATGATGATGAGAAAAAATATTTAAACTAAAAAAATAAAATAAACACACATAAATGGATCCTTTGAATATGATTATTTATGTAAATAAATAATAAATTACCGGATTTATAAAGCACAACAAATTACTGATTATTTTAGATTATTTTATTATATTATTATATTTTAATTATTTAAGAAAATATCTAGTTATATTACAAACCATCTTCTAGAAATTAATTAACCAAACGAATTTATTTTTATCATAGTTATTATTTTCGTTATATTTATTTTCTTTTCTCTATTCTTCATAGCCAAGATAAATTATACGATAAATATACTTTCTAATATTTAAATATTTTAGAAGAAATAAAGTATAAATTTGTATTCGAATCAAACAGTTTAGGCAAATGGAAAAATTAGTTGTAAGGTTAAACCGAGGAATATATAGCATGATTCGGGATTTTACCAAATCTCGAATACTAATAACTATTATAAAATTATTAGTGTTAATGGTATCTCTCTCATAAGAACTTCAAAACAAATCCTCCTTACACGACGGTTTGGTTATAAATAAGATAGACACGCTCGATCTGGAGATTTAGAAAACGCGCCATATTCCTAACCGCGCCGTATCCCTCGTTTTTGCCTTATATGTAATTGGTTAAAATGATCTAAATAAGTAATTAAAATAATGTAAATATTGTAAATAAAAAGAAAGTAATTAAAATAGAAAAAAAATGTTGCATGATAACTAATTACATATAATAGTCAGTATAATAATATAATAGATCATATTATAAATTCTTAGTTTCTCAATAATATTAAAGAAAAAAATGTAAAAAAAATAAACTAATTTTATTTTTCAAAACAATGAAAATAAAAAATAAATTACTAAAAGTATTCGAACACAATGCACAAATAATACAAATCTTAGGTGAGCAATATTCTTCCTGATTGTAAAGTTTTTTTTTTTATTATTGATAAATTAATTCATAAAATCAAAATAACTTTTTTCAGTAACGAAAATTAATGATAGAAGTTCAAAAATTTTTTAAAAATATAAATTCATTCTTTAGAAAATATAAATTTTTACTAGGTAAATAGGTTTATTTTATCAATGGGCTACTTCAAACCAATTGAGTCACAGACCTTGGTTAAATTATTAAGTGGAACACTATTTCAAGAGTAGATTAGTAATTTTCGAAAACGGAGACAGATTATTAATTAAGAATTTAATTCAATTTTATTTTGATTTATTTCGTTTTCTGATGTCAAAGGAGAAAATCTAATTAAGTAATATGCAAATGGTCCAAACATATGAAAATTAACTCGTTTTGAACACAGTTAATTAATCATTTCAATAAAAGAAAAATGATCATATTAATAATCAGAATAATAATAATAAAATACGGAAGTCGTTTATAATTATATTTTACTATTTTACTTAAACTTTGAATCAAGAATGAAAAATTACAATCATCTGAAAAATATGTTTTAAATTTTATTTTTTTATTTTTCATTCTTGATTCAAAGTTTAAGTACAATAGAAAAATATAATTATAAACGACTTCCGTATTTTATTATTATTATTCTGATTATTAATATGATCATTTTTCTTTTATTATATAAATATATATATATATATGTATATATAAGAGATATTATATATAAAAATGCAACCATTACAATGATTGTTCACAAGTTTTTCCCATTAAAAAACAATGTTTAATCAAGACGCGATATTCCTGTTTTTCCATTTTTCTATTGAACAATCCCAGGACTTTTCAGCCCATGTAGTATATATATATCATAAATTATTTATTTTAACAATAAAAATAATAGGAAATATTAATTTAATTGCAATGAATTTATTTAAATAGATAATAACAAATTATCTAGTATCTTATATTTAGTCAATATAAGGAATCTTAGATATAAATACTTAAATATATAACATGTATTTCAAATATCAATTTATGTATTTATTAAATGTAAATAGAAATTAAGTGAATAGTAAAATTATATTAAATATTTACTATTTATTACTTATATACAAAAGTTATAATAATATAAAGGATTGGTTAATTAATTGAATTAATTACCTTGATTAATGTTTGTCTTGAGTTAGTCGACTCTTTTCCTCTCTCTCTCTCTTTATCTCATTCTTTTTCTCTACATGCCGATTTGACAGTTGGTTTGATGATGAACTAAAAAATTGATTAAAAATAAAAAAAAGGAATTATTATCATTAATAAAAAAATAGGAGTAATATTTATATTTTATAACACTCAATTTAGTTATTTTTTTATTAATAATATTATTTTAAATTATTATATAATAATTATGAGAGATATATTCGAGGATAATTAGTTTATATAATGGTATATTAAGACATTTTAAATAATTAATATATCAAAACAATTATTTTTAAAATAATTTATAATCGAGTGACCTTTACTTAAATTTAGCGAAAAATTGGATTTTTTTTTATAAATAAAATAATAAAGTAATTTGAGAATTGAATTAAAATTTTGGTAATTGTTTACAAAACGGGAAGCTTTAGGGATTTGGATGAAATTTTGGCAGTGAATTCCTTTTCTAATTCCAAAGAAACTTTCCTTAGACAATATTTCTCGGACTCTTCTAGTTTACGAGATAAAAATTATTAAAGTTTGACAGCTAAACTAGTTATGAATGAACAGCCATTTAATAATGTTTTATTGACTAATTCACTAATTATTCACTTATTCTCGGTTTTTTCGGTTCGGTTTGGATGTAGAAAAATGATTTAATCAATTATTTTTTTAAATTTCATATATCCAAATCGAACTGAAAAAACCCCCCCAGAAAATTAGTGGAGTCCTCTGCTGGTCAAATGAATATAACATGGTATCTAAATAGAATAGAATAGAATATCAATGGATTTATAAGAGAATTTTAATAATATTATTTCGTATACTATCTTATAAGAAAAGTTTCTTTTCTATTAAACAACGAACCCACAGGTATACTTTACCTAAAGTATGATCCAAATCTCTGAACCTTCCCGTTTTGTAAATAATTACCAAATTTTTCCCTTAATTTTATTACTAAATTTGGGGTTTTTTAATTTTATTCCTATTCAATTCTTATCAATTTATTTAATTTTATTGAACATTATTTAGACTTCAATTAATAATGTTTAATACTTTTGAGTGGTATTAAAAATAATAAGATTTTTTAAAATTATGATATACATTTTTTTGTATATTTTAAATAGATTCTAATTCAACTTGATTATTCATATATTCATTTATATTTATAGAAAGATATAAAAAAAAAATTGACTTTAATGATTGATTTGTCCTATTTAAATAAAGTTCATAATTATATACTTTTTATATATTCCAGAATTTAAATTTAAAAAAAATAATTGTATCTTTCAAAGAAAAGAATAGAAAAAAAATAAATAAATTTCCGGGTGGATGATAAAAAAAAATATTATTGGATCACAAAAAATAAAAACAACATAAGTGTTATAAAAAGCACCTAACATAATGGGATATTGACTTTTAAATCAGCTAAGATTACCGCTATAATTATTATATATTTAGTCTATTAATAATAAAATGGACAATTATAGGTCATTATTCAAAAGTTATGTCTTGTTATAGGATTAGATTACGACAGGAAACCACCGATCCATTTGCATTGTTAATATGCTAAATCAGTCCGCTCATTCAATCAATTCATTGGAGTAAAAAAAAAAATAAAAAATAAAAGATAAATCCCTGTCATTAAGTCCATCCTTTGTTTATGTTCTTATGATTGTTTTTTATTCTTTTTCTAAATATTATTTTATCTTTCCATACTTTTGGTTAGAAAATATAAAAGATAAATAAATGGTGCTTTGCCAGAAACGAACATTTCCGCATGATATCTGGCAGAATTGATGACGGGAGGGCGGTTTATCTCGCTTCAACAAATCAATGTTTTAATTTGTTTGCAAGCATCACTCTGTTCCTGTTTAGCCAGATGGACAGAAGACTGTTTTCAATTAGTCATGCATGTCTCATCGTCATTTCATGTGGAAGTCAGCAGTAAGTGGCTTAACATAGTCGTCTCGTAAATATGCCATATTTCGAGTGGTTCGTCTTCAAAGAACTGCCGACCAGACTTCGAATTCAATGGATAGTATTCCATTGTCTGAATGGAGTTTCCTCTTTGCTTTCATAACTCAGTAATTGAATATCAACAATCCTTTGGAATGGATGTAACGCTACAGTTCTTATTAGGTCAACGCATTTTAGATAAGGCCCAATCAAAAGGTTAAACGCGTTTCAATTCATTGCTTGATTGGACATTAATTGAGATGTCTTAAGCATATTTAGATACCCCAATTCATTGATTCATGGTACGAAATAGGAAACTTAGAAAGAAGCTTCTTGCAACTTCTTCTCCCATTGAGATGATGATGATGATGATGATTAATCGTTCATTGATCGGAATCGAACCAGACCTCCGCCCACCACTTCCGCTCCTGTCTTCAAGTCATTTATCTTTGAAAAATGAATCAATACAGAAGCATTATTTGAATATTGGAAATGGAATTTTATTTCCAGGAATGGTTTCCAGTTGCTGGGCGATTCAACATTTCATCATCGAGAAGTGCTTCCCACGGCGACGCCTTTTCAACAATAACCAAGCCAGGTGAATGAGTTACGAACAAAAAAAAAAAAAAAAATAAAATAAAATAAAATAAAATAATTGATTCTATAAAATTTATGCAATTTTTTGGATATATTTATAAAAGAATTTATGATCAATTTTAAATTTCACTTATAATCGACAGATTTTTAATTTTAACCAAAAAGGCAGTTAGTGATTAATTAGAACTCAATAAAAAAAAATTTAGTGATCTATATAATTAGCAATTAAAATATAACTTTTCTCATTAAGTATACTGGTGCTTTTTTCATCTTGTACAATTTTTTCTTTACATAAAAATTAACAAGTTGAGATTATCTAATAGTTAACTAATAAATATATTTTAATAAACAATATTTATTTAACATTTATGATTAAAAATATAGAAAATTAGCTGAGTCAATAATATTGTTTTCTTATATAGCATAAAAATATAATACCATTATATTATCGATGCTATTCACGAATCAATTGATTCTTATTCAAATTATTACATTACACTATTCACAATCTCTTACATAGTTACCTTATGGAAATATTTTTTTCATTAAATTTATTTGAAAATAAAATTAAAAGTTATAATCCCGATTTTGTCCAAAAACCATTTTTTAAGCAATTATTCTTTATCTTTAGTTAAATCTGAAATAAAATTATTAGGATCAATAATAGAAGAGATAAACATTATTACTATAGAAATTACCATCTTCAATGTAGATTCTACATCCATATTTTTCAAGTTAATAAATTATAATAAGAGACTATAATTATTTATTTATATATATATGCAAGGGTGATTCAATAAGTAAAGAGACAAATGGCTATAGCTCAAAAACGGTTTATTTGATTCTTATAAAATTCAGGCTATTTTTCAACATAATCACCCTCACATTTAAGCACTTGTCCCATCTATCTTGCAGCTTCCTAATTCTCTTGGAGAAGAATTATTTCGATTTACCCCGAAGCCACTTTTTCACCGCTTCCTTAACTTCCTCATTGTTAGCAAATCTTTTTCCTCGTAGCACGTCATCCAAACAGGTTAAGATCAGATGGGGCGAGGTCAGGACTGTAGGCGGGATGTGGTAAGAACCTCCTAACCAAATTTTTGAAGCTTATCACGAGTTAACTTAGGAAGCTACAAGAAAGATGGGTTAAGGGTAATTCTGTGGGGGTGATTATAGCCTCAATTTTGTAAAAATCAAATAAACCATTATTGAGCTACATCCATTTGTCTCTTTTCTTATTGAATGGCCCTCGTATATTCTTATATTTTTCAATCATTATATAATATAAATGATTGCGTATTTTATTCTTTATTATAATTAGTCATTGAAGGAATTCCAAACAAAAATAAGAAAAAGTTTAGTAAATGACGCGCGAGATGTTAAAATACCACCGTATTTCATTTAATTTAAAATCTAAATCGAAATTTCTTTTTGACAAAAAAAGATATTAATATTCTAATCCTATAATCTAATTCAAAATAGAAGCAAAATCCTATATTTTCCATATTATAATTATTTACTTTATTTATGTTTATTTTACAAAATATTTATTTTAAGGTAGATATTCGATTGGCAAAAGAATGTCAACATAATTATTAAAATTGCATAACAAAATCGATATTTGCACAACATGATGAATTAAATTAAAATCAATATTATCATTGACTTGTTTTAATAATTTTGATTGATTAAAAAAAATATTGAAATTTATTTATAATTTCACTATTTAGTTTTACTATTAAATAGATTAGTTAATTTTTGTAAATAAGTTTATAGTCAAACTAATAATCTTCATAAAAATATAAATTAATAAGCATTAATATATATAGGCCAGATGTGGGGGTTTTAACCGGTACAAGTCCGGCACTACTCTGCTGAATAACACCACAACAGTAGAATGTCCATGAGAATTTCCTCTAATGAAAAAAAAAGTTCTTCGAGATTTGTAATGTAAATCTATTTATAGCAAGCCCATTCTAGTTTTATTAAAATATTTGATTATTACTTTTGAAGTAATTCATCATGTTTTATTAAACCCTTTAAATTTGTATATTCATACACATATTATTGAATTTTTAATGAAAATCTTTTAATTTAAGTATCTAAATTTATTTCTTTTAATATATTTATTCTATAAGAAAAATATTTTACACATATAAGATATATTTCATAAATATTAAGAGTCTTCATTCTCTAAAATAACTAAATACGTACAAAATAATAAATTTTTTTAAGAATATGTTTCAGTTCTCTTTCACTTCCTCTTTAATTTAATTTTTTTTTTAATTTTGATTTATATTAATTAATAATACTCTTTTTGAATAGAATAGAATATTAAAAATAAAGCTAATTTTAATTTAATTCTAAAATGTTGGTATAAGAATTATAAAATCGATGATACAATATATAAGCATTTACGTGTATCTATAATATATTTCAGCTTAAAATATTATCTATTATTAAATTAATATTTATATTTATATATAATATAACTAATTTTCATTCAATTTTAATTTAAATAATGTTATAGTTATTTGGAGTCAATGCAAAAAAAATGAGCAGAGTCGAAGATTCGTCAAATGTTTTTCACATTCAAAATGTGGTTTTAGTAAACCAATTAAGGTACAAATAAATTAACAACTAATTACAATATATTATTTTAATTTATATTTTTTTTTTAATTATTATTATTTATAAATTATACTTTTTAATTTAATATTATTTTTAAATATTTCTAATCATGAAGACATATATATATATATATATAAATATACAAGGTGACTAGGACCATAAAAACAAAACAGGTTACAAATTTAAATTTAAATTTTATTTCAGATTATTCAAAATACATCCCTTCCTTATTGATATATCTTTCAAATCTTTTGTAAAATGAATTAAAGCATAAATAAATAGTAGTCATTCTTTAGGGCCGCGGGTACGTAATTCTAGATTTCTTCCACCGATGAAAAACGCTCTCTCTTCATGGCCATTTTTAGTTTAATGAATAGCCAAAAGTCAGCTGGGGCTAGATCAGGGAAATAGGGAGGATGGGCGATAAGAACAACGCCAAAAACTCGGTCACAATTAGGCACTTGTGTGCAGGAGCGTTGTCATGCAATAGCCTCCATGAGCCTTGCTCAGGGCGAATTCGAGCGATTCTCTTCAGCAAACGATCTAAGGCCCGATTCACACACAAGTGGCGTATAGCACTGGCGTGGTTCTGGCGTGGAACAGGTTTGTAATGTAATTGCATTAGCTTATGACTCAATACCCACAGATATGGCGTGTTGGAGGCGTAGAAAATGGCACGAAGACCACTCCGCTCCGACTCCACCGGTGGCTCGTAGGGACTGGCACGCCACTTCTAGACCATTTGGAGTGGTCTTCGTGCCATTTTCCTCGCCTCCAACACGCCATACGCCATATCTGTGGGTATTGAGTCATAAGCTAATGCAATTACATTAACAAACCTGTTCCACGCCAGAACCACGCCAGTGCGATACGCCACTTGTGTGTGAATCGGGCCTAAGACCTTTAAATAGTATTCTCCATTGACCGTGCTTCTGTGGTGGTTTTTCCAAGCTTGAAACAGAATTTGATGTTAGCGCTAATTTGGAGTGTAGGATTTATGGTTTCTTTGTGACGAGGTAGGAAAAATCTGAAAAATCTGAAAAAATTGGATTTCTGAAAAAGTATCAACAGTAGAAAACTGATTTTTTTTTTGGTTATTGAGGGTTCGTATACCTATTTAGGCCTAATTATGTTTTGATATCTTAGGTGTAGCGCCGTGAAAAAGAGTTACAGCACCAGTCACCTTGGTTATTGTCCACACCGTGGATATATATATATATATATATATGTGTAAAACTTAAAAATATAATTCTTACTCGTTTTAATTAAATTAATTAATTTTAAATATTTTAAATTTTTTACTTTCATTTATTTATTTCTTTTTTTCTAAATATGACTATTCTTATTATCTGTCTAGACATATTTGAAAAATTATTTAATTAATAAAAAAAAGTCAGCCATGTTTGAATGTTGTCTTTATGTTTGTGGCAATAGCAATATCGTTATTGCGAGAATAAGAAGAAAAAACCTGGCCTCCGTAATCAACAAGAAGTAACCGTTGATGTTGAAACTGCGTATAATCCCTGGAGTGAATGGGCGCCTTGCTCCGCTCAATGCACCACGAAGCGAGTACGGTAATTATTACATTCAATTACTTACTTATTCTTTTTTTTACAAACACTGAAACGCCGACCTCTATTATATATATTATATATTTACAAGTTAAAAGATTTTTAATTAAAATTATCAACCTTAACATAATCTTTTTATTATTTATATTTGAAAAAATCTGGAGTGTCTCCACTACACTATCTCTCAAATTGGATTGGATTAATTAACATATATTATATTAAAATTAAATTTAATTAATTAAATTATAAATTAATATAGTATAGTAAAAGAATGTACTACATGATGGTAAAACTCTTTTGTGATAGCAGCGCCATCGGGTGGTGAGGATAAATACTTGTTGAATGACCATCGTACACACACACATACACACACATACACACACATTTTTCTCAACCTTAGTGAAAATGACTCAGGGACCTTCAAAACGTATAAAATATCAAAATCTCTACATCGGAATTTTCTGGCGAGATAGTAAAAAATAATTTAAAAAAAAATATATAATGAAAAGGTTAATAAAAAAAAATCAATTTTTTATATTTAAGGAATAATAAATAAATGTTTGGATTGATTTTTAGGAGATGTAAGCCAACAAAGATAGCCTCACGTCGATGTGGTAAAAAAAGGGTTCTTCGGCAGAGTGCCTATTGCTATGTGGGTGGTGGAATTTGTCACGAACTGATCTCGAATTTACTACAAATGCAATTAAATGATCAATCTTTTGATGTTCATCTCTCTCCTGTTGAAAATCGTGCGTAAGCGACTTATTTGATACATTTTCTCTTCTTTAATGAGGTTTCTTAAAAAAAAATCACCAATTAAAGTTAAAATTAATCTTATTATTTTTTTATACGTCTAGTTTCTAGTAAATAAATAATTCTATCGAATGTTTGTTCATGACAAATATATCCTTGAGATTAACAGGAGATTCTTTTTAAGTACATTATAAATATTATTTATTTAATACTTATAGTTTATTTAAATTCACTATTATATGTCTTTTAAATATGTACTTTTAATAAAAATATTAATTATTTTTTTTTTATAAAAATTTATATTAATTTCTAGTTATTAAAATAATTTTAAATTAATATATTAAACATTTTTATTTTAAAAATATTATTACACTACTAATTGTAAAAATATAGATATAGGGTGACCCAGCCAGTAGTTGAACCCCTTCCAGTAGTTGAACAAATTACCAAAAATCCGCCAAAATCTCAAGAGGAAACATGCTTGGAACGTGAAATTTTATTTTATTTTTAAGTTGTTATGTTGTCACAACTGAAACACCTATCGTCTGCTGCACGTGACTTAAGTACTCAGAGATATTATTTTTTTTCTCAAATGAAATGCTTGTTTTTGCATTTACGACTAGTCTACTGAAAATACGGTAAGTAAAAGTAATCCACGTGCATCCTAGTCATTTTTAGAGATATTTTTACCGAATTGGTCTTAAATTAAAGCTAAAGGACTACATTTTGAAGCATGATATTAAGGTATAGATATTTTTTATTTTTTAGAGCTCTAAACTGACTGTTCAACTAATGGCACTGTTAAAATGCACAAATTCCAGTAATTGAACAGTGGTGAACGTTGCCCGCCATCGAAGATCACCAGACTGTGAATGTTCAATCCCTTTTATACCTTGAATCCCTCTTCCCCAAGGGTAGGCCTGAAGAATTTAGAAAAGTGCAGGGGAGGAGTGGGAGGGTAATATTGAGGCCCGTGAACTGTTTCAGTTTTGGAAAAGGCTTCGGAGCAAATGTCTTAATGAAACTCAGACAAATGGCCTTTTGTCTGAGTGTATTGAAAAAGAGCCCGAAATTAATCATAATTTTGATGCCTCACCTTCAGCATTGAAGCAACACTTTCAAGACAAACGGACTCGCCTAAAGTAAAGTAAAGTAAAACCAGGAATCTGTATGCAGTAACGGGACTCGACTCCCAAAGCAATTTCGTATCAAAAGTTTAAAAAATTTTAAAAATATTTTTAATTTTGTATCTTATGTGTATATTGCCGATTGGTGTTTGTTTGAAATAAATAAATAAATAAAAATATGTATTATTGTTATTATTATTATTATAATTTAAACATTGAGCAATGTTTGGAATGTGAATCAGCCTTGTATTGTGTTATGAGTGCTCAAGCTATAGGCCTAGATATTTGTTAAGTCGTTTTGGATGTGTACCTAAACTTAAAATAAAAAAAAACTATGAAATAACGGGTGTTCAATTACTGGAATATCGAGCGTTCAAAAACTGGACATGTCTGTTCAACCACTGGGATAAAATCATAAAAAATGTTGTGAATTTTTTTTTGCTTTTTATTTTTCAGTTAAGCACTGTTTAATATTTTTTTTTAATAACTACAATAATAAAGCTTTGTTAAAAATCCAATGGCTTAGTTTTACGGCTAATAGTATAGAACTTACAACAGGATCCGTGGTAAACTGGCTTTATTTGTTCAACTACTGGCTGGGTCACCCTATACTATATTTATTCTTGAACTAGATATTGTCAAATTTAAGTATTGTGGTTTAAAGATTTTTTTAAAGTTATTTGCATGCTGATTTTTAAATATTTTCAAATATTTCTCCAAAAATTAGTTTTATCATTTTTCATTTAATTAATAAACTAAAAAAAGTGTTGATGACATAGTATTAGATTGTTCGGAAAATAATTTCGTATTTTCCGTCAGATAATTTAATTATAATTTTTCGAACGCAACTTCACACTTAAACTGCATAACCATTATATGTTTGGAGAGCTGATATAGCAATGTTTGTATCTAGAAAAAGTTCAATTGAATTTACCCAATATCTTTATGGTTGGTCCTTTTTAAATAAGAGCGCATTAAGCAGCTTTTTCGTCATATTTTACTTTTTCTAAAATAATTATTAAGAATGTAAAAATGCTGTCCAAGCCAGAAAGAAATTAACGGATGTGTATGGAGAAGATGTTTTGACAATCGAAGATACATTACGTACTGGAAGGCCGGTTGAAGCTGAAGGCATTAGTTGATTTTTTGGACGGTAACCTTTACTTCAAATGAAGAGGTTAAAAAATTATCTGAATCAGTTTTTTGCCATCAAATATTTATTCTGTATATGAAAATTGTCTTTCAGTTCTACAAAAAAAAAAAAGAAATTACTTTCCGAACAAGTTGTGAATGGATTTCTAATAAGTTAACCCCTTTACCTAAATCCGTTTCACTGTCCCCCATTATTGTATTTAAGCATATACATATTATATTTATTATTAGTATCTTATATATGTATATACTATATAAATCAATATAATTTTTATTATTAATTATTTAGAGAAACCTTTGACATGTGGGGAGACAGGACCAAGATACCGAATAATTGGCGGACGTCGAGCCTATAAAGGGAAATGGCCGTGGCTAGTGGCCATCATGGATACTGAAGTAAAATGATTTAAATTAAAAAACATTAAACTAAATAAATTAACCCATTTTATAGTTTAACCTGTGATGATTTTAGGGTGTATTTTGTGGTGGCTCTTTAATTAACCAAAGATGGGTCTTGACTGCAGCACATTGTGTTAAAAAAAAACTATATGTGATTTTTGGTGAGCATGATTTATCCAAGGAAGATGAAACTGAAACATTTTTTAAGGTAAAAATCATATAATTTATTTTCTTTCATTATCTCTTATAATAAAATATAATGAATTATTATAATTTATTCTTTATTTTAAATTATAAGTATTAAATAAATAGATAAAATTTTGAATAATATAAAATTTAGAAAATATATTTTCAATTTTAAAATAAAGTGATAAATGAGTAATAATTGGAATAGAGCAGTAGATGGAAGATAAGGGGGGGGGGGGCTGAGCACAAATTTTTCAAAAATTTTATTTATTTTGGCATTTTTTTTTCTACACTATTCTTTTTAGATTTTTTTCCCCTATTTATAAGAAAACAGGAAAAATAAAAAAAAAACTTTGAAAAGCATCTATTAAAAAAATTAATATCACTCACCTATCCCCTATTTTCACACTTTTATATAAGTTTCTATTTTCGACACATATACTTTTGTTTCGTTCAATCAGCAAACAAATTAGAGAGAATATTGATAATAATGCTTAGGTACTAGTATAAATAAATTAATTAGGAAATTGTATCATTGGAAGAAATATTGTTGGTGAATTCATCACATATCACATTAAATAATAAAAAAAAATTAGATAAAGTACATACATCATTAATCGGATAATTAATTAAATTCTGCTTTAATGTCTTTTTAATTATTTTATTTAATTTAAATTTTTTTTTAAAAATAAGATATACTTAACACATTATTATTATCTACATCAAATAATAGGTAGTGAAACCATATTTTCCAATGACTTTTCATATTTAAAAGACGACCCCGATCCTTTCTCCTACAAAAAAAAAAAATAATAATGGTTGTAGAGTTAGATTTAATTTTAAAAAATCAAAATATGTAACCTAATTTGAGTTTTTCTTCATTTGTAATATTAATGCTTTTATTTAATGTACTTTGAATTCAATTTATAAGCTCATAGATTTTGTAGATAATCCTGCCCTCAAACAAAAATGTATTATTATATAGCAGAGGTGGACACAATTGGTGAATTAGAGCCGTATTGAAAAATCAAAAATGTTTAAGATTAAGATTCTACCTTTTTTTAGAACCATATTGAAAAAATGGAAATAAATCGAATTGTGTCATGACTTTAAAATTTTTAATTGAGCCACAATAAACTCGAAAAGAGTCACGGTTATATAGTACAGGCATATCAAACCCGCAGCCCGACAAGATTTTTTCAGATTTAATATTTAGTTATAAGTTTTTTAAAGTGCAATCTATTTTAAAATTAGCTACTTATCAACAAATTCAATCAAATTTTATAAATTTCGTTCATAAGTTCTGTTTCTTCAAAAAATATTTTTTTTTGAAAATTCGACACACGATTTGTGTGAAATACTTGATGTGGTCCATGGTGGTAAACGAGTTTGATATGTTTGATATATATATTAGGATATTTCATTTATTAAGACCATGTTTTAAAAAACAAAATTATGATTATTTATTTATTAATAAATTGAAAACAACTCATCTTAAATACCATTTTAAAATAATTTTTTTTTTAGGTGGATCGAACATTTTCCCATCCCAGATATAATTCTTTCACAGCTGATAATGATATCGCTTTACTTCGTCTTCCCCATGAAGCTACTACACTGATTCCAAATACAGCATCCGTTTGTTTACCACCAACCAACGAGCTACCGCCAATTAACCATCGATGTATGATCGTAGGATGGGGAACTACTGATCGCAACGCAAAGAGAGGTTCAACTTTATTAAGAGAAGCAAAGGTTCATATAAACATAATAAATAAATATATATTTTTATAATGTATAAAATTAAGAAAATTTAATTAGAAAATTAAAATTAATTTTGAAATTAAGTATATTTAATTATTAATAAATTTAAATTTAAACTATTGATAATAATATAAATATATTAATAAAAGATTAATTTAAAGATTAGATTGAAAGCTCACGTTGAAACATTGAATTTATTTGGAAATATAACCTTAAAATTTTTTAATAATCCTCAATTTATTAAAGAAACTGAGAAAAATTGAAAAATAAATAATAATATCAATAGGTTAATGATAAGATAAGCAAAAGTTCATATAAACATAATAAATAAATATACATATATTTTACAAAGTTTAAACATGTTTAAAACTAAAATGTAATTAAAAACACACCTGATATAAGTTAATAAAATTTATATTGAAACTTAAAACCGAGTGTTTTTAATAACTTATTTTTAATCAATTGATTTTATTATTTATTTTTTTCAGTTTCTTTAATAAATTGAAAATTTTTAAAATTTGATTTTAAATTTAAAGTAAAATTTCCAAAGTATAATGAATTTCAATGGTTAAGATCTAAATTCTTTTGACATGCATTGAAATTATGTTTAAATAAATAATTCGTTTTTTACCGACCGACGATAGGAAGGGAAGGTATTGTTTTCACACGAAATTTCAGATGTGGAGATTCTTACATATCTCTGCGAATCATGAATTTTCTTAACAGAAAAAAGTATTTTTAGCATGATGTTTGTCCGTCTGTCCATCTGTCCCTCCGTCCGTCCGCCTGTCCGTCTGTGTCCGTATAGTCGTGTACAGCTTGAACGGCTGAACGGATTTTGATAAAATTTGGCATATTTACTTAGTGTATCAGTAGCACGGATTCATCAACTTTTGGTGTATATCCGGAACCCAGAAGTGGTAGTTTACAAAGTATTAATTTTATATTTATTGTCAGAAAATATTTAACTTAAAATATAGTAGTAATAAATAATTGATTAATTAAACTAAGATAATATAATTTAATCATTTCAATTCAAGTTTTAAAAATATTTTTTTTTTATACTTTATGTATATAATGTTTGGAAATTAATTTATTTCAAATCGTCGGTCGGTTCTGTGCCTGGCCACAGCTCATATTTTCTACCATTCTTTTGAGTTATATAAACTTTTAATAAATAAATCTTGACTTGGAGTAAAGAATAAAGTTCTTTTGAAGATAAAGATTTTTTATTGTTTGTGTTTTTTTTTTCTTAAGGTCCCAGTTGTCCCCTGGTCCATATGTCGAGATGCTTATCGTCACGCCACTATCACGAAGAATATGTTTTGTGCTGGTGATGGCCGAGGAAAATCGGATTCTTGTCAAGGAGATAGCGGGGGTCCTTTACTTTGTTCCCATGAAGGTCGATGGCAAATTCATGGATTGATTAGTTGGGGTGATGGTTGTGCGACAAGAGGTTCCTTTGGAATCTACACCAAAGTTTCCAATTATATTGAATGGATAAATAATACGACGATGAGCTCGAATAGGCAATCGCATCGAAAAAAAAGAAGGCGATATTCTCGAAGACATAATTATTATCGACGGAAAAAAAATTATTAATAAATGAAATCACCAAAAAATAAAATAAGGACTTTTTTACAATAAGCAAAGAGGAAATTATTATTTATACATAATTATTAATAAAAATAATAAAACATTTAAATATATAATAGTTAGTAAATATTAGTATCTATTTATTATAAGATAAATTATTATTAATATTTATTTAAAAAAAAAGTTTATATATATATATCTTTAAAGAAAATTGCTACCTAGATGGAAATAAAATTTTTTTTACAAAGGTAATATAGATATATATATATAATTATAAATCATTATTATATGATTTTTAAGCATATAATATTTGTGTTTTATATATGAATTTGATAATTAATTGATTTAACAAGAAAAATTTCCATGTGCAAACAAAATTAATTTTAATATATTTTATTGTAAATAATATAATAAATTTATATATAATAAATATAATACAGTTTTATTAATAATTTTTTTATAAAATAGAGATAGAATATTGGTTTAAATATTTAATAAGTTTGAAATTTTATATTAATGTATGTAAATTTTAACAAAAAATTTAATTGAATTTTTGTTTTGAATATTATAATTTTTAAGGTATAATTTAAATACAATTTATAAAATTTGCAAGATTAATACAATACTAACTGTAAAATATATATAACAAATCGACTATAATTTCACACTATCTTATCTATCTGAAAGTTATTTTCCTGTAATTTTGGTTGTTTAATTGTGAGTATATAATTGTTAATATATATTTTTGAAAATAATTTAATCACTAAATTATAGAGTTTGTAAAAAACTAACATTAAACAAACAAACTCTCTTTGTAAAATTAATTTTAAAACAAAATCAAACACTGAAATATGTTTAAAATATATACAGCCAAATTATTAAATAATTTAAACAACAGTTTATATATTAAAAAAAAATTTAACTGTTTTTATAATACTTTATAAATTTGGTTGTTAATAAATAAAATAAAATAAAAAAAATTTTGATAAACGCAGATCTTAAAAAAACATAATATAATTTAAATATATAACTTTGTATTAATTAATTAATTATTTTACATCTTTAATATTTTGAATTTCTTTTTATATTACTTCTAATGTGGCTATTTTATTTTGTAATTTAATCCTTTCTTGGTGTTAATATAATTGAAATGGGACTATCAGGTTTGTTTATAAGGAGCGAAGTTACATCCAATTTTGATTTCCCAGCCCATTGAATTTTATATCGTCGAAGTAACTGAAATAAACAAAATAATTATTTATTAATTTGTTAATTTTTGAATTTTATTTATTGTAATGTAACAAGAGTGTTTACGTGAATTATGAAAACAAGCATATTTTGTTCAGCGAATCTCCTTGCAATGCATCCTCGACGTCCATGGCCAAAAGGAAGACTTAAAAAGGGATGATGGTGTCGATAGCTGGGATTATCTTTAAGCCATCTTTCGGGAAGGAAACGATTTGGTTCATCAAAATATTCCGGAAGTCGACAAGATACTTGATTTTGTGTAATAATTATAGTCTTAAAAAAATTCAATAAAAAGAGTTAAACTATTAAGTAATTATTTATTTCTTTTATATTTCATTGCGATTTTTTTTAAATTTCTAAAAATTTCATCTAATTATCTTGTTTTTATCAATGACAAATGTATCTTATTTATATTGATTTATAACAAAAAAAAGTTCCTCCAACCTTAATTTACCTTTCCCTTCATACTTCAACCTGACTCAATTGTTCAACTACAGTTATTCAAAATTATATATCGAAAATCTTAAGTTGATAACGATTGTTTAAATATTGTAACTTAAAACTAATATAGATGAAAATAGGATCAATTACAAAAAACTATAAATTGATTTTGTTTATTTTTTATTTTAAAAGAGGGGAATTAACAATTAATTATATAGCGTAAAGTATACAGTCGTTGGCCCCCTTAAGCAACTCCTAGCAGTCTTGAATGCATATCTGGGTAAATTGCGGAACAATCTGTGTCAAATCAGGTTTGCAGAACTATGAGCATTTTTATGAATAAAACAAATCATTTCTCATGACATTTTCAATAAGCACTTTTTTAAAAAAAAATCCTAAAAAATACAGTTATTGGCCCCCTGTTATAATTATTGGCCTAGGTATTCTATAGTGATTATACAACCTTACAACAATCGATTACATAACCATAGTTAATAGCGCAATTTTGAAAATAAAAATCTCTTATTATTTGTGTTTTAGTGATAGGGGGCCAATAACTGTCTCGGGGCCAACGACTGTATACTTCACCCTATCTCTCTTAAAAGTTCTTCGCCTCAGCAACCACATTTCTCCAAATATCCCTATCCTGTACTACAACCATACAACTTCTATTTTAATCCATTTCTCTTATGTCCCTTCCTAAATTGTCCGCCGACCGCGTCCTTAGCTTTCCGATTGGGAACTTTCCAATCGGTCTTCACACAAATATTTTATTCTCCAGTCTTTCTTCTCCCATTCTCGCCACCTGTTCTGTTTATCACAACCTTCTCGCCTCTAATACTCTGAATGTTACCCGAATGCAAATTCGATTTATCCTTCTCGAATATTATTATCCTTCGTGATGACAGAACCTAAGTATTTAATTTTTTCTACATCTTCAAATTCTAAACAATTAACTATGAGACCCTAAATAAATTAAAAACATAAAATAATTAAATTTATTAAATAATTGAATTTGTATAATTTAATAATATTACATTGCGTTGTATCAGAATCCTACTGAAGATTAAATTATGTAGAAGTAAAAATATGGTTGTTATGATTGTAACAATTTAGAACAGAAATTGCTAATAAAAACTAAAATTCTTAGAAAATATTATATCACTATAACATTGCGGTTATACCCTAATTTTTAATATCTTCATAATGAATTAAGGGGGGCGGACTATCTAATACATCGTTGAATACGAACACAAATTTGTTGGAGTCCGAATAAAAAAATAATAGTCTTAAAGATGTATTAAAAATTAATTAAATTTAAAATAAATAATTTTTAAACTAATGAATGTTTTACAAACAGGAAATTATAAATTGTCTTTTTTAACCGGAAACTTATTTAAATCAATCATTATTTTATTATCTATTAAGTTAAGTATAGCTTAAGAAATAAAAACTATATATTATAGAAAAGAGATTTATTATAATTGTATATTATTATTATTTTAATGCAGTAAGATAACTAGGAGTGAACTAAGAATGCAACATGAATATACATAACATATACTAAAAAATTTTTGAGATTGTTATAACTACAAATTTTAATTTAAAAAAAATACAAATATAAAATTTGTTAACTATTAATTCAAAATTGACAATCTCAAATAAAAATGGTTGGATAAAACGTTTCATAATTATCTTATTAAATTCGTTTCATTTAAATTAAAATAGGGAAAACAATTGAAATTTTTATCCATTGCAAAACAATTGACAACATACTAATCTACATAAAGTTATTCATTTCCTATTAAAAAAAATAATCTACTATGCATTAACTATTTATACAATTTTTAGATAAGTGTATCAAAAAAATATTTATAAAAAAAATACAACTACTAATTTACAAAATTTGATATAAATATTCCATTTGCGATAATTGTTTTACAATGAATAATAATTTACATTTTTTATGGAAATTCAAAGAAAGTCAATCGAACTTACTTTTTTAGGAATAACACATCCAGATAAAGTAGTATCTTCAGGTAGAGTCCTTCCAACCCCTACTGCAATTGGATTTAATCTCAACGACTCTTTGAGGGCTGCCTTTGTGTATGGTGCATGATCTAATGATAGCAAATTTGAGTGAATGCTGGGTAACAATTCCTTGGCCTCTTTTGCAAGTTTTTCTTGGCTGTTTTCATTTGTAGCCAAATGATATAAGAACATGCTAGTAGAATAAGTAGTCTACAAATAAATGATAATATTTTTTTTATACATATTTCAAATATTTAAATTTTTAAAATCCAAAAAAGTTGGTATTATAAAATAATTTATTTTAAAAAATATATATAAAGAAATATGATATTTTTAAGTAAATAAAAATAGTGAATATTGAAAAGTTGGTGGCCGGCAATTTAACTCTTGGTAATTTAAAATATATAGGTAACCCCTTCTACTCTGAATTTTTATAAATTATAAGGCTTCAAATAAAAAAGAATAAAAGCTTGGCGGATAACAATTAAAAGGATTTTCGATAATAGTTTTTTCTTAAATAAATAAATAAATAATTTATAAAATAAAAAATAAATTGAATTACTCTATAATAATAGTAATAGTTATTAGTTATTATTATATCCATATATTCTGTTTTAAATATTATAATATATAATATATAGAATAATAAGAATTTAGAATAAATTAAATTCTGTTAAAGGATAAGTTATAATAGATCAGATAGAAATATACGATATATATGTCAGAAATAAATTTCAGATATAAATAATAATTAATTATCTTATTGTTCATTATACATCACCACTATTAAAATAAAATAGTGATATTTAAAAAATCGATAAAAGAAGAAAAATAAAAATGGTATAAAGAGGGGTAATTTTATTTATATCTCTGACCTAAAAATGAAAACAAAATTGTTTTGATCGAAATGGAATTTATTGCTCTATTTAAAATTGATTGGTAATTGTTTAGTCTAACCGATGTATGATGGATTTGGATAAAACTTTACCAGTGGATATACTCCACCATTTTACCACCACCACCAACTCATCCCCCTCCCTTACACCCACCCATCCATCCATTCACCTATTCACTCACCCTGTTCAAGTAAGAATCTACAATAAGTTGAATGCATTTTAAAAATTCATTTTATT
This sequence comes from Labia minor, assembly GCA_963082975.1. Taxonomy (NCBI): domain Eukaryota; kingdom Metazoa; phylum Arthropoda; class Insecta; order Dermaptera; family Spongiphoridae; genus Labia; species Labia minor. The sequence continues at coordinate 49,875,410 of OY720345.1, read as the reverse complement.
TCAATTTGAATTGTATATTGACGTTTACGTTTACGGCAATATCATTAATCATATTATTTACTAATCTATCAAAAGTAAAACAAAATAAAAGTACAATTTAGTATTATTAATGTTTGTTAAAAAGTATGTGGTTGTCGCTTCTAGTTTACGTGATAAAAATTATTAAAGTTTGCATATATTCTATTTAACTTCCATGTTTTATTATTTGGCCTCTAGAGGGCTCCACTAATTTAGTAAATTTAGTAAATAGAGTAAATTTCGATCATAATTATTTCGTTTTTCATTATTAGGCCAGACATATAAAAACTAACCGTCATAAAACAATTGGAGCCTAGAATTAAATAAGAATTTATATTTCGGTTAATTTATGTAAATTTTAGAAATAAAATAAAAAAATAAATTACTAAATCTCTATCTCTATTAATATCTAAATCAGGGGTGGCCAACCCGCGGCCCGCCGTGAACATTTTTGCGGCCCGCGAGATTCATCACACTTTTATCATTATTATTATATTATATATGTTTATATGTAAAAATAATAGTAAACATAATAAAAATTCATTATTTTTCAATTTTTCACACCAAAGAATATCTACAATGGGTCTAAATCTAATATGGGTATGTATAATTTTATATGCGGCCCGCAAAGTTATGATGGATTTCCAAAGTGGCCCGCAAGATCATTTGGGTTGGCCACCTCTGATCTAAATAATTATATTATTGGTAGAGCAATTTAAATTTTTTTTATAAAATAAGAAAAAGAAACAATACCGTATCTACACCAGCTAGCAACATATCAGTACTAAGACCAGTAATATCTCTTTCAGAAAGATCTTTCTCGGTTAACCATTCTTCCAAAATAGATGTCGATTCGGTTCCCTCTTCTTTTTTTAATAACATTTCTTTTTTCTTTGATATGAAATCAAGAGCAACACTAAAAATACAATATTGTTATTCCTTTAAATTAATTTTTTTTTTACCGACCGACGATAGAAAGGAAAGGTGTTTTCACAACAAAATTCACATGTGGAGATTTTTACATTTCTCCACGAATCATGCATTTTGTTAACTCAAAAAAGTATTTTTAGCATGATGTCTGTCCCTCCGTTCGTCTGTCCATTGTGTGTCTGTATAGACGTGTACAGCTTAAACGGCTCAACGGATTTTAATAAAATTTGGTATATTTAATTTACTTAATGCATCAGTAGCATGAATTTAACAATTTTTGAAGTATATTCGGAAACCGGAAGTGGTAGTGTACAAAGTATTAATTTTATATTCATTGTCGGAATTTTTTCACTTAAAATATAGTAGTAAATAATAATTGAGTAATTAAACTAAAAATAAAAATCAAGATAATATAATTTAGTCATTTTAAATCAAGTTTAAAAAATATTTTTTTTTTGATACTTTAAATATATACATATATATAATGTTGTTTGGAAATTAATTTATTTCAAATCATCGGTCGGTTATGTGCCTGGACACAGCTCATTTTTTTGAAAATTAATTTAAATCTATCAAATAATTATTATTTAAAATTGTTAATTAAATATATAAAGAACCTCTTCAACTCTAATATTATAATGAGGTATTATAAAAGCTATTATAAAAGAAGCATAAATTTGAGACCTTTCAAGGACTTGATGTCCTCGTTTTAATTTTCGATATATTGGAGTATCATACTGTTTCCACAATTGGAGACCATGATCTGTGCTTATTATACAACTATTAATATCAAATGCTGCCTTAATCAATTTTTCCGCCCGAGTATGTCTTGTATTGATATTATCATGGAAATCAAACGAACTAATTCGTTGATCAAAGGTTACCAAACTTGTTACTGTAAAATAAATGAAAATGATATTATATTTAAATTAAATTCTACATAAATATAAATAATTGATTTTATCCATCTCTGAGATATATTCTTTAACTAAATGCAATAGTTAATAAATTATGAATTTTATTAATTAAAGTATACTGATATTTTTTGATAATATTAAAGTCTATAGTATCATTATATATCGGTGATATTTTAATTTTTTTTTTAAATGATATCTTTTATGCATAGGGTATAGGAAACTATTCATTTAAAATGTTCAATTATTTATAACTACAGAATAATTAAATTTGATTTATGTGTATGTATGAGATTTATTAGTGATTAAAATTATCATTATTATTAGTTTTTTTTAATATAATAGAGTTTGATTCATTTTTAACTTCATTTAAAATAGAATTTTAAATACCAAAACTATAATAGAAAAAAAAGTTTTTAAGGTTTTTAAAAGTAGTTAATTTTTATAAAAAAATAAAATATAAAATATTGAGAATTACATTCTAAAAAGAGAAGACTGAGTAAAGGAAGAAAATCAAATATTTTATGGGGAATCTGATTCATAAATTCTTGAACTGTTTCATTCATGACAGGAAGATATCGACGGACATTTTTAGTTTTGCTCAAAGACTTTTGAGCTGCTTGACGAATCCGCCACCATTCAGGGCCATTTCTAAAAAGTTGATAATTATTATTCAATCAATTATATTTTTTGTAAAACTAAAACTTAATAAAAAAATTTTCAATAAATTTATTTAATTGTTTTTATTCGAATTATTTAGGTAAATATATGTTTTTAATTTTAAATTTAGTTTTACAAAATAAAATATATAAATATTACCTTATCTATTCATTTATTCATTTATTTATCTATTACTTATCTATTATTCATTTATTTAACTTTTAACTAATCTATATACATTGAACTTACGTAGGTAAAAGTCCTGGAGATGAATAAATATTGGGCCTATCAAGACGATATTTTGCAACTGCTAAATGACTTCTTCTTTCTGGATAGGGTCCCTCCAAACGAAACAATGTTTCATAATCTTCTGGTTTAAAGATAAATAAAGAAAAAACTCCTGGTGAAATTTCTTCACGGACAAGTGGTCCAAATTTGTCAAGTTTCTTCTTACCAGCCCAATGAATACGATTTAATGAATAAGATCCTATTTCATTATTAAAAAAAATAATATTAAATTACATCTCGTAAATTTTTAAATTGTTTACTAATCTAGTAATAGTCCTTCCACTTTGGTTATCAATGCCTTACGCATTAAGAGAGGGAAGAACCAAATCTTATAATTTATAAAATATCCAATTTTTACTATCTCGTCAGAGATAGTATTGCGATCACAAAAATTTTCGATGTCGAGTTTTTGATGTTTTTATACGTTTTGAAGGTCCCTGAGTCATATGTGATTACGCAAAAACGGTTTGAGCAACAATGACGTGATGCCATCAATAAAGAGCCAAACACGCGTAAGTTTAATAAATATTATTTACTAATTTTAATTTATAATTAATTAAATTTAATTTAAATATAATATATGTGTTAATTAATCCAATTCAAATTTGCGAGATAGTCGAGTGGAGACATTCCAGATTTTTTAAAGAGCAACTAACATTTTTGTTTCAATATTAAGGTATTTAATTAGAATTAGATATATAGATTTGCAATTAAACAATTTCTGTTTAATGTTTTTATTGTGTTAAATAATATTTTGAGTTTTGATAACTAATATAATAATTAATATTTGCACATGGATCTGGAGATCCATATGCGGCTCGCGACCCACATGTTACCGACTCCTGCCTACTAGGGTTGTAACTTTTCTCCTTTAGTTTGAACGACAAATAAGAGAAAAATTTTAGGATCAATCTGTTTCGCTCATTCTCAAGTCAATTGAAATAAATAAATAAATAAATTATCTATTCATTTACATTATTTTTTAATCATTATCAATTGTTCCATTATTGTTTGCTCAACTTCTCACGTATTGTATAAGATATTAACCCTGTTTTTTAATAGGAAAATAACAATTTTTTATAATCAATTAGATTGATAAATAAATATTTTATTTTAATTTATTTCATTTTGTCATTACAAAAATAAAATGAATTTAGTTGATGTATCATGGAATAAATTTTATGAAATACAGATGAAATTTTAAAGCTTTTACTTAATATTGAGACCTATTAATTCAGTGATTCCGTGATTTACCATTTATAATTTCGTAAATTTCAATATTTTCTAGTCACTACGATATAACAATTTAATCTAAATTCAATTGATGTTTTTATTCTTGATAAATCAAAAGTATTTAATAAAAAAGTCAAAAATATTAAATAAATAATTAAAATGAATAAATTAGTTCATACAATTATTTTAGTTAGTTAGTTTATTTATATATTAACATATGTTAAAATAATCTATAGCAGTGGTTCTTAAACTGTGGTCCGCGGACCCCTGGGGGTCCGCGAAGCCTTTACTGGGGGTCCGCGGTCCTCGGAAAAAAATCATCGTAAAAATATATACATATATAAATATTTAAAGTTCATTGTTTAACTATATCCTCCTAGAGAATTACGGCTATAATTTAATACTATTAATAATACTATTTTATTTTATTAAATTGATAATTATGTCAATTAATTTTTTGTGAATAAATAAACATATATAAAAAACTATATATAAAATTTGAATTTTCATCCATTCATTCATTTAAAATCATTTTTCGATTGTTCCTTTAAAATAACCCCTCTTAGGGGCTCGGAAGGGGAGGCATATAAGGGAATTTTCTTTCACTTTGTTATTGGGGAAAACCAGGGGAGGGGACAGTCTTACCCGGAAAAACCCAAATTGTCAGCGTCCACTCTGGGGTTTTAAACAGTTTTAAAGCAAATGTTAATTATAAGTTCATTTCTCAACGAGTTGTATCTTTAAATTATTTTTATTAATTTAATTAATTATAATTAAATTATAGCTAATAATAGTTTATTATAGCTAATAATTTTTTTTAATTTTTAGTGTAATTTGCATGATCATTATTTTATAAAAACACTAAACACATTTTGCAATTTCCCAGAAAGGCTGTTTTTGAGAGTAAGTATAAGTTAGTTTTATGAATAAAAAATATTTATTTTAATAATATTTTAGAATCAAATTACGAAATTAATAATATTTTAGAATCAAATTACGAAATTAATAATATTTTAGAATCAAATTACGAAATATATTTATTATATAAATTAATATTCATTTAAAATGATATTAAATCATTTATTTAAAATGATTTAAAACATTTATTAAAATGATTTAAAACATTCATTTAAAATGATATTAAAACATTCATTTAAAATCATATTAAAACATAGCTAGTAAATAATAATTCGTTATATTTATATTATATTTATATTATATTTATATTATTGTAGTTCAATGTTAATAAATTACTCCATAAAATGGATCGTTGGCTACAAACTGGTTCAACACAGAAACGGAAAGAATCAGATGATGAGGCATCAACAGCAAACTCTACCAAGAAACGCAAAACTAGAAAATATTCGGATGATTATTTATCATTTGGATTTACTTATATTTGCAACAATGATGTGGAAAGACCAGTCTGCGTTCTATGTCAGGAAAGTTTATCCAATGAAAGTATGAAACCTGCTAATCTCAGACGTCATTTACAAACAAAGCACAGCGAGCATGTTAGTAAGTCTATCGAATTTTTTAAAATGAAAAAAGAAGAACTTAATTCAAGTCAGAAATTGATGGTAAAGACGGGATCTGGTGGTATGAGTAAGAAAGCAGTAATGGCATCATATGAAGTAGCTCTACTTATTGCTAAAGCAGGAAAGCCGCATAATATAGCAGAGCAATTAATTCTTCCTGCTACAAAAGTAATTACAAATATAATGTTAGGAACTAAAGCATAAATTTGATTTCATTATCAAATGATACGGTTAAGAATAGGATTGAAGACATGTCATGTAATATAAAAGAAGAATTAATATCGAGAGTGCGCAAAAGTCACTATTACTCATTACAATTGGATGAAAGTACTGATGTCACTAATAATGCCAATTTGTTAGCTTTCATTAGATATGAGTTTGAAAATCAAATACAAGAAGATGTATTGTTTTGTGATTCACTACCTTCACGAACGACAGCTAATGACATATTTAACAGTTTGAATAATTTTATAACCGAAAATGAAATAGAGTGGCCAAAATGTGTTGGAATTTGCACTGATGGTGCTCGTGCAATGTCAGGTACAAGAACTGGATTGATTGCTCTTATTAAAAATGTTGCGCCTCAGGTTGTTTGGAATCATTGCTGCATTCACAGAGAATCATTAGCAGCCAAAAATATGTCACCAGATTTGAAAAGAACATTAGACGAAGTAGTTAAAATTGTCAATTTCATTAAGGCTCGTCCACTTAATTCCAGAGTTTTTAAAATTTTGTGTGAGGAAATGGGTAGTCAACATACACATTTATTATTACATACAGATGTACGTTGGTTGTCCCGCGGGAAAGTACTCATTCGCCTTTTTGAGCTTCGAGATGAAATACGATTGTTTTTAATAGATGCGCATTTTGAACTGACCGAATGTTTCAATGATTTTATCTGGTTAGCTAAGGTGGCTTACTTGACTGATATTTTTACAAAATTGAACGAACTTAATTTGAGCCTGCAAGGTACTGTTGTAAATATATTTAAAGTTGAAGATAAAATAGAAGCAATGATTAAAAAAATCGACTTGTGGTCGAAACGCATCCAGAACGGTGTATATGAGTCTTTTCCAACTCTCAATGATTTCATAGAAAGCTCCAGTGAAAAATTGCTTAATCAAACGCGTCAATTATTTGTTGAACATTTAATTACTTTGAAAAGCAACTTCAGGAAGTATTTTTCTACTCCTGATCCTTGCAATAACTGGATCAGAGATCCATTTAATATGGAAATTACAAATGCTAAACATTTATCTGCACCTGAACAAGATATTCTCGTGGAATTATCATGTGATACAACTTATAAACTAAAATTTAACAAAACTGAATTGAGCAACTTTTGGTTACTTCTCAGGTCAGATTATCCTGCGCTTGCAAATAAAGCACTTCAACACTTGATTCCATTCTGCACAACATATTTATGCGAACAAGCTTTTTCGGTACTATTTTATATTAAGTCTAAATATAGAAACAAATTAAATGTAGAGCCGGATCTTAGATTAAAAGTTTCCAATATTAAGCCAGATATTGAGATTCTTGTTTCAAGAAAACAACTGCATACATCTCATTAAATATGTAAGTTATATTTAATGAGATAGATGCAGTTATTTTTTAAAATATTTCTTATTTAATATTTTCTGAAAAAAATTATAAAATATTTATATGAATTTAATGTAAGTACCCATTATAATTTGTGAGATTTGTTGCTATGACAATGTTTGTATTTTCTTTCTTCAATATTATAATTTCTAATAAAATGTGTTCTACAATATGCAAAAAAATCGTTATTCACCAATCACTGTTAGAAATATTCATCATATATCCTTGTCCTTATGAGATCGTAAGCCAGAAATTAATTAATAAAATGACGTAAAGTACCTAAAGTTGTGATGGGGGTCCGTCAAAAAAAATTTTTTCAAGTGGGGGTCCGTGGAGTACATAAGTTTAAGAACCTATGATCTATAGTATATATATGGTACCTATCATATTCTGAAAAATGATTAGGAAATTTAACATAATATATTATAATTTTTTTTATAATTATTTTTTAACGTTTCAAATTAAAAAAATATTTAAATTATTTGTAAAATGGAGGACTAATTAAAAATTTTTTAAATGAGTTTAATGTTATCAAATTATCGTATTTTAATTATTACTAGTATTTTTATTATTTTAATAATAATAATACAGATTATCAGAAAGATAGAAACTCTATATTTATAAAAATGAGGTAATATACATATTATATTTATTCCTTATATTTCCTTTAGCAAATGAATTATTTGAAATATTATTGATATTTATGTTCATTAAAACATAATGATTGTAATTATTTTTTTTGTTATATAAATAATTACTTTATACATAAAAATAAAAGATGATTATTTTTCGTTGACGTAAGTAACAACAAATTAGAACAATTTATAATATATAAAAGTATATAAGTATAAGTATAGTAAATGGTATGTAATATGTATATCGTAAGCAAATGGCTTAATTGCAATTTTAGGAAAATAGCATTTGCCTAGACAAAAGTCTTGCCAAATAGCTTCAACTATTATTTCATTTCAATTTGACTAGGAAAATAGCATTTGCCTATGCAAAAGCGATTTGGCTAAATTTTTGTTGGGCAAATAGTTTTAAGTATTATTTCATTTTCAATTTAACAAGGAAAATAGCTCAGAAAATATTGGACATTTATTAGACCGATGACAGATGAACAAAAATGCACGATCAGTGTATTCGTCTGCCTTCTTAGTAAAAGTAGCAAACCTGGAAAAAAGTGGGAGGGAAGAAATAAAAAAAATACCCAAATATTATTTATTTTAAAAAATATTTTAATCAATTAAAACAATTTAATAAGAAAAACAATATTTTTGAAAAAGATATAGACAAAATAATTTGGAAAAAATATTACTTATACTCGAATTCTTTGTAAACAATTCCTTATTCTCGTCTTTTTGGACTATTTTGTTAAATATATTTTATTGACACAACACATGCTTTCATTGAACCATTTCACCAACATATTTATTTAAAAACAACGAAAAAAATATACTTGTTTATTGAGATTGCATTTGCCCAAAAAAGAATTTTTGCCTAAGCAAATGCTATTTTCCTAAAATTGCCATCTGTTTACGACATATTATATATATATTTATTTACAAGTACTTATTGTTAGTAAGAAAGGAGTAGGACAGGTGGACACTCTCTGTGGCCCCGATATAGACTTCAGGAAAGCAACCCTATATGCAAGCAACGACTTTTCCTCGTCTTTAATTGAGGAAGTCGCGTCTCAAATCCTAAAAAATCCTATTTATTCCAAATTAACATCATTCACATATACTACATCCACTCGCCAACCCGTTTCACCAAGGTGGAGTATCATGGCTAACAAACCCCTAATCTTTCAATGGCGTATACTAAAAAGAACAACAAAGGATAGATAGTTGGAAATACTTAGGGAAGGATAAGAAAGTAGGCTTAGAACAAAAAAGGAGTTTTAAGAGATGGTTTGTATTAATAATTTTCAAAATCCAAAAAACAAATAAATAAAGTAAAAATACTGCAGTTGAAAGAAAAGAAAATTATAAATATTATATGATATATTAGTATATATATTTACTCACCAATTATGGGTAGGTAGTTAGGTAAAGATCCAATTATTGGTAAAGATCGAGGTCCAGGTAAATCTTCAAATTTTATATTTTTTGGAACCCCAGCAATTTTTGATAACTTTCTTATCGACGTTACATTCCACATAGTTGATTAAATGAAACTTGAAAAGAGTATGATAAAAGTTATTTATTAAATTATATACCAAATAAACAATATTTTGAAATGTATGTCCTTTACAATTTTTCTTAATAACCGTTAGCCATCCTGATATTTTATTTGCCAATTTATTAATTCTAATAAAAAATACCTGCCTGCTGATCTTCTCTAAAATCTAGAAAAGAATTATATTAACTGATCTTTGGTGTTAATATTATTAAAAGGTTGTTCAATAAGTTCGCGGAACTTAACGTGCAAATTAACACTTAAAATATTGCTCACTGTGCCCAATGAAATGCCTTACCTTAAGCCTCTTAAATCTCTTTCAGTCAATCAACGGCCTTCCGATACCATATCCGGTGTTGATACAGATTTGGACGTCTCTCTCGCTCCGTGAACTTATTGAACAACCTAGTAGAAGAATGAAGTAATGTTGCCCTGAGAACTATGACCTCTGAGGGTTAATAAATAAATAGATAAAAAATATTTTAATGATGAAAACTGATAAAATATATTACATTTATTGTACTTATTAAATTTTTATTTTCAAAATTTTTTTTTTTTTAACTGTTACATTTTTATTTAATGAATTCAAAAAAATAAATTAATATTTTGAATAAAATGTATTTATAATTGATTAAATTCTTGTTCAATTGTTTTTAAAAATTTAACTAAAAAAAAAAATTGAAACATTTTTATAAATAATGTTATTTATTAAAATTAAATTACTGGGCAAACTCATTGAGTGAAGAAAACAAAAAAATCTGTACAACCAAGAAGGAAATGTAATTTAAAATGAATATGTTTATTTAAGATTATATTTACCAAACATTTTAAATATTGTCAAAAAAATAACGAATATCATAGTATAAACAAAATAATTAATATTACTTAATGATAAGTTTAAAAATGTTTAAAAAACATGTTTTTTATATTGGTGTTGTAAAAAAATATGTTTTTTAAATAAAATTTATTTTCTATTATTGCTATCATATTTATATATATATATATATATATATATATATATTGGAAATGTTGTAATATTTACTAATTGTTATGATAAATTATTTATTTATTAATTGATATAAAATAAATACAAGTGTAACTGGTTAAAATGACTTAAGCTCGATTCCAATAAAAATAAGAAGAGTTAGCGAAATTGTTAGAAAAGAAAAGTATCATATGATTTTGCCGAGAATAGTAAAATTATTTATTTATATAAATATAGTATAAATATAAAATATATATTATCTCTTTTTATAAATATATTAATAATATTAACTAGAGGAAGAAGAGATAATAGTTTTGAAAATTTTGTATTTTATCAATATTTTACAAATTTCAAGAACTTTTAATTGAGGAGAAAACTTATAAATAACTTGTGTAAATATATTTAAAATAGAATAATATATTTTATTGAAATATTGGATTGAAACATAAAAGTACTGTCCATTTTTACCGACCGACGATAGTAAGGGAGGTATTGTTTTCACACCAAATTTCACATGTGGAGATTTTTACATATCTCCACGAATCATGCATTTTCTTAACAGAAAAAAGTATTTTTAGCATGATGTCTGTCCGTCTGTCCGTCCGTCTGTCCGTCCGTCCGTCTGTCCGTCCGTATAGATGTGTACAGCCTGAACGGCTTAACGGATTTTGATGAAATTTGGTATATTTACTTAATGCATCAGTGGGATGAATTGATCAACTTTTGGTGCAAATCCGGAAACCGGAAGTGGTAGTATTAGCGATCGACGATAAGAAGGGAAGGGTTATTTTCGCACCAAATTTCACATAAGGAGATTTTTTTACATATCACCACGAATGTATTGGTATTATCCTCGGGAAAAATCATCTTCATTATGTTTTTCTTAATTTAAAATTATATGACGTCACCCAGCCCTTCATGACGTCACAGCCTCGGGTAACGCCGGCAACGCCGGCTACCCCAGCTATATATTATAAATAAAATAAAATTAAAAATATTTATGTTATATCCATATCTGTTTTTATTACATTAATAGATATATTAAAATTATTTGAAATTGTTTCTGTAGCTGGAAATTAATTTATTTCAAACCGTCGGTCGGTTCGGACCTGGCCACAGGTCAACTTATTTCATAAAGGCATAATTTATTTTTATTTTTTTAAATTTTAATCCTATTTCTTCTTGTTGAATTATGAGTTTGGTGAAAATTTGTTTTTCACCTTTTTTTTCATTTTATATTATTAAGTCAAGTAATTTATAATGAATTAAAAAGAGAGAGAAAAAAGGTTCAAATCCTTATCAGTCGATATGTAGATGACAAATAAAACATTAATCTTCAAAATTATTAATTTAAGAGTAAAAATATGAATTTGAATGATTACTAAATAAATTATAAATATCTTATAAATAAAATAAATATTCTAAATGATTATTATATATAATTGAAATTTTTATATTACCTAATTTTTCCAGCAAGAAGATACGATCTTGGAAAAAATTTCAAAATAAATTTTTATTTAAAATAGTTGTTATAAACTCAACATTTAAAATTTTTATTCCAATGGATATTCTCGATAAATAACTAAAATTTTTATAATTAATAATTATACCTGTCTATTTTAGAATCTCAATAAATAGAAATAAATTTGAATATTAATCTTATTATTATTATATTTCTTAAGATAATCCAATAAATATATATATTAATATACCTCTTATTTTTCCAAATTTAATATTAACAGACACAACAAATAATATAAAAACGTTCAAAATTATTCAGATTTTAAGTAATATATTAAAAAAAAAAATTAAAAATTATTGTTTGTGTCAATATTAATATTATTTGATAATGTCATACACCTGTATTAGTTATATTGTTTATAAATGATAGTATTAGTAATTAACTTCTGAAAATTATACTATGCTATTAACTTTCATAATGCATTAGATAGATAATTTTATTTATTTTTTTTTTTAGATAATTTAATATACAAGATATAAAATTTTGAAAATTAAATTATATTTGAAAATATGAATTTTTTCTTTGAACAATTTTAAAAATAAACTCAAATGCTTAAAGACTGCCTGAAAGACCTTGAATTTGAAATGATTGTTGAAGGTTATACAAGATTTAAATTAAAACAAAAAAAAAAGAGAAAAGAATACAGTTCCAAAAGAGATGAATTTTTTTATAAGTTATTTGTTATAATTTATTTTAGTAACTATATAGACGATAAAAAAAAGAGTTAAAATTGAAAGCGTTTGTGAATGAAAATATCTTATAAAAGACTTATCTCATCTTTCAAGGATATCCATTTTCTGATAATGCAGATGCTCGGAATTTCAAAAGAACTTATGAAATAAATAAAATTTTTAAATATCTCATAATAATAATAAATAAATATAATAATTAAAAAATAATATAATATAAATATCAGATTATATTAATAAAATAATGTTAGTTATTTTTAAAATTAAATTTGATTTATATTTATATAGATAGATAGATAATTACCAGAAATTGGATAAGGAGACCAGATGTCCTGAGGAACACAATTCAACTGAGCCAACGAAAAAAGAAAAAGAGTTCTACGACAGGCTTTGAATTATAATCGAAACAGCATCAATACATATAAGACTTTTAAATTCACTGGCCAGTGTGCATTTCGAATTGATAATCAAATTTAAATGAAATGTTATTAATATAATTCAAAGATAACATTCACCAAAAAAGAAAAATATAGAATATTATTTCAAAGACAATTTTTATATAATAAATACAATAAATAATAATAATCTAAGTGTAAATATAAATACAAATGTTAATTTATATAAATTAAATTAATTAATTGTTTATATTGGGTATGAAGATTTGATGATTAATAAATGGTCAATAAATTTACAGATATAATAAAATATTTTTTATATAAACTTAAAATCCTCTATTATATATAGTATCAATAAAAATTATATTTAATTTAAGAGGGTTTTAATAAATTACAATGGAAAAAATATTATATAAATGGAAAAGAAAATATAAAATGTTATCCCTGTCATGAAATGAAATAATATTCCTATTAATTTACTTCACATTTTGCTTACACATTAAAATCTGACTCGTAAAAAAAAAACAATGACTACCTGAATTATCAAATTACATTTGACATAATTTTGATATTTCCTTTATTTAATATAATATAGTATTTATTTAAAAATTTAAATTATATAATTTAAATTTAATTTTGTTTGATTTTATATAGAAAATTCAGTTTAATCAGAATTTCTTTAAATACAACATATAACAGAGGTTCCCAAACTTTTTTGGGGGGTAGACACTTTGCCATATTTTTCGGTTTTGGGTAGATCTACTTAACTGATATTGATTTTTTGTAAATTTCTAACTGTAGTGAAGTTTAGTGTTAAAAACTTAAAAGAAAAAACACATGTTTTATACACACATTCATTAATTGAATTTAAATTAAAACTACTCACAAAATAAAATTTTGTATCTTTTATATAAAATATACGTGGCATAAACTAAGCAATAAGTAAATGTTTTTAGTGGGAAGGATGAACCAGATGCTTTAATAATAAATTATCAACATTTGGCGTCAATTTTTATTTTGTAAGGTGTAATCTTAAATCTCCTCGGCTAATGATGTTCCAACTGTTTTTTTGTGTGATAAACTACCAGTTTATATTTTTTTAAATATTTTCTTAGCACTTTCCTTTTCAAAATTTAGGAAACGAATAATTTGGCCCATATTCGTATGTATTGAGTGACGAATAAAACAAGTCGGTGCAAGTTCGCGTAGCTTTGAGACAAAAATTGACAAGAATTTTTACTGCGGTTATGCTTGTAACAAGATGATACTTGTATATCATTATGTGCAGGTTTTTACAAGTTCAAAATGTATTGCGACCACAACCCACATCCTACAAATTACACAATTTTATAAACATTTATAATACATTTTTTACTTCATAGGTACTTTTATAAATAATGAACCAATGCCTTTATATGTTAAGATAGTATAATGTAGGTAAATAGGTGCTATCATATGTTAGTTGAGATCCACTATCATGGACCCCCATTTTCATTTCATGAACCCCAAAATTTTTTTTTGGCTGACATAGACCCCTTGCAGGTTGTCCTAGACCACTTTGGGAATAGGGGACATACACCAATATTGTCAATGATTTTTCAAGGGTCCATATAACTTTTTTTTTTTTATTATTATATAAATTTACAAGCTGTTATAAAATAACATTAAATAAACTGTTTGTTTATAAATAATAAGTCATGTAGGAAACATCCCAGTGGATGTTTCCTTTACTTTATAATCAAATTGTTTGAGGTTGGAATTAAAATCTTGCTATGGAATCACTGGGAAGGAACTTTTTTTTAAGTCTACGTTCACTAGGTGGGATTAAAAGTTTTTTTTACTAAATCACTGGGGTGGTTAGAATATTTTTGGTAATATCTTTTTATTTCGTTTTTCACTGATGAGATATTTAAATCTCGAATGATGACGGCATTTGGGACAAACCAGAGGAGGGGGCATCCACTATAATACGAAGGACTTTATTCTGAAATATTTCCAGTATTTCAATGTTGGAGTTGGCTGCAGAGCCCCATAGTTGTACTCCATATGTCCAAACGGGCTTGACTATTGTTTTATAAAGTAGAAGTTTATTGTCAAGTGTTAACCATGATTTACGGCCAATCAGCCAGTATAATTTATGTAGCCGAAGTCCCAGTTGCTTCCTTTTGGATGTTATATGTTTTTTTCAAGTTTAGTTTACTGTCTAGATGCATCCCAAGATATTTCGCATCTTTGGCTTGTGTAACTTCTTTGTTGTTAATTGTGATGGAGGGACAGGAACCTTTCTTAATGGTGAATGTCACATGCGTTGATTTCTTTTCATTCACTTTGATTCTCCATTTTGAGAGCCAATCTTGAATTTTGTTTAAGTTAGTTTGTAGTTGTTCGGATGCCATCTCTGAGGATCTTTTTTCGTAGTAAGAACAGCTGTATCATCAGCAAAAGTTGCTATAGTAGCGCTAGGAGAAGTAGGTAAATCGGCAGTATAGATTAGATAAAGGAGTGGGCCTAAGACACTTCCTTGGGGTACGCCAGCATAGATATTGTAGATAGAAGTTTGTTCTTCTGAGTATTTTACCACGTAGTGTCTATCGTTGAGGTATGATTTTAGTATCAAATAATAATTGAGAGGTAATAGCTTTCTTATTTTATAAAGCTGTTCTGTATGCCACACCTTATCAAAGGCTTGACTGATATCTAAAAATATTGCAGAACAGTATTGTTTTCTTTCTAAAGCTTCATGGATTGTGTCAGTTACCCTATGGATTTGTTCAATGGTACCATGGTAGTTTCTGAAGCCAAATTGGTGACTGGGTATAATATTATTATCTTCAATAATTGGTAAAAGTTGACGTTTTAACAGCTTTTTCAGTATTTTAGAGAGGGTTGGGAGCAGACTGATTGGCATGTATGAGGTTACATCTTCAGGTGGTTTGCCAGGCTTAGGTATTTAAATGATAGTTGCTGTTTTCCAATAAAGTGGGAAGTATGTACGATTGATTATTGCATTATATATATATGTTATCAATTTTAAGGCTTTATCAGGTAATTCTAATAGTATATTAGCTGTAATTAAGTCGAGTCCTGGCGATTTTTTTGGGTTTAGTTGTTTTATTTGATCTTTAATTTGGTTCACATTGGTTTTAGTGGTATTTCCATCTGGAAGGGGGTCTCAAGATAGTCAATAATATCCATCTCGTCACCATCTTGATAATCTGATGGGTGAGGTTTAAAATCATCCGCCAAGTGTTCAGCGAAACAGGTTGCTTTATCTTTATCAGTTTTAGCCCAGCTCTTTTGCTCGGATTGGTTGAAAGTTTTAGGCCTTTTTATTTTTTTTTTTCTTGCTTTCCATAGTGCATAATCCGTTGCCTCAGTTGCTGTTAATTGAGATAAATAGTTTTGTATGTTGAAGTTTTTGTGCTTTGCCAATAAGATCTTAAGTTCCCGTATCGCCTTGTTTAATTTCGTTTTATTGAGAGGTGATCGGGTTCTTTGACATATTTTCCTTAGCAGTCGTTTTTCTACAATTTTTTTCTGGATATCCAAAGGCAGAGCTACAGATTTATCTTTGTTGTTGGGTTCTGGAGAGGATAACCAATCTGCACTGCGTAATTGATATCTTCATTACTTTTAAGTGGAATATTCAGGCCTAGATTCGTATTTAGTAATTCCCGAAATTTATTCCAGTCGGTAAATTTATCACTAAGGGAGGGAGGTTTTTTTACATGGATTATTTTCTCGTACTTATATTAACTATGAGAGATCAGAGCTAGATTTATTGCTACACAGGTTATCAGGTACGCCTTTTGTTATGCAGAAATCTAGAAGATCAGGGTGTTTGTTGACATCTGTTGGCAAGTAGGTAGGTTCACCAGTGGAAATATATTTTAGGTTATTTCTCTTTATTGAGGAGAGTAACTGTTTTCCTCTAGGATTTTCAAGTCTAGAGCCCCAAAATGTGTGTTTGGCATTAAAGTCACCACCAGCCAGAAATCTGTTACCGAGGGTTTTAAAGAACTTGTTAAATAATTCCTTATCAATTTTATGTTTGGGAGGGCAATAAACCGCAGCAATGTTCAAAGGTCCATTCCAGTCTTCTATTGCTATGCAAGTTGATTGCAAGTAATCTTTACTAAATTTATCCAGTTGGTGATGTTTAAGTGTCTTTTTAATTATTATTGAAGTTCTCCCGTGTGCTTTTCCATCGGGATGTGTCGTGTTATAGATCGTATATTTGGGGATTATAAAGTGACTTTTTTTAGTGAAGTGAGTTTCCGAAATGAGCATTATATCGATATTATGGTTTTTTAGGAACAGTTTAACTTCTTCTGTGTGGTTAGCTAGCCCATTTGCATTCCAGATTGCTATGTTTAAAAATTTAACAATGTTATTCATTTCGTTAATTTGGATATAACTATGGTTAGTAGATTTAGCATACTGATTATTTGTTCCGTTAGAGTCTTCACTATGGTTTTTAGTTCTGTTAAGTTATTTGAGGGAGTAATTTGTGTTTCGGTATTTGCTGCTTTAGCATATATAACAGTATTCATAGTGTTTACTTCCGATGATTCTAGTTGTACTACATGATGGTCGCATGAGACAGCGTTAGTATAAGATTTTCCGGGATGTATACGTGCATTAGTAGTTAGTTGTTTTGGTCTAGGTGAAAGATATTTTTTTTCGATCAAGTGTCTCTATAGACAGAACAGCCCTTTTAATTTGCGGGATGATTACCTTCACAAAGTATACATTGGACATCAGATGTTCTTCCTTTTCTCGTACATAATTCAGTAGAGTGGTACCCTGTACATTTCAAACAACGTGGTCTTAAATGACAGTAGGTTTTGGTATGACCATACCGTTGACATCTTAGCCATTGAGGGATCTCTTTTTTTGGTTTTGGAGGATCAATTTTTATTTTCTGATGTTGAAGGGTTTGGATATTATAAATTTCCTTATTGTTGTCACTTGGTTTCAAGTCGACAAAAAACATCGGTAAAGGATGTTTTTTTGTAGTCTTTTTTGTTGCATAAGTTTACGACCTTATGACCAAAACTTTCAATTAAATTTTTTAGGTCAGCAGTATCTATTGAATGTTGTATATTTTTTAACACTACTCTGAAGCTTCTTTGCTCTTTTGGTTTATATGTGAAATATTCAGTTTTTTTCATCTAGGGCCTTAATAATTTTCAAATAAATTTCTGGGGATATAGGCTGAGTTTTTACCTCTTCAGAATTTAAAACTTTAAGTTGGAAATTGTTATCTACTATGTCATTAAGAAGTTTAATAAGTGGAGCGATATTTTGAACTCCTTTACAAAGATTGGCGGATTTTTTTGTTTTTTAATATTTGGAGTACTGCTGTTATTATTATTAACTAGCTGCTCAGAGCGCCTTCGGCGCTCTTCACACCTAGACGGGGGCTCCGCCCCCTGTACCCCCGAGTTGTACATAGTATTTGGTGGTTGAAAGTATTAAAAGGTTTTCATCCATTTTGTTTCAATCAGTATATTACATAAAACATTCATTTCTTTTTGTGTTCTTATTTAAAAAATATATTTTAATTTAATCACTATATTAATTATATATATTATTATTGTATATGTTATATCTATCTACCTATGTGGCTCAAAGATACTCTAAAGTTCTTAGCCGCAACAACCACATTTCTCCAAGTGTCCCTATCCTGAGCCCTTGTTCCATCTCTCTTACGTCCCTTCCTACGCGTCATTGGTTTTCCAAGCGGACGTTTTCCAATCGGTCTTCCCACCAATATCTTTTTCCTCTCCCATTCTAGCCACGTGCCCTGCCTATCGCAGCTTTTTCCCTTTTATAACCCTAACTATTTCTGAAGATGCAGAGAGGCCATGCAATTTCTTGTTATACAGTCTCCCTCATACCCGGTGACCTCATCTTTCTTTGGCCAATAAATGCAGGGAAGAATCCTATTCTCAAATACTCTGAATCTACTCTCATTTCCAAGGGTCATAGACCATGCCTCCCACCCATATAATGCAACAGGCAAAATAATCTTTTTATATATTCCCTTTGATAATAATTTTGAAGAGATAAGCCTCTTTATTGCAGATAACAGGCGTTTCCCGATTGCAACCCCGATTTAAATTCTTCTCAAATATTATTATCCTTCGTGATTACATTCAATTTTTATACATATTCAAATTCTACATTTTGTATCTTAAGATTTTGTATGTTAATACTCTTCCTCTTTGTTACTAAGTATTTTTTCTTATCACTATTATAATTTCAAACCTCCATTAAATTTTCCTCGCTATCTGTAATTGCAATTGCCGAATCTCCTATTATATTTAAGTCGTCTGAGTAACCTAATATTTTACAATTGATTTCCGCATCTTATTCTTTCTTAACTACCTTCAAGAGAAATTTGAAGATTGAAAATTTGAAAAAGTTTATCCGGATCTATTGAGTCATGCGTATGTTTTACTAAAGTCTACAAATAATTAGTGAACAGAAATATTGAATTCGCGGTTTTGTTCCTAATATCTGTCATAATGAAAATATCTTAATTAATGTTGGTCGATTTGGCCTGAACCCGCAATGATATCTCCTAATATTTTCCTCCGCCTATGGTTCTTAAGTATTGTATATATTATAATAGTGAAATAGAGTATAATATTTCTTGATCATTACATTTTGGTATTTTATTTTCATTGCTAGATTATTATTGAATATTTTTAATTATAATGAAACTTGAGAAAATGCAAAAATAGAGACTTGAGACAATTTATAAAAATTAACGGTATAAAACTGTAGATAAATGACCAATATATACATTCATTAATAGTATTAATTTAAATTAATTGATTTATTTGTCTTTTTATTATTAAGTTCATTTATTAATTTTTTTAGATCATAGTTATTTTCCTTAAAAGAAACTTAAATTCTGTGGTGCTAGGGGATTTGAAAATCATTCGTCGCAATATGAAGATTTCGCTTACAGTTTCTGTCATGTCCGACCTCCATCCAACAGTTATTTTCTGTTAAGTTTTTTGCTTCTCTTAATCATGTGATCTATATATTTAATTTTTTTTGATTCATTATAATAAAATTTAAACAAATAAAAATTTTTACTTTGTTAATTTATATAAATTTCAATATAAACTGATTGTGAGTGATACGCTTAGCCAATACTCTGAATAATTTGTGTACAAAATATTGAATGTTCTTAGCGAGATTTGATATAATGTTGTACGATTTGTCCTAAATCTGAATTAGAAGAAAATTATAAATTGCATTAAAATGAGACCTTTTAGAATAAATTATTTAATTGAAATGATATTTAAATATAAGAATTTAAAAAAATATTATATTCTTTGTTTGGCAATTGTTATTTAATTATGTGCAACATGATTCGACTTGCACATAGCATCGTTATTTTTTATTAATATCACATAATAAAAATGAATCTTTTAAACATAATAAATAAAAAAGACATTTTAATAAATTTAAAAAATATACCCAATTTAAAAATGTCAAAAATTTAAAACAACTTTATATCATCATATTTTAAATTTTATATAATATATATATATATTTAGTAATTAATAATAGAGTAATTAAATTAAAATAAAAAACAAAGATAATATAATTCAGTCATTTTAATTCAGGTTAAATAATATTTTTTTTTATTATTCAATGATAAAATTTATATATTATTATATATATATTATAGAAAAGAAGAAATATTCAATTAAATAAAAAATAATTTAAGATAAAAATATGATCTAATAAATATTTTAATTAAATTGAGAACTTTTAGAATAAATTATTTAATTGAATTGATATTTGTATATTAGAATTTAAAATTAAAAGTGAAATATTATAATATTTCTTCGATTGGGAATCGCTATGATAATTCATTGTTTGAAATGATTCCGCTAGGCCGACAGTGAGCCGCGAGCTGCTCTTGAATGAACAACACGGAGAATTATATAAACTTTAAAAAATTAATTTCTGCGGTTATTGATAAGATATTAATAAAATTTATAGCCTATGTTACTCTAGAGGTATATAAGAATATTGTGATGTAATTTCAAAGAAATCGGTTCAGCCAATTCTGAGTCTATAAAATAGTAATTTTCCGGACAGACAGACCGACAGACAGACAGACCGACAGACAGACAGACCGACAGACAGACAGACAGACAGACAGACAGACGTGAAAAATTCTAAAGTCACTTTTGGATTCTAGAGGTCATGAAACGCGAAGATATGCAAAAATTTTTAAATTCTGAGCAATGTGCAGACAAAAACCTTTTTTTATATATATAGAAGATAATTTTGTTCTCCTCTTCTTCGAGGTCTTGAAAACGATTGTTGGTGGTGACAGGCGCATTAAACCAGTAGTCTATGATTTTAGTTTGCTTTTTATTTATAAACAATTCTGGGCTCTCTCTAGGGCGTTTTTTATTTTTTGTCCCTACTAATGACCAGTCAGTACCTTGGAGAAGGATCTAGAGGTTGTAGAGGTGAAGTTATATTACTATATTAGAGTTTGGAGGAGATCTATTTAAGCTATTTCCCTTGAATGGATTCCCCTCTAGTTGGTTAATTTCGCCAACGTTATTCATCTTTATATATATATATATATATATATATATATATAAAAGGCAAAAAATAAAGAAGTTATTAATAGGGGGAAATTATTAGGAGTTTATCGCCACAGAGGCCTTTCGGGGCATTTTCGGATGGGTTAGGGAGGCCCTGGACAAGGATATTAATTAATGAAATAATATTATAAAGGAAATCTCTTGTTTTTTTCCCTTCTATATAAAATATGTATATTTATTTCATTCACTTACCGAAATACATATAATACAAAGAATTCTTAAAAAAAATAATAATAATAATTTAATCACTTTTGATCCGATCAGCCCGGCTGCCAGACAAGAACTGCCATATAACTAATCCCTTTTATTTATACTCTTAATTATATAATTTATTATATAATGAATTGTCAATTAAATTAAATTATATATACCTTGTAACTAAAATGATTTTGAATATTTTTACCGTTATTCGATTTAATGTTTTAATCATATATCATATAAAATAAAAGAAAAGAGTTAATCTTAAAATTGAAATAGATTTGTTTACTGAAAAAAATCTCTTGAAAATATGTAGGTAAATTACAAATTGTTTTGAGAATAATTAATTTATAATATTGCATTATTATTATTATTATTATTATTATCCGATTTTATGGCACTTTCTCAGCATTGCTGCCGGAAATATTGACCTATCCCTGAAATGTTATTGGGATTAAGCTCGGTCGATGTGGAAAGGGAATACACCCTGGCCCACATGTCTGTGGTGGTGTGCTTTTTAATTGAGAAACTTTCGTACGATATGGCAAGTTTGTAATAAAATTGCTCTTTGCCCATTCGTAAAGATGTTTGCATTAAGTTGAAGTTTCTCAATATTAAAATGGAAGGTCTTGGAGACAACTCCCTCTGCAGACATCACTAAAGGACAAATAGATACGTGGTCGAGCTTCCATATGTTTTTCAGCTGAAAAGCGAGTTCCTCATATTTCTGTTTTTTCTCTATCTCGATCTTATTGAGATTATGTGTGAGATTCATTAAATAATTATTTATTAATTTAATATATTTATTATGATTTAATATTTATTTTATTTAATATATATAAATATATTATATATTTAATTCAGCATTGTAAAAATGTCAGAGATGATTTCAAAAAATCTTAATACATATCAGTTTTTTATATTAATGAAATATTTACTTATCTTGATTCACACTCAGAATTCCGATAATAAAAAAAACTAAATTTAACTTAATTATATCATGTTTTTAGAAAAGATTTGCATAAACAGTTCTATAAAGCACAAATATCTTCAGCATTCATAATAGTTATCAAGACTATGACCATGACTATGACTAAGTATAAATAAAATTTATTAGACTTCGATATTGACCCCTAGGTCTATCCCTGGCATCATTTATAACAAAGAAAGTCAATTAAAATATATAAATAAGCCTTTTAAATAAATAAATATTATATTAATTACTGTGTTATGAATAATATTAATAATTATATAATAATTCATTATAAATAAAAAAAATATCATTGAAAATTTCTATACCTAGTATAAGTATAAAATAAAAGAATTATTCATATAAAAAAACATAAATAATATTTTATAGAAAATTTTTAAAAATTTATATGATTTCTAACATATGAATATATAATATAATTAATATAGATTTATATATACATTTTTCTTTATTTTTTCACATAATAAACATATATGGGTAATATATATGGGCATTAGTCTTTTAAAGGCCACATTTTGATTAAAGGACATTTTTTGTTATTATTTATCCATTCTTGAATTAAAGATAATGAAGGAATTGGTATCGGCACACTCCTAAAAATTATAAAAATAAAATAAATATATTATATTTTTTATGTCTTCAAACATAGGCATATAAAAAATTTAAGATTTTTTCGAAAATTTTATTTAGAGTGTATTTTAAGAAAAATTAATGTAGATAAACTATATAATTGAAATTAATTCATTAATTCATGAAGCTCAGGGAATGTTTTTTAGCTAGATGGGGTCTATGGGACGGAGGCAACCCAGCCTCGGGGATTAGGGAAGCTATTTGGTTAAAAGTAGCGCCTCCGATCAAGAAAATCAAGGAAAAGATAGGTTGATAGGGACCGTTCTTCTGATCATAGGACAGCTAACCAAATTGATAGGCGATGTCCTTGCGTAAGAGTCGGAGGTTTTGCTTTTTTTTTGAATCTTTACGAATCGAGTATTTAATGAAAATATTGGGATCTTAAAAAAATAGATTATTAGAGATTATGTTGTCTTTTACTCAATAATACTTCTTTGACATTTATTTTTATACAATTTATAATAAATTATTATAAAACATTTTTTAAATTTCTACTAAAAAAATAATTATAAGGGACCCTTTATTTTATTTTAAGATTTACTCAAATTTTATCTCGAAAGCAAAATGTCTGGATTATAACTGTTTAAGTTCAACATAATTTGCAAAAAATTAAAAATGACCTAAAAAATTTTTATTAAATTATTTTTTTTTTATTTTAAATTGTGAAATATTAATATTATTTTTATAATAGTACCATTTGATCAACGGATAATTAGAGCCGACATTGCGTGCAAGATGGATCGTAAGTATAGGTAAGATGCAAAAATTCAATGTCCAACAGATTTTTTTGAAGCCTTCATTATTACTTTCTCCAAAAGGCCATCCAATAGATAAGAAAATTAAATTCTTAACTATTGGTAAACATACAAAAATAGAAAAACCTATTTTGTTTTTAGGACATATATTTATAAACATATTAATTAATAAAACCATAGTAAATCCTAATGATGGTTTACACAACGTAAGTACTTTCAAGCCGAAAGCAAATCCACATTCAAAAGCGGAAGAAAACATAGAAAGACTAAGTTCGGGATTCCAAAAAGGACGCTCGAAAAGAGCCATCATATTTCTTTAAATATAACTAGGATTTTAAAAAAAAAATGTATTTGAAGGTTGCCCCGTAACTAACATCAACAAATCTACTATTATATTAATTCATTATTTATGACAATGATGTTGATCTTACCAGTTGTAGGTCAAAAATGTTATTTTCGGAGAAGACATGAAATCTTAAAATATAAAGACTTCTTTATAATTTTTTAGTTGAAATATAAAAAATGTTTTATGATAATTTTTTATTATAAATTGAACGAAAATATAAAATCTAATAATCTGTTATTTTAAGATTCCAACATTTTCATTAAAAGGAATAGTCCCTTTGGGGTCGCGTAGCAAAATTCTGGGGTCGCGAGAGATTTTAATGTCAAATATTTAAATACACCATTTTGTAACATCTAGAATCTAGAAATTATATACAAATACACACCTAGATTCTAGATGTGTATTTGCTCATTTAGATTTATATGTATGTATATTGTTACCTAATAAATAAATCATTATAAAATATTTATATATCTTTCTTTTATATTTATACAGGGTCGCCAGGAAACTCGCAATCATAAATGGGGTCGAGAATGAAAAAAGTTTAAGAAGCCCTAGTTTAGAGGAAAAAAATGAAAACTTTTTAGGAAATGGTCCTCTTCCGAATGAGCTACATTTCTCAAAAGTTGATAGAAATCTACGAATTTTGAATAATGAACGTGTACCAAATTTCATTATTCTAGCTCAAACAGTTTTTTTTTGTAATCTTGTCTACATGCACACACAACACACACAGAGACATTTTTCACCTCCTTACAATTAGTGAAAATTACTCAGGGACCTTCAAAACGTATAAAAACATCAAAATCTCGACATCGAAAATTTGCGTGATCACATACTATCTCTGACGAGATAGTACAAATGTCTGAAATAATTCATTAAAAAAATATTATTACTCCATTTAATTTCTATCTAAGCTGTTATCTATCTAAGTACTAATATTTTAGATGTGTACCATTATATTATTAAAACTTTTATTAGAATGTAGATAAAGAAATTATCTTTTTTTTTGTTCAATTTATCGACTAATCTTGAGAGAGAAATTACAATTATAAACTAAATTAATCGTTATTTTTTTAAAACATGTGACCTATTATTTCTTATGTTATTCACTTCAAAATTATTATATTAACTCTTTGAAATTCAAATATTATATTAAGTAATGAATATATGAGTGAAAAAAAATTCTTAGTTTTCATAAACTAATCAATAAATTTTAATTAGCTGGAGTGTCTCTACTCGACTATCTCGCAATTTGAATTGGATTAAATAACATAATATATTATATTTAAATTAAATTTAATTAATTATAAATTATAAATAATAAATATTAAACCAGCGCATGTTTGGCTTTTTGTTGATGGCACCACCTCACTTGTTGGCGCGTGAGATTTGCAGTGTTAAAAAATTAATTCTGGTAATTTCAGCGAATCAGTCAAGCTGAAATTCTATATATAGCAGTTTTATACAATTATTAATCATGTGAAAAATAATCAAACATATATCTTTATTTTTACGGTCACTTTAGAGGAAAAAAAATCAAAACGTTGTAAGTAATGACCCTCTTCCGTTTGAGCTACATTTCTCAAAAGTTGATAGAAAACTACGAATTTTGAATAATGCTCATGTACTAAATTCTAGCTCAAACCATTTTTGCGTAATCTTGGTTACATACATACACACACACACACACACACAGACATTTTTCTCAACCTTAGGGAAAATGATTCAGGAACTTTCAAAACGTATAAAAACATCAAAATCTCAACATCGAAAATTTTCGTGATCGCAATACTATCTCTTACGAGATAGTAAAAAACAAACAATCCAAGTCTAATTCTTTAAGCATCATTGAAATTTGGTTATGACAACAAAAATAATTTATTACCCTTGAAATATTTGCATTTTAATATTATTATCAGTAAAATAAAACATCTTACTATATGTTTTGTGCCTGCGTCATGTACCTAGGAAGTAAATTAATAACAAAGAAGAAAATTTATTCATCATAGTTGCTTTATCGAACCGCTTACTGATAGTTATTTGTTTGTAAATGTAAATAAATTTTTACTATGGTGTTTTTTGCGTTTTATTTTATATTTAAAAATTTTACATTTCTTGAATATATTTAAAATGAATTTGTTATTGTGTGTGTAAATAGTTTTATAATATTTTCTTCTCCTATTAAAGTAAATATAATATTTAGAATAAGTAAAATAAAAATAATTAATAAATAATTATAAGATATAAACATGATCAAAGCATTCTGTTAAAAATGTTTTTACTCTTATTAACTTTTTACTATCTCGCCAGTATTAATATTACGATCACCAAAATTTTCGATGTCGAGATTTTGATGTTTTTATACGTTTAGAAGGTCCCTGAGTAATTTTCACTAAGGTTGAGAAAAATGTCTGTCTGTGTATGGGTGTAGACAAAAACGGTTTGAGCTAGCATAATGTAATTTGGTACACGGGCATTATTCAAAATTCGTAGTTTTCTAACAACTTTTGAGAAATGTAGCTCATCCGGTCATTACCCCTACAACTTTTTCATATTTTTCCCTCTAAAGTGACCGTAAAAATAAAGATATATGTTTGATAGTTTGTCATATGATTAAAAATTGTATAAAACTGCTATATATATAGAATTTCAGCTTGATTGAATCGCTGAAAGTACCGGAATTAATTTTTTAACACTGCAAATCACGCGCCAGCACGTTTAAGCACACTAAGCTAAACACGCACTGGTTTAATAAATTTTATTTATTAATTTTAATTTATAATTTATAATTAATTACATTTAATTTAAATATAATACATGTTATTTAATCCAATTCAAATTTGCGAGATAGTCGAGTGGAGACACTCCTGATTTTTTTTTTATTTTATGAGCAAATTAATTTATGATTGGGAAAAATAGATCAAGCCACCACATATTATTATCTAAATGTCTTTACTTTCTTTTTATTGTTTTCGTTATATACCTATAGTTTAAATATTTTATATTAATTTTTTTTAATATACTTTTGACACGATTCTGACATAAAAAAATATCAATATTTATTATGATTATCAAAATATGAATATATAAATATATATTGACCTATTTTTAAATTATTATAAGTTTGATATTTAATGAATGTCTTTTACTTTGAATTAAAAGAAAATAAATATGTATGTCACTTGTGTTATTTATTTTATCAATCTCCTTGGCACAACTGAACTTGAAAGCTCTTGAACGCTTCAGCGTTTCTATCCAATCATTATCATGAGATATTTTTAAAATTTAGAATATTATATATTCATAAAATGTTTTTTTTTAAATAATAATAAAATATTTGTAATTAAAAATTTATTTTTGTTTAATTTTTTTCAAAACATGTTAGAATTTGTTATTTCTTCCTTTAAAAATTATTTGTTTTTATTTTTTTGTTTAAAATTTTAATTTATCTAAATTTTTTAAGTAAATATTTATTTAAATTCAAAATAAACACGTCTAAAAAAATAAAAATTAAATTATCTCATATCTTCTTTTAGAAAAATTATTATTTAAATTTATATTATTATACTTTTCTTTGATTCGTCGTTTTGTCGATGTACGAGGGTAGGTCAATAAATACGTGATTTTTTGAATGCAACACATGTTTTAGGATAAAAAAATATTTTATTTGTCATCATAGACTCCTTAGATCTCTATACACTTCGTCCGACTTTCCTCCACATTTTTTTATCTCTTTCAAAAAATAAGATTTATTGAGGACATGAAAATAGATTTGTTTGAGAGATAATTTCATCGTTGGAGTCAAATCTCTTTTCTCCGAGCCATTTCTTCAGGTTTGGAAACAAGAAATTGTCACTAAGGGTTAAATCCGGAGAATAGGGCGGATGACTGAGCAATTCGTTTCCTAATTCATGGATTTTCATGAAAATTCATTTTTTTCAATTTTTTTTCAAATCACGAGGTAGTCTGCTATTAATGGATGTCAAACAAAAATTAAAAGACTCATAGTTGCCTGCTGATAGGAGCAGTGTTGTCATTTCATTTAAGAGACTGGAAATTCAAAAAGTCACGAAATTATTGACATGCACACTTAAAAATTTAGAAATCCTTTTTATTTCAAATTTACTGAACGTAATTAAAGCTTAAATAACTTAACCTTTACTGAATGGTGCATAAATATTTCTAATAATAAAATTTTTAACCATTTTTATCATTTTATCACTTGTTTCTAGAAAAATACAAAGAAACAATGACCAACAAAATTGTAATTATAGAATTAAACAGAGTGGAATAAGAATACAAAATAATGAAAAATAATAAATTATGCATATAGATTTGATTTTAATATTTACTCAAAAAAAGCCGCTTTGTCAATATGTGCCGATCTTTTGACAACTGAAATAACAAGGTTAAATAAATGAATAAAGGAGTTTTAATGCTTTATAATATTTAGTACAATAAACTTATAATGATAAATGATGTCAAATGAAAGAGTATAATAAAGATTTGTTTAGTCCAAAATAGCAAATGTCTTAAATTTGGTTTTTCAATGTATAACTCATTTAATTTTATAATTCATTTCAATTCTTAAAAATGTATTTAAAAAATAATACTATCAATTTTATTTAAATTATAAATAATTAAAATAGAGAATTTTAAATTAAACACAGTTACTATCGAATATACTAAGTCCAATTATAGTTTATATTTTTGTAAATGAATTAATAATTTAATTAATGTCAATTTATGTTAAAAAAATATTTTCAAAAAATTTAAAAATCTTAACCTTTCTTGTTTCAGACTCTGTTAAAGAGTTAATTATTATTTATCAATTTCACAATTTTGAGAAATGATCACGCTCCAATGGGATTTGTTAAATTGTAGATTAATACCAATTTATTAAAAAGAAAAAAATAAATTCGCAAATAAAATAGTGTAACACACATAAATTCTATATTATATATATATATATATATATGTAAAATAATAACAAACAGAATTTATTATATCTAAGAAGAATAATTAATTTTCAAGTTTATTTTCTTTAAATTATTTTACAAGTTTACAAACAAAAAATACATATAAATAGAACAACAATAAATGGGTCAATTAGATGTCCATAACATAAGTAAATAGGTAGAGTTAAATATAAATATATTTTAAATAGGTAGAGTTAAATATAAATATATTTTAAATAGGTAGAGTTAAATATAAATATATTTTACATATATATATAATATACAGAATAAAGAATAAAAAATAAGCGAATTATTAATATTTATACTACAACAGCAAAAATTATAATTATTATTTATAATTCTAAAGCCCAAAAAATTGTTTTAAAAACCCATATTTTATTACTAAGATTTGTACAACATATTAACTTTTTAATGTATAGTACCTGGTTCACCGAGTCGCCGCTCGGTCATTAAAAAAAATTATTCCTTATTATCGGGTGAGGCTAATAATATTAATAGTCGCCGTTCAAATAATTTAAAAGAACATAAATTATAAAAAATAGTCATAAAACATATACCTCTTCAACGTAGGAATTAATGCACGGAAAGATAGAAAAGTATGGCCTGTGGATATAACATAATATATATTTCGTAATTTAATTTATTATTATTATTATTATTATTATTATTATTTATAATATTTTGTATTTTAAGAAGTAATTGCTGACGTCATTTAAATTTCCGATTTTAAATTAAGAGAAAACTAATAAAGATGATTTTTCCCGAAGCTGAAACCAATACGGATCGATTTTTCTTTATAAAATTTATTTATGATGTGAATTTCAAAAAAATCCTTTAAAAATACAAATATATATATAGGTATACAATTTTTACTCGTATAAGAAGATAAGATAATAATAATTAGATAAACAAACTGACTGACTGACTTAACATCTTACGAAAGTTAGATTCCACTTAAGCAGGGTAAAGGTATTCTATGATCAGTAGAACGGGTCCTTTCTACCTTTATCTTGGTTTTCTTGATAGCTTTAATACATATACATAAACAAATTCAATGACAAATAATAATATAATCATAAATAAACCTATTATTTTCTCATATTGGCTATTAATTTTGTATTCATTGATAGAGCTTTCACCTCTCTCTTTCAATTTGCAACTAATTGGAATTTCCGTAGGTGGGAATTGGATTTTCCAACCCTTTCTATTATAAAAGAGAAAAATTTCAAGGTTCTTTTATTCTAAAGTAATATATTGTATATTTTACCCCATAAGAAAAATAAAAAGATTCTATAATTTATTAAATTTTATTTTCAACATATTTACTATATTACTATCAATTTTCAAATATCTACATAATTTATATGATATAGGTATATAAATAATCTTTTGATATATATTCATATAAAACATAACCTTGACCTAGTGAAAAGTAATAAAAATGATTTTCTTCCGCTTTATTAATTTAACCTGTTAGTTTGTAAAAAAAAAAAAACATTTAAAATTTACTTGACAATAAACCTACGCAATTTTTTAAACAGTTGATTCAATGAAAACTATTAAGGTCGGATCGCAAATACAATTTCCAAGTTCATTAGTCATTAATGCGACCTTAACATACTTGGCTTAAGTAATTGGAGCTAATCTTTCGAAGGTAAAGAAAAGAATAAACTAGATATAATTTTAATAAACTAACATTTCAAAGGGATTATGTATGGCGGTTAAACTCCGGCCGATGACCTGCGACCGTCAAAGGAGCAAGGTCACCACTTTCAATTCCTAAATCATTTAAGATAATGATAGATGGACAGGAAAATACAAATAAAATATAATAATTTGGGTATAAATATTTACTATTTATGGAAATGAAGTTATTTAAATTATATGATAGAGATCAAGTAAATTAAATAAACTTAAATAGAAGATATCATTTTTTATTTTGCTTAATAGTGTAAAAGAATTGAATATTACATAAGGTAGTAAAAATAAATTAATAGTATGTTTTTCATTACATATTTCAAAACTATCCTTAAAAAAGACAATTTCAATTTAGGAAATTATTTGTATGGATTAAAAGAATAATTAGCCAAAGTAAATAAGACAGTAATATCAATATCTTCTTCTCTCTCTCATCCTGTCTTTAATAGTTCTAGTTAAAAAAACTAGAAATTTAATTGTTGCTTAATTCTGATCCAGGATTAGTTTACCAACATTAAATATTTATTAGTATTTATTTTGAAAATAATAGTATAATAAATTAAAACGAGATAAATAATTATTCTACATAACTGAAATTAATCATCTTCCTCTTCTATTTATCCTATATAAAAATATGAGCTTTGGTCAGGCACAGAACCGACCGACGATTTTAAATAAATTAATTTCCAAACAACATTATCAACAATATCATTTATATAATAATATATATAGTATCAAAAAAAAAAGTTTAAATCTTAAATTAAAATGACTAAATTATATTATTTTGGTTGTTATTTATAGTTTAATTCCTCAATTATTAATTACTATAATATTTTAAGAGAAAAATTTCCGACAATGAATATAAAATTAATACTTTGGAAACTACTACTTCCAATTTCCGGATATACACCAAAAGTAGATATAAATAAATAGTAGTAAATATACCAAATTTGATCAAAATCCGTTGAGCCGTTCAAGCTGTACATGTCTATACGGATTACGGACACACAACGGACGAACGGACGGCCAGACATCATGCTAAATCTGTTAACAAAATGCATGATTTGTGCAGAAATGTAAAAATCTTCACATGTGAAATTTGGTGTGAAAATAATACCTTGCCTCCTATCGTCGATCGGTAAAAAAATATTTTTGTCTTCAAATTGCTAAAAATTTAAAGTTTATTGCATATGTTCATGTTTTATGACCTCTAGAACCCAAAAGTACAATAATTTTTTTTATATCTGTATGTCTGAATGTATGTATGTAAAAAAGTTGAGCAATTTTATCATATTTGCTCTCTTATAACTTATATTATAAAAATAATAATATATATTCTTTAGCAATATAATCAATCCATATATCAATGTATATATAAATAGTTTTGTCTGCAAATTGCTCAGAACAGAATTCATAATTTTTTGCATATTTTCACGTTTCATGATCTCTAGAAACCACAAATAACATTAATATCTGTCCGGAAAATTGTGACGTTATAGACTCAAAATTGGCTCAACCGATTACTATGAAATTACATAACCATATTCTTATAGCTCTATTTAAACACAGACTACACATTTTATCAATATCTATTCAATAACTGCAGAAATTAATTTTTAAAAATTTATATAATGCTCCATGATGTTCATTTAGAGCCTCTCATGACTCCGTGAAGCTGTTGGTTCATTTCCGATAATGAATATAAAATGAATAATTCTAGCAATTCCCATACAAAGAATTATTATAATATTTAAATTTTTAAATTAATTTCTAATATTCAAATATCATTTCAATTAAATAATTTAATAAGCTCTCATTTTAATTAATTTGAAAAAATATTTAGATTATATTTGTTAAATTATTTTTGATATTTTTAAATTATTCTTATTTTATTTGAATATATTTCTTGAATTGGGACACTTGGAGAATTGTGGTTGCTGCGGCCAAGAACTTTCAAGTTCCGTATAGTCACAGAGATAGAATAGATATAAAAAATCAAAATATGATTTTTTGACAAATGAAATGAAGGAGTTGTTTTAAATTTTTTTTTTTTTAATTGGTTAAATTTTTAAATTTGTTTTAAATCCAAATAATTATATTCGATTAAAATTTATTTAAAGATTTCTTTTTTATTTATTATGTTTAATAAATTCTCTTTTGAAAATCAACTTACTATTAAATTCATATAAATATGAGTTCAATTAAAATACTTTAAAATTTGTATATATTTAATTATAATATTAAAATATAAGTTTTCATTGCGAATATTTAGAATAACATTATATATTGATAAATTTATAAAAATAATTTTATAATTAATAATAATACACTATTCGTATATTTATATATCTCTCTCGCTGCCTTAATATGGAAATTGAAAAAGGGTAATTATTCTAGCTAAATTAAGGAATTTAGGTGCCTCATTGGATGGGTAAATAAATTTTAGTGGATCAACTTATAAGTAACATCTATCAAATCAATAATCTTAAAGAAAATTCAATATTTTTGAACACCATTTATTATGACTCAGTTTAAATTAAATTATTTAAATTAAAAAAATATATATTTGAATTTAATTAGAATTAGTAAGTGTGGGGGATAATTGAGTTAAAAAGGCTAGTCTTCAGTTTATAAATCAAATAAATGAGAACCTATTTTATAAAGACTTTCAACTAAAAAATACATAGTACTTCGGGGTTAGAGGGTGCATAGCCTCCTGTCTGGGTGCAAAGAGTGTTGAAGGCGGACTGAGCATCTAATTTAATTTATAAACATAA
Source organism: Labia minor (assembly GCA_963082975.1). Taxonomy (NCBI): domain Eukaryota; kingdom Metazoa; phylum Arthropoda; class Insecta; order Dermaptera; family Spongiphoridae; genus Labia; species Labia minor. Next base: position 49,841,427 of record OY720345.1, on the reverse strand, counting down.
TAGCAAAAAAATTCTTCGATTGTTTGGGAGAAAGAAAGAAAATATGTAAAAAAAATTTCCAATTTAATTCAATGAAATAGAATAGAAAGTATATACAAAATATACTTAAATAAATTAGAAATTATTATATTATATATAAATGGAATATTATCTTAGAATTTAAATGAACTAATATATAATGAGTTATATTTTTTAATAATATTATTTTTTTTAAATAGTCACAACAAACATATTTTTATTTTTATTATTATTATAAAAATAATAATATATACAAATCATTTTCTAATAATCTTTTTTTTGGAAAATAATGATAACCTTTGACACTTTTTTCGACCGTCAGGATATGCATGGTTATAATATTTAAAACAAGTGATATCATTGGGAGATAAAGTGACAATATCAATATATAATATATTTAGTGATGGATTTAATTACTAAATAATAAATTTTGTTATATTTTATTATATTTAAAGACTAAACTAAAATTATAATTATTAAATAAATCATTTTTGAGGAAAAAACATATGTCTATGCTTACAAAATAAAACATTACAATAGAAATTAATAAGAGATAAGATGGATAATGGAAAAAGATAATGAAAAAAAAAACAAATGATTAATAAATGAAAAATTAGTCGTAACTTTTATCTATCTATATATATAAATAAAAGGTTTTTGCCTGCACATTGCTCAGAATTTAAAATTTTTTTCATTTCTTCGCGTTTCATGACCTCTAGAATCCAAAAGTGATTTTAGAATTTTTAGAAATTCTTTCCCTGCCCCTATTTTAAATTTTAAAAAACGGAGTGTTAAGAAATTAAGATGCCTTATGCAACATGGATGGGTAAATGAATTGGGCTAAAAGAGGAGGCAATTTATAATTTTCTTCTAATTCAGATTTAGGACACACACAAATCGGACAACATTATATCAAATCTCGCTAAGAACATTCAATATTTCTGTACACAAATAATTGAGAGACTTGGCAAAGCGTATGACTCACAATCAGTTTAAATTGAAATTTATATAAATTAACAAAGTGAAAATTTTTATTTGTTTAAATTTATTATAATGAATCAAAAAAAAAATTAAATATATAGTTCAGGTGATTAAAAGCAAGAAACTTGGGAGAAAATAAATGTTGGATGGAGGTCGGACAGAACAGAAACTGTAAGCGAAATCTATTGCGACTAATAATTTTTAAATCTCCTAGCACTACAGAATTAGATCAATTTCTTTTAAGGGAGGAAATTTACTATGATCCAAAAAAAATTAATAAATGAACTTAATAATAAAATAAACAAATAAATCAATTAATTTAAATTAAAACTATTAATGAATGTATATATTGTTAATTTATCTATAGTTTTACACCGTTAATTTTTATAAATTGTCTCAAGTCTCTAACTTTGCATTTTCTCAAATTTCATTATAATTTAAAATATTCAATAAAAATCAAGAAATGAAAATAAAATATCAAAATGAAATGATCTAGAAATATTATACTCTATTTCTCTATTATTCTCTATTATAAGATATACATATACTCACGAACGATTGGCGGAGGAAATATTAGGAGATATCATTGCGGGATCAGGTCAAATCGATCAACATTAATTAAGATATTTTCATTATGACAGATATTAGAAAAAAAACCCGCGATTTCAATATTTCGTTTCACCAATTATTTGTAGACTTTAGTAAAACATACGTATGATTCAATAGATCCGGATAAACTTTTTTCAAATTTTGATCTTCAAATTTGTCTTGAAGGTAGAAAAGAAAGAGTAAGATGCGGAAATCAATTGTAAAATATTAGGTTACCCAGACGACTTAAATATAATAAGAGATTCTGGAATTGCAATTACAGATACCGAGGAAAAATTAATGGAGGTAGGAAAAGAGATGGGGTTTGAAATTATAATAGTGATAAGAAAAAATATTTTGTAACAAAGAGGAACAGTATTAACAACAAAATCTTAATATACAAAATGTAGAATTTGAATATGTAGAAAAATTGAATGTAATCACGATGGATAATAATATTTGAGAAGAATTTAAATCGAGGTTGCAATCGGGAAACGCCTGTTATCATGCAGTCAAGAGGCTTATCTCATCAAAATTATTATTAAAGGGAATCAAAATTAAAATATATAAAACAATTATTTTGCCTGTTGTATTATATGGGTGGGAGGCATTGTCTATGACCTTAGGAGATGAGAGTAGATTCAGAGTATTTGAGAATAAGATTCTTCCAAGCATTTATGGGCCAAAGAAAGATGAGGACACCAGGGAAAGGCGGAGATTGCATAACGAGAAATTGCATGACCTCAATGCATCTCCAGAAATAGTTAGGGTTATAAAAGCGAGAAAGCTGCGATAGGCGGGGCACCTGGCAAAAATGGGAGAGAAAAAAGATATTGGCGGGGAAACCGATTGGAAAACGTCCGCTTGGAAGACCAAGGACGCGTAGGAAGGGACGTAAGAGAGATGGAATAGGGGCTCTGGATAGGGACACTTGGAGAAATGTGGTTGTTGCGGCCAAGAACTTTCGAGTACCGTCGAGCCACATAGATAGATAGATATAACATACAATAATAATATATATAATTAATTTACTCATTAAATTAAAATATATTTTAAATAAGAACACACAAAGAAATGAATGTTTTATACTGATTGAAACAAAATGGATGAAAACCTTTTACTACTTTCATCCAAATACTAAGTACCACCTGGGGGTACAGGGGGCCGAGCCCCCTTCTAGGTGTGAAGAGCGCCGAAGGCGCTCTGAGCAACTAGTATATTATAATATATTATATATTTAGTTACTTATAACTATAGAAATAAAAATTCCCAATAATAATTAAAATAAAATATTAAACAAACCCAATGTTGTAGTATTCTCGAAATTATATTTATCATCAATCTGAGTAAAAATGTTAATTACAACATAATTATTAAAAATAATTAATTAATATTATTTAATTTTATAATAATATTTTACATACAAAATTAACTTAATTTTTAATTAAATATTTTAACAGGACTCTATAGTTTCGATTTCATACCAAAACCACGCGTCTGAAATCACTTCTTTCTTCGTATATAATCTTTCTATTTAAAATAAAAATTAGTTTCCTAGAAAGATATTAATTTTAATTAAAATGTAAAATTACTATAAAAATTTTCTAATTAAAAAATACCCACAAAAGCAATAACAAAAGCATAATTGGTAAAAAGGTTACATTCTAATTATTAAATGGGTATATATATATTAATTTATTTGTTTATTTTATTTCTATCTATATGTACCTCTGTGGCTCTACGGTACTCGTAAGTTCTTGGCCTGAGCCACAATCATCCAGCTCCTACCCTTTCCGATCTCTCTCACGTTTCTTCATATATTGTCCACCCACCGCGTTCTTGGTCGCAACCTGGTGCCCGTGAAGCCATTTTCAAGTGCCCGCATTCAAATTACTAAGTATAATATTAATTTAAAGTCATGACACAAAAAGGTAACATTTTCGATTTTTCGATATGGCTCTAAAAAAAAAAGGTAAAATGTTTTTGCGATCAGGCTCTTAAACATTTTCGATATTTTTTCATTTTTTCAATATGGCTCTAAGTATCACCAAGTGTGCCCACCCCTGTTATATTATTTCAGAAATATGCCCGGCTATTGAAAAAGGTTGCCGACCCCTGACCTAGAGTATATAACTTATGTATATAACTTACCAAAAAAAAGGCACCAAATGGGAACGGGCTTTATTATTAAAAAATCAGTAGCTACCGCAATTAAAAGTATAGAATTCATGAATGATAGGTTATCTATTTTAGTACTCAAGGGAAAAATTTATAATTTATATAATTTATAATATGTCTTTAATAAATGTGCATGCACCTACAGAGGATAAAGAGGAGGAAATTAAAGATAAATTTTATGAAGAATTCGAAGCCATAATAGATCAGGTCCCAAATTATAATAGTAAAATAATATTAGGTGATTTTAATGCTAAAATTGGGAAAGAGGAAATATTTCGACCATATATAGGAAAGAGCCTCCATGAAACAAGCAACGACAATGGAGTTAGGGTAATAAGTTTCGCGACCACAAAAGATTTAATAATAAAAAGTACTTTTTTTAAGCATAGAGATATTCATAAGAGTACATTGAGCTCACCAGACTGAAAAACATGTAATCAAATTGATCATGTGCTGGTAGACAGAAGTCGCCAATCTAATATTCTGGATATCAGAGTTTATAGAGGGGCAGATTGTGATTCAGATCATTATTTGCTTGTAATAAAATTGAGAGAACGGCTCTCGACGCGTAACACGAAGTTAGGAGAAATTAATCAAATACGATACAATTTAAAAAAATTTTAAAAATGAGGAACATAAATTAAAATATCCTTGAAGGGAATGACGAGGCGAAGGATCCAGAAATATGGGACAAAATAAAAACAAATGTTAAAATGGTGGCTTCAAGTAGTATAGGTTTTAATAATAACAAAAAGCGTAAACCATGGTTCGATGAGGAATGTTTAGAAGTAATAGAGGTTAGAACAAAAGCTAAATTACAATGGGTTAATAGTAAACGCGAAGTAGATAGATTGGAGTATATTAATAGCAGGAAAATATTGACGAAAATCATTAAAATCATCAAAAAAAGAGAAAGTCTAAAAAATAAAATATTAGAAATAGAAGAAAGTAACCGCAACAAGAGTAGTAGAGATCTATACATGGGAATTAAAAATATTAAAAAAGGTTATCAGGCACGGTTAGACTTAATTAGAGATTTTAATAATAATTTAAAAACAGACGTGAGCAATATTAAAAATATATGGAGAGACTATTTTGAAAAATTATTAAATTCGAATCTAGGTAATAGATCAGAAACCTTAACTGTAGACTCAGCGGAAATTAATTCGAAGAACCTGTGTTACATGAGGTAGAAATGATAATAGGAAAATCTAAAAATAATAAAGCGATAATGCTAAGACAAAGAATTTAGTAACAGAAAGGAATAGTATTAACACACAAAATCTTAATATACAAGATATAGAATTTGAAAATGTAGAAAAATTTAAATACTTAGGTTCTGTGATAACAAAAGATAATAATATTCGAGATGAGTTTAAAGCGAGGTTACAATCGGGAAACGCCTGTTATCATGCAATAAGGGGCTTATCGCATCAAAATTATTATCAAAGGGGATAAAAGTTAAAATATATAAAACAATTATTTTACAGGTTGTATTATATGGATGTGAGACATGGTCCTTAGGTGACGAGAGTAGATTTAGAGTATTTGATTCTGCGAAGCATTTATGGGCCAAAGAAAGATGAGGTCACCGGTGATTGGCGGAGACTGCATAACGAGGAATTGCATGATATAGTTAGAATTATAAAATCGAGGAGGTTACGGTGGGCAGGACACGTGGCTAGAATGGGAGAAGATAGAATTGCAAAAAATATAATGGTAGGGAGACCGAGTGGATAACGTCCACTTTGAAGACTAAGGACACGGTGGGTGGATAATGTGGGAAAGGATGTGAGAGAGATGGGAGAGGATAGAGACTGGAAGGTTGTGGCTCAGAATAGGAATACTTGGAGGATGTGGTTGCTGCAGCCAAGAAATTTCGAGTTCCGTAGAGTCACAGAGATAGATAGATATAACTTACCTTTTACCTATTGATTCCATAATTTATTTTATTAGTTTCTTTTATAAATCGAAAATTGTAAAAAAAAATCTTCAGGTTAAATCAACAGTCTAATCTTTAAACCTAATTACTAATTAATTAATTATTAATTAATCGAAATATCAATACTTATATAATTTTATGTTCCAATTGTACTACGAGGGATTCTATTAATATTAATTAATAATAATGAAAATAACAAAAAATTATAATTAGAATATGCCTTATTGCATTTTAAAATATTCTTCATCAAGATCAATACAATTTTGTATGTGTTCAGATAAATTTTCAAAACACTTTTTCCAACTTCTTTATGTTGGCATAGGGCTCATATCACCAGCGATGTTATAATCCTCTGATGCAAAACTAACATATTTTTTATTTTATTGAAGAATATTTATAAATTTAATAAAGGCAATTTCGATCGTAACTATTTGGTTTTTCATTATAAGGTCAGAATTTTAATTTTATGTAATTTCGATTCTGATACTTGCCTAAACTTTTTGATTTTGTTATATTCAATAAAATTATCAATATATAAAATAACAAAAGGTGAAACTAATAAATATCTTGTATATATAAAATAAATAAATATTATAATTAAATTAATTGGTAATAAAACTATTACTTTCATTATGATTTCATTTTTTTTTAAATTTAATATTAGTCTCCACTATGTCTTGAAAAATTTGAATTAAATATGGAAAAGTGGTTCTATTCATAAAATAAAATTGACAAGGTTTTCCTATACATAACTAGCATAGGAAAAGGCAATGCGCTTCAGGGAGATGCCGGCCTTTATTATTTGTTATTAATTTAATATTCTAGGAAATCAATTTTATTTCAACTTTTGAAAAAAGACAATTATAAATCATTTTCAATCTGATCTTTTTTCAATTAATTTAAATAAATTCTTTTGTAACTTTTTTCTTTGGTCCTTGGACGGCCTTTAACAATATTGAGATCAATTTGTCAATGAAAGTTCGGAAATAAATTTCGAGGAGAGTACTGAAAGAGATGTTGTTCTGAAATTTTTAATTTTTTTTTTATTGGTCTTACGAGATATACATAATTTCATTTTTACTCTCTTTCACATTATTAGTTAGAGAATTAAAATTTGAAATTAATTTTGCTTGGCGAGTTTTGATCCCTCGACAGAAAGTTTACTAAAATAAATCCCTAATCACAGCGGGATTATAATAGAAATAATCTGAAGTTTCTCCACACTACTATCTCGCAAATTTGAATTGGATTAATTAATTAATTTTAAAAAAAATTAAATTTACACTATAGTATTATTATTAAATGAAATTAATTAATTAACATATATTAAATTTAAATTTAAAACCTTTACCTTCATTTTTAAGTTTAATTTTTAATTTTTATTAATTTCAGTACTTTCAGCGATTCAATGAAGTTCAAATTCTATATATAGCAGTTTTATACAATTTTTAATCATGTGAAAATCTATCAAACATACTATATATCTTTATTTATTTTACGGTCAGTTTAAAGGAAAAAAATGAAAACGTGGTAGGTAATGACCCTCTTCCGAAAGAGCTAGATTTCTCAAAAGTTGATAAAAAACTACAAATTATGAATAATGCCCATGTACCAAATTTCATTATTCTACCTCAAACCGTTTTTGCGTAAATTTGTTTACATACACACACACACACACACAGAGACAGACACACACACACACACACACATTTTTCTCAAACTTAGTGAAAATGACTCAGGAGCTTTCAAAAAGTATAAAAACATCAAAATCTTGACATCGAAAATTTTTACTCACTATACATTTACGTCATATAATTAATCAATTATTATTTATATATTTGGTCGTTATTGTCTATAGTAATCTAATAATTAAAACATTCTAAATCAAATCAAATTACTCAATTAATTTTAAAAAAACACTTCAAACTTACAAAACTATAATTTTTAAAATATCAATTCAAATAATTTAAAAATCCTTTAAATTATAAAATTTAAACGATAAAATTTTTGTTCTTCAAGGTAAATTAAATATTTCCATAGTTAATATTATTCTAATCGTTATTAAAATTATTTTTTACATAACAATACAATTATTATAAAGGATCACAATTTTATTATATTATAAATCATTAATAAAATATTAGAGAAATATATTATAAAGAATATTGATTATTTATTTAATTGAAATATTATTATACGAATGAATTAAAATAACTCTCATTTTTGTGTTATGAAAATAACTAAATCTAAATAACAATAATATCAATCAATGAAATTAGTGCGGTCACCCACCCAGAATACTTTCATTTACATGAAAGTGAAAGTAAAAATTAATTTATTTAAAATTTAATAGGATTTTTTCAGTTCCTTTTTTATTTTTTTTATCTCAAAAAAAATTTAAATAAATAATTTTTAAATTAACTTATTATATATATATATATATATTTTCACAAACAATTATATTAAAACGATGAGAATGCTTTTTCTTATTTACTATGTATAGAAAGTTGCCATAATCACAGGAAGTTAAATATTTATTAGATTCACTCTTCTATTATGTTTATTATTATTGGATTATGGATTAAATTAAATATGAAAATAATACCAATTCTACTGTTCCCTATCATTCTTATTGTATGTAATTGGATTATAAAATCCAAGTTATTTAGGCTAGTCCTTGACTTTGACATTGTTCTTCTAACACTTGATCTGGCCAAACATTGGCATAAGACTCCTGTAGGGGAGGGTCCACTCTCAAGGTGAAAGGGACAGGGCTGTGCTGGTGAGACAGGGCTCGGGATAGCCGAGGCGTTATGGATACTTTAATCTACACACACACTACAAGGTTGGACGCTTGTAAGTTGACAAGTGCTTGCGTTGATTGATTGAACTCGAGTCAGTTGGTGTGCGTCTGTCAGCTTTGCGCGATCCCCTGAACAACCACAATCCCGGCGGCTGTTCTCGGAAAATTTCGGGGACGAGCTTCCTCGTAAGCCAGACAGGCAGAAGTAAGTCACTCGTCTATTAAACTAGCTTTAATTTGAAAATGATCCGAAGAATTATTCATTTTAAATTAATCTTATAGGAAGGGGAAAGAAAATGTTATAAAATTCATTAAATAATTGGACACTAATATATATATATATATATTAGAGTACATTTTTTATTTTACAATTTCAGTCTTCAAAATAATTTAATAATAAATATATTAATTAAAAAAAAATAAAATTTTGTATTTCAATCTATATATGGGTAAACATTTATAACTTTTCTATTTAAAATGTATTATCATTGAAAATTTGAATGAAAAATTACACAAAATATCTATATTTATACATTTTAGAGAGACCTATAAAGATAAAATTTCTTGATAAAAACATTACTTGGAAGTTTTGAACCTATAATAAATAAAAGACAATAAAAATATTTTCTACATTTTTAAATCAAAATTTAAATTTAATTAATTTTATAGGATTTATAATAGATAATATGAATAGTAAAATGAATTTATTATACATTTGAAATCACATCAAGATGATTAAATAAATTAAACATATATTAGTTTAGATTTGTATTTATTTAAGTATTCTAATACATCATATATATAAAATTTCATTTTACATTTAATATACAAGTATATTTTAAATCAAGAATCAAATGATAATAATAATAATAATTATTTTCTTTTTGGAAAAGTAAATTCATAGTCCTATATTTAAAAAAAAAAGCACAAAATAAAAAGAAGATATTAAAATGTCCAGAATTTTTTTTTTTTATATTTTATTAACACTTTTGGTATTTACCATATACCCATAATTTTCTGTCGATGGTTATTAATTATGTTTGTTGAATAATCTTATAAAATTTTTTAATAAATAAAATGAAAATGAAGTATCTGTATTCTTTATCATTATAACAAAAAAATATATTAATAATATGTGATTCAATCATTTTTCATAATTTATTGGAAACAATTAACAAATTTTTATAACTCTACTGTAACTTTAACTGAAAAAAAAATATATATATTGATTAAAAACGAGAGAGCTCAAAAGCAGTAATATTAATAAGTAAATTGAAATTCATAGTGACATATTATTTATAATAATCTTAATTAGTATTATACCTAATAAAGAATTAACCGTATTGATTTCTAATCATAAATTTGTATCCGGTTTAGATGTAATTTCCGTTTTGTAAAATTTAAATATAACTTTCTCAGATATCTTATGATGGTCGAGAGATGCAATAATAATAAATACTTATATTTATATGAAAAATTATTATAATAGATAAATGGATTCATTATTTGTTTTCATTTAATGGTAATTTCGATTAAATTAAATAATATGTGCATATGTAATTTAAATATATGAATTGAAGTTATTAAAAAAGAACTAAAAATTCTAATCAAAATTGTCTTTAAGAAAAAAATATTAGAAATAGATTTATATCTGTGTGTGTGTGAGTTGGTCTCTGAAACCTAAGGCATATATTTAAAAATTAATTTTTATTATTATATTCAAATAAGTATCTAACTATCTCTAATCTTAGAATAAACTGTTGGTTAAAAGTGATTAATTGAAAAAAAATTAAAAAAATGTATAATAAATTTATTAATGAATATTAAAAAAATATCAATCTTTAATTTTATGAATTTTATTTTTTAGTTTTATTACATTTCTTCAAAAGCATTTTTAGAATCTATAGGAATCATTTAATTAATTAATTAATCTATAATTTTTGGTTACAATTTATCCATTCTATAAAGATCTTAAAATCAATTTTCGATTAACGTATTACTAGGAAGTACTCTATGTTTAAAGAATTATTATAAAATGATTACAATAATAATAATAATCTTTATCATATAAACATAATTGATAACAATGATAATGAAAAAAAGTTGAAAACAGTACGCATTTAAATTTTAAAGTTTGTGTTTTCCTATAAATATTTTTTTAATATTCATTAATAAATTTATTAGACATTTTTTTATTATTAAATAGCATTATTATTATTATTAATATTTATGAAAAAATTTGGAGTGTCTCCACTCGACTATCCCTCAAATATTAATTAGAATAATTAACATATATTAATTAATTTTAAAATATAATATAATTAATTAAATTATAAATTAGAATTAATAAATAATATTTATTAAACCAGAGCGTGTTTGGCTCTTGGTTGATGGCACCACGTCACGTGCTGGCGCGTGATTTCCAGTCAACGTGTTAAAAAATTAATTTCAGTACTATCAACGATTCAATGAAGTTCAAATTCTATATATAGCAGTTTTATATAATTTTTAATCATGTAAAAAACTATCAAACATATCTTTATTTTTACGGAAAAAAATGAAAACTTGGTAGCTAATGACCCTCTTCCGAATCGAAAATTTTCCTGATAGTGAGAGAGTAAATAAAAATAATTTAATATTTAAAAGATACGTATATACAATATACTATATAAGCAGGGCCGGCCCTAGAGCCGAGCCAGTAAGGCCATGGCTCGGGGCGCTTGGCTGGCAGGGGCGCCATTATGAAAAAAAAATTAATCCTTCGCAAGATATCAGGGCTGATAAGACTTAATAGTAAATAAAAAATTATGGTACGCAATAAAAAAATTGCGTTTATTTAAAATAAGTAGTAAATTATTACATTTTTAAAAATATAATGTTGATATCATACCAAGATATCTCCTTCTTAGGAAGATCAATCAATATGTGGATCCAACTAAAATAAAATATATTTTCAAATATAAAAATATTTTTTTAATAACAAACAAAAATTTTTTAGTTGATTCTTTTTTTTTTGCTTGTTAAAACATATGGGGCGAACTTTAGACCCTTGGCCTAGGGCGCCATAAGAGCTCGGGCCGTGCCTGTATATAAGTACACCCATATTCAACAAATATGCACTGAGAAATGGATCCTCTATATAACTAAAAAATTATAATAATTGTAAGATAAATATTTATTTTCGATTTTGTAGAAACTTTCTAGTTATTGTAAAATTGATTAATAAAAAAAAGTAATTTTTTGTGTGATTTTATAAACTTTTTAAAAAAATAATAGATATTTGAATTTGATTAATTTTATATATTCACATCAATTATTTCTTTTAATTTTACATTCTATAGTATATTATTAGTATATATGTGCTTATACTCTTAACGATCAAAAGTCATAAATGCAATTAGTATGATGCTTTCGCTTAAGTTTAATTAATCCTATTATATTGTAATATACAGATTTCCATTTTATTTCAATTCATTAATGAATACTATATTAATTTAACTTAATATTTAAAATTTCTATTAGTTAAGAAAAATAGAAAATCTAATGTTGAAATAAAATACTTACAATTTCGGATTTTATTTTTTTTACTTTCACTTACTTTATCAATTTAATTTCAATGACTTAGTTTTAAGAAACACCCACCATTGATTAAATGGTAAATTATCTAGGTTATCGTAAAATTATTATTTTTACTAAATATAAATTTGAATTTTTTAACTCAAGGATGAAGATAAACTTGATTCATCAAACTTGAGGTCGGGAGATCGAACCCTTCCAAGTTCACCTATTAGATAAAAATTTTAAAATTATCTTCTAATTTAGGCAAATGTTGACTAAAATAAGGTTAAATTTTTTAAAAAAAATTAAAAATTAGAAAAAAAATACAAATAGATTGAATTATATTATACTTACTAGAAAACTGATAATTATATATTATTTTCTTTCAATTTATATAATTCGCAAATATCATACCTTTAAAATACCATCATAATGAATGGTAATTTATACTTAAAATTTCCCAGTCTTAAATTTAGACCAAAAAAACATATATTAAGGTTCAATAACAAGCAAGTCAATTAATTTAAAACTATAATAGATTTGAAATGTTTATTTTTAAATTTAATTTTACAAAATAAAATAGTAAGAGTAACAGTCAAATCTATTAATTTCAGAAATTTATTTAATCTTCAAAAAATGACATATAGATTTTTATTAATAAGATCTTATATTCAAAAATGATATATTATAATAATTTTCCCTTTAAAAACATTTTATTAGCAGAATTCTATATAATATAAGTTTTATAAACTTTAAGAATGAACAAATTTAAAATCGATTTTTTGTGTATTCCTTGCAATTTTTTAATTAAAAAATGTCAAAGAATGTTTTTTGGCATTAAGCTTTATCAGTAGCAAATTTCCTTTTAATACAATGTACTATATCAAATATACATATATATGTATATATACTATATTCATTTTTATAGATAAAGATAACTTATCTATGTGTGTGATTTCTCCGTAACTATTTGAATATTGAAATCCCTTTCGCTTTCACTCTAAATTTACCATTTATTGGGACATTAGATTCATACAACAAATTTAAAAACATAACATAATACTATATTTACACAAAATTATAATGAAGAAAATTTTAAATTAATAATCACTTATTATTAGAATACATTCATAAATTAATTAATTATTATTGTGTGTTTGTTATTTATTTAGATTGAATATCTCAATTTAATAGAAAATTGGCATTTATGTTTAATCATCAACAAAATTTATCAGAAATGTAAGTTAAAATCTTTTCAATTCAATTCAAATTTACATGGTAATTGAATATGCCTATAATGACTATTTGTTGAAATAGTTGATAAGGATTAAATAAATGATATAATGGAACTTTTGATAAAAATAAGAGTCAACAGGCATAATTTTAAATAACTGATGATGGGAATAAATATTCATTCAAATATATTCATTTATTTAATACAAACTAAAAGTTAATTTAAATATATAATTAAATTAAAGTTAATAATAATAATAATAATTAATAATAATAATAATAATAATTAATAATAATAATAATAATTAATAATAATAATAATAATAATTATTAATAATAATAATAATAATTAATAATATTAATAATTAATAATAATAATAATAATAATAATTAATAATAATAATAATAATAATTATTAATAATAATAATAATAATTAATAATAATAATAATTAATAATAATAATAATAATAATTAATAATAATAATAATAATTGTATAAATATTTATTTTTGCAATATAATAATAATGTCACTTATAATTCAACTATAATATAAAATTAAAAAATGCATAAATATTTTTAAAAGTAAAGAATTTAAATAATTAAAAATGATTATTGTAGGGGGAGTTTTATGACATAAACTATAAAATTTGATCATAATGATGATAGAATTATATAAAACTGATTATAGGTTTATTATAAAAATTAATCATTTTGTTAACTTTTATTTATGTATATCTCTAAATTGAAATTTAATTGAATAAAAATTTAAAAAAAAATAAAATAAAAACTATATAATCTATGTTTGTGTTATGTTATATAATAAAGGTTTATACCCCACCACACCAACTGGACGTTATGTTTATATTTTCTTTATATATTTTCCAATGCTTTATATTTTGACCAACTTACAATAAATAATTAATTTGTCAAAATTAAAAAGATTAAAAAACAGTGCAACCAATAAAAGATAATGAAACAAAATAAAGAAAATTATTCATTATTAATTAATAAGTATAATTAATTTTATTATTTATTGAAATTCTTTAAAAGTTATTTAAACGATGATTCAAAATAGACCAATAAAAAAATATTAAAATATTATTCATTATTAATCAATTATAATATTAATAGCAATAACAATTTATATATATATATATATAATTTTATATATAAACAGATATAATATGATAATATTGACCCTAAAAACAGTTTTCCTTTCCAATCTACAATGTCTTTTAAGTATTTCCTGAAATTTTTTGTGGAAATTAAGAATTTATCAATTAATTTCAAGTGAATTGATATTCTCGGGATTACCTTGAACTGTTTTAATGAAAATAATTTGGTATTTTATTATTAAGCGTCAGTTATCGAATACAATTATTTTACCTGAATTTTTATTCAACACTATATATATATATATATATATGTCAAATAATGGAAATGTCCATTTCAATGTGCTTAGCCGTTCTCTATCTAGTTCTTTAAAAAGAGGACATGGTCGCAATAAGGTGCGTTGTCTGTGTGATAGGTTTGTAAAATTCATATACTCCTTTCAATTACATTTTTGCAGATTGGTATTGATTAAAATCGGCAATTAGATTTCTGTGAGTGGTGGTGCAACAATTCTTTTCCTTCTTGCGCTGCAGAGGCAGCCACCGAAATGCTTCACGGAGCCACTCGATGGCCATCATGCGTGGATAAAGCGGTGAGTTTCTTAAACCTCTGACAAACTTTGATTTCACTCCCAAGGTATATATATATATATTCAATGGACCATGGATATTCTTTATTTTTATCTTAAATTTTCATTTTTATAAAAGATTAATTCATTTAATTGCTTAATATTAAAATATTATGCTTTATTTGTGAGATGTGCTCTTATATTGCGTTAGATAATATACTCGTAAATTTAGGGATTTTGCAAATAAATTTCTCTGGAACATTTATGAGTCAAAAACGAATGAAATAACAAGATATTATAATAATAATAATTGTATAATAAAGAATAAATTAAATGTCATATACGCATCGCAAATTTATTTAAATTAGTAATCGTTATGATGAGCAGTGCTTTTCGATCAAATGCTATAAATAAAATTTTTAATAATAGTAATAACCTAATGAAAAATAAGAAATAAATATAGCTATGAATATGACTGCATAACGTGGAATTCTTCTTCTCTAATACCTCTCCAAAATTATTTAGGGTAATATATTAGAATGGAAGATAAGTTGACCTGTGACCAGGTCCGAACCGACCGACGGTTTGAAGTAAATTAATTTCCAGCTACAGAAACAATTTCAAATAATTTTAAGGTATCTATTAATGTAATAAAAACAGATATGGATATAACATAAATATTTTTAATTTTATTTTATTTATAATATATATGTAAGACCAGGCTGTGACGTCATGAATGACTCGATGACGTCATATAATTTTAAATTAAGAAAAAACTAATAAAGATGATTTTTCTCGAGGATAAAACCAATACAAAGTGCATGATTCGGGGAGATATGTATAAAATCTCATGTGAAATTTGGTGTGAAAATAACCCTTCCCTTTCTATCGGTCGATCGGTGATACTACCACTTCCGGTTTCCGGATTTGCACCAAAAATTGATCAATTCATCATACTGATGCATTAAGTAAATATACCAAATTTCATCAAAATCCGTGGTGCCGTTCAAGCTGTACACATCTATACGGACGGACGGACGGACAGACATGATGCTAAAAATACTTTTTTCTGTTAAGAAAATGCTTGATTCGTGGAGATATGTAAAAATCTCCACATGTGAAATTTTGTATGAATCGTCGGTCGGTAAAAAAAGAATGACTAGAAATGTGTTTGTAGGGAAACCATAATACGGTGGACAGACAATGTAAGGAGGGAGATGAGGAAGTTGGAGGTTTGCTTAGAATAGAGACTTTTGGATGAGTGTGTTTGCTGTAGCCAAGAACTTTCGAGTTCCGTAGAGTCACAGAAATGGATAGATAGATATTCATGAATAATTGATACAAATATCAATTGATTTTACATTAAATATTATTTAATATTAGAAATTAAAATAAAAATTTAAATATTATAAAGATTCTTTGTATGGAAATTGATAGAATTATTAATTTTATATTCAGTGTAGGAAATTAATCAATTCTTAATTGAGCCACCAGAGGCGCCACATGGAGCCTTTATTATACATACAGTCATAGAAGGATCTAGGCTGCTAAATATATATATATATATATATTTATTTATTTATTTATTTATTAAAATTATTTTAAATCTTAAAAAGTTTGATAAATGTATTAAAATCATTTTTTTTAATTAAATCAAAGAAATATTTAATATATCTAACAATATTAACAAAATATTATTTTCACTTCACTAAAAACTTTCTTTTTAATAATAAATTTAATTATTCAGTGAAGATCGTAGAAAAAATTATTCAGCTAATACAGGTATATAATTTCTTCCTTATATATATATATATATATAATACCTGGTTTACCCAGCCCCCGCTCGGTACTTTAAAAAAAAAATTCGTTTTGGACTGTAGTAGTAGTATTGTAGTTTAGTACGGGTTTGGCTGAGAATATTAATAAATTTGTTCAGACATTTATAATGAATATCCTCCCCTTTCTACTATTCTTATAATCTAACTTCTGTCTCTATTTAGACATAGAAAATAAGAATCAATTTTGTTTTTTGTAATTTTGGTATAAAATATTTTATAAGAATCTTAAAAGCTCCACGCTGTTCATTAGATTCTCTATCTCAGTTCAGGTAACATCCATTCATGTTCAACAATGAATACAAAATTAATAATATTAATTCTACCAATACACAAAAAAAATTATTTAAATATATAATTTTTTGTTTTTATTTATTATAAAAGTTCTTAGTTTAATTTTTTTAAGTGGAGGAATGATATATATATTTTGTAATTTGATTGTAAAATATTATTCAAATAAATATTTTTAATTTGATTTCCAATTAAAATTTAAATATTTAAAATAATTAATACAATATTAATTAAACAATACCTCCCTTACTATCGTCGGTCGGTAAAAAGAATATCACTGTCACTGTGGAGGCCACAGGAGGCCACATCTCTATGGAGGCAATGATATCTCAGCTACCGCCATTTTACCATTGAAAATTACTTTCTTTAATTAAGAAAAAAGTAACAAAGGTGATTTTTCGTGAGGGTGAAATCAATTCAGATCGATTTTTTTTTAAAAAAATTATCTATTGTGTTAATTTTAAAAAAGATCCTTAACAGGTTAAAATATTTCAAAAATATACAAATATATATATAACATTTTAGCTAGTATAAGAATATAAGATATGTAGAATTGAATTCATATATGTGCCCATAATTATGAATTTTTTACTAAATCAATAGTTCCCAAACTTATTTGGCTAAGCGCCACCTTTCCAGAAAATATTTTACTCAGCGCCCCTTGTCCAGAAAAAAATTTACTCAGTGCCCCCTTGGAAATTATTTTTTTTTTAATTTTAATAACAATTAAATAGAAAGATATATGTACCCATTTGCAAAATATTAAAAATAAAGGTGTAAATTAGAAACATTGAATTTATGTATCTATTTATTGATCTCAGAATAGAAAAGTTATATACAAGTAATTTTCCTTAAATGCACCTGAGGCCATTACCGCCCCTCTGGATCGCTCCAGCGCCCACTTTGAGAAACACTGGTCTAAATCAACGGTGGCCAAACCGTGGCTCGCGAGCCACGTGTAGCTCTTATTGAGTTTATTGTGTGTGGCTCAATTAAAAAATTTAAAATTATCACAATTTAGAATTTACATATATTAAACTGGAAAAATGTTACGTCATGAAACATATTTATTTACATATAATTATTTAAACATTTAAAGGAAATTTAAAATTTAGTTATTTCTGCATGTTTTAAAAACTTTGATGTAAAATGTATCCGATCTATCCCAACTCTGTCTACTTTATTACAATAGCAACAGCAGAATTATTGCATGCGGAGGGTACAACTTATTATTAATATAATTAGGTATTTTAATAATTTTCATAATTTTTACTTCTGCGACTACACACACAAAAAAAAAGTAAAATTTTTTCCGATTTGGCTCTTAAATATTTTCAATTTTTCAATAATTTTAAGTATCATCAAGTGTGGCCACCTCTGGTCTAAATCGTATAGTTTCATCAATATTTCTTGTTTCGAGATATTAAATGAATTGCATTTGAATAAATTAAAAAATATTTTTATATTATGCGACATTTTAAGTTATAATTTTCTTAGATTTGGTTATATTGGAAATTTATTATGAATATGAAATTTTGTGTGAAATTCAGATGAATATGTTTTTAAAGCTTGAATTGACTTAGATTACTTTCGCAATTATGGACATATATATATATATATAATATATATAAGTAAAAAAATGATTTGAACTCTTTCAAGGTTTAATAATATTAGAATAGTTTCATCAATAAATACCACGCCCAGTTAATGACCTTTACCTTGACATTGAAATATACTTTTCAAGACCATATTGCAAATATAATATATAATTATTAACTAATTTCATACTTTTCATACAATCCTTTCAAGCACTTAATATTTTTTAATTTTCCGGAAATCCTAAAGATTGAATTCTTTTCTAAATTTTGATTATATCATTTTAAAAATAAATAAAAATTGACAATTTTTATTTAAATTAATTTTAATTACTCTTTTTACCGACCGACGATAGTAAGGGAGGTATTGTTTTCACACCAAATTTCACATGTGGAGATTTTTACATATCTCCACGAATCATGCATTTTCTTAACAGAAAAAAGTATTTTTAGCATGATGTCTGTCCGTCCGTCCGTCCGTCTGTCCGTATAGATGTGTACAGCTTGAACGCCTCAACGGATTTTGATACTTAATGCATCAGTATGATGGATTGATCAACTTTTGGTGTATATCCGGAAATCGGAATTGGTAGTATCACCGATCGACGATAGAAAGGGAAGGATTATTTTCACACCAAATTTCACATGAGATTTTTACATATCTCCACGAATCATGCACTTTGTATTGGTTTTATCCTCGGGAAAAATCATCTTCATTAGTTTTTTCTTAATTTAAAATTATATGACGTCACCTAGCCCTTCATGACGTCACAGTCAACGCCTTCTTATATTATAAATAAAGTAAAATTAAAAATATTTATATTATATCTGTTTTTATTGCATTAATAGATACATTTAAATTATTTGAAATTGTTTCTGTAGCTGGAAATTAATTTATTTCAAATCGTCGGTCGGTTCTGTGCCTGGCCACAGGTCAACTTATTCTATTTAGTCTAAGCGTATTATGAGTAATTACAGTGGAATATTTTTATTAGTAAATTCATTCCATATTGAACTCTTTAGCTGATTGATTGATAATTATAGAGGAAGAAAAGTTTGATATACTAAAATCAATTTGTTAATTGGTTAAACGGAAAGATAAATATTCGCGAATTTTCTTTGTATTTGAGGATTACTATTTGTATGTTTGTTCTAAATAGAATTAAATATGAATTGAAAATTGAAAACAAAAACTTATGTAAAATAAATAATAAATATAAATTCTTATATTATGCAAGATCAGAAAACTCAGAATCAAAGTGAAATTATTAAATATTACGTTTTATGTCATTGCCAAGGTTAAATATTTAATATAACATTCTATTAAATTGAATTTATTAATATATAAATAATTATTATTAAATATATTAATATAATTATTATAAATAATTGTGGAAATATCTATTTTTCATATAATATATTTATCAACCAGAAAGCTGGTTAAGGATCTTGTACCACTGTAATACAAATATAAGGAATTGATTGTTTCAATCATCAAAGGAAGAATTAAGAATTATTTTATTTTAGTTATGAAAAATAAGTTTTTACTAAATCACATCTTTACTACTTCAAAGAGATTTTGGTGTTCATAAGGCTTACGGTCTAGTAGGATTTATTAAAAAAAAATTCATTTTTAGTTTTTTTTAAATTATATTTTGATAAAGTCTGTTCTATTTTTGTTCAAACATTAAATTGGATAACTTTAATAAATAGCCAAGCCAATTTTGACTCTAAACTAAAGTTTAAGCATGCCATATAAAATAAACTAGGTATATTATATTATCCTCTGAAAAGAATGATACGAGTTTTTCAAAATTCTTATGATAATTCAAGTGATAAACCATCTAATATGAATTTTTTTAAGTTAAACTATTAAATAAATAAATAGTGGCATAACTACTAATATTATGCACAGAGATTTTATCTATTATATGAACACTTCCCAAATTTATAATCCCTTTTCCTCCATCATGTTTTTCTCTACATATTCTTACCATCTATTTTAGAGGTTTTCTAAATTTATTGGTAATTGTTCAGTTTAACGTATGTATGATGGATTTTAGTCTTAAACTTTTTTTTGCTCTGACTAAAAAAATTTTTGTTTAAAGGGGTGGCAATTTGTTTTTTTGTCCGGTGCGGCAAAAAAGCTAGAGCGGGCCCTGCCGTCAAATACGTAATAGATAAAATCTCTGTTCAAAATAATAGTAGCTATGCCATTATTTATTATTTATTTAATAGTTAAACTTAAAAAAATAATTTTAGATGGTTTTCTACTTTAATTATCATAAGAATTTTGAAAAACCGAATCATTTTTTTATGAAGATAATATAATATACTTATGTATATACATATTTTTAAATTCAAGATTTATTTTTTAAAATTATTTATTTAATTAACCACAACACAAATCTTTAAAACTGTTAAGTTAGTCTGGGAGTTAAGCAATAAATGTGTACAAAACCAATGGAAAAATTTTAAATTCAAATATCAAAAACTAATAAGTATATATATTTTAATATCTAAACAAATTAAATTTTATTTTATTACTGACTAAAAAAAGATTGATTATTTTGTTTTCTAGGTTTTAGCTACTCTAGCCGCTAATATAAATTCAGTGAGTGTGGGATTGAGTCAAGGTTTTTCTGCAGTTTTACTACCGCAACTCTCTAAACCTTCTTCGGATTTACCAGTTACAGAAGAAGAAGCTTCATGGATAGGTAATGAGACTGAAAGAACAAAACAAAATAATTATCTATTTCTGTGACTCTACGGAACTCGAAAGTTCTTGGCTGCAACTACATTTCTCAGTGTCCCTATCCATAGCCACAACCATCCATCTCTCTCACGTCCCTTTTGTAACCCACCGCGTACTTGGACTTCCAAGCGAACGTTTCCCAATCAGTCTCCCCAAAAATATACCCTTCGTCATTCTTTCCATTCTAGCCATGTGTTCTAGAAAAAAATATATGTAAATTTTATTTTTAGGAATCTTTGGTTATATTTTGATAATATTTATATTTATTGGTAAAGATATTCCATTGAATTTAATAAAGAGAGGCTTTAAACAATAGATAAATAAAATATAAATGTAATTATATTTATATATTTGATGTAATTAATAAATATAAAAAGAATTGAAAAATGTTTATCTAAAAATTACGCGAATTATCATATACTTACTTAATTATCGTGTCTATAAGACTCATGAAAATGAATACAGATGCATATTAATTATTTGATCCAAAGAATATATTTAAAAACAATACATATAAATTCTTCACAAATTTATTTCTTCTTTTGACAGATTCGTCTGGTATTAATTTAAAAATAGATAAAAAGACAAATTGTTTTCGAAATAAAATTACTATTTTTCTATTTGTGATAAAATATTATTAATATTATACTACATTAAAATATATTCACGATACTTAAAGTCACTTTTATAAGTCAATATTCTAAAGTTTAAAATTTTTAATAATTATTTAATTAAATAGTATTTAAATAGCATAATCATGATTATTCATTATATATAGATACAATTGAATTGAAAAAATATTATTTTCTTTCTCTAGCTGCATTAGGGGTTATTTCTAATCCTCTGGGAGCTCTTCTTGCTGGTATTCTTATGGACATAGTGGGTCGAAATACAACTGTTAAACTGTCATCATTGCCATACTTAGCTGGATGGGTGCTTATAGCAATGGCACAACAAGGAAATATTATTCCAGTATATATAGGTCGGTTACTAACAGGTCTCGCCATAGGTAAGTTCTAAATTTGAACAAGAATTTAATAAAATACTAGCTTCTCAGAGCGCCTTCGGGGCTCTGCAACCTGTACCCCCGATGTAATATATAGTAATTTGTTGAAAACCTGTATTCACTTCAATTTAATCAGTATATTAAAATATTAATATCCTCGATAGGGTTCAGTGTATATAACTCATATCTATTGATCACTTTTGAGTAGCATATTTTCTTTTTTCGACTTTTAAACTGTTTATATACCATATATATATACAATACGTTCTTTTATTTTATGAAAATTTCTGTATTGATGTCCTCAGAAAAATGAACATGGTTTAATAAACCAATGTTTAATTTATATCATCATAGGACATCTTGGTTAAAAAAAATATTTAATAAAATTAAATGAGCTACCATATAAATCTTTACTAAGTACTACTTTTTAATGATATTTACAAAGAATACAAAGAAACAAATATTTCAAGAAATAAATAAATGTATAAAATATGTGTGTATAAAGAAAATATCAATCAATATCATCAACAAAAATATACAGACTTATTTTACTTTTTTCCGAGATAACCATCGTGACATTCTTTCTTTAGCCAATCGACGTTTTCTCTCATTTGGATCTTCGTTTTCACTCAAATTTGCAAATTGCACAATTTTTCAAAAATATAAATTTAAATATAAAAAATATTATTTACTTTGTTTTAGAAAATATTAATCAATTAGGAGTAATATTCAATTTAATTTATTTTTACTTTTAATATTATAAAATATTAGAACTTAAAATAAAAATTTAAATATGAATTATAAATTTTCTTTGTATGGAAATTTCTAGAATTATTAATTTTATATTGGGTGTCAACTCCTTAACTGAGACACTAGAGGCGCCACATGGAGCGTTGTTTATTTGGGTCGGTTTTTTGCCATAACTTTGGAACGGAACAACATTTTTGAAATTTTCAACCTTATACCTTATCGTTGGGTCATGATGGTTCTAATGATACCCGAACCATTATGATCCATGAAGCCGTTTAGGAGTTTAGGATTGCGTAGTTGATTATATAGATTTGTTAGCACTGATTTAAAACTTTGACTTCAATTTGGCCATTTTCAAAGTCTGTTAACTCTGACATAATGCAATGACAATCTCACCTAACAGTGCTCCGACAATGACTGGACGGTGCAGCGTATTTACGAAGATGTATAGGTGCTGTCAGTATGCGAAAACATCAGCGTCATCTATTCAAAAAATCAATCTTTCTTTTCAAACATGCATTTCAAAAGGTGTTTCCATATTTTTGTCCAACCCGTGTATATCATACCTTCTAGATATGCCAGAAGGGTGAAGAAAAATTTTTTACCTATACGACGGTCCTGAATAATTAAATTATAAAAAAAAATCATAAAATCCTTTCGAAAATAATCAATTTGAATTTGTATTTAGGAATGTCAACAGCCATTTATGTTTACGTTGCGGAAGTATCTCCAGCTTCTCTTCGTGGACCTTTAGCAGCAATCGCTCCTTTACACGTTTCTATTGGCGTACTTCTGGTATACATCTTAGGATTTGTAGCACCATGGCGTCATGTTGCTGCTTTGGCTACAACCCCTGCTTTAATATCTTTAGCCGCAATGTGCCTTGTCCCTGAGAGCCCTCATTGGTTAGTTTCCAAAGGTAGACAACAACAAGCAACAAGGTGAGAATTTATAAAATTTTTCCATTTCTATATAATAATATATCTAAATTATAACAACACTGGTGTGAAAAAACATAACAAAATCAAAGTATCAAAAATGTTTAATAATAATTGTTTTAAAAGATTATAAAAGATAATTGGTAATCGAAGCAAAAATGAAATCATTTTTAATTACGGTTGGTCATAAAAGGTATTATCAAGATAGAGAAAAATGAGAGCTTTTGGTTGGATGGTTAAATTATTTGTAATATATATAAAGAGGAAAGCAATACAACTTACAAATTAGAATGGTTAAAAATACCCATTGTAGATTGTTGAAAGAGAATATTAAAACAGATTTTTAGTAGACAGGATCTGACCTGGTTGCTGGCGGTCTAATTAAGTAAAGATAATTATAAAATCAAAAATATATATATAAATCACATTAACCGTCTAGACGTCTAGAGCATTTACCCAAATGTTTTTAACAAAACAAATAGTTGTTTGAATTTAATAAATTAAAATTTCTATTTAATTTTTTGTTACAATATATATGAATAAATATTGTATTAATATGAAATTTTTATTAATATACCAAATTTATATCCATTTCATATATCCTATGATAATTAATATTATCATTTATAAATATTTTAAATAAATGATCAATTTCTAAAATTAAATATATAAAAATCTACATTATAATACACTAAATGTACTGAAATAGTTTTAATATTCCTTTATTTCTTGTGAATGGGTTAGAAAGGCTTCAACTTGAAGTGATGAAGGTAGACAAGATCGGGAATGGTCCATTTGATTGGCATTATTCGCAAATATCACTATTTTCTTCAACTACAATATCTAAAGAAGATAAGTTACCGAGCAACCAAGAAACAG
This sequence comes from Labia minor, assembly GCA_963082975.1. Taxonomy (NCBI): domain Eukaryota; kingdom Metazoa; phylum Arthropoda; class Insecta; order Dermaptera; family Spongiphoridae; genus Labia; species Labia minor. Next base: position 49,816,395 of record OY720345.1, on the reverse strand, counting down.
ATAAAGAGATTATTCAATTCTTAAAATGGAAAATACGATTTGTTTTTGAAAAAAGGGATTCGTCTCAAGTCGTTAATTAGGTAATTGTTATATAAATATTTTGAACAAAGGGTATGCTCTCTAGAATTAGGAATACTGCTCACATTAACCAATAAATGAAAAATAATTACAAAAAAGATTGAAGAAAATAGAACAATTAAGTTAAGATCTCGTTTAAATTTCCTCATCCTAAAATTATTTATGTAATAAATTTTAAAACAAGAGTAGAAAAGTTTTTAACCTAATAAAAGATAATAGAGATTCGAAAATTGTTAATCAATTAATATCTTCATCAGGGCACTGACCGAAATTGGTACAAAGACAAAAAATGGGGTTTTTGTAAAAAAGTATGGTTTTAATTGTCATTGCTTGGGAGGGGAAAAGTCGGTGTTGATGGGTAAATTCAATCTAAGTTAAAGAACGAAAACCTAAAAATAACGGAGTGAAAAAAAGGTGGAGTTTAGTTTTTTCCCTTTGTACCAATTTTGGAGTCCGCCCCAAGTAACAAATATATTGGAATAAAATTTTTTTTAGTCTTTCTTTAAAATAATAAGAAAATTAATAATAAAATAATTAAAATGAATAGAAACCTTTTATTATAATTTATAATATTATTTTATTTAAAGATATAATTTTGAAATTGAAAATAAATTTATTAACATTTTATATAACTTGTTTTATTTTAGTACCCTACTCTGGCTTCGAAGTGGAAATCAAGATCAGGCTAACAAAGAACTCGAACAATTAGTAACAATACAAGAAAAGCTGACAACAGAAAATTCAATATTTCATGATCTATCTTGGATAAAATCTCCAGGAGTTTGGAAACCATTCATTATTCTTATTATATTTTTTGCTTTTCAAGAGGGCAGTGGTATTTATATTCTTTTATATTATGCAGTCAATTTATTTGAATCTGTGGGAATCGGTCTGAATGAATATATTGCATCAATTATTGTAGCTTCATTAAGATTAATTATGAGTATTATAGGATCGATATTGATTGGTCAAACTGGTCGAAAGACATTAGCAGTTTTAAGTGGTTTAGGTTTATTTTTTAGTATGTTAATAGCAGGAACCTATGAATATATTTTTCGTAATACTTCTTGGTCAATGAAACCATTAACTTGGTTGCCACTGGTTTGTGTACTCATCCATGTTTGTGTCAGTATGGTTGGTTTTCTTCCATTACCCTGGTTAATGACAAGTGAATTATTTCCCTTAAAAGTAAGAGGTATTATGGGAGGATTAACAACATCAATAGCTCATTTGCTTATTTTTACCAGTGTAAAAACTTATCCGAATTTACTAGCTATTTTTACAATGGCAGGAGTTTTTTGGATTTTTGCTACTTGTGGATTTTTTGGAGCAGCTTTCTGCTTTTGGTTTCTTCCAGAAACGAAAGGAAAATCATTAACTGAAATAGAAGCTGAATTCAGTAATAAATCGAGTGAAAAAGTAATCCATCAAGGAATAAATAACCGTTGTTTTATAGACTCATAAAATTTAACTGTGATCTAATTTATATTATATATATTAATTATTATTTTATTTTCTGTAATAGTAAAAATTTTAATTTTTCTAAAAAAATTGTTATAACGAAAAAATTTAAATAATAAACAAAATAAGTATTTGTTTAATTATATATCATTTTAATATTTTTTTTGGAATATATATAAACGAAAATATCTTTCAAAAGTTAAATACTGTAAAATAAATATGACTAAAATTTGATGTATATATTTAACTTAAGATGAAAATGAACAATAATCTCAATAATTCTCATTTAGTAGTATTCATATCACATTAATAAAATCTTATGCTACTCAAAGCAAAAATTGTTTTATTTAAAACATTGTTCCTTATCTACTTGATGTGATAAAATATTTATAAATACAAAAAAAAGAGTGAATCAGTATTGTATAATTTGTATTAATGTAAATAAAACTAATTTATTAATTATAATATTTATTTATTTATATTTTATATTATATACTGGTGTTTTTCTAATTAAAGGTCCTTTCATGTTAACACAATACGGTAGTAAACTTTCATTCCTTAAAAAAAGTCCTTTACCATTTGGTGTCCATGCTTGAAATTCAGCACTTTCTTGCTTCTTTAGTGTAAGTGAAATCCATCCTTTAAAAAAAATAAATTTTAAAATATAAATAGTAAGTATAAGATTTTTTATATTTATTTTGGTCAATTAGAAAATTCGAAGGCTGCTTTTAAATTATGGGGATTTAACATCATTTTTTAAAATAGGAATATTTTAATTTTTAAAAAGATCAATATTTATAATATAATATAATACCTGCAGATGAGAATACAATATCAGCAGCTGATTTTTCAAATCCCAAACCAGTGACAGAATAATGTTTTGATACTAATTTTGGCCATAAATTTAAATTCTGCGTCTCTGAGGGTATTCCTAGAATTGATGTACCTAATAATTCTTTATAAATTTGATCGGCATATTTAGTCTCACATATTGTTACTGGCATATTTTCTGAAGCAAAAACTGTCATTCTAAAAATATAATAAAAATTTAAATAAGAAATGTATATTTATCCGAATAGTGAGATAAATGTATAAATGTATAAAAACTAGTTATAATCCAATGGAAAAAGAATTATTAAATAAAAATATTTAGTTTGGTTTATAAAAATTATTATGAAATTTAATAATATAAATTATAAACGAAAAAATCCCATATATTTTTATAAATCTATATAGAGTTTTAAATATTTACATTATTGGATTTTTTGAAGATAATAAATCTAAACGAGCCAAACCAGCAAGAAATAATGTCCAGTTAGAAAACATCCTAAATGATTTAGGAATGATTTTAGATTGAGGTATAATTTTTAATAATTCTTCTAGGCTCAACAAATTAGATAACTGCAATACAATCATATAAATATATTATTTAAAATATTATGGCAAATCTATAAAAAAATTTTTTTTGAAATTAAAGACAATTGAAATACTACCTGATCTGGATGAGAGGCTCCAGGAGTATCATAACACCATTTACTTAGTTCAAAGTCTTTGGAATCTATGCCAAACTTTTCTTCACGGATCTTGTTTAGAGAAAAATGATCCAAACTACTATTAACTTTAGTTTTATCATAAAATGTTTTTCCAACCTCTAAAATTAAGAAAAATAAGAATTTATTAAGTTAAAAAGTTGAATCAATATTAATATTTGACATTATTTTTTATTTTATTTTTATTCACCAGAACAAAAACAGATATAAAACAAATAATATATATACAAAATTTTACTAATCTCTAAAAATGAACTACGTAAAACACTCTACCTAAAAATATACTTTTTTAATAAAATATTCCTAAATAAAAATTAAATAAATGATTACTAGAATATAAGGAATAATTATTGAATTAATTTGAGCTCTCTTGATAATAAAATAGCCTATTAATTTTGATAGATGAAAATTTGCATTTCAAATGAATTCGATAAATGTTTTTATTTTACGTTGGCCTTAATGTTTATTTTAATATTTTTATTTTGAAACAGACCAATGTTAACGTATAGTGTACTCAACCTATCTAATACAATTATGAAGTGTCAGCTGTCAAAAACAATAAAAATGAAGTTAAAAATAAAGTTCGTTACATATCATAACTCATAAATTAGATTAAGAAAAAAAAATGAAAATGAGATTTATATTTTTTCTGGATAATCATGAGAATAGTCATATGTTTTTGATGACTAAAACTTGATAGAAAAAATTTCTCCTCTATTAATTTAATTATTCAAAGAAATCCTAAATATTTCAACTTTTAAAATGTTTTGAAAATTATATTTTACTAATTAGTAATGATTTATGGCTTGAAGTCCTATAGTAATTTCGAATGTAATTTTTTCTTTAAATAGAAATATAATTCTCTACTAATTTTCAATTGAAAGAAAAATAATTCTAAATTCATAAATAAAAGAACGGAGTTATAGAAATTACCTTGAACTGAACTCGGATCATTTAAATCCTTGGATGGTTCAATTTCGTTCAAACGTTGATATCTATCAGATAAAGTTTTAGACGAAGGTCTTAGTATTGGAAACTAAAGAAAAGAACTTATATAAAAATGCAAATTTAACAATCGGTAAAATAAATGGGTAATAAATACCTTTAATAAATTTAAAGTAGTTCCTGGCCATTGAGAAATTGTTGCCCTTTGTAACATGTCAATGGCATTTGTTTTACAATAGTCTGATTGTATAAGAGCATTAAAAAGTGTGGATTTTCCGACATTTGTGCATCCCATGAGATAAACATCGCCTAAAAATGTATTTTTAAATTATTGCTTGAAATCCATATATATAGAAGAAATTTAAGGAAAAACATGAAAGAAAAGATGTTTCTAAACTCATTTAAATAATATTAATTAAATAAATATATTAAAATATAAATAAAATGACAATAAAACAAAATCTCTCAATTCATTTTTTTTAAAATGAATATTTAATAGTTACATTTATGTTTAGTTTTATTAGAATAAAATATATTTTGGTAATAAAGACAATTTTAATCCAATTTAGGGAAAATATGATTAATAAAGTGAAATTCACCAATTTTTAAAATCAAAATTGAAATATCTCTTAATTTTTGGGTTTCAAAATTTCTAACTATAAGGTATAATAAATCTCATTACAAATAATTAAATTTAATTTAATTCTAAAAACAAACCTTTGGTTAACCATATTTCATGTAAAGCAGTGATTAGGTTTTCAATACCATAACCATTTTTGGCACTAATGAGAGCAACGTGCTTAACATTTAATTTATCAAGTCCATAATTATTTAATGTAGATAATAATGTTTGTGAAATTCTTGACAAATAATCAGCATCGTCTCTTGGGAGTAAATCTACTTTATTTCCTACTAGAATAACTGGTCTTTTTGTTCCTAAATAGTAAAAATTTTTTGGTAAATATTATTTTTAAGATACAAAACTAAAAATAATACCAATGATGTTTTCAACATTAGGCCAAAATGAACAGGGATAATCCAAAAGATCAATCATTAAAATAACCAAAGCTCGTTTATCTTTAATATGACTTAAAACCTTGGGGTAATCATCAGAAGATATTGTTATGTTTAATGCAGTATTATAATGTTTAAGAAAGTGGCATCTTTGGCAAATTTCCTTGTGTAAATTGGTGGAATAGTTTAAAATTTCCTTTGGAAGATATCCAGGTAATGTAGAATTCTAAAATATACAAGAACAAATTAAAACGGGTTATTTTTTTGAATATCTAATTATGAATAACAAACCTGAGATTGCAGAATCGAACCACAGCCTCCACATGGTGTTGATTTTATTTGTTTAATAGAATTGTTTAAGAGATCTAATTTTTCTGGGAAAGATTCATAATCACTCATCCAATTAGATGGAACATTTGAAGTGTTTTTTTCTGTATCTTTAATAATTGGAAGTTTGTAATAATTAGGATTTGATGAATTTATTTTTAAATTTTCTAACTCTGATTCTTCCATATAATATTTTAAAGAACATGGAATTTTATCTTCATTTTTTAAAGTCTCTGCCAAAACTCGTTTCTTTCTTTCAAAACGTTTAATTTCTTTTGCTAAAACTGTATTATAAATAATTTGACTATCTAAATGAATTGATTTTTTTAAAACATGATGAAATTTCTTTGAAATGAAATTCATATCACAGAGCATCCGTATCCGATTCATATTTTACAAAACAAGTAACAAATGAAATTGTCAAAAATCAGTCAAAAATATTCCTAATATTTTACAAAATCGTTAAAGGCGGGAAATTAAAAATATAAATTTGTATATTTTATTTACGAAATTTTAAAATTTAGTTTACATGTGTAGTTTATATAAAGGTATTAAAGAGAAAATATATTCAGATTTTTTTAAAGAATAAAAGATCATGATTAATAGACATGTTGATTGAGTTATTAATGAGAATATTAAATTCAATGTCAATGATCCTATCCAGGAAGGGATTATAAAAATATTGTCTTGTCATTTTTGTTTTAAAAATATGTATTATTAATATATTTTTAACTCTGAAGTAATATTTTAAGCAATTTATTTTAAATCTTTAATTAAACTGGCGACATATTATTTATTTATTTTAAAAGATTATATGAGAATTCGGATATTTTTACTTATTCATTTACAATATATAATACATTTAACATATCATTTGTTTACGAACATGGAATTCGGATAAAATAAACTATTATAAAGAATATGTTGAAAAGTAAAGGTAAGCAAGTTAAATTAAAAATTTAAAATCAATCTATATTTTATTAGAACTTTTTCTCTGTTTAATATACAATAGGATATAAATTAAAATTTAATCAAAATCTATATAAAAATAAAATATATTTGAATTTATAACAAAAAATATATAAAATTAATAATGAATATTATATATATTTTAATGGAAGACATCTTACATCATGATTATTATATTTATTCAATAACTTTGGCATAATATTGAATCTCAGGATTTTCAATAACATTTTTACTTTGGATTAGTTTAAGTTCAAGTGGTTTTCCCAAGCACTTTTCAGCTAAAAATAAATAATTATATTTTTATTAAATCGATAATTAAAAATATGTATTTTAATATAATTGTCTTACTTTCGCCTAATTTTAAAGAGTTTTTAATAACAGATTGTAAACTTGCAATAGTTTTGTTAATGGATAGAATTAAATCATTTTCTGATCTATACATCCATGCTAAAAAAATTGCTGAAAACAAATCTCCTGTGCCTGTAAAGTGTTGGTTAACTTTGGGAATTTCAATAGTGAGTTGAATTTTCTTTTCATCTGTAATGAATAATAAATGTAAAATAAATGATAGAATTGATAAGAATATTCATATTTTTTATTATTATATATATATATATATATATATATAGGCCGCTTCTAATGATTTATTTATATACCTTTGATAGAACTAGCTATACATAAAAGTTTATCTTTTGCATGGAATTCTGTAGAAGAAATAACAATAGTTTTTATTCCTTTATTATGAAATACTTCAATTGCAGACCATACATCATTTAAATTGTTTATTGATATTCCTGTGAGGAGCCTAGAAAATTTATTTTTTCATATTAAAATAGTTAGTGATATATAGTAATAGATTTAACTAAAATATTTAATTTATTACTCAGTTTCAAATTGATTTGGTGTTATAATATCAGCCAATGGAATAATACTTTCTTTATAAATTGGAAGGATATCTTCAGGAACATACATTTTTCCGTTGTCTCCCATAACAGGATCACAAGCTAAATAATTTATAATAAAATTAAAAATTATTTCAAGAACATCTAAAAAGACTAATATAAACAGTTAATCTAACCAAAAATTAATTGTGGATTCTTTGATTTTAAGAGTTTAGCAACTTTTGCAATTTTTTCTAATAATTTAGGCGTTCTAACATATCCAGTCAATAGATGAGTATAAAAATCTAAATTATTATGTGATAATCCATCAATCAAATCATCTGAAAATATTAAGAATAACAATAATTACTATTAATTTAAAAAAAAATAATAGGTGACTAAACTTTAAAAAGACTAATTGAGGTTATAATAGAGTAATAAAAATAGTTATTTATTTTATTTAAAAATTGTGATTTTGATTTTGAAACTTGATTATGATTATTAAATTATATTAAATTAATAATGATCTTATGTATATTAAAAAATTAAGAAAGTTTAAAATAATTCAACTATTTCATGCATTGGTTATTGTATTTTTAAGTATTATCAATTTATTTATATTTAAATAAAAATAATTTTACCGAGATCAGTGTCATCTAAAACTTGTCCCTTCCAATATCCATAACCGGTATGGTTAGAAAATTGTACAGTATTTATTACATCAACTTCAAATCCAAGAACCTAAATTAATTTGTAAATTTATAAAATAATAAAAATGGAATTAATATTTGAATTAAAAGTAATACCTGCAGAGGAAATGTTGCACATTTATTTCCAGCATATCCTGAAACTACATGACTTTGAATAGATAACACTCTTGGTAAAATTCTTTCCATATTTAGAAAAATAAACAAATAAATCAATTAGATTTAATATTTTGCTCTGAATACAACTTTATTATAAATGAAAGAATATATATATATAAATGTATGTCAATTGTTTTAAAAATCAAATTTCAAGAGATGATTAATATTTATTGTTTGATAATTATCATGTTTATCTAAACCTTATTGATTGATTGATTATCTAGTGTTGACCTATTTTAGGGAAAGGACAAAAGGACAAAATATATTTAGTACAACAGTATTTAATAATTTCAGAAATATTTTATAACCAAAGGGATAAATAATTATTTAAAATATGTATATGTATAAATATGTAGAATTTTGATAATATTTTAAAAGTTATAAGTATAAATATATATAAATTAATTATTTAATTAATAGATATGTAAATATATAAATAGATGAATTAAAATATAATTTTAATCAAATTAGAACAATTTAAAATTAAATTGTATTTTTATAAATTAATTTTTCATATAAATTTTAACCTGAAGTTGATATAATTTTTGATTAAATATCTACTATCTCTCATTTTCATATCAATGACATACTTCCACGATTTGACTTTCCACAATTAATGTGAATCCCCTTTGACCTCACACATCAATATTCATTTTTTCAATATTTTTATATTATATTTGAAACATAGTAATTATTGATATTAAATCCATTAAATTACTAATAAACTTTAATATAATTTAATTTCAAATTAAATTAAATTATGGAACACAAATATAATCAAAATCGAGGAAGATTTTCAAGATATCCAAAAAATAGACAAAATTCAGAAAATTGGAGAGCTCAAGGGTAAGATTACTTTTAAAAATATATTTTAAAATATATAAATATAAATTCTTCATATTAAAATATGGTTAAATTATTTATTTATCACTATCTCAATATTACATCATATATGGCAATATATACCCTAAATTATTATCAGTTTATAAATATTTAAGGTTTCTTATATCATACTAATCTTCGGAATATATAAAAAATAAACAATAAATTTTAAAATCCAGAATTATTGGAAATATTGTTTTAAATTAAATATATAACAATTTAAGGCTAAATTTTACTTTATGGGCCTTTTTTCTAACACGTGTTTTTTGATTGATATAAACATATAAAACATATCCCTTTCCTTTTTGAGTCGGTCTGAAGCGCGGAACATGTCTAAAAGAAAGAAAGAATTTCGAAATTAACGAAAATTTTTAAAAGTAAACAAAGAAAAAAGAGATCACGGCCAATTTTGTTAATTATTGATTAAATTATTGTTGACATGTTTATTCTATTGTAAATAGATAGATAGGTGAAAATTATTTATTTATGTAAACATTGATTTAATTGAATTTAAAATTTCCAAACAAAATTATACTTGGAAAATTACAAATGATATCTCAGAGTTGAAATTTGATAAATAAAATTCTAAAACATTAATAGATAGGCATTTCAAAACAGGGTCATCGAAGAAGCTGGACGGGATTTCGAAGAGTAATAAAAATCGTAATACACAAATGGTAGAATATTTATTTATACTTCAAAAGACAGAAACTCTTAAACTTTTTTATGTACTCTTAAAAAATTTCGATGTGTGCTTCCCCCGACGCACGACAAACATTAACCCGATAATCAATCTCCCGTCACGTGTTTTGAAGCATTGCAGGAGTTACAGTTGCAATGACTTCGTAAATTCTTTCTTTCAGATGCTGAAGATCACGAATTAAACTGTGTTTTTAACGTAGCCCCAAAATAAAAAATCCAAAGGTGTCAAATCAGGACCATTCCTCTTAATCCAATCGTCAGGAAATCTGTTTTTGAGAGCATCTTGGACGATTAGGCTATAGTGACATGAAGCTCCATCCTGCTGGAAAATGACATTAATGCCCTTTTCCCTTTCAATCTCTTGAGGGAACACATACATTTCCAGCATCTCTAAATAAATTGTGCCTGTAACCGTGTTTTCTGAAAACATTAAAGGGCCTACAATACGATACTCCATAAGTGTACACTAAATGTTCACTTGCCCACTTACTTCGAGTAAATGCTACTCAAAATATTTATAATGGTACACAATCACTCGTTAATTTCGTGTTGATGACCTGTTTATTTATCGAATAGTTGTCCCGTTCACCTTTTTCGATGACCCTGTATTCAACAAAATCAAAACTAATGATTATAATTATAAATAATTGATATATATATATATTATAACAATCCTTTAGAGTTAACATTGTTGAAATTAGGTAATATTTTATCTATTTGATTATTCCTTTTTTCCTGCATATTAAATTTCATTAAATAAAATTGAAGTTCTCTCAATTGAAAGGTTACATAAATAATAATTTTTGTTTAATCTTAAATAAAAACTTTTGATGAATATTACTATTCTATATTTTCTTTCATTTCTTTCATATTTATAGATTATCCGGAGCATCGCACTTTCCTGTAAGTGAAATTTTATTATTAACTTATTTATTGATTAAAATTTACCAAATATCAAATTTTAAAATATTTAATATATGTTTATTCTTTTATTGATTCTATTTTATTTTTCAATTTAAATTCTTTTACCTTATTATAAAAACAAAACATGTTAGTAAGACCATTGGAGAGCTAAACGGTTTAATCTATTTTTTTTTTCAGGATAATGACCGTTTTGATCAAAGGTATGAGTTCATTTTATAATATTACACTAGTGTATTTCTTACTTGTGAAAAAGATCTACAACTTAATGAACTTCTTGAATTAACATTTTAAATATATTATAGTTAAAATTTTATTCTTAATTTTAATAAATTCACAGATAAGTTCTTTTATAAGAAATCTATATAGTGAGTATTTAAGATTTTTTACTTTAATTTTTACAATAAAAATGATCTCAGTACGTATCGTCAGTTTCACACTTATTTGACAAAATTTTATGTACATTTTGAATATTTACTTAAATTGAAAAAATATTTGAATGAATTAATAAACGATTATTTTTATTGCATTTATCATTTCATTCTATTTAAATAAAATCTTATAGGTTTTAAATATTTAATATTAAATATAAAAACAGTTATTATTTTGTATAATTGGAAAAATATATTTTAATAAATATGTTCACAGACTTGTCCTTTTTTATAAAAATGTGAATACTATATTTATTTTAAAGATTTAAAATTTTAATATAATTTTGAAATCTTGATTAAATGCGTCGTTTTTACTTAGTATAGTATGATATATATTATGATTTATACCAGGGCTTCTTAAACTTTTTTATATAGCGACCCCCTTCAAGCTTAGGAAATTTTAAACGACCCCCTCCTCCATATAATGAAATATATATTAAGCGTAGATGTAGATGTAATATCGCACTATTTTACAATGTAAATAAAATAAGGATTAAAGAATACATACCCATTCATTTCACATATATATAATTTAATAATTTTAAAATTTTATTTATAATGATTCAAAAGTATCAGATCTTTGCGACCCCCTTTCAGTAGTCTCGCGACCCCCCTGGAGGTCGCGACCCACAGTTTAAGAAGCCCTGATTTATACCATTTTTTATTCAAAGAGTAAATTAGTTGATAAAACAAATGAATTCGGTAAAAATACTTTTTTCTCAAATGTACTTTTGTTTTTTCTAAATTGTAATCGATAGCAATCTTATTCAGGATTCTGTAAAAAAAATTATAAAATATGAAATTTTTACTATTTTCAAAAAAATGCTCAAAAACTCAAAAACTAAGCAATTTATATTTAATTTTTTTTTTATTTTGGAAATTCCTAAACCGACCTATCTCCTGCTCACATTTTATCCTTAAGTTTTGACATTAACTATTATTGCTTTAGAACTACTTTAAAAACATTTTAAATGTTTCTTTTAAATTGTTTACTTACTTAAGAATCTATGTATTTATAAATAGGTTGGAATATATAGGCTAATCTTAATTCTCATTTGATTTTCATTTTAAAGGAACAAAAAATTTCCATCCAGCACATATTCTCATAATAAAGGTAAAATATTAGACATTATTTATAATATTTCGAAAATAGTTTTTGAATATTTTATTAAAATTTACATAATATATAAGTATAAAAAATTGGCCTTCAAAATATATTTCTATGCATTTATTGAAATGTTATATTCATAAATATTACAAATATTAACATTTAGTTTTCATTTATATATATTTGTTTTTAGCCCCTGATGATCATCAAGATCCTTCATCAAATCGCATTTTGAAAGAAATAGAAGGAGATCTCTTTGATGCCCCGAAAGAATATTCCCTTGCGCACTGTGTTGCTTCCGATTTAAGAATGGGAAGTGGAATTGCAATTGAATTTCGGTATATTTAATTATTTATATTATTTTTAAACATTATTTAAATTACATATTTATTTCAGAAAACAATTTAAATCATTATCAGAATTGTATAACCAAAAGGCAAAAGTTGGAGGATTTTGTTTTTTAGAACGTGAAGGTCGTTTCATTTATTATCTGGTTACAAAAAAATATAGTTATGAAAAACCAAAGTTAGATGATTTAAGGAATTCTTTATATGCAATGAAAAAACATTGTATAAAACACAATGTCCTAAATATTGCAATTCCAAGAATTGGTTGCGGTTTGGATCGACTTAAATGGGATGAGGTTTCTGAAGCTATTGTTAATATTTTTAAAGAAACAGACATCAAATTTCTTGTCTATAATCTAGTAAGTATTCATTTATATCATCATTTTTAGAATACTATCAGAAATTATTTCTAGTTAATGTTTTTTTTTTACCTAAACATCAATATTTCATTATATCAAACATCTGAATTTAGAAGTTATAAGAAAATTATCAAGAGAAAAATTTCCTTTCTAAAAATAGATATTAATTTTCATATGAAGTGCATGAACTTCATGTTTATTATAATCATTACTCTTCTTGTTATGATGCTTTCATTTTTTCAAATACTATCTTATTCTCTCTTTTTCATCGGAAGTAATAATTATTTTTAACGTCTTTTTAAAATAATTCTCACTCTTTACATAGAAAGATTTAGCTCTTTTTATATATTTGGAAATCTTTAAAACTTTTTAATATCAATTAACATTTTCTTAACTGATAGCCTCTACCAAGGTCAAGAAAGCATATGCCCTTGGTAACAAATCCATCTACGTCAATTGGAAATTCAAAAAAACCCAAATCTGGTAATAGGATGATATGAGTTTTAAAAATTTTGAAATTCGTGGGCCTTTTTTATTTGCTAGAATTTTTTTTATAGGAAATATAAGTTTTTTTTTAAATAATATATATATATATATATATAAATTTAAAAGTCTATACAAAAGAGCTTCAAAAATTAAATGTTTAAAATTAATAGAGATTTTTCCAAGTATTTAATAAAAACGATTTATTAAATTAGGGCAGTGAAGATAAATATTAGACAATAGTCATATATTAAATTTAACACGTTATTTTATATTCTTTGATTTTTTTTATCACCTTTTTTTCACTTATAACAATTCCAAACATTTTTTAAATCACACCACACATGCATAATTAGAACTTGAAATTTATATATTTTTCATACAATGTATTTTATAATTGGTAGTTTCTAAGAATATATTAGGTCTTGCTCCATCAAAATTTACTTTGGGGGAACGTATTTCATTTTTAAATTTGAATAAATTAATTAGTAATACAGACAATTACTTTTTATTGTTTTTTTTACTATTTAAGTTGGAAGGCTTATTCTTTATATACACATCTTTTATGCGATTGTTTGACGCACTAGTGTGCGAATTTTATGTGCACATTACATATTTTTTTAATTTTATAAAAATAACACATAATTTTAAAATATAAATTATCTATTTTAGAAGGAAGAAGAAAAAGATGAAGATGAAGAAGAAAAAGAAACAAAATATATTAATACAAAATATTTTAAAATTGTGGAACGAACAGAAATACACTTAAACGATTTAGAGAAAAATTCAATTTTATTGTTTTTTACTTTAAAAAACAAAAAATTAGATAAAACCTTTGAAGAAATAAACAAAAAATATCAAATTCTTTCTAAGTATAAATCTTCTAATGATATGGTAACTTATGACTATAAGTCAGGACAATATATTTACATAATAGATTGCAAAGATGAACATAATTCTATCGATTTTCAATTATTAGAAAAAGGTTTCAAAATTATTAATAAAGAACTTAGTAAAGATAAAAATTTAAATAAAACAGAAACATTGTTTTTTGGTTTTCAATATTTTATTGAAAAAGATGACGACATTATTTCAGTTAAAATTGCAAATTTGTTAAAAATTTGTTGTTTAACATTAAAAAATCCAGTAGAATGTCATATATGCAAAAAAGATGACCCAAATTAATCTTTTTTAAAATTCAATTATATATATAAAAATAAATAATTTTAAAATTTTTATCTTCTGCAATTTAATTAATTCTATGTTATTAAATTAAATAATGGACATTTTTATATGATTAACTTAATAATGAATTTATATTATTACCAATTCACTTGATGCTTTTATTAAATTTTTACTATAATTATGTATCCATTTCAATGCATATTTTAAATTTCTCTTGCAAATTCCTTATAATTATCACAAATCACTCCAATTAACTGCTTCACAATTTTCATTGTTATTTGGATTGGGCATTGATATTAATTTTAATCAAAATAACTTTCTTAATCACTAAAAAATCACATTTCTAAGGTAATATTGAATTTAAATATATCGAACCTTATTTATATTGTAACATGTTCATTTAAATTTAATTATTGAATAAATAGTTAAATTATATTTTACTCATATATAATTACTTTTTAAATGGTTTTATAAAATTATGATTAATTTATTTTTAGGAATTTAGAAAGTTATTTATATTTTAACTATAAAATAGTCTTTAATGAATTTTGATTCTGTTAATGTTTCAAAAAAATTGTAATTTAAATAATAAAATTTATTTTTTGGTTATAAAAATAATTGACTTAAATATAATTTATCCTAACTTTTTAGTTTTAATTTTTTTTTTAAATACCATAAAGCTGAGATACCCAATCGTGGTTTCCAAAATAAGTTTAAAAAAAATAAACTACTAAAGGTAAAAATAAATTCTAAACTAATCAAATGACTAAACATAAATTAAAATAATTAAAAATTTAGACAGTTTATATATTTTATGACTGGCTATATCTACATAAATTTTACTTAAATTGTTTATGAATTTAGTTGTAAATTAGAAACCCTGAGAGAGAGAGAGTAATAAGAGAAATTTATCACTTTAGATGCTAAAATATGTGTAAATACATACATACAAATTGATAGAGGGGGGGAATAAAAGATAATTGTCAATATTAATTAACATTAGTATTTCAACTAATTATAAATAATTTGTTTTTATAAAATACAATTAAATAAGAATGATATTTGAAATTTACTTATATCAGGAGAATGCATAAATAAATAATAAATTAGAATTAAAAGTGTAAAAATAAACAATTCTTGTTTATCATCAATGAATTGAATTGAAAATAAAATTTTATATGTGAATTTTAATGAAAAACATTAAGACTCTAACTAAATTACGTTAAAATACGAACAAAATAACAAGATTCATTCTACTAGAAAATATATTGACCAATGAATAATAACAAATAGCGTGTCTTCTTGTTTTTTTAATTTATAAATAAAATTGTCTAATAACTTATTTGTAAAATAAAGTTTTGGAATTGAGCACTTTTATCATATTATAGAGATAATAATATATATAGAGAAAATAATTTATTTTATTAGTTCACATGATCAAAACTATTGTATGAGAAAGGCATTTGTATTTGGTTAAAAATTATTAATGTCTGTTCGGAAAATTGTGACGTTTTAGATTCAAAATTTGTTGAACCGATTACTATGAAATTACATAACAATGTTCTTGAACACAGACTCCAAATTTTATCAATATCTATTCAATAACCTCTGAAATTAATTTTTAAAATTTTATTTATGACCTCGTGGCTCAGTGAAGGCGTCGATTCATTTCCGATAATGAATATAAGATTAATAATTCTAGCAATTCCATACAAAAACTCATACATCCAAAAAGCTTACCCGCCCGCCTAAACACTATGACCTTTGATTTTTCAACGTTCACCTCCAAACGATTCTCCCTACAGTATCGGCTTAACACATCCAGTACCCTCTGTAGTTTAATGGGAGTATGAGCCAAAACCACCAGATCGTCTGCATAGAATAATGCTGGTAGGTCGTTGATACCATCGATAGATACTCCGCTTACTTCATTCGCGGCAAGAAATTCCATAAAATCTGACAAATACAAGGAAAACAGCAAAGGACTCATTGAATCACCCTGTAGAACCCCTCTCGTTATTCTTATAGGGTTAGACATTATCTACCCCTTATCATAGAGAATTCAGCTGGGCGCTAAGAGTGAGATGGTGTAATGGCAGCCGCTCTCGTTGAGAGGAGTCCCTGATGGTTTTGGTTTTTCATTATTCAATTTATAACAATGATTGAAATAACTCTTTTTTATTTCTATTGTGAAACCAAAAACCATTTTTTTATTTATTCTTATTTTTATTTTCTATTAATTAATCTTTTTCTAATAATTTTCGATCTGGTTTCCAAGACGTTTTCCTAAGCGATCAATCAAACTAATCTGTTACCTTTGATGACTTAAATGATGCCTTTACCAAACGACTTTAATCATAACCCGTGTGAAAAGGGTTAAAATATTACTAATCTTTTCAGTAGTGACTCAGGTGATCCGATAAGTTAAAATATTTTTATATCGATTTATTCACTGGTCCTAATAGAAAATTTTGATGTAAAATAAAATAAAATAACCTTTTTTTTCAAATATCCCTTAAAAATTGTCTGACCGATCAGAATAACTTTAGGATTCATAGTTACACACTTTTCTACTATATATATATATATAGAAGATAGTAATTTATATAATTAATTTATTGATTAAATTAAAAGATAAATACCAAAACAAAAGAAAATTAATGTTTTAATAATATGTTATAAATATAAATCTATTACAGGTTTTGAAAACAATCCTAAGTATTACTTCGTAGGTATAGGGGGCAAATATACCATATAAATGTTAAAAGCGCAGAAGCCCGTCTCTCTTAGCAGCTAATCTCCCAAAGAAATTATTTTTTAATTTCCTCCTCTTTATCTTCTATAAGTGCATGTTTCCTCTACCCACCTTCTATAATGCAATTATGTTAAATAAAACTAGCAAAATTAAATTTTAATTTTGGAGTTTTCTCTACCCTCCCCCTTCTGTAACGCAATTATGTTAAATAAAACTAGCAAAATAAAATTTTAATTTTAGTTATTTTTTTTTTAATGTAAAATCTGATTTATATGTAATCAAATTTAATGCAATTATTAATCTAATCACTTATTTTTAATAAATTAATTCTTAATAAAATTGATATTAACTATCATTAAATATAAAAAATAAAGAAAAGGGTAGTAAAGTTGAAATTAATATTTTTAGACTGATTAAATTAAACTTGGTTTTAAATTTAGAATAATAAATATTAACAAATAAAAAAAAATTGAATTTAAAAATAATCAATTATATTTTCATTTATTTGAATTTTATAAATTTAAGCAGATTTCGGTATTCATTATCAAAAACTTTGAATTGATAATAAAAATGTTTTTGATGTCGTAACAAAATAACTATAAACAAATAAATTAAATATGAAAATATATTAGTATAAAATTAATTGTGTGTGTGCATTTGTATAAATTTAATGAAAATTACCTATCTATCTAAAAATATTAGATAAATGAAATAAATAGAATTTATATTAATAAATGTTAAAAAAATAAAAAAATGTCAATTAGTAAATAATCGATTACAATAATTTATTCATTTTAGAATTAAAATAAAAAAATAAATAAATTGGATTAAATTGGAATTAGAATCTTCATTTAAAAATTGATTTATACTAAATACTAATGTATATCATATAAATTAGATTTAAATTTAGATTATATATTTATTTATCAATAATTGAATATTTATTTAAAAAAATTTAATTTAAAATAAATAAATTAAAATATTTCAAAATAATAATTAAAACAAAGATATAAATTAATACAAATGATAATATTAGATTATTTCATTATTTTTTCCAATACATTGAATTGAATATAAAGAAATAAATTTTCATTTTTTACAATATTTATTTATTTATTCATTTATTAATTATATTAAATAAATAATAAATTTATATCAATCGACTGTCAATTACCTTTGAATTTTATTACTTTATTCAAGTTTATTTCATTTTAATTATATTTTTCAACTGTATAAAATTTTTTATATATATGTAAGTATATATTTTTTTAACATTATTTGATTATTATAAATATTATAAAATGTAAATGAAATAAATTCTGTTTAACTTTAGTACTAATATATAAATAAATATATATATAGTGAATAGAGTAAATTAAAATTTTTATATATTGCAATGGAAATAATGAAAAACTACCCCAAATAATCTATTACTATATCAGTGCCAGTGCAAGTATTTAAAATTATATATATATATATATATAATTTATTATTATTATAGAAAAAACAAAAAAATAAAATAACGTTATTATACATATGTATAATATGTGATAGAATGATATAAGTATATGATAATAAAATTAATATTTATCATATAGAGAGATTGCCTAAATTATAATTTATTTACATCTAAGTTGTAAATTATTTAAAAAATGAAATATGATTTATAGTAATAATTTTTGCATAAAATATTAATAAAAAGAGAATGTTTTCATTGTTTTTTTTTATTTTTAATATAAAATATTAATTCAAAATTGAAATTTAAAATAAAGATATATTACAAGAAAAAAAAGTTTTAATAAATTCATGTCTACGATTTTTTTAAAATATATCATTAAAATATATATTTTGGGTGTTAATATGAGGTGGGATATTTAATCTCGACTTCTGGAATATCTTAAAAATTAAATCACTTAAAGAAAACTGTTCCAAATTTCTTTTTTTTAGGTTTTTTGAATTGCTTTTTTAATAATAATTTTAATTACGGTTAAAAATTTGATAAATTTGTTTTCTCAATATAATAACATTAAGAAAACAAAGAAATTAAACCTTAAATCATTAATTCATTATTCTCGTCCTGAAATGTTTTATTTGAAACTTATTTTTAGGATTTTAATTTTTAAGATATTTCAAATTACAAGGATCACTCACCCTTCATCAATTCAATAGATAGAAGACGTTTATTTTGAAAGTGATTAACAGGCAAGTTAATTATGGAATATTTCTTATTTATTTATATTTTAACATAGCACTTTAGTCATAATTTTGGATAATCAACTTAAAATATCCAATACCATACCAATACCAATACCATCTTACCTACCATTCTCATTTTCAATATAAACAACTTACAGTTTTTATATTTTTTTATTATAAATTAGATAAATAATTGCGCATTTGTGTTTTTTTGTATTTATTTCTCCTCCTCCACTTTTATTTATTTATTATTTTATCGAATTAATAAATTCTATAAATATTAATATATATTTACATATATAGAAAATTGAAAATAATAATTATAAGAATAATCAAAGAAAATATTCTTTAATAATAAATTGAAGGAAAAATTGGGTGGGTGAATCGGGGGACGCGGAAAAAGGGAAAGATACATTTATTATTATTTTCCATTTTCTTGTAAGTTAACATAGATCTCGACAGAGGAGTTGTTCGTTTTAAGATGTTCTTGTTTTTGTTGTTGAGATTCTTTCATGGCTCGACGTCTCTCTTCCATCATTTTCCTACGCGCTTCGTCACGTGCCCTTCTTGCTGAAGCCAATTTGCAATTAACCGGATGTTGATTAATTACCGGCCCTTGACGACGTTTCAAAGAGGATTGTGTTTGAATAGTCCGTGATGTGGTTGGTGTAGTAGCATCCAACTCATCAGCAGCATCCAGGCTCTCCTAAAATTAATCACACAAAGAATGATATGTGAAAAATACAAAAAAAGTCATTAATTAATTATCAATAGGAAATTTAATAAAAATACACACACACACACACACACACACACACATCTCTCTCTCTCAACACATATATTATTATATTAATGATAACATTCAAAGCGATTAGTAATTGATTGATTAAAGCAGGGGTGGCCAACCCGCGGCCCGCCGTAAACATTTTTGCTGCCCGCGAGATTCATCACACTTTTATCATTATTATTATATTATATATGTTTATATGTAAAAATAATAGTAAACATAATAAAAATTCATTATTTTTCAATTTGTCACACCAAACAATATCTACAATGGCCCGCGAAGTTATGATGCATTTCCAAAGTGGCCCGCAAGATCATTTGGGTTGGCCACCTCTGGATTAAAGATTAATTAATTAATTCCATTTTTTTTTAAATTTCAATCAATTTTCTTTTTAACTGGTATGATTATGATTTCATATCCGAAAGCAAATTAATGTTTTTTTAAATATTGATAATATAATTAATAATAATAATATTCTTATAATAAGAAGATACTTTCTATTTTGGGAAAACTTATTGTAAATTAAAATTTATAATATAAATATTTGCTTAGAAACGACAAATTCCAGAAGAATAAGTAGTATTAGTCATGAAGAAGATTATAAAGAATAATTTATTTATTTAATATTAAATTTAAATAATCGAGCTGGTGTACCCAAATTTACTAAAAGTTATTTTTTTACCTTTGACCATCCTGCAATACGTAGTTTTTCTATTTCTAAAAATAATTTATCAACATGATTAATTTGCAATTTGACCATATCCCAAAATCCAGCAAGATCTTCACTTGTTGTTGGAAAAGGTTCACCTTCCTCTTGAGACTAAACAAATAAAGGAAACCAAAAAGAAGTATTAATTAATTAAACTACAATTAAATTATTTATCATATTCTAATTGTTAATTAAAATCAATGAATTCAAGACTTTATAAAAATTTTGGGGTGAAATTATTTGATAAATTTATGTGATGTATTTAGTGAATATATTGCACACTAATCACAGCTAGCGATTAAACTTATTTTTCAATAATATGTATATCATATATACGAAAGCATTTAGATAAGTGACAACTTGATGTTAATGATAATAAGTCGAAGATAAATGCAATTTGGTTTTTCTATATATAATTAAATAAATAATTTTCTCTAAATTAAAACTAGAATTAATCTGTTTTAACTTTAATACAATTTTTATAATTTAAGATTTGTGGTTAATACCAAAAGTTTTAATTAATTTATTAAATTCAAATTCTATTCGCTTGAGTCGGACAAGCGCACGACTGCAAAATAAGCAGTTGAAACATTGTAGGTTTATTTAATTTAATAAATAAATTATACAAATATCTGGTCTTTCAATAAAAATTCCTTTAATAATTCAAATTACATTACGACTACTAAATCTCTAATCTTTTTCTATTAATAGTTGCATTTAATCAGAAGATTAAAAGATAGAATAATATATTTAATTTAATAATTTTAGGGAGTTCATATACACTTACAATATTTTTTTGGCAGAGTCCTTCAAACTGTTGTAATTTTTGTCGAACAAGTAATCTTGCTTGTCCA
This sequence comes from Labia minor, assembly GCA_963082975.1. Taxonomy (NCBI): domain Eukaryota; kingdom Metazoa; phylum Arthropoda; class Insecta; order Dermaptera; family Spongiphoridae; genus Labia; species Labia minor. The sequence goes on along the minus strand of OY720345.1, from coordinate 49,794,585 downwards.
GAGGCTGCACGCAATTTGCCAAGAGCTTCTTCTGGTAATGGTATGTCACCCTCAACAGCTGCTGTTAATTCATCCTCCACTTTATTTACAAGCACATTAATTCGGTTTATTTCACTTTTAAGCAGCTGAATTGATCCATTTATTCAAAAACAAACAAACAAATTTAATTATTTTTTTTATTAATTAACTTATAAATTTGAATAAAATTAAAATGAATATTTATAATTTATATGCCAAAAGAAAATTTGGATTATTTTTAAATTGTATGTCTAATTGTATGTTTGAAAACGTTATTAAGAAAGATAAAAGTTAATGTTAGATAAAGAATAAAATTATAGAATTAGAGTAAAAATTGTATTTATTTATTATTTGGATATTAATATAAAAAATAAATTAAATAAAATTAAATTAAAAAGAGAGAATAATTACATTAAGAAAATAATGTCCATCTTTCTTTTCTTGATGTTGAATTACAAGTGGAGGAATAGAAATTGGCGTGGGTGTAGATGTAGGTAAAATCACTTCAGGTGCTGCCGGTTGCAAATCGGACAAACTCTCTGTTATCGATTCAACGCTCAATTGTTGTTTAACACATTGACGCACTACTTCCTCTCTAGAATTAATTCAATTATCAATTATTAAACAGCCCACAAAAATAAAAAAATAGAACACATTTTTACAGCTCTATGCATTCAAAATTATTTCGATAGAGTTAAAAGAGTAATTATTTAAGTAAGCTTTGTTACGTGGATTTGGATAAAACTACAAGTGGGTTCCTTTTGAAATTCTAAATAAATTTTTCTTATGAAATTTTTTCGGGCCTCTTCTAATTCACGAGAAAAAAATTATTAAAATTTGCACATAAATTCATTGATATTCATTCTATTTAGCTACCATGTTTTATTATTTGATCACCAGAGGGCGCACTAATTTTCTATTTATAGGAAAATTTTTTAATTTTCATAAATCCAAACCGAACTTATAAAAACCGAAAATTAGTGAATAATTAGTGAATAAGTCAATAAAACATTACTTAATGGCACATTTCGACGTTCATAACTAATCTGTCAAACTTAATAAATCTTTATTTTAATAATTTTTATCTCGTAAATTAGAAGAGGCCCGAAAAAATTTCATAAGAAAAGTTTATTTGGAATTGCAAAAGGAACCCACTGGTAAAGTTTTATCTAAATCCACGTAACAAAGTTTACTTGAATAATTACCGTTAAAAGTTTTAGTTTTAATTAATTTAGTTAATAATAAAAATGTAAGAAAATAAATACTTGGGGCTGACAACAGGTGTATTGCTACGACTGGTTCCTAAAGATAATTGAGCGGCGAATTCGGGCCTTAAATGACGTAAAACAGGCAATGCCGGTGCCGGTGATGTTGTAGTGGTGGTAATTATGGAACTCGAAGATGATTGTGAATTATGGGAATAAGTAGAAAAGCCATTACGTTGCTAGAAATACAGAAAAGAAAACATTTAAATAGATAATTTATAATTACTCCTTAATATACTTATAATAAATTAAAATATTAATATTAAAAATTTAAGAATTTATAAAAGTTGCACCCGCCTTGCCTCTTCTCTCTCAACCATTCCCCTCGAGAAATGATGAATTTTGTATTGAGTCGGAAGAGGAGAATGAAAATAAATTGATAATAATTATGATATAATATGTTGGAGAGGACAAATAAGATGAGATAATAGACGAAACGATTGATATATCTAAGGCAAACGTCATCATTTAAAAATCATCTTGCTACGTAAATTCATTTTACTTTCAAGGCTAATGTTGATTTAAAAAAAACACCTTATATTCTTTAAGTATTATATACACTCCAAATTAAGATATAGAAAATAAGATAATGAATTCATTTAAAATTTTAAATTAATAATTTGACATTCATTTAATTTTATGATAATTTAAGTTTAAATAAAATATATAATTATATTTGATAAATATTTCTATATATCTAAAAATAAATATAATAAATTGAAAATATATAATATATTCAATACAAAGCTTATTTTTATTTGGTTAATATTTGTTCTATAAAATCTGCCAATTGCTTGTCTAAATTAATTGTAAACAAAAAGAAATCAGCTCTATTCAAGTTGAAAAAATTTAAATTAAATTAATATTAAATCAAATAAATTAATTGAACTAAATAAAAAAGGTCAATAATATAAAAAAAATATACTTAAGCATGAATTTATTTTAATTAAATACTTGCATATAAACAGAGAAACAAAGGCATTTTATTTTTAATTTAAAAAAATTATATCTTGTTAGTGGTTACTGGAGTAAAGTCCAGTCAACATAAAAATGTTTAATAATGTGGAAAATAAAAGTAAAAGGAAAACAGAGTTAATTTATTGGACACGTAAATGTAGATAAAAAAAATATCACCTCATCGCTTTAATTAGAATTAGAGTATATATATATATAAATTAATTGCAAAAAAGTATTTTGTCTTTTGCTTATTTACATATAAATTTATTTTAAAACCTATTAAAACAAATAAAAATAATAAGATCATTTCTTTTATTAATTAATATTAATATTTATATTAATTTTAATATAAATATAATAACACTAATAATAATAAATAATGTGATATCAGATTTTAACATATATATATTATATTTACAAGAACTTTAATAGTTAAGTTTAGAAGTGTTTTTTTTATGAAAAATGGAAAAGAATTGAAAATGACTGACCGAGGAGGATGACCGCCACCAATTGGAAATTACTGATGAGCATATATGTACAAGAATTGTAGCTAGAAAGAACATGATTGACCACGAGACACTCATTCACTAACTACTTGGTAAGTAACTAGGTGAAGCAATGAGAGAGAAAATGACAGATACCATGCGGTCCACTGATGGCAAATATGAATGCGGGGGCGGTGGAGACATTTATTCAATGCGCAATCGCCAAAAAAAAATAATAATAAATAATACAAATTAATTTAACTTTTATCATTTATTCCTTATCTAGATATTCAAACAACTAATCGTTTAAATATCCTTATCAATTGTGATCAATACATCTGTTTATTTTATTTAAAATTCTATTCATGAAAATATTTTTTTTAAAAAAAAAAATAAAAATAAGAAAAGAATTTGAGAATATAAATAATAGAAAAATGCATTATAATCTTATCATTTAGGTCGATTTAATTGTAGTAAATGTTAAATTTTTATGAATAAGTTATTTATGATATTATAAAAGAATTTGCAATTATACAGATTGGTTCTTTTAAAAGACTATTGACACAATTTTTGACCATTAAATTTTGTATGATTTTAAACAAACACATATACTATTAAAATGAAAGAAAAATTACCATCCCCATTTTAAATTGGACTTTGCTTTACTGAAGGAATATAAAATGTGTTTGTTTCAATGTTATATTGAGAAAGTGTAGGATGATGGAGAACTGGACAAGATGGGAAAGAGTGGGGGTAGAAGGAAGGATGCCCCCACATATACGAAATGCAAAGAAAAAGGAGGTGGGGGAAGTAGACAACCTGCGCAAAACGACATTCCTAGTGACCCTTGTTCTGTTTAAGTGGGCGGAAAAGTGAAAGAAGGCCTAATGAAAGAATTATAATCAATTTATCTCGATGAGTTCACTAATCCTGTCACAGTGCTCTGGTCACGAAATCATTTGTTTTATAGGAGAAAAATGAAATATAAAATAATTCCGGTGTATATAGGTGTGTGTGTTAAAAGAGTTTAATTTTTGTGAATTCTTTATAAAATAAATAAAAAATCAATAAGAAAATTTGTATTTAATTTAATCTTATATATATATATATATATATATATACTTTTACTGCTCGTATAATAAGATTAGATGCATTCAATTCAGATTAAATTAAATATAAATTTTCATATTGATTTTTTATTATGTATTTTATTTGGAAAAGCACCAAGTATATTTATCTGAATTGTTTTTTTTTTAATTTAAAAGCATATCTATTGAGGGCTATTCTTAATTATTAATGTGATTATTAATAAGTACAATAAACATTTTCGAACTAACCTAACTTTATACATAACCTATTTTGTTATAACATGTTATCAATGGGATTCCCAATGGGGTCCAGGTGGACCTGATAATGATGAAATTTCCGGTTTCAATTACTATAAAAAAGTAAAGGATTTCTTTACGGAATAAAAACTAAATAAAAAAGTAAATACAAACAATTGCCAACGGTTCCTGCTAGTCCCCATTGCATAATTACTGCTCAAATTAGAGTTGAATTCTTTTAAGTTTCTCTTGGCAATAAAGAAATATATGTGAATGCTTATCATTTTTCCTTTCACGTGCCTATACGATATATATAAGTAGAATTGCAAGAGGACAAAAATTCAAATTCGAGTTTTTAAACGGAAAAATATAGGTCCCGTAAATCCAAAAACATGATAATGCAAAGATACTATTTTTGTTTAAAATGTATCTTTTAAAATGAAAAATAAAAATCAGGTGCCAGCATCAGATAACTTTGACTGACTACCCAACTTTTTTACTTGGTATTATAACTGAAAGCAATTTCGTTTATATTATATATAAAACTATATATAATATAAACGAAATGTTGTAATACTATTCATAGTTGAGAAATATCAAATATAAAAAAATCTAAATGTAAAGAAATATTAAAGAAATTTTAGAGAAAGACATTTGAAAATTCAATATTTAAGACCTCTCTGTTTATTTCAAAGAGTATTTAAGCTTGCTGATATTAGAGATTTATACGGTTTGACATTGATGTAGCAAGTTTAATCAAAATCGTTAGAGCCGTTTTTAATAAAAGTGCAAAATATGCACACCCGGTTAGCCGATTTTAGCAAAAAAGTTGTAATATCACATACATAATTAATCTTAAAAATCTTAATTAGAGAAATTAGGTTTCGAATTCCTTTTTCTTTATAATTTACTCTATTGGCAGGAGATTATTAAATTTATTGTAATTATTATAAAAATCAATTATATCAATTGTAATGTTGTTTTAATTTAGAAAAAAAAATAAAAATATATTTTTATATTTTAAAAATATCGAATTATATTAGGTGATAAATCCATATAAGTTTTATATTAAATGCTATTATGTTATTACAATATGGTATTCTATTCAAACAAAACAATATCTATAGTTATTCCTTAATTCTTGAGTTAATAGCGATATGTAAAAATATTTAATATCAAGCAATTGAGCTCGTGAGAAAATGTCAAAGTGCATTCTGATATTTAATAATAATATATAAATAAAAATTAAAATAAATTCATTTTAGTAAAGAGGAAAAAATTAAACAATACTATTTTAATATCTCGATTTTAATAATTACAATATAAATTACAATCAAAATTTGCAATAAATTTAAAAATTTAATTTATATTATTATTTAAATTATATTTATATATTATATTAATATTTCAAAATTACCTTTAGAAATTATTGTCCGAAATTGAATATTTCAGAAATATTATAACTTAACGACATTTAATAATATCAAATCAATCGATCTATTTGCTCAAAATGTATCTTATTTTCTTTAAATATATTTTTCAAATTATCCATAGCAAAATGTTTTAAATATAATTTTGATAAAAAAAATTAAATGAAAAAATTTACATCTAACATAATTGCATTTGATAATTATTTTTATTTAGATCTCAATAATTTTTTAATTTAATTATAAATGCTTAATAGACTTGAAAAGAAAAAAAAAACTCGACGAGGATGGGATTCGAACCCACGCGTGCAGAGCACATTGGATTAGCAGTCCAACGCCTTAACCACTCGGCCACCTCGTCATGTTATCAAATTTCACTTCTATCACTTTAGGGGAGGAACCGTTATTTTATTTAACATTTATTTTTTAAAAATTTAATAATAATACTAATAAATTAATAATAATAAACAGCAAAAAGCTATTAATCAATAATAATAATTATAAAAAAATAAATAGATAAAATATATTTGAAATCCAAATTTCAAATTAAAAATCATCATGATTTTCGGTGTTAATATTTAATGACATTTTTAAGACTGGGCTGACTTATTTATTCTAACATTTGAGAGTATCAACAATATCAAAAAAATTATGAACCATTTCGAAATTTTATTTAAAGCATAAGTATATTTTAAAAATTTTATCTGCTATGATTATATAATTTTATTTCTTAAAAAAAAAATAGAAAATATTCTACTGATAAAAAATTTTACATTAAAATTTTACATTAAAAGTTACCGTTTCCTATTAGAAGATTAAAGTATTTGGTGATTTCCTTAAAAACAATTCATAGGATTTTAATTCAATTTTAGTTTATGGCCTATCTGATAATAATACTTTTTCATCTGTAAAATCTTTATCAAATTTAATTAAACTAAGAATTTATATTCATTAATGTTAACAGGAATCATATTTATTTGAATATGAAATATAAACAAAAAAATTATAAAATAATTATTGATCCTATTAAATATATTTTCAAAGATACTATATAAATATATAATATTTAGTTGTTTTTTTAAAAAAAATAGTTTCTTATCCAATAATTTATAGAAAGGGTATTAAATTAAAGTTTAGAAATAAAAAAAAATAGAAATAACAAATAAATTGATTTACAAACTAAAATGTACCTACACATAATAAAAATCTAAATAATATGAACTTAAATAAATATTTTAATTCTAATTTTCTACATATCAATAACTCCACTGAAATATATCATATGGAACTCATAAATATTTATAATTATTTATCTTATTTTAAATTAATTTATTTTATTAGGTCAGCACTCGAATGTGGAGATTATTTTTCTTATTTAATATATTTAATGATAAAAATCTTGTTGGGATTCTTTCCTTTAAGATTTACACTATTGCTATATTTTAGAATTTTTTTAATGTTGTTTATTTAGTTATTGACACATTCAACAACAAATTAAAATGAAAAATCTGGAGTGTCTTCACTCGACTATCTCGCAATTTGAATTGGATTAAATAACATAATATATTATATTTAAATTAAATTATAAATTAAAATTAATAAATAATATTTATTGAACAGCGTATGTTTGGCTCTGTTGATGGCACCACGTCACGTGTTGGCGCGTGATATTTGCAGTGTTAAAAAACTAATTCTGGTACTTTCAACGATTCAATCAAGCTGAAATTCTATATATAGCAGTTTTATACAATTATTAATCATGTGAAAAATTATCAAACATATATCTTTATTTTTACGGTCACTTTAGAAGAAAAAAAAAAAAATTGTTGTAGGTAATGACCCTCTTCCGGTTGAGCTCATTTCTCAAAAGTTGATAGAAAACTATGAATTTTGAATAATGCCCATGTACCAAATTTCATCATTCTAGCTCAAACCGTTTTTGCGTAATCTTGGTAACATACATACACACATACACACACACACAGACATTTTTCTCAACCTTAGTAAAAATGATTCAGGAACCTTCAAAACGTATAAAAACATCAAAATCTCAACTTCGAAAATTTTTGTGATCGCAATACTATCTCTGGCGAGATAGTAAAAATTCGGTAATATTGTGAAGAGAATTTAATTAAATTACTAATTTATGTAAAGTTCATATTTAATAGTTTAAATTATTATTATTTATATAAATATAACTTTACTTTTACTTTTGATAACTATATTATACTATATTATCTTATCTTATACTAGCAAAAATTACATGTATATATTTGTATTTTTGAAATATTAAATCACTCGAAGGACTTTTTTGAAATTAACACCTTGATAAGATTTATAAAGAAATTGATCAGTATTGGTTTCAGCCTCGAGAAAAATCATCTTTGTTAGTTTTTTCCTAATTTAAAATAGTAAATTTAAATGACAACTTCGTCAGACAGCGCTTCTTTAAATACGAAATATTATAAATAAAAATAAAATAAAATTAAAAATATTTATTTTAATAATATTTTGTAATCAAATTACGATATATATGTTATGTTATATCCACAGGCCATACTTATGTCTTATAGGTACGTTTAAGGGCTGTACGTTTTATAATGATTTTTTTTAATTTATGTTCTTTTAAATTTAAATTATTTGAGTGGCGACTCTGTGAACCAGGTATTAATATTATCAGTCAAACTAGTTAATAAGGAATAATTTTTTTTAATGACTTAACGCCGGCTCGGTGAACCAGGTACTTTTCTTTATTATCCGATTTTATTATTATTATTATTATTCTAAGCATTTTAAAAAAGTAAAAAGAAAAGAAAATATTTATTGAAACTCATTATAAATATTAGTCACCACAATAACATAAGTTTAATATTAAATACATTCAATAAATAAATTTTAAATAAATAAAACATCAAATATTTCTATCTATTTTTGAGAATGTTGTATCTAATAAATTTAGAATAGATTATTTGGTTACTATTGTAGTTTAATTTATTTGAATGTTTTTATTTACCTTTTGTGGAGTGTCATGTGATGTTGAGTGTCTTGTACGGCGGAAAAATCCCTGAGCGAGAGCGCCAGGGCCGTAAAGTCTTTCGACTCGTTGCTGAATAAAGGATTTCGTGGTGGTGGTTGGTGATGTGGAAATGGTTGCAGTAGTGATCTCCCTATGGGATGCTGAGCCATTCAGATGTGTAACACGAATGGCAGTGCCGTTACTACACGCCGACCCCGTTGTCGATGACGATGACGAAGACACGGCACCACCACCACTTATCACTGCAAATAACCAACCAACCAACCAACTAACTTAATAATATACTAACAAACAATCCACGATCAATGGACATGATCGATCCGATACCGTGACGATAAAGAAAGAAGACACACCCCTGACTTCACCTTACCCCTCTCACCCACTCTCTTAAAGAAATAATAATTATGCATCATCACCTAAATTCCAATGTATAGGTGTATAGATATATAAATAGATCTAGAGAAAAAAAATTAAAATTCCTTTAAAAATTCAATTTAAATTTTATTTTAAATTCACATGTCGTATAACAAAATTTAGATATCAACAGGAAAGTCTTATCAAGCAAGTGGAAATAAAATTCATAAAAAATAGCTATAATCTTTTTAACCATAACTTAATTTGTTTTTATTTATACGCATCAAGTTAAATTTTTATTAATATAAGAATAGTATTTATAGTTATCAATGGGTATAGATTTTTATCTTATGATTATAATTTAGGTATAGTTACACATAAAAATTATTAGATATAATTAAAAATATGAAGGAATTAAAAAAATATCAATTTCATATAAAAAACAATATAATTGAAAAGCAGTGATGACTAATATTTTAGTTAAAGTTAATATTTTTAAAACGAATATTAATTTAAATGGATTTAATTAAATTTGTATATTTTCAATTTTTGAAAAATCAATTATTAATAATTACAGATTATAATAAGAATGAAGCTGTGAGTAAAACATACAAATTTAAAATTTAAAATTAATATAAACAAAATATGAAATATATATATATATATTTATATATGTATTTATTGTCATTGGTTAAGCAGGATATTTAAATAAGAATAGAAAGAATAGAGAAGAAACATTCTTAAACATTTATGCGACTTTGAGATTTTAAAATAGAAATGAATATATTACAGTGCTGTGCAATCTGATAAAAGCAACAAAGCACAAGGGAGTGATTTTATTTTTGTTCATCGATTGGTTGTATGAATTTCTTAGAAATTTAGCTATTTATGTATAATTATAAATATTATATATATATATACAGTTTTTTTATTTTAATTTAAAAAAATAATAAAATATAGAAAAGTTTAAAAAATAGCCTTCTAACCAATAATATGTAAATTTTTAATTTATTTCAATGATATGTTCTTATAGATATATTATTCCAATTATATTTGTAATGAAAAAATTATTATTCATGTTTTTTATATTTTTCTTTGATATATTGTAGAAAATAATAAATGATTGATTGATTTACCTGTTGGATGACCATTTTCATGGGAATGTCCATTAATTAATCGTGAATTAAAAGAGGATGAGGGGGATGGAGATGATAAGAAAGCGTTGCCGTTAATATCCGCTGTTGAGGGCATCGTTGTTATTGGACCATCACCGTCTGGTCGCATTCCACTTGGACTTGTCTCTTTACCAATTGGAATACGACAGGGACTATGCTCACGTGATCTAAAACATTTATTTTTATTTTATTATTATTATTGTTTTTGTTAAGGAAAAAAATACAATAAATTTTAAATTGAATAGTCATTTTAGTATTTATTATTCACAAAAGAAAGTCTAAAGACAAACAAATTTAGTATCAAAGAATAAAATAAAATAAACTCACCGGAATCCTTCACGTAATTTACTATCATATGTCGTGATTCCACTATAACCAGATATACTACAAGCTAATCCTAAATAGGAGGGCTTTTTACCCGGTACCTGAAAAAAAAAAAATTAAAAATGTGATATTAAATAAGAATGTATAAGTAGTTTATATATATAGTGTATATACTGAAATATTATATTTATTATTATTATTAACTAGAAATTACTAAATTTCTTTAAAAATAAAATTTATTTATTCCCATCTATTATAATATTATTTACTATATATATATATATATATATACATATATATATATATATAGTAAATAATTTATTTTAAAAATTTTTATATAAGAATTGTTAATTACCGACCGACGATAGTAAGGGAGGTATTGTTTTCACACCAAATTTCACATGTGGAGATTTTTACATATCTCCACGAATCATGCATTTTCTTAACAGAAAAAAGTATTTTTAGCATGATGTCTGTCCGTCCGTCTCTCCGTCCGTATAGATGTGTACAGCCTGAACGGCTGAACGGATTTTGATGAAATTTGGTATATTTACTTAATGCATCAGTGGGATGAATTGATCAACTTTTGGTGCAAATCCGGAAACCGGAAGTGGTAGTATTAGCGATCGACGATAGGAAGGGAAGGGTTATTTTCACACCAAATTTCACATGAGATTTTTTTACATATCACCACGAATGTATTGGTTTTATCCTCGGGAAAAATCATCTTCATTATGTTTTTCTTAATTTAAAATTATATGACGTCACCCAGCCCTTCATGACGTCACAGCCTCGGGTAACGCCGGCTACTTCAGCTATATATCTATAATAATAAAAGCAAGTGTAATGTGTCTGTTTGTTTGTCTGTGTGTTTGTTTGACCGAGCTCTCCAGCAAAAACTATCGCACGCAGGGACCTGGAATTTTTTACACGGAAGCACAAAGGGGCTGGCCACCAGACCTCGAAGCCCGATTTTCGATTTTTTAATTAGAAAAATTTTAAAAAAATTATAAAGAATATTAATTAAAAATAGTTTAGTTACCATACTAGATCTTAGAGGCGCTGGTGGCGATAATTTGGCGGTAATTTAAATTCTGAGCAATGTGCAGATAAAAATCTTTTTATATATCTATTGATATTTACAATAACTCAATTGATCTTATTGGCCTTTTAAACTTTGAAAACATTCACATTACGGCTATAATTTAATACTATTAATTTTTAAGATTATGTGGGTAAATTATTTTAATTAAGAAAATTTGATCTCATAATTGGATTTTCACGTAAGATTTTAATATATAATATATTTTTTAATATTATTTTTATAGTAGTTTAGTGTTATGCTAATTTTATTTTTTATTTTTATTTTGTTTACTCTGATTTTTTTTTAAATAAATTATTAACATTTAAAGTAGCATAAAAAAATTAATCGAGGCAGGAAAATTGATGGGGTTTGAAATTAATAGTGATAAGACAAAATAATTAGTATCAGAGAGAATAATATTTGCAAAGAATTTAAATCGAGGTTGCAATCGGGAAATTATTATCAAAGGGGATCAAAATTATTAAATTATAGGTCATAAAATAGAGAAGGCTGGGGCCGACAGGGCACATGGCTAGCATGGGAGAGGAAAATATATTGGTGGGAGTTCGATTGGAAAACGTCCGTTTGGAAGACCAATTGTGAACAGGGTGGACAAAGTAGGAAGGAACGTGAGAGAAAAAGGATAGGGTAGGAGTTAGATTGTTACAGCTCAGAATAGGGACACTCGGGGGGGGGGGGGGGTACAGGGGGCGGAGCCCCCGTCTAGGTGTGAAGAGCGCCGAAGGCGCTCTGATCAGCTAGTTATAAATGAAATAAAATTAAAAATATTTATGTTCTATCCATATCTGTTTTTATTACATTAATAGATATATTAACATTATTTGAAATTGTTTCTGTAGCTGGAAATTAATTTATTTCAAACCGTCGGTCGGTTCGGACCTGGCCACAGGTCAACTTATTACATTAATAGATATATTAAAATTATTTGAAATTGTTTCTTTAGCTGGAAATTAATTTATTTCAAACCGTCGTTCGGTTCGGACCTGGCCACAGGTCAACTTATTTTTAGTCAGTTTTATATTTTTGAACAAAGGTGTTAATTAATAATTTTTACCTGTAAAAATTGGTCGTTTTGTGTGGTGTTATCAACAACAATGTTAGGTGATAATGTTGTGTTTTTTTCTTCAGTTGGAGATTCGAATAAACGTGCTGTTCGTTTAACGTATTCAGGTGTTGACGGGCCACAGGTTGCCTGTTGCGAATTACCCGTTGCCAATGGCAGACTAGAAGGAATGGTACGATCACCACCACCACTCACTGATATACCAGAACTATCTACAACAAAAATATATAAAAATTATTTTCAAACAAGAAAAAAAATAAAGAAAGATAAAAGAGATAATGTTAATATTATGCTTTATTAGTAAAATTTTATTCCAACTAAATCTTATTTGATTATTATAAGAACAGAAATTATATATTCTTTGTCTTTCTGAATTTGAAAGTGAATATTTTTTCAAGCCAATTTAAATTAAAATGAAGAAACGACAAGTAAATGAAATTGAAATGAAAAATGAGTTATGTATAGTTTCAAGTGTATTCAAGAAAGAAAGAACAATAAAATTAAAAATTTAAAAGAAAAAAAAATTATAATATTAACATTAAATAAAATATTTATAAAAACTTTTAAGTTGTACTTAAAAATATAGTTATAAAGTTAAGTTATATTAGTTAAATGAATTAATTTAATATCCAGTTTCTTATTTATTAATTCCTTACATACCTATCTTTAATAAATAAACTTCACATTTTCAATAAAGAGTATAAAAAAACATTCTTTAAAAGTCAATGTAAGATGAATGTTTCAAGATTTGAAAATGAATCAAAAGAAAATTTTCTCTTCAAATGTTTAAAATGAAATGAATTGTTTAGTGTTGCAGTTGCCTGCCGCTGGTCAATCAAAAAGGGCATTGGATCTTTAAATCCGAGGCCGAGATACCCACACACACGGTTCTCACTTGTCCTTCATCACTCTCTCTCTCTCTCTCTCTTTCTCCATATCGCCCCTTTTTTTATCTTAAGTAAGAAATGCGCCCACATTTTGCCCCCCTACGCTTACATATCTGGAAATTGGCCAACATTAATTTCACTGATACTCTCTTTCTCTCTCTCTCTCTCCTCCACCTCCAGTATATGCCACAACAAGTAATTCTGCATTTATTTTTCATTATTCTATTCACTAATAAAAATAAATTATATCAAGGTGATAGATATATAAATATATTTGCATTTAATTTTTTATCAAGGAAAAATTGTTTATTTTTTTTATTTCCTAGGAAATTCCTAAGAAATTTCAATATTTATATAAATTTTATAGGGATGAGTTTTTATATTTTTTTTAGCGTAGCAATATATAAATAATCAACATGAAAATTGAATATATATATATATATATATAAGTATATTGTTCATTATTCATGAATTTAAAAAAAAAATAAAAAATGAATTATAATATAAAATAAGTAACAAGTAATAGATAACATAATGTGATGTATATCTTTAAATAAAAATAATAACTTAATAAAAACTAGTTTCTTAATTATTAATAAAATTATATATATATATATATATTATATCAAATGGAAGAAATGTTGGAAAGAAGGATATTTATGGCGGGGTATATAAGGAAGGGAGAGAAGAAGAGTGAAAAACGACCAATGGATAGATTAAGAATGCAGTGGGAAGACAATATAAATAAATATATTAAAAGGAATTTGGGGAATTGGATGGAGAAGTGGCTCATAAATAGAAAGGGAGGTTAGAAGGTAAATGATTGTTGCAACCACTAAAACTTTTGAAGTTCATTTAAACCATTACTTAATGCCATATTAACAAAATAAATTATCCAAAATAATTTAACAATAAATATTTATTTCGCATGCGATATAAAGAAAGGAAGATAACTAAAATTATATAATTGAAAATATATAAATATATAATTAAAAAATATAAAATATAATATAATATATATAAAATAAAATATAATTTAAATATATGTATATGTATAATATGTTTTATACAAAATATATTGATTTATTCTATCACCAACAACTCAATCAATTTCTTTTTCTTTCATTCAAGCAAAGTAAATATCGACATATCAATCTTCTCGAATATTATAATTCTAATTATATCCATTTGACTTTAAATTATTCATTATGTAATTTCAGTCATTTCCCAGTAATATCATCAATTTTCGGAACGCATAAATGTTGCAGAGAATTTTATTTTCAAACTCTTGAATCATTTATCATACACTATGCTTAGTTTATATCCCTATAAAAGTATTAATGAATTATCGATTTAAAGTTAATTGAATATTCTAGAAAGGGGTATTCTATAACTTATACTATTTTTAATAATTCTTATTATTTATTTAAAATTTAAAATTCAGAATATGATGCTGTCAAACAAATTCATTTATTAAAGTGGAATCAAGCACATTTGGTTTTTATTAATGTCAATTGTAAATAAAATATACCTACTATATATATGTGTAAAATAGCAATAAAATACTTTGACATTTAATTGAATATTTGTTTATTTAATTATTTTTTATTAGTTATAACTTGGCAAAAAGATAATAAATTATCCATAATTCCCTTAAGCAAAATAATTAAATAATAAATGTGGATATAATAACTACCTATGATTAATCATAATCACAATTATATATTTCTTTCTATTAATCATTAATATATTTTCTTCACTTTTAAGCAATGAATTTTTTTTTCTTCTTAAAAAAATATTCAACCAACCAAATAAATATCCTAATATCCTCTTTCTCACCATCTCACCCTTAATAAAAACAAACCAACCAGTCCACTCATAGTTTATGAGAAATTTTAATTATTAGTGACGAATACTTATCTCTTTAATTTATTTATTACCACATTCCCTTCGGATAAATTTGAATATATAAAAAATATTTCCTCAAGTAGTATATAAACATTCCGATATTATATTAAGATTATTATTTATTAAAATAATAAAAATCACATGAAAATGGTATTTTACATTTTAAATAAAAAATTCTTTTAATTATCGAATTTATAATTTTTAATTATATAAAAAATAAAAATTGATTCTTTCGTACCGTTCTTTCAGTATTTAATACTCCATATAATGTACATAAATAGAAAAAAAATTGTACTTGTTAGATTATCGGAGTAGATGTAAAACTCTACTCACATAAATATTTCTATTCACAAATATCTCTATTAAAAAATATGGTATTTCAAAACGTAAAGAATTAAGGAAAAACTTATTCGATAGTGTTTTGAATGTACAATTTTTGTAGAGTAAAATATATAATATGTACTTAAAACATGTTTCATAATATATATGTATATCATTAAATTAAATAAATTATTTATAAAAATTTAATTAAATAGAGTAGTATTAGATTGATATTATGAAAATATCTTATCTTTTCTAATTTTAGCCAATTTTATAATTATAATTTTTTTATAAATTATATATATATATATAGTTCTCATACTGAACCTCCTCCAACTCCCACTATCTTAAATTATATTAAAATATAAGTATTATATGGAATCAAAGTAATAATTACTAACCAGAGATGTCGCTAACGGTATGTTCCACATCAAGTGAACAGGTGCCGATGGACTCTACGGAGGAGGCCATGGCGCCGGGCGTCTGTGCATGCGTCAATGTCTTCTGCAAGGGGCGTGGAAGGTGACTGGAGGCGACATGCAATGAATGGGGGCGCTGAGCAGGTGACAACACCCCCAAAACAGTACCACTGTCACTTGGTACACTGCAAACAAAAAAAAAGTGATTTTGATATAATCAATCAAAATAAAAATTATTAAGTTATTTGTTTTCATAAAAAATAATATTAAGCTATTATAGATGCAATGATGTATCTGAAAGTTGATGCTTGTATGCAATTAATAATAAAACATTTATATTTTTCAGTTAATGTGGTTGTATAACTTCAGGGGTTAAAACAATTTAAAATATTAAAGATTTAAACAATTTTATAAATAATTACTCTAAGTTGATATTTAATTTAATAATATAAAATTAGCTGGAGTGTCTCCACTCGACTATCTCGCAAATTTGAATTGAATTAAATATCATATATTAATTTAAATTAAATTAAATTAATTAAATTATAAATTAAAATTAATAAATAATATTTATTAAACCAGTGCATGTTTGGCTCTTTGTTGATGGCACCACGTGTTGGCGCGTGAGATTTGCAGTGTTAAAAAATTAATTCTGGTACTTTCAGCGATTCAATCAAGCTGAAATTCTATATATAGCAGTTTTATACAATTATTAATCATGTGAAAAATTATCAAACATATCTTTATTTTTACGGTCACTTTAGAGGAAAAAAAATCAAAACGTTGTAGGTAATGACCCTCTTCCGGATGAGCTACATTTCTCAAAAGTTGATAGAAAACTATGAATTTTGAATAATGTCCATGTACCAAATTTCATCATTCTAGCTCAAACCGTTTTTGTGCAATCTTGTCTACATACACACACACACACACAGACATTTTTCTCAACCTTTGTGAAAATGATTCAGGAACCTTCAAAACGTATAAAAACATCAAAATCTCAACATCGAAAATTTTCGTGATCGCAATACTATCTCTTACGAGATAGTAAAAATAAATTAACATTAAAATAATACACTCATATATATATATATATGTATATATATATATATACATATATATATATATATAAATTTATGTTAATAAAACATACAAATGAAGAGAGAAGCAAGTTTTCCTATTTTTTATTTGAATGAATAAACAAATAATTATATATAATTTGTAAAGCAAATTTTCATATGGATCATCTGTTATTATTTTTTTAAAAAAATTTCTATTTTGGGATAAATAATTTTAATCATCTTCAGAAAATAATTTATTCTCATGTCATTCAGTAGTTAGACCAGTAAAAATAATTTTACAAATTACTTCTATAAAAAGATAATTAAAGGGTAAAAATGTATTTAAATTGAATAAGAAAAAAACTATGATTTTTTCAAATGCAAAGGTGGGATGGAATATCGAAATTACGAGATCATTTAGGAATTTAGGAGACCACCCCTGTATATTATAGATCTTTCTCTCTCTCACGTACACACATATACACAAGCATATATATTTCTCTCATTAATTGATTGAAATTTTGTTACCCTTTTAAACATGTTAGAATATTTTTGAATAGATAGTGTTTGTATTGTCTAAAATACTACCATATTAGCTTTCATATTCTATTGGAAATGAATAAGATCAATATAGAAATGAACGCACACACCCATTATATAATAATAATAATAATTTTATATAATCTTAAAGATAATATAAATCAGAAAAAAATCAATTAATAATTAATTGATTATCATTTTAAATTATTATCAAAAAAAAACTCATATAAAAATGTATTATTTATCAATTAAAAAATCAGAATCAATTTCAAATTCACAATAAAAATTTATTTGATGTTCATTTATAAAATCACATAAAATGATTTAAAATAATTGATAAATTGCTATTTGTAGTTTTAATTTAATTGAAAAATGTATAGTAAATATATATATATATATATATATATATATATATATATATATATATTTATAAATATAAAATAGATAAAAAGAGAATTTAAGATAGAAAGTAGGCAAAGAAGTTGATAACATTCATTTCCTAATGTGGGATGAAAGCTAATATAAGAAAGAGAAAGAGAGAATGAATCTGATTGGATATAAATGATGGCTTGTATGTTGTTAATTTATTTTACCTTTTGAGGAAAATGGCACTCCAACGTAGAAGTGAGTAGCGTTTCTTTTTCGGACGCTTCTCCACGGTTTGATCGTGGAGCCCCATTTTAAATATATATATATATTAATTTTATTATATAAAATTAGAAAAATATTGTTTATTTTTCAATTTTTAAAATAAGAGAAACAGAAACGTCATGACGATTTTGTAACGAGACTGAAAGACACGAGTGGGGTTGTGTGTCGAACAGACAGAAAATTTCTCCCACTCATCACCCCCTCCACCTTCTCACCCCCGCTACACCCCTCATCACAACCATCTCTACAACCACATGGGATGAAAATAGAATCCAAGTTGACGGGAGAGACACGGTGGGGTACGGAAATATGCGCGCACCTGGTTGGCTTATTTCGTTCATTCGTAAGAGAAAGAGAGATAGAGAGAGAAAAAAAATACCACGTGCCATCAGATCTAGAAGCAAATAGTGAATAGTAATATACATATGTAAATATCTATAATTAATATTGTTGTTATTATAATCGGAGAGATTCATTCATTTTATGTTATAAACTAAAACGTAGTCATTCATTCAAAAGATTTCATTTTAAATAAAAATTTAAAAAAAAAAATTAATTTTAAATTAATTAACTGAATGTGTAAATTCTTTATTTATTGATTTATATATATTTATTTATTTATTTATTTTTTTTATTTATATTTAATTTTCTTACAAGTTTGTTTTTTAGTTATGAGAATTCTGTATAATAAAACCATTTTAGCACCTTAATAATATTTCAATAAAAAATTTAAAAAACTACAATTTTTACTTAACTCTTTTTATTATTTATAATTTATTCTTTGATTTTAATTCGATTTCGAAAAAATGAATAAATAATATAAATAATAACAATAAATTAATATTAATAGAAAAATAATTAATACATTCTAAAATAAATGTAAATGTATCTATTTTAGTAGCTACGTCTAAAGTGTATACTTATCTGAAATGATTCTTACGACTGATAGAGCAGTGGCATAAGTTATGTTTATATTGAACGAGCCATAACCTCATTCTTTTTAAATGGATTTAAAAGTTGAAAATTTGATTTGTAATACAATAACAAATGTTTTTGGTGTTAAAATGTCGGATTTTGTGCCAACAGCTTTCAGAATGCTGACAACATTAATTTTTGCAATAATTTGAATCTCAACGAATGTTTTAAGAAGTCATGAGCTAAGTAAGATGAGCAACATGTAAAAGTTCTTATTAACAAAATAATGATTTTAAATGAAACAATACCTCCCTTACTATCGTAGGTCGGTAAAAATGATAAACGTGGCCCCGAAAAAGTTCGAAGACAGCGAATTTCAAGAAATTGTGGACTGAAACTACTGCTGTCAAACGTTACCATCAACAGTTGATTGATTTGAACCATACATACAACACAAAGTGATTTTCCTTCAAAACAATTTTTCATTAAAGCAAAACCTGTTAAAGATACGCTGGAAGCAATCAACTATGAATTGTTACCCTGTGCAACTTAATCACCATACCTGGCCCCTTTCATCTATCATTTATTTATGTCAACGGAAAGAAACGTAAGCACAAGTCGAAAAATGAGTTGAACGGATTATTTTGAGATGGATTCTCAAAATCATAGAAAGGTGGTCAAAATGTGTAGATATTGATGGATATTACTTTGAATATATCTTTTTTTCTTCCTCTAATTAAAAAAGCGTTTTATTTTCATAAAAATCGGCTCATTTCATAAGTATAAACCTGGCAAATAGATATTAAAAAGCTATTATTATTATTTTAATGTGTCCCATAAAACTAAAGATAAATAAAGAAAAAAATAAAAGAAGAGACACATTGTAGTTAATTATATCAAACCTTTCTCTCTCTTTTTCTCTCAACCCTCACCCCATCCTATTTTAATGCATCGATTATTATTTATCAATATTATAATAACATTGACATATTTTGTAATCTATCTATCGATCTATTTTTATATATGTATATATATATATAAATATATATATTTATATAGGTAAACCTTGTATAACGTCGTAGATATTTTCCATCGCTTATAACGTAAAACAAAAACGAAGTAATATAAGGTATTGAAATAATGTCACAAAAGTTTTAATATCAATATATTAGGTTGAGTCATAAATAACTTCCGCCTAAGTAGTGTGCTTCTTTTGGTATTGTTTGTACACAATGAGATTCCCCTTGATAAGGGATTTTTGTTTTTGCTTAGCAAGTATAAACTGGTCAGTCTCTAGACAACCTCGTTTCGGTGCGCACGTAAATATTTTTTTATTTATACCTTTAAAATGGATAATCAAAAAATACACTTTCGACATGTGATGCTTTGGGAATTTAAACAAGGCAATAGTGCTACAGCTACGGCTCGAAAACTTTGCAGTGTATATGGTGAAGGAGTGATAACTGATCGGGCAGTAAGAAATTGGTTTGTAAAATTCCGTTCTGGAGACATGACCTTAAAAGACGAGCCAAGGATGGGTCGTCCTTCTGACTTTGATGACGATGTTTTGAAGTCAATTTTGGAAGAAAATCCACGCCAGTCAACTAGAGAGTTATCACAGAAGCTCAATACATCCCAATCAACTGTTTGCCGTCACTTGGAAAAACTGGGGAAAGCCAGCAAATTGGGTGTATGGGTACCCCATACATTGAGTGAACGCAACAAGGCGGATAGGATGTCAATTGCCACAAGTCTGCTCTCACGTGAAAATAATGATCCTTTTTTGAAGAAAATTATAACTGGTGATGAAAAATGGATTACATATGAGAACATCGTCCGTAAAAGACAGTGGCTAGACAAAGATCAACCTCCTCTACCAGATCCTAAAGCAAACAAACACGGCAAGAAAATTTTGTTGTGTGTATGGTGGGATCGCCAAGGAATAATTCACCACGAGCTGTTAAACAGGAATCAAACGGTGAGTGGAGAAGTATATGTTCAGCAGCTACAAAGATTTCAAGAAAAAATGTTGGAAAAGCGGCCTGCACTCGTCAACCGCAAGAACGTCATTCTGCTGCATGATAATGCAAAACCACACACAGCAAGGGTGACTCAAGAAAAAATTCTTGAACTTGGCTGGTCTGTTTTGCCGCATCCTCCATACTCTCCGGACCTTGCTCCAACGGATTATCACCTTTTCTGTTCATTGCAAAATTTTTTGAATGGAAAAACCTTCACTTCAGACCAGGGAGTAAATGAAGCTGTCCTGGAATTCTTTCAGTCAAAGCCTATAAATTTTTACGAGAAGGGTATCGATATGCTGAAAACGAGATGGCAGCAAGTCATATCCAATAATGGAGAATACATTTTAGATTAATTTTTATTTGTTTTTGTGTTATCGAAAAATAAATGTATGAATAACAAACGGAAGTTATTTATGACTCGACCTGATATTTCATGGAATAACCGTTTTTAAAACTAAATAAGTTGACCTGTGGCCAGGTCCGAACCGACCGACTGTTTGAAATAAATTAATTTCCAGCTACAGAAACAATTTCAAATAATTTTAATATATCTATTAATGTAATAAAAAACAGATATGGATATAACATAAATATTTTTAATTTTATTTTATTTATAATATATAGATGAAGTAGCCGGCGTTGCCGGCGTTACCCGAGGCTGTGACGTCATGAAGGGCTGGGTGACGTCATATAATTTTAAATTAAGAAAAACATAATGAAGATGATTTTTCCCGAGGATAAAACCAATACATTCGTGGTGATATGTAAAAAAATCTCCTTATGTGAAATTTGGTGCGAAAATAACCCTTCCCTTCTTATCGTCGATCGCTAATACTACCACTTCCGGTTTCCGGATTTGCACCAAAAGTTGATCAATTCATCCCACATTCATGCATTAAGTAAATATTCCAAATTTCATCAAAATCCGTTAAGCCGTTCAGGCTGTACACATCTATACGGACGGACAGATGGACAGACGGACAGACATCATGCTAAAAATACTTTTTTCTGTTAAGAAAATGCATGATTCGTGGAGATATGTAAAAATCTCCACATGTGAAATTTGGTGTGAAAACAATACCTCCCTTACTATCGTCGGTCGGTAAAAAGTACTAAAAATAAAGCTAAAACATTTCACATTATAAACATAAATAAATCTAAAATTCTTTTCTAATGAAAATTATTTTTCTAAATGTGAAAATGTTATTAAAAATAAGTAGATAAATCTGTAACTGAAATTTAAAATGTTTTTATTGTAGTGTAAATTTAAATTAAAAAAAAATAATAAATAAATAAATATACTATAAGTTCACACTGGTTGGAATGGATCGTGACTAAGATGAGAGTCGATACATTCACTTCCGTTGAGTTTATATATGATTGTACTACTTATGTACTATCTTATGTAAATTATGTCTTAAGTTAATAAATGTTCTATTACTTGTTTTAATTAATTACTTATTCTTATTTTATTCTTATGAACAATCTTTATGAATGTACACTATATTATAGACATTTATAGTACATATTATGACAACGCAGTTTAAAAAGTTTGAATTTTTTAAAAAAATTTTTTTTTTTACTACGATGTTAAAACGAAACAACGCAATATGAGACAATGTTAAACGAGGTTTACCTATATACATGTATATATATATATCTTATATATAAAATTCTCGTGTCACAAAACTTTGAAAAAATACTCCTCCGAAACGGCTGAACCGATTCTTATGAAATTTTTTATGCATATTCAGTAGGTCTCAGGGCATGTCAGACTTCCTTTATAAAACCGCTAATTGGTAAGGTGTGTCCAGGGGGTGCTAATTAATTAAAAATAGTTTAGTTACCATACTAGATCATAGAGGCGCTGGACATTCCAATTCTACCTGCGGATAAAGGAAATTTTATTTAACACCTTAGATTACAATAAAAAACTGATGAAACTACTTGAAAGTTCAGAATACAAAAGTATCAAAAATGACCCGACAACATACTTGGAAAAAACAACCAAGAAAATAATTATGAATTCGGAACTTCCCACTGAAATCAAACTGTTCCAAGAGAAAAGTCCTCCAGAGTTCCTTAAGGTTACGGCTTTCTAAAAATCCATAAACCTGGAACCCCACTCCGTCCTATAATCAGTGCCTTCAATTCCCCCACACACAAATTAGCCCAGCACCTATCAAAAGTCCTCCAACCATTAGCAGAACAAGCTGATCCCTATATCCAAATCCATCCTGTCTCTGATTCAACATTGCAGATCTAACACCTATTTCCTCTTCCAAAACCAATTCTATAGACAAGTGGAAGGCGCACCAATGGGATCACCATTCTCACCCGTTCTAGCTAATATTTTCATGTCTCACTTTGAGAAGGAAGCCATATCAACATGAATTCTAAAACCAACATGTTGGCTCAGATATGTTTATGATACATCTGTGATCTGGCCACACGGCAGACACACCCTTGATAGCTTTCTAAACCATCTCAACTCTATCAACTCTCAAATTCAATTTACCAGGGAGATAGAAGTAAATAACAGCCTACCCTACTTAGATATAATGATCAACAAAGACCCCATCCAAGGCTTTACCCACACCATCTATAGAAAACCTACACACACCAACCTATACCTAAATGCCAAATCAATCCACCACCCAACTCAACTGAACTCAGTCGTACGAACGCTTGTGTCTAGATCTCTTCGTCTCACAGATGAACAACACAGAAAACAGGAGATCACGACAGTGACTAGTGCTCTGGTTCAAAATGACTACACTCCAAAACTTATACAAAAACAGATATCCTCGATTCTCACAATACAAAATAGAATTTATGAGCATGAGCTGTCTCTAAGGAGATTAGATCCGACCACGGCTTTAACCAAGCACCACGAGACCGGTCACAACATCAATGTCTCCGAAACCAAAACCTTAGCTCCCATTCAACTCAAATATCCCAGAAGCAATTGAAATTGAAAAACGTCCCAATTGCCTCAACACAAGGGACGACGCCCTGAACCTCCCTCCGTCCTGGAAATTAGCTCTGAAATAATACTTCCGACCTCCCGTCAAAACTCAAACCCAATCAACCTCATCTCCAACCATTAATTCACAAACTCCTTAAAAACTTGCCACTAATAAAGTTGATCGCACAAACAGCTGGAATTCCCGCCTCAGATCCAGAATCAATATAAATCCTGCCATAAAGTTAAGCTCCGCCCACCAGAGTACACAAAAGCCCACTGTGCATACGCAGGTAGCAAGTTCAGGTAGAATCCAAATGGTAAGGTCCCAGTTAGCCTCGGGCTATTGTCCACGGACGTGTGCCAGTCTCAGGATTGCCCAGGATTCTTCGGAGCTCCACAGCAACGCAGTGAGTACAAAACCATCCAACCTATCAACCCAGAATCCCAAAAATATTCCCATCTAAATAATCTCTTGAAAATGGCGCCAAAATGGGTGCCGAAACGTCGAGAAAACAATCTCACAAAAATACGTGATTATATCCCTGATAAATCTGATAGTAATATATGTATATATATAGAAATAAATAGGTAGATTCATAGTATTTATTATTGATTTGAATAGGTATATCAAATCCAAATAAAATGCGATAGATAAAATCTTCTTTTATATATATCTGGAATCTAGATCAAATTATTAATATAATTTGAAATATTCAAAAATAATATCTACTAATTTGTAGTTAAAAGAGAGCTTTTAACCACAAATTGGTTTTAATTTAAAAATTCCTGTCATTATATTAAAAGTTTCATGTCTAAATGACATTATTTTCCTACTTAAAAAAAAAAATATAAAAGTGTCTCATTTATCTCATAAGGATAATAATTTATTTTAATTTAACCCAATTTAATTTTAAATGGAAGATATAGTTTCAATGAATTGTATTATTCATTTACATTAACAATTACATATTTTTATTACAATTTTTTTACAATAGATTTTATATGAAATATGAATCTGCTTTATATCTATAGTAAGTCCCAAAAGTCATTAAATATTTGTTGTTGTGCCTTAACAGGTCACATGATGTTCAAACAGGGAGGGACCACAGCACATCCCGGATACTTTCGAATTCCTACACCAAAGTTGACAAAAAAAACTGCCATAACTCATGAGTTACTTAAACAAACCTTCAAGAAGTCTGCTCTTGCATATATGCAAGTTGCAAGATGGATGAAGAAGTTATAGGATAATCAGAAAGGGGGGGACATGATCACCATTTAGTGGGTCATCATCTAGTCAAGGTAATAAATATGCATGCAATGGTTATTAAGTACAGAACGTCAAATGAGTATTCGGTGAATATTCCAAAACCGTTATGCATCGAATCGTTAAGGAATCCTCAAAACTGTTTTTCAAACGAATGTTGCTTGTAATCGAACAGAAGGAATGTGTAGAAAATGTGAATCGGATTATTTAAATTACGTTAAATGTAGACATTAATAATGTTGTACAAGAGTGAAAATATTTCAGTAGTTGGTAAAAGTTTTAAAATTCCCAAACACTAAAGAAATTTCAAAGTTTGGATCATTAATTTTTTTATATATATAAATCAATTATTTAGATTTTTCAGGCCTAAACTTGAGATTAGACCTTACGTGTATTTGGGTCTTAAAAAAGTTCCCATTGAGTACTATGAGGGTTGGTGGAAAAATGTTTACTTGCTAATGGAGAGTACTTTAAAAAATATTAACCCTTTGTATAGATAAAGTTACTAAATTTTTTTTTAATATTTTCATGAATTTTAGTCATATCTTGTTTAAATAATATAAGATGATAAATATAAAAATAGAAAAAATAATAATTATACATATAAATACATAGGGTGAGCTTAATTTCCATTAATTGATATTTAAAAAATTATTGTCTTTTACATGACTTTCAATTTTATAGATATAGAGGTAAAAAATTTATATACTTTGTACTATTAGATCTTTATAGTATAATATATTAATAGATAATTTCCATTAAATTTTGGTAGTGTTGTGTATAAATAAAGATTTAAAGCATTCTGTGAGATGTTGTAAAAGATTTTATTCGCAAATGTTATAAAAAAAAAAATAAAAAATTTTAATACTTAAATTATGTTTTTTTTTCACCTTATACTTTTTTCTAAATTCATTTAGATATGAAAAATACACAAATAAATTTTTATTTTCGAGGTTAAATAAAAAAAGGTACATTTTAACCATATATGTATAAAATAAAATGTAAATATTAATGTTTATGATTTAAGTATGAAGATTAAATTTAATTAAAAAACAAAATTGTTCGAATTTATAGGTGTATGATTTATACCAAATAAAAAAGTTCACATTTATAATTTAAAATGCAGGAAGTATTTTCTCCTATTTTTAAATTCCATTCCAATTATAAAATAAGCGAGACTAACCAACACTTTAAAAGGGACATTCCATTCATCCATAAGTGCTAGTAAATGATTCATCATCATCATCATCATCATCTCTAGATAATCAAATGACACACAAATGTCAGGACAATGAATGAGTGCATCATGACTTGCCTTGATTTTATATATACTTATACTATATATATATATGAGGATATTCTCTTTTCTAGTGAATAAAATTAAAGTCAGGTTCTCAATATGTACTCTTAGCTTCGCAAACAACATGATTTATTAAATAAATAACTATCGATCTTAAAGAATTATAAAATTTTCAGAATAATAAATAAAATAAAATAAAAAAACTTAAAATAGTATTAAAAATATAATAACACTTGACAAATATATTTAAATATGATTTTTTTTATTGCTCACTCCCCCCCCCCTTCATCTATTCAAAGTATCCAATCAATTTCTTTCTTACAAAATCTGAATTGTATTTTTTAATGTTTAATATTGAAAAACTTTTTGAAAAACAATATTATAGAAGAAAACATCGTGACGTCACTGGTAGGCAAGAAACCACAGTCACCAATTGTGTAGCGCAGTGGTTCCCAAGCTTATTTGGTCAAGGGCCCCCTTTCCACAAAAAATTTTTTTCAGCGTCCCCTGGAAATTAACTATTTTTAATTCTAATAACAATTAAACAGAAAGATAAATGAACCTATTCGCAAAATACTATAAACAAAGGAGTAAATTAGAAACATTGAATTTATGTATATATTTATTGATCTTAGAATAGAAAAGCAATCAATATACAAGTAATTTTCTCTAAATGCATCCGTGGCCCCCCAGAATTGCTGCAGCACATACGAGGGGTGGTAGCGTCCACTTTGGGAATCACTGGTGTAGCGTATGGTTGTGAAAACTGATTTGTTCCTGAAAAAAAAAATTGGGCTTTTTGTGAATTTCAAGATATTTCCAAAAAATTGTTGTATAATTAGGTTTTAAAAATTTTAAAATCAGCCCCATGTATTGAAAAATCATAACTTAGTAACGTTTCATTGCCAACATTCTGTCGTTTTGCCTACCAAATTTCTGTAAGTAAATATAAACAGTGCATTCTAGTATATTTCGTTTATTTTACACTCATATATAATATATAAGTATATATTTGTTGAAAAATATAATATAGATATATTTAAAGTCAAGGATTTGTTATCTATTTAATGGTCGAATCCTACAGTATATTTTATTCGGTCTTCTGATTCCCTTATTAATTAATTAGGTATGTATTAAATTTATGAATTAGATAAAGTTGAACCCCCGAACTAAAACTTCCGAAGCTGACACCATTAAAATAAATCAATGATAAATTAATTTCACTTTTAATAAAATTAAAAAATATGTAAGACCGCATTGGGAGAGAATGAATTCTCATTATGAGTTCAGGCACAATATAAATGAATTATTTCCTTAACGGGACACCTCCACGTAATCTCTTTTTTTGATATTTTTTTTTCTTTTTTGACAAAAAATAGCCAAAACTAAAATAAGATAACTGGTACACAAGAATGGGAATATTTATTTATATTTTAATTAGATTCTCATCATAATTAATTTAATCTTATGAAAATAATTAATAATTCGTTTATGATTTAATTTGGAATAAGAGATTAATTCAGACTCAATTACATGTTATATGTTTATATGTTTGACATGCTTTTAAATTTTTTGTTTTTCTTCACTCTCTAATTCATTTCATTGTGAGAATCTTTATTTTTAGCCACCTGGAAAATAATTTCTTCCCCCCCCCCCCTCTCTCTCTCTCTCTCTCATAACACTTGAAATTTAATAGCATATCTCATTCCATGCACTAAAAATTTCATTAAAAAAAATAAACAATGATTGAATAATAATGTTATTTTATAATTTAAAAAATTCAAGAAATTGCACGTCCACAGGCAAATGAATTAATTTATAGATTGAGGGAATAAATAGTATATTAGTAATCAATCAATGATGACAAATCCTATTTAAAGGGTCATTCAACTATATAACTTGTTTGAAATGATTTTACGCATATTTGAAACAAATCGAGCATAGTATAATCACCAACCCTTTTAATAAAAAATTATAATGAAAAACTTAAAAAGAATAAATTACAAAAAAAATTATCTAATATCTATTTGTTGTTTTATTTATCTACCTATAGTATAAATTATTCATATTTAGTCAATAAGGAAGTTTAGGTAAAACTCAGACAAATTTCAATTTTATATGAATTATTCTGAAATATTATTTTTTTAGGAAATATATATTAAATATCGTTTGTTTATTTATTATATATTTGAAATGCAATTAAATTAAATTATATAGTATTAGATTGTTTTTATTATAATTATTAAATAATTTAACTAAATAATGGTTTAATATATAATGTATAGTATATAATATATAATAATGTATATAAAAACATATAGTACCTGGTTCACCGATCCTCCGCTCGGTACTTTTAAAATAATTATTCCTTATGAACTATGAATATTTAAGATTAAGATTATTATTCAAAATAAATAAACGACAAAATAAATGAAACAAATTCAAATAATTTAAAAGAACATAAATTAAAAACAAAACAGTCATAAAACATACAACCCTTAAACATGCGAATTAATGCACTAAGAGACATATATTTGGTCATATGATTACAAAATATTAAAATAAATATTTTTATAATTTTATTTAATTTATAATATTTTGTATTTGAGGAAGCGCTGTTTTACGTAGTTGCTGACGTCATTTAAATTTACTATTTTAAATTAAGAAAAAACTAACAAAGATGATTTTTCCCGAGGCTGAAACCAATACAGATTGATTTTTCTTTATAAATATTATCTATGGTATTTCAAAAAAATCCTTAGAGCGGTTTAATATTTCAAAAATACAAATGTATATACAATTTTCGCTAGTATAATAAGATTATATATATATATTTATAATTTTCGTTTTATGAGGGATTTGAAAAAATAATAATTATTTATTAATTTAAAAGATCGATCGGACGTTCCGTGTCCAAAGTAAACTATAAAATAAATGACTAGCATACTTATTACTTATATATATTGTGGGTGTCTCTCCATTTCTTTTTCACATAATCTCTTTTCTTTCTTTCTCTTTCTCTCTGTATTTCCTTCGATATTATCATAACATAGTGGGATTACGGTTATTCTACCTCATACGGTACCGTTTTTTAATCATTCCTCTTTCACTCTTACTATCCATATATTTAATTGAAAAAAAAATTACATTCTGCCATAACAAATAATTTAAATAAATAAATATAGTAATTATTAATTCTAAAGTTAAAATCCAATATCATTTTTACTATACTTTTTAAGTTCCCATTAATATTATTCACCAATTGCTCTGTGCCTGTGTAACTAATGTAATTTGGGTGAAATTTTATATTTAAAAAAAAAGTGCGAAAAAAAATTTTTTTAACTGTAAATGCTGATTTACTATTGTGATTTTAAATTTTCTCTTTTTCTATAGAGATTATATATTTTATAAAATTATTAATATGTATTTAATTTCAATTTTAAATTTATTAAAAATTATTTATGAATATTCAAATAGGATGTGTAATGAAATTATATTTTTATTAATTATTTTTTTGTATAGAAATGAAATTAGTGTGATTCTCACACAATACAAATTTATTAAATTAATAATACAAATTGTATTTACATATAAAGAGATAGTGAAAAAAATAAGAAATAGAGAGAAGAAAAGAGTCAGGTAGTTGGCCGATTGGCATTGAAGGTGGAGGATTTGAGATGGAACGGCAAACGGATTAAACCAGTTAGGTGTGCGGCCTTTGGAATCGTTTCCTCGTCCCACTCATCTATCCACCTTTATTATTAATATTATTATTAATAATTTTATTTGTTTTCATTATTTCAAAGACTATTTGGTATTTAAATATTCAATAGGAATTTATTTATTTATCATTATAATTTTAATAAGTTGACCTGTGGCCAGGTCTGAACCGACCGACAGTTTGAAATAAATTAATTTCCAGCTACTGAAACAATTTCAAATAATTTTAATATATCTATTAATGTAATAAAAAAACAGATATGGATATAACATAAATATTTTTAATTTTATTTTATTTATAATATATATGTAAGAACAGGCTGTGACGTCATGAATGGCTGGATGACGTCATATAATTTTAAATTAAGAAAAAACTAATAAAGATGATTTTTCTCGAAGATAAAACAAATACAAAGTGAATGATTCGTGATAATATGTAAAAAATCTCCTCATGTGAAATTTGGTGTGAAAATAACCCTTTCCTTCCTATCGTCGATCGCTAATACTACCACTTCCGGTTTCCGGATTTGCACCAAAAGTTGATCAATTCATCCCACTGATGCATTAAGTAAATATACCAAATTTCATCAAAATCGGTTCAGCCGTTCAGGCTGTACACATCTATACGGACGGACAGACAGACATCATGCTAAAAATACTTTTTTCTGTTTAGAAAATGCATGATTCGTGGAGATATGTAAAAATCTCAACATGTGAAATTTGGTGTGAAAACAATACCTCCCTTACTATCGTCGGTCGGTAAAAAGGAATTCTTACATCGGAGTGACGTTTTTATTTTTAATTTTTAAATAAATCAAATTTTCATTAAATAAATGTACAACTAATAAAATAAAATTCTATAGAATGTCATCGCTATTTTTGTAATAGAAATTTTTTTGTGAAAACGGAAGTATATTACATATATAACCAGGAATTAAGACTACTTACCAATGTGGATTATTACTAATTAAAATATATAAATACTCAAATGATAGTTTGCCTAGATTCTAGTCTAAATTATATATCATTATTTTTCAACAAAAATAAATTATTGATTAAATTTAATTTGACATTTATTTTCTCACTAATACATTAATTAATATATTTACATATAAAAAAAATTACATGAATAGAAACAATTATTCATTTAAAGTCAAATTCGACTTGATTTAATTTCACAGTTGGATGCATTTGATATTTGGTTTTAAATGAGTAAACTATATAATTATATAAAGAAGAATCAGTCGATCTATTTGTCTATTCTAATGGAATAAGATCTTCACTACAGTTTCATTAATTTAACCTACCTCTTTATAATCTATTATAAAATTATTAAATATTTTTAAAATAAAAATTAGTCATAGAAAAATATTTACTCTAAACATTCCATCAGATAATATTTTTTTTTTGTATTAAAAGAAAATATATATAATTTAATATATGTTATATTTTAAATATATGGACTACGCCCTGAAAATTTTACTCGTATATATTTTTTTATTTTAATTTAACAATAAGAGAAAGCTATTTCTTATATATTTAAAGAAATTAATAAATTGATAATTTTTCATTTTTTAATTTGTGTGAAATAATTTACGAAATATTGTGGTGGTTTATCAAAGTCCTTAAAAAAAGAAGAGTATATAGTTTAAATTTTAATAATTAATAATTATATATATAAGATGTATGTAATACATATATTATTAAGTAAAATAATATAAAAAATAATAAAATACTTTTAAAAGAAATTTTATAAATTTTGTTGATTTCAATATCAATTGAAATTTAGAAAATTCCCTTAATGTATTTAAATATATATATATATATTAAATTATTTTAATTTAAATGTGTAGAGATGAATTCTTTTATTATTATAAATTAATAAAATATAATTCTTATTTTTAATAATAAATTTTCTTGTTATTATTTATTATTTAATTACAATTTGCACCAACCATATAAATATTGTCTAAATAGATTTATTTTTTTTAAGAAATTTTTAAAGTGAATTTTTCAAATAAATTAAAATTATCTTCAGCTGTAAAAATAATTTATTAGTCTTTAGATTAGATATAGACAATAGTTTTTAAATAGACAGTGTCTCGTGTATAACATATACTATATAAAAATAATATATATATATATATGTTTATGAATTATTTTAAATAAATGAACTTACATTAATAATATAATATTATTATTTAAGGTGTGTGTTGAATCTTGTTAGTTGTTTTAATGATAATACACACTACACAACCACATACACCATGAATAAGAATTCACTTCAGTTTGCTTTTTATTTCTTAAAATATTTTTAAAAAAATTCTTTGTATTATATATTAATCAAATTTATATTTTGATGATTAAGTTCTTGCAGC
Organism: Labia minor; assembly: GCA_963082975.1. Lineage (NCBI taxonomy): Eukaryota > Metazoa > Arthropoda > Insecta > Dermaptera > Spongiphoridae > Labia > Labia minor. Next base: position 49,761,691 of record OY720345.1, on the reverse strand, counting down.
ACGACATTCACTGGGTCAATTTATTTTCACCATTTTTCTTATTAATGAAGATAGCATCATCTGGCGGCATCAAATACAACTATATCCCAAAGTTTGAATTTTCAAATTGGATATATATATATATATATATAATATAAAATACAATTTGTTTTTTAACTTTTTTTACCATTGTAATATGTGTATAATAAATTATATTTATTTTAAAGAAAATTAAACAATTTTTACTTGGTTAATTTTGTTTTAATATTTTTAAGATCAAGAGTATAAAAGTAAAATCTTTGTGCAAAATGTATATGGTCAAACATTTTGCCTTATGTTTCTCCAATTAACTTTTTCATATAGTTATTATAGATTTATTCGAACCAAATATTTAACTTTAATATTTTAGAAAGAGAATTTCAAATCGGGATTCCAATGTATATACTTAGCAATAATGGTTGAAATTATTTTTTTTCACTGAAGATACCAATTTTTATTTTTTACTTACTTATAAATGAGAAATAACTTGTCTGTAAACTGTATTGCAAAAGTATATAGGTAAAAATAGACATATTGAAAGAATTAGAATCTTTGGTCGATAGGAGAGGAAAGGGTTGAAGAATTATTCGATTCTTTGTGTATATTGTATATTACTCATAATAAAGAATTATTTTTTAGAAATAAATTATACAGTGTTTATCCATAATCGCAGATTTTCTCAATTTAAATAAAATCGAAGAATTATTGATCAAATCAGACTTATTTGTTTTATATATATAAAAAAATGTAAAAATATTGAAAGTTTTTTTTTTAAATATTGATATATTTAAAAAAAAATGATTAAAATATCCAATGAAAAATAAAATTACACATAATTGTATATAATAACATACATTAAAAAAAAAAATTGAAAATAAAAGACTTTCCAATAAACATGCATGTGAATTTTGTCAATTAATTGGTATTAAATAATCTAATATTAATTAAAATAGTTCATGCAAATAATATGTAAATAAAAATATGGGTAAAAGGATTTGATATAAAAAACAGAATTTATTTAAAAAAAATTCATTTATTAAATAAAATAGTTAAATCACTTTTAATGATAATAAAATAAAATAGATATATTATATTATTATATTTTAATTGAAATACAATAAATATTTTTATAATAAATGTTGAAAAAGTTTAAATTTCAGGTCTATGAATAAAAAAAAATATCCTGTTTATAAATAAAGAAAGTAATTAAACAAATTATTTAAATTATTATTATTATTATTATTATTATTCAGTAGATTAGTATATTTATTATAATTATTATTATTTTAGTTTTATAATCATTAAATAAATAATATTTTGGCGACTATTATATCTATTAAATATTACCTAAATTAATAAAAATGGTGAAAAGAAAAATGTTATCTAAAACATTCATTAATTGAGAACATAATTGCGAGAACAAATTAAAAATATATTATCTTTAATCTAAAATAAATTTATGGTCCTGACAATTAAATATACATATATTATGTTTTATATTAGTGATTATAAATTTTATTTTTCATTTAATTACTTGTATACCTCAATTAATATTTTAAATAAAATCTTATTTTATAAAATGAAAATAGTTCCAGTTCTTTTTATTATTTAACGTAATTTTTATGTATACTATTTCAAGTATAATAGAAAAATAATTTAATAATTTCTTAGAGACTGGGGCACTTCAGCAACATGCCATTTGTGCCATCAAGTAATCATCAATATTTTTAAAAATAGTCTATTTACAATATTATTTATTTATTTTTTACTTTTTAAATTATTCTTTTTATTTAATAACTTTATAATAAATATTATCTTTGAAGGGAAAAAATAATGTAATAGAAAATTTTTTCAGGAAAAAATGTTAAATATAAATTAAAAAAAAGAATAATAAAATAATTAGATTATCAAGATATATTAAAAATAAAAATAAAAAAATGAGGGTTTAATATATATTATTTATATTTACCATTGATTTATGTTATCAATTTCAAGTGTTTTCTCCCCTCGGTTTATCAGGATCGTTGGCAGTTTATTAACTGGATTTCTTACTTTCATATTTGCAGTAGACTTGAATAATTGTTTGAAAAAAATGAAAAAATTCAATCAAGAGATTAAAAAAAATTTTCTTTAATCTAATTATTAAAAATGAATAAATTTTCTATTATATAATAAATAAAAAAAAGTGATTTGAAGGAGTATTATAAAAGAACTTAAATTTATTATAAGATAGAAAGTAATTAAGAATAAATTTTAATATAATCTTATGAAACTAAGAGAATTAAATTTAAGATTATATTTTCATAATTGAAATAATGGATTTAAAAAAAGAAGCTACAAAATTTCATATTTACACACTTAGAAATTTAATTAGGTAGATTTGTTTAAAAATTAAAAACCAAAAATATATTTGAATTAAATTTTTTGATTAAAAAAACTATTATTAAATAATTATTAAGAATAAAAATGAAGATAATTACTTTTTTTAACTTACTTTATCAAAAGTTTTATGATGTGAAATCTTTTCAAAAAGTAAACTATGATCTGATCCGAAAATGCCCGACTTAATTTCTTCTTCATCGTCTTCATTTGAAGTTTTTGTATCTAAATCGTATAAAAATAATGATTGACCAGAAATTGTTCTAGTTTTATTTCTATTCGATCTTTTAGGACGTGGTGACAATTTCTTAAAAAATGCTAAAATTCTGGACCTACAAATTTATCAACAAAAAAATAAATAATAACATTCAAAGTTCGTTTTATTTAAAAACAAAGATATCTCGATAAACAAAAAAATTAATTTTTTCTTGATCTTTATATTTTTAAATATTTATATGAATGCCTTTCAAATAAATAACTAATAACCTTGTGCTAATGTTGGCGTTTGTATTTTGACAGAGAATTTCGGCACTTCTTGTGGAATCATCTTTCCATCTTAATGGTGTCCATTGATTTAAATGTGGATCGGTTATTCTGACATGTTTTGAATATATATTATCACAGGATTTTGTTGCTAAGGCTGCTGAGCGTTGTGCTGTAGAATAACATGAGATTCTATAAAAAATAATTATGTTATTAACATTTCTATCAGCAAATAATAATGAATTTTAAGATAAACATAGATTTTATGAAAAAATTGGTTTACCTTAATGGATATTTTGATGTGTTTGTCTGTTCATATGTAATATTTTCATCGAGACTATTGCAACTGACATAATTATTGCACCGTACATGTTTAAATTTAGCTTGTAGTTGAATTCCCCCTTCAATTATATGGACAATTTTGGCTTGTTCCACTGAAGGTACACGAATCACTTCAATCTTGGGTTTATTTATAATTGTTTTATCAATTTTATGCCAATTTGATGGGGAACAACAAGAACACATTGTATAATTTAATTTAAGTTTTTTCTTTTATATATACAGAAGATACTAGACTGTTTAGATAAATAAAGATAAAATTTATTTTAGCTTTTAAGTGATATCAAAAGATAACTTTGAAAATTTCAAAAAATCAAATAAATTTAAAAAATAATTTAATTTTAATATTATTCCTACTGATAAAAAATTATATTAAATTGACAGAAAAGATCAATAAGAACCTTTCTGCTGATTAGATTTATATAATAAAAATTAAATATGAACACTTTTTTAAGTATTAATGTTTTTGGAATTATAAATATTAATAATTACAAATAGTTTTATTATTTAAAAAAAAAAGAATATCAAATGTCAAACAAATGTCATTATCACATACAAAATTACAAATTAATTTCCGAAGGACCTATCGATTGTTATATCGTATATCGATATATTATCTCATGGCGGTATATTTTAAAAATTTAATTTTTAATCAATTTTATAAATTATCATTAAAAATTATACTTTTCAAAAATTGTTGCATTAAAATATTTTTTTAATCAAAGTAAATAATTCAAAATAATGTTTTTGAAATTAATAGAATATAAAGTAATGAACAAAATATTAAAAATGTATTCAAATTTTACTTTTGAAAAGTAAATATTACTTAAGTAAATGTGAAAGTAGTTATCTGAAATTTTTGAAATAATCTTAAACTTTACAAAATAACATTCCTGTTTCTGTAAATTATTTATTTTTATTTAAACTTTTAGAGAAAATATATGTTTTGTGTAGCTATATATTTAAATCCATTAAAAAGACTTAAAACAGTCTAATATAGAAATATATAAGTCAACAGTTAGAATTAGCTAAATTATCGATTAATAATGTTTTATAATTATAATGTACAAATTGTGTTTCAAACTAATTCTTAATTTGAATAATTGTAAAGTTCATTGAAAGATGGTATTTGATGCTTTTATTATATTTAATAGGGAATGCGTAATTAATATATGTGATCAGATAAAGCTGCCTACATAAATAATTTAAACTTTAAACAATAAATTCATTAAAAAGTTTAATATAAAAAGAAATAGACAATCATTGTTTTATAATTTGTTTATAGAGTTTGTGAAAAATGAATCGTAATTAATTTTTTTTTTTTGCTAATTCTTATTTTATTTTAGAAAGGGCCACGTAATTTTAGAATTGCCCTCGGCCCCACAGAACCAATTCTTTCAATCCCCTTCTCCTCTTCTCAAGTCCCCTCTCAAATTTCTTTTAATTAATTTAAACACCTGTTTTAGTATGATTCATAAAGAAGGGTAGGTGTGTCAATAGATTGAATCTTATCACTATTTCGTTGATAAGGAAACAAAATATATTTATTACTATAAAATAAAGGAAAAAATCTTCTAAATATATCATAAAAAATAAAAATGGAAGTGGTTAATAGAAAAAACCACATCCTTTATTTTATTATTTATTAATTCCTAATGGTAAGAAAATTTTTTTAAATTAATTTATTTCTTTCAAAATTTTCTTAGATATACATTCAATTGATTAATCACATAACATCATTAAAATAAAATGCCAAATAAGATTATAATAAAAATTTTGATTATTTTAACATTAATATTCGCTAGCATCATAATAATATTTTGTTTTCTCTCTTGCCCATTATTATGGTTTAAAATAAAAGAATCCGACCCAGATTATAATTATCCAATTGTTAGTTTTCTTTCAGCTGGTTTCATTATTTGGTTAATAATAATGTTGAGTTTTTTGTGCTTCTGGCAACGAATGAAAATACGAAATTGGTGGCCATGGTTTGATTCGACAAAAAACAAAACGATCAAGAAGATTGATGAGGAAATTCCAGCGAGTCCAATTTATCCAACACAAATATTTCCCGTTCAACCACAAAGCGAGGATCATATAACAAACAGAAATCCAGGACTCTTACAAATGCCAGTGAAATTGAAAAGTGTACAAGTTCAATCTGAATGTGTCCCCCTTGATTCTGATAATAATTCATTTAATTCCAAACATCATGAAAATATATCACGAGAATCATCTTTAAACAGTTTACCACCAATGAAAGATTTTGATGATTATCTTCACCTAGTTACAATCAATACACCACTCTCCCCAAAAGAAATAAATTTTGAAGAATATGAATATACTGAATCTTTGAATCAATTAACAAAAGACATGACTAATAAAGATGAGAATATAGATAATAACCATAATAAATAAAATAAAAAATAAATACTCATAAAATAATTTCTAAGAAATATTTATCTGTGTATTATTTTTGTTAAATTATTATAGAATAAGATTATTATTGTTAATATTTTATGATTCAATTTGTATAGAAATTCAGACCTTGTATTTTTTCATTTAGGGCGCAATCCAAAATTGTTATCAAGGGAAAAACGATTATTTTTATATACCCGTGTGTTATGACAAAAAACCGTTTCTTGCCTTTGTACCAATTTTGGACTGCGCCCTTAAATATATATATAATGACAATTTCAATTTATATTTAATATCAATTTATATATATATATTATAATATGTCCCAAATTATAATAGCGTAAATAAATATAATAAAAAAATATCTGATTTATATCAAAAGTAAAATTTTATAAAAATAATTTCCTAATTAATTTTAAAATCAACATTAGTCTTTAAATATTAATATATTTAAAGAAAGACGAAGAAACAAATATTTAAAAATATAAATATAATAAATAAAATTCTATAAAATATTGGTAAATTTTTGGACAAATTTTATTATATTATTAAGTAAAAACATCTATAATATTCTATAGGATTGGTTAAATATAAAATTAAAATAAGAGAATAAGGTATATTATTGTTTCTTTTTGTATTGATAAATATCAAAAATATACAAAAGTAATAATAATATTAGAAATATTATATGATAGTTAAACTTCAGAAAAAACTAAGAAATTTTATTGTAAAAATGGGAAAAAAAAATAAAAAAAATAAATATGTTCCTCAATGTGAAGAAATCATATTTCATTTATAATATACCTATAAAAACATATAATAGATATAAATAAATATAAAATATTTTCTTTTTTTATTTCTTTAAATGCATTGATAATAAAACTTAATCTCATTTATATATAACAATAAAATTTGTATATGATAAATACTTATTAATTTTAAATTATAGATATAATTTATCCTATAATATATATTTTATTAATTACCCTTAGAATATCCACTTTTGTTGAAATATTAAGGCTAATATATTTGATAATTTGTCATTTTGAAAGATATTATATATTTAATTATATATAATTTTAATTGAATAAAGTAAAAAAAGTCCTTTAACATTAATGTTTTAATTTCATTAACATACTTGTTTAGAATGAAATTAGAAATATATATATATTTTGATATAAGAAATCATATAATCATAGTTATTAAAATTAAAACATTAAAAGATTTACATTTATAAATTTGTTAAAGGTAAAGTTTTAAAAATATATGTACAATGATTTTGTTTGTGAAAGCGAAATGTTGATTTAAAGTGTAATCATTAAGATACAATTAAAATAAAATTCATATATACACTATATATACATTTATTCTTATTTATACTGAAAATTATATTTTTTTATAAAATAATTTTAAATTTAAATGTTATTGTTATAAATAAATATTATGAATTTTATAAGAATGCTTATAAATTAAATTAATGAAAGACAATCCAACTAAAATTAGTTGAGGCAATATACATATATACTAATAATACTATATTTATTGTGTATTGTATATTGTATATTAAATAAAAGTTTGAATTTCTATGTACCATTCAAGTAAAATTTAATGAATGAGTAAAGACTTCTGAAAATTACTTATATTTTTAATTATAGTAATGATAAATATTTAAAATAATTTTATTAAATATGCATGGGGTTGTGGAAATAAAATTTTTCTAAATAATTATTGCATTATAAAATTACTTTTAGTATTTTTCTCTATTTAATTAATATTTTGCAGTTTTCATAAAATAAAACATTAGAAGGAAATTGTTTCTCTTCCTTTTGTCAAATGATTTAATAATATAAAACTTGATTTATATAAATATATCTTTTAATATCATTTATTGATTATTTTGTTAGTGTTATAATTGTGGTAGATTTGTCATTGTAATATAAGCAGGATTACTGAATAGTTGGACAGTTGGAAAAGTTGTTGCAACATTAGTATTAGAATTCACATTTGGTGGTTGATGTATATGTAATGTTGCTGTTGTTGGAAGTGACATTTTTTGCTGATTTGTTTGTATTGGTACTTGTAATTCATGCAAAATATTTTGCATTACCGGTTGTTGTGGAGATGTTTGTTGCATTGCCAATGATGATTGTGTTGGATGTAAGAGTGTGGTTGTTACAGTTGCTGCTGGAGCCGTTGTTATTGTACTCGATTCATGTGGTGTTATTTTGTTGCGTTTATTGCGGGGTTTTCTTTTGGGTGGCGTTGCTTTTGGTGGCCGATTATGATGACGTAAATGATAAGCTAATGAACAACTTTGTGTGAACGCTTTTCCACATAATTGACATACATGCGGTTTTTCACCCGTGTGACGTAATTTGTGCGTTTTCAATGTGGAATTACGATAGAATGTTTGTCCGCATACATCACAGGCAAATGGACGTTCGTCTGTATGTTTTCGTGTATGACATTGTAACGTATATTTTTTTGCAAATGCCTTGCCACAGACATTGCATTGAAAACTTTTCTCACCTGTATGTATTACTTTATGTAAGCGTAAATTTCCTTGATTTGAATAAACTTTGCCGCAAATATCGCACATACACTTTTCAAAATCCTTTTCACGACGTTTATATGGCTTTCGTGGTTTTTCACCAGTATAATGATGATTACGTTCATGTGTTCCTAATGCACCACGTGTTGCAAATGCTTTGCCACATGTGGCACAAATGTTTGTCTTTTCTCCTGTATGAATTAATTTATGATTTTTTAATGTGAAATTCCTATCAAATGCCATTCCACATTCATCACATTCGAATGGTTTTTCTCCTGTATGCTTTCTTATATGAATTTTTAAACTGTCGTTTTTAGCAAATGCTTTTCCACATGTTGAACATATATAGGGCTTAATTCCAGTGTGAGTGTTCGTATGTGCCTTAAGACATGTTTTTGTTGGAAAACATTTTCCACATAATTCACATTTAAATGGTTTCTCTCCTGTATGAACAGTGTGATGAATTTTCAATGCACTCATTGCGTAGAATCGTTTTCCACATATTAAGCATTCATGTTTCTTCTCTTTGGGCTGTTGTGGTGATTGCATTTGTGAACGAGATACAATCATTTCTGTATTAGTAGTATTATGCATTGTCTTTTCATGTTGTAATAAATTTTGTTTTGTATTAAATACTTGGCCACATGATCCACAAATTAGTCCACCATCCTCAGTCTCTTTCACACATTTATGCTTTTTAATTTGTGCTTTCCATCGAAATTGACGTCCACAATATGGACATACATGTGGTTTAATGCCCTCATGTATTAAATTATGATATTTCACTTCTTGTTTTGAACAGAAACGTTTCAAACAAATTTCACATTCGTATGGTTTTTCACCAGTATGAGTCCTTTGATGACGTACCAACTGCACTTTAGTGGCAAATGCTTTTGAACATAATCCACATTCAAATGGCTTTTCACCATTATGCTTTCGCAAATGAATCATCATACTATGTTTACGTGTAAATTTTGCACCACAAATTTCACAGGGAAATTTACCATCATTTCCATTGGATTGATTTGTTGATGTTGATGATGTTAGCGATGTTGTCAACATTTGATTTTCTCCATCTTCATTAGCATCATCATCAAGGTTATCATCATCGTTATTATTCTGATGATGATCAATACTTCGTAATGTCATTGTAATTGGATTTGTGTTAATTCCATTGACTTTACATACAAATTCTGGATCCTCTTCATTGTTTTCAAATGTTTTATCGAAATTATCACGATCACTTAATGAATCTGTATCCCACTCAGATATTTTATTATTATTATTATTATTATTATTATTATTATTATTATGTAAAATGTCCTTGGTTTCCATCTTTAATTGTGTTGTTTCAATAGATTGTTGTTGACGTGTTGTTGATGTTTGTGTGGTTATTGTTTTTTGTTCATTTCGGCGTTCAGTTCGTTGTAGGAGATCATTTGTATCTGTATAAACATGTTTACGTATAATTGGTATAGGATGCTTATAAAACTCATAATGATTATCCAGATCGGATGTATCTATTGCTATTGAACGAGTTAATGGACGAACACCTGTTGATGCTGATGATGATGATATTTCAATCAATGGGGAGGGAGTGAAACATTCTAAATCGATTGTATCTACAGCAATACTTTTCGTTGATATATTTTTCGTATTATTTGGTGTTATATTTAAATGATTAGAGGTATCTATAGATGACGGAATTAATAATTCAGTGATAGATTGGGGCACTAGTTGTTGAATTTGTGGAATAAATTGTGATGTTGTCGATGATGATGAATGATTCGGAATATCATTTGCTATATCATTTGCTTGTTGTAATGCTAATGTTGATGCAGGATGCTGCTGGTGATGATGATGTTGAAGCTGATGATGCATTTGTTGTAAATCTTGATAATGATGTGGTGAGTTAGATGTTGTTGATGGGGATGTAGTGTTTGATGTTGTGGTATCGGTATTTGGAAGAAGATGATGATGTAGGTGATGAGACATTGTTGTCGGATGAGAATGAGCAAGATTATGATGATGGTGATGATGATGCATTAATGAATGATGATGATGATGATGATGCGGTTGCATTTGTGACGGAAATGTTGTTTGTAATACAGTTAACGCTTCATGAGTGTCATTTTTTAATAATTCATCTTTTGTTTCCAACAAATCCGTTTTACTATCAATCTGAAACAACCACATCAACAAATATAAGTTCATGTAAATTTATTTTTATATCATCAAGAATTATCATATCAATATAGAGATTTGTAAAAAAAACTAAAAGAAAGTAACTGAATAATATATTATAAATATAATAAAATAAATAATTATAATAATAATTATTAAGCAAGTATGTTTTTTATTATATTTATATTTCTAATTATTTTCTTGTAATTCAAATACTCATAGAGAGAAATTCTTTAAAGAGAGAGAATCTTTAAAATAAAAATAAAGAATTTCATAAATTTATTATTGGGCCGCAAATGGGACCATATAAATTATTTTTGTTGAATCTATCAATATAGTTTTCTTAAAATTAAATATCTAATAATAATAATAAAATTTGAATATATAGATTAAAATTAAATTGGAAATTAGTTTAAAATTAAAAAATAAATACAATAAATTTAATAAATAATTAAAAAAATTGAAATGGAATGTCTCAAAATATTAATTAATATATGCTATTAATTTTTATTTTTGAAAATATGAATTTAAATATCTTAGTTTATAAATAAAAATAAATGTGATTATTATATTATGCAGATCGTAAATGTTTGTTTATTTGGAAAGTTGGATTTGATTTTTATACTGAGGAAACTTTTAGCTGAAGTAAATTTTGACATTAAACAAATGAGTTAAGGTTAGAGTTGTTTCGAATTAATATCAAATATCCTATATTAAATTATATAATAGGCTTATGTCTTGTTTTTATAAATTAAAATGATAGTTATTAATTATTTATATTCATTATCTTTATATTATTTTAATAATTACTCTTACCCAAACAGATAATGCATCCGATTTCAAATCCATTTTGTTATTATTTTATTAAAAAAAATAAAATTATAATTTAATAAAAAATATTGATTAGTTATTGAAAATAAAACTAATGTTTTTTTTAATATAGTAAATTTATTTGTGATATTTTTTTTTAAATTTTATATATTAAAAGCCATTAAAAATTCTTTCAATCTATTGTATATATATATATATATATATATATATATATATATATATATATATATATATAGATAGATAGATAGATAGATATAGATATATAGATATAGATATTGATATTATATGGTGAATTAATTATATTTTTTAAATAAAATTTTTAAATTAAACTTAAAACATTATATAAATAATGAGTATGATTAGATATAGAAATAAACTTTATTTTAAAAAAAGTGCAGAATATTTTTAAGAATCTCTATTTAAACAATTTTTTTAATAATATTTTATTTAAATACAAAATAATAGTTTATAAATTATAATTTAATAATAATAAATTTAAAGTTTCCAAAAATTTTATATTAGAATATATGTTTATGAAAAAATTATGGTATTAAAATTTTTAAAATTTCTAATTTATTTAACAAATATTTGTTTAAAATTTACGAAGTTTATATTTTTGAATTATATTTTTTAAGGAATTTTTTTTAATAATATATTTGATATTACAATTTTACAATTTATTTTATAAATTGAGCTTGATTGTATAATGATTTATTTATGTTTGGTTTATGTTTTCAATTATTTTTTACAAATCATTAATTATGCTATTTATTTAAATATTAATTACAATAATTAATTTATATTCATGAATTATTTATAAAAATTAATATTTTCATTTAAAAAAAGAATAGTGGCGATATAACTGCCCTCTTCATTGTAACTAATCAACTATTTTTACTCCATTTGATGTGAGTTCAGTTCACAGACCATCAGTTCCTTCCACAGAGCATCATTCCGATCATCTTAAGCGATATTCTATACATATTGTTCATAGTGCACGTGGGCCTATTTAATTGTGTTCTTTCGTTTAATTACTATAATTTTGGTGAGTATTTTTATTTTATTTTTATCTAGTTTTTTTTTTATTTGGTTTTAAATATATATTTTATTTATTTTTTTATTTAGTTTAAATTTTATTTATTTGTATTTTATTTTTAGATTATTTTCAAAATGTCAAGAAAACGTACATCTGACAATCCAATGGAGCCTGATGCTAATTCGGAATTAAAAAATAATGATTCTTCAGCAAAACGTTTTAAATCCAAATCAGAATATGAAATGCGTAAAGTACCTGTTCCTGCTAATCGCTTCACACCATTAAAAGAGAATTGGCTTAAGATTGTGGACCCGATTGTGGAGCATTTACACCTGCAAATTCGGTTTAATGTTAAAGCTCGTAATGTTGAAATTCGCTCATGTAAAGAAACTGAAAATATCGCCAATCTTCAAAAAGCAGCGGATTTTGTAAAAGCATTTATTCTTGGATTTGCAATTGAAGATGCACTAGCCTTATTACGTTTAGATGATTTATTTGTCGAATCGTTTGAAATTCAAGATGTTCGACCATTGAAAGGTGATCATGTTTCAAGAGCAATTGGACGTTTGGCTGGCAAAAGTGGCCGAACTAAATTTACAATTGAAAATTCAACAAAAACACGAATCACTTTAGCTAATTCAAAAATTCATATTTTGGGTTCCTTTCAAAATATTCAAATTGCTAGACGAGCAATTTGTAGTTTAATTCTTGGCAGTCCATCATCAAAAGTATACGGACAATTACAAAATGCTTATAATATTTCATCAAGATTTTAATATTGTCAACATATATTACAAATAATAAAATTTTGAATGATTTATTTATTGTAAAAAGAAAATTTTTAAATTTAAAAATATATAAATCATTCAAAATTTTCTTTTTTTAATTAAGTTTTTAAAAAATTAAATTTTTAAATAATTGTAAATATTACGAAAACAATTGAATTTATTAGTTGTTCAAATGCTATATCTTATAATTAATATTTATATGTACTTGTTAAATGTAATATTATACATTTATGGAAAATTGTTTTAATGTATATTTTTAAAAACAAGCTTTGTAAAATAAATACCTAATAAATATTTTATAACATTTTCATATCATACAATCTTTTTAATAAATAATTTTCTCAATAGACATCATTTTCTGCTTTTTCTTCTAGATGTGCCTGACTTTTTAAAATGTATATTTTATATTCAAAATTAGAATTATCCATAAAGCTTGAAGCAACGGATAGAGATGTTATATTTATTTTTTAACAATTGTTCAAGTTATTTTGTAGTATTTAGAACTTTAAAATCCTATACCTTTTCTATGGTCCTACATGCTTTGATATTACATCTTTAGAAAACAAATGAATAAATTTATTATTTTATATTCAAAAATTGAAATATTTCTAATGAAATCATATAATTAATCCTTTCATTTACAAAAGAAAAAATAAACTATTATTAGACTATCTTTTCCTATTACTCTATATAATATATAAGTATATATTATCATTTAAATTCTATATTTAAAAGGAATAAATAAATAATCTAGGACACTTGAAAAGTTATAATAATATATAAATGTATTTTCTTGTGGCAGATTGATATATATTTAATTGTATTTATTTTTTTATCACTATATACATTAATATAAAAACAATTTTAATGTATTTTAATGTAAAACATCATTTAGTACAGGAAACAAGTAATTGCAAAAGAGGGTTAATATATTTTAATAATCTTAACCAATTCAGCACAGTACAGTGAACACATAAAACATGCATTCCATTTTGGGACATAATGAATGATGACTTTGAAAATAAAATTTTGGAGGACACCATCCATCCATTCATTTATTCACCTAGGATCTAAAAACACAACAACTATAATTCATCTTTTCCGTTTATTCTTTTGAATAAAATAGATTAATAAATCTTAAAAAGAAAAAAACTGTTATTGTTTTTCAATAGAAACCTTAGTTAAGCTTATCGAGAAATATCAAATTTGAAATTTATTGTATATTATTTAGAGAAGTTTATATGGGTTTATGCGAGAATAGTAAGAATAATCAGATTATCTTAAAATATAAGAAATAAACTAAGTAAAGTACTTCAATAAAATTAATAATAATAAAAATAATATCAAATTTTAAAAACATAAACACTTAACAGAAATTGAATATGTTTTAATATTAATTTAATCAATATATAAATATTTTGGAAATATGTATTATATATATGTACTAATTTGGGAGGGGTTTGATCGTTACCCTACTGGAATCTCCATTAAACTTAAAATTTAAAATAATGAAGGCCTCTTAAAGTGTACAAATAATATATAATTTAATGTTTACTTATTTTAAAAGAATTCGCAAAGATATCTTCTGATTTGGATTCGCCCATATCATAATCGACTTCATGAGCAATGCGAAATTTTGTTAAAAATTTAAAAAAATGTATTTCTGAATATAATGTAGGAAAAATTGAATTATAGAAGAAATTACAATATGTTTTGATGATATTATATCATTAATAATATTTTTCTTTTAAATAGAGCATTTATGGATGATTTAGATTTGAAGACCAATCAAAGAAAAAAAAATATTTATCATTTATAATATTATTTAATATATACGTAAAATAATAAAAATATAAATGAACGATAATATCAATTTCATACATTATTAAATTAATTTCACAAAATGATTGAATAAATTAAAATCATGAATATTCTTTTTCAATTTCTATATTCTTTTATATTTATAATATACATTTGTAAATTAATTTTTTTATATATTTATTTGATTATTTTCCCAAATAACAATAAACATCCTCTAAAGAATAAATACCTATCACAATCTTAAAATAAATATTTTTTTTCATATTTTGTAACAAATATAATACGCAAATCCGTCCATTCATTAAATAATAATTAATTTTAATAAGAAAAAACTCACAAGAAATTTTTATATTTTTTATTGTTTTAATTAAATGAAATTGCAATAATAATATTATTATTAAAATCATCAAATGGATTTTTATTATATTATCTAATATAATTTTAGATGACATATACATTAGAAGAAGGACATTAAAAAAAGGTTGAATGTACGGGACTTGGAAGGCGTAACGTTTGCTACTCACAATGCCCAGCCATCCATCCATCCATCTATCTGACTCCTCAAACATACTTCTTCCTTTTTACCAACATCCTGGCTTATTTGAACAAAACGAAATATTTTAAAGTATATTTATTGAATATTATTGATTAAATATTGCATATTGATATTTATTGAATATTAAAGCAAACAAACAATGAAAAGAAGAAAAGAAAAGTTTAGAAACAAAAATAAGATCTGGAAAAATATATTTTTATGAAATTATAATAAATATTTCTTGAAGAAATTACAATTTACAAAAAACAGTTATTGATGTTGAAAGAAAGTTATAACATAAATGTACAATTTGTTTTGATAAAAAATTTCCTAAAAGCTTTTAAGAATTGGAATTATACCTATATACCGATAATAGTTTAATTATTTACTTATATATATATATATAATAGGAGATAAGTTAACTAAACAAGAAAAACTAGAGTAAGGTATCAAATTTGATTATCATTCGTTTTCGTTTAGAAAAATTTTTATCTTCATACTTTGAGTTGGGAAAAATATTTATTGATTTAATAATAAATTAATTTGAAATGATCTCTTCTCTTCCTTTATTTTTTTTTAAAGAATGATCATATAAATAAATCATTTCATTTCTTTTTTTAATTTTATTTCTAATTTTTATTTTTCCTTTTCACTTTAAAAACCCAAATAGTATTAAATTGTTGAATTAGTTTTGGTAAATCTATTTAATAATCAGAAATAGATAATTAAGTTTTTAATGGCGAATCACACCTTTTTTATTTAAATTAATAAATTTTAAGAAAATATTTACTTTTTAATATGTTTATTTTATTAAAATTTCGGGAATAAAAAAACAAATTAAATTTAACGGCATTTAAATTCATTGATATAATACCAAAATAATTCACAATGATTGTATTCTAAACAGGATGATATATTGTTTGAAAGGATTAAATTATCTAAATAATTGTTAAACCGTTTATTTCTAATTAATTACAGTGACGACACCGTTGAGCTTGAAAGAAGATGGTGTATTAATTAATTTGCAATAAAAAAAAACAATATAAAATCACAAATGTCATCAGAGATTTTGTAACAAAAGCTTCAAAACAAAATATTAGAGCTACAAAATATAAGACTTTATTAATAAAATAGAACTTATTTGAAAAAAAAAAAAAAATAAACAATTATTAAAGAAAAATACATTTTTTACTCGGAAAATATTAAAACACCGTTTTCCGGGACTATCTTTGAAATACATATTCTCATTCTCTTAGTTTATCACCTCTAGATATTTCCTATTCTATTAATAATTGATGATGATAGTAGAATAAAGGCTAAATATAAATTTTTAAATTTTAAAAAACGAATAATAAAGCTATTTAAATATATTTTAATAGTTATTTAAAATAAAAAAAAATGGAATTTTTACATAGGAAATATTAAAACCCGATTTTTTCCATGAATATCTTTGAAATATTCACATTCTCTTTCGGAAATATTGGGAAGGTAAGAAACCCAAGTAAATTCTTTCTTTTATAAAATATTTTAAAATTTGTAAAGGTATCTTTTTAATATGTTGAAAAGGGTTTTTTAAATACATTTGTGTTTGCTAAAGGTATTTCTTAGAAACATATTATTTAAAAAAAATAGAAAAGAATTGTAAATTAACAATGTCCACCCTCATCCCTTCAAAGATGTCCTTATTGTTAACTCTTAGTAAGCAAACAATTTATTTTAGTAAATAATATTTTCCATTCTTTTATAATATCGTTTCTTTTATAAATGAAATTAATTGTTTGCTTTATTATTGATTCTATTAAATTCATCCCTTCTAGTTTGACTATAAATACATTTTTGAAAAATGGCACCACCTCCCTACCTAATTTATTGTACCTATTGTATAAAAACGTATAAAAAAAACAAAATTTCGACATCGAAAATTTTCGTAATCGCAATACTATCTCTGGCGGGATAATAAAACATGTTAAGGGCATTTAAATTAATTTACAGAAAATTGATGACCTGTGCCGGGTTTATGATAAAAGGAGTGCATTTATTTTACTTAATCAAAAAAATTAAAACTAATTTCAACGGACGCTGCTTATAAGCAGTAAAATAAACATATTTTAGCAATAATTAATAATAAAATATAACTTAATTAAGAGAAATTCCTATATAAATAATATACGCGTATTATTCTTTCGTGGTGTTCTTTACTATGGGCCCTCTCCCAATTGCGGGCCACTGTCTTCATTAGTTACAATGTATTTTTTTTATTTTCTTTTTAAAAATTTAATTTAATTCTGAAAATAAAATTCATTATATAAAATTGATATCTAATTATGTATTATTATATCTAGATAGATTTTTTCAATGTCAAATTTTATATTAATATTATTAATAATATAGTGTAATAATATAAAATAATAATTATAGATGTATGTGTTTGGTGCAAAATACAATTAGTTTTAAGGACTTATGGTTTCGGTCTGGCTCCCAAACACGCAGTCCTTGACGACGATAACGACACGCGCCAAAAAGTCATCCACATTTGGAGGAGACGATCTGCAAAGCAAAGACAAATAAAAGAACAAGTTTTTTCTTTTCTTTTTACAATCTACTCATAAATAAGCTCTGTATTAATTAATTGGTCTAATTTTCTTAATCTGTAATAATCTATAATAATCTTGTTTTGATAGAAATAAAGATATTATTTAATCTCCTGTAATTTAATCTATTATTACTATTTATTTATTAATTTTCCTTTTAAACGTATATATATATATATATATATTATTTTGTTTTATTATATTTATTTTTTATCATTTATCATTTATTTTTTACTATTTTTACCGACCTACGATAGTATGGGAGGTATTGTTTTTACACCAAATTTCACATGTGGAGATTTTTACATATCTCCACGAATCAAGCATTTTCTTAACAGAAAAAAATATTTTTAGCATGATGTCTGTCCGTCCGTCCGTATAGATGTGTACATCTTGAACGGCTCAACGGATTTTGATGAAATTTGGTATATTTACTTAATGCATCAGTGGGATGAATTGATCAACTTTTGGTGCAAATCCGGAAACCGAAAGTGGTAGTATTAGCGATCGACGATAGTAAGGGAAGGGTTATTTTCACACCAAATTTCACTTGAGGAGATTTTTTACATATCAACACGAATCATGCACTTTGTATTGGTTTTATCCTCGAGAAAAATCATCTTTATTAGTTTTTACTTAATTTAAAATTATATGACGTCATCCAGCCATTCATGACGTCACAGCCTGGTCTTATATATATTATAAATAAAATAAAATTAAAAATATTTATGTTATATCCATATCTGTTTTTTATTACATTAATAGATATCTTAAAATTATTTGAAATTGTTTCTGTAACTGGAAATTAATTTACTTCAAACTGTCGGTCGGTTCGGACCTGGCCACAGGTCAACTTATTTACTATTTGTTTTATTTTTGTACATATTGATTAATTATTGGATATAATTGAAATCGCAGTCGAATCCGGAGCCGAAGTAAGTAAAAGATCCGGAACTGGAGCCGGAACAGGAACTGATTAATTTCGATATGGCTTTGCAGCCCTGTTTTTCTCTACTATCATCATCGATTATTAATAGAATAGGAAATATCTAGAGATGATAAAATAACTAAGCTCACCCCATACTGATAAAGACGTTTGTGCATGGTTGATTAGTTTAATAGTAAAGGTTTTATATAATAAGAGTATAGTACAATATTAATATGTAACAAAAATTTGGACAATTTTATATAATTAATTATAATTTATATTTATAAAAATTATTTAATTTTATATGCATTTTTTATTAAATTTGTTTTGAAAAATAAATATTTTTCAAAATCTAAATTTTCAATTTTTAAAATTGTAAATTATTTATAATACGGGGTCATCGAAGTTATACGGGATTTCGAAGAGTAATAAAAATCGTAATACAAATGGTAGAATATTTATTTATACATCAAAAGACACATAAAATCTTAAACTTTATTATATACTCTAAAAAATTTCGATGTGTGCTTCCCCCGTCGCACGACAGACATCTAGCCGATAATCAATCTCCCGCCACGTGTTTTGAAGTATTGGAGGAGTCATAGTTGCTCCATAAATTCTTTCTTTCAGATGTTGAAGATCACGAATTAAACGATGTTTTTAACGTAGCCCCAAAATAAAAAATACAAATGTGTCAAATCAGGCGGCCACAAAATAGGACCATTCCTCCCAATGGTCAGGGAATCTGTTGTCGAGAGCATCTTGGACAATTAGGCTGACATTAATGCCCTTTTCCCTTTCAATATCTTGAACTTGAGGGAACACATACATTTCCAGCATGTCTAAATAAATTGTGCCTGTAACCGTGTTTTCTAAAAACATGAAAGGGCCTACAATACGATACTCCATAAGTGTACACCAAATGTTGACTTGCCCACTGACTTCGAGTAAATGCTACTCAAAATATTTATAATGCTACTCAATCTCTCTTTAATTTCGTATTGATGACGTGCTTATTTATCGAATAGTTGTACAACAAAATCCCGTCCACCTTTTTCGATGACCCTGTATATGATTATTGTTAAATTTTATTAAAACATGAATAATCGAAAGTGAAAAGTGTTTAGGAAATAGTAAAAGATTAAAACTATTAATATTTAATTTGGAAGTATATACCGACAAAAAAATTTATTTTGAATAGGTAGTTATTATTTAAATGACCTGGATATTGAGCCCGTTGGCTTTCTGTTCCGCTTTATTGCCTGACTAACGACTGACTGACTGACTATTCCTCAATTTGGGTGGATCTTCCTCAAGTTGATGTTGTTGTTATTGTTATTGCTTAAGAAATAAAAGTAGGTGGGGTGGGTGGGTGGGTGGGTGGGTGGTGTAGGAGTTGGAGAGGTAACAAAAAAAAAATGTGCAGAAAGACAAGAGAGTGAGTGAGTGAATGTCTGCCAGTTTGGATGAAGACGGCGTAACGTAACGCAATGCCATTTTATATTATTTTTATTCTTTTAATGCTTGTTTTACTGTTGCAAGTAATAGCTGCATTACATTCGAGCACTGGTGTTGATATTGAACATCGATACGTTGAGGTAAATATTTTATATATTTGATCGTTTAATTCATTTATCATTTATCAAACTACATTTAGATCAATTGTAATATACTTAATAATAACATTAACACTTTGTTCTTGAATAATTGTTATTATTATTATTTATGTATAATTTTTAATATAAAAACGAATTTAAATTTAATATTCTAAATTTCATCGTTGAAAAAATAAATCAATAAATCTTTTTTTCTTTTAATTTTTATGATTTCTTCATATTTACATTTACAATTTCTATGTGGTTTAGGGATGACGAACCTTTCTCATATTATCCATGCCCCTAATTTATAAATAATCTTTATGAAATTAAATAATGCGCTTCACTAAAATTTTCATTTTATATATTTTTTTTCTTTTTTTTTTTGATAAATATACACAAATCATATATCAAAATATTTTTCCATCATAAATGTATAATTATTAATATTATAAATTGGTTTTCATATATGAATTGCTAATTTTGAATATCATTTTATAATTAATAAAAAAAAGTTTAATCACAATTTTTTTTTTTGGGAGTCCTAATAAAATTTTATATTATCACGTGAGTGTCTCCTCGGTTTGTTATTTCTAAAGAAATATTATATAGATATATTTAAATAAAATATATCATAAAAATTTTATAGTTTTTAAATTCATGAAAATAATATTAATAATAACAAATTATAATACTTATATAATTTCACCATTTGCATATGGAGAAATGGACTCTCGATAATTAAAAATATTTGATATTATTCATTTTAAATTGATTATGAATAAATGAAAGTCATAAATTTGTAACGCCTAATTAGTACTATATATACTAAAATTTCATATTTTTCTCTGTTTGGATAGTAAAATGATAGTAATTGAAACCAATATGAATGTATGCATATTGCATATTTATATAATTATAATATATTTATATAATATGTATACTTAACTACTTATAATGTTAAATTAAAAAACGGAAATATTATTAATGACATTTTCTAATCTGAAGACCAATATATATTTTTCTATTTTTCTAATTGTAATTATTTTTAAAAGAATGAAGTTAGAAATCGTAACAAGTAATAAAATAGTTGATTGCTAATTTCAATTATAATAATAGACAACAAATTATATGAAAGATTTTATTAAAATTCATGGTAAACAAATATGAATATTTTAAAAAGTAGGAAAAAGTTTTTGTACTACTGAGTTAAGGATCAAATATACCGGAAAATATCAAAGGAGTGTGTCAATGTATTAAAAAATTAGTCATATAATCACAAAGAGTTGAATTGTTTGGTTGTCTAATAATCCAAAAAATAATAAAATTGAAGAAATAAATATTCTAGAGAAAATGAAATATAAGTACGATATGATTATGCATGTATATATTAATTATTAAGAAAATAAATTATTTGGATTAATAATAATGTTTTCAGTACATGTACTCAATACAAAAAAATAGTAAGGCGGATTTAGGCGTAAATTTTTTCAAGCTGGTAAATTTGCTAAATTTTTTCAATATGGTTCTAAAAAAACAAAAAAAATGGTAAAATAATTTTGCGATCAGACTTTTTTTATGTTTTTTTTCATCTGGGTGGGGGGGGGGGGGGGCAGAAAATTCCTTAGTCCAACATTGAGAATAGTGTTATTCTATCACTAATTAAACTTCTTATATCTTCAATATTAGACTTATAATCTCAAAAATCTATTCAGATATGGAGAGTAAAAAAACAACAACAAAGTATCATTAGTGAATTAATTTCCAATTTGTTTTTGTTAAAAGAGTTAATTTTTTTAAAATTTTTCTTCTATAGTTTTTCTCTATCTTAAAATAAAAATATTTTTTTTCTTTTACTATATAATTCCGAATGAATGAGAATCTCAATAAATCTTTTTAATGATAAGGATTTGGGAAACAATAAAAAATTAGAAAAAACTTTAAATGAAATGTATTGAGGCCAAAGAAGCTGACTTTGATTGAAAAATTAATGTTTTCTTTAATCTTTTATTTAAAAAATCACGGTCTTCACAGATATCTATTCTTTTCTATTTATTTATTTGATTCTTTGCTTTATTTTTAATATTTTGGATTCATTATATTAGTTATTCCGTCTTCTTTAAAACCGGAAGAGTTTAAAAAAGGAATACTATAGAGAAAGAGAGAGAGAAAAGCCTCCTCCCTAAATAGGCATCCAACCGTTTCAAAAAGGCGCACCGCAATTCCGCCTTAAAAAAACTAATTTCTATTATCTTAGTAAGGAAATATAATTTATTATTAATATTAAGCTTACACACCTAAAGCATCAAATTTTAATTTTTTTTTTTTGAGAATCAAAATTGATGAGTAAATGCTATGTTTTATTCTATTAACATAATCTTTTTATTGAAAATTATTCTTTCTTAGGAGGATAGCTTCCTCATCACCATCACCACCCTCAATCTCACCTCCTCTCTTTTCTATGCTGATATTACCATTTCTCTCTCTCTCTATCTCTTCCTCAGACTAAATATACAATGGGTACATTACTTATTTAATATATTTTATTTCATTATATATTTGTTAATGTTTTCATGGATTTTTATGAAAAAATACTATGATTTTATTTTAAAAATTTAGAATTACCTTTCATATTTTAATTTTTAAACAAAATTATCTCAATAATATTAATATATAATATTCTCAATATGTATTTATTATTAAGCTTTTACAAAGTTTATTTATGATTCACGACTCTTGTATGGGAGGGGTGGAGGGTTCAGAAATTTGTTAAATATTATATAATAAGACTTTTGTACATCCTACGCAAGGACTACGCCTATCAAGTCAGTTATTTCAATTAGGTGTCCAATGATCACTAGATCGGGTCCTATCAGCCTTAATTTTATTAATTTTGATCCCGGAGGCTGGGTTGACTCCGTCCCACAGACCCTAGCTAGAGAAATTCCCTTGCCAGGCTCGGGACCACGAGAATGTGAGCCAGCGACGCTGCCTCTTACCCTGTGGCGTCTTCTTTAAATAGTATAAAATATAATTGAAATATTGATGCTTGAATAAAATTAATAATTTTTATATTTAAATGTTGCTAATTATTTTTCTGTTAAGGGGGGAAATAGTAATCTCGGCGAGGCACTTCAGTTTCTTCGTGAATATGATCGAGAGGCTAGTGACATGTGTTTCCGTGTTACATCAGCTCAATGGAACTTTGCAACGAACATAACAGACACCAATAAACGTCGAATGGTAAATAATACTAATAATTATAATAATAATAATAGCCTAAAAAATATATCTTCTATATATTCTACTCATTCATGATTTAATATCATATTCTTAATAAATACAAAAAAAGTTGAAGAAAATCCATTTTTTATATATCCCATGATTTTTAAATAAATTAAAATATTAATTTAATGATCAAATTTAAACTAAAATTATCACAAACAAAACGTTTATGGGGAAAAAGATTACAAAAAATTACAGATGTTCATATGAGGTGATTTATAATTTAAATATTCCTAAAAATAAAATAATTAATAGACCAACTCCCGAAAAACCATAAGAATGAAAAAATGAAATTACATTCTATATTCATCACATAAACTGAAAATATTATTATTATTGTTATATTTTAGCTTGATGAACAAATGCTGGGTGCAAAATTGGAACGTTTGTCATGGCGACGAGCATCAAGTTTCGCTTGGGGTCGTTTACCTGATCCTTTAGCTCGACGACAACTTCGACTTCTTGTGGCTGATAGTAGACCAGCTTTACCAGAACATTTGTATAATGAGGTAAATTAGGAATAAAGAGATAGATTAAATGAAATTTAAATTTTAATAAGGCTTCATAACCACATAGAGAAAATCATTTCATATAAGTTCTTGGATGCATTATAAAATGTTTATTATTCCATACCTTATTTTATCTTATATTATTATCCTAGCAAAAATTGTATATTTATATATATATTTGTATATTTTTGAATTAATTTATTAATTAACCGCTCGAAGGATTTTTTTGAAATTCACACCATAGATAGTATTTATAAAGACAAAACGATCTGTATTGGTTTCAGTCTGGAGAAAAATCATCTCCATTAGTTTTTTCTTAATTTAAATTTAAATACGTCATCCATATTTGCCTCTTTCCATTTTTTTTAATTGAAAATGTATTAATATTTCTTTATATTTAAAATATTTTAAAATTTTTTATTTAATTTCGAAATAAAATTAAAAATATTTATTTTAATAATATTTTAGAATTAATTTACGAAAAACATCTAAAAGTTATATTATTTCTCTTGAAAACATTGCAAGTTTATTTAGGATATTTTAAAAACATTTTTTTAATCTGTTTTGACGTTAAATTTTTTGTTAATTCTTATAAATTTTTATTGGTTAATTTTGTTTTTTTTATCTATTTTCGCGTTTATTTTTTATTAAATTATTAATTTATATTTATTTATTCATTGTGTTCTTTTATTAATTAATTTTTAGATAGTTTTATAATTTTTAATATTTTTTCACTAAAATATTATTTAAATTTTATTAATATTACTTACCCCAAGTTCCATTCCTTTTAATCAGATTGATGCAATGATGTAACATTTAATAATTTTAATAAATAATTAATATATATCAATAATTTTTAAAGGGTCGAGCGATAGCTCGGTGTTCCAGGTATATTAGTTTATTACACATATTTACACGTATTTAGCAAATCAATGTAATTTTGATGTTGAATATTTTGCAGAGCCCAAATAATAACATTAAATTTTTTTATAAATGCGAAGATGTAAATATTCATAAAAAATGCAATTAACTGCACATATTTAAAAAATTGTTATTTTATACAATATTTATTTATTTTTTGTAGTTGTTAACACTAATTTCGGAGATGAAAGATCATTATAGTAAGGCACGAATATGTCCATATAATACACGTCTTTCATCCTATTGTGATTTATCATTAGAACCAGGTAACAAATATTATCTATTTATCTATTATATATGTTACACATATAATATGAATAGAGAATTTTTACTTAATTTTTCCCCCCCTTTTTTAGACTTAACCAGAATTTTGGGTCAATCTCGTGACTATGATGAACAATTGCATGTATGGAAATCATGGCGTGATGCTGTTGGACCACCATTAAGACATAAATATGAACGTTATATTCAATTGGCGAATCAAGCGGCTCAACAAAATGGTCTCTCTTCTCAATCAATAAATTGAATATTCAGTTCTATTAAAATATTAATATTAAAAAAAAACAATTTTTTTTATCTTTTAATTTTAAAATAATTTTAATTTTTTCTTTAAGGTTTTAAGGATGCCGGTGATCAGGAGAGGTCTAATTATGAGGAGAGTGATCTCGAGGGTCAATTAAATACAGTCTGGAAAGATCTTATGCCCTTATATCGTCAATTACATGGCTATGTACGTCGACGTCTTGTTGAACGTTATGGCTCGAATCGAATCCGTTCTGATGGACCAATTCCTGCCCATCTATTAGGTAATCATTTATTTTCTATTGATTGCTAATCAAATCTAAAGATAGAGAAGAAGACTTGATCCATTAAATTTAAATTATTATTATTATCTTATCTTATTATTCTAGCAAAATTTGTATATATATATTATTTATTAT
Source organism: Labia minor (assembly GCA_963082975.1). NCBI lineage: Eukaryota > Metazoa > Arthropoda > Insecta > Dermaptera > Spongiphoridae > Labia > Labia minor. The sequence goes on along the minus strand of OY720345.1, from coordinate 49,735,538 downwards.
ATATATACGATAGATAATTTTTATAAAGAAAAATCGATCTGTATTGGTTTCAGCCTCGGGAAAAATCATCTTTATTAATTTTTTCTTAATTTAAATTTAAATGTCGTCAGTATCTACGTCAAAATATAATAAATAAAATAAAATTAAAAATATTTATGTTATATCCATATCTGTCTTTCATTGCATTAATACGTACGTTTAAGGGCTGTATGTTTTATGACTATTTTTTTTTAATTTGTTATTTTAAATTATTTGAACGGCGGCTCGGTGAACCCGGTACTTATTATTATCCGAGTTATTGCACTTTCTCACTATTGCTGGACAAATTTTACCTATCCCTTTCAGATCTTATTAAAGACTAGGCTCGGCCGATATGGGAAGGGAGTTGACCCTGACCCACACGATCCTTCGGATAATCTTCAATTGAAGAACTTTCTCACTATATGGCATGTTTGTAGAGTAATTGCCTTCTGTGCTTGCTCTGATATGGTGTTTGACAATCCTAGCTTCTCAATATTTATCTCAAAGTTGAGCGATACGACTCCCTCCGCTGACATCACTAGAGGACAGGCTGTGATAGTGTCCAGTTTCCATATATTCTTCAATTGGATAGCAAGTTCCTCGTATTTATTTCTTTTCTCTATTTCAGTTTTTTTAATATTATGTGTAAGAGGAATCCCTATCTAAACTATAATGGCTGTTCTGTTGGTGTTAGTAATAATAATAACTATTATTATTTTTGGCATTTAGAAATCCTCAACACTTTTTAGTGACAGTCAACTTTTTTCACCTATCCAAAAATTTTCCTGATGATTAGGCTCAAGTGGAGAGGGAATTCACCCTAACCCACAACAACCTTTATAATTCCTTTAAGGTTAGGACTTTTCTAAGAATAATGCAAGTTTGTAGAATATCTGCTTTCTGGATAATGATGGAAAGTTTATCCGATAGTCCTAATACCTTTAAATTATCTTTAAAGTTCACTGGAAATATTCCTTCTACCAACATTTCAATTCGAACTATCTTTACCAAGTCAACTTCCACAGAGATTTCAGCTCCATCGCAAGATTTTGGTCTTTGTTGTATTTTTCCTTCTCAGTTTTTGAGATGCTGTGGGATAAAGGGATCCCCACCTCAATTATTGTTACCTTTTTCACCTTTTTGTCAATCAACAGAAAGTCAGGGCGATTATAATCGATGGATTTATCGGTTATCATGGGACAATCTCAATACAGCATAAAGGAATCGGATTCTAAGACCGTGGGAGGTGAGTATTTATAATAGGGTTAAGGGTTAAGGGAAATTTTTTTGCATGTGGAGGATCTTTGTCATTTAGTTATGTGTACAAGTGTAGACATTATCCGCTAATGCACTACAACCACCCGTGAGATGTTCTACTGTTTCCTTAGGTTTCCCACATTATTATTATTATTATTATTAGGTAATATGTGGGGACAATCATGGCGTCATTTATTTCCGCTTCTCGAACCGTTCCCACATCGACCACTTCCTGATATTACAGCAGAAATGTTACGTCAAGGTTATACTCCACAAAGGTAATCTACCTACATATAAATATTAATTATAATAAATAATAGAGTTATGCAAAAAAGATGAAATTCTGTATATCTTTCCTTTTATTGACATTTGACTTGTTCATATAAACTTTAAAAACTATTTCGACCCATTTTATAAATCATTTAAAAAATAAATAAATAATGGAAGAATGTGTTTTATTATTGCCTGTGTTATTGCCTGTCTTAATTGATGTACAAAAGGCAAAATGATCCCATAAACTTTTTGATTTTTTGGATTTATATCAATAAATAAATAAATATAATAAATTTAAAAATTATTTATTTTTTTATCTATAATTTTTTAGAATGTTTCAATTGGCTGAAGAGTTCTTCACTTCAATGGGGATGCGACCAATGCCGCCTGAATTTTGGAAACATTCTGTATTGGAACGTCCACTTGATCGGACAATTGCCTGTAAGCCAAGCGCATGGGATTTTTGTAATCATCGCGATTACAGGTAATCATATCTATTTTTATTTTTTAATTAAATAAGAAATATGTAATTAGATAATATCTAAATCACATATGAAAAGTATATTTTTTGGAATATATATATATATATATATGTTTCAGCGATTTTGTTTTCGTTATTTTTTTTAAATTTTTACAAATATTATTTCATATGTAGTGATTTTCTGGTACTTTTCCCTTAATAAATATGGCACTTTTACTCCTCAAAGTTCACACTAAATAAAGAACTTTTAAAATAAAATATAAAGAAAAAATACTGAATATGACGCTAATACAACAATAAATATTACACAACAAATTTAATACAAATAAAGAAAAGTAATATTTAAATTATGTACTTAAAATTAGCGTTATACTATTCAAATGAAAATTATATTTTATGAGGGCAAAAATTTCTTGAAACACGCAAAAATCGTCGAGGAAGAATAGATAAATTGATCTATTTCTACAATCAAATCGGGATCTATTTTCCGATTATATTCCTGAACAGAATCACTGCCAAAAAGGGTAGTTTCATGTTTTGTTTATTTTCTTAAGTGAAAGAAAGATTATACAAGTAAATAATAAAATACTGAATTGTTTTTTTTATCATTATTTTGAATATACTACAACCATGGTACTACGAATTAAACAAAAATAAATATATTTTGATTTTCTTATTAATAAAAATAAATTTGTACACCTATTTATAATATGAATGTTTAAAATAAAGAAACAATTTCTAAATCTGAAATTTATTTATTATTTACAAAGGAGACTCACCTGCAGTGTTCTAGTTTGCTTTTTTAGACAAAATAAGTATAATCAGTTTTTAAAAATTAATAATATTTAATTACTTAAAGTAACTTGTACTTATATTAATATATCTTTTACGATAAATGTTCTACGAAGAAAAAATGTTATTTTACAAATTAAAAAATCTTACAACTTCCCTATTGTTTCAGTTTTCACTTGCAAATTCCAAATTTCCTTTACCTTATACCATCCTTTATAAATCAGTTTTGTTTTTTGTTTGTAGAATTAAACAATGTACAAAAGTAACGATGGATGATCTAATTTCTACACATCATGAAATGGCCCATATACAATATTATTTACAATATGCGGATCAACCCTTATTATTTAGGGCAGGTGCCAATCCAGGTACTTTAAATTAATTAATGAATTTATTTATTTATATATTTGAAATAAATATTATTATTTTATTTAAGGTTTTCATGAAGCAATTGGTGACACAGTATCTCTTCTAGTTTCAACACCAAAACATTTACAACGTATCGGTTTTATAAATAATATCACTGATGATTTTGGTATTAATTTTTTTTCTATTTAGTTAATTTGTTAAATAATCTTTATTATTATTTTTTTTTTATTCATAGAATCAAATATTAATTATTTATTATCAGTGGCTTTGGAGAAAGTAGCATATTTGCCATTTGCATATCTTGTTGACAAAGTAAATACATATTACACATTATTTGTTAATATTATTAATATATTTAAATAAATTATTTATTTATTTTTTGTATGTAATAAGTGGCGATGGGGTGCATTTAGTGGAAATTGGCCAATAAATGAAATGAATTCGAGATGGTGGGAGTTACGACTTCGTGTTCAAGGGGTTATACCACCAGTAACACGTTCTGAACATGATTTTGATCCAGCAAGTAAATATCATGTTATTGCTGATATGCCATATACACGGTAAGAAAAAAAAATATTATTCATATTGTGTAATAATAATTATTATATTACTAATTAATTTTAGTTATGTTTGAAAAATATTTTAATATTTACTTTAATTTGGTTATAATTTTATTTAATTTTGTTTGATATGAGAATACAAAGAAGTTTTATTTTTTATAAATATGTGTTTTAATAATTTAATAATTAATTGTAATATTTCATTTCCCTATCTTTTCGCGTTCTTTACTAAAGTTCTACTCTGCAAACTTGAAATAATAAAATAAATTAAATATAAAGATATACATATCTATACCCTTTCTTTTGTTATAATCTTTATTTTAATTTATTTTATGGGTTAAATTATTGATCTCAGAATATAATATACTCTATTAATTCTTTCTAATATTGAACTATCGTAATTTCGGAACTCTTAATTTTTAATTTTACTTAAATTTAAATAAAAAAATAAAAAAATAATTTAAAAAATTTCGCTGCGGACAGGATTCGAACCTGCGCGGGCATGACCCATTGGATTTCAAGTCCAACTCCTTAACCACTCGGACACCACAGCTTAATACAAATTACTATGATATTTTACAATCACTTTCATGCATTTATATATATATATATATATATATATATATATATATATATATATATATATATCCTTATTATACATTTTTATATTATTTCTTTTTATAATGTGTTTTTCTAAATTGTATTTTAATCAATATATATATATATATTGTATAGTCAGTATTTAAGTTTTTTTCCTCACCCAATATGCAACATTTTTAATTTATAACAATTTTTTGCAAAAAATCGAAGAATAGATAGATATTCACCCTTTATTATCGACATTTGTTTTTTAATCATATACTTATACTAAACTCTCTCTTTTAAAAAATTTTAACTTCGGAATATTTTAACAAGAAATAATTTATTACTAAATATCTCATATGGTAAATGTGTTTTTATTATTTTTATGTACTTCCACGTTGAGTGGTTCATTTATACTATACTAGCTGCTCAGAGCGCCTTCGGCGCTCTTCACACCTAGACGGGGGCTCCGCCCCCTGTACCCCCGGGTGGTACATAGTATTTGGTTGAAAGTAGTAAAAGGTTTTCATCCATTTTGTTTCAATCCGTATATTACATAAAACATTCATTTCTTTTTGTGTTCTTATTCAAAATCTATTTTAATTTAATCAGTAAATTAAATATATATTTTATTATTATTGTATATGTTATATCTATCTATCTATGTGGCTCAAAGATACTCGAAAGTTCTTGGCCGCAACAACCACATTTCTCCAATTGTCCCTATCCTAAGCCCTTGTCCCATCTCTCTTACGTCCCTTCCTACGCGTCATTGGTTTTCCAAGCGGTTGTGGTTGTTGCGGCCAAGAACTTTCGAGTATCTTTGAGCCACATAGATAGAAAATATTTTAAATAAAAAAAAATATTAATACAATTTCAGTTAAAAAATGGATGCCAATTTTGACGTTTTCCATATATAATTTTTAATTAAGAAATTAATAATGAAAATGAATTTTTCAAGAGATGTGATCAATAAAACTCAATTTTTCTTTATAGATACTATATCTAGTGTAAATTTGAAAAAAATCGTTAAAGCGGTTTTTGAGAACCAATGGCTATATATATATACAATTTTAGCTAGCATAATAAGATAAGATTATATAAAAATAAATATATATAAGATAAATAAATTATAGACATTAAGTCATTTTTCACAAAAGATATTATCTTTATAGTAATTATGCGTATTTTTTATATATATACTAGCTGCTCAGAGCGCCTTCGGCGCTCTTCACACCTAGACGGGGGCTCCGCCCCCTGTACCCCCGAGTGGTACATAGTATTTGGTGGTTGAAAGTAGTAAAAGGTTTTCATCCATTTTGTTTCAATCAGTATATTACATAAAACATTCATTTCTTTTTGTGTTCTTATTTAAAAAATATATTTTAATTTAATCACTATATTAATTATATATATTATTATTGTATATGTTATATCTATCTATCTATGTGGCTCAAAGATACTCGAAAGTTCTTGGCCGCAACAACCACATTTCTCCAATTGTCCCTATCCTAAGCCCTTGTCCCATCTCTCTTACGTCCCTTCCTACGCGTCATTGGTTTTCCAAGCGGACGTTTTCAAATCGGTCTCCCCACCAATATCTTTTTCCTCTCCCATTCTAGCCACGTGCCCTGCCTATCGCAGCTTTTTCCCTTTTATAACCCTAACTATTTCTGAAGATGCAGAGAGACCATGCAATTTCTTGTTATGCTGTCTCCCCCATTCCCCGGTGACCTCATCTTTCTTTGGCCAATAAATGCAGGGAAGAATCCTATTCTCAAATACTCTGAATCTACTCTCATCTCCCAGGGTCATAGACCATGCCTCCCACCCATATAATGCAACAGGCAAAATAATTTTTTTATATATTTCCTTTGATAATAATTTTGAAGAGATAAGCCTCTTTATTGCAAGATAACAAGTCGTTTCCCGATTGCAACCCCGATTTAAATTCTTCTCAAATATTATTATCCTTCGTGATTACATTCAATTTTTCTACATATTCAAATTCTACATTTTGTATCTTAAGATTTTGTATGTTAATACTCTTCCTCTTTGTTACTAAATATTTTTTCTTATCACTATTAATTTCAAACCTCCATTAATTTTTCCTCGCTATCTGCAATTGCAATTTCCTAATCTCCTATTATATTTAAGTCGTCTGGGTAACCTAACATTTTACAATTGATTTCCGCATCTTATTCTTTCTTTACTACCTTCAAGACAAATTTGAAGATCAAAATTTGAAAAAGTTTATGCTGATCTATATTGAATCATGTGTATGTTTTACTAAAGTCTACAAATAATTAGTGAACAGAAATATTGAATTCGCAGTTTTTTTCCTAATATCTGTCATAATGAAAATATCTTAATTAATGTTGATCGATTTGGCCTGAACCCGCAATGATATCTCCTAATATTTCCTCCGCTTATGGTTCTTAAGTATTTTCTATGTTATAATAGTGAAATAGAGTAATATTTCTTGATCATTACATTTTGATATTTTATTTTCATTGCTAGATTATTATTGAATATTTTTAATTATAATAAAACTTGAGAAAATGCAAAAATAGAGACTTGAGACAATTTATAAAAATTAACGGTATAAAACTATAGATAAATTACCAATATATACATTCATTAATAGTATTAATTTAAATTAATTGATTTATTTGTTTTTTTATTATTAAGTTCATTTATTAATTTTTTTAGATCATAGTTATTTTCCTCCCTTAAAAGAAACTTATCTAATTCTGTGGTGCTAGGGGATTTGAAAATTATATTAGTCGCAATATGAAGATTTCGCTTACAGTTTTTCTGTCATGTCCGACCTCCGTCCAACAGTTATTTCCCTCAAGTTTCTTGATTCTCTTAATCATGTGATCTATATATTTAATTTTTTTTGATTCATTGTAATAAAATTTAAACAAATAAAAATTTTCACTTTGTTAATTTATATAAATTCCAATTTACACTGATTGTGAGTGATACGCTTTGCCAATACTCTGAATAATTTGTGTATAGAAATATTGAATGTTCTTAGCGAGATTTTTTAACCTTTCACTTTCAAATAGAAAAGAAGAAATATATTCAAATATATAGAAAGAATAAATAAAAATTAAGTTAATATAAATATGATCTAAATATTTTATTAAATTAATAAAAATGGGAACTTTTAGAATAAATGATTTAATTGAATTGATATTTAAATATTAGAATTTAAAATAAAAAGGGAAATATTATAATAATTCTTTTATTGGGAATCGCTATGATAATTCATTGTTTGAAATAATTCCGCTAGGCCGACAGTGAGCCGCGAGCTGCTCTTGAATGAACAACACGGAGAATTATATAAACTTTAAAAAATTAATTTCTGCGGTTATTGATAATATATTAATAAAATTTATAGCCTATGTTACTCTAGAGGTATATAAGAATATTGTGATGTAATTTCAAAGAAATCGGTTCAGCCAATTCTGAGTCTATAAAATAGTAATTTTCCGGACAGACAGACCGACAGACAGACAGACCGACAGACAGACAGACAGACAGACAGACAGACAGACATGAAAAATTCTAAAGTCACTTTTGGATTCTAGAGGTCATGAAACGCGAAGATATGCAAAAATTTTTAAATTCTGAGCAATGTGCAGACAAAAACCTTTTTTTATATATATAGATATACAAAACTGAAAATTTTTTAAAATATTTATATGAGTAAAATCTGATATTATTATCTTTCATTTAATTATTTTAATAAATAAATAATTACTTTGGTTATTAATTACATTTCTATTTTTAATTACCTACTAAAATAATATATTATATAATTATTTAAATATAAATATATATTCGTTTTGTTTTTTAGCTATTTTGTTAGTTTGATCATTCAATTTCAATTGCATGAGGCATTGTGTTCTGCTTCCGGTCATCAAGGACCACTCCATACATGCGACATTCTACGAAGCAGAGATGCTGGCCGATTATTATCGTGAGTTAATTTTTTCTCTTCTGTAATTTCATGATTTGGAAATAAGAAATAATTGTAGTTACAAATTCATTAATAAGAGCATATGTACGAAATCTGAATCTATTTTGATTATTTTTCTAATCAATTACCTAGAATACTTTAATTTTTTGCCTTATTCTAATGAAAAGTTTAATTTAATTTAATAAAAGTAATAAATGAAATTAAAAGGATAATATTTTTTTAAAGTGAGGTTATGTCGTTGGGCGCGTCGCGTCCCTGGCGTGACGTGATTCGCATTATGACACGAGGTCGTACACAACAATTAGAAGCCAGGCCCATGCTTGAATATTTCAAACCGTTAATGGAATGGATGGCAGTCCGTGGACCAGTAGAAGTTGGATGGGTGACTAATGAAGACGACACAGCATTATTTGCCAAATGGTCATCCATATCTTCTAAACGCCATCCCTGGACAATCACTTGTCTTAGTTTATTAGCATTTATTCTGTATTGTATCTAGTAAAAGTATCTATCATTCTAATTCATTGTCTGCCTAACTTTTTTGTGTCGCGGCGCTCTAGGAAAAGGCCATTTGTTTCGCGGCACATTAAATAAAGATATTCAGGAAATTAAATACAACTTATCAATATAAGAAAATATATACTAATTCTTTAGAGTTTAGAGAAAAAATAATGAAATTCCTTTATTATTTTGTTGAGATATAATGCAAAAATAATAAAATAGAGAGATGAGAAGGATACAAATGATGCTGAGAAAAAACCTTTGTTAAAACTGTTCGGTTTTTATTTTATTTAGAAATTAAATCAATTATTTTATTTTAATTCTTTTATTTTATTTTAGATAAGAAATGTACAATATTATTTTATAAAAATTTTCACAACAATACAAATAAACAAATTTAACTATTAATAAAAATATGTCCTTAACAACATCAACATCACGTTATTATCAATTTAAATATTAATTTAAACATGTTGTATGTAATTATAAAAATAACAAACAAAATTCTTTTACAATATCTTATTACATTTTCATTTTCAACATCATATTTCTTAATTTTTCAAATTTTACTGAAGTAAGGACCTTTGTAAAAATATCTGCCAATTGTTGTTCTGTGGGACAATATTTAATACTAAATAAGCTCTCATTCAACTGTTCATTATATAGTGGTATCTTACATCAATATGTTTGCTTTTTCTATTTATTAGACCTGATTTTATAAATTTAATTGCACTTTGATTATCTATCTTCAATTTAACATTTACTTGCTTGCAAGTTAGTTCTTGGAATAAAGTTCTTAAATATTTAATTTCTTTGCAACATTCAGCAGCAGCAATGTATTCTGCTTCGGATGTAGATAAAGCAACAATACTAAGTACATTATTACATAGCCAGTAGTACTTTTTCTATCATTTACATCTCCTGCGTAATCTGAATCGCAAAATGCTATCATTTCTAGTGCGTTTTCCTCATTTTTTTGTGCTTTATATTGAATTCCCATATTCAGAGTTCCTTTCAGGTATCTTAATGTTCTTTTCACGTTTTGTATATCATTGTTCATTGTAGTTTCCATTGATCGACTTTCAAAATTTACACTATATGCCATGTCCGGCCTGGTTTTACATGTTAAATACAATAAAATTCCTATTGCTTCTCTGTAAGGAAATGTTGATTTATTAACTTCTTCTCTTTTTTCGATTTTATCTGATAAAATAGGAATCTGTTTTTCTTTTGAATTTTCCGACATATTAAATCTTTCAAGAACTTGTTCTGTGTATTTTGTTTGAGATATAAATATGCTATCATCTCTTTTTGTTATCTCCATCCCTAAATAGGTATCAGGATTATTTGTCACATATTTAAAAAGTGGGTGCCTCTGCCTCTATAATCAACAACTTATTACAACACACAAACTCATCTATTCAGGTTACGTTCTTGTGATGGCATAGTTTATAATGGGTACCTGCTGTAGTGACATTATTCATTTTTAATAGCACAATTCTCCTGAACAGATAAGTTTGCGATCAATCTGTAATATAAAATAATTAAATAAAACGTATATAATCATTTAAAAGAAAGTAATCGCTTTATTGTCAAGTGAATCATAAAAAATCACTTTTGTTTTTATTGTAGCGCTTTATGATATCCGATGTTTTTTGTTTGATTACATGGTGCATAGACGAACAAATCTGATGGTTTTCCAACACGGGAACAGGCAACATACAATTGACCGTGTGAGAAACATGGGTTTTCTAGATTAATACCACAAACACTTAATGATTGCCCCTGGGACTTGTTTATGGTCATATCAAAAGCTAGCCGCACTGGAAACTGTAGTCGTTTAAACTTAAACGGTACATCATTCGGAATCATTGGGATGCGTGGTATCAAGACATCTTCTCCTTTATACTTTCCTTTCAGTATAGTTGCTTCTATCACGTTGTTCATTAATTTTTTTATCGCTAATCGTGTGCCGTTGCAAAGATGCGGTTGGTTGATATTTCGTAACATTATAACTACCGATCCAACCTTTAATTGAAGATTGTGAGGTGGCAATCCTGGAAAATCCAGCGAGATTAAAAATTCCGGTGGATAGTTGACGACATCATCTTTGTTAGTAGCCGACTCAACTGATTTATATATCTTCAATTCCCCTGTAATTTGTTCTTGAATTTTTATATTTAATTCATTTACATCTATGTTTTTGCAGCCAATATAGCTCGTTCGCTCAACCAATCATGGTTTCTGTAATTTTGAGCAACATTTGGAAACACCTTTTGAATAAGTTCATCTGTTGATCGAGTTAACTGACAAAAACTTTGAGGAAAGTTAATGCAGCCAGTCAACATGTCTATAGGAAATTTGCCATCACCAATGTCAATGAGTTGTTTAGAGAATATGTCTCAAGATTGGTCATTTTGCACCGCGAAACGCATATTTTTGCTTAAATGTAATACCTTGACCTGTTTCCATAAATTGGAGGACTTCAAACATGCATTTGCTGCGATTCCCGACGAAGCGAGTGCAAGTAAAATTTTATTTTGTGAGTGAATTGTTGCTAATATTAATGAAATCAAAAAAGTTTTTCCTGTACCACCAGGGGCATCTGAGAAGTAAATCCCTCCAGATTCATCATTTGTTACTTTCAAAAGAGTATCAAATACATACTTCTGTTGTGCATTCAATAGTGGAAGATTTGTTTGGATTAATTCTTTCATAGTGTTGAGATCATACTGTTTTTCTCGATGCAACTTTTGGTTATGCATTGGACGATTGAACCTGCTTTGTGATATATTTGGCCTTGTACATATTGTACATATTGAGATACCTAAGCATATTAAATATTATTTGGTTATTCAAATTAGGAGACAGATATATTTTTTAGTAACAAATATTTATATTGAGCCACTGACAATCCATAATTTCATACCGCACATTGCTTATTTATTTTATTTTATTTTATAGCGTTTGGTACAAACAATCCATTGGCTTCATTTTTGTATTTCAATGCCTTACAATGTGAGCAAACCGAGTTCATAGATCCAATAGCAACACATTGGTAATTACTGTAGTCAATTGACACATCGTAACTGAAAGCAGCTCGATTCAAACTTGCGCAATTATTTTGTTTTGTAGCATTTCGGGTTCTTCTACCTAAATTACTTCGTCTTATAGAAGGCATATCGAATATAATTTAAGATATTTGATTTGTTTATATTTGATCTAATGTGTTATGTAACCATAACAACCTACAAAAAAAAGAAAAGGGCTGTTTAGGGTTTTCCCGGCAATTATTCGATATTTTCTCTCTGTAAAAACCATCCTTGGACTTCAACGAACATTTTAAAAAAAGAATTGTCAAAATTGGTCCAGGCGTTATTGAGTGATGCGGTTACAACACATTTTGCGATTCATTTTTATTTATAAGATAAGAAATGTACAATATTATTTTATAAAAATTTTTACAACAATACAAATAAATAAATTTAACTATTAATAAAAAATATGTCCTTAACAACATCAACATCACGTTATTATTAATTTAAATATTAATTTCAACAAAAACGTAGTTCCAAATTAGATAGAATAAACAGTTTTGCACTGGAAAATGAGACATTAAATAAAGTAACATTCAGTGACCCAACCCAATTATATGGCTAAAATTTTTCAGTGATTGTATTAAAATTATCTTAAATATTTCACGACACACTACTGTGCCGCGACACACAGTTTAGCAGACACTATTTTAATTTGTAACAAAAATCAAATTATAACTACATGTGATATAAATTGCAATATATTAAAATAAAATGCAAACTTAAATATATATAATTAATCCAAAAAATATATTCATTATAAATATAAGTTATTCACATTTGAATTTTAATTAATTATTAGTCTAAAAAAATGTTAGTCAATAACTTTTCTACTAGTGCTCACAAAAAAAAAAATTAATAAATAATTAAAGTGTAATTATTAAATATCGAGTTATAATAATCTCAAATAATTTTATATTATATTATGTAAATTTTCAAATAAAATATATATTAAAAATTATTGTAAAATTTTTCAAGCCAATAGATGAAAACTTAGCATTTTAATTGATATTTGTATTGTTATTTGAAAACAGAAAAAAATATGTGATATAAAAATCTACAAATTTAAAAATAGCAATATTTAATTTCAAACTAAACTATAGTATCCACATATTAGTGATTTTATCTGTATATTTTAAATAATTGCTATTAATGATACAATGATGAATTAATTAATTAATAAATTAATTTTATACAGCAGGAAATAAAAACCAAAGAATATTTTATTAATTAATAGTATATAGTACCTGGTTCACTGGGTAGTCGCTCTGAACACTAAAAATGTCACTATTTATCTATTTATTTGTCTATCCATATATTATATATATAGTAAGATTTTTTCTGTAAATTGTTTAAAATTTAAAATCTTTTATGTTTGTTATTTTGATATTATCTTGTTTCAAAAATAAATTATTATTATTTTCTTTCTAGTAATTTAAAATACTTATTTAAATTAAATAAATTATTCTAAAAGTTAATACTTTAATTAATTAAATTATAAATTATATGAATATAATTATGGGGCGCGGTCGAAAATTGGTACAAAGGGAGAAATCTAATCTCCACCTTTTTCCCACTCCACTATCTTTAGGTTTTATCATCTTTAACTTGGGTTGAAATAACCCATCAAGATCAACTTTTTCGCCTTCCAAAACAAAGAAACTTTATAAAAAGTCGTTTTTTCCCTTTTTTCGACCGCGCCCCTAGTAAGTACAATTTCTTTTAAAAAATGGTGTTTTTTCATTTGAATAGAGTTGTTTGTCAGAAATATATACGTTTATATTTACAAAATCTTAACAACACTATTTAATTTTGTGAGAATGCTTTTGTTGCTGTGAGTAAATGAATTTAAAAGTCAATTTTCAAATTTCAAAAAAATCTACGAGGTTTTCTAAGTTCACTACCATTATTCAAATGAACAAGTATATACATACATATAAGTATATTATAAATGTCAAAGAAAAATAATGTACAAATAAATGTATTTTTGTATTCTTTTTCATTACAAAAAATAAAATATTTAAATAAAATAAAAAATAAGTTAAAGAAATAAATTTGGATAGCATCATAATATTTAATAACTAATAAATAAATTTTTCTACTTTGTTATTTTACATTAGGTGCACTCAATACAAAAATACAACGTTAATAAATATCGAAATATTGTGATAATTTTTGAAATTTATTAATAATATAAACTACTAGAATCATAAAACATATATTGGGTCTTTGGCAGAAATCATCTAATATCTAACGAAGCTAAAAAGCTAGTTCCACATTGTTTTATCCATTTTGATTAACAAAAAACCACCAACCACCATTCGACACATTCGATTGCTCATTAGCAGGTTTGACGTTGGTGAGAGTGGACGTTTAGCTTCCTGCTCTCTCAAATTCCCCCTTCTATGCCTATCTCTTGCTCGCATAGTGCAATTCTATGCTAAATTGTACAGCTTCATTGGCCTATCCAAGTGATTGAGGTGCATCTGGTTTACCATCTCCAATATATACAGGTGATCCTATTATTATACATTATTATTGTATACTATTGCATAATTTCTTTTAATTTTTTGACCCTATTTAACCCATTAATCTTAATTTAACATGAATAATTCATTTTTAATCACTATCTCATTATAGTTCATTATTCTTCTTGTTTTAAATCTCCTCATTTCTTCCCTTTCTCCACTCCCTCCATAATAATTCTTATAGTATTATGAATTTTAAGGGTTCAATAATAAAAGGATATATTTATATAAAAAGAATCTTTATTATAACGCTAATTGGCGAATTACATTTATTAAAAAGAATGTGAATGTAAGGTAAGTCATTTCAGAGTACCATTATGAATGAATATCACAGAGCATCCATACCATGAATATATAATCGGAAGGAAGGTAAGTGAAGTTAGATAGGTATTGTGAGCGGGAGGTTAAATATACAACATTTCTTTTCCCGGGTAGGATTGTTTTCTTCTAACTCGGCGAGAAACGTCTTGGAGGATGCGTTTGCCGATGTGATCGACGAGGCATCTGAGGCGGTGTTCCCGTCGGTGAGGCTCGGCCTTGTGTTTGCATGTTGCCGGCCGTTCGTTACCGAGAGTACGTCTAAACGAAATGAGATATTGTCTTGAAATTTGATATTTAGATTGGATTGTTTTTGGAGAAGATCGGACCATAAGTAAGGGTATTTTAAAGAGGTGTCAAAGCTTTTCTCAATAAATACCGATTTTTAAGAGAATTATCATTCTATCATATTAAATTTATAAGGAATCAAATTTACTAAAAGTTTCATTATAATCATTTTTACGTAAACTTAATAATAAAGGAGTTATTTATAAAAATCGACTTTAAGATATCGAAAGCTTTTCGTTCGCCTTTAGTGGCAGGATATTTTGAAAAAAATTAAACTTAAGAAAATTTAGAAAAAAATAGATTTTATGTGAGGGAACTGAAGCTCCCTAATCCCCCCCCCCCCCATCAGCCTCTTCCCTGGCTAAGTGAAAAATCGAAATTCGATTTTTATATATATAAACAAATAAAAAAAAATAAATAATAATTTTTTTTTTTTAGTTTTAATATTAAAATTAATTTTTAAATATATCCAGATATATATATAAATTTAATATAGCTTAATATATAAAATGTTAGTTAAAATTGACAAAAAACATTTCATAATTTTAAATACACAATAAATTAAATAGACAATTGTCGGGCGCCTGTAGCACCAATTATCGTGTCGCAAAAAACTATTACAGCAAAGACCAAACACATACACACAACACACACACACAAGCCCGATAAAACCCAAAACCTAAATATATTCAATCAATTATTTAAAGATTGTGATTTAAATATGCATCTGTATTTCAAAAATCACCTTCCTGATAATAAGTGAATCGGGTTCGCAGAAACGCTTGGCGGACCATCTAAGACCAGAGGTCCTTAGACTGATGTAGATAATGAACAGTAATTTAATTGAACAATTAAAATATAAATACCCCCTCACCTTGAAAAATCTTGGAATAATTAACTAATGTTAATAATTGTAATGCATAAAAATAGGTCCGGTTTTAAACATTTTTCTAGTGTAAGCGAACAACATTCCGGCGTCCCCTCCCCCCAGTCCCCTAAAAAAACCTAGTAAGTGGTAAGGATTATCTCTCGTTACATTAAAAAATCTGGAGTGTCTCCACTCGACTATCTCGCAAATTTGAATTGGTTTAAATAACATATATTAATTTAAATTAAATTAATTAAATTATAAATTAAAATTAATAAATAATATTTATTAAACCAGCGCATGTTTGGCTCTTTGTTGATGACACCACGTCACGTGTTGGCGCGTGAGATTTTCAGTGTTAAAAAATTAATTCTGGTACTTTCAGCGATTCAATCAAACTGAAAATTTTATATATAGCAGTTTTTTACAATTATTAATCATGTGAAAAATTATCAAACATATATCTTTATTTTTACGGTCACTTTAGAAGAAAAAAAATCAAAAAGGTTGTAGGTAATGACCCTCTTCTGGTTGAGCTACATTTCGCAAAAGTTGATAGAAAACTATGAATTTTGGATAATGTCCGTGTACCGAATTTCTATATTCTAGCTCAAAACGATTTTGTGTAATCTTGTCCACATACACACACACCTTATACATTTTTCTCAACCTTAGTGAAAATGATTCAGGAACCTTCAAAACGTATAAATACACCAAAATCTCAACATCGAAAATTTTCGTGATCGCAATACTATCTCTGGCGAGATAGTAAAAATGGATTCAACTCAGCAGATCTCTTTGAAGGACTCCTTTTGTTATTTTTATCCATTCTATTAGGATGATGTTTGTTTCAATTCTAATATAAGAGTTATCATAAAAATCTTCAAACATTCTAATCATCTATATTTTAGCAAATTGAAAGGGCGGATGCCGGTTTTCAGGATTTCAACCCCCGTATGATACATTATTAATACCACAAAAATAATTCTAAAAAATCGCGCTTCACTACTATGTTATTCGGCCATGTGTAAACAATAAATATTGTGAAAGAAAAGAAAAAACAATTACTTATCTTATCAAATTTAGATTATCATATATTTTTTTATCTTTAATCATTTAAGATTATATATTTATTAATAAAAAAATAAAGAGCTAAGTGATAATAAAATATACATTAATCATTGAAAAGTATTAAGTGTAAACATTTAATATAATAATCATAGAATGTTTTATAAATATATTTTGGTATTTTTATTATTGAATAATAGTATTAAACTAATAAATATGGTTGCAAATTTTCGATGTGACAAAAAATTTTGCCAGGTGACATAGAAATCATAAATATTTATTTATATATTAAAATTAATATTTATTTAAATTTATTAAAGGATTTTATTGAAACTGGTGCATGTCCTGATATCAGTGAATGTATGAAAAAGAAACATATTTTAATGGATATTCCAGAACCTTGTAGCTGTTGTAAAATATGTCTAACATTATTAGGTAAAGAAAAAATGCAGTTAATAAAAAAAATAAATGTAACAATCAAAATATTTGGCATATTATTTATTTATTTATATATATTATTATAATTTTAGATGAAAATGAAGAGTGTGACTCAGGTGAAATTGGACAAGTGTCACCTTCTGCAATTTGTGATGGACATTTACAATGTATCAATAATAAATGTCAACCATGTACGTACGATCTTTAAATTTATTATAAATATTTTTTTATTAACCTCTTTATATATCACAAGACTAAATTTATTTTCAAAAGAAAAAATTCAAATAAAAATAAATAAACTGTATCAAAAGTATAATATTTTTTATTTTAATTTAATTTTATTAATAGTTTAAAAGAAATTTTTAATAATTTATAATTTTGTAATAATTCTAATAAAAATAAATCCTATAAAGTCTCTTTTTAATGTTACAATTTATAAATCTAGAATAAATTAGAGAGATTAAATAAAACTGATTTTTTTTCCAATTTATTCAAAATATTAGGAGTATATATTTTTTAAGAAAACCATAAAAAATATCTCATCACGTCACACAGTGAATAACTTTATATATATATAATAAATTATATTTATTTATATTTTATATTTTTCATAAAATAAGTTATTAATCATTAAAGGGAGAAAAACAAGAATGCGCAAGAATATTTTAGAAATATTATAAGAAAAGTTTTTATCTTTATTGAATATTTTCTGAGAATTATTATTATTTAGGGTCATCTAAAAGTTAAATATTATTTTATTATTTAAATATTAGTTAAGACTGCATGTGGTGAGAAGCAACAGGAGTGGGATAAAAATCAAGAAATCGGAGTTCAAGGAATTTATACAATTCGTCCAGAATGTGATGATAATGGCAATTATATTCCTGGCTATTGTCAACCTGCTACAGGCATTTGTTATTGTGTCAATGAGGATGGTCAACGGATCTTTGGTGACACAATCTTTCGTGATATGGACTCAATGCTTAATTTATCATGTGGTAAATATATATATGAGTATTAATTTAATATTATATATCCTATATAAATTAATAAATAAAATTCATTTTCTAGAATGTTCACGAATGGTTGCTAGTACCTCTCATTTATTATCTGAATGGTCTTTAGAAATGGAAATGGCACGATGCACATCAAGAGGAGAATATGAACCACTTCAATGCATTGATGGGAGATGTTTTTGTGTGGATTCAAAAACTGCAGAAATACCAAATAATCATTATGTAAATGAAAATGGCTTAAAATTGGGTGACTTGCCATGCTGTAAGAAATTTTCATAAATTATTGTATGTGTTTTAAAATATAATCAATCCTTATATATAAATAGTTTATAATTTTATATTGATTTATAATAGATACATCAAAGATGGATATAACATTAGATAGGCCATGTGAAGATGAACGTCGAGGTTTAATTAATTTATTAAAAGCCTTTGATGACGATAATATGATATTATTGGATACGCCAATACCTGATTGCACACCCGATGGTCGTTATGCACCTGTACAAATAAGTAATGGAAATAAAAAGTGTGTAGATCCTGATGGGAAATTAATTGACACATATACTCTACCATTATCATCTTATCTTACTGCCAATATGAATTGCAGTTAGTATTTTTAATATTCAAATTTTTTTATATATGTATATACATTTCATTTTAAAGTCATTAAATTTAAATAAATTATTATATTATAGAATGCGCCCGTTCACAATGGCTAGTCAAAAGTGGACCATTTCTTGATTATAAGGTCTCATGTTTAACGAATGGAAATTATGATGCATTACAATGTCGACGTGGGTGGTGTTTTTGTATCGATGAAGAAGGCAATCAATCAGAAATGGAAGTGCCAGAAAGTCAAATAGAAAAATTATCATGCTACAACAAACTTTAAAAAAAGCTGGAGTGTCTCCACTCGACTATCTCGCAAATTTGACATATATTAATTTAAATTAAATCAAAATAATTAAATTATAAATTAAAATTAATAAATAATATTTATTGAATCAGCGCATGTTTGGCTCTTTGTTGATGGCACCACGTCACGTGTTGGCGCGTGAGATTTTCAGTGTTAAAAAATTAATTCTGGTACCTTCAGCGATTCAATCAAGCTGAAAATTTTATATATAGCAGTTTTATACAATTATTAATCATGTGAAAAATTATCAAACATATATCTTTATTTTTACGGTCACTTTAGAAGAAAAAAAATCAAAACGTTGTAGGTAATGACCCTCTTCCGGTTGAGCCACATTTCTCAAAAGTTGATAGAAAATTATGAATTTTGAATAATGCCCTTGTACCAAATTTCATCATTTTTGCTCAAACCGTTTTTGCGTAATCTTGGTTACATACATACACACACACACCTTATACATTTTTCTCAACCTTAGTGAAAATGATTCAGGAACCTTCAAAACGTATAAAAACATCAAAATCTCAACTTCGAAAATTTTCGTTTTCGCAATACTATCTCGTAAGAGATAGTATTACTTTATATTAACATATTAACAATCTATATATATAAAAAAAGGTTTTTGTCTGCACATTGCTCAGAATTTAAAAATTTTTGCATATCTTCGCGTTTCATGACCTCTAGAATCCAAAAGTGACTTTAGAATTTTTCACGTCTGTCTGTCTGTCTGTCTGTCTGTCTGTCTGTCCGGAAAATTACTATTTTATAGACTCAGAATTGGCTGAACCGATTTCTTTGAAATTACATCACAATATTCTTATATACCTCTAGAGTAACATAGGCTATACATTTTATTAATATCTTATCAATAACCGCAGAAATTAATTTTTTAAAGTTTATATAATTCTCCGTGTTGTTCATTCAAGAGCAGCTCGCGGCTCACTGCCGGCCTAGCGAAATCATTTCAAACAATGAATTATCATAGCTATTCCCAATCAAAGAATTATTATAATATTTCACTTTATTTTAAATTCTAATATACAAATATCAATTCAATTAAATAATTTATTCTAAAAGTTCTCAATTTAATTAAAATATTTATTAGATCATATTTTTATCTTAAATTATTTTTTATTTAATTGAATATTTCTTCTTTTCTATAATATATATATAATAATATATAAATTTTATCATTGAATAATAAAAAAAAATATTATTTAACCTGAATTAAAATGACTGAATTATATTATCTTTGTTTTTTATTTTAATTTAATTACTCTATTATTAATTACTAAATATATATATATATTATATAAAAATTAAAATATGATGATATAAAGTTGTTTTAAATTTTTGACATTTTTAAATTGGGTATATTTTTTAAATTTATTAAAATGTCTTTTTTATTTATTATGTTTAAAAGATTCATTTTTATTATGTGATATTAATAAAAAATAACGATGCTCTGTGCAAGTCGAATCATGTTGCACATAATTAAATAACAATTGCCAAACAAAGAATATAATATTTTTTTAAATTCTTAAGGTAAGTGTCCACTTGAGACAAATTGGTCTCGAGACTGCTCTCGAGACAAGACTCTCAAATGTATGTGTGCCTGAGAGCGCTCTCAGAGACAAGCCTATACAAGTATCAGACACTGCACTTGTCACAAGTGGACATGATCATTCCTGCTCACGAGATTTAGTCACCAGTCTTCCGTCAGTGTTGGAAGAGCTGAGACTCGGTCTGGATACTTTTTATTTAAAATATTTCTTTAATTTAAATTACAAATCAATTTTTTAAAAAATGAATGAAAAGCGCGAGTGGACTGACGAGGAAGTGTTTAAATTAATCGAACTTTATGAGGAGAAAGAGTTTTTATGGAATGTAAAACATAAACTTTATAGAAATCGCGAAAAAAAAATGGCAATGTACGAAGAATTTGCTTCGAAATTTGAAAATTGCAGTGGAAATGAAATTCAGCGAAAGATCCATAACTTACGCAATCAGGTATGTGTAAATCCTTCAAAATTATTATTAACATTACTATTTAAATTGAACTTTTAGTCAATAGTGAAATACATTATTTTCAGGTTTCTCATGAACTGCAAAAGATAAAAAAATTGAAGAGTGGTGATGGTGCTGATGACAGGTATGACAGTAAATGGAAGTTTTTTACTGCATTACAGTTCATTTTGCCCATTTTTACACCCACAACATCGACGTCAAACATGATAAGTTAAAATAATTACAGCTATGTTTTATAATGACATTTTAATTATCATAAATTTACAAATAAAAAAATTCAAATTAAACAAAGTGATTAGGTACTAATTAAACGATATTGCCACTGAAGTTCACCTGCAGTCGTCATGAAGTATTCTTTAAATTCATCTCTCACATCTTTTTGAGAGATTGCATAATTTCGCTGCTGGCCTCTTTCTAGTGAGAAAAATGATCCTTGTGGTAAGGGTTCATTCCGCCATTCACCATTTATAATTTCATGGGTATTAGGATCTTCAAAATCAACTGAACAAGGGTTCAGATAATTTTTTGAAGTACATATTAAAAAGTTGTGCAATGCACATATTGCCAGAGTAACATCTATTACTTTATTAGGTGCTAAATTCATTTGTTTCCGGACAACTCTGAATTTAGATGACATAATGCCAAATACATTTTCTATTACACGACGAGCTCTGCTTAATCTGTAGTTGAAAATTCTGTTTGGTGCAGGTTGATTTCGATACCCGTAAGGCTTTAACATATACGATGGCATAGCAAAAGCATCGTCAGCTACTATTATGTATGGCACTGGCAAACATCTTTCGGGTAATGCTTCTGGTTCGGGAAGTGGTGCTTGTTTTCCAATGCATCGTGCAGGGTACAGTTTGTGAAGACACCTCCATCAGATATTCTACCATTGCAACCAACATCAACATAAATTAATTTATAATTGGCATCTGCGACTCCCATCAAAACTATGCTGTGTGTACCCTTATAGTTATAGTAAAGGCTTCCACAGTCCTCAGGTGCCACCATTGTAATGTGCTTTCCGTCAATAGCTCCGAAACAATGTGGAAATGCCCATTTTAATTCAAATTGCTCTGCATATTTCTTCAACTCTTCAGCACTTGAAGGGAACTAGAAATAAAAAAAATTAGTTGTATTTTTCTATTTTTTTATGCATAACAGTTAATTCAACATAACTAGTATACTAATTGCGCTTTCAACTTTTTAGAATAAAATTCCCGAAAACATGAACATCTCACAGAATGAGTCCATACAAAATGAGGCCACACAAGATCAAAAAAGAAAACGTATTAGCAAAGCAACATCAAGAAGTCAAGAAAATGATGACATTCTGAAGGAAGCAATAGAAATTATGAAGAAGCCAAAAGACGATTTCGATCGCTTTGGAGAATACGTAGCGTTGGAGCTAAAAAGTCTAAAATCGGATTATTATAGAGGAGTATTAAAAAGTGAGATTCGTAAAGCGATTTTAAATATTTCTGATATGGATGAAAAAAGCTACTGGTCCACTACATCCTCTTCAAGTGCAAGTACTTCATGCAGTACGCCAATTGCATCACCACCAATTGTTATTGACTTGACAAAATATTGAGGCTCAAACGGCCCAAGATTTTTACAATAGTTCATTATCACTAATCAACATGCAATAATTTGTAAAGTTTATGTTATTATACTTCTATAATTAAAGTTGTATTTTATTTTAAACATACCCTTAAATATTCTTCCTTCAAATTATGATAGATGGCTTTACATACTTCAGGAACTATTCTTCCTATTGTACAAGGCGGAATGCGAAAAAGGTATTGCAAACTACAATAAGCATCTCCTGAAAGTTCATTTCAATATAAAAATTCAATACTGTAGAGAAAAATATTTGTACATTCGCTTCAAAAGCTTACCTGAAGCTAGAAAACGAAGTGTGACCATTAATCTATCGTGAACTGGAATCGCATCACGTAACTTAGTATCTTGCTTCAAAATATCGTGTTTTACCAAATTTAAAACCAATTCAAATTGAACCGCAGACATCCTAATAAAATTTTTGAACTGTTGTGCATCTTCCAACAGCAACTCGTTCACAAGTGTTGAAGAGGTTCCCAATGCATCACGGCGATTTACCCATTTTCTTACCCAACACGCCTTTTTTTTCACTTCCCGTTTTTTCATAATTTTACGCACAATTAGAAAGGCTAAGATTTGCCGTGAATCCATTTTGAATGAAATTAATCTCAAAACTAACAACCAAGTCACAGAATCGACTGAGACTTGAGAGTAAGCTCTCAAGTGTACACAAAATTTTCCGATCTCGAGACTGCAGTGACTGTCGAGTCTCCAAATGCTGTCTCGAGAGCGCAAGTGATCTCAAATGGACAACACTTCGGAACTAATCTCGAGACTTTCTCTCGAGAATTTGTCTCAAGTGGACACTTACCTTTATATTTAAATATCATTTCAATTAAATAATTTATTCTAAAAGGTCTCATTTTAATTAATTTAATAAAATATTTAAATCACCATTCAATTTTTTATTAATAGGCTTCTTTTTTTATTTTTAATTTTAATAAATTCTCTTTTTTTTGATATGATATTAATAAAAAATAATATTAAATTGTATATAAATATAAAAATTAGAATATTTGAATTTTTTTAAATTTTAACACATGTAATCAATCATATGCATTAAGAATGGAAAATTTTTAAAATCAACTTGCTATTAAATTCAGAAAAAAAATACTGATATATAGAATATATAGACTATTCGAATATAATTTAAAACTCTTTCTCTCCTTCTATTTTAAATTAAAAAAACGGAGTTTTAAGAAATTTAGATGCCATATGCAACATGGGTGGGTAAATGAATTGAGCTGGAAAAGGAGGCAATTTATAATTTTCTTCTAATTCAGATTTAGGACAAATCGTACAACATTATATCAAATCTCGCTAAGAACATTCAATATTTTTGTACACAAATTATTCAGAGTATTGGCTAAGCGTATCACTCACAATCAGTTTATATTGAAATTTATATAAATTAACAAAGTAAAAATTTTTATTTGTTTAAATTTTATTATAATGAATCAAAAAAAATTAAATATATAGATCACATGATTAAGAGAAGCAAAAAACTTGACAGAAAATAACTGTTGGATGGAGGTCGGACATGACAGAAACTGTAAGCGAAATCTTCATATTGCGACGAATAATTTTCAAATCCCCTAGCACCACAGAATTTAAGTTTCTTTTAAGGAAAATAACTATGATCTAAAAAAATTAATAAATGAACTTAATAATAAAAAAAACAAATAAATCAATTAATTTAAATTAATACTATTAATGAATGTATATATTGGTAATTTATCTATAGTTTTATACCGTTAATTTTTATAAATTGTCTCAAGTCTCTATTTTTGCATTTTCCCAAGTTTCATTATAATTAAAAATATTCAATAATAATCTAGCAATGAAAATAAAATATCAAAATGTAATGATCAAGAAATATTATACTCTATGTGAAATAGAGTATAATATTACATCATTCACTATAATAACATAGAAAATACTTAAGAACCATAGGCGGTGGAAATATTAGGAGATATCATTGCGGGTTAAGGCCAAATCGATCAACATTAATTAAGATATTTTCATTATGACAGATATTAGGAAAAAAACTGCGAATTCAATATTTCTGTTCACTAATTATTTGTAGACTTTAGTAAAACATACACATGACTCAATATAGATCAGCATAAACTTTTTCAAATTTTGATCTTCAAATTTGTCTTGAAGGTAGTAAAGAAAAAATAAGATGAAGAAATCAATTGTAAAATGTTAGGTTACCCAGACGACTTAAATATAATAGGAGATTAGGAAATTGCAATTGCAGATAGCGAGGAAAAATTAATGGAGGTTTGAAATTAATAGTGATAAGAAAAAATATTTAGTAACAAAGAGGAAGAGTATTGACATACAAAATCTTAAGATACAAAATGTAGAATTTGAATATGTAGAAAAATTGAATGTAATCACGAAGGATAATAATATTTGAGAAGAATTTAAATCGGGGTTGCAATCGGGAAACGCCTGTTATCTTGCAATAAAGAGGCTTATCTCTTCAAAATTATTATCAAAGGGAATATATAAAAAAATTATTTTGCCTGTTGCATTATATGGGTGGGAGGCATGGTCTATGACCCTGGGAGATGAGAGTAGATTCAGAGTGTTTGAGAATAGGATTCTTCCCTGCATTTATTGGCCAAAGAAAGATGAGGTCACCGGGGAATGGGGGAGACAGCATAACAAGAAATTGCATGGTCTCTCTGCATCTTCAGAAATAGTTAGGGTTATAAAAGGGAAAAAGCTGCGATAGGCAGGGCACGTGGCTAGAATGGGAGAGGAAAAAGATATTGGTGGGAAGACCGATTGGAAAACGTCCGCTTGGAAAACCAATGACGCGTAGGAAGGGACGTAAGAGAGATGGAACAAGGGCTCAGGATAGGGACACTTGGAGAAATGTGGTTGTTGCGGCTAAGAACTTTCGAGTATCTTTGAGTTACATAGGTAGATAGATATAACATATACAATAATAATATATATAATTAATATAGTGATTAAATTAAAATATATTTTTTAAATAAGAACACAAAAAGAAATGAATGTTTTATGTAATATACTGATTGAAACAAAATGGATGAAAACCTTTTACTACTTTCAACCACCAAATACTATGTACCACTCGGGGGTACAGGGGGCGGAGCCCCCGTCTAGGTGTGAAGAGCGCCGAAGGCGCTCTGAGCAGCTAGTATATATATAAAAAATACGCATAATTACTATAAAGATAATATCTTTTGTGAAAAATGACTTAATGTCTATAATTTATTTATCTTATATATATTTATTTTTATATAATCTTATCTTATTATGCTAGCTAAAATTGTATATATATATAGCCATTGGTTCTCAAAAACCGCTTTAACGATTTTTTTCAAATTTACACTAGATATAGTATCTATAAAGAAAAATTGAGTTTTATTGATCACATCTCTTGAAAAATTCATTTTCATTATTAATTTCTTAATTAAAAATTATATATGGAAAACGTCAAAATTGGCATCCATTTTTTAACTGAAATTGTATTAATATTTTTTTTTATTTAAAATATTTTAAAATTTATTATTTAATTTCGAAATAAAATTAAAAATATTTATTTTTAATAAAATATATATAGATATTTATTAATCTCTCTCAAAAAAAAAAACAAAAACAAAAACAAAAAAACATCTACGTCTGCTAAGAGATTAAAAAATGTCGTTTTCACCATCTAAGTATTATTAGTCTAATGGGTAGAGCGACTGTCTGACAATTCAACTTCGCAGGATCGAAACCGGCGGAAGATAATTTTTTTTTTTTTTTAATCTATTATTTTTTAATAAATTACTATTTTATATTTATTTATTCATTGTTCTTTTATTTTATTTTATTAATTAAGTTTTAGATAGTTTTATAATTTTTAATATTTCTTCACTAAAATATCATTTAATATTTATTAATATTATTTATTTATTATTATTGAGTACCCGAAGTTCCATTCATTTTAATCAGATTGATGCAATGATGCAACATTTAATAATAGTAATATTGTAATAAATTTCTATCTTGAAAATTGTTACATATTATTTAGGATATTTTAAAAACAATTTCTTTCTTTAATATATATATATATTCTTAAAATTGAATTTGTTTAAATTTTAACACATATATTCAATAATATAAATATATATAAAATAATATTAAATTGTATATAATATGTGTGTGTAACGGGCGGACCATTTATTTTATTTGTAATTATATTTAAACCTGGTGAACTCATCCACTGGAATTGACTCCCAGGAGGTGCTGCTCAGATGGAGCCCGCCCAAACTAAAAGGGATTCCCCTAAAGATCTTAGCAGCCCTTGGCTCGCTATGATAGACAGTCGTTGGAGTCGTTGTGAAACCATTGAGCTGATGAGATAGGGCATGGTACTCAATCCTTAAATTTATGTTTATATGTTCCATGTTCTGAAATATTTGGTAAATTTATCTTTATTTTTGTTTTCTTTCTTTCTATTAAACCCGTTAACAATATACAAATATTTTGTGAAAGTTTATTTTTATCAACCCTTATTATCTTGGCGCCCAAATTAAAGTTATATCCTTTATCAAATCATTATTATTTATTATTACAATTGTATATAAAAGAATATTTGAATTTGTTTAAATTTTAACACATTTATTCAATCAAGCCACCGCTTCTTATATCTTATTATTTATATTATAATTATTAAATAAAATTAAAAATATTTGTTATACCGATATCTGTTTTCATTGCATGAACACATATATCCATACATTAAACTTTTTGTTTATATTTTTTTATTTTTAATTTTTAATAAATTTTCTTTTTTGATATGAGATTTTATTAAAAAATTGTATATCAATATTTTTTAAAGGGTCGAGCAATAGCTCGGTGTCTCAGGTATTAATATTACCAGCCAAATTCAATAATAATGAATCATTTTTTTTAACTTAAGTACCGAGCCGAGGCTCGGGGTCCCGGTACTTTTGTTTATTACCATAGGATATTTAAAAAAAAAATTATTCACTAATAAATTAAATTGTTGTTTTTTATTAATATACATTTTTTTTGTTTAATTGATTAATCAAACAATTTCGAGGCATATGTTGTTAGTTAACATGGACTATCATCTGATGATCTTGGAGGTCCTAAATGTTTTTTTGTTAAATGTATAATACGTTGAGCCTCACGAATGCCACTTAAACGTGCTCCATGTACTGTCCCATAATGTGCTGGACAAGTGGCCTCACCAGCAAAAAGGATAATAGGAGCAACACCATCACAATCACTCGGCAATGGTGCACCTAAATCAAATTGATGAGCAACCGTTGACTGTAAAAAAATAAAAAAATAATTAATTATAAAGACTTAAGAATTTTTTTTAAAGAATTATTACCTCAACAGACATATAACTATTTGATCCTAGAAAATATTGATCGGTGGACCATTTACTACGAAGAATAGCTTTTGGAAAGGGAAGACTTGGATCTCCTGTAAATCTACGTAATAATTTTGTACATTCATCAACGACCAAATCATCGCATACCTCTTCCACTTGGATAGCTTCTGGGCCTTAAAACAACAACAATAACAACAAATTGTTACTATATAATTTATCTCTCTGGTTCTAATAAATTCAAAAGTTCTTGGCCTCAGCAAACATATTCTTCAAACTGCCCCTATCTAGATGTATCTAAAAACTTCTTATCTTCTCTTAATTCATTAATAGATACCTCGAAATATATATATTTATATTTTTGACCACTCCGTTCTTGGTCGTTTCTAAATTGGTTTTTCTATAATCAAATTTTACCCATTTAACTTCGTATAATTTCATATTTGTGGATTATGTTAGAAGTTAGAGGTTATGTAATTTTTCCTATGTGATTTCTTTTTTTTGTCCAGGCATCCTATTTAAGAGAAAAATCTCTGAAAGCATCCTCAACTTATACCTCTTACATCTATTTAAATAGTTATTAGGTAATTAATAGTTTGATAAGTTTAATTTTGTTATACATTAATAATAATTTTGATGAAGTAAACCCTTTTACCGCATCATAACAAGTTCAACCCCGATTACAATCTTAATTTAAATTTCTCTCAAATATTGTTATTCTATGATTATAATATTTCAAATTTTCTACATTTTTAATGATAATAATAAAAATTTTACTTGAACTTGAAGCTTTTGTTTAATTTTATTTTTACTCTGTTACTAAAAATTTTGTTTTTCCATTATTAATTTCAAGTTATTTTACTAATTGAAATAATGGATTATTTTATTATTTTCTTTCCGTGAATTAATTAATTTTTCCATATTATCTATGCTTTATTTTCTAAAATAAAAAAATAATCAGAGAGATAAAAGTAGAAACATCACCTGAGACATGAATACAAATGACATGTTGAGATCCAGGCATTTCTTCAACAACAGAGAGTCCTTTATTCCAACATCCGCGATCATTAATTTCTTCTTTAGACCAAGCGAATGTTATTCCTTTTGTTTCGTGGCCAACCCAAAAAGGTCTTGAATATTCCATAAATATTTTATCCTTGTGCCCAAAACCGAGAGAATGAATGGCACGTGTTTTAGCCGCGGGCAATGATGGACAAAACATGTTTTCAGCATTTGCTTTCAACACACCTAAAGACATCGTGACAATCACATAATCACACCCAAATGTATCTCCATCATGACATTGAACTATTGCACGAGGCGGAGTACATTGTCCCACCCCTGGCACACTTGCAGCCCCCCAACGAATTTGTTCAACCCTTTTACAAAAATACAATGAATGTTCGGGTAAGACACGCAACAATGGTGCCAAAATACCCACAAATCCTAAAAAAAATAATAAAATATTAATTTTTTAAATATATATTCTAATATTAATAATAATATTAATATTTATTATCAACTCACAATTTATGATCATATATATTATATAATATATATAAGTATATAAAATAAATTTTTAATTAATTTACAATTTGCTTTTTTTGTGTATCATTCTATAAAATATATAGTAATATTATATACTATATAATATATATAGAGAGAATAAGATAATAATGCACCTAAAGGAACTCGGACCATTCCACCAGGTATTTCTGAATAACTTCCAAATTGATCAGCAGAAACGCATGATAAATCATCACCAATTCGAGATCGTATTGTATTATATAATCCATACATTACACGCGCAGCATCGAAACGTTGTTCTTCAGGAAAAGTATGCAATTCCTAATCATTTAAATAAAATAAAATTAATAAATGTATTTATGTGTTTATATGATAATAATTTATATTCACCTGTTGAATTCGTACAGAAATAAAATGATGAAGTGACCCATGAGATCTGCCTGCACCCAAATTAAATAAACTAGCTGCTTGACGTTCAATTTGACGAAATCGATGATAGGCAGCCAAACAAATGGACCAATCAATTGCCCTACCATCTGATGTTACAAAAATATTCTTTGCCTAAATTAAAATTAAATAAATGATTTTATTGATTATCTAGAATTAAAGGGAAGTCAAAATTGAACATTTTCAATTGAAAATTCACCTGATTATTTGTATTTAGTTGAAGAGGTGACTTTAATAGACCTTCTTGGGCAGCAAGAGTAAATACTGAATTGGCAATACACCCACCTTCAATCCATTGAGCTCCCATTTCAGCCACCTGATCACCCATCCAACATGAATGAATTCTACCACCTGGTCTATCTGTCGCTTCTAGAATTTTAATTCTCTTTAAGCCACATTGGGTAAGATGTGCTGCTGCACTTAAACCGGCAATACCCGCCCCTATAATTAAAATTGATGGTTCTGGTTGACATGGATCCACTTGACATGTATCCACCTTCAAACACAAAAACATATAAAAATATTAGGGAATAAATAACTAATATATATATATATATATATATATATATATATATATATGTTACTTTCTTAATAAGGGAACAAATACAACTGACCTTGCATAAATATTCATATGGTGGTGGGGTCTTTTGACAAATAGTGTCTAAAAGAGATTTATTTTTTGGATTGCAAGTGCTGCTGGGTGGAATATTATGTTTAAATTTAATTTGAGTGAATTGATAACAGCCAGATGACCTAATTATTAGAAACAACGAACGAATAAATGAATATGGACCCAATAGGGTGGTCCACATTTTTATTAACTCTACTAATATATTTTTTTTAATTTTAATTTTTTTCAAAATATAAACATATACTTATATAAAATTGACAAAGAGTATAAGAGAATATTCTAAAGAAAAATATAAGATATTTATAAATAAACATTGTAGTTAAAAAAAGAAAAATATTCGAATAGTATTAACATAAGAAACTTATAATTTGAAAATGTAGAAAAATTTAAAGACGTAGGTTCTGTAATCACGAAGGATAATAATATTCGAGAACAATTTAAATCGAGGTAACACATGTACATATTTATGCAAGTAAAGGAGATTCTCTCGTCAAAATTGTTATCAAAGGATACCAAAATTAAAATATATAAAACAATTATTTTGCCGGTTATATTTTATGGATGTAGGTGTGACCTTAAAAGATAAGACTAGATTTAGATCAGTGTTTCTCAACCACTGTGCCGCGAGATTATCAAAATTTGCCGCCAAATTATTACAAATGTAAAGAGCACAGACCATCAAAGAGGCTCTTAAACATTTCTGACTTGTTTTTATAAATTTTTTCAATATGGTTCTAAAAAACTCTTAATTCAATAAAAATTATAAGAAATTACAAAGCTGGGTAGCGATGAATAAGATATATGAAATTTTATGGATATTAATGTAAAGAATATAAATATAAATACTGTTAAACTTAGAAAGAAAAAAAAATAAAAATAAGAATGCATAGGATGAAATAAATATATTTAAATTAAAAATTTATAGAAAAAAATATTTCGTGTTAAATAAAAAAATTTTATATTTTAATTTTATAATCTATTAATATTATATTTAATTTGTACATAGAGGTGGCGCTAGCAGTTGTAAGTTCTGAATAAAAAATACTTATTTTCATAAAACATTATAATAATACAAATTTATTAGAATATATATAATCTATGATTATTTATTATCTATCATTACTTATATGATAATATTTTAAATTAAATTAAAATTAAAGAAAAAACTAAAAAATGAACTATCTTTAAATTGATATCTTAGATAATTCTGACTTGTCTTATTCATTAATAATAATAATAATAATAATAAAAATATCAAAACTTTTCAAAATTATTTGTGAAAATTTAAAAATTTATATATAATAATGATATAAATAAACTTTTTAATTGGATTCTATTAAATATCAATTACTATTTATATATCTTGTTTAAATTATATATAATGGTTAGTTTTAGATATAATATATATATATATTATTAATGTCATGTCATTTTGTTAAATTTTTTATATTTAATTTTTCATTCAATTTTAGTTTGGATTCAATATGTTCCCTGGTTTCTCTCGGCCTTTTAATGTTGAATACCAATGTTATTCAGTGTCTATGCTTCCTGGGAATGAACGTCAAGATGTTGAAAGAGGAGGAAAAAGTTATTAACTATTTTATTTTTGAATTTATATTAATATATACAAATATTTATTATATTAAGTTCATTTTAATTCATATTAGAGAAAATTACATTTATTTCATGAAAAATTCAATTTAATTTTTGAACAATAATAAAATTTATTTATTTTAGTTATTATGCCTCCATCTGCTTTGGATCATCTTACTCGATTAAATATTGTTTATCCTATGTTATTTAAATTAACAAATAAAAAAACAGACCGTATTACTCATTGTGGTGTCTTAGAATTTATTGCTGAAGAAGGAAAAGTTTATTTGCCTTATTGGATGATGCATAATCTTTTACTTGAGGTATTTATATTTAATTACTAATTTATTATTTAATTTATTTTTTTTATCAATTCATTTTGATATTTTTATTTGCAGGAAGGTCATTTACTTAATATTGAAAGTGTATCCTTACCAGTTGCAACATTTTCTAAATTTCAACCACAATCAACTGATTTTCTAGATATTACTAATCCTAAAGTATATAAATAAATGTAATAATTATTATGTTCGATTAATTTATATATTAAAATTCATTTGTTTTTAGGCTGTACTAGAAAATGCATTACGATCATTTGCTTGTCTCACAACAGGTGATGTAATTGCAATTAAATATAATAAGCATATTTATGAATTATGCGTTTTGGAAACAAAACCTGGCAATGCTGTATCAATTATTGAATGTGATATGAATGTTGATTTTGCAGCTCCACTTGGGTATAAGGTATGTAAATATTAAAAAAAATTAATTATTTATGTAAAATTGGTTTTAAGAAGATGACGAAATTTTCTTTTTTTTAAACAATATTAATAATACATTTATAATACTTAATTATATTTTTAAAACTAATTAATTATAACAAAGTAATTGGATTAATTATAAAATATATTCCTTAAAATTGTTTCATTATAGTGCATTAAAATAAAGAATTAAACACAATCATTTTACATCCATCTTGCCATAAACAAATCAAACACACATATACTTATATTGAGAGTCATTTCATCATAAATAGTAATCATTTATTAAATTGTTGGGTTAATGAGAATTGTCATTTTATTAATATTTTAGGATCCGAGTGAACGGCATCGATCAGATGATGATGCATCCACTTCGAATGCCTATGCTGAGCCAATGATAACTGAACCATCTGGTTTTGTAGCATTTGCTGGCTTAGGGAATCGTTTGGATGGGAAACAACCTAAAAAAGAGAATAATAATAATAATGGTAATAATAGTCATGCAGGAACAAGTTTCTCATCAGGACAAATAAATAATGAAACTATACGTGGAATTCCTGATTTAAATTATAAAATTGGAACTCTACGATTTATACGAAATTCAAAGCCTGTGAATTCAGAGGTAATTACTGAATTAATTATTTTCAATATTTCACCAGGACTAGATAACATTTCAAATTAAATCATCAAATATAGTATAGTTACATCTACTTAACAATGTTCTTAGAAGAAGCTGAGGACTGTAAAAATAGCACCACAATTCCATTTTATAAAAATAAGATGAAAGGAGTTGAAAGTTCAAGATCATTCTTTTAATATTTTAAATCAATATATATATATATATATATATAATTTTAATTATCATAATAAATTGATAAAAAAATAATTAAGAATTAATATAATAAAAATTAATACCATAATGAGAATATAAAAACTAATTTTTCATTTTCTTCTTTTAGTCTAAAGAACCTACTGGTGAAAATTTTCAACCTTTTAGCGGTGAAGGACAACAGTTGAGCAAGCCTCGGGGAACGTGATTTATTATTATTATTATCATTATTTTTAAAAAATAAATCTTATATATATAATAATAATTTAATAAAATTATTTTTTCAAACATTAACTATATTTTTATTATTTAAGATTAATATACATAGTCCAGTTGTTAAATACAATACTGTTAACCTTCCAAATATATTATCCTTTTAATAATAATTACATTTAATTTGAAAGTAGCTTGATTCTCAAATAAAGATCCGATACCTATTTATTCATATTCAACAGAAAATATTTGATTTTTATACTCAATAAAATATAATTGATTTGGTTTACATTTCAAATCATTTATATATTATTGTAATAATTATATTTTAAATGCCTATTCATTTCAACAATAATAAAATTTAAATTGAATATTGATTATTTCATTAAAATAAATTTATTAATTTTTAATTGATTGCCTTCATTTAACTGTAGATAGATACCCAGAACAAATTTCTGACTAAGATCTAAGGTTAATTTATATATATATATCAATTCGAATCTATTTCTATGCAAATTTGTTCTTATTTTCAAATAAAGCGGTATTAATATAGTTTTAAGCAAAGGGCGCATTCATAAATTTTACATAAACATATAATATATATATATATATAAGTATTTAATATAATTTATTAGAAAAACATATATTTTCTTTCAATCTTTAAATAAGGGATCCAAAATCATTGTTCTAGTTATTGTGTTTTTAAATTTGTTATAATGGCAGATTGTTTATTGGAAAATGTCAATAATTTTCCAATACATATAGGTTAGTAAATAAATAAATAAATAAATATAATAATAATGATAAAATATTTCAAACATAGGTTAAATCCTGATTAGAATATTTGAATTATTATTAATTATTATTTTAGGCCCACTTTTTAAATGTCATTATTGTTTGATGATGTATATAAGTGAAGATTTTCTAATAAAACATCAAAAAAAATGTGAAAATCTGAAATTTATTTCAATTTTAAAAATAAAATTAAAAGAAATGAATAAAAAATCAGAAGGTAATTATTTTTTATATATTTTATATCTAACTATAAATAGTATTAAATAAATATATATGAAGAGAGGAATAAAAAAAGAAGCTATGAATGTGCGCAACACTAATAATATAATAATAATAATAATATTTTAGAACTAGATATACTTTATTTCACCTATAGTTATTAAGTATCGTTTTTTTGATTTCTAGATCATCTAAATATTCTATATTAAAATGATATTAATCTATTAAATTCTTTCTCTATTTAATCCCCATTTCATTTATAATAATAATGATTATAATTATATTTTATTATCATCAATTTGTTTGATGTTTTTTAGATATTTCGAAAAAGCAACAAGATTATTATTGTAATGAATGTTTTAGTGGATTCCTTAATTTATCTGAATATCAGGGTCATTTCCTTGATTGCCATTCTGAGAAAGGTCCTTTTCAATGTGATCAAAATAGTACTATAAAAGGTCATTGTATGAAGACACATTCAACAAATGATACAACTATGTCTCTTACTTGCCCTCATTGTTCAGAGACATTTAAACAGAAAGATTTATTAACATCTCATTTATTTAAATCTCATTCAAATGTGAAATCATATGCTTGTGAAAAATGTCCTTTAAGTTTTTTACGTAAAAGCCATTTTATTAAACATTTACGTTTACATACAGATGTACATATCGATGAAACTAGACCACATTCTTGTACATTTTGTCCATGGAAATTTAAACGGATAAGAGACTTGAAAAATCATATAAAACGGCATACAAGGGACAAAACATTTGAATGTACAAAATGTCAACAAAAATTTTATAGTAAATCAGAATTAAAAAAACATCTACAAACACATTCACCTGATCAAAGATTTTCATGTACAAAATGTTCAGCTAAATTTTCATTTAAATCGTTTTTAAATAAACATTTATTAATGCATACAAGTAGTAAACCATTTCAATGTCATAAATGTCCATTTCGTTTTTCACAACAGGCATATCTTGATGATCATTTACGCACACATACAGATTAATTATTAATAATTAAATCTATATATTCATTCATATACTTATACATACATAATGGGTCAAAGAATAAAACCAAAAACAGACATAACTAAGGATATTGTAGGAAATAAGTGCCATTTCCAGTTTAAATTACACGACCATCTTGCAGGTTTTGTCTTCATCGCATCATATATAATTTATTATATTTATACATTTATAAGTATATTATTTGTCTTTGCAGAAATTACAAATTTATTTATTTAATTTAAAAATGATCTAATATTTATAATTAATATATAATAAACATTACATTATATCTATATATATTAAGTTGGTCACATATTTACTAAATCCAAAAGGCAAATTTTTCTCTCCCAATAACTTTGAAAAAGTTATTTTTATTTAATCTCAAAATAATTTTTTATTTGGATGTATTTTAATAATCTAAGAAAGAGATTCAAAGAAAGATTCTCTAATTCCTACTAATAAAAAACTTTATCAATTTCTCCTTGTAATTTTAGTACAGAGTGTGAAAATATTTTTTTCAATAAAATTCATATATATTCAAATAAATTATTATTTTTAAATAATTTATATGTATAAATAGACATAGTTTGAATAATAAAGGTATATATATTAAACGAATATATTAATATATTATTTTGTGTAAATACATGTATATTTATTAAATTAAATTTATTTATTTATTTATTTCAAAATTAAATATATATATACATATATATAATAAGAATTATTTTTCTGCTATCAATTATTTCATTATAAAGAACCCTCTTACCTTTTTTGTAATCACTTTGTGAATTTTAATATAAACTTAAAATTGAAGTTCAAGGGATAATATAAATCAGAACTTTTTCTTCAAATTTTATTTTAATCCAAAAATTTTTACTATTTCTTTCATCCCCTTTGCTTTCAAATTTATTCTCTCCATTATTATACTAAGAAAGCATTGTTAGTTTTTTTAACTTTTTACTATTTCTTAGATAGGTTAAAGTATCTAATGCTAGCAAAAGTTCAATCAATGTTTATGTTATGTTTTATGAGATTGAATTCACTTATTAGGAGGTTTTAAATGTAAATAATCGATCTATATATATTCCATTTACAAAGCAAAAATCCTTTTACTTTTTTTCTTAATTAAAATAATTATTACAGTCATCAAGAAAGAAATAATTAAATTGAAATTTCATTTAAATAGATCTATGCAATTTAAATATTAGTTTTATTTCTAATCTTGCATTATAAAATGCCCAATATTGCTGAATAAAATAATGGAATTTTTTTGGAAAGCATTGGGATTGATGAGTTTGCTCCTATTATTAAAAAAATATAGGTACATTTATTAATATATTATTTAATAAAATAATTAAAAAAAGAAAAAAAAAACTAGTAAAGATATAAAACAGACTGGGGTCAGTAAACGAAAAATCGGTTTAATTAATAACATCATACAATACAATATTGGTCTCAATTAATACTTGTAATAAGTAATAACATAGCAATTTATTTATTTTTTTATATTTTTTGTATTGTTATTACATACTTAACTAAATAAATCATATGTAAAAGGGGTATATTTTAATAAACAATATTATAAAAAGTTAAACTAAATAAATTTTTAAATTGTAATCTTCTGTTTATATTTTTTACATTCATCTTTTTAGAACTTAATAATGTCAAATTAATATAATAATAATATATATTTCATTGCAAGATTTTTTTAAACTAAAAACAATTAATATTATAATTTACTGCCATCTATCCATACATATTAATACTAACATACGTTACTTGATTCAAATTTCGTAAAAATAACATTTTCCTTTTCATTAAAAATAAATTAATAATTTTCGATTGTGAATATATATTTAAAATTGAATTATATTAAATTGAATTTAAAATATACAAATATAATTTTTATGTTAATTTTTATTTACATTTATAAATAACATGTATGTTCGCTCTTTTTAGAAGATTTTATTTTAACATTTTTTTATTTGAAAAATCTTTTTTAAATTTACAATAGAACTAATAATATGATCATATTTTCTATTATTTAATCTTTTCAATTCAACTATTGAATGTTTAAAGGTTTTAAAGATCATTCAAAATCGCATTCATCGTTCAAAATTAATAATGTCAAATTAATATAATAATTAATAAATATCTCATTGCAAGATTTTTTCAAACTAGAAAACAATTAATAATCAAATAATTACCTTTTTAATTCTTTTCAAATCTTTTTTATCCATATATCATATCATTTTTCATTTAATAACCTAGTTTTTATTTTATCTTATCATGCAACTTAAACATTTAATAAAACATTTAATATTTTTTAAAAAATAAGTAAATAATTATTTAATACGCTTTCAATTTTCTTTACTTAAGTGAACATTCAAATATTTAACCAATTTAAATTATTTCCTCTCATTACAAAAAGATATAAAATTATTTTTTTTTTAAATAAATTTATTAGTTAAATTAATTTTGAACGTATTTATTTTATTGAATGATGTTATAAATTTCTAATTCAATTCTTATTAATTTTATTTATTATAGAATATGTAAATAGTATGCAAGAAGACAACATTATTTAAAATGAAGAGTGAAAGTGGATGTACTATGTACTATATATGCATATATATATATGTATATATAGAAATGAAATGTAGGTAAAAGGTTGGGTGGATGGATGGATGGATGTGCGTGAGTGCGGGTGTGGGATTGCCGGGTCTAGCATTATCGACTGGACCGGTTGAGAACGTCGGTCGATACAAGTGTGTGTGTGAGAGCGAGAGAGATAGAGAGAATGAGATTCTGGTACTGCTGCTGCTGCTGCTGCTGCTACCTCCTCCTCTGTCCTTCTCTCTTTTTTAATACAGCGCAGCAGCAGCAGCATCAGCAGCAGCAGCAAGCAGCAGACGACAACTGTTTATGTGATGCTGCTGCCGCCTTTACGTTCCTCAAAAAAGAAAGAAAGAAATTAATAATGAACCAATAAGGATTTCTTATCTTGTAATTAAAGAAAAAGAAATATAAAATATAAAAAGTGCAAAATATTAATTAATTAAAAAAAAACAAACAAAAACAAATCACGTCCGATGACGAGTCAATGAATGGGGTGAGTTTAGTTTAGTATTTTTTTTTTATTTTAGTTGATTCATTCTATGTCCTGTGATATCCATTATGAATGTGTCAGTTGGTCGATGTGTATTTGTGTCAACAATAACAACAACCACAATAACAACAAGTGAAGAAGGGAGAAATAAAGACAAGAGAGGAAGGGAAGGTATATGATAATAATAATAATAATATATGATGATTGGTAGAGGTAAATAGTTAAATAGATCTACCTATCATATTATACAATTAGTTAGGATAGATATGTAGAGAGAGAGAGTGAGGATACTATGGAAGGAAGGAAGGAAGGAAGGAAGAAGAAAAGTCACAGCCACGCCCTGGCGTTGCGTTGCTTGCTGCTCTCCACTGCGGGTCAATGGGTTGTCCTTGCCGTCCTCCTCTTCGGCTTGCGCCCGCGCGGTGCGCAGCTTTCAGTTGGCCCTCGGAGCGCCACCAAGCCGCACAGGCTGACAGACTGTGTTAGGTTCAGTGTCATGGGTGCCAAGTCCAGCGTGTTGCACCAAACTAACGAATTACAAGAACGCGCCTGGGCAACTGACCAGGTAACATCCAATCCCACTCATTCATTCATTCATTCATCCTCTACATTTATATCTCTCCTTCTTTCTCTCTCTTTCACTATTACATTTTGATTTTACACCCACCCAACCAATCAATCACATTCTATATAATAATATAGCAAATAAATAAATTGAATTTACTTAATTATATAATATCTTTATTTAATTTATCATTATTTTTGGAATATTTAAAAAAACAAAACAAAAATCATTTTAATTTCTTGAAATGTCATTTAAAAATAAAAATGATAAATACCTAATTTCTAAATATTATCATTATAATTATAATTAATAGTTGATAGTATATCATTCATTCATTCTTTATTCTTCCTGTCCCCTCCGAATATTTAGAGAGAGAGAGAAAGACCATCCTCCGCCCTCAACCTCTTCATCTCCCTTCTTCCCAACCCCATACTAACCCACTCTTCACCCCTTCAAACATTGATCCATTCGCTTGTACCCACTATATACACACACAGACACACAGATAGACATTACCCTCCCATTTGACATCGTATAAAGGAGGAGCAGAACGAGAGAGAGGCCAAAGAAAATATTTTTATATAAAAAAAA
Source organism: Labia minor (assembly GCA_963082975.1). Classification (NCBI taxonomy): domain Eukaryota; kingdom Metazoa; phylum Arthropoda; class Insecta; order Dermaptera; family Spongiphoridae; genus Labia; species Labia minor. Next base: position 49,694,831 of record OY720345.1, on the reverse strand, counting down.
TATCTTAAATTATTTTTATTAAATAATATTTATTGATTTAGTAAATCAAGATGAATCATTATACATATATTAGCTATCACATTTGTCTAAAAATAATTTTATATTTTAATTAAACTTACTTAATTAAATTAATATTAATATTAATCATGTTATAGACAAAAAGGTTTCTTTTAAAATTTTTAAATTTTTCAATCTTTTAATTATTTACACATATATATTAATATTCTTAAAATTATTTAGTCTTTTAAAACTTTTTTTTTGTATTACTCAAAAAATAAAAACAATAAATAAATAAAATTATTTAAACAATATTCAAAACCTATATCTATATTCCTTTTAAATCCTGATTTCATTCATTTTTTCATTCATTTGATTATTTAATCAAAATAATTCTATTTTAAGAATAAAACGCTGTCTTTATAAATAAAAATAAATTAATAATAATTCATTTATGTTTTATTGAAAGTATGACGTTTAGGGTTGTATTTATACTATTGTATGAGAGAGAGAAAAGGGTGTGTTAATTGAATGTGTGGAGGGGGGGGCGGGTGGGGGGATTTTGAAAATAGGGCAGTAATGGTAGATATATAATCATCAAGTTAATTATTTATAAAATTTCAATCACTTAAAAAAAAATAAATTTTATTTTATTCAAATATTAAGTAAATTAATAATGAATTTATTGGATTAATAATTAACCCAGATAAAACATACTGTTACAATTAACTTTTAATTTTTACGGAAAATAAAATTTTCTTTTAAACATTTTATTTTGAATATGAGGTATGAATGAGAGAGAGAGAAAGTGAATTTTTTTTTTGAATTAGGACAGAAAATTAAAATTTTTGAAAGATAAAGATTTTTTAAAAATAAAAAAAAATTAATCAAATAAATATATTTCATTTATCTTATTAATAATAGAAATATAACTTAATAATTTGAAATTAATATTAATAATTTAATAAATTCAATTATTGTCATTTATTTATTTGAAAAATAATTGATATTATAGTTAGGTAATCATTTGTATTCATTTATTATCTTAATTTTTAAAATAAATAAATACTAAACGTAACAATTTAATTTAAATTATTTAAACAGAGTTTCTGGAATTGTATTAATAAGAAACATTCATTATTTGACATTTGATTCATAAATTGAATCACTGAAACTTAGAATTGTGTAATTTATAATAGATATGTACTAATGTAAGTAAAAGTTGTGTGATGTATATACTTATGTACACACTCGGTGTTTCAAGATAGAATCAAAATTCATTTCTTTGTGCTATATTTGCAAATTTGCAGAGTAATATAACAATGTTAGATATTTGCACATAATTAAATAAATAATTATTTTTAATAAGTTTACTCAGCACATCCTTAAATAAAAGTATACATTTCCATCATCATATTGTAATGCAGTTTATTTAACGATAAGAAAAAATCATCAATAGGCTTTATAACAACAATAATATAAATTATTAAATGAGAGACAAATATTTAAAAAAAATTATTTAATTGCGATTGAAATAAAAATAATGATTTATTTTTTAATTTATCATATTTTTTAGTAAAATGATAGAAACTAAATAGAACTATTTTTTTTTACTTTAAAAAAATTACTATTATTAATAATTCCAATTATTTATTTATTCAATATAAATAAATTATTATATATATTCATGTATATTAATTATATACTTATTATACAGATTTTAAAAAAATTAAATAAAATATTTAATGGAATAAATGGAAATTAAAAATTATAATAGATTCATTTAAGTGATGATTATAATATCAATATTTTTTTAATACTATTTATGAATGAATGAATCAATGAACGTTTTTTTCATACATTTGAATTTGCAGTTTTTTTTATAATAATAATTATTATATATACATATCTAATATATATTTATATAAGAGTGACTAAATAAATGAATATATAAGAGAGTGAGAGTGAAAAATGAAGGGTGCGGCTTTTATTCATGAGCCTACTATGCAACTAGCAGAACAAAATGAGTAGGTGTAGTGGCCTACGTTTCAGGGACGCCTACTCATCTCACCTTGGCCAACCCATCCACCTACTCTTCCACCACTCAACCTATATTAACTATCTAATTATTTATTCACTAATAAGAAACTTACCTTTCTCATATATTACTTTCTTTAATTCAATTATAAATTTAAATAAATAAATTATCTAAATAGCTATAAACAAAGTTTTTTTTATTTATTTAAAATATATAAATGAATAAAATATCAAACATTTATATCAAACATACTTGCATATATATTATTTAAATACATTTTTGAATATTTAGCTTATATTTAATTAAAACCAATAATTAATTGTTTTTTTTTAATGAAAATATACATACACTTGTATTGTATTGATTTTTAACTTAAATTATGAGAGACTCTCTCTCTCTAAAGGACTATCATTATACTTTTCTGCTGAATTGATAAAAAGCAAAAAAAAAATATCCACTTAATTGTAAATTTCAAAGACTTAAATCGATAATTTATTTTTCTATCACATTAATAATTTTTAATAATTTTAATTTTAATTTTGGATTGAATAGTTATATATATTCTAATAAATAGAAATTCATTTTTTTTAATAATCAAAAAATATTTTTTTTATATTTAAATTACTTTTTCATAGTGTTTAAAAAGTAAAATTATAATTAGAAAAAAATATATCACAACAACAACAACAACATCAACATTAACACATTGCATGAATGAATTGAATTTTATTCATGAAAGTCGTCTAGACAGATAAACAGGAATCAAACTACCCCCACGCAATCCACTTTGCTATTTTCTCCTACTTATTATTAATGTTATTAAATATTCTAACAGTAAATTAAACTTGTTTTATTTACTTTTTTTTGTAGACTTGTATAATTTAACTTATTCACTATATGAATGAATGAAATTGATTATCTAGAATCTACTGCATATTTGTTTTTATTTTTGTTTGATAAAATCAATTCTACAAATGAATTAATTATAGTTTATGTGTGATGTGAAGGTGGATGGATAAGGAATGAATGAATTTATAACTTATGTACATACATACACGGAATATATATTATTTATAAATACAATTTTTAGCAACCATTATGAGAACAGAATAAATGGAATCATTAAGAAATGTGAGAGAGGGTAATATAACGTTGAATTGCATGTCCTCTACTCATTCCTCAACATAATATATTTAGAATTATAAAATCAGAGGTTACAATGGATGAGACACTTGGTTAATGGTGTTAATGGTGTAGTAAAGATTAAAAAAAATTTATTTATAGGATAATCAATTAAGAAACGTCTGGTCGAATATACCTACAATACAATGAATGTTAAGAGTGGGGAGGAGAAGTGGAGGTTATAAAAACTGATCTTATGAAAGAATTAAGATAAGATAGAGAAATCGAATGAAGTGTTGTGTGGCTTAGGATTTGAATAAATGTGATGGCTGGGGTCAACAATTAATTTTGATATGTAGATAGCAAAAAAAAAAATATATTCATAAAAAATAATTTCAAATAGTCTACTTGTTGAAATTATCAAATTTTTATTGGAAAAACAAATTAAATTAAGTCTCAAATAACACATTTTTTTAAGTTAAATTGTTTTTTTTATAAATAAAACATTATTGTTTTCATGTTTAAATTTTGAAAATTATAATTGTTACGAAACAATTCTTAATGTAATTGTTACTTTGAATTAGTAGGGGAAATCAATCATATTTCACTGGGATGTTTCCTAAAATAAATAAATTTCAAATAAATAAAACATATGACATAAACTTGTACCAAAGTTTGACTCGCTTCAATTTCAGAATGCAGTAAATTAGACAAATTATTTCATTAAATATGAAATTCAGTTATAAGTATTAAAAATATGTACTTATAAATTTATTAGTATTTGGCACTGAGTGACTGTGTGTGTGTGTGTGTGCTAATTGATTAAATAAATAAATTATAATATTATTTTTAGACTTTTTCATTTAAGGGTTAGATTTTTAATTTAATTTATTATAAACAAATATTACGATTTTTTAAAATGGTTATTATTATCATCCCCTTATTTTTGAAATATTAATAATGATTTTTAAAATTATACTATAAATATTAATATTTACAATTATTTACAAATTACATAAATATAAATTGTATAGTAGGTATACAAATAAATTAAATTTTGCATTAATAACACTATTCTGATTTAACATTAATTTCTCATATTTATAATATCATTTTACAAATAAATAATAACAAATATTATAACATGCTATTAAAATCTTTGAAGGGAAGTTTGATCAAAAAATTATGGGTGTTATCCATGTGGTGGCTAAGACAAACCAGGAAAAAATGTATTTCTTGGTTCTTCGTACTCCGGTCAAATATGTGTAGAAAGGTTTAAGCTTCTCCTTTGAAGAATTTTGAACATATTTTTCAGATAACGTCTTTTACCTTATTAACATAATATGTATGTTTTTAAGATCAAATAATCAAGGCTCTTATTTTTAATTTTTAACTTTTTGTTATTTATTGATACTTGTTTGATAAAATTAAGAAAAGTTCTTTAAATTGTGTTTATCTGAGTTAAGACCTCGATTTTAGAACGATTAGAACGTTAATTTAAAAAATTCTCCTCTTTTTCAAGAATCCAAATAACATTGTTATTAAAAGTAGTACGTCTTTGAAAAAACAAAACAAAAACATTATAATACTTTTTACAATTTAATTCACCTTTTCAAACTACTCTCTTTTGACAAAAGTACACTTATAACAATGTTTCTTTCAATCTTCAAAACATTTATTATACTCAATTTCCAGTATGTTCACGAACACCCCTTCGATGCCACTATTCGAGTCAAAACGATCATCAGGAATTTATTTTTTTTTCAATGCCGGGATCAGCCAAACGTCAGACAGAGTCAAATACAGAGAATATGGCGTTTGTGGAACAAAATCAGTAAAATTTTCGATAGAAATAGTCGTGAAACAATCAAAGAATGATGGCATTTACATATGATATTTTAAAATCGCTTGAATGAAAATGAAATTTTGGTGATGTTTATAACTGATAATCTAATTGATAATCGACGATTTGGCAACACCAAATACTTAATATCTTTAAGGTGGTCCTCATTGGGCAACGTTGAGAAGAGGTGCTTATCGACAATATCGTCATCACATTCTCTCCTTAAGAACAATTTATAACAATCAAAAACACTGGCAGGGAACATAAAATTGTCACAAAATGTTATTCCCATTTTCAACATTTCCAAACATAAATGAATGCAATTAATATTCCTACCTTGATTTTTTATTTTTTATCATTAATCAAATAATAAAATAAGACAAATTTAATAAAAAATATTCTGATATTCATACTTATATATTTTAAATTATAAAATTATTATCTATTTGCAATAAACAAAGATTAAAATAATTATAGGATATAAAAAATTATTAAATTTTATTTACCATTTGAGGTTAGGATAGTGTTTCTCTTTCTCTCAAAGATAATAATGAAATTAACCTAATCCACAAAAAAATAAATTTGACGATCACTCATTAATAATGAATCTGGAATGAATCTTGTGGGATTCTCATTGTAGTAAAGATGTGCATTTATATATAGTTCTGTTTAAAGGCATAATAAAAAAAAGATCTACTGATTTAAAAATTAATGATTATTGCTAAAAATACAATTATATAAAGGGGCTTAAATATAAACATTCTGATAATTAAAAGCATGATAATATATATTGTATGAATATATATTATACTATAAATTGTATATAATACTTTCAAAATCTTTCTTAATCTTATTTTAAATTGAATATAAATATGTTTCTATCACTTTAAAAATATTAACAATTCCAAATACATTTAAATTTAAATATTATATTATTACATATTCTATATTGTTCAATTATCCATTTGAAATATAATTCTATTTTCAACGATTAAAAATTTGTCTAAGGATGTTCGGATGGATTTTTTAATAATTCTTTTTGGATTATTAAAACTTCTAAAATTAAAAAAAAAAAATGTTAATAGAGCCAACATTCTATCTCATCAGAAACATTGTCAAAATGAGCGTTGAAATCCTATTGTTTTTTCATCATAGGATTAAATTAATCTTAACTGGTTTTTCCATTTATTTATACACCTACTTTGTTTTCTCATGTACCTTCTCTCCTCTCCCTAATCTGTATATTTTATATCTAAATAAAAGAGTAAGAGAGAGTGAATATGAATAATCTCTCACAGTGGTTTTTTTACTTTAATTTAAAAAAAAAAAATTATTTTCAAGAGTAACACAAAATGTAGACAACGTTTCTTTGTTTTCAAACATCAGTTTCTAATTTTGCCAGGAATAGTTAATTAATTACTGTTTAGGGCGTTGGGAAACAAGAACTTTGTAAAACTATATAAGTATCTCTAATAGTGAATGAGTAACCTTTAAAAATATCCATTATAATACAAAATAATATAAATTTTGTTAAGTAAAATAATCACAGTGATTGAACATTAATTAATCTCAGAGCTTATATATACGTATATTTTTTATTATAATATATAGAAATTATAAAATTAATATAAATTTAAAAAAAAAATAATTTAATAACATTTCTTTTGCATTACTAGTAATTTAAATAGTCAAGAATGAATTACAGTTATCATATATTATCAAATATGTGAATTTCAGAATAAATTAAAAATAATAAAATAAAAAGTAAAAAAATTAACTAAGCTTAATGGTCAAATTTCTTAAATTTGAAGTAAAATTTGTTATTAATCTGTTCGTATTTATTTTATAAGAATCGATAAATATATAATTAATATTATATTGATCATTTGGAAGATTGTAACATAACGAAATTTATTAGGGATTAAAAAGCAATGTGTTGTTCTAAAACGTTAAATTTAATGGCTTTGGATATTTTGATTTTGAGTAAATTTAATTAGATGAAATTAAAATATACTAAAATAATAATAATAATAATAAAATGAAGTCACTTTGCTCATCCTTTGATATAATTCAATTGATATAATTTTTGTTCTATATAGTAAAATTAGAAATTTATATTAAGCTAAAAACTTTTTAAATATGTTAAATTATTCAGAATTAAAGAAAATTTTAAACATCTAAATTGAGTATATTTTTATTAAGACTTGACAAAAAATTTTTTTTAATACTTTCCTAAAGTTGGAGGGTTAAATTTAAATAATTAAATTTATACACTATGTTAATATGTGTGTGTGTGTATAAAAACATGTTTAATTTAGGGGAGAGTGGTGATAGTTGATCCCCACTTTGTTTTTTTTTCATATATTTCGGGCTATATTCGTGAATTTGAAATTCTGTTTGAACGAGTTGATGACATGGTTCCTTACATTCCACTTGGCACCAGGTTTGTAACCAATAACTTTCACAATTACGAAAAAAGTGATGTTTAGTGTAATGTACTCCCAAGGATCAAGTATCCCTCATATGAGGGATACTTGATCCCTTGGAGTGGGATACATGTTCCCGGGAATCATGATGTTATTTTGCCGACTTGCTTACAACCTTTCGATGCTAGTATTTTGGTCGGCTTATGAACCGTTGTCAATCCCGTCTCATCTATACTCCAGATGCGCTTGGGGGGAAATTGAAATCGTATAAAAACATCTTTGAGTTTTCCAAAAAATTCCTTCACGCGGGTTCTATTAAATGCTGTGCTTCTAGCTAAACTAGTAGCTTCCGGTGTTCTCAGTGATAAGGTCCCATTTCTTTAAACGAAACCCCTATACCAATCTCTTCCTGCTTCCTTGTTCTTATCCCAAGAAGGAGGGTATATCAACTTATTTTTTGATGCATATGCGTAAGCTAATTGTCTAAATTGAAGCACAGTCAGGCCGTAGTACATTTTTGCCATATCTTTCAAAAACTTGCCCAGTTCTTTCTCCTGAATGCTGGTAAAAACTTGGCGCACTTTGTAGCCTGGAAGAGCAGTCAAACCATTCTTGCACAACCTCTTCAGTGTCATGACGTTGATCCCATAGTATTTTGCAGTTGTTTTGAACTTGCCACCTTCTTTTACAGCCTTAACAGCCTTCTTAACGATATCCGGATCAGGTGGAACCCTTTTCTTGGCTCCTTCCTTTCGTTTATACCTACGTCCCATCTAAAACAATAGGTACTGGTATTAACACACTATGAGCGGGCTGGTATTTGTACCCGTTGCGGGGACTGCCACTTATAAGCGGGGCGGACGCTAGCCACTCATAGTGTGATAATATATATTTTCCCTTGTGTCACTTAAAATTACTTATTTTAAACGATAACAAATATATATCCCTCATATAAGTGGCAACGGGTATAAATACCCGCCCCGCTTATAAGTGGCAGTCCCCGCAACGGGTACAAATACCCGCCCCGCTCATAGTGTGTTAATATATAAATAATACAACAATAATAATTATCAAAATTGCCTTCTTAAAAGGAGAATCTCGTGGTGGGTGATACTTGATCCCAGGATCAAGTATCACTTAACGCTAAGGGATCAACTATCCCCCACTTAACATAAAAAATTAATAAATTGGAAAATGTCAAAAAAGTCGGTCTGTACGAAAAAGCTATGTCATTTTAAATAGCCAATAAAAGGTGCAATTTAAATGTATCAACCAATTCTTTACAACATATAACACAAGAAAACAATATGACTTACCGTTAAGTTGAAAAAAAACTTTGAGGTAGCAGTTAAAAGAATATAAATATATATATATTATTGGTCTATGTCATCAACTCAAGCGGCTACCATTACACGGATTCAATAAATAAACAACACTACCACCCAGTGACGCCAACAAAACGACGACAAAACGTTCTAAGACGGGGAATTTCAATGGGGATCAAGTATTACCCAGGATCAAGTATCACCACTCTCCCCTATATACATATATATATATATTATAATTATATTTGTTGTCTTAATAATTGATTATTTATTTCTCATAATAAATATAATGATATTTTAGATATCTAAACCTAAAATTATTTTGAAATTATACAATTTTTCCATTTAAGTTGTTTTTATAATTTAAATATTGAATAGATCTGAATCTAAATAATTAATAATATTTTTTTTAAATCGTATAATAATAATTCTGAATCTACCATATATATAAAAAAACCCTGATAATATCCCATTGCAAGTATCTATATTTTAATTCTAAAATTTAATATAACTATGTATATTAATTTAGAAAAATTAATCGAAGCAGGAAAAGAGGTGGGACTAGAAATTAATAATGCTAAGACAAAGTATTTAGTAACAGAGAGGAATAGTATTAACACACAAAATCTTAATATACAAGATATAGAATTTGAAAATGTAGAAAAATTTAAATACTTAGGTTCTGTGATAACGAAAGATAATAATATTCGAGATGAGTTTAAAGCGAGGTTACAGTCGGGAACATGTAATAAAGGGGCTTATCGCATCAAAATTATTATCAAAGGGGATAAAAGTTAAAATATATAAAACAATTATTTTACCGGTTGTATTATATGGGTGTGAGGCATGGTCTATGACCTTAGGTGACGAGAGTAGATTTAGAGTATTCGAGAATAGGATTCTGCAAAGCATTTATGGGCTAAAGAAAGATGAGGTCACCTGGGAATGGCGACGATTGCATAACGAAGAATTGCATGACCTCTATGCATCTCCAGATATAGTTAGAATTATAAAATCGAGAAGACTACGGTGGGCAGGACACGTGGCTAGAATGGGAGAAGATAGAATGGCGAAAAATATATTGGTAGAGAGACCGAGTGGGAAACGTCCACTTGGGTGGATAATGAGGGAAACGACGTGAGAGAGATGGGAGAGGTAGGACTGGAGGGTTGTGTGGCTCAGAATAGGAATACTTTGAGGGGTGTGGTTGCTGCGGCCAAAAACTTTCGAGTTCCGTAGTCACAGAGATAGATAGAATATATTTTGATAAATCAAATTTATTTTCACATTAATATACCATATAATAATATTTTTTAAATGATTTATCCTTCATTTTTATTTATCTTTCTCAATTTTTAACATAAAATAAATCAAGATTTGACAAACAATAATAAGTAAAGATCCAAATTGTTTATATTCAAGTATATTTTTATTATTCAAGTATAATTATTATTTGTATGATAATAATAATAATAATCGAAGATGAAAAGAAAGCACCATAACCGTGCTCAGCAGCTGTCACCTCCTCCCTGTAAAAGCGAAAATAATAGCAATTAAATGGTTATAATGGGGTGAAAACGAAGCCATATTAGAATATCATCACTAATCCTTCTTTAATTATTTATTGTTTCTCAAGCTTTTGGCTTTAAAATATTACAAGCTGAACGAATTTCTCCATCCACTCTTCTTCCCTCTAGTTTTTATTCTAGGTAAGTCCCTGATTTTATAATTAATACAAAGTTTATTCAAAATTTTTCTGTTTCCAAAATTATATTTCCATATTATTCTTTATATATTTTTAGCATTTATGAAATATTATTTAAGATGATTATTTTTTAATTCAATAAAAAATTTGATTGATGAGATCGTATATCTTAATCACTTGTACAAAAATACTAAATTGGATAAAATAATAATTTAGATCTATATGAAAATAAAATTAATTTTGGCATTATTATTTCTCTATAAATTTTAATTAAATATTTTTATTTACTCAAAAATATTGACATTTTTTTAATTAATAATAATAATAATAATAATAATTACTTTTGTTTTAAAACGTTATTAATATTTATTTTGTTTTATTTAATTCATAAAAAATGTTGTAAATGATGGTATTTAGTTTTAATGAAATTGTCTTTAGTTAATATAGGATTGTAGTGAGGGTCAACAGCCCTTAAAAATACAAGTCGTCTGTGTCGTTTCTTCTTCTTTCTTTCTTTTAGTATGTAGAGGAATGGCAAAAGAGAGAGAGAGAGATTGTGTGTGTCTGTTTGTGTGTTGGGAGTGGCCGCGATCGATGGCACCAAGGGCTGTGTGACGTCACTATCCGGACAACCCAGACGCCCGTTTGCCCGCAAAATTCTTCTCTCCCTCTCTCTCTCTTTCTTTCGTATAAGAAAAAATTATTAATAATTAAAATGTAACATCCTGAATCATTAATAAAATATTGTGTTTCCGGTAGTTTTAATGCTAGATGAAAAAAAAAGAGAGTAACCTTCTTCCATCTTGTTTCCAATTAAAATCTCTCATAAAATTTAATAGAAGTGGTGGATTTAAAATGTAATTGAAAAAAGATCTATATATGTACAATTATAATATGTGGGAGTAGGAATTTAATTATTTATTTAAATGGAAAATAAAGAATAAAAAATAATTTATATTAGTTTCATATTAGCAAAAATCTGGAGTGTCTCTACACGACTATCTCGTAAATTTGAATTGGATTAATTAAATATATTATATTTAAATTAAATTTAATTAATTATAAATAATAAATTAAAATTAATAAATATTTATTTTATTTGTTTAAATAGAAAATAAAGAATAAAGAATAATTTTGAAACAAAAGTTTAGTATTTTTTATAATCAAATTTTTTTTTATTTATTACCTGAGTTCTGCAAATGAGAATCCAATGAGATCGAATGTTTACAAAAATCTCAAATAACTTATCTATTTATACTCTTGAACCACAGTATCAATATCTAATATTTACTTTTTACTAAAGAAAAATAAATATTCCACTTTTGTTATACAATTAGAAGGATTAAATCATTTAAGATATTTCAAAAATAAATAAATATAGTTTAAATTAAAATTAAGTAGATTTACTTTATCAACATTGAAATTTTTATTATAAATAAAGAATAAAAAATAATTTATATTAGTTTCATATTAGCAAAAAAGGTGGGACTGGGTTTTAGAAGATATATAAATTTTGAAGAGTCTGAAAAGCTTCTTCTCTAAACTGACCATCTCTTCCCAAATGTTCTCGATTTATATACAGGGTGTGGACAATAACCAAGGTAACTGAGACCATAAAAACAAAACGGGTTACAAATTTATAAATTTTATTTCAGATTATTCAAAATACATCCCTTCCTCATTGATACATCTTTCAAATCTTTTGTAAAATGAATTGAAGCATAAATAGAAGTCATTCTTTTGGAGCCCCTTTAGGGCCGCGGTTACGTAATTCTGGATTTCTTCCACCGATGAAAAACGCTCTCCCTTTATGGCCATTTTTAGTTTAATGAATAGTCCAAAGCCAAAAGAGACTAGATCAGGGGAATAGGGAGGATGGGCGATAAGAACAACGCCTTTTTTCGCCAAAAACTCGGTCACAATTAGGCACTTGTGCGCAGGAGCGTTGTCGTGCAATAGCCTCCATGAGCCTTGCTCGCGGTGCTCAGGGCGGATTCGAGCGATTCTCTTCAGTAAACGATCCAAGACCTTCAAATAGTATTCTTCCATTAACTGTCTGCTATTGGGAAGTGAATTCTTGATGAATGATGCCTTTAGCACAAAAAACCTGTCAAAAGGGCCTTCACTCGACTCTTTTGAAGCCGGACTTTGCAAACCATTTGAAAATGTTCTTACGACTCATGGCTTCCTCTCCGTGTGCTTTTTGAATCATTTCAAATGTTTCTGTGGCTGCTTTTCCAAGCTTGAAACAGAATTTGATGTTGGCCCGAAGTTGGAGTGTAAGAATCATGGTTTCTTTGTGACAAGGTAGAAAAAGCTGATCTGAAAAAATTGGATTGGAACACTAGAAAACTGAATTTTTTTTGGTTATGGTATACCTATTTAATTATGTTTTGGTATCTTAGGTGTAGTGCCGTAAAAAGGAGTTACAACATCAGTCACCTTGGTTATTGTCCACACCGTGTATAACATTTATAAACAACAATTAAAGGGAATGTAAAATAAATATCCTCGTGTTCCCGGGTTCAAGTCTCGGGTCTCACAAGAGAATTTCTCTTAATGTGGTCTATAGGACGAAGTCCACCTAGCCTTTGGGATCTAAATTGGTAAGCTACTTGATAAAAAGTGGCGTCTCCCATCAAGAAAATCAAGATTAAGATTAAAGGGACTCGTTCTACTGATCATAGAACACCTTTACCTCACTTATCAACTTAATAAGAGCTGTTCTTTCATATAATGTACAAAAGTCAGACATTTTTTTTTATTTAATAAATGTATTATATTTTAGTGAAGCCTCCACCACACTCCTTAATTTTATTATTAAAGAAAGTTATTTATTTGTTGTTCTAAATATACATATAAATTCATATGTATACATGATACAATTTATGTTTAATATAGAATAAAAGTATCAAAACCCCTATTACACATATAACCATTTACAGATTTCATTGATGTATTCTTTAAGTCTATAATGGGGTGAGAAATTGTAAAAAAGGAGGGTGGGCAAGATGATAGGGCGATATCATATATTCCATTCAAAACTACTATATATTTCTATATATAGTAATCATTAACTAATCATTAGAATATTTTTTAAATAAGAAGAGAGATATCGAGAGAAGTGGGAGAGTTTTTAAAATAGGGCAGAATGCTTGACCTACAGCAATATAAGCATTATATATGCATGAAAATTCAATCAATGACATCAATCTAATGACATCATCACTATCGTCATCATTAATTTTATTTTCTATTTAATCATTATTATTTTTTTCTCATTCATACACACCCAGGAATCTACAACGTATATTATTTGCAAATTTCAAACTAATTAATTTGATTTATATGTATATATACCTGTATTGAATTAAATATAAATCTCATTTGAAACTTGATTTAATTTATAAATCACAAAATTAAATTAAACGGTTAACTCGAATAACGAATAAAAACAATCATTATAAATACTATACAAATAATAAATTAAAAATTAATTCTAAGAATAGTAAAGCAATACTATTCATTCATACTTTCATATTTATAAAATGATTAATTCTGCTTTCTCTTTATAACATCTTTCAAAATCGAATAAAACCAAAATAGAAAAAAATATTAATCAAAAATATTAAAATAAATAGCAAATTAATTAAGTATTGAACATTTCAACTATAAGATAATATCTAAAAAAATATTGTACTAATTTTAAGGTTAATAAGTTGAATTGTGGCCAAGTGCAGAACCGACCGACGGTTTGAAATAAATTAATTTCCATCTACATATTATTTATAATATATAAGTTGGAGCTGGCTGTGACGTCATATAATTTTAAATTAAGAAAAAACTAATGAAGATGATTTTACCCGAGGATAAAACCAATTTCGTGGAGATATGTAAAAAAATATCTTTATGTGTATCTTGGTGTAAAAATAACCCTTTTCTTCCTTTCGTCGATCGGTAATATTACCACTTCCGGTTTCCGGATATACACCAAAAGTTGATAAATTCATTATACTGATGCATTAAGTAAATATTCCAAATTTTATCAAAATCCATTGAGCCGTTCAAGCTGTACACGTCTATACGGACACACAGCGGACGGACGGACAGACTTCAGGCTAAAAATACATTTTTCTGTTAAGAAAATGAATGATTTTTGGAGATATTTAAAAATCTCCACATGTAAAATTTGGTGTGAAAACAATACCTCCCTTACTATGGTCGGTCGGTAAAAATCAAGAACAATTTTTCATTCTTCAATGAAAAATCTGATAATTTTCTTTTTTTTTTGTTATTTTATTTTAATTTTAAATTTATTATAAATATTACTTATTATGTTTATTACAGAAACATTTTCGAAATAAAACTAATCTAGAAATGTATCAAGAATTGTGAAATTTAATAAAATTATTTAAAGTTCATTTAAAGATGGACCTGCCCCAAAACCTCTCACATCTCATTGCTGTGTTTCTTAACCATCTTCCGAGTACGAATTGACAATTTATATTCCGACTGGTACTCGATCAACTCAGGAGCTCCCCAGGGAGCCTTTATACCACCTGTCCTTTATGCACTTTACACTTTAGCGACATGCCACTTTCACGACACATAAAATTGCGCAAAATACTGACGACAGTGCACTACTCAAACAGGAACTTTAAAGGCATAAAAAGAACGCCAGAAGAAAGAATAAAAACAGTTATATAGTAAAACGTTAACAGAATAGAGATTAAAGTAAAGCCAATATTCTTCATAAAAAGAGAAATTACTTATACAAACTTTGTAAATTGGTAATTTGGCAGATAAATGGTTACCAAAAAGAAAATACCTGGGATTAACGTTACACAACTAACAAACTGGTCCTGTACAAAAGCAATACCGAAAGAAAAGCCCATAGGTTAATAGGTAAAAACAAAAAGTCTGCTTAACCTTAATGAAAAATCAACTTATTAATCAATTAAATTAATTACACCTGCCCAGTCTGGATTCATAAAATTTCCAGACTCCGAATTGGAGCGTTAATAATGGAAATTCACAAAAATATAGAAGACCCTCCTGCTGGAACCAATACTGCTATTATCAGAGCAGGACTCGATTTTTCACCCTTGATGAAACATCTGAAAAAAAAAATCACAAACAGATTCATAATAATATCCCAGCAGCACATCAATCGATTCATATTTATTTATTATTTTTAAAATTTTGTTTTTTAGTATATTTATTAATTTTTTTAAAATTAATGTTAATGATAATATTGTTTATTTTCTCTTTGAAATGTATATAAAGACCTAATTTAGTTATTAAATTTAAATAATATAAAATTTGATATCAAGACTCAACCCCAAAAAGAACACTTATTGATTTATAAATTTATCTATATAAAAAGTCTTTCATAATAATTTTGAAAATAGAATAGAAAACATAGGATATAATATTTAAATAGAGATTCTTTATTACTTAAAACTATTTTTTATTATCACGTTTTACTTAACTTGTATTCTTGTCTGTGTGTATGTGTCAAATCTTGCAATCGATTTTTCGACGACTTCCAATCATCGGATTTTCTTGAAACTTCACCAACAGCTTTGCTCTCGATGACAATACAATATTATCATTTCTATGAGCTTCTAATTGCTACAATTTGAATGAAATAATCCAAAATTATTCCTATATATAAAAATTCAAAATGTCGGATGTAAACAAAAAAAATGTAAACAAAAAAACATAAAATCCCCAACTCTATAAATATAAATATTTAGTACACATTCATTTCTTAAATTATACTTCATAAATTTAATTAATATGAGTAAACTAAAATCGATTGCAAAATTTGAAGACTAAAAAGTAGAAAATAATACTTTATAAAAAAAAAAATTTTTAAAAACCACGTTTTACTAACGGACTAAAAAGGAGAAAATAATTTTTTTCTAAAAATCCATACTGACATTACATACAAGAGATCTGATTTGAATCAAACTGTTCATAACGTAAAACGTGGGGCGCAAATATGTCTAAAATATCCTGTTTCTAATAAAAATATAGAAAATATATAAATCTGAAAATAAACATTAAAACCACGCATAATATAATTTGACGAATGAATATTGATCTTTATCAAAAATATTAAATTTAATGCTCGAAAGAATTTAAATTAAAAAAAATCTATTGGACTACTAATATTATTCCCTTTTACAAGTGGTCTGATAAAAAATTTGATATTTGAAAAGTTTGATAGTATAAGTTAGTATCTTAAACAATTTTTAAATATATTAAATATACGATAAATCTTCTAATGATTAACTAATAATATTCCCTTTTACAAAAAGTCTGTTAAATACTTAATAGGTAATATTTATAAAAATTATATCTCGAAACTTATCCTATCGTATTACTAATAATATTCCCTTCTACAAGAATTTTGGTGAAAACTTAAGCCTTAAAAAATACAACGATTCATGCTAAATAAAAATTAATAAAGGAAATCATATTTGAATAGAAAAATTTTATTTGTTGCGCCCCACGTTTTACGTTATGGACAGTTTGATTCAAATCAGATCTCTTGTATGTAATGTCAGTATGGATTTTTAGAAAAAAATTATTTTCTCCTTTTTAGTCCGTTAGTAAAACGTGGTTTTTTAAAATTTTTTTTTATAAAGTATTATTAAAAAAATAAGTTTAATAATTCATATATTCTTTTGTATTCTTAATATATTGTTTTATTTTTTAGTGTATTTACATTTATTATTATTATATAAAAATATATTATAAAATCAAATCAAAATTTAGTAAAAATATGGTTGAACTTTTTATTAAAGTTTATTCTACAAAAAATTAAAAAAAAATTAAAATAAATTTTATAACTGATTATATTTAATTTTTTCTATTAATTATATCCAAATATTGAAATTTTTCATAAAAAAAATTCTTCAATTTTTACTATCTCGCCAGAAGGTCCCTGAGTCATTTTCACTAATGTTGAGAAAAATGTCTGTGTGTGTGTGTATATGTAAACCAGATTACGCAAAAACGGTTTGAGCTAGACTAATGAAATTTTTTACACGGACATTATTCAAAATTCGTAGTTTTCTATCAATTTTTGAGAAATGTAGCTTATTTGAAAGAGGGTCATTACCTACCACTTTTTCATTTTTTACCTCTAAACTGTCCGTAAAAATAAAGATATATGTTTGAGTTTTTCACATGATTAAAAATTGTATAAAACTGCTATATATAGAATTTCAGCTTGATTGAATCGCTGAAAGTGTACTAGAATTAATTTTTTAACACGTTGACTGGCAATCACGCGCCAGCACGTTACGTGGTGCCATCAACATAGAGCCAAACACGCGCTGATTTAATATATATTTATTAATTATAATTAATTATAATTAATTAAAATTAATTTAAATATAATGTTCATTAATCCAATTCAAAATTGCGAGATAATCGAGTGGAGACATTCCAGATTTTTAAATTAAAGAAAAATTATTTATAGGCATTAATTTTTTATAATTAATATTTTAAAATTTTAATTGGACAGGGAGGAGAATTGAATTAATTTACTCCTGTGATTCCTCTTTCCTATATCTCTAATGAATGATTTTTGATCAAATCAATTATATCTTTTGTAATTTTATTATAAAGTGGGATATGCTTATCATTTAGTGAAACAATTAACGTATATTATTAACCAGGATAATAAATAAATAATAAGTTGTGGGCAGAGTTGATCTATATAAAGTGAATAGGCAATATGAATGGGCGGTGTTAAATAAAGGGATGAAAATGGTGCGTTGCAGAGTGCAGCCAACGTGCAGCAGCAGCAGCAAGCAGTCTCATTGATTCTATCTAGTATGAACTACCCCCCTGTATGGCGTGGGACGGGACCACGCCCCCTTCTTTCCTTTAAATTGACCTTCCACCATCCCTCAATTCTATTAAATCATTCTTATTATTTTTTTTCATTATCATTAATATACTCTAATATAATAATATCATTTACTCATAAATTCAGGTATAAAATAATTTATTAGAATATTCTGTTTATATATTCAAATGAAGAGAATGTTTTAATCAATGAAAGAGAAAGATAGATAGAGAGAGAGAGAGAGAGAGAAACATTTTGATCACAACAGACTAAAAATATAATTCCATCTATTCAAAGAGAATAAAACCCGGAAGGGATATTTAAAAAATAAAATATTTACTTTTTAAACTGAATTAAAAATAGAAATGAATTAGCATTAGAGGCTCTTATGACTGACTGATTCTTTATTCACCCCATTCTTTTCTTTATTCTATTTATAAATATTTATACTATAAAAGAAATCCTTTTATTTATTGATTATTACAATATATATATAATTGTACTTTTTGAGTGTCAATATTAAAAATTAAAAAAAAAAACTTATTCATTTGTTTATATAGTTTTTATACTTTTTACTATCTCGGCATAGATAGTATTGCGATCATGAACATTTTTGATGTCGAGATTTTGACGTTTTTATACGTTTTTAAGGTCCCTGAGTGATTTTCACTAAGGTCGAGAAAAATGTATTTGTGTGTGTATATGTAAACCAGATTAGATATACTACAGACTAATGAAATTTGGTACACGGGCATTATTCAAAATTCGTAGTTTTTTATCAACTTTTGAGAAATGTAGCTCATCCTGAGAGGGTCATTACCTATCACGTTTTCAATTTTTTTCCTCTAAAGTGACCGAAAAAATAAAGATATATGTTTGATAGTTTTTCACATGATTAAAAATTGTATAAAACTGCTATATATAGAATTTCAGCTTGATTGAATGGCTGAAAGTACTAGAATTAATTTTTTAACACGTTGACTGGCAATCACGCGCCAGCACGTGACGTGGTGCCATCAACAAAGAGCCAAACACGCGCTGATTTAATAAATATTATTTATTAATTTTAATTTATAATTTGATTAATTAAATTTAATTTAAATATAATATATGTTCATTAATCCAATTCAAAATTGCGAGATAGTCGAGTGGAGACACTCCAGATTTTTATAATTAAAAAAAGTTTTTAATTTTTATTTTAATTTGCAAATTTTCAAAGTTGCTTTTTTATTGTTATTGTTTATAGAAATGGTGACAAGAGACCGGGGCGTTGGAGATGGGCAACAAGCTTAGCTGCTCTTGCGCGCCCCTCATCAGGAAGGCGTACCGCTATGAGGACTCGCCATGGCAAACGTCCCGAAGAAGGGACGGGCACCTCCTCAGGTATATATTTATTTCAAATTTTCTATTTTCATATTTTAATGGATGTGTGTGTGTGTTTATGTTTTATAGATTATGGGCGGAGGTGTTTCATGTATCTGCAAGTAGCGCTGGTACAGTCAAATGGCAGCAAGTATCGGAAGATCTTGTCCCTGTTAATATTACATGCATTCAAGATTCACCGGAATGTGTCTTCCACATTACGGCATACAATAGCCAAGTGGACAAGATTCTTGACGTGAGACTTGTACAACCAGGTAAATCTCCCTCCCACCTCCCACCTCCTGTGCCTCTTATCCTATTCACACAACCATTTTTATTAAAAGAATTTCTTTAATTCTAATATATATATATATATATATATATATATATATTATAATTTTTAGTTAAATTAAAGTAAATTTCCTTTTTGTTTTAGGAACGCGAATTGGCCAGGCTTCAGAATGTTTTGTTTATTGGAAAGACCCGATGACCAACGACACATGGGGTCTCAATTTTACATCACCAATTGACGCTAAACAATTCCGTGAATGTTGTGTAAGGATAACAATTCTAATTATTATTGGGAGTTTTCTTTTTATTTTATTTTTTAATATAATATTACTCTCTATTATATTCTACTCAAAAACGTAAAAAAATGATTCACTTTTTGATTTTTAATAACGAATAATTATAGTGGTTCATCGGTCTTATCTCAGTGAAAATGTATTTTTTTAATCAAGTTTTAGATCACATAAAAAATAATTTTCTTTCTTTATATATCTAAGAATTGGTATATAATAGGTATACAGAGGTTGAAAAGTATATACCTATAAATTTTATGAATAGCTCTTATTTTAATTCAAAAAAGTTAAATGGTCGAACCATAATTTAATTAAATATATAATTTACTGACTCCAAAAACTTTTAATTGCTAATTTTTAGTATAATGGTTCTGAAGGGGTGAAAATAAAAGGGTTTCAAATTTCAATAAAACCTATTTTTGTAAATAATAAATATATGTATATTATTATTATTATTATTGTTATAATTTACTTTAATTAATTTAAATTTTTTTACCTTTTTATAAATAAATTTGAACTATTCAAATCATTAATGGCCGCTGAAGCTTAACAATCATATTCGATTATTACATGAATTATATTGTTATTGATTTAAGAGGGTATATTTAAATTGATGTAAATATATAATCAAACAAATTTATAATTTTTATTAAAGAAATTCAATTTATATATTATAATTTATTTATATACTATTATATTATATTATATTATAATATATATTTTTCTCTCTCTCTGTTTGTGTAGGTGTTGGATTCATTACATTTCTAACTAAATCTAAATGAATATTGAAATCCCATAGAAATTTTATTTTTCTATCTGATTTATAATGATAAATTTTCAAATAACTTCTATGAGTTAATTTTTTAATAATATTTCTTTGCAATTAGTTTATTAATTGAAAATTAAAATAAAATATTTTTAATGTAATTAATGTAGTATTGAATTTATTTATTTTTATTTTTAATTGTATTTTTTTTCTTTTCAAGTCACCAACATTTAAATTCAGCCGAAAAGCATCATCATCATATTCACTTAAACTTGATCCACCTGGAAAGGGAGGTTCCGGTAAAGCAGGGAGTGGCACTGCTGGTCAAATAGGCACTGGCAAAGGGGCACGTCGAAAACCCCTTTCAACGCCTGCCAGTCCAAATAGAAGTCGTGAGCCACAATGCACTTGTATGACCGCTGAACAATATGCAAGATTACGTGCTCAGGATCCCCGTTATAGGGGTAAGTCTTTTGATTTATTAATGAATGAATTATTATCATTAATATTATTATTATTATTATTAATACTAGATAGTATTATTATTTATTTATTATTATTGGCCTCTGACTTTGAACGTCCTACGCAAGAACAACGCCTATAAAGTCGGTGTCCTATGATCAGTAGAACGGGTCCTATCAACCTTTACCTTGATTTTCTTAATAGTAGCTTTCCAAAAATTGATGCCGGAGGCTGAGTTAACTCCGTCCCATGGTCCCCGGTTAGAGAAATTCCCTTGCCAGGCCCGGGACTTGACTCCGGGACCACGAGAATGTGACACAGCTTCGTTTTTTAGTTTAGTTTAAAAAAGTATGTTTATTATAGCCAAACATACAAATATATGTTGTTTTTCCCATAACATATAAAAGGGATTACATGACTTTTTCTTACAGCTAATTGGTGACTCCAAGGTCGTAATTATCTATACAATGTTTTTTTTTTTATCATTACGCTATTAATTATTTTTAATATTATAATTTCAAAGTGTAAATTAATTATTTTTTTTTTGTCCAGGAAAAGGCTATATAAAAATAAAAACTTAGACTATATATAGAGAGGTGTGGGTTTGGAAAAAGGGATATATTTACAATCAGGAGGGACGTGGGATGGAGTGGAATATTATCCATACAAATTTATTTATAATTTTTTTTTTTTTTAATTTAATTTATTTTATAATAAATTCATTGTTTCAGTCAGGTGACACGCAATTTGCTAACCCGCCAACCACCAGCATTTGGTGTACATTTTGTTTCTATCAATTTTATCTCTATTTGGTACTGATATGCTATACTTCAACGTTTCATAATTGACACTTTCATTTAAATAAGGTTCATAAATTATAGATTTGTCGTTTTTTCTCCTGTTGATATGGTAAATTAAGGGAACAGCATTTTTGTTCTGAATGTAACCTTTTCCATCTAAGTATATAAATGAATCCCGTTATTAATGATTTTTCAAAATATTTATTATTTTGAAATACCGAACTATATATCAGACTATTGTTGACTGAATTAGGTATTTGGAGGTAGTGATTCCTAATTAGTCCAATAATAAAGTTATCTATTGGCTTCCTCGTATTCACTAATATAATGGAGATAATCAGATTTGCTTGAGCGGTAAGACATCTTCGTTATCCTCTCATCCGGTGGCGCCTTCTAGGTAGTATTATATATTAATATTTAATTTCAGTCTATTAAATATATATTAATTTATAAAAAATAGATTATAAAAGTAAAACTTCCTAAAATATGCTTTTTATCTCATTAAACTACCTTAATAAATTTTTCTTAATCATAAAATTTATTTATTTAGATAATTTAATATACCTACATAATGCAAATTAAAAGAATGTAAATATAAATATATGATATTTAGAACATTTTAAGTTGTGGTTAGATTAAAAAAAAATTCAATCAAAATAAGTTATAAGTTTATAAGTACCGGGACCCCGAGCCTCGGCTCGGTACTTAAGTTAAAAAAAATGATTCATTATTATTGGATTTGGCTGGTAATATTAATACCTGGGACACCGAGCTCTCGCTCTACCCTTTAAAAAATATTGATACACAATTCTTTAATTATTTATTACAATTATTAAATGTTACACATTTGCATCAATCTGATTAAAATTAATGAACTTGTGCTCCTCAATAATACATAAATATATAATATATAGGTACATATATTTTTTTTCTATAGTGTTTTTTTGAAAAACTGTTTAGCGCCCCAAGTGGTTATAAAACAAACTAAAGACAAAAAAACGTGCTTTGCAGCTTTTCGGAATTAAAAAAGCAAAATTGGCAGTCGTGGGACTGGCCGACAGAAGTGAAAACTTCTGCGTAAGAAATTTTAAAACAGACGAAATTCGCGCTATTTCACGAGAAAGATGAATTTCATATGCATGTATATATATATAACTTATATATTATTTTAAACATATATTTTAAACAAATTTGTAACTTATATTTATATATATATAAATACACAACTTTGTTTAAAATATTGCAATACGAACTGTTTTATAATTCTTATCTCTAACATAAAATATATATTTATTATGTGAAGTTCATTTCGTATAATTTTGATTATATATGTATATATGAAATGAACTTTACATAATAAATATATATTTATATGTTAGAGATAATTTATAAAACAGTTCTAATGACAATTCAAATTTCGCGCTCTGTTATAAGAAATTTGAAAGCAGATGGTTTCATGGTGTTGGTCACGATCACGCGAGTTCTATACTTTTTCCCCATCCCGCAAAAGTGCTCAACGCCGCTAAAGAAGTTTTCACTTCAAAAATTATTTAATATTTGGAAATATATCTGACTTATAGAAAAAATGAATATTAATTAAAGAAAGAAATAGTTTTTAAAATATCCTGAATAATATGTAACAATTTTCAAGATAGAAATTTATTACAATATTACAATTATTAACTGTTGCATCATTGCATCAATCTGATTAAAATGAATGGAACTTCGGGTACTCAATAATAATAAATAAAATAATATTAATAAATATATTGAATAATATTTTATTGAAAAAATATTAAAACTTATAAAACTATCTAAAACTTTATTAATAAAAGAACAATGAATAAATAAATATAGAATAGTAATTTATTAAAAAGTAAACAATAGATAAAAAGAAAAAAAAATAACAAAATCATTATTTTCATTTTTAAATAACGATTCACCCGGCGAGTTTCGAACCGACGAAATCCACTCGTTAAAACATCAGTCCAACCGCTGGACTATATGTATTTAGATAAAAAATTGTCATTTTTTTACTGTCTTAGCAGGCAGTATTAAAAATTTTGACGTTTTCCATATATAATTTTCAATTAAGAAATTAATAATGAAGCTGTATGTTTCAAGAGATATCATCAATAAAACTTAATTTTTCTTTATAAATACTATATCTAGTGTGAATTTGAAAAAAATCGTTAGAGCGGTTTTTGAGAACCAATATATATAGATAAATACATATATACAATTTTAGCTAGCATAATAAGATAAGATAACATTACTGGTATAATAAGTGAATAGTTAAAAAAGTTATAGGGACGTGGTGAGGGGGTGCGGTTTTATCAATTTTTGCTTTTACTTTTGTTTTTTATTTTATTGTTTTTATTTTTTATTTGGCATTGATCTAGGCGTGGCATCCGACTTACTCTCCCTCTCTCTCTCCTTGTTTTTCTTCTTTTTTATATTTAGTGTATACATTTCTTTTTTTCAAACACTATTGATTATTATGATAATGTATTATTCATTAAATTTATTAATAAAAATGAATAATTATTAAATTTAGATTATCTGAAATAGATTTATTATTTGAATCAACTTACGCAGGCGCAATCTTGGAATTTGGTATTGGGGAAATTAACTGGGGGAGGGAGAGGGTTTTGTCTCTTTATCAATAATTACCTCTATTATTTCAAGTGTCCAACATTGTTTGATATCTTTGTGTCTTATCTTGTCTATAACCTCCACAAGTTAATCCAATTTCTCTTTGTCTTATTATTTCCTATTTAAGAAATATATCACATTTATATAATAATGTATTATATTATTATATGCATATACCTATAGAAGAGCGAATCTTTGTAATAGAGAAGAGAGAATAAGTTGAATTGCATTTCTAGTTAATTTTATTCAGAAAATTATTTATCCAAAATTAAAAATATCTTTTATTCTCATACATGTAGGGATCCTTTTTACTATCTCGCCAGAGTTAGTATTGAATTCATGAAAATTTTCGATGTCGAGATTTTGATGTTTTTATGTGTTTTGAAGGTCCCTGAGTCATTTCCATTAAGGTTGAGAAAAATGTATGTGTGTGTCTATGTTTCTGTAGACAAGATTAGGCAAAAACGGTTTAAACTAGAATAATGAAATTTAGTACACGGGCTTATTTAAAATTCGTAGTTTTCTATCAAATTTTGAGAAATATAGCTCTTTCAGAAGAGGGTCATCTACCACCTTTACATTTTTTTTCCTCTAAACTGACCGTAAAAATAAAGATATATGTTTGATAGCTTTTCATATGATTAAAAATTGTATAAATTGTATATATATAATTTCAGCATGATTGAATCGCTGAAAGTACCGGAATTAATTTTTTAACACGTTGACTGGCAATCACGCGCCAGCACGTGACGTGGTGCCATCAACAAAGAGCCAAACACGCGCTGATTTAATAAATATTATTTATTAATTTTAATTTATAATTAATTAAAATTAATTTAAATATAATATATGTTCATTAATCTTATTCGAAATTGCGAGATAGTCGAGTGGAGACACTCCAGATTTTTGATTTCAGAAATAAAAAATATTTAAAAGTTAATTATGGAAAAAAAAAAATTTGAATTTTGAAAAATTTTGTTATCATTTAAATCATCATTTTGTATTATATTTTATTTTTTAATTAAATGTGTGTCTTTGTGTTTTTTAGGGTCTTCTACGCTTCCGAGGGCGACATCCCGTGGCACCGACACTGAGGGCAGTCGGCCCGGCGACAAGGTGACGGCCGCGACGTCGAGCACCTCGCTCTATGACAATGTCGGTGGCACAGGTGGCAGCGCCAACGGAACAACAACAACCCCCAAAGGCCAACAAACACGACAAATGCGTGATAAAAGCACCCAACAGGCACAAGAGAATGGCATTGGGAATAATGGCGGTAAGTAAATCTAAACATATTATTAATTGTGTTACTCAGAAGCCAAACCGATTAACTCCAATTTTATAACGTTTTTCTGAACTTCGCTTAGCGTCTCTCTCTCTCTGTCTGTCTGTTCGCTTTTATTACAAATTGAAATCGATTTTTCATCATCTTTATTTAAAATTTTGCTAGTAAAGTAATGTAAGGTAATCTGCAACATATGAAATAAATAAGGAACTCGATAATCTTAATATTGCAAAATATATTTTTCTGTAATCAATAAACCTGAATTTTCTCAATTTCTTTAAATGTGGAGTTAATTGCTTTGGCTTCTGAGTGGCACGATTAAAAAAAAATAATCTAAAAATTGATTTATTTTAAATAAATGCAAATAGTTACTAAAATGTTTCTTTTATTTTGGTTTTAGGAGTCAAAGGGCAACAACAAAATCATGTGGCATCACAAGCGAGTAGTACAGAACAACCGGATGGTGTTGTTACAGGTGTTAGTGGTGGTGGAAGTGGTAGTGGTGGGGGTGGACCAAAGAATGAGTCCACACAGGCAGGCAATGGTGCTGTTGGTGGGCTTGGTCCATGCAAAGGTGGTTCAATGCGTATTTCAAGTACAAGTGGTGGTCCAAAAGATCATCCATTACTCTCATCAACAAAATCGGTTGATTATCCGGATATGGATATGATCCGGGAGGCTGAACTTCGGGCGGCCCATCAGCACAGTGTCAAACGATCCAAGTCGAAATCAACAGATGATATGCGTGGAGAAAATATCAGTCTTGATAGTAATACATTGAAACGAATGTTGAAACCAATGCCAACCGATAGTCCAGTCACATCACCTGAAATGACACGACGCAGGTGAGATATTTAAATAAAAAATAATAATTATTTTTATATTATTTATGCAAATTTATCTAAAGCTATTTAAGGTTTTGTCTTAGAATGGTTTGAAAAAATTTAGTATTTCTTAACTACATAACTTATTTTAAATTATTTGATTAATAATTTGAATCAAATTTATAATGTTTATATCATTTTTCAAGAATTACTTAGTTTTTAGAAATTTATTCTTTCAATGTTCAAATGCACAAATCATAAATTTTTGAAATGTAAATATGGGTTTTCAATGGAATCAAAATGATTATTTTATGAAATAATTATTAGATATACTAAATAATATATAAAAACAATTACACAATAAAAACCTTTATTTCAATAACTTTTATTATAGATTTATAATATTATTACATTTTTCTGCAATATTGTATATGGTTTGATTCATAAAACCCTAATTCACCAATAATTTATCTCAATTATCAATAATATTATATCATATTCATTTTTTCTAAATGTTTTATAAAAATAAAAATATATTTCATTTCATTTTATGTAAAATAATTTTATTATGATTTAGGTTTTATTTGTATAATATACAATATTATAAAGTAATATATACTTGAATGAGTGTAAAATTTAGTCAAATTTATTGTCTTTTCTCTTAAAGTGGATTTGTGCCACTTCAAAGAAATTATATATGCAATTTTATTAACTACGTATATTTACAATATAAATAAATAATAAATAAAGAATATTTTCTTGGATCATGTTAATAGATAAAGAGTTCATCCATGGTTTTATTAGTTAACTAACCATTTGTCAAATTGAAAATTTATATGTAACTTTTATTAATTTTCTTAATTTACCATCTCCGCTAAATATTAATTTAGATCAGTATTTTGTCTTTTACAAATAAAATAAATTTAATTCCTAATATAGATTAGTACAATAATCATTACATACCTTTCATTTAAGACATATCCCATGTCTGCAAATTATTTTGATTAAAAGTTATATATTATAAATATAATTATTTGGTCGTTAACAAAAAAATCTAAAACTTTCTAAAAAATTTTTAAATTATATATAAAGTTAGAAACCTGAGTGAGTGAATCACGAAATCGAGGTTAGTTTCAAAAAAAAAAAATATTTGAGGATCGAAAAATGTCATAAGTTACAAATAAATTATTTTGGGAGGTAAAATTTTATAAGTTAGTTATAATATATAACAAATGTTAAAAATAGAACTAGATAAAAATGGTTTCATCATGGCGTATGCAGGTTTATCGGCTGGTTTTAATTAATAAGGTTAAACTGAGATTTGTTATTTGTTAATTTGTTCTTTATTCTGTCAAAATAATAGTTTAATCAATAATAGTTTAATCCAGGGGTGTCAAACTCATAGATACACTTGGGCCAAACAAACAAGGTTTAACATGTTTAAAATTCTGATCGCGAAAAACATTTTACCTTTTTTTTAGAGAGACAAATTGAAAATTTTTAAAAAAGTCGAAAGTTATAAAAGATTATTAGGGGCTTTAAATCTCAGATGTTAATTCGGATTAATTAGATGTTAAGATAAATATTTACATTCTCATGAAAGAAAGAACATCCGTTCGGCAAAGCCTATTTATAAATATTGAATATTAAAACATTTCCAAATTTGACACAAAAAAAGATTTAAATAACAACAGATGTGAACTAAAATTGTCAACTTTTATGAAACAGTATCTTTTACTTTTCATTGAGCGGATGTTGAATCTTTACTCATTTACATATCACTCTAAAAAAAAATCCAATAAGGATACAAACCTGATTTATTTTAGTTATGGCACTGTAAGACCCGTTCATGTTGTTTGGACTAAGTTTTTAGACACTTATTACATCATATATACAAACATATTACTTAAAATTTTATAACTATTGTATTAATATTGAATTTTTATATTTTGGGCACGATTTTATTTGTTTCTAAAAGAATTAATTTTTTATATATATTTATTTGTGCCACTCAAAAGCCAAAGCGATTAACTCCATATTTAAAGAAACTGAGAAAATGAAGCCCAAAGTTCACAGCTTGTAGAAAATTCAGGTTTATTGATTACAGAAAAATGTATATTACATTGCAATATTAAGATTATCAAGTTCATTATTCACTTCATATGTTGCAGATTACCTTACTTTGCATTACATTACTAGCAAAATTTTAAAAATCGGTTTGGCTTCTGAATGGCAGATTTAAACCTCTGCGTGTAGAGAACGGTTCGGACAAGGAATATAATTAATATCAGAATGTTAGTGATTCAATAAATTGCATATTTCATTATGTAAAGATGAACCTTTTATAAACAACTAATAACTTTTTAAATACTTTATAAGATAATAATTTTATATTGTTGTTGTTTTTGTAGATATAATCATTATGCTACTGGAATGCGACCAGACACTTGTCCAGAGAAAATGTCAGTAGCAAGTGGTACGGCAGCAGGTAGATTTTCTGGTTCTCGTTCTTCGCATGATATTGGTCGTTATCAACGTGGTTTATATTTAGAATTGGAGCGTAATGGAGATTTAAGTCCACCATCAGACAATGTCCTATTCGATAATCAATGTTACGCTACAACACCCAGTTCATCTAATGGCAATTCTGATTTGGATCAACCATCACCCTATCAACATCATCATCATCACCATCACCAACAACAACAGCAACAACAACAGCCAAGAGTTAATAATACACCCACACCAGGTTCTCCTACAAGTCGTCTTCTATTAGAATATGAAATGCATTTAAGAAATACACTAGCCAAAGGAATGGATGCTGAAAGTTATAGTTTGCATACATTTGAGGCATTACTTACACAGAGTATGGAGAATTTAGGTATTTTTTATTTTAATTTTATTCATTATTTATATTTATAGTTTTATATATCATTTTCATTTTTTATTTTTTAGAATTTGCTGAGAGTCTTCCTGGGATAAATAATTCACGAAGTCCTTACCCAATACGTAGAAGTGAGTTTGAATATATGATTATTATTAAGAAATATATGATATACATATATAAATATTTATATATATATATATATATTGTTTTTTAAGGAGGTAATAAATCATCAACGTTACCATTACCACATCGTTTACCATTGGAGAGACCAGCAAGTACTACTTGTAGGGAACGGAATGATAGAGCCGATCGTGAGGGATATTATAGTGATAGAAATGAACTGGCACGTGAGAGAGAACGTGAACGGGGTTACTTGAGTGATCATAACAGTCGTTCAGCACCACCAATGCACTACGATACTACCAGGTTACATAAATGATTATAATATTATTAAATAGATTATAGTAATAATCCTCTAAAATTAATAATATAATAATCGACTCTTCAGTGGTTTAGTGGTTAGCACGACAGTCTACCACACTGAAGACTCGAGTTCGGGCATATGAAAATTTAATAATTTATAATTTATCTTTAAACCTCTGCGTGATCCTAAGGGTCTATCCGCAAATAATAATAATAATAATATAATAATTATATTAAAAGGTTATTTAAATATTCTCTTTTCAATATTATAGGAAAGATAATTATTAATTTAAAATATTTTTTTTTAATTTTTTCCTATATACTTAAGTATATTATTAATAATTTTCATATTGAGTAATAACGGTAATAAATCAATAATAGATATGGTAATAATTATAACCACATTACAATATTAAAAAGTTTTTGATTTGATTTTTATTGTTTTGTTGTTATATGTGTAAAAAAATAGATATGAAAGAAAAATCTACAGTTTAATACTATACTTATTTTACTTAACGCGATCAGGACCAAAGGACGTTGTATTATTGAACAAATCCTCACTTACAGAGAATCATCTTTTGT
Organism: Labia minor; assembly: GCA_963082975.1. NCBI lineage: Eukaryota > Metazoa > Arthropoda > Insecta > Dermaptera > Spongiphoridae > Labia > Labia minor. The sequence goes on along the minus strand of OY720345.1, from coordinate 49,663,881 downwards.
TTTCTCTCTGTTGTCCAACTCTCCCATCGTTTTTGTCTCCTTCGGACAATTTCATCCTTAATCGTTCCAAAGGACTTCTCGTTGGACTAAAATCGAACACCACAAATAAGAGGTATTCATCCGAGTCAAATGACACACTCCTATGGCACTTCTCTACATTTATATTACACCCATAATTTGGCATACTTAAAGAATGAAACTTGAGGTCTGGTCTTGATAAACTGAAATATAGAGATAGTTGGGGAATATGGTTCCTGCGCCTAATTTTAGTTCAGTGACATCATAAAGATATTGATTCCTAGGTTTTTTCATATGTATTATTATTACACTTTAATTAGAGTATTAAAATTTGTTTTTTGAAACTAAGACCTTAAAATGATAGAAATTTATTTTTGTTTATAATATCATATATACTAGCTTCTTTGCCTCCTGTACCCCCGATGTAATACATAGTAATTCGTTGAAAGTCTTTATACGAAAGGTCTTAATTCATTTTAATTCAATCAGCATATTTTTTCTCTTATTTGGATCTTCGTTTTCACTCAAATTTGCAAATTTTTCAAAATATAAATTTAAATATAAAAAATATTATTTACTTTGTTTTAGAACAGGCCTGGCCAACCCAAATGACTTTATGGGCCTCTTTGATTAGGAGCAATGCTACAGGGGCCTCATTTTAGGGAAACGAATTTAAACTTTACAATGTATTAAAAAACACTTTTAATACTTTCTTGATGCTTAATGTTTAATATTTTTATTTATTATTTTTCGGCTACTTTTTTTTTAAATAAAGAAAATCTGGAGTGTCTCCACTCGACTATCTCGCAATTTTGAATTGGGTTAATGAACATATATTATATTTAAATTAAATTAAATTAATTAAATTATAAATTAAAATTAATAACTAATATTTATTAAACCAGCGCATATTTGGTTCTTTCTTGATGGCACCACGTCACGTGTTGGCGCGTGAGATTTGCAGTGTTAAAAAATTAATTCTGGTACTTTCAGATATTCAATCAAGCTGAAATTCTATATATAGCAAGTTTTATACAATTATTAATCATGTGAAAAATTATCAAACATATATCTTTATTTTTACGGTCACTTTAGAAGAAAAAAAATCAAAACGTTGTAGGTAATGACCCTCTTCCGGTTGAGCTACATTTCTTAAAAATTGATAGAAAACTATGAATTTTGAATAATGCCCATGTACCAAATTTCATCATTTTAGCTCAAACCGTTTTTGCGTAATCTTGGTTACATACATAAACACACACATACACACACACACAGACAGAAATTTTTCTCAACCTTAGTGAAAATGATTCAGGAATCTTCAAAACGTATAAAAACATCAAAATCTCAACATCGAAAATGTTCGTGATCGCAATACTATCTCTGGCGAGATAGTAATAATAATAATAATTTAAAATAAAAAAATATATTCCCTATTAATTACTATTATTTCTAACTTTTTTCTTCCTATTTATGGAATCAATTATGTAGTTTAAAAATTGTAGGATATATTTTAAATAAAAAAATGAATTAATTATAACTAGCTGCTCCGAGCGCCTTCGGCGCTCTTCACACCTAGACGGGGGCTCCGCCCCCTGTACCCCTGAGTGATACTTAGTATTTGGTTGAAAGTCTGTATGTAAAAGGTTTTCATCCATTTTGTTTCAATCAGTATAAGTAGATAAGACATGTATTTGTTTTCTTGTAAAATATATTTTAATTTAATCAGTAAATTAATTATAAATTATTATTGTATATGTTATATTTATCTAACTCTGTGTCTCTACAGTTTTCGAAAGTTCTTAGCCGCAGCATCCACATTTCTCTAAGCGTCCTTATCCTGAGCTACAACCAAATCCTACCCTGTCCCATCTCTCCCATGACCCTTCCTTCATTGACCACCCACCTTGGTCCTTGGTCTTCCACCGGATATTTCCCTATCGGTTTCTTCCAATTTCTAGTTTCTCCAATTCCAACCACGTCCCCTTCCCATCCCAGTCTTCTCGATTTTATAACCTTAACTATATCTGGACATTATTTCTCGTTATGCCATCTCCGCCATCCCCCTGTGACCTCATCTTCTTTTGGCCTATAAATGCTGCGAACAATATTAATCTCACAAATACTCTAAATCTACTCTCCTCTCCCAGAGTCATCGATAGGGAGACCAAACGTCCCGTCTTTAGGTGCTCTGTCCCAAAAATGTCTTCGGAACACTCTACTGTCCCGTTTTTTCAATATTTAGGACATTTCGTAATTTTTTTTTCAAAATTTTTTCAATTTAGTTCTAAATAAGTTGACCTGTGGCCAGGTCCGAACCGACCGACGGTTTGAAGTAAATTAATTTCCAGCTACAGAAACAATTTCAAATAATTTTAATATATCTATTAATACAATAAAAAACAGATATGGATATAACATAAACATTTTTAATTTTATTTTATTTATAATATATATGCAAGACCAGGCTGTGACGTCATGAATGGCTGGATGACGTCATATAATTTTAAATCAATAAAAAACTAATAAATATGATTTTTCTCGAGGATAAAACCAATACAAAGTGCATGATTCGTGGTGATATATAAAAAAATCTCCTTTGGTGTGAAAATAACCCTTTCCTTCCTATCGTCGATCGCTAATACTACCACTTCCGGTTTCCGGAATTGCACCAAAAGTTGATCAATTCATCCCACTGATGCCTTAAGTAAATATACCAAATTTCATCAAAATCGGTTGAGCCGTTCAGGCTGTACACATCTATACGGACGGACGGACAGACGGACGGACGGACAGACATCATGCTAAAAATACTTTTTTCTGTTTAGAAAATGCATGATTCGTGGAGATATGTAAAAATCTCCACATGTGAAATTTGGTGTGAAAACAATACCTCCCTTACTATCGTCGGTCGGTAAAAAAAAGGTATACCGTTTGTCCCGGTTAGGTGTTTTCGAAATATGGTCACCCTAGTCATCGATCAACATGAAAAATAATTGTTTTATATATTTTAATTTTGATCCTCTTTGATGAGATAAGCCCCTTTACTGCATAATAACAGGCGTTACTCAATTACAACGTCGATTTAAATTCTTCTCGAATATTATTATCCTTCGTGATTAGAGATCTTAAGTATTTAAATATTTATACTTTTTCAAATTCTACATTTTGTATGTTAATTGTATGTAAGTCGTATCCATATCATAATTCTTGAATTTTTTTGTTTAATTACATTTCGGTTGATTTTTCCCCAATTTCTCTAATCACATGTCTCCTCTTCCAGTCGAATTCATTTACCTATCAATGTTGCATAAGGCATTTAAATTTTTTAATTTGGCCAGAACACTCCATTTTTTAAAATTTTAAATAGAGGGATAGAGAGAGGTTCTATAATTATATATATATATATCTGTTTCTATGACAGCAAAAAAGTAAACAAATTACATACATACAAATACTCTCCTTTATATATATTTCTGGAAAATGGAACACCCGCAGCTCAGCCCAGGAGTTACCTAAGATTCTAATTTCTTTTTTATTTTTCATCTCATTTGAGGTACCCTTCACCTCAGAAAAATTTGGTTACCTTACTCCTTGTATTTTAGGCTCTGGAGTTTTTTGCGTACAGACGGACACTGTCGTATTAAATATATAGATTATTTTAATTATATTCTATGTTTTTGAATATACAGACGAGAAATGAGAGTTACAAAAGAAATATAAAGTTATTTGTCGGGCCGCGGGTTGGCCAGGCCTGTTTTAGAACATATTAATCAATTAGGAGTAATATTCAATTTAATTTAATCTAATTTTACTTTTAATATTATAGAATATTAGAATTTAAATACTATAAACATTCTTTGTATGAAAATTTCAAGAATTATTATTAACTTCGCGATGTTTATTTGGGTCGGTTTTTTCACATAACTTTGGAACGAATCAACTTTTTTGAAATTTTCAATCTTATGCCTTATCCTTGCGCCATCACTAATGATACCCGTACCATTAAGATCCATAAAGCCGTTTCGAAGAAGTTTAGGATTGCGTAATCGTTTATTTATATAGATATATATTAATTATTTATTTTTATTATTCTTCTATTATTATAATTTATTATTCTAAATCAATTTAGAACCCACAGAATAAATACCTAGTCTCGAAAATGGTATAATAATAATTATCTTTCTAAATTGCACTGTATCTTTTCTATAGGATATATTGTGCCACTTGTTTTGTGCCTCAGTGTTTTGATTTCTATTCATTTTCCATGTTTTAAAGTCTTTTGCAGTTACATTAATGATGACAAATATAACATAATTTTACCTAGATCAGATCTCAACAAATGAATTTTTCAAATGATAACCCACCCTAATAATATATTAGATATTTAAAAATATCCTTGGAGCCTTTATTAATTGTAAGATCGGAAATATAAATATAGTCGAATATATATATATATATATATATATATTTCATAAGAATCGGTCCAGCCGTTTCGGAGGAGTATTTTTTCAAAGTTTTGTGACACGAGAATTTTAAATATAAGATATATATAGCGAGAGAGAAAGAGAGAGAGAGATATTAAATTAGATTACAAACATAGAGTGCGAGTGCATATCTCACAATTGAAAAGTTATTTTTTGTTATTCTAACAATATTAAAATTTTACTTTTTACTATTTACTATCCACTATTTATTATTTATATAACTTAGAAAATATATTTTAAATATATTTTTTAGAATTTTAAATAAAATTTATTAATGAATTTGCGACGAGAAATTTATTATTAAACTTTTTGAAAATTATTTTAATATAAAAATTTAATTAAATGTCACTATCTAATAAATGACAAAGGGTTGTAAGCTCAATATCCGGAACCTTCTAATATTATTAATAAAATAAAAATGTTATAAAAAAGAAAAATGTCTATATATTTTACTTTAATCAATCATAGATTATATATGTATATATACTATAAAGAATAATACTATATAATATTTTATAATTTATTAAAGAGAAATATGGTAATTGATGATCTATAGATTATAAATAATCTTTTTCATTTTGTTTGTTATTTACATGATGGAAACCTCCTCCCCTTTCCCTTTTTGTTCCTTCGATCATTTTTTTAACATCTCGTCATTTTTGTATTCATTCTATTATTATGAATTTAATATAATTAAAAACGTATCTATTCCAATAGCATATAATTAAAAACTTTCTTAACTATTTATATATATATCAACGGGGGCCAAACGGGGACCAAACGGTGGCTCGCGAGTTGAATTTATTGTGGTTCAATTAAAAAAATTTCATAAATACTTTCTACTAGATTCTGAACATGTAAAATCTCTTTAAATAAAATGTAATAAAATAAAAAAATAAAAATAATTATTAATTCGATTTAATTTTATATTTCCCCCAAAGTTGTTAAAAATTTACAAATAAAAATGATAAAGTAAATTTCAATTTAGTTTTTTTAGAACCATATATTATAAAGTTCTTTTTATTTAATTTAATAATATACCTTGGTGCGATAGTGTGTAACCCGCAGTTGAGATGTAATAGATTTCCGTAAAAGCAACGATCAATGAATGATCTTGAATCTTGAAGCACATAATTGAATAGAACCTGTGAGGTAAGGTTCAATGTGCCTGATATATGCGATAAGGGCTAATTTTTTCATTAAAATTTAATTTTGTTTTTAAATCTCACTTCAAATATTAAGTTTAAGACTCCTTATTCTCAAATTTATAAGTTTTCTTTTGATTCTGCTCTGGCATTATTGATCTGTGATTGTACCGTACAAATATCGCACATTTTATTACATTCCGAATTAAGTAAAATGTCACATCCATCACATTTTCGTAGGGTCACGGTAGTGTCAGGCGGTTTTTCATAAACTGCACATAATCCAGTCCTCTACTCCAATTACTGGTTTGATTTTGTTGGTAAATTTAACCCACTTCCCACTTTGACTAGAAGCAGTCCGTGAATGCATACATCCACTAGCAAATGTGTTCATTTCGGTTAAAATGAATACTTTAACTACGGATTTTAGCAAATATATGCATTGGCTAGTAAATGTATACATTTACTAAATGAATGCTTTGACTGCAACATATATATATATATATAGAATCCGTTTTTTTTTAATTAAATTTACAGACATTTAAAACAAGAGAATGAAATACTAATATTTTTATTTTGTAATGTTTTTTAATATGTATATTAAAAAAATATAAACCCTTTTTCATCTTCAAACACAATAACATAGAATTAATTTTAAAAAATTTGATTAATTGAAATATAAATATATGTATTTGACTTTCCTTTCAGTTAATTAATCATATTTTTTAAATAATATTTTCTCTTGAATAATTCTCGCGCCCCTCCTCTCTAGTGTACTTGCGCTGCTCAGATTGAGAATCATTGCTTTATTGAATTAAATTCAATTCTTTTGTTTTTAATTTAATTTAAAAAATTTTAATAGGTAATTACTGGTATTATTGTTAATAGATGTGCTAGTTGTTTGGGTGAATCGGCCCGTGCTCAATGGTTTCGTCATTCGGATGGATGGCGTTCTGGAAGTTCTACATTAGGCTCAGCAGCAAGTTCAGCTGGTCAACCAGGTGGGGGTGGCGGTGGTGGTGGAGGCGGCGGTCATAAAAGATCCCCATGGGATTCTTTACCGTCACTTCGACAGGAAGGTAGCCTTGGCGACAGTGGTTATAAATCTAATCGAGCAGATTCCTTTGAACAAAGGTATTCCACTTATTTATTTAGAGAATTAATGTAATGTAATCTCTCCTACTTCTTCTATATACATGATTTTCTATTTTTAATAAAAACACTTATCAAATAATAATATGGTATCTAAATAATATTATTTTTAAAAAATACATTTAATTATTATAAATATTTTGTAAATATTTTTTTTTATTTTTAAATATTTATAATTTTTATTATTATATTAAATATAAAATTTTTTAAATTAATATTTGTAGAATATGTTTATAGATAAACATAATATAATTAATTTATTTAGAGCATATTTATTAGTTTCATTGATAATTACTATAATTTATATATATATATATATGAAAGGTGCATAGACCACCCATAAGAATTAAAAATTTATTATTTGTCATTTTATTTATAAAAAAATGTATTTACTAAATTTGTTTCTAATCTTTTTTTTTGTTGTTGTTGTATATTTGTTGTAAATTTATTTCTAGGGGTGTATTTGATCGTCAAGATAGTCTTCGTTCCGATTATATGTCGGATCGTGAATCACGTTACGGGATCGTACAACAAGCATCGATTGAAAGCACTGATTCTCGGCTCTGCTATCTCACGAGTTCAGAGGTATGATAACAAAAATCTTTTATATTAAACCAATTTCATTTTTTTTTTATAAAAAAAAAGAAAATTACACTTTGTTGTTTTAAATTTAAGAAAAGACTAAAAAATAAATAAATTTTAGAAACTTTATAAATCTATATATATAATATTATATTTTAATTTTAATTTTTTACTTTCTTTCTAAAACGTACTAATTTATTTATAATTAATATATGAGTAATTAAAATTCACTATTTCTCTCCTCTCTTCTTTGCCTGAACACACTCTGACCAATTCAGAAAATATTCTTTTTTTTTTAATTAGATTCAATTAGTGTTTTATCTTAAATTCTTTATTAATATTTTTAAAAATTGAGAAAATAAAAATTTTGTTTTAATAATTAATAAGGCTCAAAAATTAAAGAATTATAAAAATGTTTTTGTATTTTTGAATAAAATATATTATTGAATGTGTATTTTAAGAAAAAAATTAGAAGGGCAAAATACTAGGATGTATTTGAGGAATAATGGTTCGGCATCATATTATTTTATTTTAAGAATTTAAATAAAATTTAGAATTATTTGAGGATTTCTTCAATGGGAATTATGTAAGGCAGAGGTTCTCAATCTGTGGTACATGTACCACTGGCGATACCTTATAACCTGACGGTGGTACCTCTACTGTAGGGTTACTATTATTGTTAGTAATTTTAGTGGTACCTGAACTTTTTGATGGAAGTTTCTGTGGTACTAACTTGAAAAAACTTGAGAACTCCTTATATAAGCCTTAGAATATGATCACAAAGAAATTTAGAAATTTTTTGAAAACAAAACTATATATATATATATAGTTAGAGAGAATGATATTCTTAATTGAAAATTGACAAATGAAGAGTTTATAGGGAGCATATATAATAATTCTTGGATAATATTATATATATATATATTAATATACTTTAATTAAAGTGTTTTGATACATATGAAATATATATTTATGATAAGTTATTTCGTTTCTATTTTTCACATTTAATTGTCGGATTTGAGTATCGGCGTTTCGGCGCCTATTTTGGCGCTATTTTCAAAATAGTCCTCATCTCAAATGGCTCAAACTTAACAATAAAACGTGAAAATTATACGGAAATAACTTCTCATAATAATAAGAATTTCACAGAAACCTATATATATAAATATGGATGCTTATAGTTCAAATCTTTATATTTAAAATATATATTTTTAATAGAATAAAATTTAAATATAGCAGATTTCTTCAATAATTTGAATTTTTTCGATTTCACAATCCAAAACGTATTACTTAATATTGTAGGTATAGGTATATTTCTATAATTGAGTTGTTTGCTGAACTTGTCAGAAAATAAAGTATTTCATTTGAGTCAAGTCAATCTCGCATAATCATTTTGAACTTTTTTAAGACTGATTGAATAAATATGAGAATTAAAAATTATATTTAAAATAGATTCATTTTATTTTGAGTTTAAAAGATTCAATATTAATAACCAAATATTAAAATTTATATTATAAGATATGTAAAAGCTAAATTAATTTTATAAAATTTATAAAAAGTTAATTATTAATTATTTTAATTAAATTTTGTTAAATAAAGAATAAATTACCAATTAATTTGAATTTCATTAAATTGTACATATAAATTAAATTTTATTAAAAAAATTAAATAATTTATTTATTAAAGAAGAGGAATATGATAAATATATAAATATAAACAATATATATGCAGTAGAGGTAGGTAAACTGTAAACATATTTATGATTAATATTATAATATAATATTAAATTAAATTATATTATATATATATCTATAAATATTATATTAAACTAATTAAGATATATAATTTTTTTTTACTTATTGGTTTTGTAATAATTTTAATGCATATTTAAATTCTATAATTAAATATAATCTTGATTTGAAATTAGGATTCAAATTAAAAGAGAGGAGTTAGGGAGTAGGGTGAGAATTTGAGGATTTAGGGTGAGAAATATATATATATTAGCCATAACGACGCCGGCGCTCTATTTAGTTTTCATTCCCTCCCACATCTTCCAATGGCGCCATCGTCAGCCGCACATCGCAAAGTATTGATCTATCATCCCCTCTTCTCCTCATTCATCTACAAAACAACAACAAAATCATGTTCCTTCTTTCTTTCTTTGTTTATAATTTTTTTACATTTTTCAACAAAAAAAAGTTTATTCCAATCAGTATTGATTTAAAAAACAATAAAAAAAATAATAAATATAATATGATTCTAAAAAAAATATATTTTTAATAAATAAGTAAATGGATTATATAATCATTGAATTCATTTAAATAATTTTTTTGTTATTATCATATAGATATAATAAAATAATTATAAAAATGAAATCTATGGCATCTGCCTCACACCATTCATGGTATTAGTGACGTCAGAGACGGTCAATGCTAAGGGATGAAACTGGATCAAATCCCTGCATGCCTGGATAGTTCTGAAGAAGCTCAACAACATTACGAAACATGTTTCAGAAATTTATTAAAATTTCTATCTATATTTGAATATCTTTTTCTATTATAACAAGTATAAATAGAAATAGAAAGTAAAAGTAAAGAATGGGGATGTAGCGTGTGGGGCTGGGGTTGTTTGGAGAGGGGGTGAGGTTGATGGTCGTTGGTTGATTCAATAAGCAACACAACGAATAAACTGCCTGTTGCTTCCATTCATTTCCTCTCTCTCTCTCTCTCTCATCACATGACGATGTCGATGACAATCTCAACGAAACGGACGGATTTTCTGCAGTGGATTGCGCACAGTGGCGGCGGCGGAGTGCTTCCTGGTTTGTGTGCGAGTGTGTGGGTGGTTTTCGAAGGGGTGGGTTTAGCTCGGCTAACATTGAAAATGGACCATTCGTGAGGAAAAGTCACGCACTATCCATTCATCTCTCTCTCTCTCTCTTTAAGATAAGAAGTGAATTGATAGATAGTTAATTTAGATTTCCCCCCTTCCATCCCTAACTCCTCCCTTCATTCCTCTCACTCCTATTCTATATTTACCTTTATCAATCCTCCAATCCATATGGTAACAAAACGTCTTGGGAATATAATTATGAAATTACTGGTAAGTTGATTATAAATTCTTTTATATTTAACGATTTTTTTTCCTGAAATCTATTTATTAATAATTATATATATATATATAAACACATATATAGTATATATATATTTGATGAGGGGGATATGGTGGGTGGATGGAAGGGGGTTGTTCGATCGTTGTCGAGGTCCGGGGCCGGTCCAATTCGATCGAGACCTGAGGATCTGTTGTTGCGCAAGGGGTGAGTGGGTGGTAGTGGGGGTGCTTGACGCTGCGAAACAAGCGCATGCGTGTACATCCTCCTATACATAAATACACCGACACACACATACACAATCATTTCAGTCCCTTTTCGTGAATTCGTGGGGCCAGTTGGATGGGTCAAATGACTCTCGAAGAAAGAAGGGACACCGCCCTTCTGCTACTACTACTACTACTGATACTACTACTTCTACTACTGCCATTCTTCTTCAACTTTATCTTTTCTTACTAGGATTTGATTACCAACACCTATCCACTCCATCATCACCCTCTACCCTATTTCACTCTCCACTAACTATATATATAAATATATATATATATATATATATATATATATGAATCAGATGCATCCAATATCATCAGTTTCATTATCACCCTCAACATCATCACCATCATGTGGCATAATGAAATGGGAATGTTGTACTTTAAGGCGTCGGCTGTTGAAATATTATTACTGCAGTTGCTGTTGAGAAGCCAATGGGTTTATATAATACATCGAGCCCTGTGACCATCCCCCACCATCCTATTTTACATTCGATTTATGGTCACGTGTGTAAACATACACACACAGACATATACTAATTTAAATACCTTGGCCACCATGGCTAATAGATTAAACGACTATTCTTATTACCTATCGGAGATACAGTGTATTTTTATTATAAGCTTCAATGTGATATACAGTATAATATATAATTAATGAATATTTAAAGACGAGAAAAATAATAATAATAATAGTAATAATAAAACAAAATAATAATGTGCCAATTTTATGGTTAATTTTAACTGTGATAGAGAAATATTAATTAAAAGTGAATTCTGCTGTGATATATAAATAAATATATATGCAAAAGGAGTAAAAAAATAATAATAAATAAATAAAAGTGGCCTATGAAGAAAGGAATAATTCTAGTTATGTGATTGAAAAATGTTCTATGTCTACTATTGTTAGTGTGTGAGTTTTGTTGTCTTCTGTGTGTGTATATTAGAGTAGCAAAGATAGCAGAAAGGAGTTTTGGCGTGGGCTCGCGGGGTTTCCCGCTGCCCGCGGTGGATCCACGTCGTGCTACCCTCGTCTTACATCGGAGCGACGATACCGTCGCTGCCGGGATTGTATGCCCAATCAAAGTGGAGCGTCCGTTATCCGGTGGAGGTGGAGGTGGTGGTGTTGGTCTTAGTCGATGGGGAACATGCGATCGTAGACCAGCACCATCACCTCCCATTCGTACCACTCCCGTTAGAATGGTAGAATCTTTACCGTCCACGCTGCCCCGTGCAGCTACCCCAAGACGATCCCCTGCAGGAGGACAATATGGACATATGGACAATAACAACACCACCGCAGCTGCATGTATTATCCATGGCAATGAGAACAACTCCGATGGAGAGAGTTTAACACGACGACATCGGCATCATACTGTACATTTTGGAGAGGCATTACGTAGTTGTACATTAGAACCTAATGTACAACATTTATTTACATTTATTGAATCTGTATTAAGTGCATGGGTGATGGACGATGATGATGACAATGTTTCCCAATGTATCCAATCGAAACCACGACCACGACTGACACCAAATGAAATGGAGACAATGCTAATGAAAGCAAAAAATAGTAAAGGAAGTGCACGATTTAAACATCGACATACAAGTAGAAATGTCGACAGATGCAACGAACGATTCATTAATAAGGTGTCTTCTATCTATCTATCTATCTATTTATCTATCTGTTGTTGTTGTTTTTATTATTATGCTTTTATTTTTACTATCTCGACAGATTGCAATAACGAAAATTTTCGATGTTGAGATTTTGATGTTTTTATACGTTTTAAAGGTGCCTGAGTTATTTTCACTAAGGTTGAGAAAAATGTCTGTCTGTGTGTGTGTTGTTGGGTATGTGTATATGTAGAAAAGATTACGCAAAAAACGGTTTGAGCTAGAATCATGAAATTTGGTACACGGCCATTATTCAAAATTCGTAGTTTTCTATCAACTTTTGAGAAATGTAGCTCATCCTGAAAGGGTCATTACCTACCACGTTTTCATTTTTTTTCCTCTAAAGTGACCGTAAAAATAAAGATATATGTTTGATAGTTTTTCACATAATTAAAAATTGTATAAAACTGCTATATATAGAATTTCAGCTTGATTGAATCGCTGAAAGTATGAGAATTGTAGCTCTTTCGGAAGAGGGTCATTACCTATCACCTTTTCATTTTTTTTCCTCTAAACTGACCGAAATAATAAAGATTTATGTTTGATACTTTTTCACATGATTAAAAATTGTATAAAACTGCTATATATAGAATTTCAGCATTTTTAACACGACTGCAAATCACGCGCCTGCACGTGACGTGGTGCCATCAACAAAGTGTCAAACACGCGCTGGTTTAATATATATTTATTAATTTTAATTTATAATTTATAATTAATTAAATTTAATTTAAATTTAATATATGTTAATTAATCCAATTCAAATTTGCGAGATAGTCGAGTTTTACAGATATATATTTACATATATATTAAATAATAAAAGATAAGGGAGAGATATTATTTTTATGCATATATTTATATAAATTTTGAAATGAAATGTATTTCCTCCATCAAATCAAGGTAATCTCTCTTTCTCTCATTTTCTTTCATCTCTTAAATAGTATCTGTGAAAAGAATGATAAGAAACATATATGATTTATTTTAAATAAATCAAAAAATAAAAATAAAAACGGAAGGAAATATTTCTTTCTCGGTCAAAAAAAAAAATTGTCTTTAATAAAGATGATAGCATTCTAACACACATTTCCAAGATAATGGCAAATGACGGTTTGGCATTTGACCAAAAATATCTCTGATTCATTAAAGAAAAAAAAAGTCATTGTATAAGCGTTTGTTCTAATAAAAAGGGTTAGAATGTATGCATAAAATCGATCCAAAATACTTATAATCATTTGACTGATAATAATTTATTAAAAAAAAATAACAGACCGAAATAACTCCTGTCTATTGAACCAATTTTAATGACAGAGTCATTTACAGTTGAATGAATTTTCTCTTCCATTTACCCTTTCTATTCATTTCAATATTGACAAGAAAAAAATTTTACTTATATAAAAGTCCTATTATTATTAATATTATATTTTATTTTAATATTTCAAATGGAAAATTATTAACAATATATGAATTTTTTTATGAATCATTCTTAAAAGTGAAATATACTTTTTTGCAATAGATATATATTTTAAACTTTAATTAATTATTTTAATTTATCGTTTATCCTAAAAAAAGATTAAGAACATTATTTTTTTAATTTTTTTTTTAATCTGTTTGTCAGTTTGTATGATTGTATACAGTTCACTATAAGTTTTCGTCTGAAATCATGCTAAAGTCACCCTGTAGTGCTCACTATCTCTAGATACGTTCAACATATCCTTTTATAATTGTATCGTATCTTATTTATTTTTATTTTCTTGATTCCCGTATGTTTATATTCAATTTGTTTCCAGAGAATTTCTTAGATTATTGAATGATTATTATTGATGTATAAGCAAATATCAAAACATTTTAAGAGAAAGGTTACTTTTCTTCTTAATAATAATTTTAAAACAGTATTTAGTCGTTATTTTTCTATAACATTTTCATATAGTATACAATTAATTTAGCGAGTTAATTAAACAGAACTAAATGATGGTTTTATTACACTCATTAAATATAATATAAAGTAATTATTTATATAAAGACTTTCAATAATATACTATGTATCAATCTGGGGATACAAGGGGACAGAGTGTTCTATAAATTATATAAAGAACATACTAAATATGTTTATAAATTTATAAAAATGATTACTATATTATTGGCTAAAAATTTATTTAAATTAATAACGTAATTTGAAAAACTTGTTCAGAAATTGTCTAATAAAAATAGAAAAATATATTTTTATTAAATTATGTGGATAAATCATTACTTTTTTCATTCGATACTTAAAGAATTTTTAATTTATTTAATTTCGACTGAAATATTACATTCTTTTAAAATTCATTTCTTCAAATTCGTTTTCTTGTTATTTAATTAAATTTATAATATATTTTGAATAAAAATAATTTAAATTTTTTTTTAAATTTAATTTAATAAATAAACATAACATAAAATTTGATCTTTTTATTTAACTGTGTACTTTATTTGGGAATGAGAATTTTGATCAATTAAAATTTCCTTAAATAAGTAATATAAATTGATGATGAGGGAAAATATATACTCGTATAAATCTTGTAATCAACTTATCAATCATATCTAACCTCCCCTATGAAATAGAAATATTATTTTATCTATTCATTTTACTTTATTTTTTGAATTTTTGAAATTTTAGTGATATTTATATCTATTTATATACAATATATATTTTGATATTATATAATTTTATTCATATTTTTTTATTCGAAACATTAAGTTCGTATATATATATATACCTATAATATTGTGTCAAGATATGAAATTGTTTTTATTCCTAAAAGAGGCCACCAGGGAAATTAAATTGAGATAGAATAACATGAAGGGAGGAGGGATAAGGGGTGTGTAAAATTGAACAAGGAGGAGAGAGAGATGGAGTGCAAAGTAAAATAACTACATAAAACTAATAGTCTGTTTGTTTTTATCTATACATTCTTTTAGATAAAAATACATCTAGTTAACAAATATAAAAAATAAATTGCTTGTTTTAAAACCAAAAAATCATTTTTTTTGAGGTGTCTATTAGTTATTAATATTTAGTATTTAAGTAAATGAATTTCTAAATCATTAATATTTTATCACCCTTCCCAAGATATCAATTAATATATTATCATTGATTTTATTTAAAATAAAAGATGGTCGAACCTTTCTTATACATTTGTGAATATAATTTAAAAATAATCATTAATTGTGAACAAAAAACAAAATTAAATAAATAAATAAATACATTATATTATAGTAAATCCATAAGAGAGAAAGAGTAATTAATGAATTTGATATATAAATTATTATTTATATAAATAAATAAGATTAATTTATTAATTAAAATTTGTTTTCTTTTTTATAGATGTCCGATGATGATCGGATGTCATTAACTACCGCTGTCAGTGATGAAGAAGATGCAGAATCAGTGCACAATTCACCATACAGGGCAAAACAAACTGGAACAGCAGCTGCCAGTTTCAATTGTACAGGGGCTGTTCGAAAAGCTGGGTAAGTCCTATTTTCAATGATAATATTTGAAATAACAGTCCGTTCTTTCCCATCCCTCGTCATTTAATCATGCTTAATGAGAAAGAAGAGAGAGGATAGATATCATTTCTTATGACAACTATGTTCCTCTAAACAATTCACTAGCTCTCTTTTGTTATCAGAGAATGTTTAGCTTGATTTAATTACAAAGATTGTTTTCTAAACAAATTGTATAAATAAATCCCATTGCGAAAGAATTTTGAATTGTGATTGTACAATAAAATTTTAAATTTATATAATTTCAGGAAAAAAAATTATAAAATCAAAATTTCTTTATGTATATATATATACAACTATCACTTATTATTTTATTTTAGATAAAAATTATATTTTATTGATTGTAATAAAATGATAGGATTGTCATTAAACTAGAAAAAAAAAAATTTAATTTAAGAGGGAGTTATTTTTAAAATTCACCGTGTTAAGAATATATTTAAATAACAGATACACATAGACGAACCATATTGCGGGATTATTTTTTGTTCTTATGGGACCTTAAAATGTGAATTTGGATTTAGAACTTACTATATATAGATAAGCAAGAGCAAATCATTAAAATAACATGAAACATTGAAATGACAAAAAAAAAAATACAATGTTTATGTATGTAGACGAAAATGGAAACACTATATATTTAAACATGAATCAAATCAATACTATCTAAATTTAATTATATATAATTTACTGTATTGAAATGTTGATTTGAAACTATTTATAGAGTAATTAATTTTAGATATTTTTTACTTGATGCTGTTTGGGCAAGATAATGAAAACACTGAAAAGATTTTTTATGAAAATTAAATAAAGGCATTATTATAAATATAGATATATTTTGAATGAATCTTTAAATATAATTAATGGAATGTGTGTTGGGATGACATAGAGCAGTTTGAAGATATTTAAGTATTGTTTCGTGTAATCGGGAGTTGTTTGTTTCAGAGATTATCCCTTTAATACACAGATGGCGTGAGATCAGCTCAATGTTATTTTATAATACGAAGGCGTGAACTTAACTTAAGAGAATGGGGAAGATTTTTGGAAATTTAATTGGATCAAATTCTGGGGGTGGGGGTTCATTCAAGGAATGTTTACAGAAGAGATTATTGCTTATCTTTTAACTAGTGGATGATTCAGGAGTATGTAGAACATAATTTTTCAAATTTTGAATATTTTGATTGTTTCAGGACATTTCAGAAGTGTAATCCATTAGTGCAAATACACATGTGTTTCTGACTTAAAGTAAATTAAGGAGGGAAGGCCTATTTATTTATATGTGACCTTTACGTTGGGTCAGAAATAATTGTACAGAAATAGCAATTGAAAATGAATATTAATCTATCAAACTTGATAGAGTTGGAGCTTTTGTTTAAGTGCTTTTATAATCAGAATGTAAAATATTTGTTCTTCTCTCTAAATATGGGTATTGGGTCACTTATTTTTGGGCGTTTTATTAAAAAGTTTTCATTGATTTGAAATAATATATATATATATATATATAGTATATAAAAAGACTTTTGATTGAAATTTGAAAAATAAGAATAGGAAAATTTTAATCTACCAATTCCAATTGTTAAGTATACCATAAAGACCATTTTTATTAATTATACTCATTAACATTTCATAAACTAGTAGAATAAAATAATTATAATGTTATATATAATGTATATTGTAATTAATCAATTTCAAATGAAATTATTTATTATTAATTACCGACCGACGATAGTAAGGGAGGTTTTGTTTTCACACCAAATTTCACATGTGGAGATTTTTACATATCTCCACGAATCATGCATTTTCTTAACAGAAAAAAGTATTTTTAGCATGATGTCTGTCCGTCCGTCCGTCCGTCTGTCTGTCCGTATAGATGTGTACAGCCTGAACGGCTCAACCGATTTTGATGAAATTTGGTATATTTACTTAATGCATCAGTGGGATGAATTGATCAACTTTTGGTGCAAATCCGGAAACCGGAAGTGCTAGTATTAGCGATCAACGATAGGAAGGGAAGGGTTATTTTCACACCAAATTTCACATGAGGAGATTTTTTACATATCACCACGAATCATGCACTTTGTATTGGTTTTATCCTCGAGAAAAATCATATTTATTAGTTTTTTATTGATTTAAAATTATATGACGTCATCCAGCCATTCATGACGTCACAGCCTGGTCTTGCATATATATTATAAATAAAATAAAATTAAAAATGTTTATGTTATATCCATATCTGTTTTTTATTGTATTAATAGATATATTAAAATTATTTGAAATTGTTTCTGTAGCTGGAAATTAATTTACTTCAAACCGTCGGTCGGTTCGGACCTGGCCACAGATCAACTTATTTTTAAATTATATTTGTTTTTCTTTTTAAATTTTGCATAAATTTATATTGACAATTAAATACATGACAAATAAATTTATAACATTAATTAATAAGTAAATAATAATTCTTTTCTTTTTTATGACATAAACATTTAAGGAAAATGTAAATATAAAAAAACAATTACTATAAGGAAGAATTCATTAATAAATCATAGTAGTGCTATGAAGCTTAAAACGTCATGGTTGTATAAACAATGTAAAAAATTTATGAATCAGGAACAAAACAACATAGCATCCCTTCCTTCATTTAATTTTAAGTTAGTCTATACTCTTTCTTTCTCTCTCTCTCTTTCTCTCTCGGTGTATGTGTTTCTTTTTAACGCTCTTTTCACTCAAATAACAAGTTAAAAAAATGAGAAAAATAAATAAAGGACAAAAATAAAAAAAAGTGAAATGTAACGGAAGGAAGCTAATCATTCAAATGAAATTATAGTAAAAAAAATAAAATAAAAAAATCCAAACATATTTTATTTAAAAGGAATGGAAATAAATTAGAAAATTAAATTTGTTAAACAAAAACAACAACATTTAGATAACAGTTTAAATTGGATTAGGGGAGTATAAAAAAATATTCAAAGAAAAAAGTTATGGCCTCTCTACACATTCACACATAACCTCTCACGAACCACTTGAGATTTTAATTCATTTTATCAAATATGTATATTGATTAAGTATACCAAAATTTTCTTAATTTATTAAACTATAATTTTTATACAAAGTTGAAAATTTTTAAATGAAACTTTATCTACTTTTATTAAAAAATATTTTTCTCTCCAGAAAAATTATTTGATGTTAAAACTTTAGTTTATTATATTTATTTTATTGTTATTTATTTATTGTTTTTTTATAATTAAGAAGTGCAAGTTCAATAGCTATTTTATCAAAGTTTTATCAAAGAAAATATTTTAAATAAAAAAAAAAATAAGTTGACCTGTGGCCAGGAGCAGAACCGACCGACGGTTTGAAATAAATTAATTTCCAGCCACAGAAACAATTTCAAATAATTTAAATGTATCTATTAATGCAATAAAAAACAGATATGGATATAACATAAATATTTTTAATTTTGTTTAAAAGTAGGAGCTGGCTGTGACCTCATGAAGGGCTGGATGACGTCATATAATTTTAAATTAAGAAAAAACTAATGAAGATGATTTTCCCGAGGATAAAACCAATACAAAGTGCATGATTTGTGGAGATATGTAAAAAAATCTCCTCATGTGAAATTTGGTGTGAAAATAACCCTTGCCTTCATATCGTCGATCGGTAATACTACCACAAAAAGTTGATCAATTCATCATAATGATGCATTAAGTAAATATCAAAATTTCATCAAAATCCGTTAAGCCGTACAAGCTGTACACATCTATACGGACGGACGAACAGACATTATGCTAAAAACACTTTTTCTGTTAAGAAAATGCATGATTCGTAGAGATATGTAAAAATCTCCACATGTGAAATTTGGTGCCAAAACAATACCTCCCTTACTATCGTCGGTCTGTAAAAATAAAAATTATTAACTTTAAGAGAATGTTAATTAAAAGTTTTTTCTTTTCTAAATCAGTTTTTAATATTTTCTTTTTTTTTATTAAGGCGTTTTTATATTGTTTTCTATGTTTGTATTATAATTTATTTTTTCAATGTTGATACAATTCAGTCCGCTTGAATCGGAGCAAGCGTACGGTTACTTGAAAACGACTGCAGAATAAGCAGTTGAAACGTTGTACAATTATTTTAATTTAATAAATAATTTTATACAAATAATGTGGTCTTTTAATAAAAATTCTCTTAATAATTGATACAATTCATTAATTGTACAAGTGGCAACATAACTCAACAAAAATGGGTTGAAATATTTCACCACTCTTCAAAGAATTTGAAGTATTTATTCAACTTTGTTGAATATGCTTTATTTATACCATGTCATAGTGTCTATATTGATAAATATAATCAATATGTTTTGGACAAATGATAATCAATAATCAATTAATAATAAAAACATTCAAAAGCTTTGTATTGTCTACGAAATACCTATAAATACAATGTAAAATTGTTTAAAATAGAATAATGAATTATTAAAACCGCGCATTCTTCTAAAAAAAAAATATATTAATAATCAATATTTATAGCCATAATTAAATTAGTAATTTTAAATCGTTCATACTCTGGAATGCGTACCTCTGTCCTTCCTTATTATTATTATTATTACTGGAAATAGTAGCTCCAAGAACCATGATGATAATCATCCAACATAAATTATCCTTAATACATCTTTCTCTTTCCTACCAAATAGACCCTAATAAACGGTATAGATCCATCTTCGCCGGGGCACAGCTAAACAAACTGCATTATGTTAGTCTCTATACTTCTCGAGTGAAATATATAAATAGAAAAAAAATATATTCTACTTCGAAATGCCGAACCTTCTAATCAATAAATATATAAGCATATTAATAAATTTATTTTTTTATTTTATTTTACACTGACTGTTATTTTCTTTTTTTATTGTAACTGTTCTAAAAATAATATTTTATATATAGGATCATACTAAATATTATAATAATTATAATTATTTCTTTCATTTATGATCTTATGAAAATTAAATTTATTTTCTTTTAAAATTTCAATTTGATTATATAAAAAAAATACTATCAAATATTAGAATATAAATATGTATATTATTTTAAATGTTGATTTTTTTATCTATATATATACCCACTTCAAACTCTTCTTTCATCAAAAAACAACTTCTTCATTGAATAGCTCTCAATCTTTAATATATATATAACATCCATTCTTTATCATTCCTTACCTTCTCCGATCCTTTCTCTTAGATCTCTTGTCACTTCTATCCCTCTTTTCATTGAAGGGTCAAGTATATTTTATTTCTAACTTCTCCAACCAACTATACTTCCTGAATATTATCTATATATTATATTTAATATATTTTTTATTTTTATAATAAATTGATAATTAAAAAAAAATTGATTTAATGTTAATCATGTTGTTGTTGTTGTGGCAATTTAGCAAAGTTGAATTAATTAGTCTGTTACCCACCGCTATTAAAAGGGATTTTATAGCCCTAGGGGAAATGTTTAAGTAGCTTTTAATATTCGTTTTTAATTAACATTTGGCGTTAACTTTTACTCCCATCATCATCACCTCTACCCTTCCCATTTGATTTAATTTTCTTTCCAGAGATATACTTAAAATAAAAACATTCTTTTTGTATTTTTTTAATGCATTAATGCTATACGAATTCACAAATAAACATTCACATACACACAAAAATATATATTTTTACTAAATGAGAAATGATGTTAATTTTATAATTTTCTTTCTTTAAGATCTTTAATTTAAAAAAATAAAATAAAAATAAATTTCACCTGCAATTAAATAGCACTTTAAAATGTTATTTACCTTTTATTTTAATTCACCTCGGATATAAGTATAGAATGTGTTGTTGTTGTTGTTTTTGTTGTTGAATAGATATACAGGAGGATAAAATGTTACATTTGGACCATTCCTCTAGGGGAATCAATAAAAAGGCGCCGGGCGTCTCTGCTCTTCTCTTCCGCCAACTCCACCCTCTCTTTTCCTCTCTCACTATCTTGCTCTTACTTTATACCCTTTGACCCTTAACGAGTAGAGCTCTTGCTAAAAACAACTACTGTCTACACAAATGGGAGGTTGGAGGAAGCAAATAATTTATCCATCCTTTCCCCAAAAATACAGCCTACAACATTTACTTTGTTTATAATCAAATAGTATATATTTATTAATACAAAGATAATAATTAAAACAATCATCATTAATTGTTTATTTTGATGTGAATCAGTATTATTTATTTATTTAAACTATGAAAATATATAAATATATATAAGTCTAAATCTTTCATATATTAAATTCAATAGATTATAAAATTGATCTAAAATTAAAATAGATAATTTTTCTAAAGGAATTGTTTTTACTTTTTTACTTTTATAAAAGCATTATATGTACTTGTATATATATGTCCAAAATATATTTCGGTTAAATTAATGATCTAACTTTTATGTTTTTTATATTAGAGAGAATATATATTTAATATATGATAATTTCTCATTATTTCATTTTCTTAAATATTCTTACAAGATAACATATTTAAATGAAATTATAATACACTTT
Source organism: Labia minor (assembly GCA_963082975.1). NCBI lineage: Eukaryota > Metazoa > Arthropoda > Insecta > Dermaptera > Spongiphoridae > Labia > Labia minor. The sequence continues at coordinate 49,641,353 of OY720345.1, read as the reverse complement.
TTTATTCATTCCATGAATTTCTCATTAGTAGAAACGCCTGTGAAATGTTGATTATGCAACCAAACTTACAGTTAAATAAATAAAATAAAAACTTCTAGGAGACTAAAAATATATCAAGAAAATGATTGTGATTCAAAAGAATTAAATAATCTGACTACGAAAAAAATCCTATATATATAAATTAAATGTATATTAATTGTAAAAAAACGAATATTAAAAGTATTACTCTTATTATTTTAAATCTATAAATATTTATGGTCTTTTTTAATACATTTAACATTATTTCTGCTAAATTATTTTAAAAATAAACATAAACTAATTAACTTTTAGAATTAATTAATTATTTTAAAAATAAATAATTTAATTGGTGGCATTGATTGAGGATCGAGGAGCATTAGATAAATTCTTATTAAGAGTTTTATAGCAAAAAAGAATTCCAGGATTTTTCTAATATATTGATATAATCTTAAAAAAAGGGTTACATTTAAGATAAAATATTTTGAGAAATAATTATGATAATGGATCACATTTATTTCTGAGTATATACTCTTAAAACAATATATTTGGATTAAAGTATATAAATAAATAAATAAATAAAACCATGAACTTTCGAGTTCTGTAGAGCCATATATATATATATATATATATATATATAGACAAAAATAAAGATTACTAGCTGCTAATCAGTAATATAACATACACTTATGAGTATTATATTAATTAATATTTTAATAATATTTATGTTAAATTATTAATTAATGTTACACTTAATTTTATCTTAAACGTATTACTTTAAAATAAATAAATATAATTTTTTACCCTATGAATGAATAATGAAATAATAATGAATATTTTACATATATTAAATATTTATTTATGTTTTTTAAATATTAATGATGATTTTAATTTGTTTTAATAATTGGATGCAAATTGTGACGTTTTCAGAAAAACCCCATTACTTGTTCTAGTTTTTCTGAATCTAATTCACTTTCTCTTCTTTTCTTAGATTCCTCTCCGTTAAGAAATGGTTGCTACGTAAAAAGCATCAGATTGAATTGGCAAGAAAACGTGGATGGAAAGGCTATTGGGTGTGTCTAAAAGGCACTACCTTATTATTTTATCCATGTGATTCACGTGAGGGACGTAGCGTGGAAGCCGCGCCCAAACATCTTATTATCGTTGATGGGGCAATTATGCAACCAATTCCTGAACATCCCAAAAGGGATTATATTTTCTGTTTAAGCACGGCTTTTGGGGATGCATACCTCTTTCAGGTATGTTTCAACCATATTTTTTTCTATTTTTATTTACATTACCTAAACCTATACTATCCAATGATAACACAATTAATTAGTTTACTAAATTTGCCTTGATAATATAACAATAATAATATAATCCGAACTTAAAATGTTTCTGTATATTTAGGTAGATTTTTATTAAATTCAATTATATAAACATATGAAAATAATATTTTAGTAAGATGTTGTTATTATTTTAATTTTTAAAACTTATATTATTGAGAAGAGAAAACTTTCAGCTCTCTCTTAAAAACAATTTTACAAATTTTAAAAATTAAAAATTTCAAAGTTTTTTAATTAAAAATAAAAATTCATTGAGATATTTTTTTTAAATAGATATATCGTAAGTTTACGGTCTTTTTGGTAAACCTAAAGTATTAGAATTGATAGATGGATTTTGTTTATTTTTAAAATATATTTGTTTTCCGAATTTATCTATATTTTAGTCAGTTTAGCACATTTATCTATCAGATTATATACGATTTTATAAATTTTTGTAAACTTTCTATCTTCATTTTCAATAATTTTGCATATTATCATTGAACTGCAGTCTTGATCTCAATTAATATCAGCGCCCTCTACAGTATTTACGGTGCCCCGGGCAATAAAATAAATTACCGCCCCTTTATTCGTAAAATTTATTACATAGAAAAGCAAAATGCCGCCTTTCCGATTGCCGCCCCGGACAAATGCCCAGTTTGTCGCATTATTGAGTGAGCCCTATTAATATTCATTTAAACTAATTTTAATAACGTGGTTAATTAATAATAGAATGATCAGAAGGATAGTCTTGTTGTTATAGTCCTAAATATCTGAAATTGATAGACACATCCCTGTAATATACTATCTTTAAAATAAATAAACATAATATAATATTTAATATAAAAAATATAATATAATATAAAAAATAAATAATCAAATTTGAATTTAATATTTAAAAATTTATTATATGAAATCTTAAAGATTAAATATTCAATAAAAAAAAATTAATAAGATAAGATATTGTTAGCTCACTGTCAAACTTCTAATATAAATTTTAAATTTTTATTTGTATTAAAGGCGCCATGTCAAGTAGAACTTGAAAATTGGGTAAATAGTATCCATAGTGCCTGTGCAGCTGCATTTGCTAGACATCGTGGTAAAACTGGTACATTACATTTATTACAAGAGGAAATATTCCGTTTAGAAAAGGCTATTGAATCCGTAAGTAGTAATTTATCTTCTTTCTCTCTTTCTCTTTCTTATTTTATAAAAATAATGATAAATTAATTAATATTTAACACATTTTGTGTATTTAGGATCATAAATTGAAACATATGGCTGATTTACAACAAAGTGTTGTCTCTGATCCTGAGACAAAACAACAAATTAATAATCAAATTATTCAGTGGGAGGAGAATCTTGAAAGATTACACTGTGAACAATTTCGATTGCGTTGTTATATGGCCAGTTTACAAAGTGGAGAATTACCAAATCCAAAAGTAAGTCAATCCAATGATTATATTTATTCTATTTCTATATATTAATATATTTACTTTTATATTTATTTTTTTCAGAGTTTATTAACTCACGTATCCCGGGCTACAAAAGGCACATTAAATAAATTAGGCGTGTTCACAGTTTCCTCTTTCCATGCATTTATTTGTGCTCGTAGTCCATCCCTTTTAAATAATCTTTTGGCTGGTCGAGGAGCAACGAAACGTCGTGCACCAATGTTAAGTCGTACCAATAGTGGCAGTAGTCGGCGTTCATTACAAGCGGCAAGTCGTGATGAACCTGAAAAAAGTGTTAAAGTTGCACTGCCAGATAATCAGGTAAATCCAAATGTTAAATAATAGAAATTTTATATTAATTTTTATATACAAATATTATTATCTATTTCTAACATTCACATTTACATCCATCCCAAAAACCATTTCCTTGCCAATAGACATTTCCAATTTACAATTTATTAAAAAAAGAAAATTAATTAATAAAAAAAAATTATTAAAAATGATTTATAATTGATTATATAATTTTTCCTAATAATAATTAATCTTGATATAAATTAATAATATAATAAATTATAATAAAATTAGTTGATCCATGTAATCGTATCAAATATTAAATTTTAAACTAGAGTTCATGCAAAAATATATTAATATTAATAATATGACAATGAATTATAGTTCTCCTGAATAAATTTGCTAACTTTGATCCTGGATTCAAAGAAATGAAATATCAAATTCATCAAGGCGAAGTGAGAAACGCTGGCAAAAAATTGTGAAAATTAATTTGTAACTCAAATAAAAAACTAATATATAATAAATAGTCAACAATATTGATTATAATTAAAGTATAATTTCATTTTCAATTTCAAAGGATTTCAAAAATATTAATTGCTTAAACTTGGATTTTTTCTTGAATTAAAATTAAATTAAAATTAAATTAAACTCAAAATAAACATTTTTCTTAAGAGGGAAGGAAATATACTTGCATGTCATATTATAGATTTTTTTACATTATATATATATATCTACAATATAATATATATTAAAGCCTTGAATGAAGGAAAGGTAGTGTAGGCTTAGTGATGGGGCATCAGATCACTAATTCGTTTGTCGTTTGAAGGTGATTTATAAATTATAAACCATTAACTAAATTAGTGAATTCTCAACCAAATACAATGTTATTCACATACATACTCATACATACAGATATTTCAGAAATTTAAATTATTACTACCTAAAAACGTTAATAAATACCAATGTCTTATAGTTTATTCCTATAAATTCCTTTGCATTTACTAATGTACTAATATTTATAATTATCAGAAAGTCAAAATTATAATAAAAAAATATTCATATGGAAATTAGGATTTTTTTAAATTTGAAAAAAATACAAAAATAAACAATTTTAAGGGGAAGGGAGAATACAAAATTCAGCTAATTTCTCCACCAAAATTTCCAGATATTTATTTTATTTCTTATTTATTAAATTAAATAATAATAATAATAATAATAATAATAATTTAATATTTTAATATAGGTGTACCTATATAGTTAGAATATATATAACACATTATTCATAATAATACTACTACTAATAATAATAATAATTAAGTTTTAAGTTTCTCTTTATTTTTTTTGCAACTATTTCTAAGATTGTACGATTTATTTATTTTTTTCCAGGAGCTTTTTTTCTAGAACACCCACAACTCCTCCCAACATATACAACAGGCTCTCTCTCTCTCTGTCTCTCTTATCTCTCTCTTCTCTTTCTTTTCTCTTTCTCTCTTTCTCTCAATTAACCTTTACCCACTCATCCCTCTAGTATCGTTTTCTATTTCTGCTGCTTTGCAAAAAAATTAAATAAAAAAAAATATAACAGTGAAACCCTAAAATATATTTGGCTACCTTTTTCTTCTCGGCACCTCTTTTCTTTCATTTTCAACTAGCATTTTTAAGGATTTATTAAAAGAACCAGGTGTGTTAGCTAGTTTGGTTTTTTTTAACTTACCATCTGCTCTAATCACCATCATCCTCACCAATTTCCTATACACCACTCAAGCCAGCCTCCTCTTTCTTGCCCTCCATATCCCTACTATCCTCAATACACATATTTTATTTTTATTTTTAATCAGACATACATAAGTATATTACTATATAAATATAGAAATTGTAAATTGAAAAATTAGATATATTTTTAATTCCATTTCTATTTTAAGAAAAAATATTATTATTTAATAATAAATAGTATAAAGAGAAAAATTAATAAAAGTTATAATACATAATTGTACATATTTCAATTTGTAAGAGTATTTACATCAATTAATACAACTTAATTAATGAATTATATTATATATATATATATATATATACAATACATGCACATATATCCAAATGATTTTTATTTTAACTTATATTTATTATTTATTTATTTTAATTTACTCACATATGGATGCTTGCATGATATGAATATATAGAAATTCAAAAATTCTATTTCGAAATTTTTATGAAATAAATAAATTCGCGATTTTAGAGTATAATATGGGCCTTTCAATACAATCACCAATGTTTCAGAGATGCCGAAAAGCCAAGGTTAATTAAATATATATATATATCATTTATTATTTTATAAATTAAAAGCAATATTTAGACTTCTCTTGAACTCAGGCAACATAAAATAATCCACTTAAAATATGCATGAACAAAACGCTGCGCATATAAAGAGGAGAATAAGAAATTTAATATATAAATAAAATTTTAAAACCAAATTAAAAAGGATCATCTTTAAATAACACATGTATATATAAAAACAATGAAAATTCATTCACTTGATAGTATGTATGTACAGAAAAGAAATAAATTTAATTAATCTTAATCTTATTTTTTAAAATATAAAAGTTAAATTCTCAAATTAACTATAACTAACAACTATAATTCAAATAAATATAAATAAAAAATTTATTTATTATAAATATTTTTAATAATCTGAAATAAAATATAATTATTTTTTTAATTATTAGTTATAAAATTAACTTAATATTTGTTAAGTTTTGATAAATATTTAGACTATTTTTTTTATTTTGTATCCTTTTAACTAAGCACACTTGCCTGGCCACATTGGCTCTTAACATCATGTATTATTACTTTGAATCTTTTCATTTATATAAATGTATAAATCTATTTTGATTTATTAATATTTACATATATCTAAGTAAATGTTCTTGTACCATACATACAATATCTACTATATTATATATAAATATGTAATTTTTGAATATGATAAATGCTTGGTATAATTTTTAAATTTCTAAAATTATTTATCTAATTAATAAAATATCATTAAAAAAAATATTTCTTATTTGTATAAATTAATATATTTAAGTATGTTTGTATTTATGAACTTATTAATTTCTCTCACCAAAAAGAAAAATCACACAAAATAATATCACTTTATTATTATTATTTTTTTTTAACAAAAGCAAAAAATAAATTCTCAATTAAAATAGTTAAATAAAATATATAATAATATTAAAATTTTATAATAATTTTAATAACAAACAATTAGATTTTTAATTAGAAAAATATATAATTATGACAAAAACCATTATCAAATATATGAGGGTCATTCAATAAGTCAAATCTCTTAATTTATTAAATCATCAAAAAAGTAGAATTACTCGCAAACATGTATTTTTGGAGTGTAGTAGTGTTTCCATGTAATGTCGGGATTGCTACAAAAAATCGTTAAACGACCCTTTTAATAGATCACACGATTGTATATTGGTAATTATTCAGGTAAACTCATTTTCGTGGATTTGGATAATACTTTACCAGTGGGTTCCTTTTGCAATTCCAAACAAACTTTTCTTATGAAATTTTTCCCGGCATCTTCTAGTTTTCGAGATAAAAATTATTAAAATATGCATATAAATACATTAATCTTCTATTTAGCTAGCATGTTTTATCCGTTTGGCTACCAGATGGCGCACTAATTTTCTGTTTTTATAAGTTCGGCTTGGATTTATGTGAAAATTAGTGAATCAGTCAATAATTAGTGAATTAGTCAATAAAACATTACTTAATGGCACATTTCGACGTTCATAACTAATCTGTCAAACTTAAAAAATCTTTATTTTAATTATTTATTTATTATTATTTTTTACTGAGAGCAAACACATAATCTATCATAGTGAAATTTTTGCCAAACAAATTTTTTTTAATGGAAAATTGATAACACTGACCCTTATGATATGTTTGTGGTCTCAACTATTTGGCTCAATTTGACCCGATGATCATTCAAAACCATATCATGGATTTTATTAATTATTTAGGGGGAAGTCACTTCCACATAACTTACCGAACAGTGTTCATCATTTTGAATTTACGGTCACATTTAAATTAATAATAAACATCTTCAAACACAATAGTAGATGTGGCATGTATTACATCCAATCTAATCTCTTTCTGTATTAAATCTTTTAGAATTTAGAAGTATTTAATAATTGCCTTCCGTTTCATATTATTTTTTTAAATCAATTTTGAAAATACATCAAGAATATAACTGAAACTCTTTAACAACAAACCTTTTTCGATACTATTAGTCCAGTGATTCTCAACCACTGTGCCGCGGCACCTTAGTGTGCCGCGAGATTAGGAGGTTCTTAAACTTTTTTTTCTAAATTTTTTCAATTTGGTTCTAAAAATACAAAAAGGTAAATCGTTTTTGGGACCACTTTTTTCAATATGGTAAACTTTTACACTTATCCTTTTTTTTGTGTGCCTCCAAATTTTTAAACCGTTAAAAGTGTGCCGCAGTAAAAAAAAGGTTGAGAATAACTGTACTTAATGTCAACTTTCAAATTTTCTAAGAACTTATTGAACGACCCTTGTATCTTTACACTCGTATATAAAAATTATTACTATTTTTTTAATATTAAAGGAAAAAATATAAATAAATAAATAATATATATATATATATATTATTAAAAATTTAAATTAAATTTATTATTAGCAAATTTTTATTTATTTATTTTATACAAATTAGTATTTTATTTTTTTTTATATATTTTAATTTTAATTTTTAACTTAATTAACTTTAACATTTAATTTATGTCAGTTGTGGAGAAGAAATGAAATATACCTATTTTTCAAAAATTTAAATATTAATTTTATTAGTAAAATTAATTATATTGAAAATGTGAACGTTAAATATTATTCTTGTGGGGATGCAGGACTGGGAAGTAAGATGAAAGATTGTTGAGGAGGGCTCTTGGGAGATACGAAATACGAATTTGATATACTAAATTTTAAATATTTTTTTTTTGTTATTTTTTTTAATTATTAAAATGACTAAAGAAGTGTTTTTTTAATTAAAATATATTTATTTTTTTGTTCAAACAAAAAAAAAAAAAAAAAAAATCGAAAAAAGACTGAGATGACTTAACCGAATATTTATTTATTAATTCACATCAGTAACATGAATTCATCAACTTTTCGGAAACCGAAAGTGGTAATTTTATATTCATTGTCGGAAATTTTTCACTTAAAATATAGTAGTAATTAATAATAATAATTGAGAAATTAAACTAAAAATTAAAACCAAGATAATATAATTTACTCATTTTAATTAAAGTTTTAAAAATATTTTTTTTATACTTTATATATATATAATGTTGTTTAAAATCGTCGGGGTCGGTTCTGTGCCTGGCCATTTTTTTTTTTTAATAAATTGGAAGATTTATTTATTTATGTAGGTATTTAAACAATTTTTCAAATTAAATTATTGTTAAACGGGAAATTAATTTTTAATCAATTTTAGTAATTTTTTCTTAAAATGTGTTTATCCTGGAGTTTTTTGAAACACAATTCCTCCTTCTAGGGTACTTTGACTGTAGCATTTAGCTTTGAAGTTTAAGGCTATAAAGAGACGAGTTGTATATATAAATAGTGGGTCTTCAGAATTTGTTTACCATGCCACTAACAAATCTATCATCCAATGGAAAAGTCGAAGAGTTTTATGAAAAGACTGATATTTTTAGTTTCAATAGTTCCCATTAGATAATTTTTTTTATGAAAAAATTGTAATTGTTCTGTTAATATTATTATATATAATACTGAAATTATTATGATACCTATTCAATACATGTAATAGATGAATCTTATTTATATAATAATATTTGATTTTATTTCTAAGTTTGACTTCAAATTTGTGGATTTTTTGTGTCTATTTGTAAATATTATTATTATTATTATTCTCTGAGTGGAAAACATTGAGGGTGAATTTCATTATTATTTTTTCTTATAATTATTATTTATTTATTTTTATTTTTTAACTTTGCACGAATCGTAGTGAAAGTATTTTTTTTTTTAAATTAAATATACTTAATTAAAAATATATATTAATAATTATAGTAGAATTATAATATACATATATGATAAATTCAATTGATGAACTATTTATTTATATATTTTTGTATGTATGTGTGTGTGTTTGTGTGTGAATGGATTAATAGACAGCGCATGTTTATCTTCGAGATGCAATGTCCGTTGAAGAGTTTCTCGCAGCTGCTTGTGGCCGTAAAGGACTTAATCCAATGGAACATTTCGTTCGAGTGAAAAAACGTCGTGATATGGAAGATCATAATTATTTTGTACCACATCGTTCGGATTTAATTGAAACTTATGTAAGTTTAATTTTAAATATGCACATTTCTGAGGTTCTGGGTCTTAATCTGTTATATCTAGAGTCAATTTTGTTTTTTTGGATTGAATGGTTGGTCAATCTCTGATTTACTGCGTTCTGAAGTTCTGTAGAATCCTCGGTACTCGTACTAACATTAATAGACGTCTAGCTCGTACCACAGCTCGAAACCAATTTACTTTCTCAAGCTAAAATTAATTAAATTGCTGATCTTGATTGCAATTAATATTAACAAATTATTTATGGGACCCTGCTAATTATGTACCTACCCCCCCCCCCTTCAACACAGCCTTCAACTTAAAAAATAATATTAAAAATATAGTGATAAAATCTACTCATACCTTATTTTAAATTAAAAGTGTAATTTAGAGAATTTTGTTTTTAGTTACATACACATGAAATGGTGGAAGTTTGTGCCAAAATCTTATATCAAGTAGAATTACAAAGAGCAACCGTTGAACAAATGTGGGGTTTTAGTGTTGAAGCCGAATTAATAGAAAATGCTGATCGTCAAGATGAGTTATGTTGTTATGTCTCCCGTGTAGAAGATAAAAGTGTTGCAATGCAAAATGGTAAACAAATATCATTCCTTTTAATTTTTCTTTTTTTTTTAATTTATTGTAAAATTATTATTGTATAGTATAATAATTTATTGTAAAAAAAAAATTGTTGTCTTTTATTCTGTTTTTGTTTAAGGAATTATTAAAGGTGATGAAATTATGGTGATTAATGGTGCAATTGTTTCTGATTTGGATATGATGTATCTTGAATCTGTCTTACAAGAGGAATTGAGTCTTTGTACAATGATGCGTTCTTCAAGAACGGAGCCACCTGATTTAGCTGGATTAATGCGAGCAACTGATGATATTATTGATTCATTAGTTTGTCCACCTCCACCATCTGATCCACCAATTATTTCAGAAGAGATGATCTCGGGTCTTATTGTGCCTGCTCCTGGTTGGAGTAAGTATTCTGTTTTTCTCTCTCTCTCTTTGTTTCATTTATTAAATATATACTATCTTGAGTACCAGAATTACCTTTCGATAATAAGAAAGTAAAATGTGCCACAAATACTCCTTTCGCATTATATATTTGATAAAGGTCAACCAAAAAATCTTATATTTAGAGATATACCTAATATATTAGGTATATCTCTAAATATTAAAAGTGTTTTTTTTTTTACTTTCAGGTAAAGAATTATATTCACCAGAGACTGAAACATCGCCAGCACCCTCAAGTGAAACTGGTAAAACTTCCTCACGTACCAATTCATTTGAAATTGAAAATCTTCTTAAGGTATGTATTTTAATTAATTTAAATACATAATTTATTTTAATTTTAAGTTCAATATTCTTGGTATGTTTCCAATCCAATGATCCCTGGAACTTAGAAAAACTTAAAAAGCCTGCTGGAAAAATTACAAACCACAATATTCAATTTTTCTACGATCTAAAAGTAAAGTATTATAGATTACTATTATAGCGGGCAAATACTTTTAACAAGTTTAACTTTAAATTAATCTTAACTACTTGTGGAAATGAACATATTTCTCCAACTACCTAGTTTCACCATCTTCTCAAATTCTATCTAATCTATTATTATATTAAAAAATTATAAAACTAAATAAAATTGTCTATTTTTTGATAAATTTAAAAATAGAGGTGATTAAACAAAAAAAATTCTTAATTAATATGCCTTTTATTTTTAATTTGTTGTTGTTTTTTTTTTGTTTATAGACTGCTGAACAGGTAACAGGCTTTTGTCGTTCACCTGTTGAAACACGTAAATCATCACCAACAGGAAGTGTCACAAGTGGCCAATCACAAGCATTATTAACACCAAGTAGACAATTAACAGATGCTGAAAAATTGCGAAAAGTGATTTTAGAATTAGTTGACACAGAGAGAACATATGTGAAACATTTAAATAATTTATTAGAAAATTATTTAGAGCCATTGAAACGGGAAACGTTCCTTTCTAATGCAGAAATTAATGCCCTCTTTGGCAATATTCAAGAAATTGTAGCATTTCAAAGACAATTTCTACAAAATCTTGATGAAGCCCTTGAATTGGAACCAGATTTTCATAAATTGGAATATCCAGCACAATTTAAAGTAAGTTATTATTTTTAAATAATATATATATATAATATATACTTTTGCACTTATTTATTAAAATGATTTTTATATTTTTTTACATTTTAGAATGTACTTTTTTCAATTGGCAGCGCATTCTTATATTATGTAAATCATTTTAAACTTTATAGTTCATTTTGTGCCAGTCATAGTAAAGCACAAAAAGTTTTACATCCAAGTAATTGAATTATTATATAATTATTTATTTATTAAACTCTTGAAATATTAATAATATATGTTATTATATAGATGAAGGTAATCAGGCGCTTCAAGAGTTTCTGGCATCAAGAAACCCTCGGCAACAGCATAGCTCCACTTTAGAATCATATTTAATTAAACCGATTCAGCGAATACTTAAATATCCATTATTACTTCAACAATTGTGTAATTTAACTGATCCTCAATCTGATCAACATCTTCATCTTGTTGGTAAGCATTTATTTATACTATAAATTAATTAAAAAGCTTTAGAATAAATTAATTAATTTAAATGATGTTGGATTTAAAATTAAAATCAAAAATGATATACCTATTTTAATAATTTTGTGAATTACTTGAATTAATATTAATTTTCCATTCAATTAACAAATACGAATAAATTCTCTGAAATTATGAAGTTATGGAAAGCCAAGTTCCTTTAATCCTAATTAAAAAGGAGAAAAGAGCGATAGATTGATTATATATAGTAGTTATTTATATAAATGAAAAATTCGTATTTTTATACTGGACGTTTTGATTATATATATATATATATATATATTTCTTTTCAACTCCGTGGTTCCGGGTTCAAGTCAAATCAAGATTAAGGATAAGAGGATCTGTACTGATCATACAATACATTTTCCTCATTTAGGCTACAACCAGCTTGATAGGCACTGTCCTATCATAGGATGTTCAAAAGCAAGACGTAGATATATATATTTATATATTTAATTTATTATTATTATTTTTCAGAGGCATTAAAAGGAATGGAAAAAGTAGCTGAGCATATCAATGAAATGCAAAGAATTCATGAAGAGTATGGCGCTATTTTTGATCATCTCTTTAGGCAACATCAAAAGTCATGTAAACAGCCAATTGATCTCAGTCCAGGCGATTTACTATATTATGGTGGAGTTGAATGGTTAAATATTTCTGATTTCCTTGGCAAAATTAAAAAAGGTTTAGAATTACATGCCATGTGTTTTGTATTTAAAAGTGCTGTAGTTTTCTTATGCAAAGAAAGACTAAGGCAAAAGAAAAAATTAATGGTAATTTTGATATTTATTTTTATATTTTTATTAATATTATTATTATTATATTAAATTATTATTATTATTTGTTTTAAAAATAGGGAGTTTCATCAAAGGCGAGTTCTAGTGAAGTGGAAATTATTCGTTATCAAGTATTAATTCCAGTGACGGAAGTACAAGTTCGTGCATCTTCAGCAAAAGACATGGATTCTCATTTTCTATGGGAATTAATACATTTACGTAGCCAATTGCAACGACGATCAGAGAAAGTTTATGTGTTGTCTAATAGTACATCAGACTTTAGGAATGCCTTTTTAAAAACAATTCGTCAGATAATTCGCGAATCTGTGCGCAATATGAGTATTCCAGCAACGAAACCAGGAAGTGGTGGTGGCTCAGGTGGAGGTGGTGGTGGATTAGGCCTCTTGACTGCATCAACGTCTGCTGGTGGTCCAAGTGGAATGTCACCATCATCGCCCTCGAGTGGTCATCATGCAAAATCAGTTCATGAACAAGGTTCACAGACACTTAAACAGGTTAAGAAACAATCGAGTGGAAAAACACAGCAATCAGTGCAACGACATTCGGCTGGCACAATTGATTATGATAATCTAGAGAGTGGTGCTGTTAGTGAAGCAGAGGGTTCAGCAAAAATACTTGTAACAACAACAACATCCGGTTTTCGTTCACGAAGTAAAACAGTCAGCGATGCATTAGGTGAGCAACATAATATACCTCATCAAAATAAAAATATAATAAATAAACTTGCTCGTTTTCCAATCAATCATCTATATTAACAGAAGAGATTAAATTATATATATATATATATATATATATATAGAGAGAGAGAGAGAGAGATCATTTATAGAGAAAGGGAAAGAGGGAGTAATAAAAGAAAGTAGAAAAGTGAGAAAATAAAACAAAGTAAAAACAAGAGAAAAATTTAGAATTAATTTAGAATTTTTTTACACTTCTTCATTAGTTATTTTCTCACATTTTTTTATTGATGAATTAGAATTATATTTATATATATACATTTTGCCATATATATATATTTCTAAAAAAACATATATTCCCAATTAAATATATTTTTTCAATAGTAAAAATCGATATTATTTATTTAATTTAGATGTATTGGGATTACAAATTTTTTATTTAAATTTTGATTTATAGATAATTATACCAAGTTATTTAGATGAGGTTTTTTAAGGTTTTAAATTTTATTTTTAACAGTTAACTGAGTTTTTATTAAAATAATGAAAGCCTTACTTTGAATTGGTATTAATAAAAAAAAATTATTTAAGAATATATAAAAAAAATTGATGGGATTCCAAAACGATTTTAGAAACTCCTTTACTGTAAAATGTACAAATGTAAAGAAAAATGAAAATTTTAGTATATTATAATTACAATTTAATAATTATTTTTTGAGAAGAATTTAAATTTAGTTTTTGATCAGATAACAGTTGATATTCTTTGAATTACAAAACTCTTTTCATTAAAATTTTTATTGTGGATTTATAAAAAATATCGATTCGATAGGAATCTATAACAGTAAGGGACATAGATTAGATACAGTGTGTTTAAAAATAAAATTCTTTATTGACCGAAAATTTTATTAGAACATAAAAATTAAAAGTTTTATGCATCTCTGAATATCATGATAAAATCCAAAATTGAAAAATGGCCGTTTTGGAAAAGTTTATTTACAGATTTTAAAGAATCTGGCTCATCTAGTCTAAATATTGTTTCTATGTATATTATTTGGTGTATAGATATAAGCTCGATTAAAAAATGGATATTTTTAAAATATTCATATAGATTTGTTTAAGAAGCCTTAATGTTTTTGATATTTTTAAATATCCAAATAAAAACCATCGAATAAAAATTTACAAAAGCTTAAGGTCCTTATGGTTATAGTACGGAAAAATTAATTCAAAAATTACTAGTAGAGATGAGGGATTAGAGAATTAGGAGGGGTTGGATGATATGTTATTTGAGAAGAAATGAGAAAGTTAAGAGCAAATTCTTTAAAGTTGAGAAACAGTGATAAATAGATTGGAGTTTATTTATGGTCTACATAATTTAGAGTGACGTTTATGGTTATTATGATATAATATACAAAAATATTGTTTGATTTGAAAAAAAAATCAGATAAATTAATCTAATGTCATCAAACTGCTTTCATTTAGCACATATTAAAAAATATTTAAAAAAAATGATTAAATATTCGCAAATGATATAATAATGAAATATATTTTAATTAAAAGAAATAAATATATAGTTATTAATAATATACAATTAAAATCCCAATATATTCGATATTTGAATCATAAAATATTAAACATTTATTGTTTCATATTTCTCCTTAATAGTTAACATTGATATTTGTTTGAAAATATAAAAATATAATAATAGTAAATTTCCACATCTGGCTAATATTAAAGAAAAAGTAAAAACATCTCTATAAATTATTTTATATTTATTATTATTTTTGAATATATTTTAATTCAAATTTTTGCTTAATCTGAGTCAGTCAATAATTCTAGTCTACAAAATAAATGTTTTTTATTTAAAAATATAAATTAATATTTTATCTCTTATAGTCGTCGTTGCCATATAATATGACACTATAGATTGTATACATAACATTAAATAAGTTTGGTCTATATTACATTATTTACAAAATCACACTTAAAAACTACATAAAATACTCACAAGTTTTTTTATTATTTTTATTTATTATTATTTATTTATTTATGATATTTTTATATTTATATATTCATCATTTATAAATAAAAGTTTATTTTTTTGTTTTGATTTATTTATATTTTTATTTACCATTTTTATTCCTTTGATTTTCCTTTTATTTTTTTGATTTCTTTTAAACCTTTAATAGAATAATTTTTTTAAATAATGAAGACAAATATTGGGTGGAATTTGTTCAAAAGGTAATTAGGGAAGGAGAGGGGTAATAATTATCAAATTAGTATCTAACAAAAATAAATATTAAAGAAAAGATAATATAAAAAATCAGATTTATTTATTTTTTCGTTTAAATATATTTTTTTTTTACTTTATTCAAAAAACGAATTAAGTTATTAAATATTTTCATTTAAGGGGGAGAGAGTATAAGTTTTAGGCAGAATATAATGACTATCATCCTAATGTAAATTCTATTATATTCATATCTTCATAATTGGTGATCTGGTATGATCAAATTCCTTATAACATAAGATTATCGTTGCCCCTTTACAACCACCTTGTGGGAAGCGATAACATTGCCATTCCATAGTGATTTCCATAATTACTCTGATCATTAGCTTTAATATTTATTTTAGATTTTTGTAGGGGGCCAATTTACAGTGTGTTTTCATTAAATAAAAACTTCATTCTATTATTTTTATATGATTAATTAAAATTAATTCATATTTATATTTATAAATATTTTATATTAATCATTTGGATTTTTATTATGTTATAGAAATGTTTCAATTAAAATTTAATAATCGAAAATGCTATACTTTAAAGATTAGATCTTGAAATAATTACATATTACTTTATATATTATGATATTATTTTTTTAGATATTAAATTAAGTATAATTTATATAAATTTTTGTTAATTTTGAAAATAGCGAAATGCTTTATTTATTTATTTTAACAATATACACTTAACCGTGTTATATTTTTTTATAAGAAAATTTTAATTTTATTGTTATTGTTGTTGTTGTTGGATGGGCAGAAGTAAGTGAGAAAGTGAGACACGATTGTGATCCTGGGACTAAAAGTGAAGGTGAAGAAGATTCACAGGCTGCAAGTATTGCAAGCACTGCCAAAGGGAAATCTTCTCTCGGTAAATAATTTTTAATAAGAATTGGGCTATAATCTTGATTTACCGTAACCTACCAATAGAATTTTAGGGCCACAACCATTTTGTAATCTGCAGTTAGACACTCCTAGGTGGCCCTAGAATCGGGTTTGTAGGTCGCGGAAAATCAAAAGTGGTCTCAAAAATCGTAGCTCTTGTTTTAGAGGTTAAGTATTCACAAATCACGTGATTAATTCATTGCTTTAGGATATGTTTGATATTTTTGTATTTTGATTCATTTATAAAAATGAATTTTTAATTAAATATAGAGCTTTTTTGATATTTTAACAATATTTATTTTTAATTTAAGTATAATTTTTTTTAAAAGGCCGTTCATGTCATTCGTTGGGCCGTACACCGAACCATTTAACATTAAGTACAACATCAACACTATCAGCGGGTTCAACAGGTAGCCAAGCGAGACTTATACAATCTTCACAACAACCAGAGAATTATCAACCAACGATGGTCAAAGATCTCGGTAAGTATATCTTATTCTACTTAAATTTTAGAATCATACATAAAAAGAGGTAAAGTATTGAGTTGGGAGAGGGCTATTTATTTATTTTTTTCAAAGAATTTTAAAACATTATAGAATTGATCGGGTTTCATTATTCGTTACTAAATTATTTTTATTATAAAGAACTATATTATATTGATCTAAATAAATAAGTTTTTTAAGTCATTCAAAAAATAAATAAATAAATAATATAATAAAAAAAATGTAATCTCTCTAAATTGGCCGAATTCGGAATATCCATAATATTAACAAATATAATCTTAACCAATCAAGATATACTTTATTAACTATTTAATTCAATAAAAGTAATTTTTTAAATATTTCTCGATAATTTCCATACTTATACTTTATAATTTATCTTCAACACAATTAAATCTGATTCCTCTAATTATTTGTATTATTAAACTAAAAAGAATAAATATAATAAATGATTTTTTTCCAATTATTATTTTTTTTTATTTGTGTGTATCTAATTAGGATCACCAGTGTGGAAGCCCCGTGACCCACCATCAGAGGCAAATACATTACCAAGAAAAGGAAAATCGTCAACGTCATCAGTTAGTGGTGGTGGTTCAGGTGGAAGTGGTTCAGGTGGTCAAGAACGGTGTCTAGTCTACGAATATCCAACGGTGCCACGTCGTTCCGACCCACACATTTTATCATCGACTACGAATGCGCAAACTCAATAATAAAATAAAATAAAAAAATAAATGAATATAAAAATAAATAAAATAATAAAGGAAAAACAATCCCATTCGAATTGAAGAATTTTCTAAAAATTCTTCAAATATTTATTATAATATATTAAATAGATTATAAATAAATAAATAAATATATATATATATATATATATAAAGCTTAAAGCTCATTTGGGAAACATATATATATGTATATATATATATATATATATTTTCTTTTTAAATTTATCAATACATGTATACGTTCATGTTATAGATTGATTTAAAAAATAAATAAATAAATATATATATATATATATATATATATAAATATATATACAAAAATATATAAATATATATATACATAAGAGAGGGAGAGAGAATACGTATTAAATAAAGCGCGGTTGTTGGTTACTACCTATATATATATATATAAATATGTATATATATATATATATATGTATGTATATAATTTAAAATAAAATTGTTTTTTTTTAATTTTATTGTTAATAATACATCGAGAAAATATATATATTAAAAACATTTTGAATGATGATGAAGAGGCTCAATTATATTATTATAAATTTTATTATTATTATTATTATATATAAAAAGAATAATATTATATACTATAGAGGTACGTATAAATAATTATTTTAAATTTTAAATATTAAAGTAACTTTTAAAATTTTTAATTATTTTAGTGAATGAAAGTGCACTAAATGGTAGTGGGACAAGTAGAGGTTAAGGGGGGATTCCCCCAAAAGGAAAACAATTATTATTAAATGAAAACGATATATCATAACGGTTAAGAGATTAATTTATTTAATTTATTTAATTATTTAATGTTTAATTTATTGAATTCTATAATATATTCAATTATAAATTAATATAATTTTAATATGTTTATATTTCATCATAATAGTTTATTTTATTCTATTTAAATCCATACTATATTATTTTTAGGATAATGGATAGGGGAGATCTGGGGTAAAAAATATATTTTTTTTTGAATATTATAATAGTTAACTTTTATTATATAATATTTTTAACAGAATTATATGAATATTGTTTTCTATTAATAATATTCTCTGGGCACATTGTTAAACATTTCCTATTTATAATTTAAAAAATCTATTCTCTTTTGTCTTAATCATTTATAATATTATAATTAATGGTTAAAGTTATAAGAAAGAGAGTAAGAGAGATAACAATATTAAATAGTTTTTATTATTATAGAGTAGAGTATCCCTCTCTCCAATATTTCTAAAAAAACTCTATCCTATATTTTATGCGTTATTATAATATTAAATAATAATAATAATAATAATAAATATAATAATTATAATAATATTTCTTTATAATGTTAAAAATCTTTTAGGTGGTTGAGGGATGTGTGTGTGTGTGTCATAATGAGGGATGTCTGATGTGGCAAGGTCCATAATTAGGGACCATAACACATTTTGAATGATAGAAAAATGAGTTTGTGATGGCGCAAATAAAAAACAACAAATAAGATTGGGCCTAAATAAAAACAAATAAAAAACAAAAAAAAAAAAATTTAAAAAAAAACAAAAAAATAAAAAACAAAATAAATCGTCAAATCATTTAATCTTTCAATTTAAATCGTAAGCGATAAAATAATTTATTCTAGGTTATTGTAATATAAATCTACGAAGAAAAAATATTTAAAAAAATCCTAAAAAAAAAGAAAATTTAAAACAAAAAATATAAAATTAGTCTTTTCATAGAATTTTATGGCAATCCAAAGAAGAAAAAAAATCTTATAGATATGTATTATAACAAATAATTATATACAAAATAAATATATATATACCTGTATATATATATATATATATATATATATATATCTATATATATATATATAGAAAATATATAAATTAAAAAAATATATATATATATATTTATATATAATATCATATATACTATATATACATAGTATATACTATATATAATATATATATATATATATATATATATATATTTATTTTTTTTTATCTTATTTCACAATTCTATAAGAAGAATTATATAATATATAATTTTTCTTTTATTAGGAAGGGTTAGATGATAATAGAAGAAGATGATGATAAAGAAGAAAAATAATATATATATATATATATTAAAAATATAAATAAACAACATATTTTTTAATTTTTCGAATCCAAAAGAGACAGAAAGAGAGAAACCAGCCTTCTTTGCCTTGGAATGAAAGTGGAATATCTTTTGCGAGGTACTTTTGGACTTAATTCATTACTATTATAATTTGGCAAAAACATCTATGACGATATATATTCACTCTCAGAGTGTTTTTTTTTCTTTATATAAAATAACTATTACATTATTATATAATATGACAAATAATTATTAAATAAATAAATAATAAATCTGAGCAATGTGTACACAAAACCTAACTTAACTATTACTTATTGTGCTGTAATAAAACAAATTAAATAAATAAAATTCAAACAACAACCTATAATTAAATATTTATTATAATATTTACTATATACACCAATCTTTATAATTTTTATTTTTTTAATTTGATTTTTATTTGGAATTTTAAAATAGATTATATATAAAATAATAATAATATAATATATCACATTGCACTATTTTCCTTTCACTCATCTTACATTCCAACCCCCTAAAACTCCAACTCTCTTGACCTAAATTATCCCTCCCTTATTGATTTAAAAACTAAACTTTTAATTTATTCTCATTATTATATTATAATGTAACTTTCATAGTATTTAATGGGATGTTCTTGGCTTAAACGGACGATTTGAAAAATTTTAATTATTTGTTCATATTTTCATTAAATATGTAAAACTAAAATAAATAAATAATTAAATATATAATAAAAATAATTCAGAATTAAACACTCTGAGTAATTGCATTTTAATTTCATATATTTCATCAAATTCACAATAAATTTAAAAATAGATTAAATAACATTTTCAATAATTTTCATTTTCATTTTTTTACAATTACTTATAAAGTTTATTAGAGTATATTTTCTTCAGAAAATTGAAAACAGATTTTAATAAAAAAAACTGATAAATTATTTCATAATAATGTCAATAAATTAAAGAATTCAAAATTATTATTCTTCAAATCCGATTATGTCTTGGTAGAACATTTCTCTTCCCATATATGTATATTTATATACATCATATTTAAAGAGAGTAATTCAAAAAACTAAAAACTATAGGTTTGTTACGCTTATGAGAGGTATTATTAATATATTTTATTTTAATATATAAAAAATATATATATTATAGGGAATATAACTTTTAAAATGCAAAGTATTTTATTAGTCATATAACATTAACAAATATAATAATAAATCATACAAAACACATCTTTATGATTAAGGCAATAGAAATTACCTAAATACTATTTATTTATATTAACATTTATTTATTTTCTTACTCTTTCGTTGTAACTTTATAAATAAAAAATATTTTTGCAATAATTGTTTATGAAAGAATTAATTAAAAAATAAAAATATAAAATTTAAATATTTACAAATTTAATGAAATAAATTTTGATGATAAATAAATAAATAAATATATTTATATATATATATGAATGTATGCATTTATGAATGTTTGAATGAATTATTAGTACCTGATTTCTATTATATATCCAATAGGAATGAATTCCTCTCCTAAACATTTATTCATAAAAATGTGTGTGTATCTTAATTAAAAAAACACCCTCTAGATAATATATATTGTCTATCTATCTATCTATCTATACTCATTCAACATTTGTCATCTATTTTTGAATTATAATCAAAAATTTTCAGATTAGACAAAATGTTGATTTGAATTTGCCATTTTCTTTCATGTAAGATCAACTTCAAGTCAAGTGCCTCGCAAATTGATGGAATGCATTGAAAAATTATTATTCAATATTTTTTAATTACCAAAAAATAAAAAAAAATAAATATATATATTCTAATTAGAATATGTTTTAAGATGGTCGAGGAGGCGAGGGGATTAGAAGTGATAGAGTGAGAGATTTTTAATGAACGAAATTTTATTGAAATCACTTATTTCCTACTCCCCTCCCACTCTTCTCTCTTGAATTGTTATATTATTTAATAAATTTCTTAAATTTTAAAACAAAATGAATGGATGAAATTTGGAATGAATGAAATATCTCCGGTTGAACTTCAAAAAAATACGTAAAAATGAAAAAAAAAAAATTATTAAATAGAATTTACCAAAAAATTTCCCCCAAATTATGAAAATGGATATATATAATGCCAAAAATTTTAGAAATTGTGATAAAAAAAATTATAAATTAATAATATAATGAAACAAAAAGAAAAAGCAACTAATGAAAGTAATTAATTAAATAACAACAAATAACTGGGTTTGAAAAGAAACTAACAAATTCCTATAAATACACATTTAAAGAATAATATAAATTATATTAATAATAATAATATTCAAATAATATAAAGGAAAATATAATCCGAAAAATTACCCTCCCTAAAAATAATATATGCTCCAACTACCCCATCCACACTTTATTCATCAAAGCAAGCAAATTTAAATGCGATTGAAAGTGAAATTTGTTATTATTATTATTATTATTATTATTATTTTATTTAAAAACAATTGAACCGGCAGTACAATCAACAACAACAACAACAACAATAACAACAAGAACATTAATAATTGTTTTAAGAATATATTATCTATATCAGACTTGAACAATTAAATAAATGAATAAAGAGTATTATACATATATATATATATATACCTATGGATGATATGACAAGCTAGTTAGAATAATGAAAATAAAATTTATTTAAATTAAAATTTTATTATTATTTTTAACTCTTAATTGTAAGTTAAAAAATAATAATATTTATAACTTTTCATTCATTTTTAATAAGTATTATTAATTGTATATTAATTACTCACAAAAAAATAAGAGTAATGTTTTGTGGTATAATTTTAAATAAACAAAAAAATATATAAGAAAATCAATTTATTTATATACAAATTAATTTATGTATAAATCAGATGTGGACCAGTATCATTTTTGTTTAAATAATCAAAATTTTATATGAAACAATACCTTAAGATTTTAGATATTATTTGCCAACCAGACTTTTTTTACTAATTAATAACACCCCACCCCCTAAATCTTTAATTCAACTCTAACTGAAACTAATGACATGGAGTATAACATCAAGAAGAGAATCACTCTTTATTACATATTTATTATATAAATTTATTTATTTATTCTCTTACCATCTCATGGTATGTTCCGATGAGTTGCTCGAATAATTCACTAAACTATATATTCAAATTATTATGTCTTGTCATGATTTAGGAAAGATAAATGATAGAGATTGATAGGAAATAGTTACATTCATTATTTGAATAGCAAAGTAGAAAGCTATCATTCTACAACATCCTAAAATCAGTAACGGATGTATTTTTATATAAAACAATATGATACTAATCTTTGAAGATAATTGAAGTCATTGAGATGACTTAAGATTTGAAGTATTAGTTTTTTGTACTTTATTTTATGAAATTAATTATGATATGATTTTTCAAATTTGTAAAAGTGTGATAAATACTCAAACAACTGAAAAACGAATATATTATTATTGTTTTAAAATATTATTCATGTTTTATTTAAAATTAAGTCAAAGATCTTTTTATCTTCAATAATAGAAACATACAAATAATATAATAAACTGTTGTTTGATGCTATTGCCCAATAACTTTATTATAATACAATATAATTCTTATTATTATAATATATTACTATTTATATATATATATATATACAAACATGCTCAAGTAAACAACAGATGTACATTTTTTTGAAAAATAATAAATATAAATAAAAATTTAATCATAATAAGTATAAATTAATTTACTTTAAATGTGATTGTAGTGTACAATGATTATAAATTATAAATAAATTTCACTTATTCTCGCATGTTTCTTCTTGCTTGCTACAATGACATTACCAGGGTAATTTGGAGGAATTCTAGCTCAATTGTCAAAGACAAACCCCCTTTGTAGTAATTTAAGAATAAATATCTATAAAAGTATTACTCATTAATTCATGACATATATATATATACACTTATATTATTAGTTTTATTCATAATATTTATTATTATTTCTCATTGATCATTTTTGTAAATATTTACTCACACAAATAAATTATACAGTATATAATATATTAATTTCTATATATCTACCTATCTATATATAGATAGGTAGATATATAATCTGATAATGATAATGGTGATATTTATATTTGAAGGAGGCAATGGTGGGACAATTATATTCTTGTTGTTGTTGTTGATGTTGTTGTCATTGTCAAAATGAGGATCACACCAAATATATAATATAAATGTTATATACAGTTTGTCACAACATTCAATGGTAAATAGTGAAAATGGTGATTGAATATAAATGTATGACTATCCAGAATATATATATAATAAAAGTTAGATAGCTTTCGGGTTATAGAATTTAAAAAAAAAATCGTATATTTGTAATGGTTGATATGATGTTAACTATAAATTCTGCAGTTTTTTTTTATTCCGATTATTATTATATAATACTTACTATTTTTTCTATTAATCAAAATATAATATATATCAAATTCTATTTACAAAAAAAAAACATTTAAATTTAAATTCATTTAATGGATTATAGAGAAAATATTTTTATCATGATTCAATAAACCATTTTACAATGCAAGACATTGATGGGTGGGGAATATCAAAAATTTGTATTTTAAAGTATTAAAATTGGTGAAAAGAAATCTTTAAAATATACTCAGATTTATATTCCTGGTATTTCAACTCTAGACTTTATATAATATCCAAAATTTTCTAAATGTTGATTATAAAACCTCTATAATAAATATCTATTAATAATTTAATAAAAAAATTTTATAATCAATTTTTTAGGGTAATAAAATAATAGATAAATGAAAAGTCAATAATATTTAACTAATCATTTTAGTCTCATTTTAATTTTTTATTTTATTGGAATAAATATAAAGTATGTTCACTTATTATTAAATAATATTAAAAATAAATTCAAATTGGTTCTCATCCCAATATTCGATTAAAATTATAGCGAACAAACAAAAATAAGAGAATTTTAAAATGTTTTATATAATTATAAAAAACATAGACACTTAATAGTTTAAACAAAAATGATACTATCTCAAAAAGTACTTCATAAATTGACCCATTTACTGGAAATTTTAAAATGTATTTCTATTCTTACAATAGAATTTAAGATCAAAAAACCCTTTTATAAAATTCATTCTGAATAGCAAGTTTTTCCTTAATAGAATTTCGATATTTTCTTCCATATTTTACTCTAGTACAGTGGTTCTTAAACTGTGGTCCGCGGACCCCTGGGGGTCCGCGAAGCCTTTACTGGGGGTCCGCGGTCCTCGGAAAAAAATCATCGTAAAAATATATACATATATAAATATTTAAAGTTCATTGTTTAACTATATCCTCCTAGAGAATTACGGCTATAATTTAATACTATTAATAATACTATTTTATTTTATTAAATTGATAATTATGTCAATTAATTTTTTGTGAATAAATAAACATATATAAAAAACTATATATAAAATTTGAATTTTCATCCATTCATTCATTTAAAATCATTTTTCGATTGTTCCTTTAAAATAACCCCTCTTAGGGGCTCGGAAGGGGAGGCATATAAGGGAATTTTCTTTCACTTTGTTATTGGGGAAAACCAGGGGAGGGGACAGTCTTACCCGGAAAAACCCAAATTGTCAGCGTCCACTCTGGGGTTTTAAACAGTTTTAAAGCAAATGTTAATTATAAGTTCATTTCTCAACGAGTTGTATCTTTAAATTATTTTTATTAATGTTAATTATAAGTTCATTTCTCAACGAGTTGTATCTTTAAATTATTTTTATTAATTTAATTAATTATAATTAAATTATAGCTAATAATAGTTTATTATAGCTAATAATTTTTTTTAATTTTTAGTGTAATTTGCATGATCATTATTTTATAAAAACACTAAACACATTTTGCAATTTCCCAGAAAGGCTGTTTTTGAGAGTAAGTATAAGTTAGTTTTATGAATAAAAAATATTTATTTTAATAATATTTTAGAATCAAATTACGAAATTAATAATATTTTAGAATCAAATTACGAAATTAATAATATTTTAGAATCAAATTACGAAATATATTTATTATATAAATTAATATTCATTTAAAATGATATTAAATCATTTATTTAAAATTATTTAAAACATTTATTAAAATGATTTAAAACATTCATTTAAAATGATATTAAAACATTCATTTAAAATCATATTAAAACATAGCTAGTAAATAATAATTCGTTATATTTATATTATATTTATATTATATTTATATTATTGTAGTTCAATGTTAATAAATTACTCCATAAAATGGATCGTTGGCTACAAACTGGTTCAACACAGAAACGGAAAGAATCAGATGATGAGGCATCAACAGCAAACTCTACCAAGAAACGCAAAACTAGAAAATATTCGGATGATTATTTATCATTTGGATTTACTTATATTTGCAACAATGATGTGGAAAGACCAGTCTGCGTTCTATGTCAGGAAAGTTTATCCAATGAAAGTATGAAACCTGCTAATCTCAGACGTCATTTACAAACAAAGCACAGCGAGCATGTTAGTAAGTCTATCGAATTTTTTAAAATGAAAAAAGAAGAACTTAATTCAAGTCAGAAATTGATGGTAAAGACGGGATCTGGTGGTATGAGTAAGAAAGCAGTAATGGCATCATATGAAGTAGCTCTACTTATTGCTAAAGCAGGAAAGCCGCATAATATAGCAGAGCAATTAATTCTTCCTGCTACAAAAGTAATTACAAATATAATGTTAGGAACTAAAGCAGCAAACGATATAAATTTGATTTCATTATCAAATGATACGGTTAAGAATAGGATTGAAGACATGTCATGTAATATAAAAGAAGAATTAATATCGAGAGTGCGCAAAAGTCACTATTACTCATTACAATTGGATGAAAGTACTGATGTCACTAATAATGCCAATTTGTTAGCTTTCATTAGATATGAGTTTGAAAATCAAATACAAGAAGATGTATTGTTTTGTGATTCACTACCTTCACGAACGACAGCTAATGACATATTTAACAGTTTGAATAATTTTATAACCGAAAATGAAATAGAGTGGCCAAAATGTGTTGGAATTTGCACTGATGGTGCTCGTGCAATGTCAGGTACAAGAACTGGATTGATTGCTCTTATTAAAAATGTTGCGCCTCAGGTTGTTTGGAATCATTGCTGCATTCACAGAGAATCATTAGCAGCCAAAAATATGTCACCAGATTTGAAAAGAACATTAGACGAAGTAGTTAAAATTGTCAATTTCATTAAGGCTCGTCCACTTAATTCCAGAGTTTTTAAAATTTTGTGTGAGGAAATGGGTAGTCAACATACACATTTATTATTACATACAGATGTACGTTGGTTGTCCCGCGGGAAAGTACTCATTCGCCTTTTTGAGCTTCGAGATGAAATACGATTGTTTTTAATAGATGCGCATTTTGAACTGACCGAATGTTTCAATGATTTTATCTGGTTAGCTAAGGTGGCTTACTTGACTGATATTTTTACAAAATTGAACGAACTTAATTTGAGCCTGCAAGGTACTGTTGTAAATATATTTAAAGTTGAAGATAAAATAGAAGCAATGATTAAAAAAATCGACTTGTGGTCGAAACGCATCCAGAACGGTGTATATGAGTCTTTTCCAACTCTCAATGATTTCATAGAAAGCTCCAGTGAAAAATTGCTTAATCAAACGCGTCAATTATTTGTTGAACATTTAATTACTTTGAAAAGCAACTTCAGGAAGTATTTTTCTACTCCTGATCCTTGCAATAACTGGATCAGAGATCCATTTAATATGGAAATTACAAATGCTAAACATTTATCTGCACCTGAACAAGATATTCTCGTGGAATTATCATGTGATACAACTTATAAACTAAAATTTAACAAAACTGAATTGAGCAACTTTTGGTTACTTCTCAGGTCAGATTATCCTGCGCTTGCAAATAAAGCACTTCAACACTTGATTCCATTCTGCACAACATATTTATGCGAACAAGCTTTTTCGGTACTATTTTATATTAAGTCTAAATATAGAAACAAATTAAATGTAGAGCCGGATCTTAGATTAAAAGTTTCCAATATTAAGCCAGATATTGAGATTCTTGTTTCAAGAAAACAACTGCATACATCTCATTAAATATGTAAGTTATATTTAATGAGATAGATGCAGTTATTTTTTAAAATATTTCTTATTTAATATTTTCTGAAAAAAATTATAAAATATTTATATGAATTTAATGTAAGTACCCATTATAATTTGTGAGATTTGTTGCTATGACAATGTTTGTATTTTCTTTCTTCAATATTATAATTTCTAATAAAATGTGTTCTACAATATGCAAAAAAATCGTTATTCACCAATCACTGTTAGAAATATTCATCATATATCCTTGTCCTTATGAGATCGTAAGCCAGAAATTAATTAATAAAATGACGAAAAGTACCTAAAGTTGTGATGGGGGTCCGTCAAAAAAAATTTTTTCAAGTGGGGGTCCGTGGAGTACATAAGTTTAAGAACCTATGCTCTAGTAAATTATATAATTTTGAAATGACATTAAATGAAGAGTTAATGAAATTATATAACAAAAAACTGAATAAAAACAATTGAAAATTTATTTAATTTTTTTTTATATTCTGGACAATCATATATGATGGTTTATCACTTTTTATCATTGATTTTTGAGAAACTCTGTATATATATATACAATATATGCATAACAAATATGAGTGTGTTTATATGTATATAAATTAAAAAATAAATAAATAAAACCTATATAGTATAGTTAAAAAATAATGAAATAGAAAACAAAATTATTATTATATACAATTTTAGTAAATATTATTTAGTGAGTCATATCATAGAAAAATGTATTTATCAAACATCATGACAAATATATTTATAATTTTGATTTTTTTTATTCAATTAATAACAATAATTATATAATTTATTAATATATATATACCCATGTAAATTATAACTGTATGTATTATTTTAATTATGTTGAGATGATTTATACAGTATTTTAGTTTCTATTCATTTATTATTTATATTTTTGTTTATATAATTTTCAATAAATCATTTAAAAAAAGTAATAATAATAATGGGAATGGTCCAATTCGGTGCCGAGACAGTTGGATCTAGACTTTAATTTTCTTGAATTTTTTTTTTATGTTTGGAAGACTTTTTTGAACGTTAAATAAGAATAATAAAAATAAAAATAAATAAAAAAAAAATAATTTAAACATTTAATTTTGAAAATGGTTCTTAACTGACTTGATACCGAAAAAGACCGCCTTAAAACATTTAAAACCCCAATCAATATAATTTATATATATATTTATATATATATATATATTAATATAATTTATTTAACTATAATTTTGAAAAACAATTTATAAAGAATATTGCCTAATTATTTATGTTCATTTAAATTTTTTTTAAATGATTATAAATATTTTTTTAATTTAACAAATTTAATAAATTTTTGATATATCTATGAATTTTCAAGACTAAAAATGATTAAAAATCTATTAAAACGGCGTTTCTCAATCTTTAGGTCCGGTTTCAATCATAATCATATCCCTAGGACAGAGGTCGGAAACCTTTTGAGACGAAAGAGCCAAAAGTTACAATTTACAAAATTTCCGTTTTTAACGAGCCACTTTTTGTTTCAATTTTATAGTATTTGAATAGGATTTGGGTAGATGGTATAAATTTCATTTGATTACAAATAACTAAATTAATTGTTCTCATTGAGTGTTGTTATTATGTCTGCAGTATTTGTTTTTTTGCAATATAATATTTTGAGTTTTGAAAATAAAATAATATAATTATTAATATTTACGCATGGAACTAGAGTCACATCATACTATAAAAAGAGACCCATGCGGCTCGCGAGCCGCAGGTTGCAGGCCACTGCCCTAAAGGGGAAGCACAGGTTGAGAATCGCTGTAATAAGAGATCTGATCGTGCACTATATATTATCCGGAAATGATGATATATTAATTCCAATGAAATAAATTCACTTGAATTTGATAATGAATAATAATAATAAATTAAAGTATTCCGAATATGGATTCTAAAAAAAAGAGGCGACATATTTTAAGGGAAAAAATGAATTTATCTGTCATTAGATTTGCATGAGAACTCACATCAAAGTGGCTCTCATATATTTAGATCCTATTTAAAATATCATATGAAAAAATAATATACTCTCTCTTTGGTAAGTTATTAAAAATAGAAACGATTCTCATTTGGAGATTATTCAACAAAGAATCAATAATACAAGTGCCAGAAGAATGTCTAAATATTTCAAAAAATTGAAAAACATTCTCTTTTGAAGAAAATCATATGAAAATATTATTAGGTAAAAGTTATAAAAATTTCAAGTCCATCAATAGGTCTTGATTTAATTTTTTTTTTCTATAAGCAAATTAGATTTATACGGAAAAGAATATTTATTTGTTTAATATAATATTTTTTTCAATAAATAATACTTTATATAAAAAAAAAACTTTTTTAAAAAACCACGTTTTTAACGCACTAAAAAGAAGAAAATAATTTTTCTGAAACCCCATAGGTACTGACATTACAAACAAGAGATATGATTTGAAGAAAATTTTCTATAACGTAAAACGTGGGGCGCAACTATGGCTAAAATATTCTGTATCGTATAAAAATTTATAAATAAATGTTATTAGGTACAAATTAATAGGATAAATGAATTCATATTTTAATTAGCTTCAAAAAGTAAAGCTTATAACTTATCGAAATTTTTAAAAGAGGTAAATTTAATTTATGAAAAGATTACCTTTAGATTACTAATAATATTCACTTTTAAAAAATTCTGATAAAAAATGACATCCTAACAATATTCTGGTAAATAATATAAGAAATTTAACTTGAAGAAATCTAAAACTAAATTTTGCTACTGCAAAACTTCTAGCAAATATTTAATATTTATGTTAATAAAATTTCTAAAGTGTAAATTGAAGATGTTTATTTAATATTAAGGAATTAATTTTCCAAAAAAAATTTACATTAATAAAAGTATTCTGTTGGATTACTAATAATATTCCCTTTTACAAAAAGTCTGGTAAAAAATATAAAACTTAAAATATAAATCCATGGATATTGAAATAAATTAATCAAAGAAATTATATTGCATTTAAAAAATTTATTATTATTTGCGCCCCACGTTTTACGTTATAGAAAATTTTCTTCAAATCATATCTCTTGTTTGTAATGTCAGTACCTATGGGGTTTCAGAAAAATTATTTTCTTCTTTTTAGTGCGTTAAAAACGTGGTTTTTTAAAAAAGTTTTTTTTTTATATAAAGTATTATTTTCTACTTTTTAGTCTTCATATATTGCAATCGATTTCACTTGACCTATACTACTTTTAAGTTTTTTGATTGACTTTAATAGTCATGAAATACTATTATCCTGAAAGTAATAAATTTAAATTGAATTATAAAGAGAAATTTTTAAATTTGTCATATTTTAATTCTTTATTGCCTAAAACTCATCATAAATTTAAATTTTGTTTTCTAAATTACAGTACAAAACATTAATATACCTTCTTTCAAATTTATTTACATTTTAAATATTATACATATTATATTATTCTTTTAACGGGTTTTTAACGGTTTTTTTCAAATTTAAATATTTACACTTTTTGTTTTGATTTTCCCATACAAAATTATATTCATTAATTATGCTCTAATTAAACACTTGCAAGCTACGAATTATTATTGTATTATTGTATTGTCATCCAGAATACATTACTCTGAAAAGTTTCAGAGCGATTGGATGACTGGAAGTGGTCGAAATTTCGATTGCAAGATTTGACCCGAACAGATAAATAAACAAACAAACAAACAAGAAAGCAAGCTAAGAAAAACGTGGTAAAATACACTCAGTTAGCAAGAGTGCTAATGATGACTTGGTGAGATGCAGAGAGCAAATGATAGCTGAAAGAAATTGAGGGTGGCGTTTAAGTCGAAAAAAGGTGTGTCGAAACAGGCAACCAATCAGAAGACCCGTTAAGTAAAAATAAGAAGAGGGGAGTTTGAACCTTTTTTCTACCTCCCTATTATATTTTTTCAATATTTTGATTTTATTAATTTTTTATCTCTCTTTGTAAAGACGAAATTATAACTTTAAAATGATTTTAAATGTAATCAATCAAAAGTCAGAAATTATAATTTAAAAAAATCAAAATTCTTCATAAAAAAAAATGGCTTTTTATTTTTTCTAATACATTTACCGTGTATATAATATATAGAGATTCTTTATTTCATTAGATTGAATATTATTTATTAGTAATTCATTTAATAAATATCTAATCGTTATTTGAAATTTATTTAATTATTATTTTAGAATTTATGATGCTTAATCCAAATTTAATTCGCAGCATGGAACATACGATCAGGACTGTCATTTAGTTGGAGGGGAGCGACCTGAACATTTTTTCAAACTTCTTATTTAAACGGATTTTAATATTTTGATTATTATTATTAATTAATGTATTATATTTGCATCCCGTCTCGTTTTTGTATTAGATATTGTATCAATATTTTTTATATTTAAAATATTTAAAATTTTTTAATTAATTTCGAAAGAAAATTAAAAATATATTTATACAATTTTTGCTAGTATAATAAAATAAGATCTAATGAAATATATTTATTTTTATCGTCAATTCACAATGTGTCATTTATTATATTATTAATTTGTGAAATGATTACAAATTTTATGTAAAATCCATTCTCTATTCGTTTAGATCAAAAATAATATATTTAATATTTAATATATTGAATATATTTAATACATACTAGAATCAACTCTTGAATATTTTTTTAAACAAGCGGACTATGGACATCTGTATTATTTATTTTTAATGTTTTGACAAAGTCCCTTTTGTTGTTTTCTTCTTTTGTATTATGTATTGAGAAAGGTAAGTTTTGGAAAGGGCCTTTTGTTGTATTATTATTGTTTCTCCTTTTTAAGTTAACAAAATACAAATATTCATTAATTATGCTCTAATTAAACACTTGCAAGCTACGAATGTGTTATTTTATTGTATTGTCATCCAGAATACATAACTCTGAAAAGTTTCAGAGCGATTGGATGACTGGAAGTGGTCGAAATTTCGATTGCAAGATTTGACGCGAACAGATAAACAAGAAAGCAAGCTAAGAAAAACGTGGTAAAATAAGTATTTATTAAATTTGATTCATTCATCAATTTTCATATATAAATTTCTTAATATATATTATTAGTTTATTTAGATGTGTTTAAAATTTCTTTCATTTAAGATATACCGGCAAATCTATCTTTAGATCCTCTAATATCGAGGAAATTAGAGAAAAATGATTAAAATTAAAATAATTATATACAAGTTGTCAATGAATTCCCTAATAAAGAATTTCATTTTTTAAAAAATAATGATAATTTTTTAAGGGATAAATTCACTTTTGCCTATGTATTTAAATTAAATAAATTTATAAGAGAATAACTGTTGTTATATTATTATATTACCATAATCTCTTTCTTTTCAATTAAAAAATATAACAAAACTTTGTTAGTTCAGGAGAATAATATAAGTTATTTTTATTTAATTTTAGAGAAATAAAATATTAGAATAAGTAAACATTCGAATGAAATAGCATTAATAAAAATTAATTAGTAAGAAAATTTTAAAATAAAAAAAAATAAAGGCTTGCTTCTAATCTTTTAATTAGGTGACAAAAATCAAATACTGGATTTATTTACCCTACTCAGGCTAATTGTTTTATATTAAATCTCTCATAACCTTTTCTTGTGAGATGGTTTTGTTTGGATGATGAAGATTTACAATAATAATAATAAATTAAAAAAAAACGCCTATCAAGTAGGTTATATCAATTAGGTGTCCTATGATCAGTAGAACGGGTCCTATCAACCTTTACCTTGATTTTCTTAATCGGTGGAGCTATCAAGTAGCTTTCCCAATTTTGACCCCGGAGGCTGGGTTGACTCCGTCCTATAGACCCCAGCTAGAGAAATTCCCTAGCCAGGCCCGGGACTACGAGAATGTGAGGCAGCTTCGCTATCCTCTCACCCTATGACGCCTTTAATAATAAATAATAAATCACAATAAAAATAAAAATATTATTGTAATAGTTCACAGTTCTCTATTCATGGGGTCGCTTATGATGGACTAACCATCCTTAAAGAAAGTTTTAAAGAAAATGTACTCTATTTAAGAAATGAAGTCTTATTATTATATTGAATGTCAATGTTTTTCAGTAATGTTAATTTTTTTTTGTTTTTATTAAATAATAATCTGCGAAAGACATTCAATAATAAGACCAATGAAACCATCAACCCAGAAGACTAGATCCTCCCAAGAGAAGCATCCATATAAAGAGAATAGAATTCTAAGCCGATGAAGA
Source organism: Labia minor (assembly GCA_963082975.1). Lineage (NCBI taxonomy): Eukaryota > Metazoa > Arthropoda > Insecta > Dermaptera > Spongiphoridae > Labia > Labia minor. The sequence continues at coordinate 49,606,780 of OY720345.1, read as the reverse complement.
ATGAAATCACTGAAGAATGGCGGAGAGGAACAGGAAATTGAATGACTTGTATGCATCACTAAATATAGACTCATCAAATCGTTAAGGCAGCATTTAGCAAGTCGCTTGCCGCCTAAGCGGGGTAAAGGTGTTCTATGATCTGAAGAACGGATCTTCTCAACCTTTACCTTGATTTTATTGATCGAGGCGTTACTTTTTATATCCACTGGCTTCCCAATTTTTTGATCGAAGGCTGGACGTACTACGTTCCCATAAACGGCAACTAGAGAAATTCCCTTGCCTGACACTTGTACACGGGATCAGTGTCAAGCCTGTTACCTCTCACACTGCGTGGCGTCTTGGTATTGGAATATTTATTAAAGAAATTTTTTTAATGAAAAAAACATTTATTTAAAATCAATGTAAAATTAAATAATCACAGCATTTTATTAAGAAATCGATTGAAACTTTAAAAAAAGTTGAAGAACAAATATACTTTCATCAAGACGTTTTTCTGCAATACTTAATTTACGAAGTAAACTTCCTACACGTTCTAATAGTTGGGTCTCTGGGGGTGTCATCATTTCTTCAATCTTTAATAAAAAAGAAATTAAGTAAATTATAATATATGAATTAATATAAATATAATATCAATAAATTAATAGCAAATTTATAGTTACTTCTGCAATTTGCTCCTGAGTAGCGTCCTGCTCCCGCATACTTAAAACTATTGTCTCAATTCTTTGATGTTTTTCAAGAATATGCTTGTATTCTTGTCTCTCACTTTCAGCTGAAGTCATAATATTATAAAGTGATTTATAATAGTAATCAATTAACATTCTTGTGACCTTGGAAAAACATAACATTGTAAATAAATTATGATGGAAAAATTGATGTAAATTTAAATTCTGATGGATAAAATCTGATCTGAATCTACTTTAAACTGTACAGTGACGAAAAAAAGTAAACAACAGGGTAGCGCTGTTGTCCTGCAATGGCAATGCGCCTTAAGCAGTTGATTGAACAACCACAGCGCCACCCTGGCGTTTATTTTTTTCAATCACTATAATTGAAAAGAAAAAAACCTAAGGAAATTTAGAGATAAAATTTTGACGTGTTTAGAAAAGCAGAGTTAAAAAAATAATGAGTTTGTTTTAATTATTATAAATATAAATATTTAGATATTTTTATCACATTATTTCCATTCTTTTATAAAACAAAATAAATGTATTTAATTAAATTATTTTTTTACAAATTAATAAATAAATCATATCAAAATTTATTTTTTATTAAAAGAATTTCATACCATATTAATGTCAATGTAAAAGAGAAAAAAACATTTATTGAATTGTCCAGGTGCTGATGACTTGCTTAATTCTTGAATTTGTAAAAAATTTTCTTCCATTAATCGATAAGTGTATTCTTTAGCTTCCTTAGCAGGAATCAAAGCAGCTTGTTGCACCTGTTCTTGTTCAACAAATTTCTTATGTCTTACTAATCGAAATATCCTAAAAAGTATATAAAAAAATGTTTACAATTTTTTAAATTCAAAAAAATAATAAAATATTATTTTAAATGACCTTGCAGAACTGTTTCCAAAACGTTCTAGAACAATTTTGTCAACAGTTGACCATGCCAACTGTGTTATCGCTTCCTTGATATCAACTACATACTGTCCACCGCTTCCATCTCCAGTTTTTCGTACAAATCTACTACTATCGTTAACTAAAATTAAAATTAATAAAAATTATAAAAAAAATTAAATCTAGTCAAAAAATTATCAGAATAATTACTTTAAATAAATTAAAATTTGAACATACAAAAATTTGTTAAAAGTATCATGTTGGTAAAAAATAAGATTAACTTATAATTTAAAATTGCTATCATCTTCATGTATATATATATATGTGTCATTTATATATTGTTTTTATATAAAAATAAAAATTTTTTTGAAACTTTTATGTTACATGGTATGTTTTGAAATGAATTTAATAATAATAAAATAATGATAATTTTAATATACTTATGGATAATTTAATATATATATATATATATATATCTTTTAAATACAAATTCTATTTTTTAAGTATAAAAAAAATTTACTAATTATTTGTAATAAATGATTAATTTAATTTATTTATAAATTTATTTTTCAAATATTACCAACACTATTAGACTTAAACTTAAATTAAAGTTCAAAATTAATAAAATATTCTTACTAAACATACATTCATTTTTACAACTAATTAATATGCTAAAAGTGAAACAAGACAATACACTACCTATTAAAGACAAGTAATATTCTAGAAATTGAACTAATTCTGGATGACCACCTCCATTTGATCGTTTAATTGTTTCTCTCAATTCAGTAAAAGGAATAGGATTTGATGTAGCAACCCATGGGTCAGTCCTTAGATACATTAACTCTAATAAATATTTCATTAATTGTCCAGCAGATTCATCAACTCTCCGTTTAATTGCAGTTATCATTAGTTCATCTCTAAAGTCTTGATGAAAACGTTCTAGATTTACTCTCCAAAAACAATCTGTATCATGGCATCCGTTTTTCAAAGATAAATCTTTATTCTTAATAGCAAGGGCAAGAGCCTGTATATCTATTTTAGGAGGTTGATATAATTCAATATCAGTAATAAATAAACTTGGTATAGACTTATCAGATTCATCAATTAAACATTTTGGACATCTCATTAAATATTTTGCATTAATTAAATTAATAAACGTATCACGTAATTTAACAACATCTATTTTGGCACCTGAAAAATATTTTTAACTAAAATGAAATAAGTAAAAAAAAGGTATTATAAACAAAATAGTTTTATTTTAAAATATACACTATTTAGGGGTATTTAAAAACGTAATTTAAGAGGAATTTACCTTGGTCAGATTCTCTAATACGATTAGCTACCTTGAGAAGTATTTTGGAACCTATATCTGTACCGACTTTAAAGATTTCTTCAATTAACATTTCGGCTATGTCATTAAATTTAGTCTTTATATGTAACAAATATCTGAAATAACAATATGTATTATAATTTGTTTAATATTTAAAATTTTAAACTAATAAATTACCTTGGATAACGTAATATTAAAGGGATTCTCTCTGGTAATAAGGTATATAATGCCCTTTTTGGAAGAGAAGACTTAGAATAAGTGACAAATCCATATTGAATGAGTATAGAAAGACCATATTTTATCTATAAAATGAAAAAATTTTAAATAATGAAATTAAAATAATAAAATATGTTAAATTACATGTTCTAAAGGTAGTTTTGTTGAATCAAATAATTTTGGTAGTGTTTGAGGTCCAAGCTTAAAAAGTTGTGTTCCCACTTGATTTGCAACTTCTCCAAAATATTTCCTTAATATAAGGGAACAAAGTTTACCCATTTGACTGGACATTTTCAAATAAATCTACTATTAACTAAATATGGATAAAATATTAAATTAAATTTGAAAAAAATGATAAATAAAAATAAGAACGTGATGTTTTTTCATATTCAATGTTTAAAATGGTTTAAAATTTAAAGCTTCGAGGTTAGAATTAAGTGCCATCTTTAGATAATAAAGGAAATTTCTAACTTTTGATTATAATTTAAAATATCACCTAAGATTTACATTAATTATAAAGCTAATAGTATAATAATTGATAACTTAGTGTTGAAAATATATTTTCATTGAATAAAAAAATATTTTTTTACTTTTCTTTTTAAAATATTTAACAGATAGTCTGTGACAGTCTGTGATATTTAATAACCAAAAGTTGGCGCCACTTTTGAAATAACTCAACGGATTTTTCCATATTGACCTTTTTTAAAAACTTATATATGTTAAAAAATTTAATCCAATTGTATCAACAAAGTAGAATTATAAATTTAAGAAATACCAAAAACTCATAGCATATTTTTTTTTATTTTTATTAGAACACTACGCTATATTTTTAATGTAAAAAATAAATAATAAAACATTAAATTTTAATAATTCTGTCTTTGAATTCCAAACATAAGAAAATATCTAAATTTTATTTTTGATTTTTATTAATTTTGCTTAGATCTGGATGAAAAAAAGAATTAACACTAATTAATCAGCACGGACATGAAGTTTTTTTCCTTGTAAATTTTATTTTTAATATATATATATATTACATATATATTCCGTATGTAGAAGACGATAAAATTTTTGATAAAATCAATATTCATAAACCAGATATTTATTTTAACTGTAATTTTATATTTTGTATTTAAGTAACAATATTTTATAAGAATATTATAGCTGATCAGAAAGAAATTAGTGATTTAAAATTCATGAAGGGTTCAATAATAATTAGTAAGATATATTTATTAGGATTTAATCATTTTTTTAAAAATAAATTATTATGGACCCTTATGAGTTATATGTTCATCCCATCTGCCATATTCAATCTCTTAGCTCCTGTTGCTGACATCAACAGTTGTTCTATTTATTAGTTTCTCTGCTGCTGTAGCAGCAGAAATACTAAATTTTATAAATCATTTATTTATTTAAAAGAGCAAAATTTACCCATAGAATTCAAGTAATGGCGTTACTAAGCCATTGCTTAATTTTTATTGTAACATTCTATATACTATATGTGTCATTTATTAATTATCATAAATTTGTGACTTGGCATGCGGTTTTTATGTTTCTTGCGGTGAGTTGAGCCCGCGTTCTTTAAATACATTCATTTTCTATTTAATAAAAGGAAAATTTGAAGTATTTACTAATAAAATTAATTAATATCAGTTTAATTCAAAAAGCATTGCTTCTTGAGAATGAGATACATTAATTAAATATAAATTAGAGAAAGGAAATGATTAATATAATAAAGTATTTTCTATTAATTAATTGTTAGACTTTACATGTATAACCCTCAAAGTAATAATTTGAATGAAAAATTATTCTAAATGTGTTTCATAATTATTTTAATAAACAATTAAAACATTCAAGTTATTCCTACACTCACAGTTTTCCATATTTTACAAGAATATAAGCCGGTTTCATTTATTAACCAAATTACATATTTAAGATAAATATATGAATGAATATTAAGATGATATCATATCAATATGTTGATAAAAAATTAATTCTAATTTCTTTATCTAGTTAAATAAAAAAAGAGCTGAATTTATAGTCATAATAAAATGATAATTAAGAAGTTTTTACACTAAAATTTTTTATAACTTCTCTTTCATTCTTCACTAATTATCACTAATTTGTGATGAAATTATAGATGGATGTATATTCAGTATTTAACTATTTCTTTTAAAGATATATTCTAAATGAGAAATTCAATTTTAATTATTAATAAATATGTTTGTATTTCATTTTGAAATGCTTGTAAATTATTTTAAATGTGCCCTTAGAAAAAATTATTATCATATAATTGAATAACTGAATGATTTCCAAATAATACAATAAATAAAATTAGATTAGGCTAAAATGTAAATAATTAATCAAACGAAGGGAATTTTCAAGTTGAAAATCTATGATTTATAAATATAAATGATTCCATTTGTAATATAAATCCAAATTGCCATTCTTCTCTTTTTACGGACATCATAAATTGAAAAAGTAAGCCTTATTAAAAGGAATTATATCTTTCGATTGATTTTTTCTGATTGTTTTGATAAAATCTCAATTATTGAGTTTTTCCCAGTTGTTTAGTTAGTTATTTATCGAGAGAGCTCAATAAGGAATTCATTTAATATATTAATGGATTATTGAATGAAAGAGGGCATGCAATCGGTTTGATGTGTTAATAATATATATATATATATATATATATATATATTTGATGTGTTAATGATATATATATATAAATTAGTATACAAAAGAAAGAACCACTAGGCTATACAAAGTCACTTTGTGCTCCAGTCAAGGAGACGTTGGATTCCATGGGTGTAGAGACACTGGGATAGGTTGTGGAATAAGTTTTCAACGGCAGTTTGGACCTCATTATTGTTTGTAAATCGCCGTCACTTCTGAGATTTCTTGAGAAGACTGAATATGTTTGTCATGACTTAACAACAGGACTAGTATTATCAAGCAAGATGATATCTTGCCACATTGGAGATTCTTGATACTCTGTCTTAATTTCTGCAATATGGCACTTTGGGAGCAGTGGTAGTCGTTTCAACAGAACTGGTCCATTCACATCAAAAAAGCATATTAACATGATTTTAGTAGACCTGTAGCTTTTTTCGAGTAAGGGGAAGAATGTTAGCTATCGTCTCATTAAAACGCGGTCTCTCTTGTTTCAACCTACAAGGTTGCTTGGTCTACCCTATCAGTTACATCTGTATTATTTCTTTCTTTTGTACACTAATTTTAAATAATATTAATAAACCGAATGCATGACCACTTTCATTTCCAATTAATTTATATTAATAAAAGTTCATCATTAATGGAGTCCAGAATTTATGGTTAGACTTATTGTGATCTTTTTTTTTCAAAAAAAAATTAATGTAACATTAATCAATATTAATTAATAATACGCTTATCTTAGCCTAAAGATTGGGAAGAGACAAATGATCTCCTTTCCTTAAAACGTCTTAGGTTTTGTAATTTTTGCGAAATATCGCCTGGGGTGAATATGAAGGCTTAATTTGCCTATTTGAGAAGTTTTTTTCTATGAGAAAATTTTTGTAGAAAGAAAAAGAGTACCTAATTCGATGGGACAAGTTCAGTTCTTTAAGGAACACAGAAACGTACAAACCATTTATGAATTAATGTTGTAAAACTTTAGTCCCATAAACAATAAATAAATTATTTTCTTCTTTCTTCAAAGTTAAAACCTTTTTAGAAATGGCAACGTTATACGAGGATAATATTCAACAAATGCATCCATTCTTCAATATTGATGATTACCTTAGAAAACTAAAAATTAAATAATTATAAATATATCTAATCGAATGAGTTAATAAAGTTAAGCAAACTACTATAGAGCTCGAGAAAGGAATTGATTAGCATCTTATTTGATTTTTATTATTTGGGACCCACACTAATTTGTTTATATTACCCAAAGTAAATAAAGGTCAAACGAAAAAAGTAGATTAACTTAATCGTAAATCATTAAAAATATATACATTGATAAATTAACACAAATATTTAAACAATAAATAGTATTAAATTAATACTGAAATATTAGATTACACATTAATTAATTTTACTATAATATTGATTGAAAATGAATAATATATATTTATTTTTTTATATACATATATTCAATTAATTTTTGATTGAATAATTAGATTTTTGAAAATATTTTAAAAAATTTTATTGTGAATCATTTTATTTTTAATCATGATATTTTTAGGCTTGACTTTGTAAGCAAACAGATGGCAAACATATTTATTTCTCACTTCTTTTATTTTCAGTTTATCATTGGGGAGTGAAATTCAATCTTAAAATGTTAATCATTTATTTAAGATAAAATAAAATTTGTATATTTTTATTTCTTTTAATTTAAAATCTACTAATTTTCTTATTTTTTTTACAGTTCAATCTGCTTATAGGAGAAGGTATGATGGTGTTCACTCCAGGCAACTGGCTGTCAAAATTTATTTCACGGCCAGGACAGGTGCGACTCCATTGGATGCTTCAATTGTCATCTGGCATTTGTGCCATTTTGGGTTTTGCATTTATATTTTGGAACAAATGGCAAAACCACTTCCCCCATTTTTCGTCTTGGCACTCTCAAATTGGCTTAGCAGCATTAATTTCTTTTGGGCTTATGAGTCTGGGAGGATTGGGCGCTCTCAATGCTATACGATTCAAAAGTTGGATTTCCCCCGCCCGTATCAAACTCTTTCATAATCTTTTTGGAATTTTCGTGTTCATTCTAGTTCAAATAACATGCCTTCTAGGCTTTTATACTGCCTGGTTTACTAATTCTGCCTCTTACGCAGGCAAAATTATTTCTTCCATTCTTTTGGTCCTGTCCTGTATATTTACACTAGAAGCTCCAGTTCAGTCAGCCTATGCCAGGTTAAAGGCCTTCTCTCCGACACCAACTTAACATTTCATTGAAGTGACAAATATTGTTATACCTTTTTAATTTTTATCATTTATTTATTTTCTATTGTTAATAATATTTATTATTTTATTTATTATATTTCATAATTGTTTTAAATATTTTTATCTTATTTTATTATATGTAAATATTAATATATGCCTACTCTATGTAATCGAACTAGATATAATAACAGTTTATGAAGACTGATAATAACCGTTTCTAATAGAAGAAAGCAGTGTTTATATTTACAACCGGACTTGGTAGGCAATGGAAAGCTGAAAAAAGGAGAGGCAATGACTTTTTTCAAAACTTGCGACTGATTTTAAAATTTTTAAGACCCAATTAAACAACTGTTTAGTGAAAATGCCTTGAAATTCAACAAAATCCATTTTTTTCCAGGAATAATTCAGGTTTCACAAACATACGCTACCCGATTGGTATTTATGCATGGTTTTTGCCTACCTACTGAAGTCAAAATGTTTTCTTCTATAAGAAAATATTTTCAATAACTTATCATCTTTTACTATAATTTTAATATTTCTTAATAATGAATTTTTAATACATTTTTAAAAATATATAAATATACGTATTACACCTAAAGACACTTTATACTGAAGTTGAAGGCTACTTACTTTCCTGCCTGTTCTTCAATTCTATTATTGTAACTTTGGTGTCCCTTTGACTAAGAATTGTTTATGGAGAAACTCTCAATCTTTTCTCTCCATTAACTATTTCCAAAGCTTTAGTCGTAATTTTCAATACAGGAAAAAAATTGACCAATTACTACATTTTTAGGAAAAACAATATAGTTATATAACTAAACAAGTCTGAATTTCAAATATATTTAAAATATTGATTTATTTTTTTATAATATATTTTATGTTGATTTCAATCTTAAAATGAAATTATGTGTAATAAAGCAAATATTTAACTATATACTAAAAGAATCAAATCTAAAACAACTATATATTCAATATAAATATTTAATTCACTGAAATATATATGTGTCATTACTTTTTATTAAAATTTTTGTCATTATATTTATTAATCATTATTATTATTATTCACTCATTGATAATAAATTTCTTCAAAAATTCAATTTTTGAAATTGTTTCATAAAACAAAATTCTATTTTATCACTGAATACACCATTTTTATACTTTGAAATCTGCTTTAAATTAAAAAAAACTAACAATATATAATTAAATAATTTGTATAGAAGTACCTAATTTAGAATTATATTTTTTCCTGCATTTTAAAGTAATAAAATAGAATATTTACGATTGGTGAACGAGACCCCATTTTAATTATAAACAACTTATTTTTGTAAAATTGTGCGTTACTTGCAAAACATCGAAAAAAAAAATTAATATTTTGATTTATTTTCATAAACTTTCCATTATTCTTATTTATTATTATATTTCAATTATGAAATAATATTATATTTTATCAACTCGTGAACTTGACCTGCCCTTAAATCATCATCTCAATTTTAATTTATTTATTTAATTTTATTTATCAATCGAAATGATCGAATAAAAACTGGACAATAAATTATTGATCAGTTACACTTAAGAATGTTTCTATTAATAACAACTATTATTCATCTAATAAATGCTAAAAATGTAAATTATCTATTTCTATTCTTTTTCATATAATGCTTTAAATTCCAGTAAAAAGATAGAAAACAATTTAAAATGAATATTTACAGTAAATTAAAGATAATCTATATTTTAATTTATTATTTATTTAATATTTTTTATTATTATTTAATTCATATATTTATTAGTGAATAAATTTTTGTGAATTATTATTATAATATATATAAAAAAATTGTTATTCATTTCAATATTTTTTCTATGAAAAGTTTTTTTATTAATTGAATACATTATTATCTTTCTATATATGATTTTATTGTCTTTTTTTAAATGACTTGTACAAAGTGCTTCATTGAGACAGGTGATTTTTTGGAAGGTATTAAAAAAGTCAATTATTATATTATCAATTTATTGAAAAAAAATTTAAGTAACTAGTTAAGGTTTAAGTAAATATATAAAACAACTTCAAGTTTAAAAAATAAGATCATGATTATGGTAACCTCCAGGTCAAGTTTTTGTTTTTAAGTACCCCACAAACCGTCAAACATTTATCCATGTAGAAAGTCTATCATTCTGATCTTATTTTAAATTGTTAATATAATAATTAACTTTTTGATATCTTACATAAAAAATCTCCCGTTCACTGAACCACCGTTTATATTTTATTGTAAATTTATATAAATTATACACATCAAAAGTGGAAATTTTTTAAACTTCATTTTCTTATTGTATACATTTATATGAAATTTGATAAGTAATCTATTATATAGAAAAGTGTGCCAACAATATAACATTATTAATTAATATATTATAATTCTCAAATACACTCGAGCTTTAAACGTTTATTATAGTAATATCGTCCAGTGGTATTCAACTTTCTATAACTCTTACCATAAATATATGCCTTCTATATTCTATTCTCTTATTTTATTACTATCTCTTCCAAATTTACAAATAATAGATAGAATAGCAAACGTAATTGGGTTAAATGATGATCTCTTTCTAAATCTTACTAAATGTATTTTTCTACTATTCAAAATTCTCAGGTATTTAATATATTTTTGATAAATTGTACATTCATTAATATTTACAATGAAAATCTTTTTGGTTATTAATTAATATGATAATTGTTTCAATAATATACTTTATATAAAGTACTTTTAATTTATTATTTAAAAGACCTAATTTGAGTTCATGAAAAAACAGAATCTTTGGAATAATTAATTTGTAGAAGAATCCATAATATATATAAATTAATACAAACGGAGATTATTTTATGATAATAAAGATGTGCCAATTATATACTAGTATATAATCATTTTTTTCATACTAATATTAAAATATTAAAAACATTTAATATTCATTTTATGATATTTAAGTAAAACTTTTAATGTTTGTAAAGAATTTTCATTTATTTAGCAAATATATATGTATAACAACTATATATCTTTGAATGAAAACTTAATATTTTTATTGAAATATATAATAAAATATTGTCTCACTGTAAATTTAAAAATTAAATTTGGTTCAAGAAACACCAAATGGATACAAATAAATTATTATATAAAAATTTTTATTTTTTTTTATTTTATTGATATTACAAATTTCGTAATTTTTCTATCAAACTATAAATGTGAAATCAAAAGTATTTATAAAATGTCTTAAAAAATTATGTTTCATAATGTAAATCTTCACAATTCTGTATATATTAATTAATAAAATTTTAAAAAAGAACTTATATACATATACTGTTTTTCATTATATTATTCAATTAATTTGATAAATTTAGAGGTGTTCACCTCTAAGAATTTGTTATAAAGCAAAAAAAAAAAAACTTATAATAAAAATTTTTGAACCACATCTAAAAATCCAAATGAATTCTTTATATATAATATATTATATCTTTGTATATTTTTGAGAGGGGATATACACATTTATTTTATTTTCTCAATTTATTTATTTTATAAATACAAAAAAATTGAAACTGAAATATTCTGATATTTTTGTGAATACAAAGAAAAAAGTTTTAGAAATAGGTAAATTTATATTTTCTTAATTAAAATAATAAACGTTCAAAGGATAAGTATTAATTAATTATAAGATAGAAAGTTGAGGAAGATGTTATAGAAAAGGCCAAAGATATTGGTTTTGCTTCAACTTTAGAAAAAAAACTGAAATCAAGAAATATTCATACCCAATACCGAAGATGACTAAATTTTGAATAACCTTAAACAAACTCGAAACCTTTCCAAAATTTATCTTATAGCCTTTCACAATGAAATTAAAAAAACAAGATGTTACATCCTTTGTTATACCGAATAGAGGACTTTTTAAATCCAGATTTGTCTAACATTTAACCTAGTGACTCTCAACCTGGACGATCGACATCTTAAAGGGGGCGATTATTTATTTATACGCTTTTGGGGGGCGAAAGTTATTTTTGGGGGACGAAATCATTTTCAACTCTTAAAAAAGGTAAGATGATTTTGCGATCAGGTTCTGAAACTCGATTTTTCAATATGGCTCTAACTATCACCAAGTGTACCTACCTTATATTAGGGATTATCATGCAATTTTTATCTGTTAAAATTTATAGGGGGGGGGGGGGCGAATTATGAAGCTGGCCTTACGAAATGGGCGTTTGGTCCAAAAAGGTTGAGGGATAGAATAGAGAGATGGAGGAATAGAATAGAGAGATAAAGGGATAGAATAGAGGGATAGAGGGATGAAGGAGGGAATGAGGAGGGAGGCAGGAGGTATGGAGGAGGGTGATAGCAGGGAGGAAGGAGGGAGTTGAAGGAAAAGAGGGATGGAGGGATAGAATAGAGGGATGGTAGGATAGAATAGAGAGATAGAGGGAGAGAATAGAGTGATGGAGGGAGAGAATAAAAGAATAGAGGGGTGGAGGGAATGGAACCTGAATGCAAGTTAATTTGTATTGCCGCTCTCCGATGATATTTTTATTTAATTAACATAAAAATAGGTTTTTAATATTAAGTAATTATAAATGTTAATATTAGATAATTGTATTATTAAGATCAATATTTTTAGGATATTTCAATTATAATTTTAGTTTTCTTATTTTAACATAAATAAACTAATGAGGTTGACCACCCCCCCTCCCTTACTATCTACATATAAAAAGACAGGCCGAGCTCTCTGAAGGCCCTGTTGTCCTGTCGCTCGATTGCCCTTCTGCTTGTGTTTGTGTTCGGCTTGCCTACGTTTGTAACCTGCCGCCTGTGTTTGTGGAGTCAATACGCCGCCTTTGCCTGCCCTTTCGTATATTTTCTTCGAGGCCTGGTCTACTGAGGGAAGCTCAACGAGAGGCTATTATCGTTAGCGATCCAGCTCAGTAATTGGCTCAACTGTTCGATTGCCCCGTCGGGCGTTTATTCTGCTGATCTACTTGGATCCGTGGTGGTCCGTTTAACCAGTTGGAGACTCGAGGAGTGTCCAAAGTCAATTGATAGTTGGATCAATTGCACAATCAGGCATCGGCAGAGAAGACATCCAGGCAGCGAACGGCAGTGAACCCCCTTCATTTTCAATTCCTGTGGTCAGATAAGTGCACTTATGAACACTAAACTATATTAATTTTAGCTTGAAATTTTAGATTTAAGTTAATAAATAAAAATATTTAGGTGATCCTAAATATAATTAATCCATTTACATTGAACCCAATTTTAATTTAATTAAAAGATTATAAAAGTGGATTACAGTTTTTATTTAGCGATCTTCTCTCAATCCCACATCCTTAATATATTAAACATAGACCTTTAATACAGTCCACTTAATTTTCAAGGTGCGATAGAAGTGAAGAGGTGGCTATCGTAATTTTATTAATTCCTCTTTTTAGCCTTCGAGCGAAATTCATATATATTAAGGATTCATCCCATTCCATTTCCTCCCACTTTCGATTTTCAGGAACAATAGCTTTCTATTATTTGTTTAGGCCTTACAAGCCGCTAGTCGATCTATCAAGCGGATACACTAGGGGTTGTACTGAATCTATTTTCACTCTAAACTCTATAGTTAGTATATACCTGGAATATAAGAAGAACCCAGTCTACGCCACTTTCGTTGATTTTTGAAAGGCTTTCGATTCTCTGGACTATGGAGTACTGTGGCCTAAACTTTTCCACCTAGGTATTAGCACAAAGATTATAAACATTTTGAAAAGCATCTATGACTAGGCAACTATGCTATTAAAGGACAATTACTTGGATGAGAGGGTAGCTGTGACGAGGGGTGTGCTGCACGGTGACTAAGTCCTTTGATTTTCTCTTTGTTTATTTTGGATCTGATCCCTTTCTTGGGGAGGGGCTGTTCGGGTGAATGCATTACATCACAGAGGGAGATGCTGGGCTTGCTATACGCAGACGATCTGGTCTTGCTCGACTCATCTTGGTCTGGAGCAAACAGAAAGCTAAAAGCATTAGCTGATTACTGCGACCTCAACCTGCTTGAGGTAAATTTGGGGAAGACAAAGTCTGTGGTTTTTAAAAAAGGAGGAAGGGGGACTAACAATCCATTATTCTACAAGGATCAAAGGTTGGAGGTAGTAAATAACTTTATATATCTAGGAGTAATGTTTTCGTCTTCCGGGATCTTTCCCAATGAGACTGATGAGTTCAGCAGGAAGTGCCAATTTGCGTCTCATAGGGTTAAAGAGATTTTGATGAGGTCGAAATCTAATTCTTTTCAAACAATGGTTACTCTAATGAGATCCATGGTGAGCTCTGTTCTTCTATACTCTTCCGAGGTCTGGGCTCCCCTTTATTGTGAGAGACTAGAGTGTATCCCATTGAGATACTTTAAGTCCATTTTTCACTGGCAGCGCAATGCCCCGAACCACTACGTGAGACTCGAAGTTGGACTTGACAGGGTAGAGTTGGGAGTTATAAAAAGAATGATTAAATGATGGTTTAGGCTGAAGACAATGGACAAGAATCGTCTGCCTTTGATTTGCCTGGAGAGGTTGGCGAACCTGCATATGTCGGAGACTGGGCCGAAGAAACGTAACTGGGCTTCACAACTGTCAGACAAACTTGCCACGATCAATTCCAGCCTAGAGGATCTACTGGATGGAAGTCAGATTTAGTGTCTGATTGACGCTTTTAGAAGGTCTTATACTGAGAAAGATATTTGCTACTAGGATCTACTGGATGGAAGTCAGATGGAGTGTCTGATTGACGCTTTTAGAAAGGTCTTATACTGAGAAAGATATTTGCGCGGTGAGGGACTCCAAATACAATCCTCTCTTCCAGGAAATTAGTTGTTTGGGTGGTGGGGAACCTTATCTGAGGTTTGGCTCCCCGCTGGAAAAAATAAGATTGGTGGGGAGAGTAAGAATGGGAAATCCGGACAACTTGAGGTTGTCACTTGGGAGTACCTGGTGCCATCTGAGGGGGGAGGAGCTCTGCCCTCTCTGTAACTTTGGAGAGCGGAATGATTTATTTCATTTCTTTTTCAGATGCCCAATGTTCCATGGAATTCGAGAGGGACTCCTAAAGGGAAAGGACACATATAGAAATTTATTGGCCTTAGAAAGGGAGGATGTTGACAGGGTGTTCAACCTCACGGCTTCTGCTATTAAAATAAGAAACTTACAACAATAATGATATAAAATTAATGTATTAAAAATGTATCCCGAAGCATGGCTTCCATTTGATAAGCCTTAAGGTATCGAATGTTAAAGGAAATAAATTATTATTATTTATTATTATTATTATTATTACTTATTTTATTTTTATTCCGTGTAAAACACTGTAATTTGCTTCTTGTAAAACCGAATCTGTTTAGTTTTTTTCTTCGGACGTCCTTTAGACTTAATTTTTGTTTTGAATTTTAGGTTTTCATTTGATTGATGATTTGTATCGGATTCGTTATGACTTTCAGTACCAACTAAGCTATCCATGCAACTTCCAGCTTCAACTAAGTTACTTGTCTCAGATTTTATTGAACTAGTTTTGTAGGTCCACTATACTAAATTTTGAATAACCTTAAACAAACTCGAAACCTTTCCAAAATTTATCTTATAGCCTTTCACAATGAAATTAAAAAAACAAGATGTTACATCCTTTGTTATACCGAATAGAGGACTTTAAATCCAGATTTGTCTAACATTTAACCTAGTGACTCTCAACCTGGACGATCGATAACTTAAAGGGGGCGATTATTTGATTATACGCTTTTGGGGGGCGATAGTTATTTTTGGGGGACGAAATCATTTTCAATTCTTAAAAAAGATAAGATGATTTTGCGATCAGGTTCTGAAACTCGATTATTCAATTTGGCTCTATCATCAAGTGTGCCAACCTTTATTAGGGATTATCATGTAATTTTTATCTGTTAAAATTTATAGGGGGGGAATTATGAAGCTGGAATTACGAAATGGGCGTATAATAGAGGGATGGAGGGAGAGAGGGATGAAGGAAGATGATAGCAGGGAGGAAGGAGTGAGTTGAAGGAATGGAGGGATAGAATAGAGTGATGGTGGGAGAAAGGGATGGATGGAGGGGGAGAATATATAGCTCTAATTATCACCAAGTGTACCTACCTTATATTAGGGATTATCATGCAATTTTTATCTGTTAAAATTTATAGGGGGAGGGGGGGGGGGGGCGAATTATGAAGTTGGCCTTACGAAATGTGCGTTTGGTCCAAAAAGGGTGAGGGATAGAATATCGAGATGGAGGGAGAGAATAGAGAGATGGAGTGAGAGAATAGAGTGATGGTGGGAGAGAGGGATAGATGGAGGGAGAGAATATAGGGATGGTGGGATAGAATAGAGTGATGGTGGGAGAAAGTAGAGAGATGCAGGCAGAGAATAGACTAATGGTGGGAGAGAGGGATGGATGAAGGCAGAGAATAGAGGGATGGAAGAATAGAATAGAGAGATGGAAGGATAGAATAGAGAGATGGTGGGATAGAATAGAGGGATGGAGGGATAGAATAGAGAGATAGAGGGAGAGAATAGAGTGATGGTGGGAGAGAGGGATGAATGGAGGGAGAGAGGGATGGATGGTGGGAGAGAATATAGGGATGGTTGGATAGAATGGATGGATGGAAGAATAGAATAGAGAGATGGTGGGGCAGACTAGAGGGATGGAGGGATAGACTAGATAGATAGAGTGAGAGAGTAGAGTGATGGTGGGAGAGAGGGATGGAGGGAGGGACAGAATAGAGGGATGGTGGGATATAATAGAGGGGTGGAAAGTGGGAGAGAATGGATTGATGGTGGGAGAGAGGAATGGTGGGAGAGAATAGAGAGATGGAGGGAGAGAATAAACTGATGGTGGAAGAGAGGGATGGGTGATAGAATAGAGAGATGGAGGGAGAGAATAGAGTGATGGTGGAAGAGAGGGATGGATGGTGGGAGGATGACCCTCCGTTTTCGGCATAAAAAAATAACTATTCATCAGAAATATCAATAATATATTTTTTTTAATATTTTTATGATGTAAAATGAACGAATAAATTATTTATTTAAAAAAAATTTTATTTTTTAATTTTACCGTAAACATTATGAAAGGTCATCGTAGGATGACCCTCCGTTTTCGGCATAAAAAAATAATTATTTATCAGAAACATCAATAATATATTTTTTTAATATTTTTATGATGTAAAATGAACGAATTTATTATTTATTTAAAAAAAATTTTATTTGTTAATTTTCCCGTAAAAATTATGAATGGTCAACTTAGGATTCGGCATAAAAATATAATTATTCATCAGAAACATCAATAATATATTTACCGACCGACGATAGTAAGGAAGGTGTTGTTTTCAAACCAAATTTCACATGTGGAGATTTTTACATATCTCCACGAATTATGCATTTTCTAAACAGAAAAAAGTATTTTTAGCATGATGTCTGTCTGTCCGTCTGTCCATCCTGAACGGCTAAACCGATTTTGTTGAAATTTGGTATATTTACTTAATGCACCATCACTCGAATGTCATCCACCATACCTCTCTCCCACCATCCCTCTATTCTCTCTCTCCATACCTCTCTCCCTTCATCCCTCGATTCTCTCCCACCATAACTCTCTCCCTTTATCCCTCTCTCCCACCATTTGTAGATACACTCCCACCATTCCTCTCTCCCTTCATCCCTCGACACACTCCCACCATCCCTCGATACACTCCAACCATACCTCTCTCCCACCATCTCTCGATACACTCCCACCATCCCTCGAATCTCTTCCACCATTCCTCGCTCCCACCATCCCTCTATTCTCTCCCACCATACCTCTCTCCCACCATCCCTCGATACACTCCCACCATACCTCTCTCCCACCATCTCTAGATACACTCCCACCATCCCTCGAATCTCTTCCACCATACCTCGCTCCCACCATCTCTCTATTCTCTCTCTCCATACCTCTCCCTTCATCCCTCGATTCTCTCCCACCATAACTCTCTCCCTTTATCCATCTCTCCCCTTATCCCTCTCTCCCACCATTTCTAGATACACTCCCACCATCCCTCGAATCTCTTCCACCATACCTCGCTCCCACCATCCCTCTATTCTCTCCCAACATACCTCTCTCCCACCATGCCTCGATACACTCCCACCATACCTCTCTCCCACTATCTCTCGATACACTTCCACCATCCCTCGATTCTCTCCCACCATAACTCTCTCCCTTTATCCCTCTCTCCCACCATTTGTAGATACACTCCCACCATACCTCTCTCCCTTCATCCCTCGATTCTCTCCCACCATAAGTCTCTCCCTTTATCCCTCTCTCCCACCATTTGTAGATACACTCCCACCATACCTCTCTCCCTTCATCCCTCGATTCTCTCCCACCATAACTCTCTCCCTTTATCCCTCTCTCCCACCATTTATAGATACACTCCAACCATACCTCTCTCCCTTCATCCCTCTCTCCCACCATCCCTCGATACACCCCCACCATACCTCTCTCCCACCATCTCTCGATAGACTCCCACCATCCCTCGAATCTCTTCCACCATAACTCTCTCCCTTTATCCCTCTCTCCCACCATCCCTCGATACACTCCCACCATATCTATTACCCACCATCTCTCGATACACTCCCACCATCCCTCGAATCTCTTCCACCATACCTCGCTCCCACCATCTCTCTATTCTCTCTCTCCATACCTCTCTCCCTTCATCCCTCGATTCTCTCCCACCATAACTCTCTCCCTTTATCCATCTCTCCCTTTATCCCTCTCTCCCACCATTTCTAGATACACTCCCACCATCCCTCGAATCTCTTCCACCATACCTCGCTCCCACCATCCCTCTATTCTCTCCCACCATACCTCTCTCCCACCATCCCTCGATACACTCCCACCATACCTCTCTCCCACCATCTCTCGATACACTCCCACCATCCCTCGATACACTCCCACCATACCTCTCTCCCACCATTTGTAGATACACTCACACCATACCTCTCTCCCTTAATCCCTCGACACACTCCCACCATCCCTCGATACACTCCCACCATACCTCTCTCCCTTTATCCCTCTCTCCCACCATTTGTAGATACACTCACACCATACCTCTCTCCCTTAATCCCTCTCTCCCACCATTTGTAGATACACTCCCACCATACCTCTCTCCCTTCATCCCTCGATTCTCTCCCACCATAACTCTCTCCCTTTAACCCTCTCTCCCACCATTTATAGATACACTCCCACTATACATCTCTCCCACCTTCCCTCGATACACTCCCACCATATCTATCACCCACCATCTCTCGATACACTCCCACCATCCCTCGAATCTCTTCCACCAAACCTCGCTCCCACCATCCCTCTATTCTCTCCCACCATACCTCTCTCCCACCATCCCTCGATACACTCCCACCATACCTCTCTCCCACCATCTCTCGATACACTCCCACCATCCCTCGAATCTCTTCCACCATACCTCGCTCCCACCATCTCTCTATTCTCTCTCTCCATACCTCTCTCCCTTCATCCCTCGATTCTCTCCCACCATAACTCTCTCCCTTTATCCATCTCTCCCTTTATCCCTCTCTCCCACCATTTCTAGATACACTCCCACCATCCCTCGAATCTCTTCCACCATACCTCGCTCCCACCATCCCGCTATTCTCTCCCACCATACCTCTCTCCCACCTTCCCTCGATACACTCCCACCATACCTCTCTCCCACCATCTCTCGATTCACTCCCACCATCCCTCGATTCTCTCCCACCATAACTCTCTCCCTTTATCCCTCTCTCCCACCATTTGTAGATACACTCCCACCATACCTCTCTCCCTTCATCCCTCGATTCTCTCCCACCATAACTCTCTCCCTTTATCCCTCTCTCCCACCATTTGTAGATACACTCCCACCATACCTCTCTCCCTTCATCCCTCGATTCTCTCCCACCATACCTCTCTCCCTTTATCCCTCTCTCCCACCATTTGTAGATACACTCACACCATACCTCTCTCCCTTAATCCCTCGACACACTCCCACCATCCCTCGATACACTCCCACCATACCTCTCTCCCTTTATCCCTCTCTCCCACCATTTGTAGATACACTCCCACCATACCTCTCTCCCTTCATCCCTCGATTCTCTCCCACCATAACTCTCTCCCTTTATCCCTCTCTCCCACCATTTATAGATACACTCCAACCATACCTCTCTCCCTTCATCCCTCTCTCCCACCATCCCTCGATACACTCCCACCATACCTCTCTCCCACCATCTCTCGATAGACTCCCACCATCCCTCGATACACTCCAACCATAACTCTCTCCCTTCATCCCTCTCTCCCACCATCCCTCGATACACTCCCACCATACTTCTCTTTTTTCATCCCTCTCTCCTACCATCCCGCTATTATCTCCCACTATAGCTCTATTCTCTCTCACCATCCCTCACTCCCTTCATCTCTCTCTCCCACCATCCCTCGATACACTCCCACCATAACTCGAATCTCTCTCTCCATACCTCTCTCCCTTCATCCCTCGATTCTCTCCCACCATACCTCTCTCCCTTCCTCCCTCTCTACTACCATCCCTCGATACACTCCAACCATACCTCTCTCCCTTCATCTCTCGATTCTCTCCCACCATAACTCTCTCCCTTTATCCCTCTCTCCCACCATTTCTCGATACACTCCCACCAAACCTCACTCCCTTCATAACTCTCACCCACCATCACTCGATAAACTCCCACTATAACTCGATTCTCTCCCACCATACCTCTCTCCCTTCCTCCCAATCTCCAACCATCTCTCGATACACTCCCACCATCCTTCGATACACTCCCACCATAACTCATACCCTTCATCTCTCTCTCCCACCATCCCTCGATACACTCCCACCATACCTCTCTCCCACCATCTCTCGATTCACTCCCACCATCCCTCGATTCTCTCCCACCATAACTCTCTCCCTTTATCCCTCTCTCCCACCATTTGTAGATACACTCCCACCATACCTCTCTCCCTTCATCCCTCGATTCTCTCCCACCATAACTCTCTCCCTTTATCCCTCTCTCCCACCATTTGTAGATACACTCCCACCATACCTCTCTCCCTTCATCCCTCGATTCTCTCCCACCATACCTCTCTCCCTTTATCCCTCTCTCCCACCATTTGTAGATACACTCACACCATACCTCTCTCCCTTAATCCCTCGACACACTCCCACCATCCCTCGATACACTCCCACCATACCTCTCTCCCTTTATCCCTCTCTCCCACCATTTGTAGATACACTCCCACCATACCTCTCTCCCTTCATCCCTCGATTCTCTCCCACCATAACTCTCTCCCTTTATCCCTCTCTCCCACCATTTATAGATACACTCCAACCATACCTCTCTCCCTTCATCCCTCTCTCCCACCATCCCTCGATACACTCCCACCATACCTCTCTCCCACCATCTCTCGATAGACTCCCACCATCCCTCGATACACTCCAACCATAACTCTCTCCCTTCATCCCTCTCTCCCACCATCCCTCGATACACTCCCACCATACTTCTCTTTTTTCATCCCTCTCTCCTACCATCCCGCTATTATCTCCCACTATAGCTCTATTCTCTCTCACCATCCCTCACTCCCTTCATCTCTCTCTCCCACCATCCCTCGATACACTCCCACCATAACTCGAATCTCTCTCTCCATACCTCTCTCCCTTCATCCCTCGATTCTCTCCCACCATACCTCTCTCCCTTCCTCCCTCTCTACTACCATCCCTCGATACACTCCAACCATACCTCTCTCCCTTCATCTCTCGATTCTCTCCCACCATAACTCTCTCCCTTTATCCCTCTCTCCCACCATTTCTCGATACACTCCCACCAAACCTCACTCCCTTCATAACTCTCACCCACCATCACTCGATAAACTCCCACTATAACTCGATTCTCTCCCACCATACCTCTCTCCCTTCCTCCCAATCTCCAACCATCTCTCGATACACTCCCACCATCCTTCGATACACTCCCACCATAACTCATACCCTTCATCTCTCTCTCCCACCATCCCTCGATACACTCACACCATACCTCTATTATCTCCCACCATCCCTCGAATCTCTTCCACCATACCTCGCTCCCACCATCCCTCTATTCTCTCGCACCATACCTCTCTCCCACCATCCCTCGATACACTCCCACCATATCTCTCTCCCACAATCTCTCGATACACTCCCACCATCCCTCTATTATCTCCCACCATACCTCGATACACTCCCACCATACCTCGAAACACTCCCACCATACCTCGATACACCTCCACCATACCTCGATACACCTCCACCATACCTCGATAAACTCCCACCATACCTCTCTTCCACCAACCCTCTATTATCTCCCACCATACCTCGATACACTCCCACCATAACTCTCTCCCTTCATCCCTCTATCCGACCATTCCTCGATACACTCCCACCAACACTTGATACACTCCCACCATACCTCGATACACTCCCACCATCCCTCGATACACTCCCACCATACCTTTCTCCCACCTTCCCTCTATTATCTCCCACCATGCCTCGAAACTCTCCCTTCATCCCTCTCTTCCACCATACCTCTCTCTCTTCATTCTTCGATACACTCCCACAAACCTCGATACACTCCCACCATACCTCGATACACTCCCAACATACCTCGATACACTCCCATCATACCTCGATACACTCCCACCATACCTCTCTCACTTCATCCCTCTAAACGACCATCCCTCGATACACTCCCACCATACCTCGATACACTTCCACCATACCTTCATCCCTCTATCCGACCATTCCTCGATACACTCCCACCATACCTCGATACACTCCCACCATACCTCTCTCCCACCATACCTTTCTCCCACCCTCCCTCTATTATCTCCCACCATGCCTCGAAACTCTCCCTTCATCCCTCTCTTCCACCATACCTCTCTCTCTTCATTCTTCGATACACTCCCACAAACCTCGATACACTCCCACCATACCTCGATACACTCCCAACATACCTCTATACACTCCCACCATACCTCGAAACACTCCCACCATACCTCGATACACCTCCACCATACCTCGATAAACTCCCACCATACCTCTCTTCCACCAACCCTCTATTATCTCCCACCATACCTCGATTCTCTCCCACCATACCTCGAATATCTCCCACCATACCTCTATTATCTCCCACCATCCTTCGAAACTCTCCCACCATACCTCTCTCCTATCATCCCTCTCTCCCACCATACCTCTCTCTTTTCATTCCTCTATTATCTCCCACCAGTCCTCGAATCTCTCCCACCATACCTCTCTCCCTTCATCCCTCTATTATCTCCCACCATCCCTCGAAACTCTCCCTTCATCCCTCTCTTCCACCATACCTCTCTCTCTTCATCCCTCGATACACTCCCACCATAGCTCGATTCTCTCCCACCATACCTTTCTCCCTTCATCCCTCTCTCCCACCATCCCTCTATTATCCCTCTATTATACCTCGATTCTCTCCCACCATACCTATTTATTTGCAAAAGAAAGATGAGGTCACCGGGGAATGGCGGAGACTACATAACGAGGAATTGCATGACTTCTATGAATCTTCTTAAATAGTTAGGGTTTTAAAAGCGAAAAAGCTGCGATAGGCAGGGGACGTGGCTAGAATGGGAGAGGAAAAAGATATTGGATTGGAGAACGGTGTGGAGACCGATTGGAAAACTTCCGCTTGGAAGACCAAGGACGCGTAGGAAGGGACATGGGCTCAGGATAAGGACACTTGGAGAAAAGTGGTTGTTGCGGCCAAGAACTTTCGAGTATCTTTGAGCCACATAGATTGATAGATATACCATATACAATAATAATATATATAATTAATTTACTGATTAAATTAAAATATAATTTAAATAATCACACAATAAGAAATGAATGTTTTATGTTATACATTGATTGAAACAAAATGGATGAAAACCTTTTATTACTTTCAACCAAATACTATGTCCCACTCGGGGGTACAGGAGGCGGAGCCCCCGACTAGATGTGAAGAGCGACGAAGGAGCTCTGAGCAGCTAGTATATATATATATAGATATATAAATAGTTTTATATTTAAGTATAAATTAAATAAAAATTTTCGAAAACAAACGATTTCAGTATTAAAACCAAAATATATTCAATTCTTTTTATCTATCTATGAATTACAGGACTCAAAATCCACTATTGCAATTATTGATGATAACCTTCGATTGTTTATAAGGCTAACTATATAATAAAATTAAAAAAAATATTTTAAAATGTTTATTTATTTTTCAATTTTCTTACAAAACAAAAATACATTTTTCTTTAAATGCAACACAAACTAAACATAGAATTTTGTGCAAACATACAACATCAAAACTAGAGCATAATAAATTATTATTATTATTACTTTTATAAGTTCTTTATATATATTTTTCTTTTTTTTTAATTTTCTAAGTATTTGACATTGAAGTATTTTATTGAATGTTGCACCTTCAAATGATGATATTTATTTCAAAGAGAATGCAAATTTATGGTAGGGCTGATCATTTTATAGAATACTTTCAATTTCAATAATAATTATGGTGCAGCTTATTGTCAGCCTTGCTATGGGACATTTATTATAATACAACATCAATAACAACAAGTTCTTTTATTTATAGTTTAAATGCAATTATAGTAAAATAATCAACCACTCTACAAAACTTTCTATAATTTTTTTTTATCTTGGCCTGGTAATAAAATTTGAAAGATGAATAATTATTTATTTATCATAAAATTATTTTAAGAAATATAAAATATTTTTAATTGTATTTTTTTATTAATAAAATATTTAGTGAATTAGAATTAAATTCAAAATTAATTAATTAATTCTATTATATATGTTTATTTGATACCACTCATATTATTATCAAGAAATTTTCTATTCTTCGTCTTTATTATTAATAATTATTTTAAAGTAATAATTAAGAATAAAAATAATTAATCAAAACTTGAAATTATCAATCAAAGACAGACAATTAATACATTGAAATATTAAAAGAATAAAAGGTAATTATTCAAGTAAACGCATTTTCTTGGGTTTCTTTTGCAATTCTAAATAAACTTTTCTTATGAAATTTTTTCGGGTCTCTTTAAGTTTACGAAATAAAAATTATTTAAATAAAGATTTTTTAAGATTGACAGATTAGTTATGAACGTCGAAATGTGCCATTAATTAATGTTTTATTGACTAATATACTAATTATTCATTAATTAGTGCACCCTCTGGTAGTCAAACGGATAAAACATGCTAGATAAATAGAATATGAATTGATTTATATATTTTAATAATTTTTATCTCGTAAACTAGAAGGGTCCCAAAAAATTTCATAAAAAAGTTTATTTAGAATTGCAAAAGAAACCCACTGGAAAAGTATTATCAAAATCCACGAAAATGCGTTTACTTGAATAATTACCGAAGAAAATATAGAAAGAGTAGAAAAATAAAATTATTTTTATAAATTACATTTAATGAAGTTAATAGTGTTTATTTTATTTTAAGGCATTAAAAATGTTTATGGATAATATATTAAAAATTAAATGAACATTATTTTATTATAATTGAAATATTTATAAAAAGTGTTATAATTTTTTTTTTTAAATACCCCATTTTTTACCCTGTCAAATTTACAATATATAGATAAATAAACAATTATATAAAGAACCATCAGATGGGCCAAGCCAAGACACACATATAATATAAGAAGGAAGCATTGTATCAGTGTGGTAACTTTTCACCATAAATTTTTATTGCTAAATTATACATTGTTTCTCTCTTTTAATGAACCTATTCTAATTTGATTCATTTGTCATTAATACTTTAGATTGTGTTAATTTAAATGAAAAGGAAAATCAAATGTGAAAATGGCTATCAAAATTTCAAAAATATTAATTTTTTTTTATATAAATAAATCGATTTGAGATTTGAAGAAAAAAATATTTTTATAATATAATTTGTGTTTACATAAAAATATATGTGCATTAATATATATTTTAATAAAAATATAGGATTTCTTTAAGATTTGAAAGAATAGGTATTTTTTTCCGTTGAGACTTGGAACTTGGTACCTTTAAAACTCATCAAGAATTTTTTATCATTTCTTTCATAATTATGATAATGTTTATATGGTATCTTTAATGATTCCTTAAGATAAATTTTCACTGGTTAATCCTTATATGAATTATTTAAATTATAATTATATATATATATATATATCTTTTAAAATATGCCCTTTTTATCAGTGTATGGTATAAATTTTTTATATAAAGCTTAAATAATAAAACTTAATATACACGTATAAATCCAATTAAAAATTTTAGCAATTATATAATAGAATATATTAATAAAATTATAATCAAATTCACATTATATTTATGTAAATTAATAATTTAATTTTTGTCATTGATTAACTTGAATAAGGATTATATATAGATATATATTATATAAAAAAATAATTTTTTAAAATATATTAAGATAAATTTACCCTGTTTTTTTAATAAATAATATGAATATAAATTAATTAATAGTTTTTCAACATTCAGGAAATATTTGTGAAAACATATATGGGGATTTGTTTCACATAAAAGATGCTATATATACAGAATAAATTTGAAAATGGGAACCGACTGATAACTTTCATTAATAATTTATCTATTGAGCGATTATTTCCCTTAAAATCAATCAAATTATAGTGAACAAATTTAAATAACATTTGATTGTAAATTTGCTTTAAAATCCTATTACAAGGTAGGTACATGGTACATTAATTTCTATTTTTTTTTTTTATTTTTAAAATTTTTTTTAAGAATTTTTTTTTGGAAAACTGTTTTATATTTATTATTATCTTTAACATAAGAATGAATAATCTTTAATTGTAAGCAAATTCATTATATTATATCATTTTTCATTTTAAAATATATTTATTTAATAATAATTCTTAACAATTCATTTTTTACAAGTAAAATGGAGTTTATAAATTTTATGAATTAGAGAAATTGATAAATAATACCTACATTAAATATTATTAAAATAAATTCAATAATTATAAAATAAACACTTTTTGTATGTATAAATAAATAATAGATCTTAATTATATAAGTGTAATCAATTACTATGTGTTTTGCAATTCATACATTTATATAAAATATTATATAATTACTAATTATTATTAAAATAAATAAACATAGATTGAATGTGCTTTATTTTTATTTATTAGACAAGACTAAAAAAATCTCCCCTCTTTGCTAACAGTAAGTATGAATAAAACTCAACTTTTACAAAATCATTTTATAAAACATTAACAAATTATTATTAGATTATACATTGATTTAATAAATAAAAATCAGTTTTCCTAAAATAACATTGAAGTTTTTCAATAAGTTTCAATTTCTAAAGCTAAACACAGGCACCAAGGGCTTCTATGGGTCAAACTGAGTTTGTCCACTTCTGGCATAATTATTTTATTCAAAATATTGTGTATTAATAAAATATAAAATATATTAAATAAATTATAATATTATTATAAAATTAATTATAAATTAAATAAAATTATTTAAAAAGATAGGAGTGTATGTTTAATAACATATTTAATGTGAAAAACATAAGTATTCTTATCAAATCTTAAATATTAACAATAATTAATTAAAATTATAATAGAAGAAATGGACAAAATCAATTCACCTTACAAGGATACATCACAGTTTATACGTTTATGCTCATAACACTAAACGATTAAAATCACATCAATATTCTCATATATTCGCTTAGAGCTATTTAATATATATATTTATAGTATATATAGTAACAATTGGATTTAACAAAATTATTATACATTTATACATTTTATTTTTATTCTCAATTATACCAAAACGATTACTAAATATGTTAAAAAAAATTTCTTTCATATATATTATAAATATTATTTATTTTATTTTGACATTCAAAATATGTATATTTTTATAATTATTTATTATATATCTTATAAATAAGTGGTCGGCGGTGTTTATACAAAAGGATACATTAAGAGCAAGAAATTTTTTCAAGAATAATTCATCATGTATTTCAGTGTAAAAATTTCAAATTAGGCCAATAAATTGGATAAGATTAAAAAAGATGAAAACTTGAAGAAAATATTATATATATATATATATAATAAAAGAAAATAATAAAATTATATTTAAGGGTAAATTTTCAATAATTTAAAAAAAAAATTGTGAATATTATTATTATATAATAAAAATATTTTATATAGAGTGATAGTAAAAAGGCTATTAGATAAAAAAACATTGATCATTTTTAATTTGTCTAATTATAAGATAAAGAGTAAATGAATATTAAATAGATAAATATTAATTGGCGAGAAAATAGTCAGATAAGTGTCGATGTGTATTAAATTCATATTTGTAATTATATTAAGTTATATTATTGAATTATAATTATTTCTTTTGGGAGAGTTTATAAACAGATAAAATTAATGTTTTTTAATTTAATTTTGATTTAAATATTTGCCCCAAAAGATAATTAATGAAATATTTAAAACTTATTCTTGACAAATTGAAGAAATACACCCTCTAGAAAAATGAAATTTCTCTCTCTTTCATTTATTTATTTATTTATTTTTTTAAAATTAGAATTCGAATAAAGTTTATAGATTTTCAATTGTTTTCAATTTTAAAATAAATTCAGATAATTTGGTTATTGGTTACCTATATTATTATATTATTATATTAATATGTATTTTATATAACGATTTTTAAAAATATTGGTTAGTTATTTTCAAATATATTATAGTGCTTTGAAATGCATGAGAATATCTACTTATTTCAGAATGAATAAAATGAAAGAGGATTGGGGGAAAAAAAAATATATTATATTATTTTCTTAAAAAACAAAAACTTCCATTATTAGAAAAAAAAATATGCAACTATATTATTATATAATTTCAAAAAGTTAACAAAAAATAATTCTTCCATTATAAAGTTTAAATTTGCAAATTATATACCTAAATTTAATTTAATATTTTCTATGTATATATTTTATGTGCACCTTAATTCCTATAATTTTCTGATATATTTATATCATACAACTATTCTCATTAAATGTTTATTTCACTTATTCATTGTGCATTTATTTTCTAAAGTGTTATACTCTTGATTTAATCTAAATTTATAAAAAAAAGAGTTAAGAAGGTCAGACAATCTCTATAATTAACGCTGATTCTAATTTCGCCATTGTATCATAAACAAGATACAAAAGTACGAAAGTTAAATAAATAGATGCAAAAAAAAAAAAAAAGAGATTATCATATATATATGTGTAAAAAAATTTTAAATATATTTTAATTAACTTCAATAGATAATATAATAAATGATGTGTGAAACACCGAAATATTGATAAATGATCCTTGGAGACATAATACGAGTGCCTCTTGAAGAGTCAATCACTCATTTTCTTTATTTTCTGTTTGTTTTTTTATTATGATTATTTACATGACATGATAGAACTATCCTATATATTTATTAAAGAATCATCTAGAAAAATATTGATATTTGAGCCCTAAAGAGGATTTATTCAACAAGGACAAAATAGGCCTACTTCTTTTTTTATCACTCAACCATTATTTCAAAATAATTAATAAATAGGTATAAATAACTATTTATTGACATGATAAGAAAAAATATATAGTTTCATGAAAAAATTCAATTTCATAAATTTTTTGATGAATCGTTTTTTTTTTTTTTTTTTTCTTTTTAATTATTATTTTTGGTATACTTAAGATCATTGGTAATGTTATTATTATATAAGTTAAATCATTTTTTCAAG
The DNA here is from genome assembly GCA_963082975.1 of Labia minor. NCBI lineage: Eukaryota > Metazoa > Arthropoda > Insecta > Dermaptera > Spongiphoridae > Labia > Labia minor. The sequence continues at coordinate 49,576,816 of OY720345.1, read as the reverse complement.
AAAATAAAATAAATTTTAATGATTAGATAAATAGATAAATATAAATTTTTTTAATATAGATTTTTATCTAAAACATTGAACACTAAATTAATGAATATATTTACATATATATATAGACATACATATATACCAGTATATTAATTATGAGAAGATATATATTTGAATACTGATTAAATAATTTTTATATAGGAACTGAAACATCCATAGATGATAACTGATATTAAATTTTTTTTTTATTTTAAATCATTAATTTAGTGTTATGTTTTTAAATAAAATTCAAAAGGACGTATAAAAATATTTCGACTATTTTACTATGATAGTTGATCATAAATTTATCACTCGTTTATTTAAAATGAATTATTATATGAAAAAATAAAAAAAAATATTTATATGGTAAGAACATTTTAAAATATATTTTATTTTAGAAAAACATGGCCTATATCCATAGGTTTGCCTAAATTTTAGAAAATAAAATTTTGAATTCAATTATACGGAGTTTCAGATCTTTCCTTACTATATTAGTGCTTGTTTACCAGGACTAGTAACTAATCATTAGTACTATTCCATTCACTAATCGCTTAGCTGATTAAGCTCGCACTTGCACATCATTGATAGATAAGCAAGAAGAGGGGTTTAAAAAAGAAAAAAATTGGTTAATTAAATGAGATATTTAAGAAAGTTCAGTTGATGTTTTATAAATAAATTGAATGAAGAGGAATAAATTAAAATTAAAATCAAGGTTATTTATCAAAATTTTATCACTCACTTGTTTCTAATCACTACCAACAACTTCCCTCAAGGATGAGTACAGAAGAGATTTGAAAAATTATTGGTGGGAAAAATTACTTGTTATTTTAGAGAAACTATTTATATTCCCTTGCACTTAAAAATCACTTGTTCTACAAGTTAACACATTACAAGTTTTGTGCGAGTGGTTAGTACTGATTAGTAATAACCTCCAGTAAACAAGATATTTTACAAGAAAATAAACTCCGATTTTTTAATATTTTTATTTTAACCTTTGGTTTTAAACTTATTTATGGTTTTATTTAAGAAAGTTTACAAAAGTAATCTATCTATTTTATCTCAGTGGCTCTCAGCGCCCGCTCCAGGGCCGGCTGACCCGGACAGTTGCCCGGGGCGGCAAATCTAAAGGCGGCATTTTGGTCGTTATTGACATAAAGTATTGATAATCAGTTAATCAAAATATATATTTGTCGATTTTTTGGTAATTGTTAAGTTTAACGTATGTATGATGGGTTTTTGTCTTAATCTTTTGCTTTGACTAAAAAAAAGTTTTTTTAAAGGTGTCTTTTTGTCCGGGGCGTCAAAAAAGCTAGAGCGGGCGCTGGTGGCTCTACAAAACAAAGTCCTTGGTCGTAGCAACCACAGCATTGTCCCTAACCTGAACTTGCCCATCCAACTCCCACTCTCCCCTAACTCCCATACGTCCCTCCTCATATTATTTCCCAACAGCGTTCTTGGCCAATCAACCGATCGCTTCTCAGCCATGTACCCCTTTATTATTATTCCTTGTGATTTTAGAGCCTAAGTATTTACATTTTTCTATATTTTCAAATTTAACCGTTTTATAATTTACAAAATTAATAGGCCAATATATAAATATATAATATGAATAGTTAAATTTTTGTTTAATATAAATCAATTGTTATTTATTAAAGAGTGATAAATTAAGAAAGTTCAACGTAATATTTTATTACATAGAAATATTTTCAAAATATTTTATCTCAAAAAATCAAATAAAATGGTTTGATCTGTGTATTATATTATTTTAAATAGAAAAAATATATTTGGGTTCGAGTTTATATAATAAATATTAAAAGATGTCATCCAATACATATTTTTAACACGATGTATAATATACATAATATGTTAAAATATTTAAAAAATAACACTTTGAATTATCATTGAATGTTTGGCTTAGGTAAATACATCGAAAAGAGATGGTTAGTTTATATAGTTTGAATAGTAATTCAAAATTACTATGGTATACATTGAGAATTATTAATATTTATAGAAAAGTTAAAAGGTTTTAATGAAATATTTGAAGAACACTTGGTGGTTAATATTTGTATAAGTATATACGTATATATGTAGTTTATTATAGATATAATATAAATATGTTGAGATCAATTAATTGTAAATAAAGATTGAAATGGTAAATAGTAGTAAGTATATATGGAAAAGATATCATTTTATAGAATAAGTGAAAAACTAGAATATATAGGTAAAACAAATAAATGTATTTTAACAAGACATCTTTTAATATTTATTTTGGGAATTATTTATCATTAAATGAAGAAGTAAAAGTTCCTTAAAATTTTTATATTTTTATCATACATTTTATCTCTCAATTATCAATCCTTTCTAATTGACATTCATTTTTTCGATTAATTTTTCATTTCATTTCATAACTAATTAAAAAACAATGGGGTTTGATGAAAGATTTCAATTTATAATTATTATTAATAATCATTCATTGAAGATGAAAAATTGATTTTTACTTAATTTATAAATTATAGGGACAAAGGAAGAAATAATTTATAATTTATCTAGTTGAATTTTGAGAAGATGAACTTGGTTCAGGATTCGGTGAATTATTTTTTGATGTATTTACAGGATCTTTAACTAAAGATAATGACTTTTCACTTCCATGACTTAATTTAGGTGTACTAGAGGATTCTTGTGGTGGTGTTTTTGTTTCAGTCAGAAATTGTCCCCTTTTAGCAAAGGAAGTGAGATCAGACTTTTGTGTTTTTACTGTCTCTTTATCATCGGAGACAACGTTTTGAGTTGTGACAGAGGGTGATAATAAATCTGAAGATTTAGGCTTGCCTACGTTCATTTTGCTCAATTGATCATGATTTTGAGCTGGTTTAGAAATTAAGGAAGTCGAAGAATTCTTCTCACTCGATAATGAAGCATTATTATCTTTTATATTTACATTTTTTGATTTTGGAATATTTACAAATGTATTTGAATCTTTTTCACAAGATTGTGTAAGGCCTCTCTTAATTTCGGAATTAAACGAAGATGAATTTCTTTCAGCTATATTTTTAGTATCCTGTAAATTAATATCTGTGTTATCATTTAATTGTGAGTCTAAATCAGCATTTGTTTTCGGTTCATTTATATTTGATTTATTTATTGTAGATCTATTTAAAGGTTTGCATGATACATCTGTCGATTTTTCTGTGAAAACTGGGTCAAATTTTGGCTCCGATTCTTTTTTTGAAGTTAGTGATTTTTCTACTTCTTTTGACTGTGTGTCATCTTTCTTAGAGTTTATACTTGAATTCGTTGGTAAATTTAAGTTTTGTTTTCTAATTTCTTGTTTCTCGGTTGTTGTATTAAAATCAGTCCTTGTACCAGATTTATTATTTTTATTAATTATGCTTTCAGGTCTTTTAGACATATCATTGTTGGAAGTAGAAACCTCGTCTAAATCTTTTTTCAATTTTAAATTACTCTTTGTTAACTTTGAAATAGCACCTGTAGAAGGAGAATTTGAATTTAATATTTTATCTTCTTTCTTAATGTTTAAAACTGAATTTGTAGATGTAGATTCCTTTTCTATATTAAAAGGTAAATTTGTAGGAGATATCGGTTTGGATTCATTTAAAAGCTTACTGGAATTTGTTGAAGTTGTATGAGAAGATTGTACATATCTAGATGTTTCAGTTGACGATGAATTCAAATCTTTATCTTTTAAAATAGATTTTGATTTAGATGTATCTTTAGAATATGTATCTTTATCAATAATATTTGATTTACATAGAGAACCATTTGTAAAATCTGTACTCGTTTTACTCAGATGTTTAGATGAAAGTGACGAATTTTTATTAATTATGTTATGTGGACTGTTTTGATCCGAAAGTTTTGATTCATTAGAAAGTGTGTTGGATTTAAATGGTTTATCGATAGTTTGTGGTTTACTCGATTCTGAAGGAATAGTTTTTGATTTCTTTGACTCACTAGAAATTGGATTTGGTTGATCAAACGTTTTTTTCATTTCCGTAGTATGTAACTTTTTTAATTCTGGTGTTATAGACTTTGACTTATCCAATGGTTTATTTAAATCCATAGTTTCAGAAATTGGCTTTGTTTTATCTTGTGATTTGCTAACATCAGTACTTTTTGGTTTATTAGTTTCTGTTGAATCCAATAATCTACTTAAACCACTTGATTGAGGCTTAATTGATTCTGGTGATATCGTATTTTCTTTATTTAATTCGATAGTTTGAGAAGTACTTTTTTCACTTGAAATAGGCTTTGTTTTATCTTGTGATTTACTAACATCAGTACTTTTTGGTTTATTAGTTTCTGTTGAATCCAATAATCTACTTAAACCACTTGATTGAGGCTTAATTGATTCTGATGATATCGGATTGTCTTTATTTAATTCGATAGTTTGAGAAGTACTTTTTTCACTTGAAATTGGCTTTGTTTTATTTTGTGATTTACTAACATCAGTACTTTTTGGTTTATTAGTTTTTGTTGAATCCAATAATCTACTTAAACCACTTGATTGAGGCTTAATTGGTTCTGGTGATATCGGTTTGTCTTTAACTGGAAGTTTATTAAAATCCAGTGTTTTTGGCATATTTATTCCCTTTGAAATAATTTCCGATTGTTTTTTTGATTTTTTAGATTCCGATTCATTTAATTCAGTTGAAAATATTTTTTCTAAATCTGTAATTTTCGATTTACTTGAGTCATCTAAAACTGGTTTAGATTTATCAAAATGTTTACTTAAATTACTAGAATTCGCTTTTGAATTTATTGTTTTATTTGCAATAACAGTAGATCCCAATGGACTAGATTTTATATGAGATGCATTGTCACTTTTAGGAGCAGATGAATTAAAAGGAATACAAGCATTCTCTTCCAAATTTTTATTAATTTCTTTTGAAATTATATTTGTTTTCTTATCTAAATTAATAACATGATTATATCCTTCTTTTTTGTTGTGAGTGCTACTCTTTAGTGTGGAATCTATTCTTGTCTCTTTACTTTTTTCATTAATATTCTTTTCTTCTAAAGAAGATAGATATGTACTTGGCTCTGACACTTTAATATTTACATTTTTATCAGAATTTGTTTTTATAAATTCTTTGTCAAGGTTATTTTGCACAGAAAATTGTGTTAATTTAGAATTTAAATGAGATTTTAGGTTTTCATTTTGAGAGGACGGTGTTTGAATCTTTGAGACTTCTGACGAGGAAACATTTAGCACAGGTTGTTCATTTTTGTGGATTTTTGTCTCATGATGATTAACAGGGTTTATCTCTTTTCTTTTATCATTCTCTTTAGAAGATTTATCTGAATTACATAAAATATTACTCTCATTTCCTTTCTTTAGGTTATTATTTTCAGAAGAATAATTTATTTTTTTTGAAGATGTTTTTTTCATATTATCCATTTCTATGAAATTAGCTGATGAAGTACTTTGATCATTCTTAAAGGTATCTGTATTTTGAATATTTTCTTGAAATAATTTTACAAATTTCTCTTCTTTAAAATCTCTTTTTGAATTTTTATTCTGATATTTTTCTGAACCAAACGTTTGATTTTCTGGAGGTTTTGATATGTTCTTTGTTTTTAGTTGTTGAATACCATCAGATTTAATATTTGGTTCTATGTTTTCTTGATTTTTTTCTATATTTTTATTTTTTTTTAAAGAATTTTGAGAATTGAAATTAGAAAGAGAATTAGATTCAATAGAAGTTGAAGGGATAGATTGATGTGGGCTCTCTTTAGTTATTTTTAATGGATGTGTGAAAGATGTTTGTTGAATTTCAAATGTTTCATTTTTATTACTGGATAGAACTTGTAATTCTTGTGGCAAAGACATTCCGCAAAAACCTACCTCTGGTAATAATGTTTCTTTTTCTGGCATCAATTTTTCCTCACGTGAAAGTTTCCGTTTTGCTTGAGCAATTACTCCTTGAAGAAGCAAGGGCTCTTCATCTTTAGATGATTTCCTCCTAGGTGGATCTTTTTCTTGTCGAGGAAGAAGAGGCTCCTGTTCTTTGCTTGAAGCTTGAGGAACTTGATTTTTATTCTAATAATAATAAAATAAATAAAAAAAAATTAAAATATTTAAAATAAATGCATTATTGTTATTATTAAATAATTAGTACCTGTTGTTTAGAACCACTGACTCGTTTCAGAATACCCGGGCCCGGTTTTGAAACCGGGACCGGGGGCCAATCTCACAAAACATCAGGTGGTTCACCACCTGGGTTCCCACTCCCAGCCAAAACTGGTAAACCATTTATTAAAACTACTGTACTAGCAGAGGATGGCCTAGTTTGACCAAGAGGTCCCCAATCTTCCGTCGGTTGGGCAAGCAACCTTATACGCTAAAAGTGTTATTAAATAATAAAAAAATTTTAATAATACATTTAAATTCCAATATTCTTACTTCAAATATATTTCCTCGCGCACCAGTGATAACTTTTTCAATAGCCATAAACAATATCACAATAACTGGAAATAAACCAACAGCCCAACCAACAGCGTCTGCCCATTTAGGATATATATATTTACCATAACGTAGAGGTTCATATAAAACCCAATTAAAAACAAGAATGAACTGAAAATAACAAAGAATTTATTATTATTCTTATTTAAATTTTATAAAAAATATTTTCATACCAAAAGTGCGCTGGGTGTAATGAATCTCCACATAATTGCCCAAAAATGCCTCCATAAAGGCTTTTGAGGTCCGATCATATCTTGGACATCTGCTAAAAAGCGACCAGTTCCATATATCCAGGAAACTAACAAGCATTCACTGATTGCAATTATAAGCACAGACCAATTTGCCGCATATTTATCTAATAGTTGTAACCAGTACATTCCGCTCTATTAAACAAAAAAAAAATGAAAATTTTTTAAAAATAATTTTTAGATAACTAAATTTAAAGATAGTAAATAAATTCACTGGACTAAATAAAAAATTAAAATTTTTGCTATATTTTAGAAGTAAACAAACCTACAATTTTTCGGAAAACTATTTTGTCCAGAAAATCAAAAACCTTAACTAATAAATTATTGGCTGGTTATTTTCACAACACAATTTATTTTTAAGATGAATTCTTTTTATTTAAGGTATTGATATTAAGAATTTTATTAAAACTAAGTTTAAAATTAACAGATATATATATATATATATATATATATATATATATATATATGTTAATTAAATATCAGTTCAATTTAATAAGATAGTGGTAGAAGAATATCAGGCTCAATTTATTGATGAAATCCAATAATTTGTAAAGTATAGGCAAATTCTATTAAATTCAACATAAACAATTACATTTGTAGTGAATATTAGTCCGCCAAAATAACCAAAGACTGCAACAATAAACACTACAGTTACTTTGTACTCTCTTAGACTTGGAAAACGATCCAATATTGCAGTAGTAACCGTTTCCATCAGGGCAAACTAAAACAAAAAGACAAAATATATAAATTTTGAATTAATTGCTTAATTTCATAATAATAAGTATAAATATATATTATATTAATAATTATGTTAAAGATATCCTATATAATACTTATAGACCTATTATATGTTTCATTTATTATATTATAAAGATCAAAACCTTGGTTCATAGAGAACCGCATTTGAAAAGTTAAATAATTTTTTTAATTCAATAACAAGATTCTTTGATATGTATTAATTGATTACCTGTGAATCCAAACCAAGAGTAAGAAGCATGACAAAAAATAGAATTGACCAGAGAGGTGAAAATGGCAATCTGGTCACCACTTCCGGATAAACGATAAATGCTAATCCTGCTCCTTGGTCCACCACATCTTTCACAGGAACATTAAGTTCATGGGCCAAAAATCCTATCACGGAGAAGATAACGAGGCCAGCAAAAAATGAAGTGGCAATGTTACATACGGCTACGATCAGGGTATCTCTAAAAATGATTGAACATAAATATAAAAAGAATTTCATTATATAATTATATTTTATATATACAGTGAAATTTCACTTAAGAAATTCAATTAAAGTAATATTGCTCAAATTATTATTTTAAATACAATTAAATAATTTATTATGTTTACACTACAAAGAAATCCAAATTTCTTTCACAAATCATATTATCTAACCATAGATATAAAACATTGTAGGTACTGAATTAGAATGTTAATATTTCTCATAGACAATAGAGACGTTAATTGAAAATTTTAAAATTTATATATTTACTAATATGATAAAAAATGTAAGGTGACTTTATTTTAAAAATCCGCAAACTTTACATATCAATACAAACATTTGTTTTTTATGTTGGTATGACTGTCCTTGAAATCTAATAGATGTTTCATTGTTAGATTAGGAATTTATAATTATTAAAAAAATTTGTGGGGGATTTCTTAAAATGTGTTGTAGCGATGGAACTATGTCAAAACAAATCTTTACTAGAGGTACAAAGATTTTGCTGATTACAGAGAAGCAGTTGAGGATGAACCTCGTTCTGAACATTTTACACATCAAGAAATGAAGAAAACGTTCCATTGCATAGCGATAATTTCTGACCTAACATATCAACAATCCTATGAAACTCTTGTCAGATTTCAAGCATAATTATAATTGTAATATTATTTATAAGAAAACTATTTGTATAGTCAAAATTCATAATAACTAAAAAACAAAAGAAAAACAAAAATTTAATAATAGAAATAATGGAACCTTAGAGTTTTTAAGACTTTTCTCACACACAAAACATGGATGCAGACAAATGCTTTTTAATCTTTATTTTTATTTATTTTGTTAGATAATTTGTAAGAAATGGAGTCAAATTTTGTTTTGTCCGTGGTGCTTAAAACCCTAGAACCGACCCTGCTACCAATATTTGTATAGTCTATAGCTATAGTCTAGTTTTTGAAAAAAGATCACTGTATATTTATTACATAATTTCTTATCACATTCTAATTTTATTATTAACAAAAAAAAATAATAAATAAAATTGAATTAGTAAGATAGAAAAAGAAAGATAATTTTCAGACAAATGTTGAAAAAATTGACATGAGAATGCTAGTTATGCTTAGGCCAATTATTCTAGTCCAGTGGTTCAGACGAACGTATTTTATTGGATCCATTCAAATACATTCATGCTGATCCAATGGTTCAGAATCTGGCTGTCAGTTTCTATTCTTCCTTAAACGCTGTGAGAAAAACGGTTCTTGAATAGACTCACTTATAACAGTTATTGTCAAAGCGGTTGTAGGAGGCAAGGGTGATGAGGCCACCCCATGCAGGACTCAGCGCAAAGAAGATTTGTACTGCAGCGTCGCTCCACACTTGTGCCTTCTTCAATTGTTCCCATTTAGGAGTTAAATAGAATAGAATTCCTGTGGAAGCTCCAGGAAGAGTCACACCACGAAAAAATAAAATCACCAGAACTACATATGGAAAAAGAGCCGTGAAGTATACAACCTGAAAATAGATGAAAATTAATTCATGGTATAGAATTTATATTTATGGGTAATTTAATGGATGGAGATAGTGAATATGGTGGTCTAATTAATTGTTAGAAATATAATTTATATTTCATTTCCGGCGATGACCAGATCGCCGGAATATATATTCTAAAGGAGTAATTCAATTATGAGAAGAAATTTCTCAATGCCATTAATTTCCAGTGACAGTGTAGTGTAGGTTTCTGTTAGCAACTGCCCTCTCAACCATTCACAGATTGAATTTTCATTAAAATTTTTTCATTTTATTCCAAATTTTATTTTAAATTTTTTAGAAATGGCAATACATACCTTAGTATTCAAAATTCAGTTATTATTATCTATACATTAGTAATATTGAATAATAATAAATTTAAATATAAATTCAAAGATATTTATTATTTTTTGTGTGAAAATTATAAAAATAATTACTATTATTATTTTTCTTTTTTATTTTTTAATTTATTGATATAATTTGATTAGAATGAACAAAAAAATAAAAGAGCATTTCTACGATTGAAAATAAATAAATTTTTTAATAAAATGTTCGTCTCACGTGTATATAATTTACTTCTGTATATTTTGAAATGTTTTATTATTGCCCTATTTGAGGGCAGATGTAAATTTTTTTTGGAAAAAAAAAAAAAAAAATATATACTATTCTTAAGGCATCCACTTTTTTACTTTCCCGCATACTTCGTATAAGGGAAGTATTGGAATCATCAAAAATTTCCACTTCGAGATTTCGATAGATCTTGACGTTTTAGACCTCCCTGAGTCGGAAAATACCTTTTTTCGAATTATGTCTCTGTGTGTGTATGTATGTATGTATGTATGTATGTATGTATGTATGTAATGTCTGTAAGCAAATTTACTCAAAAACTAATCAAGCTAGGACTTCGAAATTTGATACACCGATATTATTCACAGTTTGTAGATTTCTATCAAAATTTCGTCAAAATCGGTTAACCGGAAGTGGTACTTTACCTACACTGGTTGCGTTTACCTTTCATGTAAAGTACCAGTTTGCTTCGAGATATTTGCTTCATATTTTGTATATAGATTTAAAAATATGAAAAAAATTGAGATACCAAATTTCATCATGATCTGACTACCGGAAGTGACATTTTACCTATACAAGTAGCGTTTCTTTTTTACCGACCAAGGGAGGTATTGTTTTCACACCAAATTTCACCTATGGATATTTTTAGGTACATATCTCCACGAATCATGCATTTTCTTAACAGAAAAAAGTATTTTTAGCATTATGTCTGTCCGTCCGTCCGTCTGTCCGTCCGTATAGATGTGTACAGCCTGAACGGCTCAACGGATTTTGATGAAATTTGGTATATTTACTTAATACATCAGTAGGATGAATTGATCAACTTTTGGTGCAAATCCGGAAACCGGAAGTGCTAGTATTGCCGATCGAAGAGAGGAAGTGAAGGGTTATTTTCATATCAAATTTCACGTGAGGACATATCTCCACGTGTTATGCACTTTGTATTGGTTTTATCCTCGAATCGAACTGGGAATTTTGAATCTCTCTCTCTCTCTCTCTCTCAGCGCGCCTGAACAATTACTACTAATAATAATTACTTTAGTGAAATAGATAATTTGTTAACAGAACAAAATCACTATATCATATTTATTTATTAAAACTTTTGTGGTTTTTGTTATAATTAAAGAGATTTTTATTTAAAGACCACATTATTTGCAAATATTATTTTATTTTAATAAATATAATAATATAATAATAATAATATTATAGTGTGGCCTTTAAATAAAAATCCCTTTAATAATTGAACAAAATCACATTTTTATCATATTTTCATCGTGTATGTGCCTACTCTCGTCTCCAAATCCTTTCCCAAGCTAAAAGGCTTAGTTTTCGAGATATAGGAAAGACATCATCTCCCTCGGGATATATGTTCATATTTATGTGGGAAGTGAAAGTTGTGGCCGAAGGACCATCGGTGACAGGGGTGTCGCGACCTTCTCCCTCTAGCAAGGGCCATTGTCGACCCCCTAGGTTGTAAAATGTTTCTCTACTTCCAGTAACCCACGCCAAAAGAGATGCCGCGGGTTTCTCCACCCCCAATTTTACTTGACACAAGGCCTTTGGTGACGTCCAAGGGAAAGTCTTCCAACACTTCTACCACCACAATGAATGCTCGATAATAGCAGGATAGATATATAAATCGGAGCGCGGACACCGACGAGAGAATCGGTCTTGATGAGAGAATGCTATGACGGAATTTTTGCTTGACGAAAGATCTTTGTGACCGGAGGTAATGAGAGTGTTTGAATTTGTATATTTATTGTAAATGAACCGTTTTTTATAAAATCTATAAGCTTTTATTGAAAATCCCAAAGAAAAATTCTTCCTGTTGCTCTCTCGAGAAAATTTACCCTAGACACCGAACTGATCTCCTCCACCCTCTCTACATTATTTCGTCTGTGATCAAAATATTCCTACATATATATATATATATAAATATAAGTTAAGTTAAAAATTAATAACATGGATTTTATTTAACCTTTTTATCTTATCTTAATAATTTAATAATTAAATTAAATTAAAAATGCGAACTATCTAATTTAAATTGTTTAATTATAGATATTTGTGTGAATATTATGAACAATACTAATTGAAATTATTGGAAATAATTTATTGATAATTTTAATTAAGTATAAAAATTATTTTTAATATAAAATGATAATATACTTAAATTAAATTCTAAACGCAGTGAACGCGGGTCTCTTCAGAACAATTGAACTAAAATATTTTTATTTTGAGAAGCGATAAGCTACTCAGTCCAATTTCTTGGAAAAAAACAATTAAAAGCAAATTGGACAGACCCAATAAGTTGCTTATGTGGGTGAGGGTAAGTAATTAATAACATTTTGATTGATTCTTTTTAATTATATATTAATATTAGTTATTCGGTTTTTATACTATATATACATATATATATATATATAGAGAGAGAGAGAGAGAGATGAATTTAATTGTATTTCAATTACTTTTACTATTAAATCCTATTTAAAAATGAAATATAAATTAATTTAATTAATAATTAAGACTAAATAAATTAATTTGTTATCTATTTTATTATTAGTAATAATAATTTATTAAATCTTAAATCTGCTTTGAAAGTAGAAATTTTAGGACAATGATTTAAAGCAGTGATTCTCAACCTCTGGGGCGCGAGCATCTCAAAGTGAAAATTCCTGACTTTTTTTCAATATGGTCTAAAAAAAGGTAAGATGATTTTGTGGGCAAACTTTTGGACATTTTCGATTATTTTTCAATGAAAATTATGATTGAAAATTGGGCCGTGAATACTAAAAGGTTGAGAAACACTGATTTCAAATATTAATTTATTTATACTTTTCTAGCTCTTTATAAAATAAACTAATTAATAGTATAATATAGCAGGAATGAATAAAATTGAAAAAAAAATTAAACAGATTTAGAGTATGATATAAGTATATATATTAATAGGAATTTTTTAGTAATCAAAGAGCACAAACATAAATAAACTCTTTTTTACTATCTCGCCAGAGATAGTATTGCGATCATGAAAATTTTCGATGTTGAGATTTTGATGTTTTTATACGTTTTGAAGGTTCCTGAATCATTTTCACTAAGGTTGAGAAAAATGTCTGTGTGTGTGTGTGTATGTGTGTGTGTATGTGTGTGTGTATGTGTGTATGTGTGTGTGTATGTATGTAGGCAAGATTACGCAAAAACGGTTTGAGCTAGAATGATGAAATTTGGTACATGGACATTATTCAAAATTCATAGTTTTCTATCAACTTTTGAGAAATGTAGCTCAACCGGAAGAGGGTCATTACCTACAACGTTTTGATTTTTTTTCCTCTAAAGTGACCGTAAAAATAAAGATATATGTTTGATAATTTTTCACATGATTAATAATTATATAAAACTGCTATATATAGAATTTCAGCTTGATTGATTCGCTGAAATTACCAGAATTAATTTTTTAACACTGAAAATCTCACGCGTCAACACGTGACGTGGTGCCATCAACAAAAAGCCAAACATGCGCTGGTTTAATATTTATTATTTATTATTTATAATTTATAATTAATTAAATTTAATTTAAATATAATATATTATGTTATTTAATCCAATTCAAATTGCGAGATAGTCGAGTGGAGACACTCCAGCTAATTTTAATTTTAAATACATTTGATAAGATAATAAATAGAAAAAATACTTCTTTGTGTTGAATGGCAAAGCTAGAAATTAATTTCTATATTAAAATTTTTGACTTATTGTATGAAAATTTTCTTTTTTTTTTTTCTTTTTTTTGAGGCAATAATTATCTGACTTTATATGTTGTATACCTTTCCTGAAGATTGTACACCTTTGCAAAGACAAAGAAAAACGATTATCCAAGCAAGAAGGAGACAGAGAGCCATTGAAAGTCGAATCTCGCCTGTTTCCTCAATTCCTGCAGATAATCCAAGTACCTGATTGCTAAAAATCAGCATTTTACCAGTTAAATTAACATCATTCTTATGATTATAGTTTAAAGAATAATAAAGGCGTACTTACGTAAAATAATCTTCCGCGGGTGGACGTTTTTCAAAATTTTCCACTGAATAAGAGAGATTAATTGATGGTGTATATGATGAATTATAACATTGTTTTTGGAAGAATGTACCATTTCGTTTTAAACACTCGTCAGCTACTTCATAAGAATAACAATCTAGAAACAAAAATAGTATATTTTTTCGAAATATTTAATTTCATTTTATCTAATTACATATTTCAAAGATAGTTTTAATAATATTAGTTTTTAAACAATTGTTGGTTATATATTTTATGTAAATATCAAAATTAATTTTCTATTTATTCTATTTTCATTAAAAAAATAATGGATTTAATAAACTTTATAAAAAGAGATTAATATACACAAATATACAAATATATACAACCTAAACAATTGCATAATCCATTTTAACTCAAAATTCTCTTTTTTTACTATCTCGCAAGTGATAGTATTGCGATTTTCGATGTCAAAATTTTGATGTTTTGATGGCCTCTGAGTCATTTTCACTAAGGTTGAGAAAAATGTCTCTGTGTGTGTGTGTGTATGTAGATAAGATTAGGCAAAAACGGTTTGAGCTAGAATAATGAAATTTGGTATAAGGGCACTATTCTAAATTCGTAGTTTTCTATGAACTTTTGAGAAATGTAGCTCATTTGTAAGAGGGTCATTGCCTGCCACGTTTTCATTTTATTTCCTCTAAACTGACAGTAAAAATAAAGACCTTGATAGCTTTTCACATGATTAAAAATTGTGTAAAATTGCCATATATAGAATTAATTTTTTTAAATTTTGACTTAAAAATGAAGGTAAAGCTTTTAAATTTAGCAAAAATGTAAATTAAATTTAGATTATTAAAGTTAATTAATTAAATTAATTTTAATTTGAATGATTAAGATCTAACTTTAGTCTAGGCTAGTCTATGTTTTACCGTGTCCCAACCGTATTTTATTTACGTTGAAAAAAATCAAGACAATGTTGATATTATTTGATTGCCTTCTTATTTCAATAATATGTTATGAGTGAAAATTATGTTAAAAACCTTAAATTCTATGATCGGGTAGGATAAAATTTTAATTAATTTTCAAATATAGAAAAAAGCTTGATTATCCAATTCAAATTTGCGAGATAGTCGAGTGGAGACACTGCAGATTTTTTTAAATAATGGCCTACAAAAGTCTAACGATCATACGAGTATTTATAGTAACTGGTGGTGGTGCGGGTATGATTACTTTACTGGTGCCTAGTCAAAGATCATATCTTGTTTGTTTTGGAGACTAATATGATCCTAAGACTTTACTTCCTGCTCACTACATACTCTTGACCTATGAATATCTTATTTTTCTATCTTGTAGAAAAATTGACTAATTTTGATAAAACTATTTTAGATAAAATTAGAAAATATTATATATATTCATATGTTGAACAATTAAAAGTGATATTGCCAAAATTTGTATATTTATTTTGAATTATTAATAAATATAAATTTTCACATTAAAAAAAAAAGAATGTCAATATTTAATTTACTGTTTAATTCAGAGAGTACACATAAATTGATTGGCTAAATAATAACAAAGTCAATAATAAAATTCATTACTCAGTGAAGGTTAAAGTTTTATTTGATATATTTGCTTTTTGAGTATTTTGGTTATCACACTATAATCACATTTTGATTTTGAAAACAAATCAAATCTATAAAAAAGATCTTGAAAATTCGCATACTACTTTAATATTTAAAAAATTATTCTTATTAAATTTTATTTATTAGTTTATATAAAGTTAATACTATTTGTTTGTATTTTCTTTAAACTCATTAAGTAATTTTCATATGTGATAGGATCTTATCCGTATAAAGTACACAATTGGATTTTACAAAGTTTCGAAGTAAACCTCTTTTTTCGTAAAATCATTTAAACTTTAAAACTAAAGGAAAATCTAGTTTTGTTGTGAATTTGAATTAAATTTAGGTAATATAGATTAATTAGTTTACTTTAAATTATGTGTTTAGTACATTGAAAATATGATATACTTACATGGAATGTATAGAAATCAAAGAAATTATGTATTTTGATAATAGTAAAAAATAATGAGTTATGTAAAGAATTTGAATATGAAAAAAATTGATTGGCTCTAATTTTTAAGATATTATAAATTCATTTTTAGTGAAATTTAGATTATATGTAAATCGTTAAAAAATATTTAGTATAAATGACTGGGTCTACAAAGAATTTATGGTAAGTTCATGAGATCGATTCTTGTAAGTGGCCTCTTGGAGAAATTGTAAACCCTGAAATGAAGCAATTTCTGTTGATTTAAGTGTAGAGATTTATCATGAGTTTCATCAAGATATTTTCATGGATAAAAGGAGAAAAGTGGGGAAAATGGAAATTAATTTTTTTATTTAATCAGTTTGTATATTTTTCTAAAATCCCATGTATTCTATATCCCATCCCCACAATTCCCCTAAGAGCTTCTCAAGCTACCTTGTGATTTTTTCCAAAACTAATTCAAAACCAAAATCATTGACAAGTGGAAGTGTTAATGACTTTCGTATCACATATTTTACGAATTTTTTTCTGTCTAATATATTTTTATTTGAAAAAGATCCTCTGGTATATATCAGGTCGAGTCATAAATAACTTCCGTTTGTTATTCATACATTTATTTTTCGATAACACAAAAACAAATAAAAATTAATCTAAAATGTATTCTCCATTATTGGATATGACTTGCTGCCATCTCGTTTTCAGCATATCGATACCCTTCTCGTAAAAATTTATAGGCTTTGACTGAAAGAACTCCAGGACAGCTTCATTTACTCCCTGGTCTGAAGTGAAGGTTTTTCCATTCAAAAAATTTTGCAATGAACAGAAAAGGTGATAATCCGTTGGAGCAAGGTCCGAAGAGTATGGAGGATGCGGCAAAACAGACCAGCCAAGTTCAAGAATTTTTTCTTGAGTCACCCTTGCTGTGTGTGGTTTTGCATTATCATGCAGCAGAATGACGTTCTTGCGGTTGACGAGTGCAGGCCGCTTTTCCAACATTTTTTCTTGAACTCTTTGTAGCTGCTGAACATATACTTCTCCACTCACCGTTTGATTCCTGTTTAACAGCTCGTGGTGAATTATTCCTTGGCGATCCCACCATACACACAACAAAATTTTCTTGCCGTGTTTGTTTGCTTTAGGATCTGGTAGAGGAGGTTGATCTTTGTCTAGCCACTGTCTTTTACGGACGATGTTCTCATATGTAATCCATTTTTCATCACCAGTTATAATTTTCTTCAAAAAAGGATCATTATTTTCACGTGAGAGCAGACTTGTGGCAATTGACATCCTATCCGCCTTGTTGCGTTCACTCAATGTATGGGGTACCCATACACCCAATTTGCTGGCTTTCCCCAGTTTTTCCAAGTGACGGCAAACAGTTGATTGGGATGTATTGAGCTTCTGTGATAACTCTCTAGTTGACTGGCGTGGACTTTCTTCCAAAACTGACTTCAAAACATCGTCATCAAAGTCAGAAGGACGACCCATCCTTGGCTCGTCTTTTAAGGTCATGTGTCTCCAGAACGGAATTTTACAAACCAATTTCTTACTGCCCGATCAGTTATCACTCCTTCACCATATACACTGCAAAGTTTTCGAGCCGTAGCTGTAGCACTATTGCCTTGTTTAAATTCCCAAAGCATCACATGTCGAAAGTGTATTTTTTGATTATCCATTTTAAAGGTATAAATAAAAAAATATTTACGTGCGTACCGAAACGAGGTTGTCTAGAGACTGACCAGTTTATACTTGCTAAGGAAAAACAAAAATCCCTTATCAAGGGGAATCTCATTGTGTACAAACAATACCAAAAGAAGCACACTACTTAGGCGGAAGTTATTTATGACTCAACCTAATATAATATATTATAAATATAATATGGTGTATTACTAAAAAACATGAACTTCTAATTTAGGTAGAAAAAATAATTATAAGTAAAATGAATTGAAACATTGAAATAATAATAAAAATAATAAAAACCGACCAAAGTCTAAATAGTAATACAAAAACCCATTAAAATTATTACGTTGTTCGGAAAGTAATTTTTTTTTTTTTTTGGATTTAAATATATTTTTTCGAACACCACTTCACACTTGAGCCGAATAATCATTATATATTTGGAGAAATGATATAGCAATGTTTGAGTGTGAAAAAGTTCAATTTAATATACTTAGTAGTTTTATGGTTGTTGTCCTTTTAAATATGATAGCAAGAGGCAGCATTTTACTTTTTTGTTATAGAAAAGGTAAAAATGCTGTTCAAATTAACGAAGGTTTTGACAATGCACCAGTGCCAGAACTGATTTGCAAAATTTAGGTCGAAGATGCACCACGTCCTGGAAGGCCGGTTGAAGGTGATAAAGATACGATAAAGGCATTAGTTGATTTTTTGGACGGTAAAATCTTTACTTCAAATAACGAGGTTAAAAAATCATCTGGATCAGTTTTTTGCTTTTTTCAGTTTTACAAAAAAAACGAAATTACTTTCCGAACAACAAAAAAAAAATTTTAAACGAATAATTTAAAGTTTAATTTGATCTATAATAATAATAAAAATATTATTCATTTGACAACTTCAAGCATTTAAAGAGGATATTGTGTAATCGATATTATATTAGTTTTTCAAATAACTACATATTATTAATATATATAATATAATATTAATATAGGGTGACCATTTTTTTAGTGACCAAAACGGGACATTTTATGTGAAAAATAGGACGGTGTTATAAAATGAAGTCTTGACAATTAGAAGAGTTCTATGTACAATTTTTCGTATACAATGATAACCTTTATGCATATTAAATATAAACTCACCTCTTCAAAAATTATAATATGTATTAATAAAAAAGTAATATAATAAAGTATTTTTATTATATAAACTTATTAAACTTATCTTCGAACTATTATTCTATAGAGCTGAACCGATACAAAAATTTAGATAGGAGTGTGTTTTACTACGATGGTATCATGAATAATAAGGAAATCAAATTTCGATCTTTTAAAACCTTATCACACTACATTACACAATTTTAAGGTTTACTATAATTTGTTAAAAATTGGACAAAATTGATATGTTTATTAAAACGACGATATGGTCAAAAGATATTAATAAAGGGTACGTATTGTCACCCTATATATACATATATAAGTACCTACATATATATATTTACATATATTTATATTTATATGATACATAAAGGTTTATTTATCTATGTATATATATATATTGTTCAAACAAGCAATTTTTTAATTTCAATATATAAGAAATAAAATATATAAAACTATTATATTATTATTATGGTTAATGATACTATTAATACTAAGGTGACCAATTTTTTACAATTAAAAGAAGGGCAGTCACATCGAACCAAAATGATACTCATATGTTAAACTTGAAGTGTTTTGTAATAATTCTGTAAGTAATTTCAATAAATATCTATGCAGTGGTGTTGTCGAGACGGAACGCTCCGGAACGTCGTTCCGGTACTTCCTTTTTGGACAGGAACGCGTTCCGGAACAAAAGATGATTTCTGATAATAAGAATTGGCTAACGTATTGAAAAAAAATTCAAAAGAATTGCTGATTTTTTTTTGAAGTGAAACTTCTTTAGCGGCCTCCTGACATTTGGTTGAGAATGGAGAGTGAATTGAAAAATTGAAATTTCGTAACGCAAGAGAGAAAAAAGATATAGATATAACGAGTGGGAATGAGATAGCCTCTATCTGCGTCTCTCTTTTGTGCGATCTTTCGTTCTTGAGAAAGAGGCTATCTGCGTCTCCCTTTTCTGCGGTCTTTCGTTCTTGAGAAAGAGGCTATCTGCGTCTCCCTTTTCTGCGGTCTTTCGTTCTAATACCCACTCGCTAGGTCCAAAGTCCATGGCGCGCATGCGCGCGAGTACGTTGACGCGGAATAATATTTCTCAGCCTCTACTGGGTCAAAGAATTAAAAATTAGTATGACTTATGATCAAAAGAGGGCGAGATCTCCACCTTGTCCAGTAGATATCGCAATTAAATACAATTTGAATTTAAATATATATTAATTTCAAAATTTGCCTAAACATTTATAAAAATAAATATACATATGAAATTTGTTATTTTTTTTTAATATTAAAAAATATTTAATTTGAGATTAATTATATGTAAAAAGATCAACTATCAAATAGATTCAAACTTTTATTTTCTTTGATTAGATTATAATTAAATATTATTTATATTATTTAAAAATTATTATTTTTCTATTTATTAAGGATGTCTATTAAAAAATTGTAATTAACCTTATCATATGTCAAATATTATAGCTAAGTTTTTTTGAATTTTTTAAAATTTTTTATATAATTAATCTCAAATTAAATATTTTTTAATATTAAAAAATAACAAATTTCATATGTATATTTATTTATTTTTAATATTAAACGTATTTCATATTTTTTGAGAGAGATTAATAAATATATATATATTTTATTAAAAATAAATATTTTTAATTTTATTTCGAAATTAAATAATAAATTTTAAAATATTTTAAATATAAAATTTCGAAATTAAATAATGAATTTTAAAATATTTTAAATATAAAAAAATGTTAATACAATATCATTTAAAAAAAAAGCGGGATTAATAAATATATATATATATTTTATTAAAAATAAATATTTTTAATTTTATTTCGAAATTAAATAATAAATTTTAAAATATTTTAAATATAAAAAAAATATTAATACAAAATTAAAAAAGGCGGGAGTAAAATTTCAAAATGGATGCCATTTACGTCACCCATATATAATTTTCAATTAAGAAATTAATAATGAAGCTGTAAGTTTCAAGAGATGTAATCAATAAAACTCAATTTTTCTTTATAAATACTATATCTAGTGTGAATTTGAAAAAAATCGTTAGAGCGGTTTTTGAGAACCAATGGTTATAGATAAATAGATAGATATATACAATTTTAGCTAGCATAATAAGATAAGATATATATCGTGAAATAATTAAAATTCTCAAGTCAAATATACAGCGTGCACGCATACCGACGCATGTAATTGTGTGTGTGAACTTGGTCGGCGATTCACACGCCAACACATACAGTTATGTGCGTCGATGACCATTCACGTTATTTATCCGAATCTCAACATTACTTTAACACTACTAAATCAATTTAAAATTATTATTGCATTTAAAACTGCTTTTCTCTACTCCACAGATTTCACTATGCCGAAAAAAAATAACGACCAAAATTTAGACGATATTATTTATTTCATACACCGTTCACTACTGGTTTATAGCCACACAGGTGCTAATGCACTTGAACGAGGCGAAGATAAAATCCCTCTAATTCTCGGGGGAGATTTTAATGTAAATTTTGGATCTGATGATTCGTTGCCGTTGATCAACTTTCTTCGAGAAACATTTGGTCTGCTTATAAATAACGATCCCAAGGAATCAACAACAAAATCTGGAACTACAATAGATGCTGTTTTTACACGTTATATAGAAAATATCGAATCACGAACATATATATCTTATTTTAGTTATCACAAGCCATTAATATCAGTATTACCAATTGAAGCACCAACCGACAATAGTACAGGCAATGTAGATATGATGATAGAGTAGATATCTATATATATAAAAAAA
This sequence comes from Labia minor, assembly GCA_963082975.1. Lineage (NCBI taxonomy): Eukaryota > Metazoa > Arthropoda > Insecta > Dermaptera > Spongiphoridae > Labia > Labia minor. Next base: position 49,555,050 of record OY720345.1, on the reverse strand, counting down.
GGTTTTTGTCTGCACATTGCTCAGAATTTAAAAATTTTTGCATATCTTCGCGTTTCATGACCTCTAGAATCCAAAAGTGACTTTAGAATTTTTCACGTCTGTCTGTCTGTCTGTCTGTCTGTCTGTCTGTCTGTCTGTCTGTCTGTCTGTCTGTCTGTCTGTCTGTCTGTCTGTCCGGAAAATTACTATTTTATAGACTCAGAATTGGCTGAACCGATTTCTTTGAAATTACATCACAATATTCTTATATACCTCTAGAGTAACATAGGCTATAAATTTTATTAATATCTTATCAATAACCGCAGAAATTAATTTTTTAAAGTTTATATAATTCTCCGTGTTGTTCATTCAAGAGCAGCTCGCGGCTCACTGTCGGCCTAGCGGAATCATTTCAAACAATGAATTATCATAGAGATTCCCAATCGAAGAATTATTATAATATTTCCCTTTTTATTTTAAATTCTAATATACAAATATCAATTCAATTAAATAATTTATTCTAAAAGTTCTCAATTTAATTAAAATATTTATTAGATCATATTTTTATCTTAAATTATTTTTTATTTAATTGAATATTTCTTCTTTTCTATAATATATATATAATATATAAATTTTATCATTGAATAATAAAAAAAAATATTATTTAACCTGAATTAAAATGACTGAATTATATTATCTTTGTTTTTTATTTTAATTTAATTACTCTATTATTAATTAACTATATATATATATATATATATATATTATATAAAAATTAAAATATGATGATATAAAGTTGTTTTAAATTTTTGACATTTTTAAATTGGGTATATTTTTTAAATTTATTAAAATGTCTTTTTTATTTATTATGTTTAAAAGATTCATTTTTATTATGTGATATTAATAAAAAATAACGATGCTCTGTGCAAGTCGAATCATGTTGCACATAATTAAATAACAATTGCCAAACAAAGAATATAATATTTTTTTAAATTCTTATATTTAAATATCATTTCAATTAAATAATTTATTCTAAAAGGTCTCATTTTAATTAATTTAATAAAATATTTAAATCACCATTCAATTTTTTATTAATAGGCTTCTTTTTTTATTTTTAATTTTTAATAAATTCTCTTTTTTTGATATGATATTAATAAAAAATAATATTAAATTGTATATATAAATATAAAAATTAGAATATTTGAATTTTTTTAAATTTTAACACATGTAATCAATCATATGCATTAAGAATGGAAAATTTTTAAAATCAACTTGCTATTAAATTCAGAAAAAAAATACTGATATATAGAATATATAGACTATTCGAATATAATTTAAAACTCTTTCTCTCCTTCTATTTTAAATTAAAAAAACGGAGTTTTAAGAAATTTAGATGCCATATGCAACATGGGTGGGTAAATGAATTGGGCTGGAAGAGGAGGCAATTTATAATTTTCTTCTAATTCAGATTTAGGACAAATCGTACAACATTATATCAAATCTCGCTAAGAACATTCAATATTTTTGTACACAAAATATTCAGAGTATTGGCTAAGCGTATCACTCACAATCAGTTTATATTGAAATTTATATAAATTAACAAAGTAAAAATTTTTATTTGTTTAAATTTTATTATAATGAATCAAAAAAAATTAAATATATAGATCACATGATTAAGAGAAGCAAAAAACTTAACAGAAAATAACTGTTGGATGGAGGTCGGACATGACAGAAACTGTAAGCGAAATCTTCATATTGCGACGAATAATTTTCAAATCCCCTAGCACCACAGAATTTAAGTTTCTTTTAAGGAAAATAACTATGATCTAAAAAAATTAATAAATGAACTTAATAATAAAAAAACAAATAAATCAATTAATTTAAATTAATACTATTAATGAATGTATATATTGGTCATTTATCTATAGTTTTATACCGTTAATTTTTATAAATTGTCTCAAGTCTCTATTTTTGCATTTTCTCAAGTTTCATTATAATTAAAAATATTCAATAATAATCTAGCAATGAAAATAAAATACCAAAATGTAATGATCAAGAAATATTATACTCTATTATAACATATACAATACTTATAAACTATAGGCGGAGGAAATATGAGGAGATATCATTGCGGGTTCAGGCCAAATCGACCAACATTAATTAAGATATTTTCATTATGACAGATATTAGGAACAAAACCGCGAATTCAATATTTCTGTTCACTAATTATTTGTAGACTTTAGTAAAACATACGCATAACTCAATAGATCCGGATAAACTTTTTCAAATTTTCAATCTTCAAATTTCTCTTGAAGGTAGTAAATTTCTCTTGAAGGTAGTAAAGAAATAATAATTGTAAAATATTAGGTTACTCAGACGACATAAATATAATAGGAGATTCGGCAATTGCAATTACAGATAGCGAGGAAAATTTAATGGAGGTTTGAAATTAATAGTGATAAGAAAAAATATTTAGTAACAAAGAGGAAGAGTATTAACATACAAAATCTTAAGATACAAAATGTAGAATTTGAATATGTAGAAAAATTGAATGTAATCACGAAGGATAATAATATTTGAGAAGAATTTAAATCGGGGTTGCAATCGGGAAACGCCTGTTATCTGCAATAAAAAGGCTTATCTCTTCAAAATTATTATCAAAGGGAATATATAAAAAGATTATTTTGCCTGTTGCATTATATGGGTGGGAGGCATGGTCTATGACCCTTGGAGATGAGAGTAGATTCAGAGTATTTGAGAATAGGATTCTTCCCTGCATTTATTGGCCAAAGAAAGATGAGGTCACCGGGTATGAGGGAGACTGTATAACAAGAAATTGCATGGCCTCTCTGCATCTTCAGAAATAGTTAGGGTTATAAAAGGGAAAAAGCTGCGATAGGCAGGGCACGTGGCAAGAATGGGAGAGGAAAAAGATATTGGTGGGAAGACCGATTGGAAAACGTCCGCTTGGAAAACCAATGACGCGTAGGAAGGGACGTAAGAGAGATGGAATAAGGGCTCAGGATAGGGACACTTGGAGAAATGTGGTTGTTGCGGCTAAGAACTTTAGAGTATCTTTGAGCCACATAGGTAGATAGATATAACATATACAATAATAATATATATAATTAATATAGTGATTAAATTAAAATATATTTTTTAAATAAGAACACAAAAAGAAATGAATGTTTTATGTAATATACTGATTGAAACAAAATGGATGAAAACCTTTTAATACTTTCAACCACCAAATACTATGTACAACTCGGGGGTACAGGGGGCGGAGCCCCCGTCTAGGTGTGAAGAGCGCCGAAGGCGCTCTGAGCAGCTAGTAATAATAATAAAGCGAATATTTGTTACCAAAATTTTATACTGTTATATGTCTTTCGAAATGATCCCTTTATTTTTCTCTATTTCTCTCTCACTCACACTCTCAACTAAAATTTATCTTATTCTCTAGATTGTAAGAAGTTTCACTTCCGCCACGTGTACGATGCTGCACATTTTGCTTTTTTTCTAATTTTTGACGAATTTTTATATGTATTATTATAAACAAGGGTTTGAACCGAACCCGAACCGGAACAAAAACCGGAACGAACTGGCTTGTTTTTCCGAACCGTGAACCGGTAAAAAAAAATTAGCACAACACCACTGTATCTATGTGCTTTCAAAGTTGTAAAGTCCTTTTATAATCACCCTGTTAGCCTACTTCTGTGAGTGGTTACTGAAAGAGTCTGACAGTAAGCGGTCAGTGTAAAACGCGCATCGATGTGATACAGAACGTGATTCGACCAGATTTAAGTAATTTTGAGGATTGATGTGTAACATTTCTCGACGTGGAATCTTTATTTATTTATGTATTATTTAAATAATAAAGAGATAAACAGATTAGTTCTAAAATATTGAAAAGATGGACAGCTCTTGAGGAAAGACAGAGCCTACCAAAGGAGGATTGGTCACCTTAATAAAAATAAAATAATTAAATTGTCTATTAGTCTATTTATAAGAAATCTTAAAATAAATAAAGATGTAAAAATTTAAAATAAATAGTAATAAATTATATGATACCTATTTTGCTATCAATAGATAAATTAAAATTTTTTATAAAAGAAAATTTGAATTTTTTTTTATATATTTATTTTTATTCAATCCGATTTTTAAAAAGCATAACTACTTCTACATTAGTGATTAATTACAAAAATTTATTTTCCTAAATGTCTAAAATATACTAAGAGCGCCTAATTTATAGATAAATAGTGATTATTTGTTAAATGATAATGATTTACATAACATGGATAGTTCGATCGAAATCTAATAGTGATAATTCTAATTAAAGTATGAGGACAACTTTTTACCTTAAACACTGGACTATCAAGTGTTCCGAGGCGATTTTATTTCTATAAAAATAAAAAATTTTAAATCAATTAAAATAGGTGAGATAATTTATAATTATTGAATGACTGAATCTTGCCAATAATAAAATCATCAATCCATTAAAGACTTCAAGGTTCCTTGATTTCACAAAATGGATGATTTCATGATAAACCTATGTAACATTTTTATTATAAGAAAAACTTCTGATAAAATTATAAACAATAAAATAATTTTTTTAGTGCTATTGGGAATTGGGATTTAAACATTTAATTTTATTATATATGTATTTTTCAACTTTTCATTTCATTTTTAAATTTTTCTAAATATGGTCCAATTTCTTGTACCAAAACCCATTACTTTGTCATTCTAGGTTCTATGATCCTAGGCAGGGCCGTTCCGACCCGGGGGTGCAGAGGGTGCGGGGCGAACCGCCTTAAAAGTATTTATTCATTTTGTTTTTTTATTTTTTTCAATTTTTTCAATATGATTCTAAAAAAACTATATTAACTTAAATTTACTTTATCTTTTTTATTTGTAAATTTTTAACAACTTTGGGGGAAGGGGTTGGTTAATCAATTGATTGATTAATTACTTGAAAAATTTGTATTTGTGTGTTAGGGATTTTAAATTATGATAACAGTGGATTGGTACATAATAAACATTACAAATGAACTATATTTTTTAAGAAGGATCAATGTCGTTCCTAGGGTATATGCCACCCGGGTGCGAGGATAGATTTATGTTCTTGAGGTGTACCATATGAACCTATAAACCTCTATATTTAAATTCATTTTTATGGGTGTATAATCTACATCGCCTACTTTACATTTTAAATTTTAAATCTTAAAATATATTAAAAATTATTTGGTATTTTAAGCTTTCATTTGGAGTTTTTAAATATATATATATATATATATATATAAGTATATATAATTTTTAGAATATTTAAAAAAACTTTGTTCATATTTCTGCATTTATTTAAATGTGTAGTTAATATTTGATGCAAAATTTTGTATACACTCACCTCATTTTATGTAAAGTAGTTCTTTAGTTTTAGACGACTAATTAATATTTAGAAAATAAGTACTTTTTTAAATATTTTTAAGTTATAATAGTCATAATCATAGAACTAATAGTATATATATCCAGAGGTTGCCAAAGTGGTGGTCCGTGGACCACTAGTGGTCCGCGAGAAAATTTCGCTGGTCCGCAGAAAAATGTGGAATATACTTACTCATCATGTTAAGTTATGTTTTAAGATGCATTATAACATGATTCAATTCATAACAATACGTGATAATAGTTTCATTTTATTAACTAGGTACATTTTATGTGTTCTTTGATTACAATTTTTATTTATAAATATATTTAACACTTAAAAAATCCTATTAGTGGTCCGCGGGATTTAAATTATGAATTAACTGGTCCGTGGTGTCAAAAAGTTTGCCGACCGCTGTATATATCAGTGGCGTACCTAGGGGGGTGCGGTGGGTGCGGTCCGCACCGGGCGGCACTTATCTTGGGGCGGCATTTTTTAAATTTAGTTATAGTTGTAAAAAGCAACCATTTCATATTTATTTTTTTTCTTTCTTGAATAATAAATGATTATTATGATTATTAGTATTATTATAAGTTAACTATTTGATTTATATAAATTATGATTAACTATATGATTTCGAATATTATTCCTCGGTGTATATAAATGCATTTTAGTGTAAATTTTGAATTCTAATTCCAAGAACAGGATAATAATTTTATTTTATTGTATTCATTAAAATTCGTTGAATTCGTAAACGCATCTTTAAGATTTTGTTCGGCAAAATTATCTTCGTTCTACAATGAATCAATTAAGACTACAAAATCTTGCAATATTGTCAATAGAACAAGAAATTACAAATAATATAAATTTTGAGAGCATTATACACGATTTTTCTAGTATGAAAGCTAGAAGAGTAAATATTATATAAATATGTTTATGAGTGCATACAAATATGTGTAAAACAATTTACTCTGTTTATTAATTAATATTGATTAAATAACTTAATAATTTATTTATGTGTATTAATTTATAAAAACCACTATTTGATTGACTTATAATAGAAAGGGCGGCAAAATGGAGATCGCCCCGGGCGGCAAAAGTTCTAGGTACGCCACTGATATATATTATATTTTCTAGTGTAATATATAATTTGGTAAGTTTAAATTTTCTTTCTTTAGAATATTTATTTTTATAAGTAGCAATATTCTGTTATATCTATCGATTTTATTTGTTCATTAGAAAATTAATTTAAAAAAATTTACTAATACAATTTTAACTTAAAAATAAATATAAACATTATTTAAATTAATTTATTTTTAAAAAGTTCTAATTTAAAAGGCGCAATTTCACTTTCTGCATTTCTCATTTAACCCATAGATATAGTGACCAAACGTCCCGCTTTTCCGGGATTGTCCCGATTTTAGGTACTCTATCCCGGCGTCCCGAAAAATGTCTTCGGTTTAAAATATATAATATTTTGTCCGACGAACATTTTCTTACAATCAGTGTAAAAAATGATTTACGTGAGAAAAAAGATGAAATAACTCAAAAGATGTTATCTAGAGGTAAATTGACAAGTTTTACAAAACAGCGTACGAATACCTTTTTATGTGGAAGGAAACAAATGCTAGTGTATCCGTATTTTCTAAAAAAAAAATAAAAGGTAAAATTTTTTCCGATTTGGCTCTTAAACATTTTCGATTTTTCAATATGCCTCTAAAAAAGGTAAAATTTTATTCCGATTTGGCTGATATATGAGAATGAGTCCAATGCGTTTTTTTACAAGTGTCCCGGTTTGGTGTTTTCGAAATATGATCATCCTACGCATAGAATTAATACAGTGGTGCGCAAACCCGGGTCGCCAAATTTAAAGAACTTTATATCAGGGGTCGAGAACCAGGTGCCCGCATTCAAATCAAGTTCTCGAAACATTTTTCCTATTTTTTTTTCAATTTTTTCAATATGGTCTCAAAAAAAGGTAAAATGATTTTGCGATCAGGCTCTGAAACATTTTTCGATTTTTCAATATGGCCAAGTGTGCCCACATCTGTTTTATTATTTCAGAAATGTGCCCGACTATTGAAAATATAATAATAAAAAAAATAAAAGGAAATTTCATAAATAGTTTCATTTTAACTACGTTGACGATTAAAAAACCTCTACTAACTACTTAGGGGTCGCGACAAAATTTTTCAAAAAAATGGGGGTCGCAAATCAAATAGGTTGCGCATCACTGAATTAATATATAGGAAGACTATAGTAAGATATATTAAATTTAAAATAAATATTCAACTGAAATGTGACAGAAAATTTTTCATTAAAATTGACAAACCGGAAATATCACTTTATTCTTGTGATGTAAGCTTTTATGAGATTTTGTATCAAAATAACAAATTTTAATAAATTTTGTGAAATTTCTCAGGATACGTTTTTTATCTTTATAATTTTTATCTAAATTGAACCTTTATAAGCAGGAAAGTATTCAGGATTAATACTAGGAGTGAGTGATGGAGGTAAGCCATCCATGGTCGTTCTGTTGTAACATAATAGTAGTGAAAAAGCGAATGAAACCAATATTTTAACACAATTATTAAATATAATTAAAGTAGAAGTAGTAGTATTACAGCTTAATTTTGAATTTTGTTTCTTTATATAGACGTTATTATTATTATTATTATTATTATTATAGGGATGAAGGGGTATCTGTCATCCTGTCTCTCATTGGGGAGGGTCATGTCTATAAGCACGATTTTTTGGCAAAGATAATAAAGTTTAAATTATAAATAAAATAAACAAAGAATAATAAAGGGAATATAATATATAACAACTAACATTCATTTATAAAATTTATATAACACAAACTTAGTAACAATTTAAATATATAAAAAGTCTAATTTAAAAAAAAATATTTAAAACTAAAATAAATATTAATGTGTTATTTTTGTTTGATAAAAAACTTAATATTAAATATAATTAAAATTAATATAAATTTTCAAGTAAAATTTTCTAATAAGTTTATTATTAAAATTACAACAGGGAAAAAACTGGTCTATTTTTATGATAAGAAAGATTTGAAATATTATTACCTCTATGCATCTCCAGTCAGGGTCATAAAATCTAGAAGGCTATGATTGGTAGGACATGTGGCAAGAATAGGAGAAGAAAGTCTGACGAAAAATATATTTTTACAGAGACTTTTTGGAGAACCAATACAATGTAGGAAAGGGCGTAAGAGATATGGAAGAAAATAGGAATTGAATGGGAGAGACTAGCTAAGGATAGGGACGTTTTGAGAAATATGGCTTTTCCGCTCAAAAATTTTCGATATCTGTAGTGTCACAGAAACAGATATCATATTTATAATATTAATAACGTAAAGAAAAGAGTGGGATGCTTTAACATCAATTTATTTATTTATTTTATTCCTTTGAAAAATTATATGTTAAATTACAAAATTAAAAAAAAAATGGCGAGGGAATCTTTATTAAAAGAGTAAATCAGTCAGGTATGAGATGAATGGTGAATCTATCCAGGGTTAGTAATCACAAGGTCGAGGATCTTTGTAATATATAGGTCGCATGGTTTGGATCAATACTCTATATAGCTGGACCAAAACTCATCCCCTCGACTTTTCCACCTATACTATCAAGGTCTCTCTTTCTCTCTCTCCCTTTCCTGGGGTTACAAACTCATGCAATTTAAATTAGATTGAATATGGTTAGTTCCATTTATTACAACTTGAGCAAAATTTTTTATTTTTTATATATGTATTTATATATATTTATAATTTAAATTATATTTGAGTTTTATTTTTATTTGATATGCTTTTTCTTTATAAATCATTAATAATAAATTTGGAATAATGTGTTAAAATAGGAAACAAATGATTTCTAGATATTTACGATATTTTAGTTTAGAAAGTTTTTTGAGGCCAAAAATACCAATTTATCATAATTACATTTTCATAATTGTTTTTGAGATTTTTTTTTTAATTAGTAAATTTAGTGGATAAATATTGACTAGAGCAGTGGTTGCCAATGTGGGACATAAGCCCCACAGGGGGGCAATTTGACTGTCCAGGAGTGCAATGGGAAAATTTGAAGAGAGGTCAGAAATCTATTATTTAAGCTAATTAGTCAACAATTAAAAATTTTTAATATTTAAAATTTATGCCATTTTAAGTTTTTAGAAGCTCTGATGTGGCATGTCATAAAAAATTTGAGAAACACTGGACTAGAGAGATCATATTTAAGAATAAGAATTGGCTCTGAAAAGGGATGGCTGAAGAAATGTAATTGTTGGAGTCAAAAAATTTTCAAGTATTTTATTAACAAAAATTGTAATATTATTATTCATATTAATCTTAATTAAATATAATTTTCATTCTTATCATTTCTAACCAGTATTTTTTTCTTTAATTTTTTTTATTAAATATTTATTTACAAAAATATTAATGGTAAATTTAAATCTGAATTATGTTTTTGAAACTACAAAATCAATTTAATCACCGGTGTTTCTATGTAAATTGTTCTCTTTTGTATTTAGTTATTTAATTTTAATTTACTTATTAATTGAATTTAGGTACATAATAAGGTAAAAGTACGAATTCATATTTTATAATTAAAATCCATAATGAAAAGTTTTTGTTCTATTTACAATTATTATCCATTTTCATATTACATGTATTCGGAATGAGTTTAACTTATAATAATAATAAAGTAAATGTAGGTATTCATTCAAATAAAAAGTTAATACTTACGGATTGTGCTCCATTGTGGTTCGCAATTTTGCCATGGAAGAATTCTTCTTAAAGATGCGAACATATAAAAGATAGTCCAAGCGAGAATAAGATTGTAATAGAGCATCACAATGGCGGAAACGAGAACCATGCCATATCCCAGGCCTCTGCAGAGTGGAGAAAAACGTTGATAAAGAGCCACAGGGCCTTGACTAGCAAATTGGCCTAAAGATAATTCCATAAACATCAGAGGAAGCCCAGCAATCACCAACATCACAGTAAATGGAATGAGAAAAGCACCTGCACATATAACAAAATAAAATAATTAAAACAATTATATTTATTAACCACTTAACCACTTAAATGATCCGATTTTTTTTACAGCTGGAATTAAGTCTTGATACTCAATTAAAATGAAAAAAAATATTTTCAGGTGCGTAGCAAGTGTATTTTACCTGGGGTTGAGGCATTAATAAATTATTTATTTGTAAATATACAATATTGTTTATTAGTTGAATATTCATATATACACTAATTATATATATATATATATATATATATATATATATATCAAACATGATCCCACATTGCAATTTCTGCAAAAATATCTCGCCTCTTTGCGTTTCTTCTAATAAAGGTATCTAATAAATGGTAAAACATGTTTTTATAATATTTTTTCCCCCTCTTCCTCGTAGTGGGATAGTCATGAAAGTGTGATCGGCTGGATCAATACCTCCCAATGTATCACTATAGTCAATGACGACCTTTGGTTTGGAAATAACATTTCCATGTTAGTCATATTTTTTGTTGCCTCCATTTGTGGGTTATGGACTGAAAATAGATGGCAGACGTCTTTCTTGTCTTTCCATTTTAGTACCATAACTTTGCCTCACTGAAATGCTATAATTTCTCTTTTTTTCAACTTTTTTTTTGTAATTCCTTGGAAATGTTTTTCCGATTCATATGCAAAGTTCCATACGTGTCTGTTTTTGGCTCTATTAGAATGTCTGCCAATTGAGGAGACGTATAAAAGTAGTCTGTTGTTAGGCAATATCCCATACCTAACAATGATTTCATAAGTGATAATATAACTTGGGAAGACATTGGTAAATCAGGTAAAATTATCAGTTATTTTTGTACCATTTCCAGTATAAATTATACTGAAATATAGATAACCAGATTTTTACTCGAATTAACAATACATTTTGATGCCAAATCGAGACCTTTTCAGTGGTATGTATTGCACCCAACTTAGCCGGCCTTTATATACCATCAGACTTTCATCAATACTGATTTCGGGAATGTATAGAGAACTACATTTATCATTTATGCTATCAAAAACTGGTCATATTTATTCAGTTTGGGCTGAGAATGTGTTTCGAGATTGTATTCTTCGTAGTTAGTAAAATATAAATTCTTTAAATTTCGTAGACTCGCCTGTAAGGAAGTCGCTTAGGGAAGATATGTGTTTCAAACACTTCTGACGATGTCCAGTGTATTCTTTCTACTGGCTTGCTTCAAATTCATTGAAGAATCTTCATTGTTAAAAAAAACGTGTAACTGTGTAACAGTTATTGGTGACCATGATCTTGATGTTGGTCCTGGTTGCTGTTGGGCATATCTATTCGTTTCCGTTATTATAAGATTGATCAGAAAATCATCAAAAAATAATTGATATGATAAAATATCATATTGATCTGTCGGTACAAAAGTGCAGCCAGAAGCTCCAATAAATTGAAATCTTGGTAGAGGAGGCGTTGGATGATTTGAACTAATAATATACCAATTTCTTTCTAATTCCAAATTGCCATCCTCAGATTCGCTTTCAATTTCTGAATCACTTACTTTGGAACCACTCTCTGATAGATTGGCATAATCTGACTCACTATCACTCATGTCGAAAAGGTTTTACAAAAATAATACAATAATGGATATTACAACGAAAGTAGTTCAATGAAAAAAAATAATTATATATATTTGTGTTTTTCAACAAAGAGAAAAGAAAGCTAATATTCGTACACATTATAGACATATAGACGCTACTATTTCAATCCGTTAAAAATTGATACGTACGACATCTATTCAATAATAGAAAAAATATATATCGTTGAAAGTGTGGATTTAGAGACACCTTACGTGTAATAGAATAATTATATATGAACAGTATAAGAAATAACTGCGTAAATTGAGCATAAAAAATTTAGAAAATATATTTAAGGGTCGCTCGTATATGTCATGAGCACGTACGTTAAGTGGTTAATTATTTATATTATAAAATTTCAATTAGATGTATTAGCATCACAAACTTTTATACATAACACTTCTTGAATTTTAATACATATTTAAGCCCACCGTCCCCACTACCAATTGTAGACATTTTCAAGTGTAGGGTATGATTAGGTACAAATATGTCTCACTCTTAATATTTTTCTGCTAAATAATTTTCTAAGTAAAATAAAATATTGGTGTATTTTTTCAGGGAATTGCATAGAAAGCAAATAAATAAAAATAATGGGTTGTCACATAAGTTCGCTCGTATTTTGGCGCTCGGATATTGACGCCTATTGGACGAAAAATATTTAGGTGGAGAGCATATTTTCGCAACGTCAATTGTAGTGCACACTTTTAGATACATTTTACTGTAAAATTTATTTAATTTTGCTGCTTCGTTTGTCACCCCCTGTTTTACTAAACAGAGCTAATGACAGAGCAAAATGAGCATTTTCGCCGATATAATGTTGTATTATTTTCGAAAAGGGAAAACACAACCAAAGTAAAAAAAAGCGTAGTAGAAAAGTGGTTTGACAGATTCAGAAGTCGAGAATTCAACCGTAAAGATTGCGAGCGCTCTGGACGGCCTGTAACAACTGATAGGACCACAATGTTGTCTGTGATTGACGAAAATCAATTCTACGTGAGACACAACACAATTAATTTTGTTAAAAATACAATGACAATTTAATTGATAACTTTTAGAAGTAGCATGTTTAATAAAATCAAAAAATATATCTCCTGTAAAGTATGCAACCAAATTAACCGAAACCGAACGAACTTATGTGACAACCCATTAAAAAACTGAACTTTTTTTTTTTGTTTAATCCAGAAAAAAATACAAGCATCATATATGTATGTTAGAACTAATTATATAAATCTACATAAAAAAAAATATTGGATTGATTTATTGACAGAATAATTAATTCAAGATAACATAATAAACAAAATAAGTTTTATTGTATGGAGGACATTTCAATAATTTGCCAGCATAGAGAATCACTGTTTTAGTGTGTATAGACTTCAATACTATTACAACGTTTCTCATATAAAGCTTAGAACAAAGCAATTAAATTGCAGGATACAGATTAACCTGGTTTAATTAATTGCGAATGTGTTGTAAATCGATAGAGAACTAATTCTATTTCTATTCAAATAGTTCAAATTATATTTAAAGCACCACATATTCATCTACAACAGAGAATTTAAACACTTTAAAAATATTTCACTATTCAGAATAATTTTATGTAGATAAATTTAGAAAATATTTCCATGTATAAAAGTTAAAGGTGTGCTCGTCAATTCCAAATTATCAATCGATAACAAATCATCCATACCTAGTTGGTATTATCAAAGGTTTTTCAAAATAAACCATGTGCAAAGATTATGCTCCTAAGCAATTAAAGTTTGTTTGTTTTTTTATTATTAAAATCAAATCCAATTTATTCCAATTTCATTAATCTTTTGATTATTCTTCCATTTGAAATAACATTCAGAACACTACAAACAAGCCTTTTTTTAAAATTGTATACCATTATATTTATTTTGCTTTATATTTATACATAAAAATTTATATTCTTTTTAATAAGTCCTGAAATCTTAAACATAATTTCTTTTTGTATTTGTAATCAACTTGTTTGTCATATACCTGAGAAATTTTAAATAATTTTAATCTCTAGAATTGATTTGTCATTTAAATCATATAAGACTTACAACCTTTCACAATATCAAGTTGTTTCCTTTGGGGAAATGTCCGATGCTAGGGGCTTTTGACATTTTCTTTTAGAATGCCGTTTATACAAAATAATATATTCCACTGCGGGGATCGGTTATTATGTCATATTTATCAAATTCCTATCATAAAAGTAAAATTAACGTAAAGATCACAATTTCCGAGGGTCATCCAATAAGCAAAGAGTTAAATGGCTAAAGCTCAAAAAAGTTTATTTGATTCTTACAAAATCCAGGCTATTTTCAACAGAATCGCCTCCACAGTTATGCACTTGTCCCATCTTTCTTGCCTTGGCAAAGAATTAATTCGATTTACCTCGAAGACACTTTTGCTTCCTTAACATCATCATTGTTAGTAAATATTTTTCCACGTAGGGCGTCTTTGGGTGGTAAAAATCAGATGGAGCAAGGCCGGGACTGTAGGCAGGATGAGGTAAGACCTCCCTAGACAATTTTTTATGTTTATCACGGGTCAGCTTAGGAAGCTACAAGAAAGATAGAACAAGTTCATAACTGCCGGGGGTGATTATATTGAAAAATATAGCCTGAATTTTGTAAGAATCAAATAAACCGTTTTTGAGCTATAACCATTTGTCTCTTTACTTATTGAAGGAGACTCATATATTGAAATTGGCTTTCGTAAAGTCTTATCGTATTTTCCAAGATTTTAGTTAAATGTTCGTAATTAAATTCAATCGATTTCAGGTCTTATTATTTGCATCCCTTTGATATAAATAAAACGAACGCCAAAGGTTAGTAAATTTTAATTTTTTTCTTTGTTTTTATGATGAGATAATATCTTTATTAAAAGACCACATTATTTGTATAAAATTATTTATTAAATTAAAATAATTGTACAACGTTTCAACTGCTTATTCTGCAGTCGTTTTCAAGTAACCGTACGCTTGCTCCGATTCAAGCGGACTGATGCATGTCGGGACACGTCACCTCTTATATAGGCAGTGATATTGGCGCCAATTTTTGGCTCCAATTTTTACCGCCAATTCTTAATCTCAACATGAAGTCAGCAGCAATTGTCAAAGCAAGCGTTTACAATCAAGAAGTATGATAGTGCATTATGTCTCTAAAATGAAGATACTAAATTATTTCCATAATCAAGATATATACACAAATACACATTAGATTAATTATATTTAATTTAATCTGACAAATTTTACTCATCCAACACTATGTTCCACATCTTATTAAGTCTATATCCATCCTCTTTGTTAATATTATTGGGATGATTATCAATTTCTATAGATTCTTTTATTTTTCTTTTCCACCAATTATTTTCAATATGAAGTGTTTCTACATTATCTAAATTTATTTTATGTCCTGTTGTTAAGGCATGTTCTGCAATTGCTGATTGATTTGGATGTTTCAATCTAGGTGACGTGTCCCGACATGCATCAGTCCGCTTGAATCGGAGCAAGCGTACGGTTACTTGAAAACGACTGCAGAATAAGCAGTTGAAACGTTGTACAATTATTTTAATTTAATAAATAATTTTATACAAATAATGTGGTCTTTTAATAAAAATTCTCTTAATAATTATCAAAATAACCACAAAAGCTTTAATAAATACAGATAATATCTTCTATAAAAGCGAGATGTGAGTAATCAAATTCAAAGTGTATGAACTTCTAACCTTAAATGGTGAAATGATTATCTATAGACTTTCAAAATCAATATTAATTAAGTAGTTTTTTTATATATCAATGAACATGAAAATCACTAAGAGAATTGAATATCCCACAAGTTATTAACTAAAGTTGTGATGAGTGCTCCGTTCTAATATATTTCAATTAATCATCATAATTATATGATTAGGATCAGATAAGTTGAATAAACTTTTTATATGATCAATCCATATTAATGTATTTTAGAAAGTTTTATGGACCCCAATACAAACAAATTTTTTTTTATGTTTCAAATAAATAGTGTTGTTTAGTTTCAAACCTTCCATGTCCAACAATTTTTTATAAAATTAGTTTAATCTTTATAAAAAATAGAATTCTTTCATAATTTAATGAAGTATTACCTAATGCAAGTTCCACAACCCCAAACCCCTATTAAGAGAATAATTTAACCCATAGTTGAAGAAACTCTGATTTAAAAAAGTTAATTTTTATTTATATCCAGATATTATTTTGTATAATTATATGTATTTAAAAAAATGAAATAATATTTAATTTAATTTAATATTTAATTAAAACCGATATTTTAAAATTCTATTTGAAATTCATTCCTTTCCTCAAATATATAAGTAAGTAATAAGTGTTGTAGAGAGAGAGAGAGTTTTATTATAATTTTACCTCTATTTTCTTAATTTGTTTATAGTTATAATGGCCTAAAAGTATTATAAAAAGTTATCTCATAGGGTATCTTTAATTTTTTGTTAACTATGTTAACTGGATAGCTTCTTTTGAAAATCTTTTTCACTTTAAAATTCAGGAAGTGCCATTCTTAAAAATATTCTGCTTTCAACAAGAAAAAATATACTTCACCTACGGCAAAGTAATAAGGAAAAGAAAAAGATTCAAAGGGAATTAAACTTCAAAGTGGTTTGTTGGAGGTTTAACACACATTTAATATTCATTCCATTAAAAGTTTTTTTACCCCAAAAGTGATTTATTGAAAATGGGATTGGACAATATAATAAGGGAAAGCAAAATCAATTTATAATAATAATGATCAAATTTATAGAACGGTTTTAAATTGATTGATTTATGTTTATAATAATTGAACTAATATATAATATGTCAATGTATATAAACATTAGATAATATATTAATAAATATTTTCATTTGATGTCAATTATTTCTATTATATTTTCGTTCTATTTTTTTGAAACATATTGATGCGGCTTATCAAACAATTTTGCTCATTTGTCGTCTCCCTAAAGGAAACCTTTATAATGATCTGACTTCCTGTGCTTTGTCTACCTTTTCCGTTCACTTCATCTCCCACCTCTTCATCGCATATCAATTTCTACCTCTTTTTATCTACTTTTGTTAACAAAAAAAAAAAAAAAAAAAAATTGATGTATCTTTACATAGTTCCAATTAAAACGAAATATTCTTGTTTCTAACAAATTTAATGAACCATGAAAAAAAAAGGAAAAAAAAATTTAAATAAATAATAATTTTCTATCTAGCTGTGGCTCTATGGAACTCGAAAGTTCTTGGCCACAGCAACCACACTTCTCCAATTATCCCTATTCTGAGCCACAACCCTCCAATTCCTACCATTTTCCTACATTATTCACCCACCGCGTCCTTGGTCTTCCAAACGAGCGTTTCCCACTTGGTCTCCCCACCAATATATTTTTCACCATTCTTTCCTCTCCTATTCTAGCCACGTGCCGTGCCCATCTCAGACTTCTCGATTTTATAATTCTAACTATATCTAGATATGCATAGAGATCATGCAATTCCTCGTTATGCAGTCTCCGCCATTCCCCGGAGACCTCATCTTCCTTTGGCCCATAAATGCTTCGAAGAATCCTATTCTCAAATACTCTAAATCTACTCTTGTCTCCTAAGGTCATAGACCATGCCTCACACCCCCCTATAACAACCGAATAATAATTTTCCCACTAAAATTTCTACAACCAATGTATCAGATTTAAAAAACTAACTAACTAAACTAATAAGAATTTTAAGGATTAAAAAAAAATAATATTTTGATTATGTATAGATTTTTATTTTTTATTTTCAGAAAATTCTCCGAATGCTTATCTCACTAAGTGATAATATAGAATGTTTTAATGATAATAATGATCTCATAGCGGGAATCGATAAGTGGGGTTTCCAACTTTTTCAAGTGGTTAATGAAAAATTATCTCCACAAAAAACTGATGAGTTTTAATCTTTAAAGAAAAAAAAACAACAAAAATGAATCAATAATCCTACAATTTTTATATTATATATAATATAAAATATATATAATATAAAAATTGTAGGATTATATATATATATATATATATATATATTTAAAAATATATAGTAAGTATATAGAGGTACAAGGGTGGTCTGAAAAGTTTCCAACCTGACCAAGAAAAACGATGTTTTTCAATTTTTTTTTTCGCTATATTTTTCAACATAATCTCCATCAACACTGATACATTTCTCATAACGGTGTTCTAATTAATTTAATTAATTAATAAATTATTTAATTAATTAAATTTGATTTAATTTAATTTAAGTCTCATTAACAGTTATGAATCGACGCAAAAATTCGATGGATTACGCCTACAGCGCCAAATTGTCCTTAGAAATGGTTTTTCGAAGCAATTTTTGGTCTAACGTTAGGAAATGCGGCACCCACGTTGCACACAGCTTTCCATATTCAAATAGTTTTGCAAAATATTTCGCACACGTCCAGCTGACATCGTACAGGTCTCAATTATCTTGAATTTTGAAAAATAAAACAAAAAAACAATTGAAAAACATCGTTTTGCTTGTTCAGGTCGGAAACTTTTCAGACCACCCTCGTATATTACGATAATTTTGTTAAGTTTCGCTTTATAACTATTTAATTATTATTATCTCTAGAGATGAAATAATTGCCCTAACGCACTCATATGCAAAGAAACCTCAGAAATTTTCATATTGTCAGGTACGAGGTACGCTAAATCTAATCTATATTATATTTTTCATTTTCGATGATAACCTTCAAATTTTGTATTTACATTAATTTATTGCTTTATCTATAAAATAAGTACGTTTTTTTTCTGTTTGTTATATGTTTTCATACTACTGCACGGATTGAGACTAAATTTGGAATTAGATCAATGTCATGCTCCCGAACTCCGTAGAGCTACTTGTCTAACACTAAATTCTAAGACTTTTTATTGTTTTATTTAATTTAATTTAAGTTATTAGGTACAGATTTTGAAACAAAATACTATGCAGAATTCCGGTAGTACAGGGTAGTTGCTTATAATCAATTCCACTTTCGTGGTTTTTTTATTGATGATAAATTTTAATATGTACCTATTTTTATCATATATTGTTTTTACTTTTGCATATGCATAAACTTGATATACATAACAAATATAGATTTTCGAACTAAGAGGGCAGGTCACTAAGTTAGTGACTATTTGAAACACAGGTTTTTTGATAAAAAATTATTTTATTTTTCAAGGTAGTATCTTTGAGTTCTTATACATTTCGTCCAACGTTTCTCCAATTTTTTTATCCCTTCCAAGATTGTCAAGAACATCCTTGCCGATTCACTGCTGTTTGGTCTCTAGTTTTTTTTTGTGGATCCACGTTTCATCCAGGGTTACGATACGGCGCAATAACTCATTCATTTTTCGATTAAACAAGCAAAACACTCCTGCTTAACGAGCACACGAAATTCACTTTTTTCCATTTTCATCTCAAATCACGAGGTAGTGTGCTATTTTAAAAGACCCAGCTGGTTCAAATTTCGACAAGAGTCAGCTGATAGTTGCCTGCTGACAGGATCAGTGTTGCCATTTAATTTAAGAGATGGGAAATTCAAAAAATCACGGACTTATTGACCTGCTCTCATATTACAATCATATAGGACAATGATATTTGCACAAATGAGATTAGAAAATTCGTAATGGTATTATTATTAAATTTTTGTTTAAAATATTTTGAATGGTAGAATAATAAAATCAGAAGTGAATGGGGACAGGAATTTTTCAATTATTTTTAAATAAATAACTAACCTCCACCATTGTTGTAACATAAATAAGGAAATCTCCAGACGTTGCCTAAACCCACACTATATCCAAGAAGGGAAAGAAGAAAATCAAATCTTCCTGTCCAATTGCCTCTGGCTGGAGGCTCTAGGGCATCAGTCAGTCCAGAGACATGGGAGGCGTCATCGCCGCCGCCGACCCCGCCGCCGGCCAGCGGAGCCTGGGAGCATTTGTCATCAGTCTGAAACAAAACAATCTCTTTTAGATCTCATTATTTAATTTTCTTTTTCTTTTCCTCAAGTAGATTTCTTTTTGCAATCTGTATTCTTTAGAAGACAACTCCTACCACCACCCATCCACCTCTTTATTTATCTCAAATATAGGTAACATTTCTTTTTATTATTTAGGTTTCCATTTCGTCTTGAAAAAACAGTCAAGTTAGGTAATTGTTAAATATTTGTCAAGTTATATAATCTTGTCAAAACAAACGAATTCGTTAAAAAAAAACAATCTGAATAAAACATTGGAGATGGAATATATTTTTCAATATAATCAAAAAAGAACATATAATAAAAAACATTCGGAATATAAACAGAAAAACTTATTTAACCTTTAATATATTTAAATAAATTTCAGTGTGAATATATCAATAACTACTATTGAATTGTTTTCAATAAATATAAAGAATAACTTGGGGTATGCAACAGCGAAAAACATAATAGATTTATTTATGATATGCATTAATAAAACTAATTAATATAATATAAAAGGGGTACTAAAACTTTAGGTAGTAGAATATACTGAGGGCATAAATCAGATTGAAAGTACCTCCATAAACAATTCTTAGTCAAATAGGCACCCAATTTACAAGAATAGAATAGAAGAACAGACAGGGAAAGTTACTAGCCTTCAACCATTATAATAAAATGTCATAAGTATTAGAAAACGTTATATTATGGTAGTGACGTCATTGGTAGGCAAGAACCACGCAAGGCTACCAATTATTTTGTGTATAGTTGTTAAAATTGATTAGTTCCTGAAAACAGTTTGGGCTTTTTACGAATTACAAGGCATTTAAACAGTTGTTTAATTGGGTCTTAAAAATTTTAATATCAGTCCTAGTTATTGAGAAAATTAATTGCTTCGTCTTATGTCAGTAGCTTCCCATTGTCAACATCCTGCGGTTTTGCCAGGTTTTGCCTTCCAATACCGGTTGTAAATATAAACTGTACTTTCGTAAAGACTAGCAAAACTTACAAGTATGATTAACTTTCTATTCATATGCAATTCATTTTTAGACATTATATATATACATATATATAAATGTATAATTCTCATTTATGAGAAATTCATTTTCAATTCAAATAATTAAAACTAATAATAAATTAAAATAATTTCTTTTAAATTTATTATTTCAAGAAATGAGAGAATTGAGAGAAATTTATTATTTTTTTAAAAAATGTTACAATAATTTTATTATTTGAAGTGTATTTATTTTGATTTTCGTTTTTTTTAAACTAATATATCAAAGAATGTCGAGAAATGAATTGAATTTGATTAGAAAGTTAATCATGTGAATTTTTCGGTTATCAAATTCGAATGGATGATAAATGAAAATCCGGTTACAAAGTGATAAAATGATGGAAATGGAAGGGTTGTATTTAGGGGGGAGGGGTTAGGGGTCGATCAATTCCATTGCCGGACCGGATGTGAATTAGCCAATCATCGTTCTCAGCGCCACTTAGGCGTTTATCAAAAGGCTGAATTTCTCCCCAAAGCCTACATCCCCCGCCTCAAGCTATTTAAGGAAATCCTTCAAAATCAATTAATTCTAATCTCATAAATCTGGATCTATCTCGTTTACACAGATAAATAGTAAATAAATAATCGATCGAAAATATCAAATTATTTTTCAAAATAGATCATTTTCTTTTTTCGTTGAATTATTATTTTAAATAAAAACTTCAATAAAATTCTAAAATATACTAATTTTCATAGCTAAATAATAATTTTATAGTTTAATTAGATTGTGCAAATACAGACATAACCAAGCTCAAGTCATTGTCTAGCAACTAAAAATTTATTCTATTCATATATTCCACAGGTTGTAATCAAAGATTCTTATAAAACTTAAAAAAATATGTTCGATTTATTTTTCAAAAGTTCAAATTTTAAAGATTATTTTTGTAATCTCATTGTTCCGGTTATTCAATTTAATAACCTAACACAGAGGTTCTTAATCTTATGTACTCTGCGGACCCCCACTTGAAAAAATTTTTTTTGACGGACCCCATTCCAACTTTAGGTACTTTAGGTCATTTTATTAGTTAATGGCTTATAAGAACAAGGATATATGATGAATATTTCTAACAGTGATTGGTGAATAACGATTTTTTTGCATATTGTAGAACACATTTTATTAGAAATTATAATATTGAAGAAAGAAAATTCTGCTAAATATGAAGATGGAAACGGTAGCAATAGTTTTCTTGCACATTTCGTTGAATTTGGGTATTTGATCTCTGTTTCCTCACAAAGCGATGCCATCGCTTCTTTTATATTAAATAAAGTTTTAACCGACTCATCATTTTCTCGTACCTAATTTGGCATCACGAGAATAAAAGTCAAGCACAATGCATAGATTCTTCCATAAAGACCATTTCCTTGAATTTAACATGACGAATATTTTATTAATTAATAATTATTTGTTAGTGATGCTTGATGATGGTTTTAGATGTATCAAAAAAAAAACAAATAAATAAAAAAATGTAAATCTTCATTTTTCTTACGAAATTAGCTCAATGAATTTCCTAAATCTTATTGTTAATTAGTCATTAACAATAGAATATGAAAACCTGGCAGATTTTGAGGAAGAAGGGATTCGGGGGCGGATGTCAGAGTCAATGGCTGCTATTATGACCAATAAGTGTGTGTGAGTATGTATGTAATTGTGGGTCAGGGATTGTATGCGTGTGATAGAAATTTCAACCAGAGTTGTCAAGTATAATCAATTCAACTTGTAATGAAATAATGAAATGGAAAACAGATGGACAAACGAATCTATCCAAATTCTATACAGGTGAAGGCAGAAATGAGCACCATTGAATTTCACCAAGTTCATTAGCATATCAATTCCTAATAAAAAAAAGTTTAATTAAAAGAAAAACCTCTCGACTGTTCAGATAAGGACGTTGGTTCAAACGAATTCCATCTTTACCAAATTATAATAATGAAGGTAATTTATCTATATGTTTTTCTTTTGGATTTTCTTGTTGTTTTATAATAGAAATTGATGAACAATTTTCATTTATATTCTTATATGATTTAATTAATGCCTTTGAATTGATTTGAGTGGATGAAAGTGATTCTCATTTTATACTTCATTTTTATAAAAAAAAAAATTATTTATATATAAATATATATATATTAGGTTTTACTTGAAATTTAAAAATAAGAAATAAAAACATATGGAAAAATTTAATGAACTTAAATTACAAAAACTAAGGAGGTTCACCCCTTTTTAATTTTAACAAAACCTTTGAGGGGCTTTGAAAAATATAATTTATCTTCTTTTCTTTTTATTCATTTTATCTTTATTTTCTTATCTTATAATATATATATATATTAAGTAGAAAAGTGTGTAACTAGGTCTCATAAACTTATTTTGTAAATTTTTATGTAAATTTATATTATATCATATATCTATAAATAAAATAAATAAATATATAATAAATTAATGTATTAAATATTGAAATATAATATTTTGTATATTAAATATTGAACAAATACATATAATAATTTAAATTTTAAAATATATATTAAAGAATTTTATATATATTGAAATTTTCAAATCACCTATTTTTCCCATTATTTTAAGAATCAATTCCCAAGTGTCTATGATACATACATAATCTAAGTGGAATATTTGAAACAGGTTTCATACATTTTTTAAGGCGGTAAAATTAGTCAGATAAAATAAACAAATTTAAAATTCTTGATTCTTGATGCCTAATGAAAGATTAAAAGTTTTATATTCATGCTTTGGTGAGAGATTCACTCAACCAGCGTGATCAAATTTGGGAAACTACTTGAAATAAAATCTAACGGTTTCCAATCCAGAGAATCAAGATAAAAAATGCTGAGAGGACCCATTGGTGTAACGATCATACAAAATCTCTACCCCGTTTTGAAGGCAACCTACTTGATTAGTTATCTCCCTTCAGGGGATGTAAATATGCCAGAGGTTTTATAGTTGTTACTCTCTGTGTTTAGTTGAGGGTGACAAGGACCACTGTGCTAAAACTATGGGGAAACTACTGAACACAGGGTATTTAAAATAAATAAAATTTACACCTATAAAAATATAATATAAAACAAAATAGATATTGGACTTTGATATAACCTTGTAAATTATTTCTTGAAAATTGTACTAAGGATGCTTGTTGATTTTGATTTTCAATTTTTTTCGAAATTAATAATTTTTTTTTTTTTGGATATAACCATATGTCTAAATGATTGTATACTGTAATCAAATTTTTAAAATTAACAAATAATTAATAAATAAATATTCATTGTATTGTATAAATTAATACAATATTATTTAATCAAACTACCTTTTCTTTAAAAAAAAAGCTTCAATAAATGTTGCATTGTGTGTGAACAATATTCAGAAAGATGATTTAAAATAGTGATTAATCGCAAATTTATTACTTCTGCATTGAAAGTAAAATATTTATATTAACTCTTCCTACACAAAATATATTTTAATCAAGTGACATAATAATAAAATTATTCAATTGGATCATTCAATAAAAAATTAGCTTCATTTAATTAAAATGAACATTATATATTACAATTATAATTGAATTTCTCTTTACCATCAATTTATATTTTGAAATAAAAAATTACTAATATCATTGTTTATGATATCTAAATTCTTTAATATATAATATATAGGTATTTATTGAAACAAAAGTTTTCTAGTAATAAACATAAAATAAAAACTTTCATTATTTTTTTTTTAATTAAAGAAATTAAAAATCAAATGTTTAATGTTTAATTAAGTAAAAAATAAAACTTTTCTTTAACTTTATATATATATACTGTATGTATATATATGGTATATTTTTGATAATTTAAATTTAAATTATCTAGGTCTTTTGAAATAAAATGTATAACCTTATTTAGTTTTATAACTTTTCTATTAAATTAAGTTAAAGAATGAGAATAGTGATAGAATGTCAAAGAAAAAATCTTATTTGTGATTACCTTACCTTTTGAATTTTATTTAACAATAGAAAGAGTAAATTTCAGATAATTTCATTTGCTAAGAGGAAAGTTAAAACTCATTGTTAACTTTAAATAAATGATTTATGTTTCTAGTTTAACAAAAAATACAACTTAATTATGTTCAAGAGTTTGTTTATATGAATGAAAAGTCATAACCAAATCTACTATATATATATATATAATTAATAGTTTTTGGTTTGAATTCGTATTGATACTCAAACTTAAGAGAGGCAAATAAATTAATTAAATAAAATTCCTATTCTAAAATTCATGGAATAAATATTATTATATTTAATATATTTTAGTTAGAAAGTTTTTAGAGATTTTTCAATTCTTAATCACTATGATTGATTATTATCTTAATTAAATTTGTTATCTTTTGATTACAAAAAATCTAGAGTCAGAGGCATTAAAATAGAATATCCGACAAAGTAATAAAAAATATAGTTTACTTATTTATTGGGTATATATGTATACTATGACTAAATAAAATAAATAAATAGATAAAAGGAAAAGAGTTATAAACACCCTCAAAAGAATTTTCATAATAGTTCTTTTATTCAATTTTATATAAATTTATGACTAGTAAATTGTAACTTTATAAAAAATTGAAGAATTAATCTAAAAAAATTATAAATTTTTAATTGATATTAAAAATTTATTTCAATCTAATTGTGCCTGTACTCTGACCAGGGCCGGTTCTAGGGTTTTGAGTGGCCTGTTCAAAACAAAATTTGGCATCTTTTTATACAAGAATATAAATGCAAAAAATGTAAAAATTTGAAATTATACGAAAATTCTTTTTATATCAGACCCCCTCAAAATTTAGTGCTCGACTTCTCCTCCCCTTTATTCGGCCCTTCTTCTAACTGATATTTTGAAAAACTTAACGGATAAAAAGATTTTGTTTGAAACTACCCTTTCAATTAATTTAACTTTTTCAAATTTTTAGATATATGTTAACAGATGAAATATATTTATATAAGTTCTGTAAACTAAAATTAAACATAAAAAAAATAATACTTAATAAAAATAATTTTAATTAAAGCAGATGAGATGTTTAAAGTAATGATATATTTCCTTTATGTGCATTTTGGTTGTTATACCATCATCAGAAGCTTGTTTCTATATAACTCAGAGTTATGCATTAATTCAGCGTTTTCAACCTGTGGGGCGTCCCCCCCCCCTGGGGGGGAGCACGAGACTGTTGCAAGGGGGACGCGAAGGTATAGAACAGTATAGAACCAATTTCAATGCCCGCGAAGGCATCTCAAGTGCCCGCAAAGGCTATTCAAGTGCCCGCAATTTTTTGAAAATTCAATTTTTTTCAATATTGTTCTAAAAAAACAATTGGTCCACCCCGTTGTTATATTATTTAAGAAATGTGCCCGGCAATTGGAAAAGGGAATAAGATTATTACAAAAATGAAGGGGGGCGCAAGAATTTTTTTAAAAAAGGGGGAGCCGGTACTGAAAGGTTGGAAACTACAGCATTAAGTAATTATATATATATATTAAATTTCAATTAAAAATTAAATTTAATTTAATTAAAAATTATTATAAACTATTATTTTGCCTGTTGTGTAATATGGTTGTGTGTCCTTGGAGAGGAGAGTAGATTAAGGGTATTTGAGAATAGGAATCTTTGCAGCATTTTGGGCCAAAGAAGGATGAGGTTGGGGACTGCATAACGACGAATTGCATGACCTTTATGAATCTCCAGACATAATTAGGGTTATAAAATCGAGAAGGTTGCGATGGGCAGGAAACATGGCTTGATTGAGAGAGGGAAGAATGGCGAAGGGTATTATTGTGGGGAGACCGATTGGGAAACGTCCGCTTGAAAGTGGAAGGACGCGGTGGGTGAACAATGTAGGAAGGGCTATTAGAGAGTTGGGAGAGGGTAGGAGTTAAATGGTTATAGCTCCAGATAGGGGACAAATTATATTTTTTTATTAATAGACCTATTTAATTTTAAACTATATTAAAAAACATAATAATCTTTATGAAAGTCTTTCAAAAATTCTTGTAAGTTAATTTTATTAGGTTAGCAACAAAAAGTAAAAGTTCTAGCAACTATCGCCTAAAGTTATTATGAGTGCGAATGAAAAATTGAAAAACTTTTTAACTTTCTTATGACAAGTTTTTTCACTTGTCTATTTTATTTAATAATAATAATAATAATAATAATAGTATAATAAAAAATCTCAGTTGAAAAATGAAAATGAATTTTCATCCCCTATCATCAAAAATTGCCCATAGACTATGAAAGGTATTCAAACAGATTCCATCCAATAAGAATAGATTAGTTTAGGAATCCTTTATAAACAGAAATAAAAATATTAACATTGTGCAATTTTAAAAATAATATTCTTTATTTTTATTCACAACTTTATTATCCATATTTCCTATCCTGGCGTTAACCTTAACAGATATTTTTTGTATTTTTATAATTAATCCTGTAAAAATCTTATTCCATACTTATAGAAAAATAATTAATAGTTGGTTTTTTCTTTAATTTTTATAAAAATAAAAATAGTTTATACTCACAGATTAACTTTATCATTCATTTTTAGATGTAATTATTTTAATTGTAATATTGGAATTTTTTTAAAATTTATTAATAAATAAAATAAATTAGATATTAATTATTTATTAATTTCAACACTAAAAAATAAATCACTACTTTTTTCTTTTTACTATCTCGCCAGCTAGAATAATGAAATTTGGTACACGGGCATTATTAAAAATTACTAGTTTTCTATCAACTTTTGAGAAATGTAGATCATTCTAAAGAGGACCATTACCTACCATGTTTTCATTTTTTTCCCTCTAAACTGAACGTACTAATATAGTTAATATGTTTTTCACATGATTTAAATTTGTAAAAAACTGGTATATATAGAATTTCTGCTTGATTGAATCGCTAAAAGTACCGAAATTAATTTTTTAACGCGACTCCAAATCACGCGCTAGCACGTGACGTGGTGCCATCAACAAAGAGCCAAAAACTAAAATATTATTTATTAATTTTAATTTATAATTTAATTAATAAATTTTATTTAAATATAATGTTAATTATATGTTAATTAATCCAATTCAAAATTGCGAGATAGTCGAATGGAGACACTGCAGACTTTTTTTTAAAAAAATATATATTCTACTTATATAAAAATACAAATTTAATTAATATAGGTACATATATATAACATATATATATATACCCTCCATCCCAAAAACCGAACTTTAAAAAAAAAATAGTACCACTAATGCCATCTGTTGTAATTTTTTATCCGTAGATGCCTTAGTCCCTCATTGACAACTGGTATAAATTTCATGACATTTGGATGCATACAACAAAAGTTATTGCGTTTCAAATGTCAGTGTGTTTTGGTCGGTCGTAAAATGAGTTTCAGAGAGCTGCAATTGATTTTTGTGTTAAACTTGGTAAAACTTTTATTGAAACTCGCCAAATGCTACATGGTGCAAATGGTGATGATTGTCTATCCCCTGCGCAAGTTTACGAGTGGTTCGGGCGATTCAAATCGGGTAGAGAGACGCTGGATGATGACGAAAGATCAGGCCGTCCCAGAACCGGATTTTTATGATTCAAAAGGAATTATCCACAAAGAATTTGTTCCACCCGACCAGACAGTCACTGGAGAGTTTTACTTAGGCATCATGAAGCGTTTGCTGGCAAGAATTCGTCGTATTCGGCCAGAATATCGAGAAATCGGCAGTTCGACTCTTTTGCACGATAATGCACCATCACATGGTTCGTGACTTCTAACTGAATTTTTGGTCAAAAATCACGTTATTCCTTTGTATCATTCGCCCTATTCACCAGATCTGGCTCCAAGTGACTTCTATCTGTTCCCTAAACTGCATTTGGCGATTAAAGGAAAGTGGCACGCATCGATTGAAGCCATTGAGAAGGCGATGACCGACGTCCTAAAGACCATTCCAATAAAGGACATGGAGAAGTCGTTTGACAATTTGTTGGAGCGTGCAAATTTGTGTATCGATGCAGATGGAATACATTGATTAATAAAAATGATTTGTTCCAAAATGTACATTGGTTTTTTTAAAAAGTTCAATTTCATTTGGAATGGAGGGTGTATATATATATTTATAATTGTACAGTTTATTAAATCTTTCAATTACGTTCATCGTATTAATCGGTTAATCGGTGGTCCCCAATAACAAATAAAAAATAGTTTTGTTATGGGTGTAGGATAGAAATGATGAATGAGTTTATGTGTGATAGTGACGAAACCCCCTGAGAATTTATTGAATGACCCACGACAAGCTGTGTTGTCCCAACTGGAGCTAAAGGGCTAAGTGGGCCAGGCCTAGGACAAGCAGCCTTCTTATTAAGGCAGGCCTGAAGGGAGAAGGGTCTCAACACCAAAACAAACCCGTCGAGATTGACGGCGAGGATGAACAAACAGCGCTAATTTACTAATCCTGTCCTTTGATAAGACATGAAAATGATAAATGATTATTATTATCAAAGAAAATATAAAATGAACAAATTTAGATTTTTTTTATATGTAATAAGAATCCCAATTTTCTATTTTGTTATGATTGACCATGTAATATTAGCAAAATTAATGTGATAAGTTCATTGAAATATATAATTATTAATATTAATCAATTTTTATTGTAATTTTTGAGTTCTCTAGTTGTTTTAAGTTAAATTAAATGATTTAAAAAAACGAGTGTAATCTCAACAACATTTGGTAACTTTTTTGTAAGAATTTCAGTTACATCAAAAAGAAAAATTTTCTAATCATAACTTATTCTCCATTTTTATTTAATTAATAATATTATATTTTAAGAAGAATTGGATTAAATAATCTTTTAAGAAAAAGAAAAATTAAATTTTTCAGATTTGTAAATTGCTGAAATAAAAAAAAAAAATAAATAATAACTGACTTGAATTTATTTGAAATTGTTTATGTTGAAAAAAATCTTATTGGGTATTCATTGAACAATGGTAGATTAGACGAAATATATTTATTTATTTATTTCAATGGAGTGCATATTATGTTTGGAGGTGAATTGAAAAAGGATTGGAAAAAGGAGTTGAACAAAGAAGTGAGTCGAAGGGTGCAGAGGCCCACCTGCCAGAGCGCCAGCCTTGGGGTATGCAGGTCGAGGCGGACGGCCGCGGCCATGGCCCTCCGGAGCCACACTGAAGCGGCAGTTGGCTGGCACCCTGTGACCCTCCCCCGTACCGCTCCCGAATCCCGGCTCTTCCCTCAGGATCGGCCGGGCCGAGCTTCTCGGTAGTGCTTCCGATCAATAATATTAAAATGGGGGCCGCCACCGGCGCCATCACCCTCACCTTGGACCAATTCATTCAACATTTCCAATCATACAATTTGCACCATTTTAGAAAAAAATAATATAAAAATAAAAAAAATGCTCCAAACATCACACTACTCTCATTTATTCTATGTTACTAAAAAGTTAATCATCAATTTTATTTAAAAAAAAATATCCTTATTTTTTATTAGTTTATTAATCTTAATAATACAATCAAAATTAATTTGATATTATATTTTTTTTTTAAATTTCAATATTATTTTTACTATCTAGCCAGAGATAGTATTGCGATCACGAAAATTTTCGATTTCGAGATTTTGATGTTTTTATAAGTTTTGTAGGTCCCTGAGTCATTTTCACTAAGGTTGAGAAAAATATCTGTGTGTGTATGTGTAGACAAGATTACGCAAAAACGGTTTGAGCTAGAATAATGATACACGGACATTGTTCAAAGTTCGTACTTTTCTATCAACTTTTGAGAAATATAGCTCATTCGGATGAGGACCATTACCTACCACGTTTTCATTTTTTTATCACTAAACTGACCGTAAAAATAAAGATATATGTTTGATAGTTTTTCACATGATTAAAAATTGTATAAAACTGGTATATATAGAATTTCTGCTTGATTGAATTGCTAAAAGTACCGAAATTAATTTTTTAGCATGTTGACTGACAATCACGCGCCAGCACGTGACGTGGTGCGATCAAGCAAGAGCCAAACTCGCGCTGGTTTAATAAATATTATATATTAACTTTAATTTATAATTTAATTAATCAAATTTTATTTAAATATAATACTATATGTTAATTAATCCAATTCAAAATTGCGAGATAGTCGAATGGAGACACTCCAGACTTTTTCATTTCAATATAATTCTATTTAAATGGTATGAGTAGATACACAAGAACAACCTGTGTGTGAAATATTAAGATTATTTTTTTAAAAAAATGAAATATCTCTCATGATAAGGAAATAAAACATTTTTATGAATACATATTTATCATTTTCGATTTCATAGTTATTTTTTTTATTTTTTATTATTATATGAAAAATAATATTTTTAATTAAATAAAAGTATCTAAATACAAAGAAGTTTTATTTAGAGAAATGTTGAATAAATAAAAAATTATTAGTATTAGAGTAGCAACCATTATAACCTATCAACAACATTTGAACTCAATCGGAGGATGCTCACATTCTCACCCCCTCCACCTCTTCCTTTCCACTCCCACCATAACGCATTTACAACGATCTGAAAGTAAAAAATTAATATATATAATAATATGAACTACGATGTGAGATGATTGATTTTTTTCACATATACTTAATATCTTTTATTTATAAATTATACATTAGTAGTATATTAATAATTTGTTATTCTATTAAATTATACTTTTATTTCCACATTCCATATTGCTTCATTCGTAGTCATGCCTTTGAAAGGTAATATTCATAAATTATTTAGTATTTATGTTTGTTTTTTTGTTGCTTGTCCCTCCATCCATCTCTTTTTTCATTTCTATCTTTTTTCATTTACACCTTTCATTCATTCTCTTTCCTACACACTCATATTTAAATTTACAACTGTCTGATCTCTCCCCTTTCACAATTTATCCCATACAACGAAACTCGTTCTCTTTTTCATCCATTCGACATTCATTCTCATCCCATCAAAGCTTTAATATTATTTTCCATCTCATTCCACTTTTCTATATTCTTTTTCAACGCCCAATATTCATTCCCAAGATTCCCAATCGCACTTTTTATCTTTGATTCTTTATAAAATAATAATAATAATAATGCCCAGTTTGTCTTTACTTATTTTTAAATTCAAAAAATCGTATCGCTATTCGTTTTTTCATCTTATATATATATATATATGTTAATTTAAATATTTAATTGTTTATGAAAACATTACAATAAACACATATTTTTACTTTCCCGCATACTTCGTATAAGGGAAGTATTGGAATCGTCAAAAATTTCGACTTCGAGATTTCGATAGATCTTGACGTTTTAGACCTCCCTGAGTCGGAAAATACCATTTTTCGAATTATGTCTGTGTGTGTGTATGTATGTATGTAATGTCTGTAAGCAAATTTACTCAAAAACTAATCAAGCTAGGACTTCGAAATTTGGTACACCGATATTATTCACAGTTTGTAGATTTCTATCAAAATTTCGTCAAAATCGGTTAACCGGAAGTGGTACTTTACTTACACTGGTTGCGTTTACCTTTCAAGTAAAGTACCAGTTTGCTTCGAGATATTTGCTTCATATTTTGTATATAGATTTAAAAATATGAAAAAAATTGAGATACCAAATTTCATCATGATCTGACTACCGGAAGTGACATTTTACCTATACAAGTAGCGTTTCTTTTTTACCGACCGACGATAGTAAGGGAGGTATTGTTTTCACACCAAATTTCACCTATGGATATTTTTAGGTACATATCTCCACGAATCATGCATTTTCTTAACAGAAAAAAGTATTTTTAGCATGATGTCTGTCTGTCCGTCCGTCCGTATAGATGTGTACAGCCTTAACAGCTCAACGGATTTTGATGAAATTTGGTATATTTACTTAATACATCAGTAGAATGAATTGATCAACTTTTGGTGCAAATCCGGAAACCGGAAGTGCTAGTATTGCCGATTGAAGAGAGGAAGTGAAGGGTTATTTTCATATCAAATTTCACGTGAAGACATATCTCCACGTGTTATGCACTTTGTATTGGTTTTATCCAATTTATTTCCAATATTATATTATTATATTATTTAATTCCAATAAATTTATTTATTTATTGGAAAAATCATCTTCATTAGTTTTTTCTTAATTTAAAATTATATGACGTCACCCAGCACTTCATGACGTCACAGCCAGCCCTTATATATTATAAATAAAATAAAATTAAAAATATTTATATTATATCCATATCTGTTTTTTTTACATTTAAAATATCAGTTAACCGGAAGTAGCACTTTATTCTATATATATATATATATAAATGTTACCAAATATCAAATTTGACACCAATAAACTAATACGAACTGGCTCTTTATCAATACCAAGTTTACACATTCTAAATATTCATTCACAACTCTTTATACCTATTTATATGCGGGAAAGTCTAGGGGAGGACACTCCCGCTTATTGTATTCATTGTGAAAATATGCTAAGGTATATGGATAATATCTTATAAATAATAAGCTGGAGTGTCTCCACTCGAAATTTGAACTTGACAGGTTAATTTATACATATAAATAATAAATATAATTATACAATTAATCTAGTGTTATGTACAGCACGAAAACCTGCCAAGTTCAAATTTCTAAGTATTATAATTTTAGATATTTTAAACAAAGTACCTACGTATTTTAACAACTATACCATATTTTAAGTTGGGTTGTATGGTAAAGTGAATTTCGGCCAGATGGACCGTTGACGCGAATAAAGTGGCGTGCCTGGATGCAGGAGGTGGAGGACTGGGTGTGGTGGCGATTTTTGGGAATGCCAAATGTTTGTTTACCAGTGGATCAGGCTGTTGATGAAAATGATTATGATTGATTTTAAAGTGCATCTAAACTTGTCATTGGGATGGATTTGAACCCTTTTTTAGGCAAACAAATAGCCGATAGGAACTTGGCCCCCTTTTTAACAGGTATGTTTTTGGTTAGATTTCAATACTTTTTTTTAAGAAAGCTTACCTATTTTTTCCTTTTTGTGCCGCGCCCGCGTCCATTCTTAGCCTTTGAAGTAATTTTGTGTTTAAAAAAAATTGCAAATTTTTTTAAATTAAAATTATATTTGTTAATATATAAAATATAATAATTTTATTTGTTCTTTTATTTTATAGTTCTGAATTTAAAACTTGTATTGAATAATAAATAATTAGAACTATTAATTAATTCATTGAAAATTTATAGAAACTGTTAAGTTATATTTAATAGTGATATCTTTAAAAATTTAAAGATCTAACTTTGTGGGTCTACGACTAACAAATAGTAATAAGATTTTTAATTCCTTCTATATATTCACGCTCATATTATATATAAACTGCTGTGCAAAATTATCGCACACTATCAATTATTTTAAAATATGAAATAAATAAACTTTGTATTAAAAAATCGGGAGTGTCCTCCCCTAGACTTTTCCGCATATAAATAGGTAATTAGGTTATTATTATTATGTTTTAGCAACAATAAAAATAAACAAACTAATTAATTTAAATTATAAAGTAAAATGGTTTAACACTATTATATATATTTATAATTTACACCTAACGCTACTTGTATAGGTAAAATGTCACTTCCGGTAGTCAGATCATGATGAAATTTGGTATCCTAATTTTTTTCATATTTTTAAATCTATATACAAAATATGAAGCAAATATCTCGAAGCAAACTGGTACTTTACTTGAAAGGTAAACGCAACCAGTGGAGGTAAAGTACCACTTCCGGTTAACCGATTTTGACGAAATTTTAAAAGAAATCTACAAACTGTGAATAATATCGGTGTACCAAATTTCGAAGTCCTAGCTTGATTAGTTTCTGACAAAATCATTGAATTCATAAAAATTCCTAAAAATCGCATTGATATTCGATTATAACAACTCAATCTTGACCGATTTCTTAAATTTCATAATTTTTTGTTAACCTACATATAACACACGACCTGTATGCCAAATTTCATAGCGCTAGGACAATTGGAAATACCTTAAGAATTTTGTTGACAAATCAGTGAATCAGTGCCAAAATAAGCTATTTTCACAGGGTCATATTTCAGGATCTACTGAAACTATAACTATGAAATTTGGCATACTGCTTTAGTTCTAGTATATGACTACGTAGATAAAATTTTATCTCTGTACTTGCAATAGGCACTGAGATACAGGGGGGTCAAAAGTGACTCCAAACCATTCGTGTAAATATACTTACGGCATGCGCTCGGCTTGCTGGAACTTGGCCGGCGCACTGCCGTGCGCATAGATATATTAATTTAAATTAAATTAATTAATTTATAAATTAAAATTAATAAATAATATTTATTAAACCAGCGCATGTTTGGCTCTTTGTTGATGGCACCACGTCACGTGTTAACGCGTGAGATTTGCAGTGTTAAAAAATTAATTCTGATACCTTCAGCGTTTCAATCAAGCTGAAATTCTATATATTGCAGTTTTATACAATTATTAATCATGTGAAAAATTATCAAACATATATCTTTATTTTTACGGTCACTTTAGAAGAAAAAAAATTAAAACGTTGTAGGTAATGACCCTCTTCCGGTTGAGCTACATTTCTCAAAAGTTGATAGAAAACTACGAATTTTGAATAATGCCCATGTACCAAATTTCATCAAACCGTTTTTGCGTAATCTTGGTTACATACATACGGTAAATGAATTGGACTGGAAGAGGAGACATGTGATTAGAGAAATTGGGGAAAAATCAACCGAAATGTAATTAAAGAAAAAAAATTCAAGAATTATGTAACGGATACGACTTAAATATTATAGGAGATTTGGCAACTGCAATCAAAGATAGCGCAGGAAAATTAATCGAAGCAGAAAAGAGGTGGAGATAGAAATTAATAGTGCTAAGACAAAGTATTTAGTAACAGTGTATTAACACACAAAGTCTTAACATACAAAATGTAGAATTTGAAAAAGTATAAATATTTAAATACTTAAGATCTGTAATCGCGAAGGATAATTCGAGAAAGAATTTAAATCGACTTTGTAATCGAATAACACCTGTTATTATGCAGTAAAGGGGCTTATCTCATCAAAACTATCATCAAAGAGGATCAAAATTGAAATATATAAAACAATTATTTTTCATGTTGACCAATGACTAGGGTGACCATATTTCGAAAACACCAAACAGGGACAAACGGCTTACCTTTTTTTTAGAACTAAATTGAAAAAAGGTACGAAATGTCCTAAATGGGACATGGGAGAGATGGGACAGGGTAGGATTTGGTTGTAGCTCAGGATAGGGACGCTTAGAGAAATGTGAATGCTGCGGCTAAGAACTTTCGAAAACTGTAGAGAATTCGGGGTCATAAAAGCCAGCCAAATATTGTTCACCTAGCCAAGTGCGCTCGAAGTAAGAAAAAAGATCACGAAGTTTTGCCCTGTTGGTCGTCCAGCTAATGCTTGGTAGGCTACAATGACTTTTAATGGTGGTACCAAATCCAAAGCTGCAAGAGTTCGTAAATGAGTGGAGTTGTCAGGATTATCTATATCATTATAGAGCTTCAAAACTTCTGGCATTGATTTGATGTTTCTATAAATGCATTGAGCAAAATGAAAAAGACAACCTCTGATGATAGTAAATTTCACAAATTGCGTTATATATTCCCTGGTGAAATATACGGTGCAAATGGTGTATTTTGTGTTTGGAATCATTAATCTATTAAAACGTATACTAATAAACGGAATTTGAGTAAATTCCTTTTATTTTACATACGAATTTGACACCCCTATTTTTTTGGAAAAATCACGTGTGTGGGCCCTATGTATGTATTTTTTGACCTATTTTTCCCTACTTTCGGTCCAAGCTCGATTACCTCCTTGGGAGGTCGTGTCTCAGGCAACTGGGTGTCATGCTCACCTTGTGATTTAATTTTCTTAATCACAATTAAAATTAATACACTAATGAAAAATTTTGTTTTTAGTGATTTTTTTTAGGGATTTTTACCCGTTTCCATTTTGAAAAAATTAGTCTTCACTTCATAATTTTTATGAAATTAGCAATTAATGTATTAATAATAAAAAATATTTAGAATTTGAGTAAGATTTTTATTTATTTTATATTTAAATAATAGTCAAATTGGAAAATTTCAACAATTATCTAGTAATCTTGTATTAAGTCTTTTGTTTTTTATGATTTAGGAAAAATAATAAAAATTTTT
This sequence comes from Labia minor, assembly GCA_963082975.1. NCBI lineage: Eukaryota > Metazoa > Arthropoda > Insecta > Dermaptera > Spongiphoridae > Labia > Labia minor. Next base: position 49,517,695 of record OY720345.1, on the reverse strand, counting down.
TTTATTTCTTATATTAAATTCTTTACCAAAAAATAAGCAATTTTTTATTTTTGTTAAAATTTTTTTAAAATAAAATAAACTTACTTATTATACACTAAGTTATACTTTAAGAATTCTTTTTTTCAAATAAAAAGGATTATAATTTTTCTTTTCTATTTGTAATATAGTACCTACATAATATACAGCAATTATAATTTTTTCTCTCCTCTGGGGGGGGGGGGTTAAAACCCCTAAAACCCCCCTGATTGCACCACTGTCTAATATTATTATGCTAGCTAAAATTGTATATATATACCTATATATATATATATGTAAATGGGTTCTCAGAAATCGCTCGATCGATTTTTTTGAAATTCACACCAGAGATAGTATTTATAAAGAAATATTGAGTTTTATTGATCACATCTCTGGGAAAAATCATCTTCATTAATTTTTTTTTAATTTAAATAGATATGACGTCTCAAATGACGTCACAGCCAACTCGTGTGAGATATATATCTATTCTTATATTATAAATAAAATAAAATTAAAAATATTTATGTTATATCCATATCTGTTTTTTATTGCATTAATAGATACATTTAAATGATTTGAAATTGTTTCACAACGTTTAGAAGATTCAATTTCGTCATTCAGCGCCTCCGTAAATAATCTGTACAATTTTGAGTCTATATCGTCAACATTTCCCGACAGAAAGACTTAATTTCTATGGTTATTGAATATATATCGAAAAAATACAGGTATGTAATTCATCGAAATCGGTTCAGCCAATTTTGACTTTGATTTAAAGTGAAATGGATATTTTCATGTTTAAATATGAAATTCAATTAAATCTAAAATCTATCGAAACACCAAACTAAGCCGGAATGTCAACCGTATTGATGGTTGCCTACATTTCAGGTGCTTAATACCCCCCTCCCCCCATAGACTAGCCTTCTCTCCTTCGCTGCAATCCTAAAGGAAAGGACGGATTCAATTCTCTCGTCACCTGCAAACGGTAAGACTTTCTTGCCATCATTATTGTCAAGTATTTCGTTACCCACAATCACGAAATAGCAATCCACACGGATTCATAACTGACAGTAAAGTGTCCGTCAGCCCCCCGCCCCTCCCCCAACTCCTTAGAAATGTCTGAAACCAATTTTTTTTTTAATATGATGGCTCATTGTTGCACCGCTAAGAGGCGCTGCAGGCGCATAACCGATAACTCTGCATACAAAAACCAGGCAAAAACACACACACAAGCCCGATTTTTTTTCAATTAGTTACTGTCTGCACTCACATTGTTTCAGCAAAGACAATTGAGTTTACTAGTAGATATATAGATTTTATAAACGAACATTTATACAATTTATTTTAATTAATTTGAAACATTCTAGGAAACAAATTTTTAAAGAGTTATTTTTAGAAATCCCATTTAACAATTATAATAAATAATTAAAAAATTGTAAAATTTTTAAAGTATATAATAATAAATTGTATAAATTGGTTAAAGGGTCGAGCGAGAGTTCGGTGTCCCAGGTATATATTTTATATCAACACGCCTACTTTTCTGTTTGAATGTTATTATTTGAATGGCGATTCGGTGAATTATCAGCCAAACCCGATAATAAAGAATCACATTTTAATTTTTATATAACCAAGAAATCATTTTTCACTTAAAATATAGTTGTAAAACCCAAATCTCCGATCCATATAACATCATCGACCGTGCCGCTACCATAAGGAGTCTTCTCTTGCTCTGACTGGGGCCACCAGTATTTGCCATTAGTCTCGAAAAAATAATATTAAATTGTATATAAATTTAAAAATTAAAATATTTGAATTTGTTTAAATTTTAACACATGTAATCAATCATATGCATAAAGAATAGAACATTTTGAAAATCAATTTGGTATTAAATTTAGAAAAAAATACTGATATATAGAATATATTGACTATTCGAATATAATTGAAACTCTTTCTCTCCCTCTATTTTAAATTTTAAAAAACGGAGTGTTAAGAAATTAAGATGCCTTGTGCAACATGGATGGGTAAATGAATTGTGCTCCCTACCTCCCTGAGAAATTCCCATTAAAAATGTTTATAATATTTTAGTTTATTAAATCAAACTATTATTTTTTATTTCAATAGTTTTAATGTTAATACAATAATTTTTATTTTATAATCTATAAAATAATTTAATTATTTTAAAAAACGGCGGTCTTCAATTACAATTTTTTTACTCTCTACTGACTGTGAATCCCTTCTCATTTCATAACTGAAAATAGTGTCGAATAGAAATAGACGATATTACTTGGATTAATCTTATTATGCTAGCTAAAATTGTTTGTTTGTATTATTGAGGACCCCAGTTCAATTCATTTTAATCAGATTGATGCAATGATGCAACATTTAATAATTGTAATAAAGAATTAAAGAATTGTATATCAATATTTTTTAAAGGGTCGAGCGAGAGCTCGGTGTCCCAGGTATTAATAATACCAGCCAAACCCAATAATAAAGAATCATTTTTTCTAACTTAATATTTATTAAACCAGCGCGAGTTTGGCTCTTTGTTGCTGGCGCGTGATTGTCAGTCAACGTGCTAAAAAATTAATTCCGGTACTTTCAGTGATTCAACCAAGCTGAAATTCTATATATAGCAGTTTTATGCAATTTTTAATCATGTGAAAAACTATAAAAGATATACTGTGTTAGAAATAGGGGATTTATACAAGGACAGGTACAATTTGATAAGGAGAGAGGTACTAATTGCGATGGGGTGGGACTTCGGAATATTATCAGGATAGCTATAGAGTAATGAAAACAGCAATTATATATATAAAAAGATAAATATAATTGTCAAACAGATTGTAACAAGTGATACAAGTATTCGCCAACGGAAAAGGCGAACGATGATGAAACTGAATAGCCCTTCTCGGAACAAGGACAGCGAGAGGGATATTCAAGACGGGAACGGAATTAACGTGGTAAATGATACGAGGGTTTGAACGGGTGGATGAATCGGTTTAACAAGACAATGGGGTGACGGATGACGAAGTACAGGCAAACAGGGTCGGTAGCAAGAGAGAGAACGGGTTCACGGAATGGCTTGGTCAAGGTCGAGAGAAAGGTACACGAGAAAGCTAGGTCAGAGATACGAGAGTAGGCAATTCGGAATAGCAAGGCAGGTTATCGAGAATATATATAACAGGAACGCTAGGTCGGATAATCAGAAAACGGTAATCGGAATAGCAACGGTCGGGTGAATTGGAAAAAACGAGTATCGGAATGGCGGAGGTCAGAGCGGGTAGAACGGATATTAAGCGGAGGTGTTTCACAGTCAAGCGCGTGGGACGAACCAGAACGAACAGCTGAGCTAGTCCGCTCAGCTGGGGACTCGGAGATCGGAACGGAGGGAGGGCATTCAGTGTGGTTCGGTGTCCAGTTATCGGCTTGACGGCTAGAGGCGCTGAGCGCGCCGCTAACAACTGTAATATAAAAGATTATGTAATTTGCAACGATTAATAAAACAAAAAGACATTGATTAGTTAATTGGGATAATAATTAATTTAATTAAACTTTTAAATTAATAAAAATTGATTAATTTCTAAAAAAAATATAACACTTAAAGTAAAATGTGTTTTTTCATATAAAATTAATTTCTAAATATATCGACATATAAAAAATAATTCCTAATTAAATAATAAAATAATTTCAATAATAAAAAATTTACCTACATTTAATTCGATGTTTGCTGGGTTTGTATGGACACGGATGGTATGTGGGTGTCGAGTTTGATATTCAAATAATTGCAGGGAATTCGGAAGGCCTGCGTGCTGCAGGCATTCCGGATTTAAAAAAAGGTATTAAGTGACATCCTCCTGAGTCACAGAGATAGATCAATAAATATATTAAATATTAATACTATTAAATGAATATTAAAAATATTATTAAATTATATAAAATAATCTTGTAATTCATATTCTATTAGAACGATTAATAAAGGAGAATTATATCGCATTACTAATTATAATTAATTATAATTAATAAATTTTATCACTTTCAAGCTACCTCTGAGGGTGACTCCATAAAAAATTTTAATATAAATTAATAAATAAAAAATTATAAGAAAAAAATAGAAATATAAAAAAAAAAATAGAAACCAAAATAAATTTAAAGCACTTGTAGTTGAATAAAAATGACTCGCTTTCCTGCAGGACAAATTGAGAACTGAGAGGAAATTTAAACAGTATACATTTTTAAAAAAAAAATATTTTAAAATAATTTTCATTGAATCACTTTATAAATATATATTTTATCTTAAACAAGAATAGAAATATTTTTTTTAATATTCAAATTAAATGTGGCCCAATCGCAAATTATGAAATTTGGTTAAAAAAAAGGTAAAATGATATTTATGTGCGGCCTAGCATATATTTTTTGCAATGTGACCCTCGAATGGTCATAATTAAAATAAGCACATGTAATATTTTAATAAAAGTTTTTCCATATTTTATTTTTTAAATAAGATTGTTTAGTCTCCGGATCACTCATATACATAGCATTCCATAAGCGAATTGGAATATCAACTACTAAATAACCAAGCATCTCCAAATGTCTTCTTTTCAGAACAAATTCTCCCTTAAGTTCAGGTTCTGTAGAAGAGAATTTTGGAAATGCATTATGATCATGTAAAATTATGGCTACCCTAAAAAGAAAAGGAAATAATTTTGAATCATGAATTTGAATAAAATTTTAAATAAATATATAAATTTAATATATAAGAATAAAAAAACTATTATAAGATTTAATAAAAATAAAAAATAATATATTAATAAGAAGAAGAATTTCTTCAAGAGCCCTGAATAATTAATAAAAAATAATTAAGTTTAACCCAATATATACATAATTTCTTACTTTGTAATACTTTGTAAATCTTTTTGATGAAAATGTACAGGATTTCCAGATTTATTTAAATAGAGTAGAAAATCTAAAATATAAGTAAAATTAATTTATTATTCTTTAAAAATTAAAATGATTATTCAATAATTAATATTTTACCTATTTTATAAAAATATGGAGAAAATGTATGTTGTTTAATAAAATCATTTGACCCCACTAGCTTTTCCAAATTTTTTAAAATATCATCATAAAAATATTTGTAAGGTTTGGGAACTATAAATGAAAAATAAAATGAACTATAAAAATAAACAAATTTAAATTTTATTATTATTAAATATATAAGTATTTATTAGAAAAATTACTTAGAAACTCCTGATCTTTGCAAAATTTATCGTGAAACCAAGGAATATCTTCTTCCGGTTGATCAATAGTTACTGATCTATTTAATTTCATTAACATATACTTAAGCTGTTTTGTATAGTGTTCCTAAAAAATTGTAATTGTCAAAGCTTATATTTGTGTATGCAAATGATTTTCTTTTGTATACTATTCATATTATTAAAAGCTTAATATTATTTTTACATTTATATATCAAATACCTTAGAAAGAGAAGGTTGAATTTCAGTTTCAATCTTTTCTAAAAATTCCAAAGTAAAAATATGATGTATTAATGATGATTTTAAATAATTATAATAACTTAATGCCAAACAAGATTTAATTAATATTAGAGAATTAATAAAATGTTTATCTCTAAAAAAGAAAAAGATTATTATTAAAAATATATTGAATAATAAAAATAAAATAAGTATACCTTTCAATTATATTATGAATTTTTGACAATAATTCTTCATTGTTATTCAAATTATAATCAAAATGGAAACAAGTTGATATGAATGAAGAGGCTACTTCACCAAAAATATTTTCTGAATTTTCCAAAATATAGGAAGAAAAGTGATTCAACATTTCAGGGATGAATAAATTTAAATGAGTAACTATAGATAATAAATTTTGCATATTTCTTGAATTGATTTGGTCTTTAACTAAATTAGATGTAAAAAATTGTTTACATTGTTGAGCAATTAATTGTATCAAAGCATAATCATGCTTATTTTGAAGATTTAAAAATACACGTGAGGGGAATTCTAGATTAGTGATAGAATTTATTTTGTTAGATAGAAAATTTCCAATATTTTTTTTTATCATATAATTTATTTCCAAATTTCTTGAGATAACGACAGGTGGTAATTGAGGACGTTTATTATTGTGAAAATGAAACTAAAACAAACATTTGAATAAAAAAATTAATAATAACTATAATAAAACTACATTATCTCTTTAAAAAACATCTAGCAAATACTTTAATATTTAAAAAATATAAATTCATTTTTCAAAGGAAATCTTTTCTTTTGTTAAAATACCAATTATAATAGTTTAAGTTCCTTTAAAAGATTAATTAAATTAAACATTTAAATTCTTATTTCGAAATTTTTAAGATATTTATTATAAAGAAAGATATATCAATTGTTTTGGTGATGAGTTACATGAATATGAGATCGAATCTCAACGTAGTTCATACATTATAATAAAATTTTAAAAATAATTAAAAATATAAACAAATAAGTGGGAAGACGATAAAAATGGGTTCAGATCTCGTTAGCTAACAAAAAATATTAAGAATAATTGTTATTTTATTTTAAAAATATTATATAAATTTAATATATAAATAAATATAATTCAATATATAAATATACATTTATTTTAATATTTCATTTTCTTAGGGAAACTTATTCTCAGGTTTAATAAAATAAGTCAAATTATAATTATAATATATTTGATATGTAAAATATTCACCATGAGACTTTTAGAAATAAACAAACATTCTATAGGATTAAATTGATGAAGCATATTCATAAAATGTGATATTATTTCCTCTAAATCAATTGATGGATGGTATGGTCCAAAAGCCAATGTGAAGGCACCAATTATTGCCATTTTTTTAGGTAAAAACCAATATTGAGTGTTTTTTAATTGATTACTAATCCAATTTAAAATAACCCTTTCCAGTTCATAGTGTCGAAATTTTAACTCGTTTTGGTATATATATCTAAAATAAATATTTAGTATTAATTCAATTAATCAGAACTATTATTAAAATAAAATGTTAAGAGTGACTTAAATGAAAAGTGAAGGAAAGTTAAATAAAATATTCTAAGTAGTGTTATTTTAACAGAATACAAAAATAAATAATATTAACTACAATATATATTTTTATGTTTAATAATATCTGATTCCTAAAACATATGAATTCAGTTTACTTAAATTAAAAAAATAATAAAAATAACTAAAAATATTTTATTGTAAGTAAATTATCATTTATATTTATTTTAATTGTAAAAAATAGAAAATAATATCATTAGGAATAATTATATTTTTATTGAAGATAAATTACTTGATTTAAAATGTTATTTACTAACATACTATATCTTTATTATGAAAGAAAATACATTTTATAATGGTAAAATTTTGTTTTACTTTTGATCGTAAAAATTAAAAGTTACCTGTAACAAATATTAAAAATCTTTAAATTATTATTTTGTTCAATGTATATATTTATTAAATCAAATATTTCATTCCAATATGCTTCATAAGATTTATTGTTTGAGATGGGAAGAAATTTCAATGTTTTAATGATATCCAAATTTTGATCATATTGTAAAGTAATGCCATTTTTTATATGATCATTGACAATTTCTTCATAATTTAGTTTTTGTTTTACAGATGAAGTATAAATTAGAAAGTTTAAAATGGGAATAAATGTCTTATCATAAATGCCATTATTATTATAGTTTTCCATCACTTTAAGAGCTGAAATCCGAATTTCTTGAAGTAGAGAAGAAGGTTCTTTATAGTGTATCATTGCCTTAAAATGAATAAAAAAATATATGTCAATTTTATAAAAGTAAAAAATATATTTATCTTTAATTTTGATTAAAATAAATATATTTTCGTGGTGTTCGATTTATATTTCTACATTACAGGCAATCTATAATTGTATTTTTAATAAGTAGTTTTAATAAGTAATAAGAATATTTAGAGAATTGATAAATATTTGGTTTCTCTAAATAAAAAATTTACTTATATAAATTCAATTACTAGATTAGTTTAAATAACATTAATAAAATAATTAAAATGTTTACCTTACAAACTATAGATAAATCTGCAAAATCAATTTTTGAAAAATTTCCTTTTAAAGAAAGCATTATTTTATTATATGTATTTTTAGAATTATATTCATTGACTGTAGAGAAATATTGAATAATTTTAATGATTTGATGTAATTCTTGTTCTGTGAATGATTCTTTTTGTAAAATTAAATCTTCAGCTTTCTTTTGAAATTTATTAAAAACCTCTTGATTAATTATAAAATGAATTTTTTGAAAACAAATGGTGATTGGATAAAAATCTTTTAATGATGTACAAAGATCTAAAAAAATGTAAAATTATTTAAAAAAAATTATAAATTAAGTGTAATAATTTATACCATTATAAAAATAAAATAAAAAATTAATTAAATATTTGTAATTATTTATACAGACATAAACCAGAAAGTTTGTAAAGGGCAAATAAGAATATAAAATGAATTGAACATAAAGTAGAATTCAAAACAAAATAAAGATTCAATTAGCAATTGAAAGATTTTAATCCAAATTTATAAAGGAAATTTCAATCACTAATAGAATTGGCAAGAGATGATTTTTGGAAAAATTCTAATAAAAAAGAAATTGGGCATAATTTCTAGATTAGTAATTTACGAATATATTTTGAAAAACAACACCTCAATGAAATATTTTTTTTTTAAATTAAATTTACAATTAATAAACATGTTTACTTATCAAGGAACTATCTTTTATAAACAAATATTATAATCAAAATAAGGAATTACATTTAAAATACAATGCTAATAAATAAATATATTATAATAAAATATTTTGATTTAAAATTTTCATTTAGTTTTAGTGTCACTGAAATTTACTCAGCCTCCCAGATAACTTAAAGTTGAAATTTATCAATTAAATATTTTATATACATTTTTTTTATAATGAAACATCATAAAGAAATATAGTGTCATTAAAAAGGTTTCCTTTAATTCATGTTTCACTTAATAATAAATCTTTTGCTCCTAAATTAAAATGAAAACAATATATTTTAATAATGGATAAATTAAAGATATTAAAAAAATAATTTTATAGATTTTATTATTAAAGAAATGAAATTTAAATATTTACCTAGTTGCCGTATAATAAAAGGTAACATATCTTTTATAATTAATAGACTCCAAAGATAACGAGAAGAAACAAAAGCTGCGGATAATCTTGAAATTTCTTTCATTGTAAAATTACTTTCATTTTCCGAAAATAATTTTATAGGTCTATTTATTAATTTTGTCATTAAAGGATGAGAAAAGGGTAAACCAATTTTTCTTAGATAAAGAATTATAATACATATAGATTCCGGTGAAAACTCTATAAATTTCTGATTTATATGATCTAAAATTTTCTTGAAACTTGAATGAGTTAATAAATCTTTAGAATATTTTTGTTTTATCACATATTCATAATGTGAGTTGTATGTATTATTTTGTCCATTAATATTACAAATTAGTGATTGAAAATTCCATAAGTAAAGTAAGATTTCACTAATATGAATTTCACTCAAATTCAATTCATTATATTCAAAAAATGAAAAAACTTCTTGAAGATTTGATAGTTCTTTTAGTTTATTAAGAAGATTATCATCTGTAACTGTGGAAAACAGAGTAGAAGTTATTTGCCTATTTGAATATATAGGAAATTCGTCTACACTATTATCTTCTTCAATATCACTATTAAATGTGCATTTGTTAAAATAAATAATTGAATGAAATTTTTTTATTTTTTTGGCATTTTTTAAAGTCATTGTAAAATAATTATGGATTATCTTCTCTTTGGTATATTTAACTAACACTCGTTTTTTAATATTTCTTAAAAATATCTTAGATATTGTATTCATTTTAGTTTATTCATTCAATTCTAAAATATAACAAATTATCATTAAAGTAAAACCTGGTAAAACCATAGTAAAACATGGTCGAATTCTCATTTTAAGGTAAGGTTAATATTTAACCTCTTAAAAATATAATGAATTGCAAGTTTTAACTTGAAGAATAAATTAAACAATATATTGTTTTTTAAAATTAATAAATATAATATATTTAAAATTTAAATATATATAAATTTTTTTTAAGTACAAAAAATAAAAATAAAACAAATATATCATAATCAAAGTTAAACAGCCAAAAAAAAATATAAAATATTTATTTAAATTAAATAAACCAATTTTTTCATTTAATTTAATTTTAAATTTAACAATATATAATATTATTTTTCTTAATTAAACAAACGTGAAGTTAACATCAAATTTTAATTTTTCTCTGTATATGACTCCTTCATATTGTGATGAACTTCACGTGCGAAATGTCTAATTATCTTTAAAATATTAATTTATTTTAACATTGCTTTATATTTATTTATTTGTATTTTATACGAAGCATAAAAAAATTAACACGTTTTTATAATAAAAATTAAATTATAAATTGTTTTTATGTAAATATGTCAATTGAAGTTTATTGTCTGGCATCTTTCTTACATCATAATATTCAAGACACAATAAAGAAAAATTGTAAGTTTTTTTCTTAATTATAACATACCAAAGGATCCAATGTTAGTATTAAATTATATTTTCACAAAATGATTTTTTTAGGTCTCAAATGTAATGTCAATTTGAATGAAGGACAAAATTATTTAATCCCTAATTGTGTACGAAATTCTATTAAAGTTCTTACATCAAATCCTTTGTCTAAAACTTTTTGTTGATTTAATAACAACTAAAAGGTAAAATTCAATTTTATTATAAAGAATATTTATATAAATTGTTTGAATACATTTTTAAACTTATTCTTAAGTTGTTCACTAAGTTAACTTGGCTAACATTCGGGATACTTTTTGGAATCCTTACTAATTTTTAAAAAATAAAAATAAAAATAAAATTTAACTGGCAGCGTGTTGAAAAATAATATCTCTAATATGAAGAAGATTCAGTGAACATAAATTACTCATTCTCTAATGAAATTGTTAAAATATTATTAAATTAAAATTAAAGTTTCTTTAACTCGTATTTCTATTATAATCATATTGTATTATACAACCTTTAAAATTAAAGAAATGGTCTTTCTATAAGTTCACACAACTAAAATTACATTTTGCTCATATATTTATTACCCGTCAACATGCATCACTATTTTTTTCTCTCCATACTATATTTACTTCATTTCTTTGAAAAATTTTGTAAAATTTCTACAATTTTAATTTAAATAAATTTCACTTGAATTTACTTAGACCATTAATTATGACCCTGTATAATATTTCGTATTTTTTAATGAGATATGACAACCTCACCTATATATAAGAATCATTTATTTGATATTGTAGGAATGCTTACATATACAATGGTTTAATCATTATTGAATTTTTTTTTTTTGTTAATTTTAGGGAAAGGACATTAATAAATTTTTCTTTTTATTTATGGTGTAAAATTTCAAGATACAAATTTAAATTTGACTGTGTATTACTATTATTATTATTATTCGTGACATTGGACTGGAAACATTGTAGATTAAAATTTGTAAATATTTCAATGAAATTTCTAGATAAGTGAATCATTTTATTAAATGACGGCTATTTAAATTTAATATTTCCTCACTCCAATGTATTAACTTAATTTCATTTATATTGAAAATAGAATCTTATTTAGCCTATTTATGTATAATAACATAAATGATACAAATTTACAATTGCGTAAGGATAATAAATTTTTACAAGGGTTTGAAATATGAAATCTTTTGTAATCATTAACTGATTAATAAATCATTTTGAAATAAGAATGTATGTTTTCCAGTTTCTTCCTTTTCCGGGGTTCAATTCCCTGTGTTAACAAAAATTTTCTAGAAAATGATCAATTGGCCTCATATATGCTCTTTTAGATTTATTAATGGATAAATTTGTAACACTTTCTTAAAAAAACTTGCTGCTATAGCTTTCATTTTGCTTAATATTAATAAGTACAAACTACTGATCATAATATATTTTTAAAATTGACTTACTTACCTTTTTTTCTTGTAGGTATTATTTATATTAAAAAATAATAAATATTAAATTAAAGATTACCATATAGAAACTTACCTAGATATTTATTTTAAGGATTTTTTTTATTTTATACCTTATCCTTCTCCTTCAAATTATTATAAAATATTCCTTAATTTTATTCATTTAAAAAATTTTAAAAATAAAATATTATATATTTCATTGTAAAAATATTTTGAAAATTTCTAGGGTTAAATTATTCCTCGGAAATTTATTTTGCGGGAGTGTATAGTGTATGGATGGTAATTAATATAAGGGGTTCTCTAAAACACACACACACTTTGACATAGTTACAAATTATGAAAAGATTGGAAAATCATCATAAGTATTAGTCATTTTAATCTTGAATTTATTTTTTTAAAAATATGATATAATTTTAAGGGTAAGTGCAATCTCAAAATTTACATTATCTTTTTATTTTAGTAAAATAATTAAATTTATTCATCTAATATATAAATCTTAAAGTCAGAACTTTTCTGTGTTTTTAGTAACAAAATCATTTCTATTTTTTATTTTATATAAATTAACAATTATTTTTATAAATAAATTTTAGGATATAATTTTTTTTCCTGAAAATTTTACTAAATTAATAATAAATGTAGGAAATTCGATTAAAGAATATAAAAAATTTTTGTTTGGAAATTAATATTTTAATTTTATCTTTTTTTTATAAAAAATTTTTACTATTCTAAATTAATTAGTATGTATAAACATATTTCTAGAGTTTCTTAAAATAATAATAAAAATTGATATTCAATCATACATGTACATTCTTTCTCTTTTTATTAAAATTTGTCAAGTCTTTTCTGAACGGATGTAAGCTTTTCACATTTTGACCTAAGTTCCTTCATTAATTTACAAGGTTTTCTATGAATTTTTCTTCTGAATTTTTTAAAAAAATAAAATTTTATTTCAAGTTTTAACAAAAAACTTTTTACTTTATATATTTCATATTATAAATATCTAATTTATTTTATAAATCTATTTTAAAACATAATATAGGTCAATGAATATAAAAAAAAAAATTGACCCACTGAATTTAAAATTATGATTTAAAAAACAAGAAATGCGTAAAATTTATAGATGAGTCATTTTCGAATTGGAGTTTTTTGAAGTGTTAGAGAATTTGGATTTACTAATATTTAAAAACGCTTTTTGCCTTGAATCTCACAACTTTATCACGAAGAAAATATTTTAATTAAATAATACATTTTCATAATTAACAATTTTTCAAATAACTATTTACCGACCTACTGAGATTACTTAAAAAACATCTGATATTAGAGAAGATTCTTAATTCTCTTATGATTTTTTTCTATATTGTTCGTAACATTTCTATTTAATTCATTATAGTGTTTTTTTAATATAAACTTATACATATAGAAATTATTGTTCCTCATTAGGCTACTTAATAAATTTTATAAACATATACAAATAATATATATTTATTTTTACCTATAAATTAAAATAAATATTTTTTTTTTTTTTTTAATATCACTGGATAGCCCCTTTTGCTAAACATAATTAATGATATTCATTCGTAAACCCATTATATCTAAAGATATATTTTATGGTATCTTTCAAGAAAATACATATTATCTTAAAGTTAAAGATATGTTTTTTTAAATTATAAAATATTTCTCGATCTTAAACTTATTGATCTTCTTTTCATAAAGGTTGATCTTCGTTTGTTTCTGACACATCTGAAAAAAATTATTTTATTAAATTAATTTCTATAACAATTATTTATTTTACTTTCAGACCATTACTGTATTAAAAAACTAATTAACTACAATTTTGTTATGTTAATAACATTTTTTTTTATATTATTATGATTATTTTTTAAAAATTAATATAATACTTACTGGCATGTTTGTTTATTCCATGAATATCCAGAACTACAAAACTTTTCATCCCGACAAACACATTCACAATTTTTCGTATCCCAAATTTTAATACTACTGCTTTCTTTGCATTTCTCCAACTCATCATTATTATTACACACACATTTACACTCATTCTTATTATATATTTGTAAATCATTACAATCCTTGAATAACAATCAATCAATTAAAAGAATGAAATTTCACAAATTTTTTTCTTAAATATAAATTGTATATTTACCTCTTCTTGAATTTTACATTGGCATGCACATTTAAGATGTCGTTCAAGTTCTATAGTTTTGCTTGCTTCACAATTAAAATCTCTTTTCCTTTTACTTTTGTTCACTTTTTTATTATAACTTAATAATGTGATCTGAAATAAATTGTTTTTTGTTTTATTAATTTTATGTAATAATATTTTCTGTTTAATGGAAAATAATTTTGGTATCAAATTTACTAAGTATAAATAAAACACAAAGGTTTTATATTTAAATTTAACACGTTCCCGCCGTCTCCATAATTTGTCTATTTATTTTATGTGGCGGCTCGTGGCGGTATGAGCCACCGGTGGAACATGCCGGTGGAAAAGTGTTAAAGAACTTTATATTAATATTTAGCAGAATAAAAATATTCAAATATTTTTTCTTTTTACTTTGAAAAAAAAAAAAGAAAATATGTCTACACTTACAGTAACTCTTACTGTTTCCACTTCTACCGGTTCACATGACCTAATCAGCTCATTATTTTTATTATCATTACAACATCCTCCGCATTGTTCAATTCGAACACATTTTGGCACCATCAACTGACCTTTTGGAACAACCATTTCATCTTCAAATGAAAAGAGTTTCATTTGAGGAATACAAATGCCCAATGAATAATTTGTACTTATTTGCTCTAAACAAAAACAAATCAAGATTTTTCACGTGTAAATTTTAAATAACTCAACATAAATTTTTCATATAAAAAGTAATAGTTACTTTTTTCTTCTCCGAATTTATCCGCGAATTCTGAAAAAAAAAATATTGGAATGTAATTAGTTATTTAAAATGAAAATTTTTGAATGTGAACTAACTTAAGAAGGATTTTATATCAACTGAAGGATTGTTTTACTTAATTTTAATTCCCCTCCTTCCAGCCACACACTTCGAGTATTCTTTGGCATATTCACAAGCATCGTTTAAAATTTTTGGTTTAAACGGACAAAAGAGAGTAAAAAAAATCGATTAGCATTAAAATCCCTAATTACAGAGTCATGGACCCAGGCAAACCACTACTTTCTTTGTATATGTTCTACAAACAGCTTACTCAACACATAGAAACACCAAACCCTTTCAGTTGACACGAGACAATTATTTGATCTTTAAATTCTCACTCAATGTTCAATCATGATAGAAGGTGACCGACGTAGGAAATCTATACGAATTCTAACCAGTTTGATTGTTTTCCATCTCACTTAAGGTAACTAGGCCCATACTTACATTACAAATGGGTCTTCAACTCACTTTATGAATGCTTGAAATAAATTCATCAATGATTGTACTATAATTTTATTATAGAGTTGGTCCATCATTTACACTAGTGGAAATATTCTCTCGGTTAAAGCAAGTCATTTTTACATTATTATTTTTATTGTTTCAGGGTCCAATGAGCTCCTTCTCCATGGAGTCTTCATTCTTTGATGACCAAGATGGGTTCACCGAAGATTTACAAGTGATGAATTCTTACTGTCGCCTAATGGACATGGAGCGGGTTCATTTAGCGCGTTATCTTGCCCCAGAAGCTCAACTGGAATGGTTTGGTAGAACAGTTGTAGGACGAGATAAAATTAAAACCTATTTAGCTTTAGATGTACCAGAGACTCGCCACAATATTCTAGGTTCAGTTATCCCTGCAAGTCCTATTCCTATCCGTCGATGTCGCCTTCCTGCTCCGCCACCCCCACCGTTACGCGAAGCACGTGTGTCGGAGTTAACAGAGACATTTAATAATCTTTCAATGGAAGAAGGTGCTATGACTCCACCCTCCGGCATGGGGCCTGCGCCGGAATCATTAATGACACCTTTAACCACCCAAATACCCCGACATTGCAAAACTGATCTAGGTTTGGAATTTTCGAGACGTCGTGATTTTCATAGCGGGCCTCGAGATGAAATGCGATGGACCCGAAGATGTTTGCTAAAATTAGGGTATGTCCGCACACTAATTGATGGATTTCCTCCGGATATACAATTTACGGCAATTGTTTATCGAGATGGTAGTCGCTGCCGTAGAAATTTAGGACATCTCTTTGATCAAATGGACGAATAATTCAACCAAATTTGACTAAAAATTAAATTATTACATTTTTCAAATTGTAATTTAATTAAGACAAAGAAAATATATATATATATATATCAACAAACCTATAAATATATAAATAAAATTATAAATTAGTTTTCGATTAAATGCGTCGTTTATCAATGTTTCCTCTCGCCTTTATGAAATTAATGAAATTTTATGAAACTAAATCATTGATCAAGAGCTTTACGTCCATGTGCTAAAATATTTAATGTGATCTTTATCATAAGTATTAGTCTAGGTGTGATATTTAAAAAAAAACACGTTTGTCTTAAGTTGATGCTTTTGTGGCATAATCGACGCTCCAGATGAATGTAAATAAATAAAAAATTAACTCTTTTATTAACTTAATTTTTTAGTTTCTCGAAAACTAAATACACTAAATAGATATTCTTCATATATTCACTTTTAAAGAGTAAATTAATCAATACATTATATAATAAAGGTTGATAAAATTGTGATTGAACCTATTTTTCACAATTTAATATAACTTTTATCTAAGTGGCATACTCTTGGTTATCTTTCACTATTTTTAGCGACATTCTAGTTATGTTTTTATATCCATTTCTATTCACCTTTTTGTTTTATATTAATATTATTGTGAGTCAAAACTTAGATTTATAGTTAAAAAGATGAAACAAAAATCATATTAACATTGCTTTATTTAATTTTGTTTTTAATGCCAATTTTAATATATATCTTGCAAACCTAAAACGGATTCTAAACAAATTTGATAACAAGTAAAAATGATTGATTAAATATCATCTACCAATGACCAGTGATTAAAATAACAGAGAAATTATTAAATATTATTGATATATAATAAAATATTAATGTATAGCTTTAATTTTTTTTTAATTTATTTGAAGATGGAATATATGGAAATCCGACAAGTGTTGCAATTAATATTAAATTGTAAAATTGTTTATGAGACAATAATAGAAAGTGAATAATATATTAACCCTTTTATTTTATTCTACAAATTAGATTTTTAATATGAATCTAATAAAGGAATATCGCACTAACAAAATATTAAGCAATTTTTCCATCTCAAATTGTTGTTTAAACAAAATTCACTTCTATAATTTTCCTATTATTTTAAAAATTTTAATATATATATAATACCAATTTTAATTATTCTAGACCTATTCTCCTGTGTTTGTTATTTTATTATTAATAACTTATAATATATGAAAATTATTTTAATTGGTTTAAATATTATTATTACTATTATTATTATGCTTTAAAATTTTATAGATTAAAAGTTGTTAAAAATTATTTAAATCATCCTTTATTTATTTCTGTTGATATTAGGATTAACTCAAACCAAATTATATTATACAAAAATTCAATATTGAAATGTGAATTAGCTTTCAAAATAAACACTTATAAATTATAAAAAATTGTTCCAATCTCTAATATTTTAAATATTTTGTAATTTGTTTTATTGAAAAAATAAATAAATAACATAAACAAAAAATTTAAATTAATATTTTGTAATTAATTGTAAAATAAACATTTTTGAAAATGTTATTTGTTTTTCAAACAAAATTAGTAAAGCATAGAATATTTATATAGGAAATATACGCTTCAATATTTTTTCATTTTCTACAATTAGTGAAATGTTTTTCTTTTTACCAAGAATAAATAATCTCATATATTCAAAAGTTTTAAAAAATCGATAGAAAATTTTTTTTTCCTTGGAAAAAAAACAAAGAAAAAATAATTTTCTTTATCATATATGTAATAAATAACTTGTGCAGCCAATTCAAATACTTTTAACATTAAACTATTATTTAATAAAATTAATATATTGAATTTATTAAAAAGATTTTGCTTTTTAAATTAAACAAAGAAAAATATGTGATACTATCACTTTAAATTTATTATGTTATAATTATTTTAAGAAAATTATTTTGTATTTTTTTTAAATTTCTCAAAATTTATATTTTAATTATTATTTTATAATTATATCAGAGTTTAAAAATTGTATATTCATTTTTATTTTATAAATATATTTTTATATTTTTTATATTATATATATTTTAAAAAAATATATCTATATTATTATACCATAAAGATTTATCTAATAATTTGTTTCAAATTCTTATTTTTTATTAATATTAAATATTCTTTTGAATATTTGTGTCCTTCATTTTTCCAATAACCATTTCAAAAATATTTCTTTCTTAAAATACATTTATTCTTATTTTAAGTTAATAATGTGAGATATATATATAAAATTACCAATGGTATTAGGATAATTTTCAATGTAATTTTGTAGTTCTCTTGGATTTTGAATATTCTCTATTTCTTTTAATAAATCCAGTGGAATCTAAAAAACAAAAACAAATACACATGTATATTAGTCTATATTTATTATTATTTACTAAAATATACTAGCATCACTTAATTTGATAATTTATTAATTTTTGCTTAATATTTTGGATTATTTAAAAAGTTATTATGAAACTAATTCTAAATTATTTAATTGATTATTAAATGATTTTTACTTATTAAATATATTTAATATAGATTAATTTTCAAATAAAATTACTCAATTTAATATTTATTTTTTTGATATTTTCAATTTTATCATAAGATATTTAATCTCTGAAATAAACAAAAAATCACCAACTTAATAGTTGATAAACAAAGAAATTTAAATAGGTTAAATTGCACAGTAATTCATGCTTAGTAAATAAATAAAATCGTTCAGTATTTGATGCTCAGTATAAATATCACTGATTGCACAGTAAATTATCTGCATTATAATATTGATAAATTCCTCCATTATATTTAATTATTTAAATATATTATTTTAATTCTTTTTTTAATTTACATTTTTTTAAAAAAATATTTAAATATATTTATTTCTGGTATTATATTGCTCAATAAAATATAAAGAGTTTGTTATTATTTACTTTTTTATGTAGATTTATAATTGAATTGAATTTTGAAATATTGTTACAAGAAAATATTTCGGCTCACAAAAATTTTAATAATATATTATTTATATTTAATTTACATTTATATTATTATATTATTTTTATTATCTATTTTATCCACTTTATAAAATAAAGGTAACTAATTTTTCATTTTTAATAGAGTATTATATTATTATATTATATAATTTATATTTTATATATTATATTTAATACAATATTTTTGATTTCAAAATTTCAAAAATTTCCACCTTATTATTTACAACCTCATAAAAACATTTATTTTGTACAGAAGATTTTACTTTGCTTTAATAATTTTTACTTAGCAAAAAGTGTTTTTTACTGGGCATTTAGTTATTTTACTGAGCATTTGGTTTTTTTACTAGACATTTGGATTTTTTACCGAGTAATTAGATTTTTAATGTGCAATTTTTTTTTCAACTGAGCATTTGAATAATATACTGGGAATGTGTACTGTGCGTATATATAATACTGAGTAATTAATTAGTACCCGTTTTAAATTCTATATTTCTTTTCAACTTTTTTTATTAACTGAAACTAGAATCTTAGATTATGTATTCTTATTCTTTCATTTTTTTTTCAAAACAACAATTGATATAATAATGATTGTTATGATAATAGTTTTAAAACGTTTCATATGTTTATTCATTGATTAATTTTGATTTTTTTTATTTATTTGATAAATGTTTGAGATATCTTCTAAGATTTTAACTAATTTATTTTTATCACAGATATATTTAATTTTCTTAAAATTATAATATTTTGTTTTATTTGTATACTGAGAAACATTTTATTTGAATTTTTTTTTATCTACTATTAAATAGGAAGGAAAACCACGATTTTTTAGTCTATAATTCATTGTGGTAAAATATATTCAACGGTTACACATTTATTTTAATTACTTAAATAAAATCATCTTTTTATTTTTGTCATTTGATCAAGCACCTATATAAACGGATATCAAAATTGATAATAGTTAATTAGGATCATCACCTGCTACAAACAAATAAACACGATATTTATTTCAGAACGTGATGTGCATCAACAGTGTATATAATTTCATTCTGAAGCATATAATGCATATTAATTGTTTTATAATACTATCTTATTTAACAATTATTTTTCAAAGAATTAAATTATGGTTAATTAATTACATTACCAAAAATTCAATTTTTATCTAGTCCAATTACAACAATCAAAATTATTATTCATTAATTTGAATATTATATATAAATATATATGTACAATATATAATTATTTATTTCAAAATTTTAGCATCCCACTTGGAAATTTTATGGTATTTAGGTATTTATAGATATTCTAGGATAATTCTATTTTTTAATTTAAATTATCCTTGTTTAAATTTATATTTCCCCATCTCTATACTTAAAATAATTTATATAAAATCTAGATTTTTTCCTCATAAAAGGAAGACAAACCGAACTGAAATCATAATTATTATTAAATTATGCATTAAATTAAATAGTGAACAATTTTAATATATAAATATTATAATTGATTAAATATTAAATTAACTTATTTTAATATTTAATTCAGAACATTTGTTGTATCTTATTTATGTTTAGAAAAAATGTTCTTAATAAAAGTATAAATGTATTAATTTATTTCTATAAATAAACGGATTTCAATTGTATATGATTATATTATATATCGAGTCATTAATGACGAAATTCGTACAAAGAAAAAACAAATTTGTTTGATAACTTGTAAATATAATGAATAATTAAATTACTCTGAAACGGGTAATATTCAACAGAAGTGTAGTTTTTAACCTTTAATTCTGCGGTAAATTGCTTCTTTTGTGACGTCAAAGCTCCCTATACAAAATTTGTCAAACCCATTTTATAGTGCCTCCTGGTTGAAATGAATGAATATATTAGTAAGTATTTAACGATAACGATGATTTATACTTCATAATATTCCGAATTTCCGATCATTCTATTTTGAATAAAATTAATTTTAAAAAAATTTTTAAGAGGTTTCTTTACAATGCACTTAAGACTAAGATTAGGGCTACCAAACGTTCCGGTTTTCCGGGATTGTCCCAATTTTAGGTGCTCTCAAATTTCGGTAAACGGAAACAAAACTTACTGCTATTCGTGAGCAAACAGATGTAAGTGGTTTTCTCTAATGAATATACCATATAGTGGACAGACGAGCGAAATTGATTGGACATTTCAACCGTAGAGTCCATTCTCAAGTACGGACGAATTATGATTTGTCAACAAAAAAATATAAGTAATAATTTATAATTTATTTTGTTTTATAACTTAATTATTGCAACATTTATGTCATTATTATATATATCTGTGATTTAGATTTAATTGTATTGATTGAAACTATATTTACGGAATAATTTAATTTTCGATTTTTCAATATGGCTCTAAAAAAAGGTAAATTTTTTTTCCGATTTGGCCCTTCTTTTTCACACATGTTATTAAAATATATATACATTTAAAGATTAGGGAAAATATATTAAATTTATATTAATATTATGATTTATTGTTGAATAAATCTAATATTATATTATGTTAAAATACAAAAAGATTGTTAGAAAATGAAATATTTAGTCTGAAAGCTATTGAAAGTATATGTAAATATTATTTTTATGTGATAAGTGACGCATATTTGAATCGAATATACTTTTTTCTTGAGAAGAAGAACAGTGTGGATATTGAAATATTTATTAGATCATCATCTATTCTGCATTTTATTTGCGTCATTTCCACTATATACTTATATATATATTAATGTTTGATTAAATTTTGTTAAATTTTGACCGATTTTCAAATCATTGGAATAAGTTAGTAATGAACAAAGTTCATTATTCTTCCTTATTGGAAATTATTAATTTCATTAATATTTTTTTACTTAAATTATACTGTATAATTATTAATTTTGTTATTTCAGTTCAGTTTGTAGATCGAATGAAATTAAATTTTAAACAATATTCAAAATAGAATAAGAATGTGATATTGATAATAAATCTGTGGCATTGAAAATGAAAACGTTAAAAAGTAAACCATTTCCTTGAATCATATTTGTCCTTAAATTACAAGAACTTTATAAAAAAATTGGAGTGGTCTTTTTAACTAAATGCTACTGTATAGTTAACATACATGCTTTTTTATTTACTACTAACATGTCTTATTGTTTCAAGACATGAGAGGTTGTCTTGTATAAAATAAATACTCGTTATGATGAAAGAATATTTCAAATAATCAATTTAATCTGAAAAGTTAAATTAAATTGAATTAAACATTTAAATTATTTTCTAAAATTAAAAATAAATTGTTCCATTATATACTTATTAAGTCAATGAGTGAAACATTGATTAAAAGAAATTCATTATTTTCTTCTATATATATATATATTTAATTTATTTATATATAAAAATATATTCATTTTTTCTGTTTATTAATAAAATTTATAAATTTGTTTATTATTTTTATATTTAATGAGTATCCAAATATAATTTTAAAATTTTTTGTTTCAGTAAGATTTTTTGTTCAGGAATATTGTAAGGATATAATCTCAAGATAGGCTGAATAGTTATATGATTATAATAAAATTAATTCTGGGAAGAGGATATTAATATCATTCTCAGTATTAGATTATATACCTCCTTTTAATTTCAGGTTTTTACTTAAAATTTATATTATTTGTCGAAACTTTTCAAAAAATTGTAGAGAATTAAGAAAATTTCAAAAATAATTAAAAAGTTGAAAATTCCTTCGCCTCGTCATTCCCTTCAAGGATTAAACTATTAAATCTATTTATGATTTCGACCTGATATTTTAATTTATGTTCCTCATTTTTAAAATTATCTAAATTGTATCGTATTTGATTCATTTCTCCTAACTTCGTGATACGCGTTTACAGCCGTTCTCTCAATTTTATTACAAGCAAATAATGATCCGAATTACAATCTGCCTTTTGTTTCTTTGTATTCGTTGTAAATATCACTAAAAAGCAGTAGTAAAAATATATAAGGTTTTTTTTAGCAAAGATGTGTCCTATGATGATATAAATTAAACATTGGTTTATTAAACCATGTTCATTTTTCTGAGGACATCTATACAGAAATTTTCATAAAATTAAAGAACGTGATTGTCATTATTAATATGGTATATAAACAATTTAAAAGTCGAAAAAAGAAGATATGCTACTCAAAAGTGATCAACAAAGGAGTTATACACTGAACCCCGTCCTGGATACTGATTGAATTAAAATGAATTAAAACCTTTCGCATACAGACTTCCAACAAATTACTATGTATTACATTAAAGTGTTAATAATGGTGTAACAACCGAAATTCACATAAAACAGATATATCAGCCAACTTGAAAATTAATTGACTTTAATAATAACATATTCTTATTAATATTTATATTTTGAAATTTAATTTTAGTTTATAATCTCTTCAACAATTGCCTTCGGAATTTCATAAGGATAGAATATCTTGGAATATATCTATTGAATATATGTAAATATGTGATACACACTGTAAAAAAACAGGAGACGGACCAGAGAGGCGTAGGCGTTCGATATGTATATATATATTCCTTTAGAAAAATGATTATATATTGAAATTCAAATTTATTTTGATATTTACATTATATTAATATTCTATAAGTTGGTAAATAAATACAACTTGTTGGGAGTTGTTGAATTAAATAAATATTCTTCTAATAATAATTCATATTATTAAATATAAACAATTATTTTAATTTATTCATTCTAATTATTTACAAAACTTTTTTAAATGTAGACAAGATTACGCGAAAACGGTTTGAGCTAGAATCATGAAATTTGGTACATGGCTATTATTCAAAATTTGTAGTTTTCTATCAACTTTTGAGAAATAAATCTCAACAGGAAGAGGGTCATTACTAGGGGTCGGATTTTTCCCTATTTGACTTTTTTTAATTTCTGGTTTAAAATTTAGGCTAATATGATATGTATACGTTTCATGAAATTCTGAATAAAAGAAGAGGCATTTGTAGTGCCTATAATGCCTATTTTGGCCGATTCTGGGTTTTAGTGCCTATTTAATCTATAAATGTTTTTTTAGTGCCTATTTAATCTATAAATGCTTTTTTTTAGTGCCTATTTTAAGTTCAAATAGCCAATTTTTATTTTTTACATAGCCTAAATTGAAAATTTTTTTTGAATAATCAAGAAAATATTTTGAAATAATCATTTGTCGCGCTAGGTCGACTCGTGTCGACTCGTGCCAACTTAGCGGCTAGATCATAGTTTCCGAAACTTTGTTGTTTTCGGTTTTGGGTAGACCCCCTAAAATGATTTTTTGTAAAAGAATTTTACCTTTTTTTTTCATTAGAACCTTATTGAAAAATCAAAATTTACCTTTTTTTTATGAGCCATATTGAAATGGAAGATAGTATAATGAAAGTAAATAGTCTTTAGATCCACTAACTTAGACCTCCATATTCATTTCATGAACCCCCAAATTTTTTATTCGCTACCGTAGACCTCTTGTGGTCTTGCGGGTAGCGGGTAGATGCGGGTAGCGGGTAGATACCTTCTCACGATCCCGGTGAGAGACAGACCTACCTCAGTGAGTGGCGCCCACTGCCCTACGCGAGCACATGCATTTTCTCTCATTCCTCAACCAAGGGAGTGCATGCCCTACCCAAATCATGCATCCAGACCCAATCCCCTTTATTTCCTCTTCCTTCTTTCCAATCCACGCGTCAGGCTGTAGCGACAGGCCGGCTGGATCATCTTCGCGTCGCATCAACAATTAATGGAGAAATGTTATACGGTTAACGGCTAGGGCGTCCCATGCAAGCGACGCGCATTGTCAGCACCCGGGCGATGCGAGAAATGGGTTAGGGTTACCCACCTATGGACGAGGTGGGCTAAAGAAGATAGTCCAACATACACATCCACATCTACATCCACATCGACATCATCACCGACACAAACATCGTCACATCGGTCAGCATCAGCATCATTGCCATCAACCTCACTCAAATCGTCCACAGCTACATCAAAATCGTCAACACCATCATCACCGTCATCGAAGGTTGAGTACCAAAAAGACCGCGTGGGAGGCCTAAAACCAGCTGGTCCTGCCGTATAACGGGAGATCTTAATGGCATCTGGTCTCTCTACAGACGACACCAACAACAGATTTAGTTGGCGCCAATTAACGAGAAGAGCCGACCCCACCATACCCCGTGGGAAATAAGGCTAAGAAGAAGAAGAAGACCGTAGACCTCTTGTAGCTGTCATAGACCCCTTGGGTCGAATAGACCACTTTGGGAACATATAATATTTCAGAGATTTCAAGAAAATATAAAAAAAGCACCTGGTCCTATTGCCTTCGATCTCACTAAAAAAATTGAGAAAATAATGAAGCGGAATCCTGGTTGGATAATAATAGAAAGATTAGCCAGGAATTTAGGAGGGTATAGTTGTACAGAATAAGAAAATTTAACACCATCTGAAATGGTTAATTTAAAATTTAGTCCATTACCCTCTTGTGAAGTTGAACGCCCATTTTCACTATATAAAACAATTCTTTCGGATAATATATAAATAGATCATCTTTTACCACTGAGAATCTTGAAAAATACATAATAATAAATTGTAATGCCAAATATTTAAACAAATAAGCATCCCAATAAACATATTTCAAAATTTCACTCAATATTTTACTATTATTTTCAAGTTTCACTTTGTTTTTAAAATGCCTTTTATGTGCTTATTTTTACAATAAATGCTTTTTTAAGTACCTATTTTAATAATTTTTAGTGCTTAATTGCCTGCCTATTTTAAAGATTTTTAGTGCCTATAAATCCGAGCCCTAGTCATTACCCACAACGTTTTGATTTTTTTCCTCTAAAGTGACCGTAAAAATAAAGATATATGTTTGATAGTTTTCCACATGATTAAAAATTGTATAAAACTGCTACATAAAGAATTTCAGCTTGTTTGAATCGCTGCAAGTACCAGAATTAATTTTTTAACAATGCAAATCACGCGCCAACACGTGTCGTCGTATCAACAAAGAGCCAAACACGCGTTGGTTTAATAAATATTATTTATTAATTTTAATTTATAATTAATTAAATTTAATTTAAATATAATATATGTTAATTAATCCATTTCAAATTGCGAGATAGTCGAGTGGAGACACTCCAGCTTATTGATTATAATCCATGCGTAAAATGTATTGTAAAAAATTGAAAAAAAATGTAATATCTGTTATATATAATAACCAATATGAAAAAACACTGTTTATATTTACATCCGGTATTTTGGTAGGCAAAATCGCAAGATATTGGCAAAGGAACGTTGCTGAGATAGGAGAGGTAATGCATTTTCTCAATTCCTGGATTATTTTAAAATTTTTAAGACCCAATTGAACACTTTTTAGTGAAATACCATTAAATTTGTAAACAAAAAGAGATTTTTTTCCAGAAACAAATCCGTTTTTATAACTAACACAATTAGTAACCATACTGATTTCTTGCCTGCCCGTGACGTCATAATGTTTTCTCTTATAGGCGCATATATGCTTTACTGATTCTCCAAAAAACTATTGCATTTATTGTCATGATTTCAAATGGATAATTCACTTAATATATTTATTAAGATATAAATGTGTAAATCGGTCTATTTAAGCGGAGGAGGAATCAAGGTAAATAATCCCAAATGGGGTAACAATGAAACAATCATTGGTAATAATGATATTTTTAAAATTTTTTATTTTATAAATTATTATAATATTTTACTATAGTGGGTTAACTTGAAAAGTTTTACAGAAATTCAAAATTGCAAAAGTAATAAAAATTTTAAAAAAATATAAAAAATATTAATAAAAGTTATGAAATCTTTTTAAAGCAGTCAATTAAACCTGACTCCTGTTTTGGAATTTTGGCACTCTTGATAAAAAAAATCCATATAATTAATTCTCTAATTATTATTTTTAAATATCGCATAGAAAACGATTTTTTTCGCTATCATGAAACTCTGGCAGGTCATCGCAAATCCCTGGGACCACTTAAATTATCAAAATCTCAATAAAATAAATATTTACATTGAATTGAAGATGTTATTATTTAAAAATTTTGACTAAATTAAAAATAATTATAATAATCTTTTTAGCATAGATTATTAAATAATACCAATGTACCAAAACTACCAATAATTCTTTCATCATCTCATTTTTTCTAAATATATTAATTATATTACATAGTATTGTTTATGTATTTACATTGGTATCTATTGACGTGTGGTAACATTATGACTACATCCTTTCTAAACATAGTTTTCCCTTCCAGACTTCTATATATAACATTCTCAAAATAGTTTTAAGGAAAAGAGTATATATTATAATTATAAACAGTGATAAAAGAATATAAATAATTAATTAAACGAGTTCAATTCAACAACCAAAATTGGAGTATTTGATTGTTTAAATTTTGTTCACCTCGCATATTTCTTAGAAGTTTTATTAATGAATCCATCCATCGACTATAAACTAGGTTATTAACCATACATCAATGAAAAATAAAGGTGATGACCTTCAACACCTACTATTTTCTTGTCTGAGCCTCTCAGTTTAAACTAAACATGATTATGTTTATAATAAATATTTTCTGCGAATTTTCATTTATATATATATATATATATATATATATACATACACACTAAAACAAAATTATAATTAAGTGTAATATAAACCATTTGATTTAAATGGTTAAATAAAGATATCACAATTGCAAAGAATAATTACGAAATTTTTAAATGGGTCTTCCAATGAGTATGAATATAAATTGGTTGAGGTCAGATGAAAGTTGACGTGTTATAACAAAAATAAACAACAAAATATTTGATTCATTTCAAACAGTTATTATATTGGTTTCAATTAATTTAATTGGTATATATAAATATATAAAATAATATTATTATTGAGGAAAATAATTTTATTTTTCATGTCTCGCTTAGAAAAATCTTCATCATATGAGAAAGAATTTAAATATATATATATATATATATTTTATATAAGTTGAGATTTGTTTCTATGCAGATGATTAATTTGAACGAATATTATTATATTATTACATTAATAAATGCAAATTATTCTTTTTTATAGTAATTCACTTTGTATAAAATAAGTTTTTAGAAAAAAAAATAATGAAAAGTTTATAAAAAATATTTTATTTGAATTAATAATTGATAAAATTCAAACATTTAATTAGATAGAGTATATGATATACATCACCTATTAAAGTCCACGATGATCATTGAAATGGCAAAGAAAAGAAAGTCAAGGTCATTAAATTTAAAAAAAACAAGAATTGATAGACTTATTGAATGTTTCAATTTTGAAATTAAAATTAAATTAATTGAATCTAATAGGATTTTAAATTTGAATGATAAACATTCTATATTTTTCTATAATTCTAATAATTCATTGAAAGAATATTATAAATAGAATCAATGAGTTGTTATGAAATAGAATTTTAAAGTAAATTGAATGTTTTTAAATTAAATGTGTAAAAATTTTACTTTTTATTTTGGAATTTTTTTTTAATAATCCATAAGAATGTATTATTTATAATTTGTTTGTTTTATAAATTAACTTAAAAATATTATAATATTTATATAATAAAATTACAATAAAACTACATTCTATATTGAAAGAAATTGCTAAAGAAATTGAATTGAAATATTTATCATATGAATTAATTAAAAAAATAAATAAAAAATCTGAATCTATTTTTATATTCCTATTTGATTAGAGTTTGAAATGTTTGATGAAATTTTCAATTGAATTATAAATCATATTTTCTTGCCTACCTGATCTTCTTCGGCATCTTCGGATGTATCGGATGATTTTCTGTTAAAAATCTCTTCATAATCCATATGAATTGATGGCACAGAAGAACCCTTCGTTGTTTCTTTAATTTTGCTTTCAGGATTATGTCTGTGATAGTTAAATCTCATAGAGAATTGCGTATCATCTGGAAAGACGAAGGCATCCTCCCTGGGAGTGGTACCATAGGCAGGAAGGCTTCCGGCCACAATCAGGAAGATGGTAGGGATGGTAAACAACCTGGGAGTGATCATGGTAAGGAGGTGCAAGACCTGGCGCTGCTGATCGCGGACTGGTCCTAGAGAACCTTGCTGCTAGCTTATATAAATGTTTACTTAGTCGCTGCAGTCGCTGTTGACCTGCACACTTATCAGGTGATTCATCGTGGTTTTTGCAGTTTTTCATCAAATATTAGTCCTATTCAAATTTTTTATTCTTACCTAGGTTAAAGAAATTAGTTCAAATAAAATCAATGTGATTTCCCTTATAAGATACGGATATCTCTCTCCTCTCATTGATTATGAAATTATTATAACCATTTTTTTAACCTAATGAAATTTTTATAAAAATTACTTACTTTGTAAGATTAAAAGAATTTTTAAAATAATTTCTCTAATAAAATCCTTTATTGTTCTCAATGGTTCAACTGAATGTGAAATTAAAGCCGAATGAATCACATTCCTCCAACTATCTCCACTCAATCCCTTATTTTCTCCCAATTTCATTATATATACAATATATATATATATTTAATGCCAATCTTGACCCAATAAACCGGTCATTTCACAAAAGATTCCCTAGAAATAAATTTGTCGATCATTTTTTCCTCACCCAAGTCCTCTGCTACCTCTATGACTAAGGTGTTAACAATGTTTGATTCCTCATTATGCAATATCCTTCATTCCATTTTTAAATTTTATTTAATATCTTAATTTCAAATTATCTAAAATATTTATATTTCCCCCAAAGACATGAACCTTGCCTAACAAACAAATACCATAAGAAAATAAATAAAAATAAAACGACTGGAAAATCAAAATATTGAAAAAAACAAAACCTTCCATCCCTCCATTAATTATCCTCTTGATAAATTAATTATTTAGTTTATATGATATTGATAATAATTTCGTTATGCATATTTAGGAGTGCGATTTTCAGCGTTATCACATTTCTCTTATTTTTTTCTTTCTACCTTAAATAGTTTTAATAATATCGATATAGACAATTATTTTAAACAATTATACTAATCTTACTAATACAAGTAAATAAACATTCATTAAGAAAATTTTTTTATTGATATGTATCTTTAAAATGTATATTATAATATAAAAATAATTCTGTCTATATTTTTAGGATGTCAGGTGTGATCTTTAATAATATATAAGTAAAATTATAGATTTAGGGATAAGCTTATACTCGTCCTTCTAAACCTAAAAGATTTTGTGAAATTTTATATGAAAAGCATCAAAAATTTACGAATTTTTATAAATTATTTTCATTTCTAAAAATATCAATTCTAATCAAATTAAGAGTCCACTACTTCATAAAATTGTGAAAAATGAATTATTACGATCTTTTTCCTTAAAAAAAAATATTAAATAAGAATCAAAGATTTTTTTTATCATATTTTGGGTACAGAAATTTCTCCTTTGAAATCAATTTTATATTCATATTCTATTAACAACTACAAATTGTATTTGATGGATGGAAGTACTGGTCCTTAGCCCTTAGAATTGATTCATTAAAATATAATTTCATTCAATAGATTTGATAATTGAAATTCGAATGTTTAAAAGACAAAAAAAAAAGATTTCATTTGAATTTCTAAGAGTAACCCATTGGACGTAATAATATCTATCCATTTAGGTATTCTAAAATAATTTAATTCTAGGAATGAATTAATAAAATGGCAAACATAATATTAATTTATTTATATTTGGAAAAACGAGATCGGATGTTAATTAACCAAAGATAAGACAGGAAATATGAGTTGAACTAATGATAATATAAAAAAACATCGATAAACATTTTTTTTATTTACTATAATTAAAAATTAAATTTGAAATTACAAAAATATTTTTATATAATATTATTTCTTTATATATTATATTTTATAGTTATATCTCAATTTTAATTTATATTTTAAATTGTCATTATGTAATATTCTTGAATGAAATTACTTTTTTCTTTGAAAATGTAGGGATTTTTCATTTTGCCCCTTGCCTTCGGCAACCACCTATACAAACCCTTACTTTTCCCAAAATACAATAAAAATTATTTAATCTGACATTTTTTTTTCTTTTAAATAATATCGATTAAGGGACTTCTACAAAAATTAAAAAAAATATTAAAATTTCTTGAAATTGCAATATTCATAAAATAACGTTCCATTTTTGAAATGAAGTCACAATAAGTTTCATTTTAGGAAAATTATTATTATAATTATTATTAAATTATTTTTAAAAAAATATATTTAATTAATTCATATTTAATGAAGATAATAAATAAAGAAATAGAAATTTGTATACTAATATATTAAATAAAAACATAACTATAAGTCATAATCTAGATTATATTATAATACAATTTTAATTAAAAAAATATTAATTTATTATTTTTTATTAAATTAATATTAAATAAATTTTATTGAACGAATTAAAATGAAAACTTTTAAAATAAATTCAAGACAAATTTCTTTCTCATGTGAATTTCTTCAATTTAACGTAGCGTGGAGTTGGTGATATATCAAATAATAATATCAATTACATATCAAAGTCTTGATTAGTGGTTAAAAAAAGATGTAAATATAATTACCTATAGAATATTTTTATTTAATAAAAAAAATATTTATTTATTTAATTTAAAAAGACCTGAGCAGATCTGCCTTAATAGGAATGATCCAAGTTCAGGTGGTCGTCTTAAGACAAACACAATGAAATCATCTTACAGTAGGATGAAAAGACTCCAATTAATTAAATTCCATAATGTAGTAATTTATATCATGTATTCGATGTTGAAGTTGAATTCGATCGATACAATCGTTTAGTGAAGATAGATTAACTAAAAAATTGAAAATATACAAAAAATAATTCTAAACACATGACGATCATACTAATACGCAGTAAATTAATCTTAGATAATTGTTCTGAAGAAGTAAATAACCTTGAAAAGAGGAAACCGAAGAAAGAAATTAAGGAATCAGCAAAATTATTAAAATATATTATGAAAAATAAAATTTAATGAGTAAAATGCATAAAACAAGTTAAATTCATTAAATAATAATTAAAAAACAAATAAATTAGTGTTTATTTATCCCAAAGTTGATTAGTTTCTCATGTGGTTTTATCATATTCATTGGAAAATTTATAATCATTTGAATCTAAAAAAATATTAATTATATAATTTTTTGTGCAAGGATGAACTGGGTTCTTGTTTTCCATCATGCAATGAAGAGGGACACAAATTAAAATGTAAATAAAAATAAAACAAATCTTCTAAACAAAATCTATGTACTAAATTATTTAGTGTGTCCATCATTATAAACGTTATAAACAAAGAAATGATTTTAAAAAGAGATAAAATAAAAAATAATTATTGCATAATATTTATAATAAAAATTTTATTTATATTCAAAAAAACATAACAAATATATCTAATCATATGAAAAGATAAATATTGAAGGATAATATAAATTAGTTATTGTCAACACAAATAACTTGAAACTGATAGACAAGAGTGCCCCTTTTTTGGCGGGATGTGAAAGTTCACAATTAGAAAAAATATTTATTATTAGTTTACTAGCTTATTTGACTTTATTTATTAAGCTAATCTATAAGTTTAGCTATAAGTTAAATTATTTTTAAAAATTAGTTACTCACCGAACTAGAATTTAGATATTTTATCTAGAACGAACTTCGAAGGCAGGTCAATAAGTCCGTGACTTTTGGAATGAAACACAGGTTTTTGGATAAAAAATTATTTTATTTTTCAACGTAGACTTCTTTGAGCTCTACATACCTCCGTCTAGATACGTTCAACGTTTCTCCAGTTTTTTCATCCCTTCCAAAAAATAAGATTTGTTGGGGACATAAAAATATATTTGTTTGTGAGATGATTTCATCGTTGGGGAGTCCAATCTCTTTCCGTCGTGCCAATACATTCAGGTTTGAAAACAAGAAATAGTCACTCGGGGCTAAATCCGGGGAATAGGGCGGATGAGTGAGCAATTCGTATCTCATTTCATGGATTTTCATGGCACTTTTTTCCATTTTCTTCTCAAATCACGAGGTAGTCTGCTATTAATGGATGTCAAACAAAAACTTAAAATTTCAAATTTCGACAGGAGCCAGCTGATCCTGCTGACACGAGCAGTTGCCATTTCATTTAAGAGACAGGAAATTCAAAAAGTCACGGACTTATTGACCTGCACTTGTAGTTCATTTTAGATGAAATATTTTAATTCTAGTTCGGTAAGTAAATCGGGTGTTCGTCATCGTTCCTGAATAGTTCCAATGTTTACCGGTTGTTATAAGCTGTAAAATATTTCATTATATATATTTGCTTGTTATGAATATAAAATTAGTTATTATATACATTTAGATAAGTTTAAAAGGAGATTAAGTGAAAAAATACTGAAATAATAATAATAATAATAATGAATAAAATGTTCAATGATATTTTCAAATCTAAAAGATATCTAACTTTAAAATAATAATAAATGTTTCTATTTAAAAAAAAAACAATAAAAACACCTGTAAAATATTTCATTATATATAATTGCTTGTTATAGAGATAAAATTAATATTCTTTTGTCTTGAATAGTTTTTTTTCTAATATTCTTTTTGAAAATATATCCCTCTCTAAGATTTCTTTTTAACTACTAGTCATTCATTTATCATGAATTATAAGAAAAGATATTTGAATAATAAAGTAGCAATAGGCATAAGATATACTTATGAATATTTAATATTTATATTTGAAAAAATGTAATGTAACGCTTATATTGAATTGATCAATCACTCTTTTATTCTTTAATAAAATAGTTAACTCATTTCATTTTGAATAGATATAATTAAAAAAAAATAATAAAAATTATTTAAATGTTTACATTTTTCTAGTCATTGTTTCATAACTCTTTTAAAATAATATTTTATTTGAGGTATAATAAATATGTTTTTTATTTGATTTTATATAATAGGTGATTTTTGAAATATTCATATAACCTTCATAGTTCTAAATAGGATCATTCAACCCTTAATTATTTTTCAATCTCAATTCCCTAACTAAAAACCTAATGAGATGACATTTTAACATTTTAATCTTTAAATATGCGCATATATTTAATTCCAAAAGTACCCGGAAATTGTAAATAAAATCCCAATCGTTAATTTATTCATTAAAATTTATTTTATCGTTTTATTTGCAATATTTTTTTTATTGCCTAAACTGACCAAAAACGCTTACCAATTGAGAAACAGTAAATCGTAAAACTTATTTGATGCTTACGGAGCTTAGCTGGTCGAATTTTTAATTAAAGGGTTACTAATTACGATATTATGATCATATGATGGGAAATTATTAATAATTATTAATGGATGCTATTGCTCAAACGCCACATGACTTCAAAATAGAACTATCTATTGCCTATTTAGACGATTGAACATTTAAATTAATCATAATTATCCTCAATAAATGCTCTACCATCAAATTCAAATTACCTGTGATTATTTATCTCTTTCAAAATAATGACAGGACTTGTCCCTTTTATTTTATTCGGTTAATGATTTTTTTTAATATTAAAATCCCTTTTATTCTAAGTTAATTAAAGTTAATATTTATATTTGAAAAATATAATGTAACTCTTATACTGAATTGGTAAATCACTCTTTTATTCTTTAATAAATCATTTCATTTTGAATAGATATAATTTAAAAAAAAAATATTTAAATGTTTACGTGAAATTCTATTATTTATTATTATTATCTTTTATTCAATTAAACTTAATTTTAATAAATTATTTTTATAAACAAAACAATTTTTTTTATTGAAAACAAATTCTAATTTTTCAAAAAAAAAAAATTAATTTTTTTCAGTAAACTTAACCAAGAGGCAAATCTAAAAAATAAAATCTCTTAAAAATCCTGTCAATTATTAAATTTTTCATTATGTATACACCATAAAATAATATAAGAATTATCATTTTGAGGTGATTTTAAGGCAGTATTTTGATGAAGAGAGAGAGATCCGATGTTATTTCAATTATTTTTAAAATTGTTTATTTTCATAAAATAAAATAATTAGAATAGCACCCACATATTCTTATTTTTATGTTACTAAATTTTAATTATTTATTTAATTCTAGAGTGTACAACTTCTTTTATGTTTTATTATAGCTTTTGGATCATAATAAACAATTCAAATTAATAATATTAAATTTAAATATAAATCTGTAAAAAAATAGTGAAAAGAGATTACTTTTGTATTCAAAAGTAAAATATAATATTTTTTGGAATAATTATTTATATTATAAATAAATTGTTGTATATATATCTAAATTTGTATTATAATTGTTTTATAAATAAATTTTTGGACCGAATATTGAAACATATGCCGGATCACGGGTTGAATGACCTTTAATTATTCTTTTAAACTATTTTAATTACAATTTTTACCGACCGACGATAATAAGGGAGGTATTGTTTTCACACCAAATTTCACAAGTGGAGATTTTTACATATCTCCACGAATCGTGCATTTTCTTAACAGAAAAAAGTATTTTTAGCATGATGTCTGTCCGTCCGTCCGTCCGCTGTGTATCCGTATAGATGTGTACAACTTGAACGGCTCAACGGATTTTGATAAAATTTGGTATATTTACTTAATCCATTAGTTGATGAATTGATCAAATTTTGGTGCAAATCCGGAAACTGAAAGTGGTAGTATTAGCGATCGACGATAGGAAGGGAAGGGTTATTTTTACACCAAATTTCACATGAGGAGATTTTTTTATATATCTCCACAAATCATGCACTTTGTATTGGTATTATCATCGGAAAAATCATCTTCATTATTTTTTTCTTAATTTAAAATTATATGATGTCACCAGCCCTTTATGACGTCACATCCATTATAAATAAAATAAAATTAAAAATATTTATGTTTTATCATATCTGTTTTTTATTGCATTAATATATATATATATATATATATATATTAGATATATTAAAATTATTTGAAATTGTTTCTGTATCTGGAAATTAACTTATTTCAAACCGTCGGTCGGTTCTGCGCCTGACCACAGATCAACTTATATGAGATAATCCCACATGTTAGATTTATTGCCCCTATAAAAAAATAAAATAAAATAAAAATAATAAAATGGTCTCAAACCAAATCAATGTGACCCTTTCTAGGAAAAATAATATTCAAGAACCGTTTTTTTCGAATAATGAAGGGGGAGGAGGCGTTTGGTAATTATAGAAAAATAATATTCTTCTTCTAGTTTTCAATTCTATACTTCGGCTTGGTTTTTATTTCTTGTTTCAAAAATATTAGATTAAAAAATTTTAATATATTTTAAAATTATTTGGTTTAGTGAGTTGAGTTATAATAGATATTCCCGCCTGTGGGAATATTCTTCATATTATAATTTCTTAAAGAGGACAATAATCCGCAACTTGAAGGCATTATTTATTACTTTTACTATTAAAATTGAATTTTAAATAATGTTATATATTTGATTATTTTAGATTCAAATTGGGAGATAGCGAACCAGATTATTTATTTACTTATCTATCTCTCAATCAGGGTCAATAAATTGTTAATTTGAAATTAAAGTTTATATAAATAACAATGTTGATAACAAAACTGCACCAACAAGTTTCCATTTGTTTTACTCAAATGACAATAAATTCAATATTTTTCATTTGTTGCGTTGTAACACACAACTTAACCTAAACTATTTAGTTAAGGAGACTTGAATAAAAATTATGACACATAATAATGGAATGATAGCGATTAATAGATATTCATGTATATGATAGATTTTTACTTGTTTATCCACCCTAAACCTGTTTGATAACGTTGAATAAACTTAAATTCATATTTTAAGGTCATATATATATTTAATAAGACAGTCCGCGTCCGTACGCAAAAAACTCCAGAGCCTAAAATACAAGGAGTAAGGTAACCAAATTTTTCTGAGATGAAGGGTACCTCAAATGATGAAAAATAAAAAAGAAATTAGAATCTTAAGTAACTCTTGAGCTGAGCTGCGGGTGTTCCATTTTCCAGAAATGTTGCAAAATAGAGCTTCTATATGGGTTCCGTAAGTTCAATTTCAGTAATCAAATATTTTAAAATCTATATATAAATAAAAAGGTGTCTGCACATTGCTCAGAATTTAAAATTTTTTGCATATCTTCGCGTTTCATGATCGATAGATAGATAGATATAACATATACAAGAACACAAAAAAATGAATGTTTTATGTAATATACTGATTGAAACAAAATGAATGAAAACATTTTACATACAGACTTCCAACCAAATACTATGTATCACTCGGGGGTACAGGGGGCGGAGCCCCCGTCTAGGTGTGGAGAGCGTCGTAGGCGCTCAGAGCAGCTAGTTTAAATGAATTTCTAAAGAAAAAAAATGTAAAAAGTGACTGCTTACCTTCTATAAATGAATTAAAATAACTAATGGAATTAAGATTAATTTTAATTTTTATATATAATTTATTTTAATAAATAAATTTAAAATTATTTTTTAGGTGATTTTTGATAAAAAAAAATCATGTATTACTTTATTTTAATTTATTTATTTATTAAATGAAGTGATTATTGAAAAAAAAAAACTTTTTTCTTTGTTATTTAAAATTTTTCAAAGATATAACAAATATAAAAAAACAATTGTAAAAAATATTTCAATTTAAGACATATTTTAATACTTAATAATTTGATATTTAAAATGTTGACCTTATACAGCTTCAAAAATATTTACAGCTTTTAAAATAACAGTACGTTTGGCCGAAGCCTATTTAACGATTTATACAGTTTGTTTTATTAAAGTGCTAATTTAGAATCATTGTAAGTTAAAAAATAATTTTTCA
Organism: Labia minor; assembly: GCA_963082975.1. NCBI lineage: Eukaryota > Metazoa > Arthropoda > Insecta > Dermaptera > Spongiphoridae > Labia > Labia minor. The sequence goes on along the minus strand of OY720345.1, from coordinate 49,479,395 downwards.
ATTATATATATTTATATACTATTTTTGGCTTTTCATATTTCGTGTCCGATTCTGCGAATTCTTTCATAGGAGCAAAATCATTCAAAACACTGTTTTCTTTTCTTTTATAAATTCACTTTTCAAAATGAAACCTTAATATAGTAAATATTTACTATAACTTTATTTTACGCAGAATAGGACTAGAAACATGATATTTTCCTCATGTTAAAACATATATGTATATAGTATGTATGTAATAAGAGATCGAATTTTCGTTAAATTGTTCATTTTATATTTATATATATATATATATAATATATATATAAATGTATATATATATATAATAAAGATATATTCAATTTTGTTTTATAAAATAAACAATATATTCTCCCCATACCTAAAGCTGCCAAAATAATATTATTTTTATTCTTTTTTTTTATTTTTTATTTTGCTAAATTAATCATCTTGTATTTTAGAAGCATACCAGCACTTCCCCTTTTTTTTAATTAGTTTCTATAATTTTGACTAAAATAAAATAAGTTGTATTTTATTTTTTAATATTATAATTATTACTGTATTGAATAAAAAGAATTTGTGATTTCACATATTATTTAAAAAAAATCCAAAAGCTTTTTTCATTAATAAATTAAAAGAATAACTGTTAGGTATATTCTGTACATCTATTATTTAATTAGTTCATGTCACATTTAGCGACTAGTAATCTAGTTGAGCACTTGGTTAGACAAATGCAGATAAAAAAGCACTTAAACTTTTGGATATATATATATATATATATATGAAATGCTAAATCAATTACAGACTATGTATATATATATTTTATATAAACAGTTTTTGTAATATTTTTAATCTGGTTACAAATTCCGTTATTCAATACAGAATTCTTATGCCATTTTCATAAGAAAAAACAAACTAAATTTTATGTAGTTAAATAAAAATAAATCATTTTTTATTTATATATAAATATATATATGTGTATATATTTATTTATTTATATATTTATATACGATGGATTCGGAACTTAAAGTGATATAAAATTCTTTATGATGGATATAATTTTAGTGATAATCTTTCAATTTATTAACTTTAATTATTCCACTTCAAGAATTAAAATCCTTCATTTTTATAAAACACATTTATGCATTTAAAAATCTATTCTGTACAAATATTGAAAAATATTCTTATAATAATATGAATAAAATCTAACAAATTTATAACTAATACCAATATAACACTTTATTATTAGAAAACACAAAATAGTTCAATTATTTAAATTCTTTTAATTATTTACAAGCATATAAGATTTATTTTTTTTTAATAGAAAAGTATACGCACATTTTCATCTCGGACCATGTTCCTACATTTATTTATACAAATAAACACCATAAAGAGAGATCACAGAGTTGATACAATCACAGAGAAATCGCTCAGTGATTCAATTCGATGGCAGCAAATTATTAGTTAATTTACATTTATAACATTTAAGTCCAATCATCAGTTTATTGTAAGAAATCTTTTAAAATATGCAAGTAGTGTAAAAGAAACACGAAAATTTTTAACCATATTTTTCTAAAAAAAAATTAATAAATAATTTATTAATTATATAAATTATATAAACTATAATTTATATTAAGTTAGCTTTTTTTATTAATTATAAAAATGTCATATGAAAATAAGAAAAACTTAAAATATATATATTTATTAAAGATATTTAGAGAGATAGAAAAAGTAAATATGTAAAATTTAAAAGTATCACATCAATTATAAAATGAATTACAATTTATTATATTTTCATTTAATTTATTTCTGTAACTCTGTTTTATTTCATTTAATTGAAAATTTTTTACATATTTTTTTTTTGTAAAGAATAATGTTAATGTCTTTTTATTATATGGAATTTTTGCACCGTATGTTTAATAATAAACATAATTAAGTGTTAATTATAAATTCAATAGTTAAAGATTTTAAATTTCTTATTAATAGAAGGGGGGGGGGGAGGGAATTTTCTTTTGCTCATCATTTTTCATAGAAATTTTTATGTATTCAATATAATGATTAAAAAAAATGTTTTATTTGTGCATTGATTTAATAGTTTTATTTGAATTTCATATATTAAAAATTTTTTAAAGTTTTTATCTTTCATTAATTTATATATATAATTATATATAATAATTTAATTATTATTGTACATTATTTTATAAATTGTTGAAAAATAAAATTAAAAAGAATCAATTACAAAATAATATTATTATGAGTTTATAATAACACAATAATGTTAATGATTAAAAAACTAAATATGTTCCAAAGTTGAGATCATTATGATAGTATAAATGATATTCTTCAAAGATTAAAAAAAATTAAAGATTTAATTTAAAAAAAAAAAAGAAATTCAATAATAAAAATTTGTTTTTTTTTTTAAATAACTGAGTATGTGTGGTTGTGAGGTGGGATAATATTTTTAAACTTTGAAAATTTAAAAATGCATATGGTATAAAATGTCAGATTTATTAAATATATATGATGAACTTGGTTCATGTTCACAGCACCCTACGACCCACCCTTATATTATAGTTTTCTCATTGTATTAATGGGATGCAGCAATGACATTTTTTTAGCTGCCAGAGCGTTTCATGTTATAATTGTATAATAATTTCGATTTATTCAATCGATATAGAGATAAGATATATCGTTGATGAATCATGGCACTTGAAAAATTGTCTTAATAAAATTTAGGGATTGCTAAATCAGTCATTTTCTGATTCAGGCTTCACAGGTATTTTCTCCCCGTTAACTGGGACAGGAGCTAATCGCAAGTCCTTGGCGTGCTCCATTGACAAATCTGTTGCTTGGTCCATTGTGAGATCTGTCGGATGCTCCATTGTGAAATCTGCCGGGTGCTCCATTGTGAGATCAGTGGCTTGTTGATCACTCTCTGCGCTTTCGGGTTCTTCAGCATTTGGTGATACTCGATCGGGCATTTCAGATTTGATGGATACCCCTATCACATGGCCGAGGGGTTGTTGGGAGTCTTGGTGCTGTTGAGCATTTACTCTTGTCCCTACGACGTGACCTAAGGGCTGTTGGGCTGAGTCTTGGTGCTGTTGAGCAGTTACTCTTGTAGGACTTATTTGCTGCTTCAAGAGAGACATATTCTTGATACTTTTTAATTCGATTGGATTCCGTAAAAATCTAAAAAAAAAAAAAAAGAAGATTAATTTTTTTTGGTTTTTGGTTTTTGGGATCTAAACCCATTATAACTAATTAAATATTATTTGATAAATTATTATATTAAATTAAATATTTGATTATACATTTTTGTGAACTTGAATAGATATGAACCTAGGTCTTCAAGATCACAATTACAAAATGTCCATTCTACTTGAATAAATATTTTAATATATGCCTATATAAATATATATAATTTCACTTACTGATAACAATGTCGCTCTCCCTGAACTTTGCGCAAGATATTAACACGATAGTAATATCTTAATGCTCGCGACATTTTGTCGTAATTCATTGATAAATGATTTTTTTGAATTCCCCATAATTTTGCTAAACCAGCGGGATCAACAATCTTGAAGACGCCTGTTTCATGATTTTTCCACGCAATATAGTTTGTATATCGCTGACCTGGATCATTGAGCAATTGCTGAAGAAAATCCCATAATAACCTCCCATCTAAAATAAGAAAGAAATATAAAGAATGAGTACATATATTTTTGTTTGAATTAAATGAATAATGAATAGATTGAAAAGGAGCTCACTTGTGTTAGGTTCAGATGAATGATCATTGGGGAAGAATTCTCGTTTCACTGAAAAGCTGGACCCATGTCCATTTGGCGATTCAATAAAACTGGGTGAAGGTGGTGGAGCTGAATTGGAAGCAGAGGCAGCGGCGGAAGCAGCCGCTGCGGCTGCAGCAGCTGCCAGATGTATATGCGATGGTGTAACTTGGATTTGTTCACTACGAGATTCGCGTTGTGCATTTGTAGTGGTGGATGAAGTCGGCATTTGCATGAAGGTTGGTGCGAAGCCGGGAGTCGGTGGCGGACTTGTTACTCTTCCTTCTTGGAAGCTGTCCTCGTCGCTGTCCGACTGATGGCTGCCTTGATTTGCGTGTTGGGGTGATCCCGATTGACTGTCAACACTTGGGGCAGGACTCAGTGTTACCGAGTTTCCTTGTTGGACAAGGGTATTGTGGAACTCGGGATTAAAGGTAAGCGCCCATGGGGCGTGAGGTTGGCTAGGTGAAAGAGGGTAATGGCGAGATGTGGGAGTCAAAGGACTTGTAGGCATATACCGTTGAACTTGATTGGATTCCCTAAGGAGAAGTTGTATAACGTTGTGCAAGACGTCTCCCGCCCCAGGACACCGTTGCCCAAGATCACTTTTAGTCAGTAGACACAATGCTTTGCCTGCAACAACAAAAACACCACCATTTTTATTTATATATACATTGTACGATGTATTTACATATATATATACACTTATGAAATTAATCAAAAATTAAATTAAAATTGTATTAATTTCAAATAAATTATCATTTAATTCTTTTTTTTTTAAATAAACCATTTCTTTCTATAAACATATGAATTTTAAATTCAGCATTATATGAATTATATTTTTCATAATTAAAATTTATCTTTAAAATAATAAATGATATATTTATGGAAAAATTTCTATTTCTTTTTATTACTTTTATTTCTTTAATATCATAATTAATTAAAAAAAAATACAAAAGAATTTAGGATATTAAATTTAAAAAAATTATCTTATTTGTTCATATATGAATATAAATATTGTAATGTATTATATATAGTCTTTGTTTTACCCTAGTATTGAGTATGAATAGGGTTTATTAGTTAATTTCAACTTGGTTAAGATGTCGAAAGGAGACAATTTATAAGTCGATATGGTTTGTTTTTGTTGGAGGATGGGTGTCCCTGTGGGGTGTCTGGTTCATCGTCAGTCGGCCGCTGATTAGCTCTGTTTACCGCGGCGACCCGAGCGATTTGAGTGAATCAATTAACAGGAGCGTCGCGACGCTTCCGCGTTGGGCCGCCACGCATGCGCCCTTTACAGCCCTACAAAGCTTCCTCTCTTTCCCTATCCTATGTTTTTCCTTTTTCCTTGTCTCTCTCTCCCTCTCTTTCACCCACTTTTGTTTTGTTTTATTCCCATGTATATCTTAATTCAAATTGTCAACAATCCATTTGGGATTATTTTCTATTCTGATATTGAATTTTATTTCCATTTAAAATAATAAATATTATAAATATAATTGTAAAATACTTCATTTTCAAATATAAATAAATAAATTAATTAATAATATGATATAAATTATTCTTGGAAAATTTCTAATATTGTTATTTATTAAAATTTGAATCTTAAGAGACTTGAAATGTGTGAAATAATATTAAGCAATGCATAAATATTTTCAAATATTTAATAAAAACTTAAACTGAATAACAATTTTTACAAGTATTCATAATTTTTTACTCCTCTTGACTTAAGAAATAATTTAATTTATATTATCTAAAAACGACACCCAACTAAAAAATTCTTCCCCACAGCAAACAAATTCCTTCAACTGTTCCTACCCTCAGCCATGGTCGTACCCAGCGGGAGGGAGGCAGATGGTATCTGCCAGTGCAAGAATAAAAATAAATAGTTATTATAAAATGATAAAATGAGACAAAATTAGGTTTTAATCAGTAATATTGAAGTAATTTATTTATATTATGATTTTCTTAACATTTTTGTTTCATTCTCTATTTTAGTTTTAAATTTTGACAACCTAAAGAAGCTTGGTACGACTCTGTCATGATCCTCCTCCATCCAATTCTTATCTTCTCCAAATTCCGTTATAAGTAAATAGTAAACTTATATTGTCAGTCATCTAATTAATAAAAGTTACAAGTGACAAAATTTAAATATAATTATTAATTGATAATTTGACAAAAAAAAAAACTAAGATCAATTGTAAATAATTATAATAAAATGTAAATGTTTTTTATTCCTTTGGGATACTTTTATTCTGGGTTGTTTATGGGGCACATTTTCTAATATATATTCCCAGTCCAATTTGTATGGCATGTTTTATTATTTGTTTTCAACCTTTCAATACAGTTCGTTCATTTTTATTTTCTTTTCTTTTTATGATAATGATGAACATTTAAAAAAAAAAAAACAAAATAATTGGTAGTTAACTGAAATCATTCCCAAGTGGCTGTGGCTGTTTATCGTTTGCATCTTTTTCCTTCACTGGCTTTGATCGCCGACTGCTAAATATAACCGCGGCATTTTTATTTCCTCGCGGAGTACTTCCCCCCAAGGAAGCCACTACTTCCGGGAAGATTCGCTCAAAGCCATCCGACCCCACCCAAAGCGCTCTAATTAACATTCTTTCACCAAGACAAATTACAAGATAGAAAATATTCAATTAGTTTTAAAAACATTTTTTTAAAAGTGACTTATTTATCAAAACTTTTCTTCTTGTTTATTTATTTATTTTATTTCTTAAATAAATTGGAAAATTCTTAATTAAATTTGTTTTTTTTTTATAAACAAAAGAGTATAGCTATAATTCTTTTAATAAATATATTTTATGCAATAAATATAAAATAAAAATGAAAATAATTAAAAATAAATAAATGCTTACCATTCATTTGAAAAAGTTCCATATCAATTGTACGTAAATCATATTCACGTTCACACCAGCGTAAAAATATAGAAACATCTTCACGAGACCAAATTCGAGGATTTGATGCTAAAAAATAACCAAGCCAAGACATTAAAATTATTGAAAATAATAATAATCCTTCAATGTTATTAAATGAATTCTAAAATAATTTTCTTTTAAATAATTATATAAATAAATTAAATATATGTTATATTAATATATCCTTATAAATAATTAAAAATGATTTAAAATTTAATGTATAATATATAATTTTTTATTTATTGTATTAATGGACATAAAAAAAATAGATAAAAATTATAATCATTTTGTTTTATAAGGATATTTTAGTAGTTTAATGGTATATTTTTATTATTAATTGAGATTTTTCTTTTCTTTTAATTAAATTTAAATAATACTCTTCTTTTATACATTATATACAAATTTTTACTTTAATTATATTTTTTTATTTTTACTATAATAATATTAATAATATACACAATTTTTTGAGTTGATTCCATATTAATTTGAAAACAATCATCAATTTTTTTATAAAATTTCATTTTAATGTTTCGACTAATTTGTATTAGATTATAATACTTGTATCAAATCAAATTAAATATAAATCAGGTATTATTTTTATATTGATTTACTTATTTTATTAATAATAATTAAATAAAATAAATAAACATTTTAAAATATATTTACTAATTCATTACAATTCATTTTGATTTGTCTCTTCCTAATATGTGAGGAAAATATTAATATAATAACAATAATATTCCTCATGTTGCTATTGTTTACATTTCTAATGTATTTTATTTTACTGTAAAACAAGACGAGAATATTTTTCCATTTCTATTACTAACGATTTAAATTTTATTGCGTTGAATAGAGAATATGGCATTTTTCTATTTATATCTATATACATATTAATATATAAATATAAATTTTCTAGTTTTTAAGGCATGACAACTTTATATTGTAAGGCGAGAAAAATATTAATTATTGATAAAATAAATATAAAAAATATTATTTAGTTTATACCTATAGTATATTCTATCCACGGTATTTATTGTACTATAAAAATGCAATGCAATTATATATTTAGGATTACATTTTATGAATATTCAAATAATTTTTTTTATCAATTTCATATAATGTTTAAATATGTATTTTATAATAGTATATATTTTTAATAGTAAAAAAAAGTAAATTAATCCTAATATAATGGATTAATAAGAGAAGTTATTATTTATTTTTTCTAAGGACCAATAATTATCTCTTGTATCATTTATAAGATAATTTATGAAATAATTTTTTTTTTTTTATTTGAGGGTTTCTAAATCATGGTACATATTTATTAGAAGAAATTTTTATAAACACATTATATTTTAATAAATTCCATATAAAAAAAAAGAATTTACAATTGTTCTTCCCAGGCAAGGTTACTGAAAGAGGGTTCAGCTATTAATATTAATCGATATTGGTGAGAGTAGGGGTTGTGCGAGGGGGGGAGGAGTACGTCGGAAATGAAAATCCATTAACCTCCCATTTATTAAATAGTTTCCTTTTCTTTAATATTGGAGTTGGATTGGTTATTTTAAAGTCAATAGAAATATTTTTTTATTTTTTAAAAAATAATTTGAGAGAAAAAAAAAATGAAGCGCATCTCTCTTGTTAATATATATATATATATATATATATATATATTCATATATAAAGAAGAATTATTTTTTATATCTCTCCTCTTTCATGGTCAATTGATAGTGCAAGATGTTAAATCTACAAGAGGTAAATTTCCGCATTGGGCTGTAATCAAATATTAAACCGGTGGCAGTGATAACGGAAAAGAAAACTGTTTCGCACGAGTAACTTTTATTGGTCATAACAGGCCACAAGCCAAAACACCCATCGAACCACCACGCCCCACCTCCTCCATTCTCCTTTTTACCGACCCACGATAGGAAGGGAAGGTATTGTTTTCACACCAAATTTCATATGTGGAGATTTTTACATATCTCCGCGAAACATGCATTTTGTTAACAGAAAAAAAGTATTTTTAGCATGACGTCTGTCTGTCTGTCCGTCCATCCGTCCGTCCGTCGTGTCAATTGTGTACGCGTATAGAAGACGTATATAGCTTGAATGGCTCAACGGATTTTGATAAAATTTGATATATTTACTTAATGCATCAGTAACATGAATTCATCAACTTTTGGTGTATATCCGGAAACCGAAAGTGGTAGTTTATAAAGTATTTTTTTTTTATATTTTCTACACAAAAATGATTTTTACTAAAAAAATCGATATATGTAATATTTCTAATTACACTCATAGATTACTAGCGCTCAGCGTTAAATCAATTCAGAGAAAAAAGTAAAGATTGTCAAAATTTTAAACTCAAACAAAATACCTAATTCTCACGGCTGAATATGCAGCCAGCGTACGAGCTGCGACTATGTACCTCGCTTCCTATACGTCCGGCTGGGGCTTAAATATAATAACAATTATATGTGTATATATATGTAAGTAGCTGGAAATTAATTTATTTCAAAACGTCGGTCGGTTTTGTCCACAGCTCATTTTTTCTTCCTATCACCACATCACTATACTGACTATAGTAACGACTTTTTAACTAAGTATAAAAAAAAATCAATTATATAAAAATGAAATTAATTTTTTTTTTTAAATTATCAAGTTTGATTTTTTTATGTAAATGCAAATGTGAACGTAACATGAATTGAATTAATTACTAGTGTATTGTATAAACAAAAAGTATAATCATAAGCGAATTTCTCCAATCCATTAGCTTAAATAATTTGTATCCTTTTAACAAGACTCTCTTTCTTTCTTTCTTATTTTAAAACTAACCTCAATCATTATGTATAGGGACATAGCAAGTTATTTGGCAAACTTAGTTATATAATCCAACAATTTTACTTATTGAATCGATAAATTAATTATTAATAAAATATAAATATTTTATTTAATGAAATCGAGAATTTGCTATTATTTTTTTTTCTGTCTTTTTAATCACAAAAATTATCTAATAAAATATTAATTATTTAAAATTAAAAAATAAAAAAATAAATAAGAATTTTGAACAAACAGTGATTATTTTAATCATGTAATATTATAACTAAAAAAAAATAGAATGTAATTATTTAAATAACCATTATAAAAAGAAAAATAAGTCATCGAATAAATTATAACTATTTAATTAGTCATTGCAATGCATATTCTATGTATAATATATAAATAGTTTCTTTTGAATCGTTACTGAAGAGCAATGTAAACTTCCGGTTTCTGTATTGATTAAGAATTTCCTAATTATTTTATTTATCCAATTAATAATTCATAAATGGAAAATAGAACGTTGTTGTCAGCCACTTTTAAAGCTCTTTCGATAAATATTGAGATCAATATTTAAACAGGATGGGAAATTTACTTTGAAAAACACAAAATGCATGAGAGAGAAATTAAGAGCTGATGTTGACAATAGCAATTTATCTAAAATACTTTAGTAAATGGCCTCTAAGTGACTTTAACTGAATAATCGTTTCTCAAAAAAAAGTTATTATTTGAATGTTTGATAGAGTTTATTAAAGTTTGTGTACTTTTATGTGATTGAATATACTTGAGAGATATGCACTTTGTCACATTGAACGTAAACATTGTATTATAATATTATTATATGACTATGAAAATTTGAAAACTCTTCAAGTTTATTCTTTGATGAATAATCGTTAAGGGCACAGTGATGTCCCAAACTTAAAAGTAAAGTTTGATAAATCCTATTTATTTAATATAATAATGTAAAATATCACCGATAAGGTTACAAATCCCCAATATTTTTTTGTATTTACTGATGATGGATTAATTGCTGTTATAAACTTTATTAATTAATATATATTGAATTTTAATTAATAAATTATTCATAATTAAAAATAATTTATAATTATAAATTATTTAATATAAAAAGTGAGAGTAACATAAAATGATTAACTGATTGAAGTATTTATATTAAATAAAATAAAATAATATTAAGATAATTATGGTTAAGAGTCATCACAAGAGAGATCTTAAGTTTTATTTATTTAATACTTTTATTTATTTATTTTGGTGTTTTTCAGCATAAATATGATGAAAAATTTTCAATTTAAATTAGATGGAATCATTTTTAAGGGAGATGATACACACCCAAGGTGTTGGGAAGTTGTGCTCGTAGTTCTCCTAAAGCAATTTGACCTGCAGCTGCAGCTACAACGAGTGCTGATGACGATGTCGGTGGCCGATGAAAGGCAGCAGCACCGAGAGGATAGCGCCAAAGGAGATCACTTGCAGAGAAAGGCAGCGACAACGGCAATCGGTCCATCGTCGTCGCCGCGGGTTGATTCAGTGACAGGTTAACTAATTTCATGACACACCCGCCCTGTAAAATTCAAAAATAAAATTTATTTTAAGTATTTTGATTTTGAAGTTTTTGAATTTTTGATAAAGGATAGAAAAAAAATTAATTTCTTCATTCACAATAATAAATAACATTTGGTGGATTGTTAGGCAAAATTATTATCTTCTTGTATGGGTGCGGATTATACTACACTACTTTCATTTACAATAATTTATAATTAAAACAAATATAACTAATACAATAATTAATAATATTAAAAAACGATATATATTAATATGATTTATGATGAATATAAATTTGTTTTTATATATGAATTATCAGGAATTGACTGATGGTAGTGGACAAGTTGGAGGAATGTAATTGCACAGAAATAAATATATATTTATTTAAAGGCTATTGAGCTCATCCAACCTTTTTATTTTATTGTTTAATTGTATATTTTTAATTTTTGAACTTGGTTAGGTTTGAAACTTCAACGTGAAGTTCAAAATGAAATCATTTGAGCCAAACATTCAATTATAACAAAATAAAAACTTTTATTTATAAAATAAAAATACAGGTATTCATCTAAAAAAAAAAAATTGAAAATCAAAATTTGTTTAGTCTAGAAAGCACAAATTTTTATCTTGGTTTTTATTTTATATCATTCATTAATATATTTATTTGTTTTTGATAAAAAATATGAAATAATATTTTTTCTTCTCTTCCTATAAGTTATATATATATATATAATATATTTATCAGAACAAAATCTTTAATAAAATCACATATATTGTTTTGTAAACAAAAGTATAAAACTCCTTTGACATTGCTAGATATCTTCCATATGCACTCTTATTTAACTCCTGAAATATGTTATATAAATAAACATAAAATTTTATAATGATTATCCAACTCTACTTTCCACTCAATTACTTTTCATTAGTCATTCTGACTGAAATTGATGTTTTAATAAATTTATCAATAAACATCCTTTTTGTTATTAGCTATTTAATTAATATGAATGGAATCATAGCTTTATGGATGAGTGTGAAAATGGAAGACAACACAATAATAAACATGACAAACCGTCGAAATAACACACAATAACAATGTGATGATCATTATTACTTAATTGAACAGAAAAACTATTAATCATAAAGAGACACTATAATATTAAAACTTTGAAAATATTTACATGTATTGTATAATAACAAAAAAATATCATTATTTAATTTTTTTTTAAATAAAATAAATTAATTTTCAACAAATGATGTTTAAATTAACCATTATAGTTGTTTTTATATTTTAAATAATTGAATAATTTAAATATTTAGATAAAAATTCTATACTAGTTATTTTTCAATACCTAATATATAATATATAAAAAATTAGTATTAGTATTAAATAATAAAAATATACATTATTAATAAAACAAGTAAGAGTTAAAAGAAATAAATTTAAAAGAAATCACCTATGAATTACTAAGTATATCAAATTTATTAGATAAATTATAAAAAGAAAAAAAATTCCTTCCTCAACTTTTCTTGGTTTAAGGCCAATATTATTATCATCACTCACATTTTAAAAGTGACAAATTTTTGGCAAAACATCCTAGTTGTAAGATTAGGTAAAACAGCTGGTGAAAAGGATACACTTTCATCTCTTTATTTCTTTTTCAGAATATTTTAAAAATTATCAAAAATTTATTTCGAAATATTTTCCTCATTTTTCATTATTTATATTGATAATTAATTATATTTGTTTGAAATGATAAATCTGACAATTAATTTTCAGTTCTTAGAATGATTGTTTTTTATATATAATCATTATTATTATTTTTTTTTTATTAATTTGTTTTTATTTTAATGTTAGTCATCACTTAGATTTAAAATTAAATGTCAAAAGATATGAATCAATCAATTTTTTTTTTAATTGTATTGATTTGTGATTTGATAATTGTTTTTTTTACTTTATATATCTTTTTTAAATTATTTAAAAGATAAATAAATTGATATCTTCATGCATAAATATCTTAAATTAAAAAAAACACAAATATATATATTATTCAATTGACGTCAATAAAATTTCTAATAGAATAATATGAGAAAATAATCAAAAAAAGCTAAATCCAGGATTTCCTTTCTAAAAGAACTTCCGATTCAGATATTAAAAAAATAGATGAAATTTTATTTTTTTCAAAAAAATATAATAATGAAATTGCCAAAAGGAAGGAAATATATATTATACTCATTTGATATTTATATATATTTCCTTTTCTGAAATTTATTATTGATTTTCAAATAGAATTCCAAAAACTAGAAAGTTGTAATTTTTTTCAAGTTTAATTATTGATTAGTTTATTCTAGAATATATATGTTTGAATGAATAATGATTTTATTAATTTATTATTATATTTTTTTTATTTATAATAAAGATATTCTGAGTGGATTGGTGACATATTCTTTGTTTAGAAACTCGAAGTTGACTTTTTAATCCATATCATTAAAGGCTGAAAGGTTTATCGAGGATAAGTTGAATATATTTTTGATGAGAGGAAATCTCGGGGACAATATTTGCTCACTTTTCTCTAGATGTGAGCATCAGAAAACGATGCCAAAAGCGTCGTTTCGGTCGACGACCCCTCATTCATACACAAACACAACACCATTAACACATAGGAAATATGCAATTTCTTACGACTAAATGAGTGAGAAGCGAGCACATCATAAAATACACATAAGGGAACTTAACGCACATCTTTGGGCATCACCCTTTGTCAATACCCCCCCCCCCATCCCCTTCTCTCCTTACCATATGTCAATAATTTTGTAATCCAGCCAACTCGACCTCCACAAGATCAACCTTTATATATATATAATATGTACTTGTCAGGAATATCATCTCTTATCATATATTAAAAAAATATTAGAATCCCGCATCATAAGAGCAAAGTAAAATTCCTAAAAGATTATCAATACATAAAAAAACAGGTTTTAATATATGAATAGATGAATTGAAGAAAATTTTATAAAACAAAATTTGAATTGAATATTTTAAATCGTATAAAAATACAAATAATATAAATATACCAAAGAACAATTGATCAATGAGTATTATAAAAAATTAAATTTAAAACATGTTTAGGTCCATCGACATTCTAATATATAATATAAAAATTACATTCATTAGAATATTGTTTCTGTATTTTCAAGTAATATAAACTATACTGTTATATACTTAGTAATACTAAATATTAAATACAATATTTGCATTAGGTTTTATCTTCAGTAGAATATAAATTGAAAAGTGTTAATATGTTTTATGATAATGTAATTAGTAAGTTTTCATTGGATGTTTGAGAAAAAAACATATTTCTCTCTCTCTCCTTCAAGACTATGATCTAAGAAGTATGTTTTTGTTATTGCACCGGGTGTTATCCATCCAACAAAGACCTGCATTGTCACGTAGTTTTATAATTTTGTTAAAAGATTCTATAATCGACAAACTGCTAACTTCATCTTATTAAAAAAAAACTTTATTATTATCCTAACAACTATCAGCAAGATGAAATAGCATCAATTCGACTCACGTCAATTAATAATTAAGATCCCGTTGATTGCTGTTTTTAAGATAACCCAAGAACAATTTTATAAGTTCTAATTTGATGAGAAGTGGAGAAGGGGGATAGCGATGGCCAGATATGAAACTGATAATTATCAAATGGAAGAGACTGGAGTGGAACGGAATATAGTGAGAATGATCTGATATGCTCTCCAACAACCTGCCAATCGGGATGTTATCAATAATAATTTTGATTCTTCATAAATGGGTATTTATTTTTAAATGTTTTAGATTTAGTTTAAAATTTAAAAAAAAAACAATATATGAAATATCAACACAGATATAAATATAGTATAAAAATACAAACGAAACCGATTCATTGAATTTTGTCATAAAGATTCTAAGAAAAATAATAGGGGTGACAGTCGAAGAGATGATGATGGTTCGGAAGTATTTGATCTATTTTAAGTTACAAGTACTTCCTGTATAGGAAAGGAAATAAGAATAACATCCAAAGGCTAAAGATAATTTTACGATTTATTATTTTCACACATAGAGAATTGAATAAATTAAATTACAAATAATTAATTTTTTAATTATTCAAATTTAAAATCAACAATAGGGTTATATTCTTTGTTTAGTTATTAGAATTCAAATCTCGATTGTTTATAAATTCAATCATTAGAAAAGTTTGAATTTAAAATTATTTAAGTATTATTTATATAATAAATATAACAAATGTATATATATACAATACTAATATAATATATATATATGATGAATTTAATTTCCCAAGAGTTTTTATAAATGCAGTATTTTATATAAAAAATTTAAATAAAAAATATAATTCTGAAATTAAGGGATGAATATTATATTGTTTGTTCTTTTTTACTAAAATATGTAATCTTATTGTACTTTAAGAATTCTTATGTTAAATTAGTAATGAGGAAAACTGTTGAATTTATTATTTTCTGTCATGTGAGGACCAGACCTTGTTGAAAACAAGGAACGATAACGGGTGAAGGGGGGGGGGGGGAGAAGGAGGTGTAACTTGACGCAACCGATCTCGGAAGCAAAGAAAAAAATCCAACGAGGACGATGGGTGCGAGGTGAGCGAGTCTTGAGTGCCGGGATCCACCATCTCCATCAGCAACATCCTGGGATGGCCTTGCCATAGTGCGATGACCCGTCGCGACCGGTGACGTGATGGGCCCAAGAATGCCATAGTGACTGGTGGGGTTGGTGGGCGCCTGGTTTGCTCCTTGCAGATCGGCCCTTTCGCGATACCCTTAATTGTCCTCCATTCCCTCTTTTCAGATCTTGTTTTTCAAGATCCTTATGGTTCTTTATTTAAAAAAAAGGAAAAAATCAACTTTAAAAAAAGATTCTTTCTCTCCAGAACAATGAAAACCAAACACTTTATTCTTGTTTAATGATTTTGAAGTCCTCTCATTGATACAAAAAAATATTCATTTTATCAGAGAAAATAATTATGATTTTCAAATTATATAAAGAAAACTCGGATGTTTGTTTCTTCTTTTCTCAACCAAAAATTTAGATATAAATGTTTAAACATTTGTATATATAGACAGACATAGGCTTTAAAAAATAATTATTACTTGCCTTAATATATATTTATCTATTTAAATTCCTAAAAGAAAAAAAATCCGGGGTGATTTGATCATCTTACAAACATTTAGTTTAGTCCCTCAATCTATAACTATAAATGCTAGGTAATAATTTAAATAGAATTTCACCCAAATGATCCCTTGAAAGTAAACATGGTATAAAGATAGAATTTCGTCATTTTTATGTGAATAACTAACTCTAAGCTACCATTAAGTCACTTAAAAAAAGCCTGCGTGGATAAGGAATGTGAAAATTAAATTTAATAACAAGATGTAACCCGAGAATTACAGATAGGAAGTAATAAAATAGTAATTTTGTTTGTTTTAGAAGAAAACAATCTGGCAATGGAGCGGGGGGGGGGGGAAGCAAAGGTTAGATGCCAGGGGCGTACGCTTGCCTCAGGGTTTGTTTGTCTCCGATCCAATCTACGATGACAAATTGTCTTAGATTATTAATTATTCGGTGGCTTGAGGCCAGAGTATAGACAAGTGTCAGTGGCACGTTTCAACCATTAGCAAATTCAGGGACACCAAATCTCATCTTCCTGTCCCCTCCATTGAAAGCCAAATTCTCTCCTATTATTAACGAAACTTTAATTATTAGTAATTTTGTCGAAATATAGAAAAGTTCTACAATTAATTAGAATATCTATATTTAATGAATATCCAGGAAATATAGTTGAAATCAATTTGGATTTATAATTAATAACATAAAATTATACAGTAAAAAAATATGTTTATGAGGAAAAATGTAAAAAAAATAATGTTTTTCAAAGTTCAATATTTTCCTTGATTTGTATAAAATTGTTCGAAATGCGATAAATAGTTTGACGATCGAGGCCATCATGTGATCAAGAATGTATGGAGAGGGAAGAACGGATATTGCAAATGCAAGTGGAGAAAACAGTTAAAACATGACGACGTTTCCACTTGTTGAATAGGAGAGATTACTCAGCTACTCTTATCACAAGAGGCTACAATTACATCATCTATATTTTGAATCCGTATAAATGAGATGGATCGTTGAACCTTGAGTAAGAAATTAACATTCCGCTTCTATTACGGTTTAGGGGTTGATTTGAAATTTCATTATTTGTTTTAGAGTAGGAAATTTGATAAAGTCAAATATTGTGAATTCGAAAGCATTATAATTAAAAAAAAATTCTAAAAAAAGTCTGCAAAGAGGCAGTGAAATATCTCTTGCGCCTGTCATTGATGCAACCTTTCTAGATGCTTTGTATATTCTTTGTTTATATTCACTTAAAAATGATAATAAACATTAAAAAATGAGAACTAAAACAGTTTATTTATACAAAGGTTTGCATAAACTAAAGATGCAAAGATATAAGCCTATCTATCTAACTATCTATCTATAACACTAATAAACTCTCATTAGTTGTTCTACTAAAACTACATTTCTCTCATTACAACAAAGAAATATATAATTAAATTGTGTATGAAAGTTAATTTATTTTAATAATTAATTGATAATTTATTTTTTAAACAATAAAGATTATCCAAAGGTTTAAACATTTGATAAAGGGATTTCAAACAAGGAAATATAAATAATATCAGAAGCACCTATTTGATTCGTTAAAAAAATAATAATATTCATTCATTTTTATTTCTTTTGGTCTTAATTAATGATTAAATCGATTAGAGAAATAAGAATTGAGGAAATAATTTTCCTGATTAGTATTATACTAATATTGTTATTCATAACGTATCTTAGTTTCAATGAATAATATTGAAAAATACTAATTTAAACCAGAAATGAAGTCAATTTAGAAGCTCTCCTCTAATTTGTTAGCTTTTATTATTATTTAAATGAATAGAAGAAGAACTTGTCCATTATTTATTTAAGAGAGAATGTTGGAAGAATTTCTCTATCGACATTGAATAATTTATAAAGTTTTCAATTAAAGTCCCAAAAGTGGAAGGGATCCGGTGACAAGGTCAAAGCGTAGAAGGAAAAAAAAGGTTTCGTTGCCTGTTTGGGAAATAAGTTGGAAACTTGGTTAGGTGATCAATCAATGTTGAAAGCGAAATATTTATCCATTTTCATAAATGAAAATGGCATCTCCAATTGGCCTTTGGGAGACTGAAGGGCTCGTAAGGACCGAAAGAACCGTCCTATTATATAAGGCATCGTCCTGTCCTTTGTCTCGCGTCTAGCTTTAATCTAATCAATCGCGTTCATCGTGCGCACAAGCGCCGTTATCTCTATCGCTATATTACAAAATGACAACTTGATAGATAATATTCAAACGCTGTTAAAATCTTTAATTTCCTGTTAGCTGCTATAAAGCGACTTGGAGAGGGGTAAACGGGGAAGGAGGGGTACGTATAAATTCCCAACATTACTTAGTGGCAGGTAATCAAATTGTGCCATTGTTTGAATACCGAATATGTTGGTTGTTCGAAATGTCGACAAGAGCGTTATGGCTCAGCGAATAATGGAAATTAACATTTACGAAAACACAAAATGAAAATAATAATAAATATGTGCACAGGCAACAAAAAGCTAAAAAGTCTATTAATTATATTTGGGGAAAATATATAAATAAAATAAAAGAAAATTGTAAAAAAAACAATATATGTTGTCAGGAAAATGAATTGCAGAGTTCAACCACAAATATATGTCTTTTATCTAGAATTATGAAATACGGAATAATAATATACATATTTTAAGTAATAAATTAATTTCATTATTACAAATATTTTATTATAAAAAAGTACGCAATTAAAATAAATTATAACATATATAAATTTTATTTAAAATTAGGATAACTCTCTATTTATTTTTTATTATATTCTTTGATTTATTTAAATATATTTAATAGAAATTAATAAATATAATTAAAATTATAAATTTGACAAGAAGAATAATAAATATAAAACATGTCAAACATATATAAATACATATATGTAAAAATGCTTACATATTTATACAAAAGTAGCCTATCTATATAATATGATAATTAATCAATGCTCAAATTTAAAAATCAAATTCAATTGTTTAAAATTATTTTAAACAGTGAATAGTTGGTTGAAAGTGAATTTACCAAATTGTTGGTATATTATCTAAAAAAACGTTAATAAAAATAACCTTTATATTTATATCTTTATTTAAATATCGTTAAAGATCAGATTAGATATAACATAAAATAAAATGTTGAAAAATATGTGTAAAACAATATATATATATATATATATATATTCCAATGGTGATGTTATATGTTCGAAATAAAATATATTTGCCAGATTACATAAGATTTCATTCTGAAAATAACCAATAAAAAACACAACTTTTTCTTCTTTTATAATATATTTAATATATATTTATATGAGAGGAAATATATATATATATATATATATATATAGATCGGGTCGTCACCTAAACCTGCCAAACCAGATCGCCTTGAAGATAGAGTTATGTTGCTAACACACTTTTTCAAATATCTTATTCAATATTTTATCAATATATTAATTACATAACATTAATGTATGGAATAAGACAAAAAGTAATAAATCGTTTGGAAAGGAAATGATATTTTTTCTTCCATGTTGAAATGATCGAGAGAAAAAAAAAACGATTGACTTGTGAAAAAGTTTGACTTAGAAATGAAAGAGGTAGGCGGTCGGTTACTCAATAAGTGAGTGGAAATGGCGTACAGAAATTCATAGATTTTCTCATGTTCATCTTTATTAATTGAGCCGCCGCCATCAACGAATACATATCCTTGGCTGTTTTTCGCCTTGACCGTTCCTCGGGCTCCACGTCCGGGTTCAAGAGTCGTGTTGTAAATCCGGGGCCCGGGAAGCGATAACGCTCCAGCCAACAAAATCCTGCTATTCCCTACTCATACCCCCACCCAACCTACCATATATACCCACACAGTATCACATGAATAGGCACGATAACCCGGGGACTTGCCGTTCCGATAGTCAAGAATGTTTATGCAGAGGGGAAATGGTCCACCATCGAGCATCAAGTGGATCTGAAAATATTAATCTCATTTCCAGGTCGTTCAATATATATATATATATATATTTGCAAAGATATTTGTTCAGAGATTAACAGATTACAAAGAGGGGAGGTAGGTACCAAGGTGAAGAAAAATACATAATCTTATTATATTATATATCTTCAAAAGGAAGAATTTTATTTTTGAAACCGGTGTCGGAACTGTTGGTATCTCTTTGCAAAATAAAAAGATATTCCATTGATTAAATTACAATAAAATAATTTAATTTATAAATTTCGTAAATAATATAAGATTAATAAGAATTATATAATTTTTAAATAAAAATTATTAAATTACATATAATTAATAGTTAATTATTTACTTTATGAAATTAGAAAATATTGAGCACACTGATAATGAGATTCAGATTAAGACAAAAAATATATTATCTAAGGTATAATAAAAATTTTTATAGTCGAGTATGAGCTCAACTTTTTTTAAAATAGAAGTGATAATGATTAAATTACATAAATAGCTTATTAAAATAAAAGTTGTAATTAAAAATCTAAAAAATTCATTAATAGTTATAATAATAGAAAAATAGATTAATAAAGATGAATATTATTAATTCTTTTATTATGAAATATAATAATAATCTTACAACTCCATGAGCATATTAAAATATTATATGAAAATACCATATAAATTCACAATTTTTTATCTTTAAAGAAAAATAAATGAAATTTTTAAAGAAAAGGATTTAGGACTGGCATTTTAATCTCAACGGTTAATAACTTTTTTTTAAATCTCTAATCAAAAATAAAATTAGATGAAATGAGCAAAAAAATGTATTTAAAATTAAAAAAAAATATACATTCATTTCTAGAAATAAGTAAATATAATATAAAATCAATAAATATGATTAATTTCATCATTTAATAGTTTTATTAAAATGAACTTTTGTTACTTATTAATAGTGATAAGGCTATTTCCAATTCAAATTCCTTTCCAACTAATATGTTATCAGAGGACGAGGCAAAGATTAGACCCGGTAAAGAAAAACACTTCCGGGTTCAAACGTTTCAATCAATCAATATCTTCCTATATCAATAAGTTAAAAAAAAAGTTCAAAGTAGACAGAGAAAAAGATAATAATTATTAAATTTTATTTTGATGATGGACGCTTCTTATGAAATCAAAGAATAAAGGTAAAAGTTGAAGTACAGGAAACTATATTGGGGGAGAAGGAAGGGGTTATTATATCGTAAGCTTATAGAATTAAACAAGAGCTCAATTGTATGTATATATATATATTATTGTTATTCTTATGTAATATAAAAATCTATGTGAAAATCATTAAGTCATCACTAAAAGGAAATAGGATTGAGGAGGATTTTGAAACCTCAACTTTTTTTTGTCAAGAAGTCTTTCCTCGGGCGTTAATTCAAATATATTGTTAATTAATAATATGATGCTCAATGAATTATTCCTTTGATATAAAATTTCAATCGTGATATGTTAATGGTTAGCAGGAGAAAGGCAGCTGCCAACGAGACACGTCTGCGTTGCGGGTTGCCCATAAGCTCAATGGTAGGCGTTTTGCTCTATAATTATTATATTATTATATTACAATGTCATATTTATTAGGTAAATAGAATGTCAAATGTGGAACTCTAAATATTATTCAAATATAATTTATAATTAAATGATAAGGGTTCAAACAGAAATTCATCATATAGAAAAAATTAATTTTATATGTGTGTATTAAATAATTCTTAAAGTAAATAATGTTGGAAAAGTTATTTTTGTAATATAAATGAATATTTAACTAGTTTATTAAAATATATTGTTGAAGTATTTAAATATTTGCATTTTTATTGTTTTGAATTATTCTATTTTGAATATTCATTATCAGGAACAAAAGTGCATTTAATGCTATTCAATCAAATATTAAAATATACCAAAATTTGTTTGGTTCTATATTAAATAGATGAATATACATAGTATATTGGAAATTATAATAAATAGGAATTTAAAATGTATTTAATACAGACGATAATTTTCGAATAAATTATTTTCCATTCATAAATGTAGATGAGGACAAAATGAAATATTTTTTTTTAATATATGTTTTTTTAATTAATCATCTTTTAACTGATATTGATCTCGGCTATGGTATTCGATTAGGTATTTCAAATGCTGATATCCGATATATATATATATTAATATCAATGTATTTAAATGTTGCGCATATTTATCTTAAGAGGCAAATGCCGGATGCTTTTATCAATATCATGATAATGAAGCATTCCTCAATATCAATTAAACAGGTCTCTCTTCATGAAGAAACGCGAAAAAAATATGACGATTCACATTCAAGGTTATTTAGGATTCTTATACAATATATATATATAATATATACTATAAATAAAACAAAAAATTAGATTTTAAATTCTTTTAAATCAAACTATTATTAGAAATTTACCTAAAAAATTTTATACAAATTTTTAGAAAATTAGAATCATTGATCTAAAACTGGTATAATATTAAGAATAATTTACCAAAAAAAAAAAAAAAAATTTGAAATGATTTAAAAGAAAAGAGAATGTAATAAATCTCGAAGCCCTAATTAAGACCACCCACCTAGCGATAGGCAGATGTCAAATTAGCCTTAAGGATAAATATAAGGCTCTCATAATTAACCCTTCATGCATTATTATAGGTCTCAACCAAGCCAAGTTTTCAAGATAATGAACTAAAAAAAAAAAAATGTATGGAAAAAATTTTGACGTTATCACTTCCGTTTGAGCTAAAAATTTTCATTTAAAATTTATAAATTGCTTTTTACTAGTTAATTATTTATATTTTAATAAGGTTAACTTTACTAGCTATTGATTTATTATAATTTTATTTATTTTTTCCTTATACATTTAAATAAATAAATAATCAAAATTAAGTTATAAATTCAAAATGAATGAATGAAGACACTATGACAAAATAAATATATTGACTCTTAGTTTCTTTAAATTTCATGTTCTTTTAATAATTATAATTAATCTCATATTTAGATATTCTCAATTCAAAAGGAGAAGAATTTATAAATTGTGATTTTAAAATTAAAATTTAATTTGCTTTATCTAAATAGGGTCATATTCATTAATTCGAAAATTTAGATTTAGAGTATTTGAAATTCATTTGTAATTCATTATAAATATAAATTCAAATATATATATATAATTTTAGAAAAATACTTTGGATAGTATAGAATAAATAAAGAATTTAATTTTAAGAAGAAAAATTACTAGTTTAATTTTTTATTATTCCAAATGATAATATTATTAATAATAATAAACAACTAATAAAATAAAAAGAAATATTTTAAAGGTATATGTTATGTCAGAAAAAAAGGAAATGACGTCAAATCTTATGAATCGTAAAAAAGACACAATTGGAAAAATTCTTTTCAATAAAATGACATTTGACGCAATGAATATACTAAAAAAGAAAAAAAAAAAAGAAAAAAGAAAAAATTTATCAAAAATAATCTTAATTTTCTTTATATCTCATATACTTACAAATGATTAAGTAAACATAATTTTTATTAAGCAGGAATATTTAGATAAATAAAAAGACAAATATTTAGAGAGATCAATTATGAATTAATAAAATAAATGAATATATCAGATAATTTTAATAAATTTAACCAAATAAAAATATTAATTTAATTAGTAGTTGTAGTCGATCCTAATAATGGTAGATGCCCTAATTACCATGCCTATTTAATTAAGCTTATTAATATTTTGAATATCAATCAATGAATATTTCATGAGTTTTTTTTTTTATTAAATTGTGTATTTAAATTATATATTTAAAAAAAAGAAAAAACAGGCTTTCGTTTATAAGTAATCACTTTAAATAGACTTCCAACTCCAATAAAATTTAATATATATATATATATAATTAAATATAATAATAATAATAAAAATCGAGCATTTTTACGATTACAAGACTAATCTTAAGAAAAGGAAGGATATTCTTAATTAAACCAAAATTAAAGTGTCGAGAGTTTTTCCAAGGATTTTAAGAATATTTTAAAATAGTATAAACAAATTATCCTAAATTTTTCTAAATAATACTCATAAATCAATTATTCAATGGGAATCGAATCTAAAAGTTGGTACTACCGGAAGTATTTTCCTAGGACGGACACCGGAAGTTTGAAGTGCGCACCTTCAAGGAGCCCAGTATAACGGATATCCGGTCGCTCTCTGTTACACAATCAAACATTTATTTAAATAGATGCACAAGTGAAGGCGAACTACAATAAGAAAAATAAAGACGAATAATCGGGTAAGATGGCCCCTGTTAGTGTCAGTCGGTCATTTACAAATTTTACTCCTCCATGCATGCCATGTTACTTAATTATTCGGCGGACCTTGATTTAATGTTCCAAGATAAGAATCTTATCAATCCAAATGTTTGAGATTTAATTAGTGGAATTGTGTTGATTAAGCATTAATAAAAACATGGTCGAGGGTTTTTATTGAAAATAATCTCCTAATTGATTAATTACATTTGAAAGGAAGGTTATTCTAGGATAATTTTTTTTTAATTTTATTTTATATAAAATTTTATTTATTTATATAACTGATAATATTTAAGAATAATATCAAGACATTTAAAAAAAAAAATTAAAAAAATGATAAAAATATTAAAATTGTGGGGATTATTGTTGCTCACTATTATAAAATAAAATATCTATATTAATAATATTAAAAATTTTCCACTAAATTTATTATATTATGACTTTGTATATAAAAATAATAACATAAAAATGCTAAATAAAATATATTTACTTGCTTATACGTAGTTTTATTTTTATCAGATATTGATATATTATAATTTATTTCATTGAAATTCTTTGACTTTATTTTTATAAATTACTTTTTTTTAAATACATATAGTTAATTGTTTTGAAATGTAATCATTTTTAAACTCGTATACGTATTTTTTGTTTATGGACTTATTATATTATCGAAAAATAAATCATGATAAAATTGGTTGTAATTTTGTTTTTTGTTTTTTTTTTTCAATTCAACTCGTTTATGTGGAAACTAACCTTGAAAAAGTTGAAAATACAACTCTGACTTCCTAGTTGGATCGAAATCGGGAAGTTGATAAGAATGAAAGAAAGAAAGAAAGAAAGAAAGAATAAATAAATCGAAGCCTAAAAGTAGCAAGTACTGTCTCAGAGTAACCACTTGGCAGCTGGAAGGACAAATTAAGGAAGACTGGAGGGAAAGGGGAGGACGAGGTCAAAAGGGGAAGTGAGATTAATCAGGACGAATCAAGCAAACAAGCAAGCTGAGACCACGTGCACCAGCAGATCTTACTCGAAATTCCGGAGTCATTAACTTATTAGGACCGATCTCAATGAATAGCTTGAATTTAGGCTTAGACAGCTGCCCGAGCAAGCAAAGGCTTTGTTTGTTCGTCTGTCAGCTCAAAAAAGTCAAGTGGATTAAGCGATATGAGCAAAGAATTTAAATTTATATATAAAAAAAGGTATTTTTGATCGACATTATCCACCTGATGTTTACAATATACAAAATTATGCATGATAATTAATAATGGTCACATACCTATAATTATATAGATGACATAGAATGATAATATATATCTCGCATAAATAAACTCCCACCATAGAAAGGATGATGATATATGACAAACAAACAAGTAAAGTTGACTATATACTTGACTATTTTCCATTCATTATTTTCCTTCTTAGAATAAATAGCCACAATTTAAGGGAAATACCACTAAATCAATTACATTACAATATTTTAAAAGGTAATGTAATAACTATTAATTTTTTTTTTGTTTAACAACCATGGTCTAATTTGAAATATTGAATTAAAATGGGAGGTAGTTTTTCCCAATATCCATAATGCTGGAAGTTGGATTTTAAGATAATTCACACACACACACACTCTTTTCAAAAGTGTGAGAAATTAATTAAATTTATTCACAAAAAAGCTCAGGAATGAACAGAAGAAAACTTACAAATATTGAAATCAAATGGTCTGATTAAGCATTGATGAAAGGAATCAGTCATTATACCTGAAACAAACAAGAAAAAAAATTATTAAATTTTTTATTTTTTTTTTATTGAGAGAGTGTTAATGAAACAAAATCTGGAGTGTCTCCACTCGACTATCTCGCAAATTTGAAGGATTAATTAACATATATTATATTTAAATTAAATTTAATTAATTAAATCATAAATTAAAATTAATAAATAATATTTATTAAACCAACGCGAGTTTGGCTTTTTGTTGATAGCACCACGTCACGTGCTGGCGCGTGAATGCGAGTCAACGTGTTAAAAAATTAATTCCGGTACTTTCAGCGATTCAATCAAGCTGAAATTCTATATATTAGGGGAAAAAAATGAAAACGTGGAAGGTAATGACCCTCTTCTGGATTTCTACATTTCTCAAAAGTTGATAGAAAACTACGAATTTTGAATAATGCCCTTGTATTAAATTTCATTATTCTAGCTGAAACCGTTTTTGCGTAATCTTGCCTAGACACACACACACACACACAAAATGACTCAGGGACCTTTAAAATGGATAAAAACATCAAAATCTCGACATCGAAACTTTTCGTTAGTAAAAAAATAATCTCGTTATATTATTGTAACTTTAAATGAACAAAAAAGAACAGAAATTTTCAAAAAATTGATAAAATAATTATTTTTTTTGTATATAATCTTTTATTTATCATTAATATTTGTATATTTCAATGTTTTTCATTATAAAATTCATACATAAGAAAAAAAAATATCAACAACCTTCCAATTTTTACTATATTATCAAAATATAAAAGATTGAGTTTTAATCCTAAATATCGTTTGCCTTGTATATAAATTAAAAAAGATTAATTGAATTTAATTGCACAAAGCGTTGATAAATCTTGTATCTTTTTTATTTTCATTTTAATGAAAAAAAAGCTTGTAGCGATACCCGGTTTATCATAAAATAAATATTGGCTATCTGAAGGTAGGATATCCTTAAATTATCATAATGCAAATATTCATCTAATAAAACGTATATTGTAAAAACGAAGAAACCGGAAGACAAAAGAATCTTTATTTGTAGACGATCTAAATTTAAAAGCATCGTCGGAGTTGAATGAGCCAGCTTGAGAAAGATATTAGAGAATGCTTCTTAATGCTTTAAGAAGACCAACCGAAAGAGAGAGAGAGAGGGACTGTTTAACAGATGGACCCGACTCGAGAAGAGCTCCTCTTCTAACTCATCTCTCCCACCTCGTCTGGCTTCACTCACTTCTTTTTCTTTCTTAAGTTGATTTGACGACCGGGTGCTAAATTTAATTGGAATTGGCACCAAAGTGCCACAAAAGAGAGGACGCCATTTCGATTTGATCTAAACGAAATTTCAAAAACACAAGCCTCCCATTTTTATTGTCTGTTTATTTAAAATCGTTGATCGTTGGAATCAGCTGGTAAATAAATCGCTGTTTTATTAGCTCGCAAAGCTATTTCCGTTTGAAATTAACCCTTTACATTAGAGTGGAGCCTTTCAGGGAAAAATAGAATATAGAAAAAAAAATTATTTATATTAAGGAATGGATAAAGAAGCGAGTGAATATATAATCAATTCTTCATTAATATATATATATATATATATATATTCTAGTCGAATCCGTTGCAAACGGTGTTTACAATTTAAGTTTAAAATGAATTTATCGTGGTTTGCAGCAATTAATTAAATAATTAATTAAAACAATATTTTTCGTATATCTAATGAACGGAGATTTCTTTAATTTTTAATTTGAAGTTGTTGGGAGTTCTGTTCTTGGATATTAAAAAATTAAAAAAATCATCTCTTTTGTCGATAAGTTCATGTTTAATATTGACATTTGTTGGTTGTGCTAATCTTTGGGCTGTTGCCTATATATATATATATATATATATATATATATAAATATATAACTTAAACAATAATTTAAATATTTAAATAAAAATCAAATAATTTAATATTTAATTAAATATTTTATTTTAATAATTATAGTTATATATTATTTATTTTTTAACAAATATAAACTATTATATTATATAATATATATTAATACATAATATTGTAAAATAGTAATTATCGATAAATATAATAACTAATTTATCAACAAATTCAAACACCAAGAAGAAATTGGATTAAAAGAATGAAATACAGGCATATATATATATATTTTAAAGACCCTCTGCAAGAAATACACCACCTAGTGTTTAATTGGGGGCAACTTATGTGATTATTCGAGGAGACGATGAATGATTATGGCTTTTATATATATAATTGTAAATGGATCAAATGGGGTGATAGGATTAATGAAAAGTGAAATTTAAGGAGGGGTGATGGTGATGGTGGATTCTTTCTTGAAAGATTAATTATCAGCTGCAAGATTGGGGAGAGAGAGGGAGAGAAATGGGGGAGAGGTTGTCTTTATGGAAATGGACTAGATCCTAGAGCGGTGTTGGAGGCGGCTAAACGGCAGAGCACAGCCATTGGCCGAGCCATTGAGCCACTTAAGAGACGCAGCGGCATTCTTCGGGGCCGGGAATGTCCGCCGGAGGTGACGTCATCACTTCAATGCCTTCGTCTGCTGGGCCTAATAAAGATTTTCTATTAAAAAAATTAGACCGATCAAATAGAGCATGAGCAATGGTCTTACTTCGTTCTTTCTCTTCTGACCCTCGCAAAGTCCGGATTTGTTTTGAGAGCATCCTATCCCCCCTCCCTCCACTCACAATTACACTCCGTGGTTCATTTCCGAGAGAGGCGAGTGCTAATTGAACTAATTGAATATTTTTTTTAAACAAGTATCAATCTGTGATCCATGGATAGCTGCTCAACAGAATTAAACAATGACCTATATCATTTTAATTTAGTTGACATCTGTAATGCTTGAGTGATTACCATAAATCATGATTAATAGGAGGAAGTCCCTCACGTCTGGTTAGTCGTGAAAATGATTCGGGCTGATAAAAATCAGCCTCTATCATTATGTTGTTAAACACATTTCTAAGCAGGTGCGAAAAAAGGGGGACAGCGTATAATAAATAAATACCAAAACAAGGGGTGGATAAGTCGATTAAAACGACTATAAAATGACCCTATCATTGAAATAACCTTTGTTATTTTTAAAATAACACACATACATATAAACTAACATTTGTTATGCGATTAATTTAGTTTTTAAGTCCAATAATTAATTATAATAGGAATTAAATCAGTAGTTAATTATTATTAAATTAAACTGATATTTTATTTTGTTTGTATTTATATTTTCAATTATAAATAACAATTAATAATAATTAGTAGATAATTGATAATAACAGAAATATTATATAATTTATGTTTACTATCCTCTGCTGAATGATTAATCGAGTAGTAGTAGTTGTATTAACTTTGTCCTAATTATTCGAGTGATACAAACCTTATTCCGAAACTATAATCCATGTGAATACTAATCAATTTTATTTCAACACGAAATACTATTTATTATAAAATGTTCCTATTTGAATATTGAAATATATATTGTCCAAATTAAATTTGATTTAATGATAAAATTTTTGTATAATGAATAATTTATAAAAAAAGGTTAAATAAATAAAAATAAACAAAAAGAACTACAGAATTTAATTGGATTCGATTCCAACGAAGATTTTATTTAAAATAATAAAAAATACAAATAAAATTATTAAAATTTGTTCTTTTTTTTTGCTCTATTAATTGAAATGGATATTCATTTAATCTTTGATATAATATTATGTATGGAAGTTAATAAATTTACATTTTAAATTATTCTTTTTAAAAAAAAATCTTTTATAATTTTTTTTTTTTTGTTAAAAGTAAATTGATTTTTTAAATCAACGCTTTCATTTTCATAATAATTATAATATTTTATTTTTATCAAAGTAAAAAAAAAGATGACAAAATATATGGTTCCAAATTATTAATTAATTAAAAAAAAAAAAATTATAATAAAATATTATTTATTATTCTTGATAGGTAATGAAAATTCATATCTATAATTTTAACAAATAAAATAAATTATTATTATATATAGGATTCTGATAGAAAATCTTAAATAAGAGAGGAGGGAGATCTGTAACAAGCCAAAAGTTTCTTAGAAATGTTTTCGCCAGTAGGAATCCAACCGGAATGAATTCCAACGTCTTCTCTGTTCGATGAACAGCAGCAAGGTTATCCAAAGGATAAGAAAAACATTTCGCTTATCCGTTTTGCCTATAAACTTGCCGACTGTAATTATATGTCATAAGGCGTAATCTTGTAGACCATAATTCACACACAGTGGTTGAAAAGGAAACCGAGGTAAAGATTCGTTAGCAATTTCCTCTAGATCAGTGAAAAGAAACCTGATAGGGCAAACTGAACCCAAAATTGTTACAGGAAGTTCAGGACCAAGATCATTATGCTCGTTAGTTTAAAGAACAAACGGACCCATGTATATTTTTTTTTATTTTCAACTAAACAAAAAAAAACGGGGACAGTTCTAGACAGACCACTTCCTCTTGATGATGCTAGAAGGGAAGAACGAGTTGTGTTAATCGTCCTCGTTTTGAAATATAATATCAATTGAGAATTTTTCAAATGAATGTTATATATAAGGGCACAGTTGAATAATTTATGTTTGGAATGAATATGTTTATTTGATTATTCAGTAATAATAATAATCTTATATTTTTTTTTGCTAAATGAATATCAATTAATTAAAAGA
The DNA here is from genome assembly GCA_963082975.1 of Labia minor. Lineage (NCBI taxonomy): Eukaryota > Metazoa > Arthropoda > Insecta > Dermaptera > Spongiphoridae > Labia > Labia minor. Next base: position 49,448,339 of record OY720345.1, on the reverse strand, counting down.
AAAGCTATTTTCAGTTTTGAATATTTTCAATTTTCATATTTTTTTTTTCTTGTGATTCATTGATTAAAACTAAATTTAAACTAAAAACAAATATCATCCATATTTTTATTGCTCTAAATCTTTTGAATGCAATCTACGAATTAAGTCTTGATAAATAAGAGTTTTAAGTTTTATGGATTCAAAAACTCAATTCTGATGATAATGTATTTTATATGTTCATATGGGTAACCTCTGCCCACTACAGCGTTATTCTTTTAGATTCGAAATTAATAATTTATTGGATATGAAGAATCTTCCTCAAAAAAAAAAAAATAAAAAAATTTATTATAAAAATAACTGATATTTTTAAATTTAATTATATTTATTTATTTTTAAAATTAAATAAAATATTAACAATTAATTTCAAAAATAGATAACAATAGAACGAAGATAATAAACATACACAAGTAGATATTATTTGAATTATTTAACAATATAATTTATTTAATAATCATATCAATAATAGTGTTTTATTATTTATATTAAAAATTAATTTAAATTTAATTATAATTTAAAACAACAATCTGTTTGTTTCTTTTCCCTTGTAATTAATTCTTAAATAAATATTATAAAATAACAAAAAAAGAAATAATAATAATAATAAATAAAGATGTCAAAAATTTAATATTGATGGCTATATTTTAAATTTAAAAATGAAAATCGATGTACCAAAATTAATTTACTATTCACAATGGACACAGTGTGAACTAAAAACAAAACAAAACGCAAACTATTTATTTATTCTGAACGCTATTGTTTCGAAAGATGTTTGGGGAAGACACAACTCAAGAATAATAATCCAATTCCGACATCAACATTTAAAAATCCATTAAAAAAAAAGAGTGAGAGGTAAAGGAGGGAGGGGTTTGAGGTGATGCATAATTTTACTTTTCATAAAATAAAATATATTGTTAAGCAATTGTGAATGGAATTCGTTGTGCAGCAATCGCGCCCAGAGGCGAGTTTCCTTTTCGCTCAGGAGAGAGTTCACTAGGTCTGCTATTTATGGGCATGACATTCTCTCAACCTATCATTAGATTAAATAACTAAACACCACATTGGGATGTGATGTTTTCAACTACAGGGTGACATGATTTCCAAATGAGTATTTATTTTTAAATCAATATAAATAAACTGGTACAAGAGCTTCTACTTTTATTTACGACATCACATAATTAATAATCATATTTCCACAAATGATAAGGTGAAATAATAATAATTAATTTTTAAAAAATATAACTACTACGTTAATCAAGTGGACAAATCGGGAACTACGAAAATTAAAGACGAGTGTTCAAATCTCAATAAATTGAAACATTTTTTAAAATTGAATTAATAAATAAAAAAAAATATCTATTTAAATAAATTACAAATATATTTTCGTTGAAATATAATTAGATATATAATTGGTATAGTGTGACCTTGAAAATAAAGAAGCTAATCTCTTAAACTTTTAAACTTAAACACAACCATTTGTGGATTTTGATTTTTAAATAAAAAAAAAATAAAAATAAAATTTAATGATTTTTTTAAGATTTAAAAATGTGTTTACTTTAAAAAAAACACGAGAATATTATTTTTGTTTTTGTTAAATTTCTTTCTTATCGTTGATATTAATTATATTTACCATATATTAAACATTTTTTAATATAATTTATAAATATTTATAATCAGATTATATTAATTATTCTATTTAACAAAACAACAAGGAAAATATTTCTTGGAAATTGCTGTTAACGTCCTTTTAAAGTGGATCCATAATAACCAAAATTAATGTTATTTAAGTAGAAAACAAAAATAGTATTCAAAGATATCAATCAATTTAAATGAAAGAAAAATTTTTGAGAAAATCTCAATTATATAAAAATAACACTCGAATTGATGATATATTTCCGTTGGAACTTCAAATTTGAAATATAACTTTCATTTCTATTAATCCATAGATAAATATAAATATATCTAAGTAAATTTAAAAAAAAAATTCAAAAAATCAATTTAGAAATAAATTAAGAACATGGAATTCTATAAATAAATACCTACATATGCAATTTTCAATGAGAAGTAACATTACACAAAATGTCTAGAGCAGTTCCGGTTCCTTTTTAACAGTTCAATATTCCGGTGTGGGAGAATTGCAATCTCCTCTTCCCAACATGTGTCGGAAATGATATAATCCATCTTATTATATATATATATATATATATATATATATATATATATAATATTTCTAAAGATATCCCACACGAACAAAGTGTCTGTCATTGTCACATTTTATAAAAATAAAATGTATTTTTTTTTAAATCAAATCAATTTTTTTGTTTTTGTTTTTATACAAGTATCCTAAGGTTTAAAAGTGAATAGACTATTATATATATATGTATATATAAAATTTTCAATTTAATTTATTTGTATATATGAAACAAACATAATAGTTAGTTAAATAGTTGGATAGATATTTCTTCAATTAATGAACTTTAATTTTAAATTGAAAATTCAAAACAATTTTTTTTATTTTTAATATGGATAAAGTAACATTTGAGAAACAGTAAAATTTTAAGAAATGATAATTTATAATATTTAACAAAAGGGCTTATAGGTACGAAATAAATTTGAATTAAATTAAATGATAATCCGTTTAACGCCTCACGAATTTTGATTTGAAGATTCCAATGCGTTAGAAGAGAAACAAAGAGTAGTGAGAGGGAAGAAGAGAAGAACAAGAAGGAGGAGGATGAATGATAAAAAGGAAATAAATAAATAATTTGTTTAGTCAATGAATGATTAAATATTTTGCACAAAACGATTGAAGGCATGGGTCGAATAACGTTAGAAGTGCATTTAGATTCGAGCGGTATCTGAAGGCGTGCGTGTATCTATGTGCAATATGGTTGGGGTGCTAAAGAGCCATTGTCCTAAGGCCTTCAGGTCGAGGCCCTTTGGAAAAAGGTTGAGATGTCGTCCGGGTGTTTGTTCCCATCGCATTGCTGTTCGTACTTCCGGAGATAAAGTGAAGGCCGCACCCAACGACCCACGCTGAAGACATACACCACGAACACGCACCGAATTTGCAATGGAACGACTGCACCTGCGCAGGTCGACTCTAAAGAAGAAAGGACGAATATCACATACCACCTTCGGTTAAGATGGTATGAGAAGTGGGGTTAAGGGGAGGAGGAAAAATAGGTGTTTGGGAAAGTATGAAAGAGTAAAAGAGAGAGAGAATAAGGACAACTATACTAAGATATTGATAATTTACTAAACTTAAAAAGTTATTAATATTAATAAATTAAATTATCTTTTAATAATAATAATAATCAAAATCATAAGCTTTTAGTATTTTAAACCATTACTAACAAAGTTATTCGTAATCAATAAGAATTAACTCAAAAATATTTGAAAAGACTATAAGAAAGAAAAATATATGTGATTTGGGAAAAAGAATTCTATCTAATAATAGTAATTTTCTCACAAACATCAATGAAATAATATATTTATATTATATGAATAAACCACGTTTTCTTATCAAAACCTGGAACAATTCTATTTATTGTTAAAAATTATAAAATTTTACTATTGGACACTATTAATTTCTAAATATAAATAATAGTTGAAATTTTTTTATTTAATAGAAAATGAATATCGATGTGTCGTTCTATAAGATGTAAAAAAATCAAATGAATTGGAGTGATTATTTTTAAATCTTATTTTTTTTTTGGCTACGTCTTTGGGATGTCTTAAGTAAGAAACAGGTGGCTTCAGTCTTTGAGTGGCATGATTAGAATGATTAGAGAGAAAGAGAGATGAGGTTTGTGGTCGTCAAACGATTGCCAAAACATTTAAGGGAAAGATCTAAGAAAAATATATTCGAGAGAAAAACTAATTTTGGATATGAAAAAGAAAAGAAGGGAGTTTGTGTAATTATATAAATAGGTATACATTTATATTTTATCGATAATTTGTTCAAATTATTTAAAATGAAATTTTAATGAAATAGATCATTTAAATTTATGAAATAGATAACACTTCAAAATTTCTTTAGAATTTAAAAAATTGATAAGGTTAAGATAGGCACAAACATTAAGTGTAGTTAAAAGCTTTTTTTTTTTGTGAAAATATAAACAATAATAGTGTAACGAAGAATGTGGTCAGCAAAGAATATAAAGGTAGAGGTAATGGAATTGGGGGAGGGTGGTAATTGGTGGTAGGTGACCCAAAATACAAACAATTGGTCAAATATGTTGAAACCAAGAATTATGGTACTCTTTAGAATTATAACAAAAAAAAAATATGGAGTGTCTCCACTGAACTATCTCGAAAATTTGAATTGGATTAATTAACATATTATTATATATTATATTTAAACTAAATTTAATTTATAAATTTATAAATTAAAGATTAAAATTAATAAATGATATTTATTAAACCAGCGCGTGTTTGGCTCTTTGTTGATGGCACCATGTCACGTGCTGGCGTGTGATGTCAATCAACGTGTTAAAAAATTAATTCCGGTACTTTCAACGATTCAATCAATCTAAAATTCTATATATAAGAGTTTTATACAATTTTTAACATGTAGAAAACTATCAAACGTAGGTTAATGGGTAATGGTTCTCTTGCGAATGAGCTCTTCATTTCTTAAAAGTTGATAGACAACTACGAATTTTGAATAAGGCCCGTGTACCAAATTTCATTATTCTAGCTCAAACAATTTTTTGATAATCTTGTCTACATACACACATACACACACAACATTTTTCTCAAACTTACAATAATGTTAGTGAAAATGACTCAGAGACCTTTAAAACGTATAAAAACATCAAAATCTCGACATTGAAAATTTTTGTGATCGCAATACTATTTGCGAGATCGTAAAAAATAGAATCTTTTCTAATAGAAAATTTAAAAAAAAATCATGAATGAACTATGAAGCATAGTACCAGTATTAGTATTTCTTTGATAATAAAGAAAAATAAATGAAAAATGTATTTGTCGATTAATTAAATTCTCTTTTCGTATATAATAAATAAAAATTCATGGCCGGAATGATTGTTTTCCTGTCTTATGAAGCAACCGGACCTATTGTTATTCGAAAATGAACGATTAAATACAGTTGGCCAGACTCGTTTATTGACGTAGAGCAGGAAAAATGTAAGAAGCCTTGAGAATTACTGTCCAATTACAATCAGGAAGTGTTGATGGCGAATTGGAAAGAGAGAGGCAAGGATTGTTTCTACAACGGGACAGAGGGTCCTTCGGGGTCCGTAGAGAAGCATGGCGCTCTCTTCCTGGCCATTGGTTGCTTCCGTCAAAGCTTTAAGATGAATCTTCGAAACCAATGATTAACCACAAACCATCATCATCATAATCATCATCATCTCAAATCCAACGAGACAACAATAATCCCTTACAACTACTAAGAATGCCAAACAAATAAACGAAATTATAACCATTGAAAATTTTAACATCCTGGGGGGTCCACCATATCTTCACTTGAAAAGACGTAAGATTCTTTTCTTCCATCTTAGCGGCAAACAATTTCCTTTCTTCCATCTTTTCCACTTTTCAAAGAGTAAAATCTTTAAATCTTCTTTGGGAAAGAAAAATAATAGTGGGCTCCAATCAAGTGGATACAACAAAAATTATTATACTTTTAAAAGATAAATGGTAACAAAAAAAGAAAAAATAGAATAGAAAGAATACTTCCTAATCAAATGAAAATAACGATCAAGTAGCATGTATACAAATAAATGCATGTGCGTGAGTCTATAAATAAAATATTTAAATATCAAAAAATATAATTGACACATTTTTCAATAAAAATAAAAACAATTTTATTTATTCTATATTTTATTGTAAAAATTTTAAGAAAAATCATGATGGAAATTATCAGAGCACGTAGAAAAGAAAAAAAATTGTCACAATTTTCGACTGTTTAAGAGGAATTTAAGAAAACGTGCGTCACGCTTAACACAATCTTTATTATTTTATTATTTTTTTTTCTTGCAATTTATTAAAAGAGAAGCCCCTCCTGCCCAATTCATTAAAGACTTTGTGTCATTCGTGGATTTTTTTAGAGAGTCTATTGTATAAGATTCTTAAAAAAAGGAAAGTCTTTTTTAAGTATTTTTAAAAATAAAATTGTTTCTTCTTATTTTTTTTTATATTAATCAACCCAAAAAATAGATATATTTGTTATTAATAATATTTATATCTTATCTTATCTTATCTTTTATATTATCAAAAATTGTGTATATATATATATATATATATATTTGTATATTTTGGAATTAATTTATTAATTAACCGCTCGAAGGATTTTTTTACAAAGACAAATCGATCTACATATATTGGTTTCAGCCTGTAGAAAAATCATCTTCATTAGTTTTTTCTTAATTTAAATTTAAATACGTCATCTATATTTGCCTCTTACCATTCTTTTTTAATTGAAAATGTATTAATATGTTTTTATATTTAAAATATTTTAGAATCAAATCACGAAATATATTAAAATCTATCACCAAAAAAAATCTAAAAGTTATCTTATTTCTCTTGGAAACATTGTAGTTTATTTATGATATTTAAAAACAATTTTTATTCTGTTTTGTTGTTTAATTTTTTGTTAATTGTTATAAATTTATATTAGTTAATTTTATATGGTTTTTTTTTTGTCTATTTTCGCGTGCGCATTTATTTTTTTTTTATTAAATATTAATTTATATTTATTTATTCATTGTACTTTTATTAATTAATTTTTAGATAGTGTTATAATTTTTAATATTTTTTCACTAAAATATTATTTATTATTTATTATTATTGAGGACCCCAAGTTCCATTCATTTTAATCAGATTGATGCAATGATGTAACATTTAATAATTGTAATAAATAATCAGAGAATTGTATATCAATATTTTTTAAAGGGCTGAGCGATAACCCGGTGTTCCAGGTACTTAATATTTAAACCACAAAAATTTATAATTTTTTTTTTAATGAAAATAAAATATTCTTATTTGAATAATAAAGTTATATAAATATAGATGTATGTATATTTGAATATTATTTTATTAATATATGAATATATTAATTAAAATAGAGATAAAGCCCATGCTGATGTTCACCAGACAATTGTGCTTCTATCATTAGTCGGGGTCCTGGGTCCTTGATTTTGAGAGAGAGAAGGTATTTGAGATGAATATATGAGTATAATATATCTATATTTTTATATACATATTTCAATTTTATCATTGAAAAATATTTGATAATGAATTTTTAAAAAGGTGTGTTTTTTTAAAATAATCATATTTTTAGTAATTGAATTCATTTTTATTTATTTATTTATATCAATTAGAACATCAAATATGCATATGAAGACCTTAGAGCGAAACAGTGGTAAGCCACAAAATCAAAATGTTGAGATATTGCAGTTTAAAGTTTAGAGAAAAGATAGAAAACATTGGGTTTACTGCATATATTTCAAATTTGCTCAATATGTAATATCAGTAAAGGGAAAAAGTCAGCAACTATTATTTCTTAGATATATATAATTAAGAATAAAACAATTTTCTACAAAAGTGGCTTACCATTTTTTCGCTCTAAGGTCTTCATATCAAATTTTTTAAATTTCAATGGATTCTTTCATATATTAATTTTTTTAATGCTCTTTTGGTGCGGTGTCCTAACTTTGTTATTTTCTTGGTTGATTTCATCAATTTTCTGTCCTTGTTTCCACCCTCTCTTTCATCCACAGGGTTTCAATTGGTTATTGTCCATCTGTCTATCAGTCAGATCCTGGTCCTTTTCACTGATTACATTTTATATATATAGTTTAAAAAAAATTCAATAATATAATCATATTTGTATTTTTTAATCTTCAAAAAATTTAATCCAATATCGATAAAAAAAATGTTATATAATAATTAATTTGTTTATATTGATATTATTTTATCGGTAGTCTATATATAGATTAGAGACCTTAAGAGGAGGAGGAGGCTATATTAATGTATATTATATAAATAAATAGATAAAATCCATAATTGTCCTTTAATAGATTTAGAATTCAATTCAAAACCCATTTATTTCAAATGAAAGAGTATTCTTTCTAAAGAATAAAAAAAATTGGACAATCAAGGTCTTTGTTTTCTCACTAATCGACTAATAAATAAAAAAAGGCTTCGATTTAAAAAAAAAAATAATAATGGTCGCATCTCGAAACGATGAGTGCAAAATGGGGATTGGGAAAGAACTGCCTATATTTGGTGTCCATTAATCAACGACTGGATATGAATTTTTGAATACCCGTTGGTTACGAGGAGATGTTTTTCGCAACCCGAGCATTCCACTCCCACTCGGTGTCTATTTCCCTGTTTCCAAGTGGTCTCGTGTTGCAACGGTATCCTCTTATGCACTCAGGGCGGGTGTGAAATCTCCAAGGTGCAATCAGTTAAGTTACCTGATGACTGCTGATTATATAAAATCAAAATAAGAAAAATTGTAAATTTAAAAAAAAAAAAATAAAAAAAATAAATAAATAAAATAAAAAAAAAGAAAATACTTATAAGAAACGTACTAAAATCAATCTCCATTTGGATTCCGTGACTTAATTTTAGTTCGGTAAGAAAATTGAGATTATCAGTTTCTAAATAGAATCCATAAACATTATCATCATCATTATTAGTTTGAAATAATGATGACGAGTGATGGAAAGAAATTTTTTTTTTAACTAAACGCATCAGAAATTAATTTTATATAATAAATCATTACATAATATTTAATATTTGATTAAAGATGAAGCAAGAGAGTTTATTTATTTTCCATTCGTAGCTCTGATATCAACTTTTGTTAAAAAAAAAATTATGATAAAAATTAGACAAAAGAAAATTTAAATTTATTTACTCATTCAATAAAATATTATCATCTTCATCATTCTATTAATTTACATATTTTCAAACTATTTTTATAAAATTTGGAAAATTATTATTTTGATATGTATGGAAATTTATTGAAAAATTATATAAAAATAAGATAAGTCTATCTATAGTTATAATAAACAATTTACGTTGGGCTAAAATAACAAGTTACCTTTAAAAGATTAGTCTATAATTTATCTATAAAAAATCTGGAGTGTCTCCATTCGACTATCTCGCAAATTTGAATTGGATTAATTAACATATATATTATATTTAAACTAAATTTAATTAATTAAATTATAAATTATAATTAATAAATAATATTTATTATTTCCTGAATTGAAATAATGATTTATTTAATTAAAAATTTAATTTATTTTTTTAAATGAAAATAAAAATTTATAGAATAATGTACAATATTTGACTACTATATGTTCTTTAGCAAATTAACTTGATTTTTTATTTATTTTCTTTATATTATATACTATAATATAGGATAAATATAATATTATAAATTTAATTAATAATTTACATTTTAAATAAATTAGTTAATATACTTAAATATTATTAAAATAAATTTTAACATAATTGTCATGTTAATTATTTTTATGAAATTATCAACCTGTGATGTTATCTATTTTTTATTATGATAAATGATACATTTCTTTGATTATAATTTCCAATACTCTCTTCTAGTTACTAAATTAATTTTTCCATATAGTTATCAATTAATATAAAATTACATACAAATATCCCTTTCCACCTATTAAAGTTACCTAATATAATAAGACTCATTATTTAATCATTTTTAATCTTGATCAAATGTGTGTGATTTGAACAATTTTATATCAATTTACTTAAATTATGTAATTTTTTTTTATTTAATATTATTACAAATAATTATTAAGAACAATATAATATTACAATAATATTGATAAACAACACAATCCACTGATTTATGTGATATTTTTATTTGACCAAATAAACTTGTTTTATGAAATTTTGGCGGGTCGATTCTAGTTTAAGAGATAAACAGGATTAAAGATTGCCAGATTAGTTTATTATGAACCTCGAAAGATGATGTCATTAAATAATGTTTTATTGACTAATTCACTAATTATTCACTTATTCCTAATTTTCGGTTCGGTTTGTATATAAAAAAATTATTTAATTAATTAATCTTAAAATATTCTTATATCCAAACCGAACTTATAAAAATACAGAAAATTAGTGGAGGCATCTGGTAGTCAAATAATAAAACATGGTAGCTAAATAGAATATCAATGGGTTTATAGCAAAATTTAATCCTTTGTTTTATCCAAATCCATGTGATAATAACTCGATCGAATAATTACAATGACCAAAAGAAAAAAACATGAGGATAAATAAGTAAATAATAGAAGTTAGAATAGTAATAATGAATATAAATGATTGAAATTAAATAAATAACGTATTACTGACATTACACAAATGAAAATGAATAGCATCTTTTAAATAACTTTGTTTATTTTTATAAGTGAAGTGTGTGGGTGTGTAAAAAGGTTATCAAAAAAAACAAAAAACAACAAATTATAAATATATCTGAAAACAAAATAATGTTGAGATATTTTCTTTTTTTCGAACGAGGGTGTGGATGAGGGAAAAAAGTAGTGGCTCAAGGTATTTTAAATGAAAATAGCCATTTCAAATTTAAGGAAGAGAGAGAGAGAGAGAGAGAGAGAAAGAAAAGGGAAGATGAAGGAGAGAGCGATGAGAAGTGATCTGGAATGCGGGGTTAAATAAAGCCGATATGGGAGGAAGGGGGAATAGGACGTCTGGTGTCGGTGCCAACTTTCTGCCCTCGTCTGGACAACCCCTCCAATGTTCACGTGTCGGGTGCTGCTGCCTCCTTCGGAATAGACACCACTCGTTGTGGCCACCTGCTTCACTCCACGTGCTTTCATTCAACCACCGGCACTATTTTTAATTAGACCTTCGGATTTTTCAGAGATTGATTGATAATTCAATTAACTCTTTTACTTTCATTGTCCAATTGCCATTTTTATTTTAAAAACTCTAGCCAACTTTCTAATTTGTTAGGATATTATTTTTTTTACAAAAATTTATCAATTTAATTTTTTCCAACCGACGATAGGAAGGTATTGTTTTCACACCAAATTTCACATGTGGAGATTTTTACATATCTCCACGAATCATGCATTTTCTTAACAGAAAAATGTATTTTTGGCATGATGTCGATTCGTCCGTCCGTCCTTCTGTCCATTATGTGTTCGTAAAGACGTGTAAAGCTTGAACGGCTCAACGGATTTTGATAAAATTTGATATATTTACTTAATGCATCAGTAGCATGAATTCATCAACTTTTGGTGAATATCCGGAAACCGGAAATAGTAGTTTATAAAGTATTAATTTTATATTCATTATAGAATGTCAACAATCTTACTTTATATATATAATTTAAAAAAATATTAATCAATATATTATTTCAATGCATCCAAGTTTAAAAACATGATAGATGACACTACAAAGTGTTTGTGATAATAAAAAAAAATGCCAAGTCTTTTGATTTCCTTCATCGTCTAGCATAAAACACATAATCGTTGTTTTGATTGTTTGAGAATCTATAAAAAACTTTTTTTTATATTTTTGGAAAACAATATCTTGGTAGTCTTGGTAGCATTTCATATAAATGAGGCGGATGACTGCACTAAATAAAGGACATCCGGTGAAGACAAAAACATGAAACATTGTTAATGCCTTGGAGTAAGAGATGAATATATATACTATATATATATATATATATATATATATAGTATAACAGTAACTTTATTTGAGTAAATGTACCATCCAATGATCCATTGAGCGAGAATAGAAATCAAATCGGACATGAATAAGATGAGTGAAGTTTTTATGTCATCAACTCTCGAGATCATTAATTTAAGAACAAGGCTTTTTCTTAATTCGATTTTATTGATTTGAAATAAAAGCGCTTTATTGTATTGAACGAGGAAAAAAATAATGATTAATACTTTCATTTATATTGTTCTTCAATTGGAAAGTAAACGATTCAATCAAAAATTAGAACCATTTTAATGAATCAATAAGTTCCTAATAATCTTTTTGTGAAAAATTATATAATCCTTTAATCTAATGCTGTTTTAAATACTTCCTCTCTATTCTGATTTATAAAAATAGAAGAAATCCAAACTGTTCTTGTAATAAATAATGACTATTATATAGGATTTGTTTAAAAATAGATAAAAATTATTTTAAAAAATATTCTTAATTTTTAGAAGTAAAATTTTTTTAAAATATTTTATAAATCCGATGTTATATAATTTAAAAAGAATTATTATTATTCCTTATTATCGGGTTTGGCTGGAAATATTAATAACTGGTTCACCGAGTCACCGTTCAAATAATTTAAAAGAACATAAAATAGTCGTAAAAACATATACACCTTAAACGTATGTATTAATGCCATGAAAGACAGAAAAGTATGGCCTGTTGATATAACATAATATATATTTCGTAATTTGAGTTAATATAATATATTTTGTATTTACGGAAGCTCTGACTGAGGTAGTTGATAACGTCATATAAATTTAAATTAAGAAAAAAAAAAAAAACTGATTTTTCCCGAGGCTGAAACCAATACAGAACGATTTTTCTTTATAAAAATTATCTATGGTGTGAAATTTAAAAAAATCCTTAATCCGGTTTAATATTTCAAAAATATAAATTATATATATATACAATTTTTGCTAGTATAATAAGATAAGATAAGCCTAATCATTAAAAAAAATGATGATATTTTATTTTCATATACTTTAATAACTTTAAAGTTTCAAGAAATAAAAAATTTATTTAGTTATAATTAAAGAATATTTATATTTAATGAATAATGAATTCGTTTGATTTATTTAAATATATAACGCAAAAATAACACAATAACACGATCGTTTGACAACATCATTAATATAATTCTTGAATGACTACGCCAAATATTTTCCTCTACTCGTTATAAATAATTAGCACAAACATGCTTAGTATTTGTTTATGTTTTTCTTATTTAATTTATTTCTATATCTTCTATCATTCGACCAATTTTTAGTATATATTTCTGATAATGTTTTCGTCAATTCAATCAACTCGATAACTCTAATTAAGATAAATAAACAATCATCAATTGTTAAATAAGTCGTTTATTATATTTTAAGGTCTTATTTTTATTTGATCATTCTGATTTAATTAACGTGTAGTTAATTGATTAAATTGATTTTAATGGAGACACATAAAAAAAAATTGTAAGAATTGTAAATAGTGTATTTCGGAATTTTTCTAACAATTCCACCCTCAAAAAAAACAACAGTATATTTCAAACCCATTATGAAAAGTACACCATTTTGAAAGCTTCTGTTTGTTTGTTCTTTCAAGATTTTCAGAATGGTAGTCCGTTTGCCAACAGATTTCAACTCTGCCAGCGACATTTTTTTTTTCTAAACGCAACCAATCTTTTGTCAAACACTCAGATTTATCTCGAGATTTCCCACTTGAAATTAATGGCAAATCCAAAAATAAGAATGTGCATATAAAAATAAACAACATTGCGATGAAAGAGTTTGTTGGCGGTTGCTTTATATAGTCTCTTGGTCAACACTACAATAAATGACCACAGTAAGAGACGGCAGGCGGAATTACATGTCTGTTGTAATAGCGCTACCTGTGCACTAGGCAATCAAACCATCATTTTTTATTAAAGAAAAATCGGCGGTTTAACTAAATGTTATTTTAATTGATTAGCAATAGAAAAAAAAAAATTAGTATTTGAATTTTTTATTTTCTTTCTTAAATTTGAAAAACAAAATCTAAATTATCTATTAATTATATTATTTATTATAATTTTATTATTTTTACCGACCGACGTTAGGAAGGGAAGGTATTGTTTTCACACCAGATTTCACATTTTTACATATCTCTACGAATCATGCATTTGTTCTTTGTTAAGAGCAAAAAGTATTTTTAGCATGATGTCTGTCCGTCTGTCCATTGTGTGTCCCTATAGTCCGCGCGTATAGACCGGCTCAACGAATTTTGATAAAATTTAGTTAATGCATCAATAGCATGAATTCATCAACTTTTGGTGTATATCCGGAAACCGGAAGTATTAATTTTATATTCATTGTCGGAAATTTTTTTATTACATTAAACTAACTGGTGAAATAATATATATAAAGTTGTTTTTAATTATTTTTAAATCGTCGGACGGTTCCTGGCCACAGCTGATTTTTTGTTCATGTTAATAAGGTAATCATTTAATTAAAACTAATTCCTTAATTAGTAAAAAAAATTTCTTATTTGAGTATTTTTCAAGAAAATTTATTTAAGAAGAGGTATACTAGTATATATTTATATATGCATCTGTTAGATAGAATTAAATAAATAAAAAAACTTTTTTATGTTAATAACAATTATAAGTCAATTAATATTAATCTAAAATATAATTTAGCCGTGTCCTGGCGTTATATTATTTATGCCTATTAAATTTTTTTCACTTAATCCTTTCAGCTGTCTATGCGTAATTTTTTTTTTTGTTTTTTTGTTATACAAAAGTTAATACTCTAAAAGTTAATATATATTTATACGATTAAATATTTATTAAACTCGAAATTATAGTCTCTACACCTTAAAAGGTTCTATATTTTGGATTTATAAATTTTATGTAAAACAAATCTAAAATATTATTAAAATTGATTATTTATTTTTACGAAGTATAAGTTACTTGTAATTTACTTTATTTGTAATATCAGCAGAATAATCAAAAAAAATGTAAAAAAATAAAATAAAATATATAAAAAAAATATTTTTAATATTTGGGTGGTGAAAGAAAATAGAACTTTTATCAAAATTAATTTAATATCTAATAAACAATCTCTTTTTTCAAGACCCCCATAATGGAGTGGTATTTTCCTTAATGTCATACTGGTGGTTGTCTCGCCCAGAATGACATCATCATCGAGGTCCAGCCGCCTGTGCGTGGGTGTCCCGTCCACGTGGGTCGTCTACGTCTGATTCGTGTTTGACAAGGAAACATACCACCTCGTCACTTAATTCAATAGAGGATGGAGAAGGGTGGGGGATGTTGTTTCTGGCTTCTCTCACATTTCGTTTTCCTTATCATTATTCTTCTCTCTCAATGAAGGGCCCTTTGATGGTGGGTGACCCTTCGCCCGCGCAGATGCGCACGTTTAAACACTCATTGGCCTCATTAGATTAGTTTATTTTTTATTATTATTATTATTATCATTTTTTTTACCTCTTGGCAATTGTTCAATTTGAACTCATTGCTAGACTAGATAGGATTAAATGACGTCAGGGGGTTTTAAAAAATAAAAGCTTTTACTGAGATGCGGGTCAGTTGGTTGAAACAAAAAAAAAGTTAATATCAATGGAATATAAAACAAGGCAAGAAAAATAGTAGTACAAAATTATAACATTCTTTTCTTTAAAGCAGAAAAGTTATTATTATTTTTTATTATAAGTGTGAAGAATTTTCCTCATTGTATAACAATTTTTAAAAAAAGAAGAAAATCACCAATATCATCGATTCAATAAAAAAACAAAATCAAAAAAAAGGAAGAAAAACTTTTTTTAATTTCCTGTTCATTACAAATTTAGTGAAATTTATTTGATAAAAAAAAATCAATAAGTAAAGAGCAAAATTTATTTTAAAGTTATAAACGAAGTGATTTTGAACAACAAAATTAATTATACTAAAATAAAATAATATTTTATTAAAAGATTGTTTAAATAAGATTATTATAGCTCGGTGTATTGTATATGAACAGTTATATGACTTTATAATATCATCTTAAGTAAATATTTATAGATTTATAAGAAGAGTGTTCTGATAAATGATAGATTAAAGAAAAAGAAGAAGAGAGTCATTTCATATAATACTTTATAAAAAGAAGGTAATTAAATGAAATATAATTTATAAAATAATTAAGAAGACAATATATATAATTAATTAATATATATATATTAATAATATTAATATATATAATTAATATAATTAATTAAATTTTAAATAAATAATCTCTTTAAAAAATAAATATCTTGTTAGATTTGGAGGGGGGATATAAATTCCTTAAAAAGAAGTGAATAATAATTAAAAATAATGTAATCGTTTATAGACTATATTAAAACGCAATGCTATTATTCATTTAAATATACCAGACAATAACATCAATGATATGATATATTTAATGAATTGATTAAAATGATAAAATTATTTTTTCTTTTTAAAAATTTCGTAGACGAAATGATTTAGTAATGATTATGACATCAAATGACGCCCGGGGGATGCAGATAAGAGGAGAAGTATGAGAAGAAAAGAGAAGCAACACAAGCAAGCACGTCGCGAAACAAAAGTGAAAATTCAGGTCAGCGAGCGGCAAGCAGAAGCGCGAGCGGCGAACGACGAGCGTTATTCTCAGCGCCTCGTGACGTAGCATCACCCCCTCTCCCACCCCTCCCTTGAATAGACAGCCCCTCCTTCGTCCAAATGCACACACACACACACGTAGAACAACCGTAGCGCCTCTGTCCCTTCCCCTTCCCCTCTCCTCTTTCTTCTCCCACTCCGTCAAGATCCGGCTGCCGCACGCTACTTCCTCTCTCGCTCGCACTAGCTTCATCCTTTATCTCTCTCATCGAAGTTTATCCTTTCGCCTGTCCTTCCGTCCTCGCCTTTACATCCATCTCCTTTGCATGCTTCCTTTTGGATGCTGAAACGCAGGTACAGCAAGGAACAAAAGTTGAACACCAAGATAGGAAGACTTTCAAAGACGAACAAAGCATTTTCCGAGACAAACGAATCTTTAAATCTTCTTCAATTGGTATAGGGGTATTTTTGTTTTAATATTAAGTATATAAATAAACATTAACGGAAAATATAAAGTAATTATAAATTAATTAATTAATTAATAAGATAAAAAAAAATAAAAATTATGAATAGGCCAATGTAATAAATTTAGAAATTGACAATTTAAATGAAAAAAAAAGAATTAAGGAAAAATTATTGTATTAGTTTACAATTTGTGAATTTTTTTTTTTTTGTAAATATGTTGGTTTAGTTATAAGTATATCAAATATTAATATACATTTTTATTCATGAAAGAACTATAAATAGATTTTTTTTTAAATATTTTTTAAATTTTTAGAATAATCACTTATTTATTAGTAATTACTAAATATAATTTATATATGTATATTATTATTAATGTGTTCAAATAATGACAAATTTAAACTTAACAATATGATTATAATTTTAAATTAAAATACTAAGAATATAATTTTATATTTGAAATAATAATCAATTTTTATTTGAAAAAGATAAAATATAATATAATATTATTTTGTAATTATCAACACATACATTTTTAAATAATTAGATATATTATATAATTTATTTTTATATTATTTGAACTATCTGTGTGTTTTATTTAATTTTTTGTAAATTATTATAATATATGCTATATTCCATATTACATTTATTAATGGTATGTGTATTTAAGATAAACAAATTATATTTTTTATTACCGACCGATGATAGTAAGGGAGGTATTGTTTTCACACCAAATTTCACATGTGAAGATTTTTACATTTCTCAATGAATCATGCACAGAAAAAAGTATTTTTAGCATGTCTGTCCGTCCGTCCGTATAGATGTGTACAGCATGAACGGATTTTGATGAAATTTGGTATATTTACTTAATACATTAGTATGATGAATTGATCAACTTTTGGTGTATATCCGGAAACCGGAAGTGGTAGTAGGGGAGGAATAGGAAGGGAAGGGTTATTTTCACACCAAATTTCACATGAGGAGATTTTTTTACATATCTCCACAAATCATGCACTTTGTATTGGTTTTATCCTCGGGAAAAATCATCTTCATTAGTTTTTTCTTAATTTTAAATTATATGACGTCACCCAGCTCTTCATGACGTCACAGCCACCTCATACTTATATATTATAAATAAAATAAAATTAAAAATATTTGTTATATCCATATCTGTTTTTTTTATTGCATTAATAGATACATTTAAATTATTTGAAATTGTTTCTGTAGATGGAAATTAATTTATTTCAAACCGTCGGTCGGTTCTGCGCCTGGCCAGGTCAACTTATTTTTAATTTGATATTTGAATTTAAAAAGACAATAAACAGAAAAATAAATTATTGAAAAAAAAACACAAAAATAAATAGATTTGATACCTATTGATTTCCTATAAACAATCATAATAAATTCATAGCATCAATTATTAAAGGATTTGATTGGTCAAACACAATGACTTAGAAAATCCTCTTAAAAGAAAATCTATCACGTTTTATTCTTGAAATAAATCCGGAAATGTTTAAAGGCATTCAATGGGAGAAATTATATAACAGTTTATTTAACATTATATTAATATCTTAATTGTGATCATTCTTTTTTTATTTTATTTTTTAAATATTAATAATTAAACATAAAAGCAATCTTCAATTTTAAATGGATAGTATACGGATCATTGGTAGAGAAGGGAGAGGTGAATCGAATTTC
Organism: Labia minor; assembly: GCA_963082975.1. NCBI lineage: Eukaryota > Metazoa > Arthropoda > Insecta > Dermaptera > Spongiphoridae > Labia > Labia minor. Next base: position 49,429,789 of record OY720345.1, on the reverse strand, counting down.
GATTTTGAAGCCCGTTTAGTGCATCTGGCAACAGTTTGATAGATTTTAGCCAGAGGGTTGGATTATCTAATCAACGAGACCCCTATCTCTTTTCTGAAAATATGGGGTGAGGGTGGGGTTGATCGGATGGTTTGGATTTGGCGGCTGGAGGGTTAAAGTACATCCCCTGATTCCTCGTAAAAAGGAATATTAAAAGAATTTTTTTTTAATAGAGTTTAACTTTTTTTAATAATTCTAAAATAAAGATTTAATATTAATTAAAAATTATGAATTATCAATTATTAATTTTAATATTTCTGTGAGTTGAACAATCGTTTTTTATATAGTAATTTATTTTTTTATTTATTATATATATATATTATCACATATTATATAAAATTAAAAAACATGACATATATTTATCAATTTAAATTAATATTTAATTATCTAATTTTAAACAAAAAAAAAATTTATAGAACAATGGAAAATCATATATTGATGTCAATATTATAAATATTTTAAATTTAATTTTATTGTAAATATACTTATATATACCAAGTTTGAATTTATTTATTTACTGTCTAGATCTCCAATCTGATTTATTAAAAAAAAAATTGTTAAATTGATATCATTATAATAATTAAATTTTATTTGATGAATGAATTTTATCTTTTTTTAATTTTTATATATAATTATTATAATTACTTTCATATTAGTAGAAATTATAGTAATTTTAATTATATACTTTTCACTCATTTATAAGTTAGAAATAATTCCTATTCGAAATATAAATTTGAATTTTTAAAAAATGTAATTTAATTTAGGATTTTTTACATCATTTACAAATTAATATTAAGAAATTAAATTTCAGTAGAGTCCACATCCTTAATTGTATACTTATAGATTGATATCAGAGCAATACATGCAATCTTTAATTAAGTTAAGCACTCTTTCTTATTTTTAATAGTAATAATTAATATATAAAATACTATTAAAGGCGTAATGGACAAAAATAATAGATAAATATGATTACTAAATTTAAATAAAATATGTAAAGGCGTGTTGTGTTATTTATGTGTGATTATCAAGGAGAGTTTAAAAATTCCTAATATATATAAATAGAATATGAATAATGAAAGTTACGGGTTTCTGTGAGCCAAAAGAGACATAATGAAGAAACATTAAAATGCCAAAGGTGAGTGAAATATCGGGTCAAGTCAAGAGAGTTAATGATAAATTCAATTATTTTAAAATATTAGCCTTATTTATGAAAAGGAACTTTTAATTATTTATTTATTTATTTTATTATCTAGATTAATGTCACATTAAATGATGATAGATTATTTACTAAAAATAAGTGATAAAAACATAGATGTCATCAAAAGATATATATATATATATATTTAGAAAAAAAAAATAAAAAAATAAATCAATAACTCTGAAAAGGTGGAATTATGAAAATGTATGTAACTGAATAAACGAAAAGGCAATTTGATAAAAACAAGGTAAATATCTATCTTCGTTTCCTTATAGTTATTTTCCTTAATATTTTCGTTACAATCTCCTCATAGATCAATTCAATGTCAAATTATAAATTCTTCATTCGTAAAAGCCATTCAATCAATGTTGAGGGGAAAAAATATATTATAGAAAATTATTTATTTCAAGTCAATGGTATTGTTTGATTAAAAATATCTCAAAAATAGCTTTCAAATTTTTCAATCAAGTTTATTTGGTGAGGGTATTAAATTAAATAAGGATATTTTTTGCGTCTGAAAATTAATCTCGAGGAAATTGTTTCAACTTGAGAAGAATGTTATTTGTAGTGTCGGTGTTGGCGTGAGAGGGGTTGTTATAGGGCAAGGGGGCTGTTACGTCGAGGGTGTGGATGACGGGGTCTCCATTGACAGACGTGGGGGGAGGGGGTACATTTACAAGAGCAGTGGGTGAGCACTGATGGGGCGGCAATGGAATCAATATACACAATTACAAGCCCTCTCCAATTGAAAGGGGCTCTATGTATTGCAGCCGGCTTGTTTAAGCCCTGTGTTGGATAGAGCTATCTATAGACATGAGCCGTACAGCAACTTGTCGGCTGATATCTGATCCAACCCTTTGAATGAGAGGGGGCGACTTGCAGCCGTGTTAGTTACAGATGACAAAAGATTCACTCTTGCTTATTTAGTCTAATTAATATGCCTTATTGAATTCTCGCTTTGATTCAATGCACTTTGGGGATATGATGCTGCCTGGTCACCATTCACTTCAAATTCGCCCTTTCATTTATTATGTGATTTAATGATGGAGATGAATCGATCAACATTCACAACTGAATAGGTTATGCCACTTCAAGATTTTCCTATGTATTTTTTTTTTCTTTTTTTTCATATTATAATTTAAATAATGAATCAAAATAGAATAATAGTATGATTAGAAATATCTTAATTTAATTTTGTCTTTTAAAATTTAAAATAATCGTTAGAAACAGTGATACTAGTTACTGTTATTCATCTTTAACATAAAAAAGAGTAATTTTTATAATATAAATAAATAATTATCTGAATGAAAATACAAAAATATAACAGATTTTAAATTATTAAAGCTTTGGTGGTTGTTTTTATTTATAACGGAATTTTGTAAATTAAACCACATATTGATATTTGTTATTGTAAATTTATTCAAAAAATACAAACATATACACAACGTTTCGATTGCTACTTCTGCAATCGTTATCAAGCGACTGCACTGTTCGAGTGTCCAGTGACAAGTGTAGCAGAAGTAGCAATCGAAACGTTGTGTATATGTTTGTATTTTTTGAATAAATTTACAATAACAAATATCAATATGTGGTTTAATTTACAAAATTCCGTTATATAACAGATTTATTAAAAATAATACAAAGCACAATATTAAAATACGGAAAGATCAATTTAAATAAAATTTATTTAATTAAATTCTATTTGTGTATTTTGTTTCATTAAAAATAATATTTCTTTTTTATTATATTATTTTTTTTGGAGATTATAAATTTTTAGAATAAAATAAATAATTTAAAATATATAAAATTTAAATACATGCAGTGAAAGAAACAAAAAATAATCTTTAATTAAAAATAATAAATTATTAAAAATGCCCTGGAAAAATTAATAAATAAAATTTGTTTATTGAATAATAAAATAATAAATTTTATTTATTATCCCCTGTTTTATTTAATAAATAAATAATAATAATAAATAAAAAACATTATTTATGTGATTATTAAAGAAGAATGTAACGTCTTTTGGTCCCATGTGAGGTTTGGTACATTTGCCTGTGCCTCGGTCCTTTAGAGCGAGATAAATTTTTTTTTTTTTTTTTGACAAAATTTCCGGTCTCAAGGCGATGTCTAAGTGGGGAGAGAAAAGCTATTTCTCCACACATCAATTTTGTTCTTATGTGTTGGTGTGTAGGAGAGAAGGGAATAAGTAACAAGAGGACGCAAGGTTCGCTTATTATCCCGCAGGTAAAAATGCCTGAGACGTTTTTTCCTTCCTTTCTTTCCTTTTTCTTTTTTTTTTTTCTTTTCATAAGGTTGGACCGGACTTGAGGATCAACCCAAAGATCTCTTAGGGGAACAGAGACTTGAATGCATCAGAAAACTCTTCCAAATTTAACGAAGAGTGAATAAAAAGACATGATTCATTTTATTAAAGTTAGATAATTTGATAGAAAAGTCATTGATAAGAATTGAATATATTGACTATGATGTAATTTTTTCAAGTAAAAATAAATAAATAAATAAATAAGATGCATTTTAAGTTCCGAAAATTTATCTATATCCTATTTATAAAAAAAAGGTAAAATTACAAATTTATTAATAAATCTTTTTATTTATTTATTTAAATAGATATATTTCAATTGAAAAATAATTTAATTCTTTATTTAATTTATTTACAAATTAAATCGATCTATTTTAGCATAGGAAATTATCATTTATTCTCTTGATTCTTTACAAAATTTATTTTTAACTAAGAACGCGGATAAGAATTGGACTTAGTGCCCATATTAGATAAAAATATATATTATATGCCAAGAAAGAGGATTGAAAATAAAAAAAAATATTCAAATATAAATAGCAGCAATTGGATTTATAATTAATATGTAAAAACTAAAGAATAGAAATATTTTTTTAATATGTATCAAATATTATAAATTTCCATTTACATTATAAAAGTAATAATATATAAAAACAATTGAAAACCTACTAAATGTGAAAATGAAAAAAAAAATATAAAATAAAAATTAAAATCAATAGAAAACGTTATTTTGTGAATTAATCAGTAATTTTTATTGTATTTTTTTTTTGTTTTCAATGGATTAAAAGTGAATCAATGGGTGAAGGGGAGATAAAATATCAGTAAATCAATTGAAAATAAGATGACATATGAAAAGCTATACAATGTAGATATTACAAATTATATTGGCGTTTTTCAACTAAAAGTATAATGGGTTTTGTGTAGCAATGTTACATACAAATTGAATATCCAGAAAAAAAAGACTAAAATGTGACATTTACAATGTCATTATAATCTGATGGAGCTTTGTCCAACCCACCAATGTTATCATGTTCACGGGAATCAGGGTAATAAAACCGACACTTTTGTTTTATTATTCCGATCGAATATATGGAGATGACAGTGGCGCATGTTGGAGTTGAATGCTATGTAAACATTCTATTCATAACTGCATTTATTGGGATTTTGGAGATTATTCCATTAAATGCCAATCCTAGATTAGAAATTTCATTTGCAAATTCGAATGGAGTATGGAAATTTATTTTAAGCTTAATAATAAACATGTAGATGATGACAAACAATTAATAATGGAGGAATAAATAAATGTTATATAATATATAAATAAATAAATAAATAAATTATCAATAATTGAATGAATTATATATGAATTTATACTATATAATAAATTACAATTTTGTAAAAAAAGAAAAGTTCAATTATAAATTGATATCTTTTTTATATTATATAAAAATTAATATTAAATAAATTGGAATATATATATATATATATATATGTAAATAAATTATATAAAATTATAATTAGAAAAAATTTAAATTTATTCAATGGAAGTAATAATAGGTTATTTGATGATTAAAAACATCTTAGTCACTTTTTTATTTTAAATTATAATATGACATTTCCGAAAGTGTAGGTTATTTGAGAAAATAGAGATTATTCATTTTATTATTATATTCTTTGATAATATTGAATAACATTGTAAAGAAGTTTAGTAGTCTATTTATTTTGAATTTTGTGTTAATATTGTTTTGGTTATCGGAAGAAGAAAATTTCACTTGAATTTTGGAAGAAGAAGAATGTGTGAAGGCGTTTGGGAGAGAGACAGGTGGTCGAACGGTGTGAGGGTGGTGTCACACGCCCCCGCAACCGGCGCCAAATGGCCAAGTAACAAGGAAAGCGTATGATTTGACGGCGACCAGGAAATCATTCTACTATCGCTCATTGGTGGAGTTGCTTTTCAGGAAGACGTGTTGCCAAGTTTACATAATATATTATGCAACAGTGTGCCAAGCGAATGCAAAATCTCAAGATGCTGAGAACATATTTAAATAATAAAATAGGAAACGAATCGGATGTGATCCGATGGATGCAGGTAGATGCATAACGGGTGGGGTGAGGTGGGGCGCAACAGGTAAGTCCACACTGGGGACACTTGACATCTTCGTTAATCCCTTTTGGATTTCAATGCAAATGGAAAAGAAGAAACGAGAGAAGAGAAGAGAAGAGAAGGAAGAAAAATAAGAAAATAAATAAATATAAAATTAAATGAAATAAAAACGAACCTTTTTGATTGTGATTCTCTCGTAGACGTGTTTTGACGAGAGACACTTTATAACAAATAGAATAAATATAGGTATCCAGATAGTTAGACACTAATGTCAACAAACACACACGATCACACGCACATTGAGCAAAAGTCAAATGAAACTACGTTCAGCAACGGAACATGCTCACTCGGCTAAGGCGCGTACACATTTGCTACGGCCAACAGCTGAGCATGGAATAGTGCGACGGGCAAACCAGCGCTGCTGTAGCCGCTCCTGCTCCCCACCACCAACCACTCGGCGCCCCTCCCCTCGGTATTCACTCTCTCACTCGCACTTGCACCACTCGCTCACCCCTCGACACATCAGCCTCGCTGAAAACGCTCTTTAGTCTCGATGGATACATACACATACAGTCTCCCTGTTTCCCACCCTCAAGGCGATAAAAAAAAGGAGCGACTCTTTCACCCTCCTCCAAGATCAGCCGACTAATCGAAACGAATTGAATGTATTGTAGATACAATACGATTTTCTAGGAGACAATTCTCATATTTTATTAGTCCATTTATTCCACTTTGCCCAATGAATAAATACAATTATCTATAATTTAGTATTTTTCTAAAAATATTCAATTCAATAGTTGAATTCTTGGGAAAAAAACTAACTTATTGTTAGTCCAAAAACATAATATTCACAATTTAAAAAAATAACCTTTAATCATTGCCTGTACATTTTATCAACACCAAGTTAAGTTTGCCTCGTAGTTAATACCATGGATTGTAGTAAACCTTAACATCTAATAAGATGGCAGGACTTTTTGAATAAAACACAGGTTTTTGGATAAAAAATTGTTTTATTTTTCAACGTAGTCTCCGTTAAAATTCAAAAACACTTCGTCTAACGCGTTTCTCCAATTTTTTTTATCCCTTCCAAAAAAATGTTTTGTCGAGGATATCAAAGTATATTTGTTTGTCAGATGATTTCATCGTTGGAGTCAAATCTCTTTTTTCAGGTTTGGAAACAAGAAATAGTCACTCGGGGCTAAACCCGGAGAATAGGGCGGATAAGGGAGCAATTCGTATCTCAATCATGGATTTTCATGGAAATTTCCTTTTTTCCATTTTCTTCTCAAATCATGAAGTCTGTTATTAAAAGAGATGAGATGTCAAACAAAAACTAAAAACCCAGCTGGTTCAAATTTCGACAGCAGTCAGGAGCAGACAGGAGCAGTGTTGCCATTTCATTTAATAGACGGGAAATTCAAAAAGTCACGGACTTGTTGATTTGACCTCGTAGATACAGAAAGTTGAATCTTTAATTTTTGAAAAAGTAAACTTACCCCGATGGTCTTTAAATTTCATATATATAAATACTAAATATTTATTACAAGATTTTCTAGAAATATAAATGTTTTGTTGTTTTTTATATATAATAATAATTATTTAATTATCTTCTAAATATTTCATTAAGAATTTTAAATAATTTATTTTTTTTACTTAATATATACACAACAATTTACTAAAATATATTTTTAAAATTTAATTTTCTTTTTAACTATATTCTCTTTGAAATTATGATCTCTTATTCTCTTAAATTGAATTTAAAATATTATTTCTTGTGTTGATTATCTAAATAAGATAAAAACAAAATTTACCACCTGAAAAATGCAGAATATTTTATTAATTAAAATAATTCCAATCACCTAGAATCCTATCGAATTTTTTTTTATTATGGTTATATTTTATTAAATATTGATTCGAAAGTACTTTTAACTCTTTATTAAAAAGATCAAAGTTGTTTATTTTAACTTTTAATGCGTCGATATTTTTAAGAATTAAAAAACAAATTATTGATAAAATATCTAAATCTAGATTTTTTTCATAAAATTAAAAAACAAGATTTCTTCTAATTTACTGAAATCTTCTCTATTTGTTTTAATCACAGATGAAAAGGTAGAAAACAAATAGCATGCGTCTTTTCCTATTTATTTACTTATACCTTTAAATACATTAGATATTGGAGATATCTTAGGGTGTTTTAATACACAATTTGAAATATAATTATAATTATTATTTTATCAAACTTCATATAATAAAATTTTTTATTAAATTAATTATATTTTTATTAAATTTATTTATTTATTTTATTTATTTATTTTTTTTTATTTAATTAATTTATATTTTTATTTTTTTTATTTGGAGATATATTAGGGTGTTTTAATACAAAATTTAAAATATAATGATAATTATTATTTTATCAAACTTCATATAATAAAAATTTTTATTAAATTAATTAATTATTTCGTGAAAGTTAAGATAATATCAAAGTGGTTGGATTTAATCCCAGAAATAGTGACATTGGAATTTACGAATAATCGATAATCAAAAATAGTTTTACTTGTGAAATGTTATATATAGATTGAATCTTGATAAATAGATTTAAATAATAAAAGAAGATTAAAAAATGTATTATCTAAATTGAATATACAAATTCATATCTCATAATCACAAGGGACCATTGAAAGAAAGAAATATATTAAGGAATAGTTATTATAATATTAAAACAAAAACTAATCAACTCGTTTTTATTCATTAATTTACTATTTCCAATAATTAAGTGAGTCAAAATCAAAATTATATAAAAATAATATTGTAATAAATATTTATTAAACCTTAGTTAATTAAATTAATTTGAAATATAACTTTATTTCAAAAAATTTGAAAATCACAATGATTTAGTAATATTATCGATTGTGTTAAATTCAATGAAAAAGTCTCAGTATCTTCGCAATTAAATTTAAATATTAAAATATAATATGTAAAGTAATTTTAACTCAAATATAATAAAAAAAAATTACTTAAATTAGACTTTTGGGGTCTAAGACCAATTCATCTATTTTATACTTTACTTTTTTAATTTTATAATAATTATATTTAATAAAAATTTTAATTTTTGTTAGATTCGAATTCTTGATTTCAAGCTCATCAGCTCAAGTGTTACCATTTAAGCTACGCTTGGAAAATTTGATTATAAAAATAAAATTTTTAAGAGATATTGTAAGAGAAAATGTTTTGTCCAATATTTTCTTTATCGTTATTATCAATTTTATTTATACTATTCAATATTTTTATATATTTATTCTTTTAAAGATAAGAAAGAGGCTTTTTTAGCCTCCGACTTTTCTACATCCTACACAAGGACAGCGCTTATCAAGTTGGTTATATTAATTAGGTATCATATAATTAATAGAACGAGTTCTATCAACCTTTATCTTGATTTTCTTGAACGGAGGCGCTACTTTTTTATCAAGTAGCTTCCCAATTTAGATTCCGAATATTGGATTGACTCCGTCGCTTAAACTCCAGTTAGAAAAATCCTTGAAACCAGGAAGTGGGTTAACACCGTTAAACACCACCCTACATACTTACGTCTGTTGATATTAATAATAATAAATTTAAGTAATTTGAAGTTTTTAAATATATATATACCTATATCCCCGACTGTTCTTAAATCGATTTATATAATATACATTTGTTAAAAAAATAAAATTTCATATTGATTTCCGGTGTAGAATGTAAATCATGAATTTATTTTCTTATACAAGATTCACAGTAATGGTGAATCTGATTTGCTTTTCAATCTAAAAATTCAGATAAACATGTTTTGATTGTCAATTGGCTCAGAAACCAATTGTATAACGAAATGAGCACCGTTGAAAAACTCTAAAGATCCTGGTAGATAGTGATGTCATACTTCGCAACTGTCATGCTGAATGGATCTTAACATTTTCAACGGCAAAAAAAAAAATTACGTTAATGGAATCTCTTATGAGAGCATCAAATCTTTTAATGAAATGAACTTAACTGGATATACAAAGAATCTAATGCTCTACTGGATGCTATACATACTTTCAAGTCACGCTACTAGTCGTTTTAGATGTATCACTAAAATTTTTCTCTCTGTTTTAGTGTAATTTAAAAGATATGGTATGATTTTGAAGGATATAAAAATATTTAATCTATCGAATAATTGGAATATTATCTAATATGTCTTTAAGATAGCTATAATATGGAAAAATAAGTCCGTTAACATTATATTCAATATTTATTCATATAAGTTCTTTTAAACTTTTCTCAAATAAGATAAATTTCAAGTTTTCGAATTATAATTTTTTATTTGAAAAATTTACCTGTAAAATTATTAATCACATTTATCTTGAAAAATATAACCATTTTTTACCAACCGACGTTACCAAATTTCACATGTGGAGATTTTTGCATATCTCCATGAATTATGTATTTTGTTAACAGAAAAAAGTATTTTTAGGATGATGTCTCTCTGTCTGTACGTCCATTGTGTGTCCGTATAGACGTGTATAGCTTGAACGGCTCAACGGATTTTAATAAAATTTGATATATTTACTTAATGCATCAGTAGCATGAATTCATCAACTTTATCGAATATCCGGAAACCGGAAGTGGTAGTTTATGAAGTATTAATTTTATATTCATTGTCGGGAATTTTTCACTTAAAATATAGTAGTAATTAAACTAAAATTAAAACCAAAGATAATATAATTTAGTCATTTTAATTCAAGTTTTCAAAATATTTTTTTTTATACTTTCTATACAAAAATGATTTTTACTAAATAATCGATATATGTAATAATATTATTTCTAATTACACTCTTGGAGTACTAGCTCTCACAGTTTTAAATCAATTCAGAGAAAATAAAATAAAGAATTTAAAAATTTTAAACTTTGCAAAATACCTAATTCTCCCGGCCCAATGACCCCAATCCATTATTATTACATTAAACTAACTGATAAAATAAAAAATACACACACACATATATATATACAAAATATAATGTTGTTTTTAATTATTTTTAAATCGTCGGTCGGTTCTGCGCCTGGCAACAGCTCATTTTTTTCTCTGTAAACAATAATATAAATAATTTAAGCAATTATTATAAATTAATTTATTTTAATTTAATTTTGTTAATATGAAAGCCAATTGGAAGACGGAAAAGGCTAACGATATCAAGGGAGTCATTTTGGAGATAGAGTGGTCGAAAATATACAGTTTTTGCCACCATGAATAAAGTAAATAAAAGTAATAAATACATAAATTAAAAATAATAAAAAAATAATTAATGAATTGATTAAATTAAAATTAAAAATAAAATTTTATTTTATTTAGTAATACTTAGATAAATTCAATATACATTTATTTTGGAAAAATTAAATAAATATATAGAATAAATATTCTTATAATAAATCACATAATAATTATACTATTATCAAAGATCTAATGCAGCTATAGATAATTAATTAAATAAAAATTGTTTTAATGAATTTACTAAATGAGAACAATAAAAAAAAACTCAAATTGATTATGCTATAAGGTAAATAACAGAACTACTTATTTTAAGTTTATAGTAGTATCGTGATTATACTATTGAAAATGGATAAAATGTTTATTTAATGTTTGTGATTCATTTGTGATGAGGTCCACTTCTTGTCTACTCATTCTTTCTCAGCAGATCAAATATCTAAATCATTTATTTAATACTTTGAAATAAGAAGCGGTTATATAATTTAAGGACACATTTTTTAAAACTCACAAAATAAAACCAGTGTTTACAAGATTACAGTTTTAATCTAGTCTTTCCTTTAATTAAAAGATAAATAAACATAAAAAAAAAAAAATTAAAAATAATGAATGAATACTTGCGTGAAATAGCAGAATATTATTAACTATCTTATTAAATTTGTTTAAAGAACGGATTCCAATTCAAAGCTATATATTTAGTAGCTGTTTAGTTCTGAGCAACAAATTTTCAATTTATTCTAGGCCCTAGTTTAATTAATGCAATAATAATATTTTCATTGGAAATATATCCAAATTTTCCCTAATCATTAGAAGTTAATTTGGAAAATTAATGTATATCGACGAGGGTGACTTAATAATTCAATTTTGAAAACATTCATGTTTCATTAATTTTATAATGATATATCCTTGCATGATTAATAAATCGCCTTTCAATGAAATATCTAATTAACATATATACAATTTTAATAATAATTGATTTTTCCTTCTTTTATACTCACTGTACTTTATATTTGATCTCATTTATGATAAAAGAACATTGTTGATCAAAAAGAAATCAATAAAAATGTGTTTATCTCTTCTTTAATTTATATTTACATTTTCAGTTACATACATACTAATTATTTATTATATAATGATCTGTTCATTCAATTTGTATCAAATCAAAAATTAATATTAATGATGATAAAAAAAAATAAAATAAAATTAAATATATTATCAAGAATATATTTAATTTACATATATATATTATTTAAAAATTAATTGCAAATTTATAAATATTTAATAAAAGATTGATATATTAAAGTCGTTCACATGTGGAGATTTTTACATATCTGCACGAATCATGGATTTTCTAAACAGAAAAAAGTATTTTGAGCATGATGTCTGTCCGTCCGTTCGTTCGTCCGTCCGTATAGATGTGTACAGCCTGAACGGCTCAAGGGATTTTGATGAAATTTGGTATATTTACTTAATGCATCAGTAGGATGAATTGTTCAACTATTGGTGCAAATCCGGAAACTGGAAGTGGTAGTATTAGAGATCAACGATAGGAAGGGAAGGGTTATTTTCACACCAAATTTCACATGAGAAGATTTTTTACATATCACCACGAATCATGCACTTTGTATTGGTTTTATCCTCGAGAAAAATCATCTTTATTAGTTTTTTCTTAATTTAAAATTATATGACGTCATCCAGCCATTCATGACGTCACAGCCTGGTCTTGCATATATATTATAAATAAAATAAAATTATAAATATTTATGTTCTATCCATATCTGTTTTTTATTACATTAATAGATATATTAAAATTATTTGAAATTGTATAGCTGGAAATTAATTTACTTCAAACTGTCGGTCGGTTCGGACCTGGCCACAGGTCAACTTATTTTTTATTATCACATCCTAAAAAAGAATATACAAAATAAAAAAAACATAATAAATAAAAAAACCATTTTAATAAATTATAATATAATATAATCATCTGGATTTAAAAAAAATTTAAAAAATATACCTAATTTAAAAAAGTCAAAAATCTAAAATAACTCCTTTATATCATCATATTTTAATTTTTATATAATATTTAGTAATTAAATTAAATTTAAAAACAAAGGTAATATAATTTAGTCATTTTAATTGACGCTTTAAAAATTATTTTGACTTCATAAAATACTAAATAATATTTTTTTTAGTAGACATTGATAAATTGTATATATTATTATATATTATAGAAAAGAAGAAATATTCAAATAAATAAAGAATATATAAAAAAAATCCAAGATAAAAATATGATCTAAATATTTTATTAAAATAATTAAAATCAGAACTTTTAGAATAAATTTTTTAATTGAAATGATATTTGAATATTAGAATTTAAAATAAAAAGTTAAATATAATAATAATTCTTTGATTGGGAATTGCTAGAGAAATTTATATTCGTTGTGTAAAATGAGTCCGCCTGGTCAGTGGGCCACGCCAGGGTCTTGAATGAACAACACGGAGAATTATATAAACTTTAAAAAATTAATTTCTGTGGTTATTGATAAGATATTAATAAAATTTACAGCCTTTGTTGCTATAGATGTATATAAGAATATTGTGATGTAATTTCATAGAAATAGGTTCAGCCAATTTTGAGTTTATAACATCCTTATTTTCCGGACAGACAGACAGACGACAGACAGACATGAAAAATTCTAAAGTCACTTTTGGATTCTAGAGGTAATTAAACGCGAAGATATGCAAAAAATTTTAAATTCTGAGCAATGTACAGACAAAAACCTTTTTTTATATATATAGACTTTTGTTTAATATTAAAAAAATAATAATAATTAGTAAAAATATATTGACATTAGAAACAATGATAAGAAATTATTCTTAAAATGTGAAAGGGCATCGCCAGAATAATTTCGGTGATTCTTTTTCGATAAGCAACTTCATTGGAAGTTGATATAATAAAGAATATAATATTATTTTATTTTGTTTTCTTTTCCCATTGAATTAATTATTAATGTTCTTTTTGTTAAATCATTTAATTTCTAATATTAAAAATGTCATTCTATTTTGTTTTTAATTTTATTCTTTTCATACTTCTATTATCATCTCAAATTTGAATAGATTAATTAATATTAATTATTTATGAGTTTATTGATTATAAAGTTATTTCAATATGTTAATAAAACAGGGTTTAATTAATTTCTCTTATAATTTAGAGTATATTTTTTTACATATATATAATTATGGTTCATATATGTGCATAAGTTTAGTTGATATCTAGAATTAAATTTACAAGTAACTTTAATAATTATTCAATCCCATTTATAATTTGTTGTGCACTCCTTTATATAATTAGTTATTTCTAAATTAAAATATCTATTATTTTTTGGTACCCTTAATCAGCCATTTTTGAAAATCATATCAGTCAAATGACATCTCTCTTCTTATAAAGTAATCTTTTTGTATATTTAAAATCATTTTTTTTAGTATAATATATAATTATTATTTAATTTTTATTTCTTTATTTTAATGAAAATAAATTCAAATAATTAAATCATAAATCGATGAAAATATTAATTGATTTTAATCATAATAAAAGTTATAGAAGCAATTCAACCAGAATCTTTGAAAATTCATGTTCGTTATTAACAATTTAAAGCTTCATTTAAAAGAAAAAGAATTAAAAATCAAATTCTTTTAATAGAGATTTGAGGTGATTTAAAAAAAAAATAAATTCAAAACAAAAAAAAAGTATTTTATCAAGAATTATTCTGTCATAAATATAATTGGTATAATCACGTTGAATGATTTCATTTGAAAGCATTTGTAGAGTAATCAATAAAAAGTTTGTATGATAAATAAAAGTTCCTTTCACTATTTTCGTCTTTCTGTCTATCTATAGAAGAATGTTAAAACATCAGCTTGTTTAACAAAACATCTTCAAATTGAAACAAGAAAGTTATCAAAACAACTTTGGCAATTAAAATTTTCATGCACTTTTCGCGATGTTTGTATGTTCTGTTTGTTCATTTATTGTGTTGCTCTCCTCTTCAACACAACATTCATTCGTTTCAACAAAAAGCCATTAATTTTTATCACAAAATATCTTTAATAATTTTATTTGCTAAATATCTATATTATATAAATCATTTAATTATATCGGGTCTTTTGAAAATTTTCCCTTCATTAAAATAACAATTTTGATATTTTTGATTGAAAAATGTTTTTTTTAAATAATTTAGATGAAAATTATGCATATAAACTAATTAGATTTTATTGTTTTTTAATTTATTAAATAATAAATAAATAATATTTGGTTAAAAAGTTATAAATAATATAAATTCCTATTGTAAAGACAAGGTCAGGCATTCAGTTCTGTCCCTTGGTGGGAGGGAAAACTGTCCGGCCTAATTATAGAAATGGGCCGATGATAAGATTTTTATTTTACAAATAGTTCATAAACAATATGTATTGTGTCTATTGCATTAACAATTATTTGTATATATATGCTTATTTCATTATCCATCGATTTTATTACACTTTTCATTTAAGTGACCCATCGATAGCAACCTTCTCTTAAAATTTTAAAAATTATTACATAAATAGAATTAAAATTAAAATTTATTAATTATATTAATTTAATTATATATATCATTAGTAATTCTGATATTGATTTATGATATTTAAATTTTTACACTTGAATTAAGTTAAATATATATTTTACTAATTAGAATTTTCAAGTTCAGAGATATAAAAATATACTTTATAAAAATATCATGGGGTAGAATAATTTCTATGAAGATTATCAATATATAATGAAACTAAAAACATAATACAACCTAATAAGATTATTTATTATATTGTTTAAAATTGTTATATTACATTTTTCTTTTTTTAATTATTTTAAAGTGATTAACTAAATAGTTTTGTTATTTATTATTTTATTTAATTATATATTTATCACTTTTCATTTCATAATAAATTAAAAGAAAAACTCAATGAAAACTACTTTAATTTTAAAATGTGCAAATGTTATTGAAATTTAAGAAAATCAAAATATAAACAATAATTATTATTATTGATTTAATCTAATAGTATTAAAATAATTATATTATAATTCTATTTCATTTTAACTTTAAAAAGAGATAAAAAATTAATATAAATATATATAAATTTTTCATATATATGTTAATTTTTTTGTATTATATTTAAATTAATTTTCATATATATATATACGAGGGTGGGGTGAAAAGTTTCCGGCCTGACCAAGAAAAACGATGTTTTCAAAATTTTTTTTTGCTGTATTTTTCAACATTCAAGATAGCTGAGACATGTACGATGTCAGCTGAACGTGTGCGAAATAATTTGCACAACCATTTGAATATGGAAAGCTGTGTGCAACGAGGGTGCCGCGTTTGCTAACGTTATACCAAAAACTGCTTCGAAAAACCATTTCTACCGACAATTTGGCGCTGTAGGCGTAATCCAAACGAATTTTTGCGTCGATTCATAACTGTTGATGAGACTTAAATTAAATTAAATTTAATCAATTAATAAATTAATTAATTTAATTAATTAACTAAATTAGAG
This sequence comes from Labia minor, assembly GCA_963082975.1. NCBI lineage: Eukaryota > Metazoa > Arthropoda > Insecta > Dermaptera > Spongiphoridae > Labia > Labia minor. The sequence continues at coordinate 49,413,273 of OY720345.1, read as the reverse complement.
CACCGTTATGAGAAATGTACCAGGGTTGATGGAGATTATGTTGAAAAATAAAACAAAAAAAACATTTAAAAACATCATTTTTCTTGGTCAGGCCGGACATTTTTCACTCCACCCTCGTATATAAATATATGGTTTTACAGAACTCAAAAGTTCTTGGCTCCAGTAAAAACCTTTCACCAAGTCTCCCTATCTTGAGCTATACCCATCCAACTTCTATTTTCTCCTATGTCCCTTCTTACATTGCTCGCTCACAGCGTCCTTGGTCTTCCAGCCGGACGTTTCCGAATGGGACTCCTCACAAATATATTTTTCGTCAATCTTTCATCTCTCATTCTTGCCAAGTGAAATCATTCTCGATTTTATAACCCTAACTATGTTTGGAGATGCATAAAGGTCATGCAATTTTTCATTATATAGTCTCCGCCATTCTTGCGTGACCTCATCTTTCTTTGGCCCGTAAATGCTGAGAAGGATCGTATTTTCAAATACTCTAAATCTACTCCCTTCTCCTAAAGTCATAGACCACACCACACATATAATAAAACATGAAAAATAATTGTTTTATATATTTTAATTTTAATTCCCTTTGATAATAACTTCGACGAGACAATCTATATATTATATAAAAGAAATTTTCATTGATTTCCTCGCTCTATTGACATCGGTATAAAAATACCATATTATTCTATTTTTTAGAAGATAGAACTATAAAAAAAACAAACGTTCTATTTTTATTGTTGCCATATCTAAAAAAATAAAAATTGATGAAAATATACAAAAACAAAAACTTGATGATATTGAAATTAAAATAAAGTCCTGTGAATAAACAAATAAAATTGAAGAGAAAAGATCTCATCATGATTCTGGTTAAGAGATCCACAAACAACTTTTTAGTAAACAATTAGAAACCAATTTATATACTTGAACATGAAGATGAAAACAAAGAGTGATTGAATGGTCTTGAGCTGGTTGAAAAAAAAATGACAGATCCCTTCGAGATCTGCCTAAAATGGAACTCTACTCAAGGATTCTTGAAGAATTTGTTTTATTTTTAAAATATTTTTTTTTTCTCTTTCAATTCTCAATTCTTCACTTAATGTAAGAAAACTTTTAAAATGTAATAGATATCAATAATAAACGTTAATAGTATAATTTTGTTTCAATATTAAACCCATTATATTAAATGGATTTATAATATTAACAATAACAACTCTTCAATCAAGTTCTATAAATTACTATTTTAACTCTTGTTTATTATTTTATAATGATTACCATGAAGCATGTTAAGTTTAAAATATTCGCCGATGTTTTTTGTCCCTTGTCATTGCAATTGATATTTAATCATATACTTAAATTTTATATTTCATCGTTTATTTAGAAATAAATTCTAGTAAAATAAAATAACTTATTTTTTCATTAAATCTTTTTCACTTTTTTTTTTTTTTTTTTTTATTAAATTAATTATTTTTATCTTGTGAGTTTAAATTAAATAAGTTTAAATTTTGATAAAATATTTGTTCTTTATTTAATAATTTATTAATTAAAATAAGTATATAAAGATATATTATATATACTTATATATTTCATACAATATTTCTATACATTCGTTATATTAATTCCAATTTTTAGTTTCCTGTTTATATATTCTATATTATATATATAAAATTAATTAAGTTAGAAGGCTATACATGCCCGGAACCTCCAATTTTTCTTATCTTATGAATTTATGACGGAATTTTTCCATCCGGTCATCGTCGAAACTTCTACTTCCGCCTTCTTATCTTGTGGCCATGTAAATATTTTTTTTATCTGATTAAATGTTCGATATGAATTTCCCATAGACAAATAATGTTATTTTTGATAAAAGAGAAAAAAAATACACTTGATACAATATTAACAAGTATCTATAAAATTTGTGTTTAAATAAATTTTAATCCATTATTTAAAAATATATAAATAAATACAAAGCTTATGTTATCATGGAGAGAAATATTCAAGATGAGATTTGTTGGGGCCATTTATAAATTTTTACTATTTCGCCAGAGATAGTATTGCGATCACAAAAATTTTCGATGTCGAGATTTTGATGTTTTTATGTTTTGATGGTCCCTGAGACAATTTTACTAAGGAAAAAATAAAGATATATGTTTAATAGTTTTTCACATGATTAAAAATTGTATAAAACTGCTATATATAGAATTTCAGCTTGATTGAATCGCTGAAAGTACCGGAATTAATTTTTTAACAGGTTGACTGGCCAGTGAAGTGGTGCCATCAACAAAGAGCCAAACACGCTCTGTTTTAATAAGTATTATTTATTAATTTTAATTTATAAATTATAATTAATTAAATTTAATTGAAATATATAATATATGTAAATTAATCCAATTCAAATTTGCGAGTTAGTCGAGTTGAGATACTCCAGATTTTTTTTTAAAAAAAAATAATTTATTTTCTTCGAAATTTAAATCGAATCATTTATCAGTATTCGGTATATACCTATATAACAAATAAATAATATCAGTTATCAGTCAATTATTTCATCATCATTTAATTACAAATAATATTATAATAACATATTCTTAATATAAATAATATTTATAATGATTATAATATTTTAAAAATTTTATATTTATGGAATTAAAAATGAATTTATAAGAAAATTAATCAAGTAGACTTTTAATAGATTTGCGTCTCCACTTCTTATCTAAATGGCAATCCTTCACAACCGTCAGTGCTTAGCAATTTATCTTGTCTGCCTGCACATACTCATCCATCCACAGGTTTTAAATTTAATATCATTTGCAAAATGTAATTCATTGAATGGGTTTGTTAATATTATTCTCATTCGAAGGAGAAGTCAATTAAAATAGACTTCAATTAATTTAAAATAGATGAAATCAAATGATATATACCCACGGTGGCTAAACCGTGGCTCTTTTTGAGTTTATTGTGGCACAATTAAAAAATTCAGTCATGACACACAAAAAAAAGTAAATTTTTATTCCGATTTGGTTCTTAAACATTTTCGATATTTCAATATGGCTCTAAGTATCACCAAGTGTGGCCACCCCTGATATATCGGTACAGTGGCGTACCTAGGGGGGTGCGGTGGGTGCGGTCCGCACGGGGCGGCACTTATCTTGGGGCGGCATTTTTTATATTTAGTTATAGTTGTAAAAAGCAACTTATTCATTTCATATTTATTTTTTTCTTTCTTGAATAATAAATGATTATTATGATTATTATAAGTTTACTATTTGATTTATATAATTTATGATTAACTATATGATTTCGAATATTATTCCTCGGGTATATAAATGCATTTTAGTGTAATTTTTGAATTCGAATTCCAAGAACAGGATAATAATTTTATTTTATTGTATTCATTAAAATTCGTTGAATTCGTAAACGCATCTTTACGATTTTGTTCAGCAATTTTTCCTAACTAAAATTTTTTGATACCAGTTTATAAATGTCATTTCTTTTGAAAAGTTTATATGATTACTTTGAAGTGATTACTTTGAAGTGATATACCAATAATTTAAATCATCGATTTTTCTTTTGAAAAGTAGGGCCGGCGGAAAAAATATAAATATAAATTTTGAGAGCATTATACACGATTTTTCTAGTATGAAAGCTAGAAGAGTAAATATTATATAAATATGTTTACGAGTGCATACAAATATGTGTAAAAAAATTTTCTCTGTGTATTAATTAATATTGATTAAATAACTTAATAATTTATTTATGTGCATTAATTTATAAATAGCACTATTTGATTGACTTATAATAAAAAGGGCGGCAAACTGGAGATCGCCCCGGGCGGCAAAAGTTCTAGATACGCCACTGTATCGGTATATACCTATATAACAAATAAATAATATCAGTTATCAGTCAATTATTTCATCATTTAATTACAAATAATATTATAATAACATATCTCTCACAATTTTATTTTTTTAAATTAAATTTTAATATTAGAATATATTAGTTTTATTTTATTTGAAAAGATTTTTACAAATATAAATATTTGTATGCCATATAAGAAAAAGTAAAAATCAAACTTTGTGTAGAGTGAAAACTGATTTGTTCCTGGAAAAAATTTGAGCTATTTTCAAATTGAAAGACACTTCAACTAAACTGTTGTTTAATTAAGTATACAAATTTTAAAATAAGTTCCAGGTATGGAGTATATATGCCTCTCTTTATCTCATCAAGTTTCCATTGCTAACATCCTTCTTTTTTGCCTACCAATAACGGTTGTAAATATAAACATTGCTTTTTCGTATATACATTATTATAATATAAGTATATATATATATATATTATATAATATATAAATATTTTAAATAGTAAATTTATATTCATGAATAATTATTAAAAAAAATCTGTTAATTTTTCTCTTCTAACACTAACCTTTATTATATATAGATTATATACCCAAATAATAATATTCCGATGAAATTTCTTCTGTTAAATAACTAATTTTCTTCCTCCCTGGTATTTAATGTTACTCCTAACATATGAAGGTTGAAGAGGGTTGGAGCTTTAACTGCTTTATTTGGTCCTTTTTCTTGTCAAAATTAGAAAAATAGAGAATATAGTTCATCAGAGTGGTCTATATAAATAATAAATGAGAGATGCCTTGGCACTTTCAATTTAAGATATTTGAATTTAAGATTAAAAATAAAAACTTTAATCTCAATTATTTCAATTTTGTTTTTTATATTTTGATTACGTGTCTTTTATATGTAGATTAAAGTAATTGAATCGTTTAGTAATTTGCCTAAAATATATTAAATGATTCATATATAAAGTTATTTCCTTCCTGTTGATAAATTGGAATGCGATTACAAATATTATTATTTATAAATATTATTATTATAATTTATAATTTTATTTATAGTCAGTTCATCTGGGTTGAAGCTCATTTTAGGAAGTCTTTTTCCGATAAAATTTATTTTTATTTTTAAATCTTAATTATTACCTGTTATTATTGTACTCGTTCTCAAATTAACTACTCCAGGATCATAACAATTAGTCAATATATTATTATTATTATTTCTAATTAAAATTATCTAAATATATTTAATTTTGTCAATTATTTGAATTATTGATTTTTACATTTATAATTAAATTAATGAAATATTAAATTCAATCTAAGCTTTTATCTTTTTCATTTAATATAATTTATTAAATAAAGATTATAAAATATAAAATAATAATAGTTCTATAAATACATATATAAATTTTATAATTATATACATATTGATTTAATATTAAAAAAAAAAACAATAATTACGTTTTTTACAAATTTTATAAAATTTTCATTGAAATTGGTGACTTTTTTCTTCATATCTTACGTTAGCAAATATTGAATAAAAAATGTTTTTTCTGCTTTTCTTTTAAATATACTATAAGAATTGATAAGGAAAATGCCTCATAATTAATTATACTTTAAAAATATTTTTTTTGATTTAAATTATTGAAGATAATATACTTGGAAATTTACACTTATCAATACATATATTTTAAGTAACAAATTTCCATCATTCTTTTCGACAAAATGAGATGAGGTAATATTTATGTCACTATCCACCACAATGAACAAAATAATTTAAAAAAAAAAAATTGATAAAATAAAACAATGTTTCCACTAACAAAGAAACATAAAAAGGATAGATTTTAAAGAAGATGGCTTTATAGTCAATTGAAATCAATTATCAAATATGACAATCAATATTCTATTAAATTAAGGAAAAAGTAGGCAAATTCAAATATCTCTTAAAGTATTAATAATAAAACCTTATTTACTCCTATGGAAGGACATCATCTATAAAGTCGATAGTAGTGTTGTATGACCAGTACAACCTTAATCTTGATTTTTGTCAAATAGCCTCCCAATTTAAATGTGGGTAGACCTCGTTCTCATAGACCCTAACTACAATAGAGTGAAATTCCCTTTCCACACCTGCGTCTTGAACTGTTAAGCGTGTTGCCCCCGCCAGATCACAGTCATTAAAGTATTCAGAGGACTCAATTACCAAACTTGGAAACTTGATTTTTTTCAACTCTTTTTTAAATAAATATTTAGTTAATTAAATTTTAAATTTTAGTTTCCTTATTTTGGGTCATTTTTAATTTTTCCTAACTGGCAATTATAAATTATAAACAAAACATTCTGGAATATAACACCCTTTCTTTAACAAAATTATTAAGATTTTTTTATTTCATTTGTACAATATTCAATATGCCATATTATTGTTTCATTCACATTCAAGAATTCTAAACAGCAGAAAAATTGCTTTAAAATCACATAATAAATTTAAAAATCAAAGAAATGAATAAGTAAATTAAATCTTACATCAATAAATATTATAATCATAATTATTCATAATTACAACAACAAAATATTTTCTTAGATATTAAAACATCATTATATTATTTTTATTTATTTATTTTATTTAAAGACCAACTTTTCTTCGAAATATATATATATATATATATATGAATAATAAATGAATGTTTATGGTAACAAATATTTTTAACTTGATTCTCGTCAAAGTCTGATGATTCATTCATTCCATTAGAAATACCCATCACTTGTAAACTACGGATATGATCCGTCCAAGCCGCAATATTTCTGTTATATCCGGCGGCAAAACCTCGTTCACATATTCACGGAGAAATGGTTCAAGCGGATATTTGAAGATGCATAATATGGCAGAATCAGAATTAGATAACAACTTCAATGAACAGAGATATGTTATTGAGAGATGAATTTGTACAAACAAAACATGAACAACTTTAACATTATTGTTTTTCTATATATTTAAGAAAGAATATATATCTTTTAATTATTTATACTTATATTATGTATATATCTTAAAAAGACTATCACTCTAGAAAACAAATATTTTTGTCAAATTTCAATAAAAAATTTAATTTGTTTTTTTCATTTTTAAGAATATTAAAACATTAAACAAATCCAAGACATATATGATTATTTTTATTTCTAATTTTTTTTATATCGAAATATATATAAATAATGTTGTTTGAATAAATTTCAACTAAATTCATATTTTTATTAAAACCTATAAATTTATAGTTATATGTATTTATATTTACATACTTTATTATACTATAAGCATTATGATAAGTCAGTGATGCACCTGGAATTTCAACACTACTCCTGTATACTACCATATCTGCAAATTTTAAGGAATTTTGTCAATTAATTTGAGTTTTGTATTCTTTGAAATCTTAAAAATGAAAACAATTTCCGTGTGCTCATTAAGAATTAGGATAATTCTTCAGGTTTGTAAAGAAAAAATATTGGCAGGGGCTATATCGGGATTATATGTGGTATGTGGCATATTTGTTGAAGTTATCTGCTTTCAAATACCTGTAACAGCTAAATAACACTACTTACTCAAAATTGAACATGTAGGTTTTATACACTAGGGCTGTTCAAAAAAAAGACCGAACTTTAGTCATAAAAGATTTATTACAATACTTAAAATTTTACAAATGCTTATCCCCTTCAAAGTACTCCCCGTTGCTTGCTATGCACCGTTCCCAGCGTTTTTTCCACCGTTCAAATGCTCCTTGGAACTCGTTTTGTGTGATATTGTTTCTCTTAAATCTTTGGTACACCTTGAAAACGTCGACCTTTTAAGGTGAATTTTAGTTTCGGAAATAGGAAGAAATCCGCTGGGACCAGATCTGGGGAGTATGGAGGATGTGGAACAACAGCTGTTCCGTTTTTAACCAAAAATTCGCGAACTAATAGAGAAGCGTGACTTGGCGCGTTGTCGTGGTGCAAAATCCAGTTCTTGTTTGTCCATAGTTCAGCCCTTTTCCGTGGCACATCTTTCCGTAAACGCCTTAAAACATCCCGGTAAAACTCCTTGTTAACTGTCTTACCTTGTTGTAAGAATTCATGATGAACAACTCCACGACAATCAAAGAAAACAATCAACATCGTATTAATGTTTGAGCGACTGATGAGTGCTTTCTTCGGATGTGGTGAATGTTGACCAATCCATTGTAATGATTGTGCCTTCGTTTCAAAATCATATCCATAAACCCACTTCTCGTTACCTGTGATGATAGTTTTAATAAAGTTTTCTTCGCTGTTGATAGCACGATGAAGCAATTCTTGGCATATGTTGATGCGATTTTCTTTTTGTTCGCTTGTGAGTAGTCGTGGCACCATTTTCGCAGAGACGCGATGCATGTAAAGTTTTTCTGTTAAAATCTTGTGACACGATCCTATGCTGATCCCGACTTCTTCTGCAAAATCCCGCACAGTTAAACGATGATTTTCACGAATATCAATCGAACAGCGACAATTTTTTCATCATTTGTTGAAGTCGATGGTCGAACTAATCTTGCATTTCGTCGGTCGATGTTCTACCCAATTTGAAACGCGTGTACCAATCATAGCATTGTCTACGGCTCATACAGTCATCCTTATGGGTCTTCTGAAGCAATGCACACGTTTCAGAAAAAGATTTACCGATGTTAAAACAAAATTTAATGTTACAACGTTGCTCTTCAAAGTCCTTCATTTTCACTTTTTCGCAGAGTGCTGGCTGTACGAGTTCACTAAATTGGTTCTCACTGCTGTGATTCCGCGCAACGGCTTGTTTTGTTTCTAAAGAATGCAGATAGCCTAGTACGCGCGCGCGACTTCAAACTAAAACGCGTTTCGGAGTATTTTAAAAAGTTCGGTCTTGTTTTGAATAGCCCTCGTATATACCTATAGGTGACAATATTATTTATGATATTAAAGTTTATACACGAGAATTTCAAAAAGTCACTGACTTAGCAATCGGACTAATGGATGATCCTCTAGGCAATTTCATTAAAAATAGAATTCCATCGATCTTATAACATTTTCTATATTTCTATACATATAGATATATATAATTTTAAGAATAAAAATTTATTAAAAAAAGATAATCTTCGTATTATATCTACATTTTAAAATATAATTATAAAATGTGATTAAATAATTTTTTATTACGTATAAATAACATCGCAACAAGAAAACTTTGCCCCGTTTTACAGTACATTATGTAAAATTAATTATGTATAAGCTTTTAAACTTTTTTTTTAAATTAAATATGCCTTACAGGGGCCTGTATCGCTATTTAAGGAAACTTGTCTCCACTCTATTCCATTTCTTATTTTCAAACAATAAAAAAATACAAGCTATATAGGAAAGAATGCAGTTATATAATACAAACTATACTTGTTAATTAATGAAAAGACTAAAAAAAAATATAAATAAAAACAATATATATATATAAATCATAAAGCGTAATAATTATTTTAAATTATTTTCAATAACTTCATAAGTAATTTTATTAAATATGAGGATATAATATAAAAAGGTACCTTGTTTTTCTTGGCCATTAAATAATTTCCTGGTGTTAGATAAGTGTAAAATGTTTGCTAACGATTCATAGGCAACCACCGGCGGATATTCCATCCACTATTTTAGTGAAAAACTAGTTTTAATATTGGGTCATCGTACATTTATAGGTCTTGCATAGTAATGAAGTTAAAATCAATTATTTATAATAACGATTCTTAATCCGTCATCCAGACAAAGAACTCTCGAAAGCTTGAAATTGCTTTATCCTTATAAACAAAATCGGATTTGTTAGAGAAAAAACGACATTTCAATGACAGAGAAAGAGAAAGAGAGAGATTTGTGGGAGAATTTGATATTGATTTTCTTTAAATAATTTTAAAAAAATTTTAAGATTAGTTTGATTTTATATAATTGAATATCAAATTCACATTTATCAACCTGATTTCTCATTCTAAACACCTATAAATAAATATAATATACTAATTATCTGTCAATAGGTAAAGTGAAAAAGTTCTTGGGAGACAAAACATGCCAAAGAGAAGATTGGAGAGGGCCGAAATGATTTAAGACAATACTTTGGTTGGTTCTTAAAAATTTCATTAATAGTAAATAATCTTTATTTATTTTATTGAATTAAAAACAAACATTATTTTATTTTGAATTAACAATTAAAAATTTATATAAATATAATAAAATTAAAGAATTGGATTTATTAAATATATATGTATATATATAAATATATACATTACAATATATATTTATTAACTTAATAACAAATTAAGTTCAAATTGAATATAAGATGAAGTAATTGAAATAAATGAATATATAATTAAAATAAAAATAATAAATTGCTTTTTAATGACAAAAATTCCAATAATCTTAAACAAAATAACACTGAGTAAATTATTCTTTAATATATAATTTGTATAATTCCAATTTTTTGTTTATTATGTAATAAAAAATATTACAAAAATTATTTTTATGCTTTTATGTTATATTATAAAAAATATACTACATTCATTTATTCAAAATAACATGATTTTATAAATTCAATATAAAAAATCTGGAGTGTCTCCACTCGACTATCTCGCAAATATAAATTGGACTAAATAGCATATATTATATTTAAATTAAATTTAATTAATTATAAATAATATAAATATAAATTAATAAATAAATAATAAATTAATTAAAATAATTAATAAATAATATTAAACCAGCGCTTCTTTTTTGCTCTTTGTTGATGGCACCACGTCACGTGCTGGCGCATGATTTGCAGTGTTAAAAAATTAATTCCGGTACTTTCAGCAAATCAATCAAGCTGAAATTCTATATATGGTACTTTTATACAATTTTTAATCATGGGGAAAACATCAAACATATATCTTTATTTTTTCCTTATTAAAATTGTCTCAGGGACCATCAAAACATAAAAACATCAAAATCTCGACATCGAAAATTTTTGTGATCGCAATACTATCTCTGGCGAAATAGTAAAAATTTATAAATGGCCCCAACAAATCTCATCTTGAATATTTCTCTCCATGATAACATAAGGTTTGTATTTATTTATATATTTTTAAATAATGGATTAAAATTTATCTTTATTTTTACGGACAGTTTAGAGGAAAAAAATGAAAACGTGGAAGGTAATGACCCACGGATGAACTACATTTCTCAAAAGTTGATAGAAAATTACGACACACACACAGAGAGAGAGATTTTTTTCTCAACCTTAGTGAAAATGACTCAGGGACCTTCAAAACGTTTAAAAACATCAAAATCTCGACATCGAAAATTTTCGTGATTGCAATACTATCTCTGGCGAGATTGTAAAAAGATACTATTAATATATTGATATTAATTTAAATATAATTACTTATATTTAATATGTAAATATGAATACAATGAAATAAATAAATGTTTAAATCAAAATTTAACATTTTGTAATTGTTTATTAAGCAAACATTCAAACATCTAACGATTGAAATGATTTATTTCACTGAAATCTTCCATTTTACTTTTATGAATTTTTAAGATAGTGTGCTTGACATATAATAGGCTATATTTAAATAGAAATTAGTTTAAATAAAATACGAGGCGGTGTCAAATATATTGTAAGCTGGTGTTTTCGTTTAGCCTCAATCATCAGAATAATGACTATTCAAGGGGCGTTTGAGGAAATGTTTATGGGTCTCTGGAGCGTTAGCTAAAGCAACGCTCCAGTGATTCCAGCTCCAGCATCTTCAGATGACATCAAATCTTTACTCTTCAGGCCACCGGCCAGGCCAAGAAAGCATTTATTTCTTCGACTCCTTGTCGAGGAAGAGAAAATCGAAAATCTCCCTGAAACATGCATTTTGTTTAAAAAGAAACAGCTTCTTGATGAGAGAGAAAATAGACTGAAAATTTTTAAAACTTGGGTAACCAAATTAACTTGACAATCCAAGCGAAACCAGCAGCCGATGGAAATAAACTATCAGATTTGAAAACTCCTTTAAAGTTTCAGACTGATTTCAAAATAATTATTTCACTAATTAAGTGTATAACTAAACTTAATGGTTAATGATATACTATATCGAGGTTGTGTCTAGAATACTATTTATACGAGGATATAAATTTATATTCCGGCAAAAATTTCCCTTCGATTTATTGCACGTCATATTTACTTATCAAATAGACAGTAACAAACTATATAAAAAATATTTATGTAAATTTATCCCTAAAATAGCATTCATTCTCTATGAACTCTGAAAACATAAATACTGATCTTTACAATGATCTAACATTGTTTATAAACAAATAATAACATTCAAATATTTATATAAAATATAGGAAAAGTAATAATTTATTAATATGTTTATCTATATATATATAACACAAAAAAAAGAAAAATTAAAATATTATAAATATAATATAATAATAAAAGTGCATGGAGAAAGTAATTAAAATAAAAAATACATTAGTTTTTAAATATGATTATTTATTAAATTTTGCTATATTTTTATAATAAAAGAAAAAATTAATACCTTTATTTTTAGTATTTTGATCAAAATTTATAAAAAAAATTTAATTCTAAGGAATGATAGTACATATGTATTTTCGTTTTAAAATATACTAAATAAATAAAAATAATTAAAAATAAATAAAAAATTTTAAAATAATATAATATATAATAATATAAGTAAATAATAATAATAATAATAAATAAAAATAATATAATAATATTAAAATAAATTATTGACTCTAAAGAAGACATCCCACGCCTCATTAGAATATTAATTAATTAAAAGCAATATCAACAATTGATATTAGGCAAAAAATGGTACTAGGAAAAACAAAGTGGCCTCTCAACATCAATCAATATTATATATATTATATGCCTTCTTAAAACTATAGGAGTGGCTGTAAAGGGCCCATTCATAAATAAATAAAAAAGAATATAAATCTTATCCTAATATACTAGCAAAAATTGTATATATATATTTGTATATTTTTGAGATATTAAACCGCTCTAAGGATTTTTTTGAAATTCACACCATAGATAATATTATAAAAAAAAAAATATAAGATGTGGTCTGGCACAAACCCGACCGACGATTTGAAATAAATTAATTTCCAGACAACATTATATATATATATATATTGTTAACGCCGCTCCCTGATTTAGATTTATTTATTTTTAAGGTCAATTTATTTTTATATAATTTTTGTAATTTTTTCCTTTTTAAATATGCATGTTTTTTTTATTATATTGGTATGCCATGTGTTGAGTTTAGTGGCTACCTTAACGCCACTAGTTGGGGTCACATGACTCCTCACAGCCAATCACCATGCTCGATTTTGGCTAATGGCGCCAACGGCTAGCGTTGTGGTAGCAGAGGTGATCTCTCTCACTTGCATTTGAGTCTTGCTGCATAGACGCCGTGTTGAGAACTTGTACTTTGAACGTGGATTCCTTTTCCACGCTTTTTAGGAGATCTACCTTACTTGTTGGATTAACGCCTTGTTGCGAAGTTATATTTTAAAGTGGATATCATTTCCACGCTTTTTAGGTGATCTGCTTCACTTGTTTTTCAAACTTCTGGCTGTGAACTTAATATTGAGCTTTTTAGGTGTGAATTCGCCATTTTGTTGTTAAAACACGTGGAGACACTGTGTTTCAATTATTATTATTATTTTTTTGTAACTTGTTTTGTTTTAGCTCAATATTAGCCAGCATTTATTTCTTTTATTTTTATATTTTAATTTTATTTTAGTTTCTTTACTTTATATTAATTTTTCTTTAATTAAATACATTTTATAGCGTGGCAACGAACACTTATCTTTTATTTAGAAAAAGTGAACCTAATCTTTCCTTTGCAGGCCCATATGTTAGCATCGGATATTTGATTAATTTAATTTGTTATTGCTTTAAGATTTTGGATGTTCAACGTGATTCTCCTAAGCGCTAATAGTCAAACGTACTGCACTCTTTGGTGAAGTATATTTAAGGGTTCCTTTCCCAAATAATTTGTTTTATTCCCCGTGTGAAAGAGTTGAGAATTCTTTTTTTAACTCCTTCATTAGTGGCAAAGGTGGTCCGACAGGCTGAACAATATTTTATTTTAGTCAACGGCTTGTCCATACCCCTTTAAATTGGCGACCGTTGACCACAGGACTGCGCGGGAGTTTCGGTTGGATAGCCAAATCGAGAAGTACAGGTTCATTTTTTTTAATTCATTTATTATATATTTTTTTTTTTTAGTTTTTATACATTTTTAAAATGTCCAGCGCCCCATCCTCAGTTTTATTTCTGTATGCACATGCAGATGAGGTGGTAGATGATTGGACATTGTTAAATATTAATTTAGAAGATATTAAAAGTCTTGTTGAGTCGATCGATAATTTACCAGACTCGAGTCTCTCAAGGTTGGCAAATGATATCGAAAAATCGCTCAATGAATTAAAAACGTTTCGTTTAAATATTTTTAAATCGAAATTGAACAATGAGGTACAAGTCCAACCAATATTGAATTTAATTAAAGCTGAATTGTTATTTTTAAACACAATTCAGCTTAAAAACATTTCAGCAAGTGATAATGGGCCAAAGTTTGATATGAACGCCACGTTTAGTGCCCAAAGTGCAAATACGGTGAACCTACCTAAACTTAATTTACCTATATTTAGTGGCTCATTTGAAGATTATATTCCCTTCAAGAACCAATTTGAAGCAGCCGTTACCAACAATCTGCAGCTATCCGCTTCCCAAAAGCTGCAGTATTTAAAATCTTACCTGGCGGGACCAGCAAAGGATCTCATCAACCATTTGCCGACTTCCGACGAGAATTTTACCATCGCTTTCGATATGTTGGAAGCTAAGTATTATAATTATCGCAAGATTGTTTTCAATCTTGTCGATAAATTCTTAAATTTAAAACATATTAAAACTCCCAGTGCTGAATCTTACACTGGATTAGTTTCTACGGTAAGAGAAACGAGTTTGCAATTGGAAAATTTAAAAATTGATACTGAGGCTTGGAACCATTTCCTTGTTAGATTGGTCACCTCAAAATTGGATGAGCATACTCATCAAAAGTGGATTTTTTCCCTTAATAAGGATGAAATTCCAAAATTGAAGAAAGTTTTGGAATTTTTAGATAAATTAGCTGACTCTTTCCATGAGACTCATGCTAATAAACTTTCCATTAATTGTAATAATAATTATACCAATAATAATCCAAATGCAAATTCGTTTCATAAAAGAAACAACAAAGTTTTTAATGTTAGAAATACTGAAAGCAAGAATAAAAATGCTTACATTAAATGCACCATGTGCAGAGGTGCACATTATTTGCAAACTTGTAAAAGTTTTTTAAATTTAGCTGTTAAAGATAAAATTAAATTTATAAAAGAGAACGAATTGTGTTCTCTATGCTTTTCTAAAAAACACTCTTCAAAGCAATGCAAATGGAGTAACTGTAAATTATGTAATAATCCACACAATTTTCTTTTACATATTTTTAGAGATAAAAATCGTCGGGGATCTTCTAGATCACCTACAAAGAGTACAAAGGATGATGCGTCAGTGGGTAGCAACTCCAGGTCATCCTCTCCACAAGAAAATCCTGCCTCTTCAAATTCCAGTGTTTATTTTTGTCGTGGAAAAAATACGACTTCTTTACTGGGCAAAGCAACAGTTATTTTAAATGATAGCGCAGGTAAAACTTTTAAAGTTAAAGCCTTAATTGATATGGGCTCTGAAATCTCACTTATCTCTAACTCCTTAGTGGACAAGATGAAATTACATAAGCAATCCTCCAATATAAAACTTACTGGCATTAAAGATCAACCTTTAGGCAAAAGCAATTCTTTTGTAAAAATTAATATTTCTTCCCCAGTTGACGATTCGTTTCATTTAAACACTACTTTCAATGTAGTGGATAATTTAAATTTAAAATTGCCATCGTTGCCATTGAAACGCAATCAATTTAATTTCGCGAAACATTTGCCTTTATCTGACCCCAGTTTCTTCTCTCCTAGTTCAGTTGATATAATCATAGGAGTTAAGTTATTTAGTAAAATTATTAAACCCGAAATTATTAAAAATAAAGATAGCTCTATTATAGCTCAATCTACAGAGTTAGGGTTTGTTATGTTTGGTCAGGCTATTCCCCTTAACGTCAAATGTTTCAACATTAATAAAAAATGGCAAAATAAAAATGAAATAAGGGATGTGCTCAATATCAGAGCACAAGTTTACAAAAATTACAGGAGTTAGAATTGGTTTGGTGGAGTGCATACCCTGCTTTGCCAGTGGAAGTTGTATTAAATTCTCTACCTCCTACTCCTGAAACCGTTGATCCTTAATCCATTGAATTCATTTCTCCCGGTCATTTTTTCTCACCGGAGAAGCACTGACACATCTACTTTTATTAATTAAAAATCAAAATTGTAAACTTAATTCTAAAAGTTGTTATTAAAAGATCAGTGCCAGCTTTATTAGTTCATTCATTTTAATAATGTACTCTACTTATACATCTATATTTTTGTAAGCTAATTTTATGTAAATTACTTTTAAGTTTTGGTCAGTGATAAACTGCGTTTCTTCACTGAAGGGGGGAGGATGTTAACGCCGCTCCCTGATTTAGATTTATTTATTTTTAAGGTCAATTTATTTTTATATAATTTTTGTAATTTTTTCCTTTTTAAATATGCATGTTTTTTTTATTATATTGGTATGCCATGTGTTGAGTTTAGTGGCTACCTTAACGCCACTAGTTGGGGTCACATGACTCCTCACAGCCAATCACCATGCTCGATTTTGGCTAATGGCGCCAACGGCTAGCGTTGTGGTAGCAGAGGTGATCTCTCTCACTTGCATTTGAGTCTTGCTGCATAGACGCCGTGTTGAGAACTTGTACTTTGAACGTGGATTCCTTTTCCACGCTTTTTAGGAGATCTACCTTACTTGTTGGATTAACGCCTTGTTGCGAAGTTATATTTTAAAGTGGATATCATTTCCACGCTTTTTAGGTGATCTGCTTCACTTGTTTTTCAAACTTCTGGCTGTGAACTTAATATTGAGCTTTTTAGGTGTGAATTCGCCATTTTGTTGTTAAAACACGTGGAGACACTGTGTTTCAATTATTATTATTATTTTTTTGTAACTTGTTTTGTTTTAGCTCAATATTAGCCAGCATTTATTTCTTTTATTTTTATATTTTAATTTTATTTTAGTTTCTTTACTTTATATTAATTTTTCTTTAATTAAATACATTTTATAGCGTGGCAACGAACACTTATCTTTTATTTAGAAAAAGTGAACCTAATCTTTCCTTTGCAGGCCCATATGTTAGCATCGGATATTTGATTAATTTAATTTGTTATTGCTTTAAGATTTTGGATGTTCAACGTGATTCTCCTAAGCGCTAATAGTCAAACGTACTGCACTCTTTGGTGAAGTATATTTAAGGGTTCCTTTCCCAAATAATTTGTTTTATTCCCCGTGTGAAAGAGTTGAGAATTCTTTTTTTAACTCCTTCATTAGTGGCAAAGGTGGTCCGACAGGCTGAACAATATTTTATATAATCAGCGGCTTGTCCATATATATATATATATATATATATATATAAAGTAACATATAAAAATAACACAAACAATCCTGATAAGTTAAATAACACTATAAAAGTTTTCACATAAACCCCTAATTTGTTTTTCTTTGTTCCTTCCAGCCCCATCAAATTTTTTTTGACCAAATTTATTTCTATTTAATAACATAATTATAAATCTCAACCAAAAATAGTAAAACAATGAAATCAAAGTTATAACTACCATGGAAGTTACTAATCAATATTCTCCTTTGTCAACCAACGAGCTAGCAATTAATCATTTAGGGAAAAATCCAAAAAGTGGAGGTTTTTATTACCCACCGACGATAGGAAGGGAAGGTATTGTTTTCATACCAAATTTCATATGTGGTGATTTTTACATATCTCATGCGTTTTGTTAACAGAAAAAAGTATTTTTAGCATGAAGTCTGTCCGTCCATCCGTTATAATATAATACATATAAACAAACATAAAGGAAGGAATTTCAATTAAATTGTTGAATAAATTTGTTCGAATAATATTAAATAAATTATATTATATTAATTAAAATGTTTTTTAGATTAAATTATAAATAATATAAATGATATTTGATTATTATAAATAAAAAGAAAAAAATATGACCTCCTTTCTTAATTAAAATATAGACAAGCACAGGTGTCAATATCATTTCAGAATTTATATTATTAACAGTAGTAATCCTTAGTCGAAACAGTGTATAAGCTATTGCTACTTTGAAAAATATAAAGCTGAAGCCATCTAATTACAACATATACTATATGCAAATATTTTGTCAAGTAAATTTGAATATATTTTTCATCATGAAATGAAAAAAAATTAAATTATTAATTTGTACCATTTTAGAAAACGAATTTTTGATGGGTCATTTTTAGAAACCCACTTTAACAATTGTAATAAATAATTAAAAATTGTAAAATTTTTAAAGTTTATAATAATAAATTCTACTATATTACTAGAATACTATAAATTTATGTAAATTTAAATTTCTAGATTTTTAGCTAACATTTAGAAACTAGAATTTATTATAGTTATTATATTTATTTAATTAATTAATAAGTCGCCATAATATATAAACAATTAATTTAAAAAATAAATTAGAATTTATTTCTGTTTCAATCTTTTTAGCATTTATTGTTTTTATCTATTATATTTATTTATTTTTTTAGTCTTTTTAGAATTAATCCCATCTTTTTTCTTTTCCTTAAAATAGAAACGAATAAAGAAAAGAATCTAGAAATTTCTTCTTCCGCGATATGTTTAGCACGTGTAAACAAAATAACTACAAAAGACTTCTAATTCTTCCACCTGAAGTAAATCAGAGCTCACGTTGTCTAAAATTAACAACTCACGTAGAAAGAGGAATGGAAGAGTCGTGCGAGGATATTATTGAAATGATCTATTAGAAAGAAAACGGGGAATGGAAGTTCGCGGTGGAAGTTCGATTGGTGAGGAGAGATTGTCGGGGTGAAAAAAAAGAGAGGGAACGTTCCAAGAGCTGGCGATAGTTTCTTATTATATTTTAAGAATAGCGAAGCAAGTGTTTATAAGGCCCCCCGGGGCGGAAACACGTTGAATTGTTCCGGCGTAGATCTCTATTCTGGGAACCGCTGCGACCACAAATAGCATGAAGCCAGACTCAGACGAAGATGATTTTCCCGACGCCGTGACGTCCCTATCACTTGCCCCTTCCATCACCCCAATCGGTTTGTTTGTTTGTTCGATTTGGACCTTCCTTACACGACTTAAATACATGATTAATGAATAGGAGTACCATTTGTAAAAACTATTCGGATCCTTTGAAAGCAAATTGACTATTTTTTTTTTTTTTTTGTATTTTTTTTTAATGGGTCATATTTTTTTCATACCTTTCACTCACTCACTTCTCCCCCCCCCCCAAGTAAAAAACCCATTAAATCTATATAAATAAAATATAATGAAACATAATCATAAAATCATAGTAAATAAAATTACTTAATTTTTTTTATTTCTGAATAATATTAAATTAATTTAATAATCATTTAATCCTAAATTAGAACTTATATAATTATTTAATATTTTACTATTTTTTAACAATAAATACAATACTAATAAAATGTTATAATATTTTAAATTAAACTTACTTTACTGACCATTTATTTTTAAAAAAATTAAATAATCAATGTTTAAGCCATTTCACTTATATTATTATAATTCGATAATGAAGGTATTAATTATTATTTTAGTTATCTATAAAACTCTAGAATCTATATTGCAAAGAATTTTCAAATCAGTATTTTAAAATAGAAAATACAAGAAATTTACATGATAGGTGATTTCGGCGAAAATGATTCTTTAAATTAATCAATTAAATTTATTATTTTTTTATAATTATTAACTTATTTATTAATTTTATTTATTAAATTAATAAAAAATGTATACATTTGTTTTCAAAATACTAACTTATTTTAATAATATTTCATTTATGTGAGGTTTTTTTGGAAATTTGTATAAAAAATTGCAACATTGCAACATATCTATAAAACTCTAGAATCTATATTGCAAAGAATTTTCAAATCAGTATTTTAAAACAGAAAATACAAGAAATTTACATTATAGGTGATTTCGGCGAAAATGATTCTTTAAATTAATAAATTAATCAATTAAATTTATTATTTTTTTATAATTATTAACTTATTTATTAATTTTATTTATTAAATTAATAAAAAATGTATACATTTGTTTTCAAAATACTAACTTATTTTAATAATATTTCATTTATGTGAGGTTTTTTTGGAAATTTGTATAAAAAATTGCAACATTCAATATATATAATATATATTAAAATTGGCATTTACAAAAATATTAATAAAGTAAATTATACCTTTTTACATTGTGAGTTAACATCATTTATGGGGATAGGTTGGTGATCGAGTCATAAATATAAACAGAATCAATTTAAGATTATGTTTCGATATTCACTTGAAGAACTGACTATATGACTTTAAAGTTACTGAATTGATACTTTATTACTGATGCTGGTTTTCAAAACTAATGTTAGAACTTATCCTAAGAAAAGTATAATCTAAACTTAACTTAATCTTAAAGAAGTGAAATATACAATATTTATTTTAATTTAATTTAAATGTGATTATTATCATCAAATGTTACTAATAATATATCATTTGTTCACTTTGAGGTTAAGAAACAATAAATTTTCAATATTTAGTGCCACATGTCACTGCCAGTAGTGACGACCAAATCTCGGATGTCATATGAAGTTAACAGTGTATTGAGAGCTTTCTATCGCCTATATTACATTAAAAACTACAGTATTGAAAGTGTAAAAAATAATATGAAAATTGATGTCTAAAAAAATATTTATAAAAAAACTTTGAATAATGGAAGACGTTATCATTTTTTATATTAAAAAAAATCAAAATAGGAACTAAACACTCGGAGACACTCCAGTAAATATAACAAATAAATGAATTGTTGAATTATTAGAATTAATATTAAATATAAGAAATGTTTTAATCTATCTATCTATCTATCTCTGTGGCTCTACTGAACTCGAAAGTTCTTGACCGCAGCAACCACTTTTTTCCAATCCTAGGCCAACACCATCCAAACCCTACCCTCTACTATCTCTCTCAGGACCCTTCCTACATTGTCCTCCCATCGTGTCCTTGGTCGACCAAGCGGACGTTTCCCAATCGGTCTCCCCACCAATATATTTTTCGCTATTCTTTCCTCACCCATTCTAGCCACGTGCCACGTGCCCTTCCCATTGCAGCCTTCTCAATTTTATAACCCTATGTTTGGAGATGCATAGAGGTCATGCAAATAAATTTCTTAATTCAATAAATAAATCTAATCAAATCTAATCAAATTTTTGAATGTAAACTATCCGGACTTGGAATGGCTCATTAGAATGTAATCTTCAATGCAAGTCATTTTTCTACTAAATTCTAATCTGTCACGGTCCTCTCTTACTACTATAGTAATAATTTATAAGTTAATATCAACTCATTCAATAGATAATTATTAATCCTATTTCAAATTATATGAAAATAAAATGCATCTATGTCAAAAAATAAAGCCAGTAGTTTCGAAATTCAAATTCTTTTTGAATTATAAAATAAATGTATGTTTTTATAGAATATACTATACTATATAATATATATATATATATTTTAATAGTTGCTTAAAATGTTAATTAATTAGGCTGTTGATCTTTTGTAAATTTTTTTTTAAAAAAGGTCCTTATAGAATTTATCATATATTTATTATTATTTTTAATCTATAATATAATATATTTATATTATATGACATATACATATATATATATATATATATATATATATATATTATAATACATAAAATAAGTTTTTAATTATAAAAAGCCATTATAAAGAAAATTAGAGAATGAAAGGACCCATTTTAGATCACCTTTACCCCTTAAAATTAATGGGAATTTGTTTTATTGTAAACAAAAATAATGATTTTTTCCCTACAATTTCTTTAATATAGATGTATAATTTTAATTTAATTAAAAGAAAGTTTTCCTAAAACCCCCCATCATCCTTTAGGATCGACTGTGTTATTAATAAATAAATAAAATTATCTCTGTCTCTTTGCAATTATCACTCATCGTCAACCATCTAACAATTTTTGACAACTAATTAAATATTAATTAAAATTTAATTGCATTTTAAAAGCCAAATTTTCTATAAACCTAACCAAGCAAGTATATTATTTCAAATTTGAATATAATATTAAATTACTTTATTAATAGTATTATACTGATATTTCATAGTACAAAAGACTAGTCATTTAGAGAGAAGGGCTACAGAGAGTAATTATGTCCATGGAGATTAACTGCTATGAGAGATTTTATTCAATAAATCCTTCAAATCCTTCAATGACCCTCTTTCAAAAGTTGAACTTAAAAGGATTTTCCATATTTTGATTGAAACTTGAATTTTGGCAGCCATGACAGACAAACAACAAATAAAACAATGGGATCATATCTAATATCAGGGATCCCGGTTATTTGTTCATTCATCTAGAAAACAAATGATATTAATTGTGGCTTCTTCAACTAAAAAGATAATTTTCATTGTATAAAGTTAAGTTATATTAATATTCTAATAATTGACTAATTGACTACAATAATTAATTAATAAATTTGTTTTCAAATTATATAAAAATCATCTATATTGTCTTTTTATTATTTAAAATTAAAAATAATTAATATTGGAGATAACATTGTGACATCGTAGGCAAAAAATTATCATGATCACCAATTATGTTATGTATGGTTGTGAAAATGAATTTGTTTCTAAGATCTTTACGATTTTCAAGACATTTCCAATAAACTTTTGCTTAACTCATTAACCTTCCATTAACATCTACGGTTTCGGCTACTCTAAATATTTAAATTATAAAACAAAATATTAAAACCATCCAGATAATTGTGGTATATAATATACGAGGGTAAGTCAATGGAACCGTGACTTTTTGAATGAAATACTGGTTTTTGGATAAAAAATTATTTTATTTTTCAATATTCCTTTGAGCTCTATACACTTTGCAGAACGTTTCTCCAATTTTTTTATCCGTTTCAAAAAATAAGATTTGTTAAGGACATCAAAATATATTTGTTTGTGAGATAATTTCATCGTTGGAGTCAAATCTCTTTCCGCTGAGCCATTTCTTCAGGTAAGGAAACAAGAAATAATTACTCGGAGCAAAATGCGGAGAATAGGGCGAATGAGGGAGCAATTCGTATCGCAATCATTGATTTTCATGGAAATTCACTTTTTTCCATTTTCTTCACAAATCTGAGGTAGACTGCTATTTATATTTTATAAATTTATTGATTTAGGTTTAATTTATTAATTCAATTAATTCAACCGAGGTATTTTATAAAAAAAATAGAAGAAATGGTTTTCTTTTTCTAAAATGATTAAACTTCCATTATAATTACATTATAATTATTTGAAACACAAAGTGCGATAAACTATTTGTTAATACACATTTATGTCAATTGAAATTTAATGATCATAATCAATTCAGATAATGTCTCCGCTATTTCTGCGTTAATGAAACCCATAATGATTTTACTAATGAAATAGTTTCTCATAGATTTAATCATTTTGTCCAATGAATATTTTATCATATATATATAAAAAAAATCATGTTATTATGTTTATTTGATAAATCTGCTTTAGGTTATAATGTAAGTATGACTAGAAAAATAA
Organism: Labia minor; assembly: GCA_963082975.1. Classification (NCBI taxonomy): domain Eukaryota; kingdom Metazoa; phylum Arthropoda; class Insecta; order Dermaptera; family Spongiphoridae; genus Labia; species Labia minor. Next base: position 49,389,535 of record OY720345.1, on the reverse strand, counting down.
ATATTTGATTTAATCCTTGAATTCTCTTTTTTTTACCGGCCGACGATAGTAAGGGAGGTATTGTTTTCACACCAAATTTCCCATGTGGAGAATTTTACATATCTCCACGAATCATGCATTTTGTTAACAGAAAAAAGTATTTTTAGCATGCTGTCTGTCCGTCCGTATAGATGTGTACAGCTTGGACGGCTCAACGGATTTTGATAAAATTTGATATATTTACTTAATAAATCAGTAATATGAATTCATCAACTTTTGGTGTATATCCGCAAGTGGTAATTTTATATTCATTGTCCCAAAATATTTCACTTAAAATATAGTGGTAATTAATAATTGAGTAATTAAACTAAAAATAAAAATCAAGGTAATATAATTTAGTCATTTTAATTCTAATTTTAAAAATATTTTTTTTTTACTTTATACATATACATATGGTATATATAATGTTGTTTGGAAATTAATTTATTTCAAATCGTCGTTCTGTGCCAAAGCTCATTTTTTTTTTGATCCATTTTTATCAATGAGACATCAATCTCATTTTTCGAAATTGTATTTATTATTTATAATACTTCAATTGAATTCAACTACGATACAGTATTTATTGACTCAATCGTACTATTATATTTTTGATTAAATCCCATTCAACCTTCATCCTGTTTTATCAAACTTAATTAACAAATGAAAAAAAACACCGAGAATTATTGCGATCCTTTTGTTAGTCTCCTGTCATTCCTATCAACAGTTCCACCACCTACTCCTCCACCACCCTAGGCCTCCCCCACCCCCTCCACCCATCCTTTTACACTACCATTGAGCCTATCCATGTGTTCTTCGAAATGATCTTAACATGAGATAAACATACATCACCTTTTTCTCTCTTTTTTCCTGGCAACCATGAAAATTTACAATAGTTAGATTGCATTTAAAACCACAATGGAGATAATTTAATATGAATTGTGAATGGCCATATTATAACGTCAGCCCGTTCGTTTGATAAAGAGCTTTACGTTGATTAGAATTTGAATTAGATATGTAATATTAGCTGGACATTATCGTGATCATTACTGAGTGAGTTCATCCATTGAGTTTTGTTCCATGGGAAACAAAAGGCCCGAACAAATCAACGAATTGTGCTATTAATAAGCTCTATTGAACCTAGTGAATTTGAAATTAATACATAGAACATAGAACCATCATATTTCAACATTTTCGAAATTGTCATCCATTCGTGAATGTAGAACATTTAAAATAATGGGAAATAATAGAAACATGGAAAAACAAATAAAATTTATTTATAAATTTATTGGATTAATTAATCCAACCCGATTGACGATACAGGTTTCATTAATAGACCTCTACTAATCAGATTAATTAAAGCTAATATTTGTCTATTTTTAAGCCAAAGTATCGATAGCAATAATATCGATTGGGATAATATTAGAGAGATAAAATCAACTGTGTTAGTTAAATATGGTTTCAAGTGTATGTTTTTTTCCTTTAAAAATAAATAGTGTAAGTGTTTTACAGGAAATTTCAATTGTTTGTATTTGGTTTATGATTTCATTCAAAATTCATTGAAAATCAATTTCTAGTTAATAAAATAAATTTTTTTATTTTTTAAATAGAAAATATTATAATTAATTAACTACGAATATATTTTTATAATTTATTCATTTTTACTGATTTATAGATTACATTTTTGCATAAGATTACTTAGAAAATTGAAATGAAATTTCTCTGAATACACCTTTCAATTTTCTCGGACCAGTTTTCAATCATACTTTTGCATCGAGCCTCCAATACAATAAAATATGTACAACATTAGGTATTTTTGGATTTTGTGTTTAAATTATTTTTAATTAAGTTTTTCTATGTATGTTCCATATTTTTAAATAATATTTTCTTTTGGATATTCTCTCATAGTGACTTTTTATTTAGAAATGAAATTGATTTAAATTTATTTAGTTTATATATTTGTATTTCTGGAAAATATGTAAAATTTATTTAATAAAAATTTGTATAAATTAACCAAAATATATATTTTTTTTCTCTGCATCATCTAATCGAATCGGGTAACAATAAGAATATTTTTAAAAATTTTTATTTTATGATATATAAAAATATAAATAAATTAAACTTTTACATAAAATTTACGAAACAAATATAAAATCTTGAAAATATTTAATTAATGGGTGTTGTTTTCCCTCTCTCTTTATTGTGAAAATAGGCGGGATATTTATATTTATAGATAAACGTTAATTTTAAATATTAACAAGTACAATTTTTACTATTTAATTTGTGATACTTAACATATTATTTTCATTAGTCAATATAACTAAATTTTTCTGTATTCATAAACAGCTCATTGCGTTCCCACATGGGAATCTGTACTCCAGGTAGGGAACCACTGTACTAGAATCCGGTTCTAGGATTTTGAGCGCCCAGGACAAAACAAAATTTGGCTCACTTTCAAACAAGAATATACAAATCAATTGTAAATTTAAAAAAAAATCAAAATTAAACAAAAATAATGAATATAAAAAATATTTTATTTTTATATCGGTGCCCCTCAAAATTTGGCGCCCAGGTAGTTGGCCGGCTTGCTTGTCCCTTTATTCTGCGCGGACTAGAACATACAATATTATTAATATTCATTTTTCAATAATTTCATAGATTTGAAAAATTTTATTTTTAGGGACATATGTCTATTGATATTCATAGAGTATATCTATTCGAAATTCAAATCAAATTAAAATTATACTTAAATCATAAAAAATTTATTTGAAAGAAATATTAAATTGGACTGCTCTTAGATATTCAAGTGTGCATACACGAAGTATAATCCAGTATTATGTAAATTCTTAGTCGTCAAACTTCTATATCAATGAAAAAAAAATTGACTAATCACTTATCCAATAATAATTCTGATGAGGGAAATATTTTTAAACACAATAGAGATATATTTTCAGGACTGGTGCTAATACATATATTATGCACTACTGATGAGGAGTATTTTGCATTATTTATTAGATTTTAAATTTGACATACTTTACATGGCCATAAATTTTAAACAATTCTTTTCAAAAATCATTTATTAGTCTAACATTAACATTAGCCTAAAGCCTAAAAAGCATCTACCACCGAGAATAACAACATCCTAATTCAAATCACAAGTAAATGTAAGTAATAAATAAATAAATAATCCACTGTTTAATGGTCTATCAGTTTGATCACTATTTAATGCTTTTTATTTACTAGACAAAAATTAATAACAGTTTGAATTTTGTACAAATTTGCTTGGTAATAATTATTTATATTAATAAATACATTTGAGGAGAAAATGATACACAAATTAATTCTTTAGAATTTAAAATATATATAATATATATATATATATATATATTAAAAGAAAAATACCACACATAATTTTCATTTGATTATCAGATAACATTATCTTTCATAGAATAATGTTGATGAATAGAATGAAGTGTCACTTTAATAATATCATTTGAAAAATGCTTTCTATGAATTGTTCATGGACAAGGTCTTATATCTCTTTTAAAATGTTAATTAATCATTCAAAAAAGAAATATTTCAATCAAAAATCCTTGAATCATTTTTTTTTTCAAATAACTTTCGAGATGGATAAGAATTAGAAATATTAATTTAAGTTATTAATAAATAAAAGGGATTCGAAGGTTGTTGAGGGTTGGAGAAATTTTATTAAAAAATTAAAATTAAACCTAAAACGCGTCTGTTGTGCAGTATTATGTTTTATATTTAAACTTTATATTTTGCTATTTGGTCAGAGAGGTATTTTTTTATTCGAGTTTGATGACAGCCATAAATTGCACAGTGCTAGATCAGGTGAATATGGTGGTTTCGGAATTCAAAGTTGATCAATGCATAATTGGAGCAAATATAAAGTTTGTTGCTTAAAATTCTGGCGTCTTGAAGTAAATTCTCGCTCTTATATAGCAATTCTGTAGTCACCTCTCGCTTCTCAATTTCCACAGTTCGAGATCGTTCCAATCGTCTTCGTTAAGACCAGTGGGGCACATGCATAATACTCAAATATTACTTGTTAAAGCACAATTTAGGTGAAAAATTTTCAATTACATTTTAAGTATAGTATTATATAAAATAATAATACAAAAGATATTCACAAAACAGAGTCGATATCTACAAATGAACAATTCTAAAACTAATATATTTTTGGAATCTTCAGTTATATAGCTATATAGGTAGATATTTTAGAATACCAGGTAGTGTATATAATTTAATAAGGGAATAAAAGTAGATTTATAATCTCCAGTAATATTTTTAAGGATCTATCAAAAACTATATAAAACATTAAACTTGTGTCAGTATGAAAAAATGTTCTCCAATAAATTATCACCTCCGTAGCATAACTGGCATTGGGGTCGGTAGACATTTGTCAATCCCGAAAAGAAATTGTGAGAAAAGAGTGGAGCGTCAACATACGTCGAATGAAGCCTCTCGTGGAGAGAAATGGGAGGGAGAGGAGACACCCTGATGGAAAACAGGCGGGCGCCCGAACGAAAGGGGCAGCCCGAATACCAACGAGATGAAATAATTACACGCTCTTTAAATACCACCATCTTAATACAGTCTCACTACGAGATTAACTTGGAAAATAAGTAGGAAGCGAAGGGGAGGTCCCGATGGCTTCCTCGCCCGAAATATACCTCGGTGAGATTTATTAAGGCCAACCAAAAGATTTCAAGATGGTGGCCAAATAGAAAAAAAGATAATTTTTCATTTTTGTTTTATTGTTTCTTTCCCTTTCATGTTTTGTTTAGTTTCATTCAAAGGATTTAACTTTTTCTCAAGCTATGTATATAGAATAATAATAATAATAATACTATGTTTATTCTCCGGAATACATATAAACAAATAAGCATGTATATATATCATTGTTGAGTTTATTATTGTTTTTTTTTTCAAAGTGATCATTTGAATTGAATTGAAGGAATAATAGGAAAATATATATTTTAATTAAGGTAAAAACAATGAGACACCCATCCAAATTAAGTTCTTCTTAATTAGATAACAATTTATTATTTTTAAACGAAATTAACTATAATTATGAATTGAAGGTTTATACGAGGGCAGGTCAATAAGTCCGTGAGGTTTTTTAAAATAAAACACAGATTTTGGGGTAAAAAATTATTTTATTTTTCAATGTAGACTCCTTTGAGCTGTATACACTCGTCAATATAATAGTCCAACTATAATCTTCTTCAATTTCAATTAAATAAATTTTAATTATATATTTGAATATAAGTATAAAGTGGGTTTTATAGTTAGGAATAGAAACGCATTAGCACCCTCATATCCCTTAAAAATATTTTTTTTTTTTAGAAATTAAAAAAAAAAATTCCAAAATGTATTATTATTTGTACTATTTATTATAAAAAGGATCAATCAGGGGAATGTTGAAGTCGATAAAAATTTTTTTTTAAAAAAAACTTTCTTTTTTATAATTCTTTGGCCTTGGCTCTTAGACTAATTGGCCTTCATTTTCTTATTGCGGCCAACATTTATAAAAGTCACTTAAATAATGGATGTCCATTTCGCTCTTTGTTTATTACAATACGGGATACTTTAGTATTCTACAACCACATTAAATAATTATATTCCTTATTCCTTATTGTTAAATATAAATATGTAAGTATTTAAAAAATAAAATTTTATATGAAAAAATTATTTTTATTAATTAATTTTACTTTAGTATATTAAATAAATACATTTTAAGAGAGAACTTTTTTTTAAAAAAAAAATCTAGTGTCTCCACCGGTTGGGAAACCTCCACTTGGAAACCAAGGGCGCGGTGGGTGGACAACGTAGGAAGGGACGTGAGAGAGATGGGAGAGGGTAGGGGTTGGATGATTGTAGCTCAGGATAAGGACACTTGGAGAAATGCTTCGGTCAAGAACTTTTGAGTTCGGTAGAACAAGATAGATAGATAGAATATAATAATAATAACTACAGTGATGGAAAAAAGGGCTAACACAAGGGGCGCTGTTATCGGGCAATGACAATGACCTTTCTCAATCTTTTGATTGTCCCCCACGGCCTTTACATTTTTCTGTCACTATACATAAGATTATAAAATGAAAATGATCAAATTATAGAATAATACAAAACCTACTATGAAGAAGAAATGTTCAAGATTGAGAAAATCTAATTGCGCTGAAGAATTATTGTAAATTCGATAGATAGGAAGAAAGATAGTTTCTATTTCTAACATTCTTCTTATTATCTATTTAATAGTGATAAATCTATTTATTAAAATACACTTAATGATTGGATTTCAAAAAAATGATGAGGGTGTGGAAAAGCGATCTCATATACATACGTTAAATAAATTCAAGGATATGTTAAAATTTGATGAATCAAACGCTATCAGCACGGTTGATTAATCTTCTACTTAAAAATCATTTTATATAAAATATTAATGTATTTCCTTCATGAAAAATAAAGTCAGAATAAATTTTTTATATTATTTTTGCTCAACCGAGTGAAAATCCCTATCCTCACTCTTATTTATCTTGAATGATTAATGAATCTGAAAATTTTTCTTTATTTAGAAAGACTAGTTAGAGTTTCTTAAAAGAAAATATTTGTCAGAATATTTATATATTAATTACACGTTGAAGAGATTGACGTCTTTTATTTTTACAACCGAGTTAAAAGAGCTGAAAAGTTCAGGATTGAAAACAACAGGGATCATTTTTCATCCCCAATCCATTGCCAAGGTGGTCTACAACAATGATGAAATTTGTAAATATATGAAAATCCTTCTATCGTAAGGGTTGATCAATTCGTTAATCTACCACCACCCCCACCCTTTTCCTCCCCATTCATGATTTTTATAAAAATCTTTCCAATGAAAATAACTCGCTATTTGATCTTAAAAGTTAAAATAAACATTTAATTAAAATGAAAAATAGTTGAAGATCCTTTTTGACTGGAGGCAGACAAAAGCGTCAGGGAGAGGAGGTTTTAAATTGGCTGCACCAGCCTCCAGCGTTTGCTTCACGGCTTGTTCCGATTTGTTATTAGATTCTAAAAAAAGGGTTTCATGATTGGCCCTGTGCGTTTTCTTTCAGAAGGAAGATGTGGGAAGGGGTGAGAGCCTCACGAAGGGCATCAACATACATGGACACTTCACAGGGTGTTTAATCACTTTTAACCTAAATCAACGGAACGCAAAAACAACAACAACCAATACAATTAATAACATAATAAAATAAAAATCATTATGTTATTTTGTTATTTGTTAAAAAGAAACTAATATTTTTTAAAAATTATAATATAAAATTTAATTTTTACCAAAAATTGTATAAAGTTTATAATACAATAAGTATTTTCAATAAATAATCAATTTCAGAAATGAATAAATACAATATATGAATTATTTTTTTTCTTACTCTAAAAATAAATATTACTTTTTATAATCGTATACTATTTATTAGATACAATACATTACAATATTATATATTTTCTCCTCAAATAGGCGGGGTAGAGCAGGAAATGTTGCCATTTCATAAATTGAAGAAATTTTATAATTTTTCTTTTTCTTTTAATGGAATTTTATAAAAAAAACTAGCACTAAAAAATATGATATTTATAAGTAATACTATTTTAATATTATATATACATTTCTATTTAAACCCCTCCTCTTCCAAAGTCAAATTTCACTGATCTATTTAAAAATTTCATGTTGATTAATTTTAGAATCTATTAATATATAATATCTGAAATATAATATTGTATATTATATATTATAATATCTAAATTTTCTGTCTATATGTATATTTTGGAAAATAAATAGAATTAATATATGTTGATATCACACCCTTCACAGATATGTGATAAAAATCTTTAAGTTTTGAAAAAAAAAAACATTTCAAATTTATTAATAATATTTTGTAAAAATAAAACACCAAATATAAAACTTTATTAGAGACGTAGAAAACTTGAGAAGTGAGGGAGAACAGATTTTTTTTTTATAAATTTAATTGAAAAGTTAAAAATATAGATTTTTTATATTTTATTTTATTATAAATTAATAGAATATCAATAGAATAGAAAAAACATTTTTTTTAAAAAAAACAACATAAAATATTGTATTTTTTATATATTTTGAAAATTTTAAATTTCTTCTTGAGAATAAAAATCAATAAATAGTTTAGTCCATGTTTAAAAAAAGTGAAAATTTTAACTAAATGTGTAAGAGACCATTAATAAACAATAAACATTAATGAAAAAAAGTGACTGATTTATTAATGTTAATTTTACATTTCTATTTTATTTCCTTAATTCTTTAACTTATAACCATTAAAATTAATTGACAATATTTTAAAAAATCAATTAACGATAAAATTAACAACAAAAAAAGAAAAGATTTATTTACAAGTGTTTTTTGAATTCAATAAATTAAGTTTTTTTTCAGTTTAATTGTATTTTAAATTATTGGAGCAGAAATTAAAAAAAACTTGTATTATAATAAAAACAAATTTGAAGTTATTTTTATTCAATTGTAAATTTAATTTAACATCTATTTTAAAAACATGATATTCAAATAAGCAAAATATTTATAATTAATATTGAATTTTGTTTAAAATTAAACTATAGAGTGTTCTTCCAGAATTTTCTTGATTAATCATTAGTTCAAAAAGTATTTGTTTGTACTTTTATGTAGAATTGGTCCATCATATATTAACATAATACCATAATATTTACCATTTAATATTTATAATAGTGAGATTACAATTGTTATTATTTTAATAGTTGAAAGAAATACACTATTTAAAAAAAAAATATTTTTTTTTCAAGTGTGAATTTATATCTAAATAAGGTTTGACGAATTTAAAATTTTGCATTTAAACAACATCGACTCAACTGCCCCAATATTTTAATGTAACTTGACCTTTTAAGTACAGATTATGCTCATAATACATTATATAATGATCTAAAGTCTATATATATATGTAATATTACTTTATTATTTTAATACTCCCCGCGCACTCTATTATCTTAACACTCCCCGCGCACTCTAGATAGAAAAAGAGGAATTAAAATTTTATGATATTTGACAGATGTATTTTAGTATATAAATAGTTTTTATTTTGTGATATAATATTCCTAAAGAATCTTAAAGAATCAATATTTAAATAAACAAAATATAATAAAAGGCTTTAAATGTTGTTTCTTTTGATTTCAGGTAATATTATAATAAACTTTATTATGTAATCTTATTTATAATAATAAAAAAAATCTTTTGATTTCAGACTGAAACTCAAATAAAGTCTTTTATTTCACATAAAAATCATTCAAATAGATAGATCATATTATAAAACAACATTTTTGCAAAAATTAATATAAATATGGAAAAACTAAGATTTGAATTTGAAAAAAAAGCATCGCCAAATGATCCAAAAACAAGCATATATGCTATAACCTCAATTGAAACCAGGGCACACGAGAGCTTCTTTATTCCAGAACAATTCCAACATGTGGGGCTGCATGGAAAATTAAAAGATACAGAAGCTTTTAAGAAAATAAAAACTACACTGGTTAATAGAGGTGAGAAAAGAAAGATTTGGATCGCTCTAGATGAAGAACTATTGAAACAATATAGAGATAAAGATGGGAATATGAGATTTGAAAATTATTTCCTAGAGGAACAAAAAACCCAAACAGCAACAAGTACAATCTCAGCAGAAACATTGGAACAAATTTTAAATAAATTCTCTGAGATACAAAGACCTACGACTATTAATCTGAAAAATGTTTCGGAAAAATTTGTCATACAAAAATTCACAGGGAGAAATGAAAACGTTTTACAATGGATACAAATTTTTGAAAATGAGTGTACTCGACTAGGCATTAGTCAAGACACCGATAAAATTGAAATATTTAGACTATTTTTAGATAAAACGTGCACAGATTGGTACAGTTCAATGCTTATTAAATGGACATTAAACTCTGAGTGGGAAACATGGAAAACGATCTTTTGCGATACCTATGCTAATAAAGGCTGGGTCCCAGTGAAACAAGCAATAGAGTACAAATATATAAATGGTTCCCTACTAGATTACGCAATAAAAAAAGAAAAACTTTTATTGGAAATGAACAATTCACTTGATTCACTAATTATGAGGGATTTGATTGCTGTAGGTCTACCGAGTTATATTGCAGATAGAATTGACAGAAATAAACTGAAAAGTACTGAAGATCTTTTTAACGAAATAAGAGGTTTAGAACACCTAGTAAAAGTAAAACCTTTTGGTAAGAAAATTTTTAATAAAACAAATTTTGAAAATAAAAAAGAAACTAAAGAAGAAAAATCACCATGTAAAATATGTGAAAGAAGAGGAAAAGGTTTACGCTATCATCCTGAATCAATTTGCTGGTTTAAAAATACAAATAGTGGGAATCTCGATAGAGATCAACTACACACTGCCAACCACTCAGAGTTAGAAGTCGAATTAAATGAAGATAATCCAAAAAACTTATAATGCCACCATTAATTAAAATCAAGTTACTATTAAATAACTCAACAGAAGTTACAGCAATTTATGACTCAGGAGCAAATGTGTCATTAATAAATTCGAAATTATTGAAAATAAAAAATAAAGATATCTGTGATTTAAAATTAGTTAACTTGAGGACAATTAATGGTGAGAGGAAAACAGATGGAATGGTAAAATTAAAAATAAAGATTTATGATATTGAGAAATACATGAATGTGTTCATCGTAGAAGATAGAAATTTTAGTTACGATTTTCTGATTGGACTAGACTGTATAAAGGAATTCAAATTGAATCAAGATGAAAATTTAAAAATCACACAAAATATAAATTTTAAAAATAATAAACATATAAACATTTCTGAAGATTCAAGAGTCACACAGAAGAAAGAAGAAAGTGTCCTAATAGACAATATTAAACAAATAAATTTTAATGAACATCTAAATACAAGTAATTTTGAAATTAAGTTAGATCACCTAAATATTAGCCAACAATCAGAAATAAAAAATTTAATTGATACATATAAATCAATCTTTGCTAAAGACAAATACGATATTGGAACTGTAAAAGATTACGAGGCACATATCGATCTAATGGTAGACGAATATTGTTCTAAACGTCCATACAGATGCACGATCGAAGATAAAAGAGAAATAGAAGAACAAATAGGAAGACTATTAAAAAAAAACTTAATAGAAGAGTCATACAGTCCATTTGCTGCTCCAGTGACTCTAGCATATAAAAAAGAAGAAAGAAGAAAATCTAGATTATGCATAGATTTTCGAGATTTAAATAAAATTGTGGTACCACAATCACAACCATTTCCACTTATTGAGGATTTATTGATAAAAACAAGAAACTGCACATTTTATTCAACCTTAGATATAAATTCGGCTTTTTGGTCGATCCCTTTAAGGATACAAGATAGAGATAAAACAGCTTTTGTTACTCAAGAAGGCCATTATCAATGGACATGTTTACCTTTTGGTCTAAAAACCTCGCCAGCGATTTTTCAGAGAATTCTGAGTAACATAATAAGAAAACACAAACTTTCAGAATTTTCGGTTAACTATATAGATGATATCCTAGTTTTCTCAAGAACTTTTGAAGAACATTTAACGCATTTATCGCAACTATTGGAAGCAATTTTAACTGAAGGTTTTAGATTAAAATTCTCAAAATGCATTTTTGCGTCAAACTCGGTGAAATATTTAGGTCATATAATTGAGAATAACTCCATTAAACCACTAAATGATAACTTAATTTCTATAAAAAATTTTCCAGTTCCAGAGAAACAAAAAAATGTTCGCCAGTTCTTAGGTAAAATAAATTATTACAATAAGTATATACCAAATATTGCAATCATTTTAGATCCTCTGCATAACCTATTAAGGAAAAATGTAAAATTTATCTGGACAAATGATTGTGAAAAATCATTCAATACAATAAAATCATTACTATGTTCACAACCAATTTTAAGAATTTTTGATCCAGATTTGCCAATTAAAATATACACAGATGCAAGCATCCAAGGAATAGGAGCCGTATTAAAACAGCAAGAAAAAAATGGAGATGAGAGACCGGTAGCATATTTCTCAAAGAAATTGAATGAGGCTCAAAGAAAAAAAAAACCAATATATTTAGAAGGTTTTGCAATAAAAGAAGCGGTAAGATTCTGGCAATACTGGCTCATTGGAAAAAAATTCATAATATATACCGATCACAAACCTCTGGAAAACTTAAGAACAAAATCTAGGACTGATGAGGAATTGGGAAACTTGGTATATTACTTGTCTCAGTATGATATGGAAATAAGATACAACCCAGGAATAACCAACCAAGAAGCGGATTGTTTAAGTAGGAATCCAGTTTTAGAATCAAATGATAATGTTGAAGAAACATTAAAAACTGTAAATGTAATAAGTTTGGAAGAGATAAAAAACGACCAAAGTATGAATGAAATTCTACAAAAGAAAAGAGATAAATTAAAGCTAAAAGACGGTGTCTATTATCAAAGAAAGATCGAAAAAGACAAAATTGTGTTATCAGAAAGTTTTAGTAAAAAATTAATTAAAAATGTACATAATACCTATTGTCATATAGGAAGAACACAGATGCAAAATAAGATAACACCATTCTACACAGCAAAAAACATAACTAATAATATTAAAACCATTTGTGATCAGTGTGAAATATGTAACAAAAACAAATCAAGAAAAAAGAACAGAATCGGCTTGTTGTCACACCTAGGTCCAGCAAAGTACCCATTTGAAATCGTTTCAATTGATACAATCGGGGGATTCGGAGGCTCTCGTTCAACAAAGAAGTATTTACATCTACTTGTGGACCACTTCACGAGATATGCTTTCATTAAAACATCAAGAACTCAAACCTCGGAAGATTTCATGAAATTGATAAAAATGGTAGCCCAAAATCATAACATAAACATAGTTTTAGCCGATCAATACCCGGGAATAAATTCCAAAGAATTTAAAGAATTCTTAAATAAAAACAATACGAGATTAATTTTCACAGCGGTCGACTCACCTTTTTCAAATGGTCTCAACGAAAGACTAAATCAGACATTGGTCAATAAGATAAGATGCGAAATAAATCAAGACAAAATAAGAACAGCTTGGTCGACTATAGCACAAAAATGCACAGAAATGTATAATAAAACAGAGCACACAGTTACAAAATTTTCCCCGGAGTATTTATTAAAAGGTGAAGATATAAATATTTTACCTCCAGAGTTAAAAAAATACCACAGAAAAACAAATCTAGAGAAAGATAGACAGATAGCACTGGAAAATACAAAAAAATCGCACAATTATAATAAAAAACGATTTGATGAACTCAGGAAGGAATATGTATTAAATGTAGGAGACCTTGTATATATTGAAAACGGAAACCGATTAAATAGAAAAAAATTGGATGAAATAAGAATCGGTCCATTTAAAATACAGAAAAAGATTTCCGATTCAATTTATGAAATAAATACTGGACGAAAAACGGCAGAATCGAATTTTTTTCATATCACGAAACTGACCCCAGTGTTAAATACACTTGATTAACTCGAACTACGTTCTTCCATTAGGGGGGGAGATGTAATATTACTTTATTATTTTAATACTCCCCGCGCACTCTATTATCTTAACACTCCCCGCGCACTCTAGATAGAAAAAGAGGAATTAAAATTTTATGATATTTGACAGATGTATTTTAGTATATAAATAGTTTTTATTTTGTGATATAATATTCCTAAAGAATCTTAAAGAATCAATATTTAAATAAACAAAATATAATAAAAGGCTTTAAATGTTGTTTCTTTTGATTTCAGGTAATATTATAATAAACTTTATTATGTAATCTTATTTATAATAATAAAAAAAATCTTTTGATTTCAGACTGAAACTCAAATAAAGTCTTTTATTTCACATAAAAATCATTCAAATAGATAGATCATATTATATATATATATTCTTTCAGATCGAATATGACACAAATTGTAATAACAAAAAGCATCAAAATTATAACATACTCAAATAAACCAAAAAGTAATGTACACAGTTTAAAAATAATTTATATCTCAAATTTATAATCTTTGAAAAGTATGCATTTTAGAATCTCTTAAATTAACTCACCTTCCTTTCTTCTAACAAATGTTGTCAAAAAATTAATTACAAATCAGTAACATACGTTTAAACAGTTTTGTCCAGTAACTTTTGTTAGTTTAGGTTGGATTTTCTTGGAAATGTTTTTGTTCACTTGACGAGTAAACACCCTGTATCGACTAGCATCCTCATCATAGATCAGATGAAGGGGAAAAGATGAGGGGAGAAGGAAATTTTAAGAAATAGTGGGTGATTGAGTGCTGCGGGTCGTAAGGCCCCCGAGGGCGCCAAAACTATTTCAGTCCCTTGGGGTCACAAAAAATCACCCTATCGCCTTTAGAAGGCTTCATAGGGCCCAAACCCAGTTTTTTGGCCATGAGAGGTGTTGGGTTACAAACACTGACTCTACCAGTTGCTCCGCAATCGAGTACCAGACACAAAACGGCGATTAACTCTCGCCATCATCACTCACTCGTTCAGCCACTCTTTAACTTTTTTGTTTTGTTTTTTTTTTCTTTTTAATTTCGAAATAAACCAACTCTAACTTCTCACTATTTAGTGAATTGACTTCAAACATCATGTTTACTTTATTTATAAAACGAAATTCATTTGAAATGGGAACAACTTTATTTTAGTATAAACTCAGTTTTTTGGATGATAGTGAAAAAAACCCAAAATTTATCGTATTTACATCTGAAATAAATTAAAAAAAAGAAAAAATCGAAAGGAAATAATGAGAGAAAAATTGGACTAAGATGTTTATAAAGAAAAATAGAAAAAATTTAAAAAATTTTATTAAATATATATATATATATTCTTTTAAAGACCTCTTTTTAAGCTTCCTTAGAACCATTACAATCTTATCATTTATTTGATCAATGAGTGAGAGGGAGAGAGAGAGTAAAATATTAAATTAAAAACACGTAAAATTATTGAAGATTTCAATAAGGACTAGGATTTGAAATCAACCTTTTTAGATATAATTTATTTTAGTATAAATTTTTTTATAAATTAGAATTAATTATTTTTGAATTTTCTTAATTTTGAATAACAATTATTTTGCCGGTTGTATTATATGGGTGTGAGGAATGGTTTATGACCTTGGAAGACGAGAGTAGATTTAGAGTATTCGAGAACAGATTGAGAAATGTCCGCTTGAAAGACCAAGGACGCTGTGGGTGGACAATATGGGAAGGGACGAGAGAGAGATGGGAGTGGGTAGGGATTGGAGGGTTGTGGTTCAGAATAGGGATGCTTGGAGAAGTGTGGTTGCTGCGGCCAAGAACTTTCGAAATTCGTAGAGCCACAGAGATAGATAGATTATTTTTGAATTATTTTATTATAAATAAGGGATGCATAGTGTCGCGAAGGTCTGGGTCCCCATCATGCTTTGAGAAATATAAAGTTATGTGTCTTATTTATAAATATGAACATCAAATAAAATATTCAATTACAAATAACTTAAATTATTTTATCTATTAATTTTTTTTTATTTATATCTTCGGAATCTGCAGCCAAACTATGAATTATTATTATTATTTATTAATTTATTTATTTATTAATATTTTAATATGAAATTTATTTTATTATTTATTAACTCAATTCTCATCCCTAATTTTTTCATATGCTTGGCATATTTCGAACATCCTTCACTTTCGTAATTCCCCTCCTCGTTTGAGATATTTATTATTATTATTAATATTAATAATTTGAATTCTATAATTAAATTCAATAATTTATAAAAATAAAATATTTTAATCTTATAATATTATTAATTCCTCATTTAATTGGCGTAGAAATTACAATTTTTGAGAGGGAGAGAGCAGCCCCTAATTATTTTCTACCTAAACTACCTACCTAGCAAAATTACAAATTAATCAACGTTTGAAAAAGCCATTAGATGAAATACCTGTAAAGTTGTTTTTTTGTTATATAATTATAAGAATTTTAGAATTTTATTTATAATTTTACTATAATAGTGTTTGTAATTGTGTGTGGTCTTTTCATAAACTCCTGATGTATTGCAGAAAAATTCCTCATTGTCTCCAAATAAATTCTAATTTTATTTTAATTTTTTTTAATTTCGAATTTAAATTTAATTAATATTTAAAGCATTAAATTAAGAAATATTTTTTTTAATAAATTTATTTATGCAACCTAACAAATTAAATAATCAGAAGAAAATTTAGTCTTTTTAATCAACAAATTTAAAAAAAAAGCCATTTAATAATGAAGATATTTAGAAATACATAAATTAGAAACCTTTCCTTTGAGTAAAAAAGCACATATTACAAGAAAATAATTAATTAAATAAGTATAATATTAAAGCTATTAAAAACAACATTGATTATTATTTTCCGCCAAATGAAGCAAAATTCTATTAGTAACAGAACCAATTTGTTATAAATAAATTGTCCATCCTATATTCTATCTATCTATCTCGTTCTACGGAACTCGAAAGTTCTTGACCGCAACAACTACATTTCTCCAAGTGTCCTTATCCTGAGCCACAACCATCCAACCCCTACCCTCTTCTATCTCTCTCACGTCCCTTCCTACATTGACAACCACCGCGTCCTTGGTTTTCCAAGTGGAGGTTTCCCAATCGGTCTCCCCACCAATATATTTTTCGCCATTTTTTCTCTCCCATTCTAGCCACGTGCCCTGCCTATTGCAGCCTTTTCGATTTTTTAACCCTTACTATGTCTGGAGATCCACCATGCAATTTCTCGTTATGTAGTCTCCGCCATTCGCCAGTGACCTCATCTTTCTTTAGCCCATAAATGCTGCGAAGAATCCTATTCTCAAATACTCTCGTCTCCTAGGAACTTAGACCATGCTTAAGGAATCAATAAAAATATTTATTATAAATTAGAATACTTATTAGAATTTTATTAAAATTTTAATATTTAATAATCATATATCGAATTAATAATAAATACATATTTTTGAGTTATTTTAGATCCTGAAAAAATTTATGGTTTTGAAATAAAATAATTAAATAAGTAGATATTCCTGAAATAATCTAAAAAAAAACATTTATATATTATTAAATAATTTTTTTTATTTAATTTAAAATAAATAAAACTATATATATATTTTATTCTTACCGTAAAGATAAGTGAAAAGTCATAATTAAACAGTCCACATAATTGTACTTCTAATTTATCTTGAAGAAGTTGAATGGAAAAATGATGAAGCTATAAGAAATTAAGAAACCATCAATTTGATTGTTTCATTGATTATTATATAATCGGATAATATAAAAGTTTAAATTAATGTCTCTTTTCATACCTCTTTTTTAATATTTTTACGTAATTCTAGCATTTGCATTTCGTTTATTATAAAAGAAGTTTTATGTGCCTAAAATCAAAATATCATTAATAAACATGACTATAAATTTCTGAAAATATCATAAATTATAAAAGGATAAAAAATTTTAATTTTCATAATACATAGATAGAAGAACAATACATATTACTTTTTTTATTTGCCATATAATATTATAATATTACTATTAAATATGGTGAAAGAAAGAAAATATTCAACTGTATATTTGTGTGTATTTTGATTTTATAAATGAATAAATATTATAAATACTTTACTCTTGAAAAACTTTTTTCAATTGAAAAGTAAATAAATGAGAAGTGGCCATGCACAGAACCGACCGACTATTTGAAATCAATTCATTTTCAAACAACAATACATATAAATTATATATATATATATAAAGTATATAAAAAAATATTTTTAAAACTTCAATTAAAATGACTAAATTATATTATTTTAGTTTTTATTTTTAATAAAATTAATAAATTATTAATTACTTAAATATTTTAAATGAAATATTTTGGGACAATAGAGAGTTTAAGTATGTCGTATAGTTAAAGTTAATTTAATTTAACTTTAATTTTAACACATGACCAAATTAAAGTGTTACGACAATCGACCATACGACAATAATATACGGGATTATGCGCAGTAGACTTGACCTTACAAAGACGTATTACGTTACTTTAGATTCACGATATACTTAAACTCTCTAATGAATATAAAATTAATACTTTGTAAACTACCACTTCCGGTTTCCGGATATTCACCAAAGTTGATGAATTCATGCTATTGATGCATTAAGTAAATATATCAAATTTTATCAAAATCCGATGAGCTGTTCAAGCTATACACGTCTATACGGATACACAATGGACAGACGGACGGTCGGACAGATATGCTAAAAATACTTTTTTTTGTGAACAAATTGGATGATTCGTGGAGATATTTAAAAAATCTCCTCATGTGAAATTTGGTGTGGAAATAACCCTTCCCTTCCTATCGTCGATCGGTAATACTACCACTTCCAGTTTCCGGGTATACAGCAAAAGTTGTTCAATTCATCATACTGATGCATTAAGTAAATATTAAGTAAAATCCGTTTAGCCGTTCAAGCTGTACACATCTAAAAGGACACACAGAAATGTGAAATTTTGTGTGAAAACAATACCTCACTTACTATCTTCGGTCGGTAAAAATGCTAGTATTAATATTTGATTTTTATTTCTCCTGAATTGAAAGAATCTTTTTCAATATAACTAGCCACAGAAAGTCTTAATTAACTCTTTTGATTGAAAATGTAAGATTTTTTCGAGTTTTCTCAAAGACGGCTTTAATGATTTTATTTAAAATTTATACAAATCTTAAAATCCTCTCTATCTATCTATTTTTAGTTGGTTTCCCCGTAAACCAATTTTCACTAGTTTTTTTCTCACCCATTCGTGTCGAGTGATATGCTTATCGTAACTTCCTTATTTTTATAACTAAACTCATTTTGAGGTCATGCAATTCCTGATTATCCAATCTTTAACATTTACCCATATTTTTTCTCTTTTTTGTCTGTAAATTCTACAAAAAATCTTAATTTTCTAAATGATATATATCTATAATATTATTTAAAATTGATCCAAAGGTGAAAGAAGATTGTTCTGAAAGTGTGTTAATAGTAGATTTCTAAAAATTATATTAATTTATTTCTTACTACATATATGTCTTATGTACTTAATTTCATTTTACTAAAAAATAATTATATATTTTAATTCGAATTTCTTTTAGAAATATTTACATGAAAATTGTAAACCAGTTGGCTTTGTGATTTTTAATATTTTTAAGTTATAATAAATCATAAATTTGTTCATTTTTAATATAATAATTATTTATTTTTATTCTAATGTTTCTTATCTTATTATACTAGCAAAAATTGTATATATATTTGTATGTATTTGTATATTTTTTTAGATATTAAACCGCTCGATGGATTTTTTTGAAATTCACACCATAGATAATATTTATAAAGAAAAATCGATCTGCATTGGTTTCAGCCTTGATAAAAATCAACTTATTAGTATTTTGTAAATTTAAAATAGTTAATTTATATGACGTCATCCATACTGAAATTTGTCACTTGTCATTCGTTTTTAATTTATATTGTATTAATATTTTTTATATTTAAAATATTTTAAAATTTTTTTCCTTAATTTCGAAATAAAATTAAAAATATTTATTGTTATTTATTTGTTATTTATTTATGTTTTTTTTATCTATTTTCGTATTTATTCTTTATTAAATTACTAATTTATATTTATTTATTCATTGCTTTTTTATTAATTAATTTTAAAATAGTTTTATAATTTTTAATATTTTTTCACTAAAATATTATTTAAATTTTATTAATATTATTTATTATTATTGAGGACCCCAAGTTCCATTCATTTTAATCCGATTGATGCAATGATGTAAAATTTAATAATTGTTATAAATAATTAACAATATCAATATTTTTAAAGGGTCGAGCGATAGCTCGGTGTTCCACATACTAATATATTTAATTAGTGTAAATTTTTGATATGATTTTATTTTTTGTTTGTCTTCATTAAAAGTAGAGTAATAATTTGGACTTATTTTACATTTTATATTTTTCTTACTATTAGATAATTTAATAAATATTTTATTTTTCACTTACCTCATTTACTAATTTTTTCCAATAATAAAGAGTTATTATTAAAAAAAACACCGGTATAATACATAAAATAGTTATACATAATTTTCCCCGAAAACTTACATATCTTTCTGGAAAAATTATATTGGTTTGTGTAAGATAAACCAACCAGAAAACTAAAGCTATTGTTGTTGTTATGAAGATTACAAGAATGCGGAACAATTGAAGCATCGATTTACTTTCAAAAAATTTTCGGGTAAGACGAGCCAAAGATGCAAATTCAAGAGCGGTGCTCCGGATTTTCATTATAATTATTTCTTCCTGAAATTGAAAAACTATTAAATAAATTAATTTAAATATTTACTTAAATCCATAAAAGGAAATGTTAATTAAAGTTTATTGTTTTTTTAGTTAATTTATATACAAGAGATGATTCTCTAAAAAAATTTACTTTTTTATTTCCAATTTCAATTTCCATAGGGCACACTTAAACTTTCAAAATTGTTGGTGATAAAAATAACGATAATTCAGGGAAGTGTTCTTTGTTTGGTATGTTTGTCACATTCAATATACATTCCTTCATTCATCAGCGATTATTACATCTTGTCGTATCACTACTCTTTTTAAAATTCAAAAGGTGATAAAGTGAAAATAATAACCATTCAACTCAACCATCTACACATTCATTATAACTAAAATAATTTTTTCATATTCTCTGAATGATTGAATACTGATGTTAATTAATAATCATTTTATGAATCAATTATTAATATATTGATGTTGGTCTTGATTGGAAATTATTTAACGTAACAATGTTTTCATGGATATCTTCAAATTATATGATTATCTATATATGATAAAGACTTAGGGTAAGTTAAAACGAATTAATTAATTAATTAACGGATTTAAAATATTCAAACGTTATTTGATTCCTCTTAATGCCGAACGGTGTTATTCTCAAAGATATTTTAATCGATTTAGTTGTTTTTGAGTTAATTAGAAAAATTATTAAAATAAAACAACTATTAATTAAAATTATTTTCCCCATAAATTAACTTTCAATAACTTATCATATTCGTATTTATATATGACTAGCTGCTCAGAGCGCCTTCGGCGCTCTTCACACCTAGACGGGGGCTCCGCCCCCTGTCCCCCCGAGTGGTACATAGTATTTGGTTGAAAGTAGTAAAAGGTTTTCATCCATTTTGTTTCAATCCGTATATTACATAAAACATTCATTTCTTTTTGTGTTCTTATTTAAATATATTTTAATTTAATCAGTAATACATACATTATTATAATATAAGTAAATTAGCTGCTCAGAGCTTTTTCTTTCTTTCTTTTTGTGTTCTTATTTAAAAATATATTTCAATTTAATCAGTAAATTAATTATATTTATTATTATTGTATATGTTATATCTATCTATCTATGTGGCTCAAAGATACTCGAAAGTTCTTGGCCGCAACAACCACATTTCTCCTATTTAAATATATTTTAATTTAATCAGTAATACATACATTATTATAATATAAGTAAACTAGCTGCTCAGAGCTTTTTCTTTCTTTCTTTTTGTGTTCTTATTTAAAAATATATTTCAATTTAATCAGTAAATTAATTATATTTATTATTATTGTATATGTTATATCTATCTATCTATGTGGCTCAAAGATACTCGAAAGTTCTTGGCCGCAACAACCACATTTCTCCAAGTCTCCCTATCCTGAGCCCTTGTCCCATCTCTCTGTCGTCCCTTCCTACGCGCCGTTGGTTTTCCAAGCGGACGTTTTCCAATCGGTCTCCCCACCAATATATTTTTCCTCTCCCATTCTACGTGTCCTGCCTATCGCAGCTTTTTCCCTATTATAACCCTAACTATTTCTGAAGATGCAGAGAGGCCATGCAATTTCTTGTTATGCAGTCTCCTCCATTCCCCGGTGACCTCATCTTTCTTTGGCCAATAAATGCAGGGAAGAATCCTATTCTCAAATACTCTGAATCTACTCTCATCTCCCAGGGTCATAGTCCATGCCTCCCACCCATATAATGCAACAGGCAAAATAATTTTTTTATATATTCCCTTTGATAATAATTTTGAAGAGATAAGCCTCTTTATTGCAAGATAACAGGCGTTTCCCGATTGCAACCCCGATTTAAATTATTCTCAAATATTATTATCCTTCGTGATTACATTCAATTTTTCTACATATTCAAATTCTACATTTTGTATCTTAAGATTTTGTATGTTAATACTCTTCCTCTTTGTTACTAAATATTTTTTCTTATGACTATTAATTTCAAACCTCCATTAATTTTTCCTCGATATCTGTAATTGCAATTTCCGAATCTCCTATTATATTTAAGTCGTCTGGGTAACCTAACATTTTACAATTGATTTCCGCATCTTATTCTTTCTTTACTACCTTCAAGACAAATTTGAAGATCAAAATTTGAAAAAGTTTATGCTGATCTATATTGAGTCATGTGTATGTTTTACTAAAGTCTAC
Organism: Labia minor; assembly: GCA_963082975.1. Classification (NCBI taxonomy): domain Eukaryota; kingdom Metazoa; phylum Arthropoda; class Insecta; order Dermaptera; family Spongiphoridae; genus Labia; species Labia minor. The sequence goes on along the minus strand of OY720345.1, from coordinate 49,366,865 downwards.
AAATAATTAGTGAACAGAAATATTGAATTCGCGGTTTTTTTCCTAATATCTGTCATAATGAAAATATCTTAATTAATGTTGATCGATTTGGCCTGAACCCGCAATGATATCTCCTAATATTTCCTCCGCCTATGGTTCTTAAGTATTTTCTATGTTATAATAGTGAAATATAGTATAATATTTCTTGAACATTACATTTTGATATTTTATTTTCATTGTTAGATTATTATTGAATATTTTTAATTTTAATGAAACTTGAGAAAATGCAAAAATAGAGACTTGAGACAATTTATAAAAATTAACGGTATAAAACAATAGATAAATTACCAATATATACATTCATTAATAGTATTAATTTAAATTAATTGATTTATTTGTTTTTTTATTATTAAGTTCATTTATTAATTTTTTTAGATCATTGTTATTTTCCTCCCTTAAAAGAAACTTATCTAATTCTGTGGTGCTAGGGGATTTGAAAATTATTAGTCGCAATATGAAGATTCCGCTTACAGTTTCTGTCATGTCCGACCTCGGTCCAACAGTTATTTCCCTCAAGTTTCTTGCAACTCTTAATCATGTGATCTATATATTTAATTTTTTTTGATTCATTGTAATAAAATTTAAACAAATAAAAATTTTCACTTTGTTAATTTATATAAATTTCAATTTAAACTGATTGTGAGTAATACGCTTTGCATAGAGGTCATGAAACGCGAAGATATGCAAAAAATTTTAAATTCTGAGCAATGTGCAGACAAAAACCTTTTTTTATATATATAGACTAGCTGCTCAGAGCGCCTTCGGCGCTCTTCACACCTAGACGGGGGCTCCGCCCCCTGTACCCCCGAGTGGTACATAGTATTTGGTTGAAAGTAGTAAAAGGTTTTCATCCATTTTGTTTCAATCCGTATATTACATAAAACATTCATTTCTTTTTGTGTTCTTATTCAAAATCTATTTTAATTTAATCAGTAAATTAATTATATATATTATTATTATTGTATATGTTATATCTATCTATCTATGTGGCTCATGAAACGCGAAGATATGCAAAAATTTTTAAATTCTGAGCAATGTGCAGACAAAAACCTTTTTTTATATATATAGATTAAAATAAAAATTGAAATAGTTTTTTGGATACATAATTGTTCATTTATAAAAGTTGCACACTGGCCATACAAGGTGACTTTGAAAAACTTTTTTGATAATTCAATTTTTCTAATTAACTTAAAAAACATGTAGATCAGTGGTTCTTAAACTGTGGTCCGCGGACCCCTGGGGGTCCGCGAAGCCTTTACTGGGGGTCCGCGGTCCTCGGAAAAAAATCATCGTAAAAATATATACATATATAAATATTTAAAGTTCATTGTTTAACTATATCCTCCTAGAGAATTACGGCTATAATTTAATACTATTAATAATACTATTTTATTTTATTAAATTGATAATTATGTCAATTAATTTTTTGTGAATAAATAAACATATATAAAAAACTATATATAAAATTTGAATTTTCATCCATTCATTCATTTAAAATCATTTTTCGATTGTTCCTTTAAAATAACCCCTCTTAGGGGCTCGGAAGGGGAGGCATATAAGGGAATTTTCTTTCACTTTGTTATTGGGGAAAACCAGGGGAGGGGACAGTCTTACCCGGAAAAACCCAAATTGTCAGCGTCCACTCTGGGGTTTTAAACAGTTTTAAAGCAAATATTAATTATAAGTTCATTTCTCAACGAGTTGTATCTTTAAATTATTTTTATTAATGTTAATTATAAGTTCATTTCTCAACGAGTTGTATCTTTAAATTATTTTTATTAATTTAATTAATTATAATTAAATTATAGCTAATAATAGTTTATTATAGCTAATAATTTTTTTTAATTTTTAGTGTAATTTGCATGATCATTATTTTATAAAAACACTAAACACATTTTGCAATTTCCCAGAAAGGCTGTTTTTGAGAGTAAGTATAAGTTAGTTTTATGAATAAAAAATATTTATTTTAATAATATTTTAGAATCAAATTACGAAATTAATAATATTTTAGAATCAAATTACGAAATTAATAATATTTTAGAATCAAATTACGAAATATATTTATTATATAAATTAATATTCATTTAAAATGATATTAAATCATTTATTTAAAATGATTTAAAACATTTATTAAAATGATTTAAAACATTCATTTAAAATGATATTAAAACATTCATTTAAAATCATATTAAAACATAGCTAGTAAATAATAATTCGTTATATTTATATTATATTTATATTATATTTATATTATTGTAGTTCAATGTTAATAAATTACTCCATAAAATGGATCGTTGGCTACAAACTGGTTCAACACAGAAACGGAAAGAATCAGATGATGAGGCATCAACAGCAAACTCTACCAAGAAACGCAAAACTAGAAAATATTCGGATGATTATTTATCATTTGGATTTACTTATATTTGCAACAATGATGTGGAAAGACCAGTCTGCGTTCTATGTCAGGAAAGTTTATCCAATGAAAGTATGAAACCTGCTAATCTCAGACGTCATTTACAAACAAAGCACAGCGAGCATGTTAGTAAGTCTATCGAATTTTTTAAAATGAAAAAAGAAGAACTTAATTCAAGTCAGAAATTGATGGTAAAGACGGGATCTGGTGGTATGAGTAAGAAAGCAGTAATGGCATCATATGAAGTAGCTCTACTTATTGCTAAAGCAGGAAAGCCGCATAATATAGCAGAGCAATTAATTCTTCCTGCTACAAAAGTAATTACAAATATAATGTTAGGAACTAAAGCAGCAAACGATATAAATTTGATTTCATTATCAAATGATACGGTTAAGAATAGGATTGAAGACATGTCATGTAATATAAAAGAAGAATTAATATCGAGAGTGCGCAAAAGTCACTATTACTCATTACAATTGGATGAAAGTACTGATGTCACTAATAATGCCAATTTGTTAGCTTTCATTAGATATGAGTTTGAAAATCAAATACAAGAAGATGTATTGTTTTGTGATTCACTACCTTCACGAACGACAGCTAATGACATATTTAACAGTTTGAATAATTTTATAACCGAAAATGAAATAGAGTGGCCAAAATGTGTTGGAATTTGCACTGATGGTGCTCGTGCAATGTCAGGTACAAGAACTGGATTGATTGCTCTTATTAAAAATGTTGCGCCTCAGGTTGTTTGGAATCATTGCTGCATTCACAGAGAATCATTAGCAGCCAAAAATATGTCACCAGATTTGAAAAGAACATTAGACGAAGTAGTTAAAATTGTCAATTTCATTAAGGCTCGTCCACTTAATTCCAGAGTTTTTAAAATTTTGTGTGAGGAAATGGGTAGTCAACATACACATTTATTATTACATACAGATGTACGTTGGTTGTCCCGCGGGAAAGTACTCATTCGCCTTTTTGAGCTTCGAGATGAAATACGATTGTTTTTAATAGATGCGCATTTTGAACTGACCGAATGTTTCAATGATTTTATCTGGTTAGCTAAGGTGGCTTACTTGACTGATATTTTTACAAAATTGAACGAACTTAATTTGAGCCTGCAAGGTACTGTTGTAAATATATTTAAAGTTGAAGATAAAATAGAAGCAATGATTAAAAAAATCGACTTGTGGTCGAAACGCATCCAGAACGGTGTATATGAGTCTTTTCCAACTCTCAATGATTTCATAGAAAGCTCCAGTGAAAAATTGCTTAATCAAACGCGTCAATTATTTGTTGAACATTTAATTACTTTGAAAAGCAACTTCAGGAAGTATTTTTCTACTCCTGATCCTTGCAATAACTGGATCAGAGATCCATTTAATATGGAAATTACAAATGCTAAACATTTATCTGCACCTGAACAAGATATTCTCGTGGAATTATCATGTGATACAACTTATAAACTAAAATTTAACAAAACTGAATTGAGCAACTTTTGGTTACTTCTCAGGTCAGATTATCCTGCGCTTGCAAATAAAGCACTTCAACACTTGATTCCATTCTGCACAACATATTTATGCGAACAAGCTTTTTCGGTACTATTTTATATTAAGTCTAAATATAGAAACAAATTAAATGTAGAGCCGGATCTTAGATTAAAAGTTTCCAATATTAAGCCAGATATTGAGATTCTTGTTTCAAGAAAACAACTGCATACATCTCATTAAATATGTAAGTTATATTTAATGAGATAGATGCAGTTATTTTTTAAAATATTTCTTATTTAATATTTTCTGAAAAAAATTATAAAATATTTATATGAATTTAATGTAAGTACCCATTATAATTTGTGAGATTTGTTGCTATGACAATGTTTGTATTTTCTTTCTTCAATATTATAATTTCTAATAAAATGTGTTCTACAATATGCAAAAAAATCGTTATTCACCAATCACTGTTAGAAATATTCATCATATATCCTTGTCCTTATGAGATCGTAAGCCAGAAATTAATTAATAAAATGACGTAAAGTACCTAAAGTTGTGATGGGGGTCCGTCAAAAAAAATTTTTTCAAGTGGGGGTCCGTGGAGTACATAAGTTTAAGAACCTATGATGTAGATGGATTATACTATTGCCAATAACACCGTAGGGCAAGGGTTCATAATGTTGTCTAGACTCATCTCCAAATATTTTATAAGTGTTGCCAATATGAATGAGAGACTTGAAACAGTGGTGGGGATCATCTCAATATTCGCTCGCGACCCATAGTTTGGAAAGTACTGCTGTAGAGCATTAAGAGGAATCAAATTACGTTATATGTAGTGAACTGTAACTAATTAAATAAATTGTTGTTTAAAATTTGGATGTATATTTCTCAAAGCTACCATCACCAGGTGGATGTATAAAATAACAATTTAACATAATATAAAATTGAAAATAAATTGATAATTTATTAATCATTTTTGGTTGTTAACAATTATTTTGTTTACCCTGCCATTTTTTCATTGACTTCTATGTATGAATTGTGAGCTAAAATATTCAAGCTGCAAAAGGGAAGAAGAATCTTGCACCTGAGTTTGTAGTCAAAATATTTTTTTAATAAATCCTTTTAAAAAATACATTTTATATGTATTTAATAATTCATTTGCAATTTTTAGAATAAACTATTATATAAATCAAATTGTTGTAGAAAACAAAAACATCTGCGCATTTTTTAAACATATTAGTGATTGAATGTTTGGTGAATGATGAATGAAATTATTATTTGTAACAGTTATCTTACCTTAATATAATTATTATTGGTGAGTTGAATTAATTTTTGATTTAATCCTTTGAATTGATTACCAAGTTTATCGAAAATATTGTGAATCATTACAGTATCCATGTAAAAAGAAAATAAATATGAAAATTTATTGAAAAATGAATAATAATTATATCTTGAATTATTAAAAAAATCCTCAAATAACCATGTAAAAAGACAAGCCATACAAATTGTGTTTATCTGAAAGAAAAAATAAATTTTTAAATAAATATAAATTATCATAAATCTATAAAAAAGTTACTATTTCTTAAAAACAAAAAATTTCAAGGATAGAAAGTACATACAAAAAATATTTTAATCATATTTTTATTTTTTTAAAATAGTATTCGAAATATGACAAATAAATTTATAAATATATGAAAATTATAGTAATATTCATTCAATTTTAATTGTTATCCAAATATTAATTATTAAATGAAAATTTTTCTACCTACCTGAAAACAAACACAAATTAATAAATCTTTATATTTCAAATGGTGATCCATTTTATTTAATTTATTATAAACAAGAAATAAACTTCGATAGGTGAATAGAACTTCCAATGGTCTAAATATGTCATATAATGTACAACATGTAAAAAGAAAGATTTCCATAATCTAAAATATAATAAAATTTGATTATATAATTATATATCATCATTTAGAAGAGCTTAAATAGAATAGATTTGTGACCAATTTGAATGCCATCTGAGGGGAAGAAACCCCTCCTCATTGGTGATACAACTGATTAATAAGAATTCATCATTAATTTTAATGCTATGAAATATTTTAAAATACGTTCAAAATGAAAATCTATCCTGAAATCAATATTTATGTTTCAAAATCCGTTGAAAAAAAATTAATCGGAGCAATACAAAAGGAGTTAGTTACTAAAAGTTATTAATCGTTAATTAATTATAATTCAATTATATTTATTCTATACCTTCTATGGATCCATTGAAATATCTATAAAAATTTTCAAAAGTCTATCTCAATATTAAAATGATGAAAAATCGATTTCAATTTGCCAAAAGAGCGAACAGACAGAGAGACAGACGCCAAGTGAAGCTGAGATAAACGTTATAAAAAAAACTAATTAGTTTCTGGATAGAATTTGAGCTTTTCTTAAATTTTAAGGTATCTCTCTTAAAAATTTTAAAATGTGTACCATGTATTGAAAATTCATTGTCTCTCCTTAACTCAATAACTTTCCATTGCCAACATCCTGCGATCTTGCCTACCAAACTACCGGGTGTATGTAAATAATGCTTTCTCCTATTGTACCGTGATTTTTACACTATTAATCAATATAAAATGAAAAAAAAAATAAAAATTTAATTTTCTAGTGAAGAATATATTTATTTTTATAAAATAATCTTAATAAAATAATAATTTTTCTAGTTGTAAAATTTAAAATCCAAATTTTATTATAAACTATGGCAAACATATGATAAGTCATTGATGATTATTTAGATGAATTTAATGATCCAATTTACCTGAAATTTTGAAACATCCATTGTTAAATTAGGAAGAATAGAATAAAGATCGTAATATGCTTGTATCACTAAAATTATAACGGAATAGACCGTCCAAGAAAATGAAAGTGTTATTGTACGTTGGTGTATATCAAGAGAATAGGGCAAAAAGCCAAAAATTCGACGAATTTGCATATATGGTTGAAAATAAAAATAAAAATCAACATCTTGATTTATTTTATACAAGAAATGATTAAGATGAGTTTTTATTGATTCAAGTTTCATGTTTATTATCACATGGATAACTTTGAACTAATTAATTTAATATTGATCAAATACTATTACTAGCAATTATTGTAAGTGTTACTTTTCCAATTACCATTTATCAATTATCATTTATAGAAATATTATAATTTAGTAATACATTCATAATCAGAAAAAATATAATAATATTTGTTTATAATTTATTTCGATTTTTTTTCATTTAAGTAGGTAATATTTTTTATAAGAAGGAAAAACTGAAATAAAGAGTTATTTTGTAAAAACCCACTATTTAGGTAAGGAAACTTATAATATTTTTTTTTAATTTATTTTTCAGATAAAAGAGGAAAAGAAAACTGTTTCGTGGCTGATATGGCTGATATAAAGTAGCACTTCAAGTCAATTAATTTTTGCGAAAAATTTGTTGTAACATCATAGTTATAACAATTCAGTTGCAAACTTTTCGTTTTGAGCAATGGTATTTATTTACCAACAGACACATAGGTTCAAACCATTTGGATCTGACCTTAAAACGTGTATGTTCATTGAAAAACATATTCGAATTTTTAACTGATCGCAAAATTTTTGTTTATAATTCATATTAAAATTAATCGAAGCAGGAAAAGAGGTGGGGCTGTAAATTAATATTGTTAAGACAAAGAATTTAGTAACAGAGAGGAATAGTATTAACACACAAAGTCTTAACATACAAAATATAGAATTCGAAAATGTAGAAAAATTTAAGTACTTAGGTTCTGTAATTCCGAAGGAAAATAATATTCGAGAAGAATTTAGAGCGAGGTTGCAATCGGTGAACGCCTGTTATCATGCAGTAAAGGGGCTTATCGCGACAAAATTATTATCAAAGGGGATACAAATTAAAATAGATAAAACAATTATTTTGCGGGTTGTATTATATGGGTGTGAGGCATGGTCTATGACTTTAGGAGACCAGAGTAGATTTAGAGTATTTGATAATAAGATTCTTCGCAGCATTTATGGGCCAAAGAAAGATGAGTTCACCGGGGAATGGCGGAGACTGCATAACGAGGAATTGCATGACCTCTATGCATCTCCAGATATAGTTAGAATTATAAAATCGAGAAGGCTGCGATGGACAGGTTGATATATACCTACATCTATCTAACTCTGTGGCTCTGTCGAGCTCGAAAGTTCTTGGCGGCAGTAACCATATTTCTCACGTCCCTTCTTACAATGTCCACCAATAGTGTTCTTGGTCTTCGAAGAGGACGTTTTCCCATCGGTCTTCCCACCAATATTTATTATATTATATATACATATATACATATATAGTTTAGTGAAAGTAAAAATTCCTGTATATTTAAGTGAACCGTCTGCATTAAATTGTTTATTATTGCATTAAAAAAATAATTTTTAATAATTAATATTTTTTTAAATTTTATATAAAAATTATTTGAAGTTACTAATAAAAATAGTGTTTCCTAAAGTAGAGACCATATTAGACATTAAGACCAATTATACTCAAATGTTTTTATTCTGAAGTAAGAAATAAATTATTGTGAAAATAATAATTCAAATTTATAATTCAATTAGAATTTTAATATATTTAAGTTGTTTAATAAGTTGTTGAATTATATTACTTGTAAATGAATTATTCTCGTTAAATAAATAAATAAATACATATGAACTGTTATTGTAAAAAAATAACATAACAAAACTTGTCAATATAAAAAAACTATAGAAACAATATCCTCAAGACTTAATAAATACAATTTTCTAATTTTCCTTAAAAGAATTTATCGTTTTATGTCCTCTTGACATGTCCTCTCCAATTAGAATAATCTTATCGATGGATTAAAAAAAAATAAATTTTTAATTAATTAAAAGTATTGATATATTGCTCTTTATTTATTTTAACGAAAAAAATTACTATTATCATGATTAATTAAATAAATTGTTAGCTTTTATACTCAGGAGTGTTGTATCCCATTATAAAATAATTAGTATATGAATAAATTATCAATTATCGATTTTTTTTAAGAAAAAAAAGCAGTAAATTAAGATGGCATTCGTTTTTATTGATTTTTGTTTAATAGAATGATTATCTCCCCTCCACTCAGACTCCTATACTCATCGCCTTTCGATTAATTTATTTTGATACGTTTAGTCATAAATTTTTAATAGCGATTCGAAGAAGACAGTTTAAAAGAGAAATAAACGCCCAAAGGAGACACCCCCGTGTGGATTATTTATTTATTTCCCTTGAATGTCTTAAATTGAATCTTTTTTTTCTCTCTCTCTCTCTTTCTTTCTTTTTTCCTTCGCGGGATAATCATTTTCTTGAAACAAGGCGAGATATTGTGAGGGAGATCCGTCAAGCCTAAATATTTTTGACGATTGAAGTGGTAGAAGCCGACGGAGTAATCGGCCACATGTCTACCAGCCCTCGCCTTCTCGGAATCGACATCTTCCAGCCACCCTCGCATCTTAAATTGCACAAACATGTCCATTAGACATAACGCAGGGGCTTCACTCGTCATTTAAATAGCTAAAACAAGTGGCTGAGATGAGAACAGGTTGCCTTTCACAAAGCACACTCACTTCAACCATCATAATCGACTTTGGGATTTGGAATATCCCCACTCCACTCTATCTCCCCCCTCCCTCTCTCTCTCTCTATTTATCTTTTACTTAATTTATTTACAGTATTCTCATTAATAAGGAGTACCTGGAACAACGACCCTTTAAAAAATATTGGTATACAATTCTTTAGTTATTTATTACAATTATTAAATTTCACATCATTGCATCAATCGGATTAAAATGAATGGAACTTGGGGTCCTCAATAATAATAAATAATATTTTAGTGAAAAAATATTAAAAATTATAAAACTATTTAAAATTAATTAATAAAAAAACAATGAATAAATAAATATAAATTAGTAATTTAATAAAAAATAAATACGAAAATAGATAAAAAAAAAACATTTAAAATTAACATTAAGAATTACCAAAAAATTAAATGACAAAACAGATTAAAAAATTGTTTTTAAAATATCATAAATAAACTTACACTGTTTGAAAGAATAAGTTTTAGATTGTTTTTTTGGTGAGAGATTAATAAATAAATGTCCAAATTTGAATCTAAAATATTATTAAAATAAATATTTTTAATTTTTTTTCGAAATTAAGTAAAAATTTTTTAAATATTTTAAATATAAAAATTATTCATGAAATATCAATTAAAAAAGAATGGCAAAAATCAAATTTATAAGCAAAAAAATATGGATGACATCATTTAAATCTACTATTTTAACATAAGAATATTTTAATAAAGTTGATTTTCGTCGAGGCTGAAACCAATACAGATCGATTTATCTTTATAAATATTATCTATGGTGTGAATTTCAAAAAAAATCCTTCGAGCAGTTAATTAATAAATTAATTCAATAATATACAAATATATATATATATATTTATATACAATTTTTGCTGGTATAAGATAAGTTTAAACAAAAATCAAAAAATACAAAATAAAATAAAAAAATAAAAATTTAAAAAATATTTATTTTCTTCTTTTCTTGGAACTCTCAAGATGTGTTTTATTATGGCATGCATGAATAAGAAGTTAAACAAAATGAATATATTTTTAAAAGGATCATATTAATTTTAGATGAAGAATATATCATCTATTTTTAAATCGCCTACAATTCTTTTTAATAAAATTGATACCCTCGACTTGGAATGAAATGAACCATACTTTGAATAATATTATATAAAAATCCAAACTGAACATGTTTATGTTTATCATAAATAAGTCAGGATTGTTTAATTGGAATATGGATTTAAATTAATTTTGTTTTAGAAGAAAAAAAAAATCAAGGTCAATTTTTAAACACGGGTGTATACGTATTAGGAGGAAGGACCATGGGGAAACCTATCATGAAGTTAAAAAAAATGTTGAAAAATTTAACTAATCTGAATAATTTTCATGCATACTACAATAATAAATAAAATACATTAAAAATAAATAATTGCAATAAGTATTGTAAAATAAAATTAAATCGAAATAATAAAAAGAAATATTAAAAAAAGTATGTTTAGTAACCATTCTTAACTCATGTCATGTCCTTTTTTCTTGTGTGTGTGGGGGGGCAAGAAAAAAAAATGATTTTTATATTAGTCACTATATTCAATTTATCTTATTATAGTTTGGAAATTTAACCTGATTTATTAAAATTTATCTAGATTATTTAAAATTGATATAAATGATTTTAATAATTAATTAAGTTTCATTAAACTTTTATCATTTAATTGGTTTAAATTATTCTATTATATTTTTTTAAAATTATACAAAATAATTAAATTGAGATTTACATGAAACATATACTCGTATATATTATATATATTTCATTAAATAATTAATTAATTCAATGAATTAAAATAGAATGTTTATCCCTCATCAGATCAACCTGGAATTTTAAATTAAGAGAAAACTACATAAATTAATTTCAAATAGCAAAGTCCTTATAATTCTAATTTTATTGATGATATTGATATTGTCCAAACTTTTTTCAAACCAGGGTTTCTTAATCTTTTTTAGTATGAACACCCGAAAATATACGATAGAAAAATTTTATAGACCCCATAAGTATTACAGGAAAAATGTTTTTTGATCAATTTTAGTCCATTAACTTTTGATTTTGATTTAGAGACATGATTCAATGCGAACATTTTTATCAAAAATTTGAAATATTATGTATTATACTGAGAAAGAGAAATTTTTTTTTATATTTTAATGAAACTTTAATATTGTGATAGATATTATTATTATTATTATTATTATTATTGTGATAAATTTATTATTTAGTTTTAAAAAAAATTCTTTATTTTGTTTTTTTATTTTTCAGAAAACATGTTATAATATAATTTCTGTATATTTGTATTATTCTTTTAATATCTGTGGGCATATACTAAATATAAGATTTTCTTATTTAACGTCTTTTGAATAATCTATTCCTTTCTAATGACTACAATCTTTATCTTTTTTAGTTCCATAGTTGAATTATTTTGTCTTTGAAACGTGTTGAAAAGTGGGAAGACACATTTATTGACAAATTGCTAATTTATATATTACATAAAATTGAACATATCGTGCTTACCTATTTTGTTTTTGAAGAGGTCAATTTTATAATTCTAATAAATTAATTTTGCTAATTCTAGAGAAAATTAAATTCATGTTCTTTTTGGTTCTGGTACAATAATGAAGCCAAAAATATCAATAATAATACTTGACTTATCAAAAAGATAATATTTACTTATCATTCATTTTTCATCAAATTCATTATTTAGAGAATGAATAGTAATATATTAAAATAATATATATAATTTAAACTATCATTCACACTAACAAACTAGATTCATATTCATGTAAAGTAAAAGAAACAATAATCTAAAAGGGTTCTTTGTTACTTAATACAGGTCCGTTTCTAGGGGTTTGAGCGCCTTGGTCAAAACAAAATTTGGCGGCTTTTAATACAAATAAAATATCTTTTCAAAATAAATTAAAATATATATATATAAACTTTTTGGAGATTAAAAAGAATTTGTCTTCATCATCATTGTGTGATAAAAGCCATAAAAATGCTTAGGTTTCATTATTTTTATTAGTAAATTTTTGTTTTTGTATGTTAATCTTTTTTATTCAGTTATTATGTTTTCTGATTATAGTTTTCTTATAAATACTATTAGAATTATTCAATATGTTGACAATAATAAACTAATTAGCGTTTTGACCTTTATTTGGTATTATTAAACAAAAAACAATTTATTGTTCGCTAAATAAATCGAAAATTATAAATTTTAATTTAGATAATCTAAAAGAATAATGAAGGTAAAAAAATATTTTATTTATATCGGCGTCCCTCAAAATATGGCGCCCGGGCAGTCCGCCGGCTTACTCGCCCATATATTCTGCGATGTATGTATAAAATATATCAATATATATATATTATATTATAAAATTAATTCTGATTTTTTTAAATAGAAAAAATAGATAATATTCATAGATAAGATTAGAACAAAAATATTAATTTTAATCCAAAATATACCTTTCTAATCATAAATTTGAACTTTTATCATTTTAAAAGATAAAAGATACTTTTCTATGTTCCAATTGAAATTATACTTTTCTTGAATCATTGTATTTCATGAAAAGATATTCATAAATAATAATTAGCTCTTATAATATAAAATGTTAATACTTGATAGAATAATAAAAAATATACACCAGAAAGTACACTAATATTCAATTAAAATTATAATAATTATATAGAATCGGACCTTTGGAAAATAAATTATTTATTAATAATAAATAAAAAGGAAAAAAAAAGAATAGAAATCCATGATGAATGCAAATGGAAGTTGAACTTCCATTTTTTTCGAGACATCAGTCTGGCTGACTCTCTTGAACTAAGCTCTCAGCTGGAATTCGAGAAGGGTGGTTGGTTCTTGGATGCTCTTTCTACTCATCAGGGCTTCCAGTGTCCGATTCCTCTATAACAAAGGTCACCGAGCCCATGGTTGCCAGGTTGACCCGACAACTTGATGCAGCCTGTCGCCTGTTGCTTTTTTCCTCATTACAATCTCCTATTTCTCAATTGTATGCAAGCATTTTTAATTTAATATTTTTTTTTCCTAATTCCTTATACTTTGATGAAAAAAATGATAAGAGGAGAGGTGAAAATTAATATTAATAGCACAATATATATAGTAGGAAAGTAAATAAGTAAATAAAATAATTTAATTTTATGTTCAAATTAAAAAGAAAAATAATAGTAATAGCAGGTAATAAAAACATAAAATTATTTTTACCTGATAGCTTAAATCCGTAGCTACTGATTGAAATAATTAATATTAATTAAAGATACTACTTTTAGGTACTTTTGGATAATCAATATCAAAAATTTATTATGATTTATTAGAACCCCATTTATTTGCTAATTTTACCTGCCTTAAACTTGAAAAATTTAAATGATTTACTTCCTAATTACATTCGATAATTTGAAGAGATATTAATAAAGATTTTTCTAAAGTGTTCTTTATTTTATAAATCTATAGAAGATATATAGTTGAGTTGAATGAGAGTGACTCAAGCTAAGAATGTTTGGAGAAATGAAGTGTGGTTACTGCGACCAAGAACTTTCAAGCTCCGTAAAGGCACAGAGATAAATAGTACATAGTACATGGTATATAGTGCATGGTATATAATACATACAATATTGTTATTATTCATTTTTGAATAATTTCATAGACATGAAAAGTTTCATTATCATCAATATATATAAATATATATATATCCATTGTTTTTTTTTATTTTTTTGTTTTTTTTCTAAGTGAAATTCATATTCAAATCAAAATACAAATTAATCTGAATAGAAATTTTAAATTTGATTAACTTTAAATGCTCAAGTGTGAATACACAAAGGATTGGCGCAGTTCTTCTATATACAATGAAAAAAAAACACTGACTAATTATTAATCCAATAATAATTCTGCAGTGGGAAACGATAGATATGTATATTTTCATTTATGAGATAATAAATTTGACATGGGATTGATTCTTTTGATGGAATCTGTCATTTACAATCTTCGAGATTCAATTTCAAATTATTTTTAGTAAATAATCTTTAAATTTACTAATTTTAATTTACTTAAGATTATTTCATCTCTTTTGTATGTTTGATACATAAGATGCATATAACATTTTATAGGTTATGTCTATTCTTTCGATTTATGTCATAGAAAATCTAAGCCACTCTCTAATGAAATGCATTTGATATAAGAATTATGGGGTTCGAAGTAAACAATGTGTGAAGAACAAATATTTATCTATCATAATTTTGAATTATGTTAAATATCATTTTTAGTTCCCCCTTTTTGTTTTTCATTTTTTGTTTTATGATTTTAATTTTTAAAATTGATTTATATAAAAAACATTTTAACGATTAATTCGGATAAGATCCCTGATAGTATTTACAAATAAAAATAAAATCATTTAGTAAAACATAAATTTGTTTCAAAGTTGAAAATGCTTTGTAAACATGTGATTTTAACGTGACGTTTGGTCACCCTACCTAAGATCTATGAACTATATCATCCCACTTTCCATGTTATTAACAATGTCAAAATTTTAAATGATTAACATAGGAAAGATCGAGATGTAGTCTAATCATTTAAATTCATCCGTTGTTGCAAAGGCTAAAGGAAATACAAGAAGATAGTTCAAAGAACTTTTGGCAAATTTTTCCATGAGGTAATCGTTTCGAGAGAGCTCCTTTTGAATGGAGGACCTTTAATACTATCAATATGTAATGATATGTTTTGTATGATGGGGAATACATGAATGGCTGGTCAAAATGCACAAAGCATCTCGTGGTTTGGCTCCTATTTGTTTGCGTTCGGCCGATAAATCACGAAGAACGTGAACCGCACGTGTGTGCGTGTTGACTTTCCACGTGTGACTGCTTGGATATTTCCGACCTTGCGCGTGTGTGAGTGTTTCCCATGGTTCGACGACTGTCTGGGTGGCAACATCCCCTGCCCACCCCATCATCTGGTGGCAGCAGTTTATGTTTGGGCCACCCCATCCACCAAATCTACTTGTTAGACACCCCACTTCTGTTTTGGATTATAAATATCGAGTAAAAAATGTCAAAACTCATTTTCTTCCAATTCTATTTAAGAGTACCTGACATAAAATACAAACTCTAAATTAAGATCCCTAATTTCGCTCTAAATATTCATTCAGAATCCATTTATCACTTTGTTTCAATGTTTAAATTTTTTTGTCTTTTTTTATGTTTTTCTCATAAAAAGATTTTTTTTTACTTTTTTTTTCTTAAAAATGAATTTATTTTTGTAAAAATGCAAAAAAAAAAAAAGAAAAAAAGCTTAGAATTTCACAAATTAACATAATAATCATAAGAAAATATTTAAAATTTTTATAATTAATAATAATTTTGTGTTAATTAACTCAATGACTTTTGCAAAGATATTCTGATAATAATGTTGAAGACATAGTATTATGGCTCTTTGAGGTTTTGCTCTTCAAAAAGAACAAAATTAAAATAAAATTATATAAGTAAATAAATTTATTTATGGTTTTCATTTCTAATTTCTAATCAATTTTAATTTTCACTTTTTGAAATTTTCTTGAACGTTCATTCTCAAGTTCTGTAACTCAATACTAATACTCAAGATTCTTTGAATCGTTTGAGTCTGCTTCTATATATTTAATTCCGTTTATACATATTCTTTAAATGACTTAAATTAAATCATTAATTTTACCAAGAATTATAAAGATAAATTAATTATATAAAAATAAAAATTTATTCGATTGGCAAATGTATGTCTCAAGATATTTTAACAGAAGGATGATTAACATTTCAAATTTTATTTTTTTTTAATTTTAAATTTCAGTATAGAGTTTATTTCAAAGTCCTGATGAAATTGCAAATTTAAGAAAATTCGAAACTGAAATTTTCATTTATATAAAATTCAAATGTTTAAATAAAAAATATTCATTTATGTTTAATAATTTTCAAGAATTTGAATTGATTTATCTTATAATTTGATTATTTATATACTATACTAAAAATCTAATCATAATTCTTTTATTACTTACCAACATAAAATAAAAAAATTATATTTGGACATATTTAAGAATTTCAAATAAATTAAATAAAATACCAATTATATATATATTATTATCACACATTTCAACCTTCGAGTCTTTAAACTATTTATATTATTTAAAGATATAATATGACAGTTATTAAAATAAGTGACGTTATGATTGTTATTATTATATGTTATTTACTATCCGTTTACAATATTAATTGTGGTTATTATAGTATATCTAAGCAATGAATTATTAATAAATAAAGTCACAATGACAATTATCCGAGAGTTCTATTCACTAATGGAAGAGCGTTTCTTAATAGATACTTAATTGGTGCAGGGAGAGGTTTATTTCATCTGTAAAGAGCTAAATGGGCTGAAGGGTTGAAGAGAGCTGCAAGTGCAATATTGGTCTGTCATAAACGCTTGGGGCGTCAGGTAGGGGTCTAAGTGCCGAGCAAGGAACCCTTTAAAAGCAAGTTGTTGCAACCCTTACTGCCCTTGATGCACACTTACTTGTTATTCTCTAGAGGAAATAACAGGGTGGGATGAAAGCCATTAGCACCCTGAGGGAGAAAGAGAGGGAGAGAGGTCCTAAACAAACGCGGCTTCCCTCCTTATGTACAACAAACCTATGATAGTGTTTTTAAAGATTTTACATAGAATCTGTGTTAACTTAAAGAACTCTCATATAAATGTTGTGATAATTAAATAAGCAACAACTTTGATTCCGCTATTATTAAACTACTAATATATTGATCAAATTGTTAGGTAGTAATATTCTGATAATTTCCACCCCATAAATTTTTGGACCTCTATTCCTCTGTCTTTATCATCAGCTACCTATATTCATCCATTTTCTATATTCACCCAATTTCCCTTTGCCCTATATCATCAACACACCTTATACTTGACCTAAACCCAGGTTTCCTTATAACGAAACTTTGCACCAATTTTTATCACACTTCTATCCGAATTCTAACAATCAAACGTATTAATATGTCTCAATGCATAATATTTATTGATAGCAAACGTATTTTGAAAATTTAAAAATTATTTTATGACGTTGATTTACATGTTTATTATTCAATAAAATCATGTCTAATTCAGGTAGCCATAAATTCAACTTTAATCTCTTTTTACACTAAATTATTGCAAGTCTTGTAATTATAATTATTAGCAAATGTTTAACATTGTATAAATAAAAATATATATATATATATATATTAATTGAATTAAGAACAAGAAAAATACTAATTAGATCTAAAATAAATATAAATATGTTTGATAAATGGGATAAAAGTTTGTTGATTTTATTTATTTATTTTTTTTTTGTTTTTGTTAATTTTAGAGCAAGTAAAAATAGATTTATCCAAACATTTCTAAGCTAAGCTGGGAAATAAATTTTTGAAAATAGAAATATTCTAATTATAATATATGACTGTTAATCATTTGTTTTTGTAAAATATTGGAAGAAAAATCAATAAATTAGTATATATAACAGATTAGAAAATGTCATGCTTCCCAAACATGGAGAAAGAAGAAAATAATAATGCATTTTTGTGGTTTAAAAATGCCTTTTATTTAAAATTCTCAGTTTATTTTTACTTTCAAAAAAAGATCAAATCAACCAAAAACTAGTATTCATTTATCGTTGAAAAAATAATATGTCATATGTTTATAGACACGATATAGTATATTTAGGTGAAATCTCATTTGTTTTCAAGACTATGTAATATTTTATTTTATAAAAGCATTTCTATCGATCTATTTATCTCAGTAGTTCTACGGAACTCGAAAGTTCATGGCCGCAGAAACCACATTTATCCAAGTGTCCCTATCCTGAGCCATAACTATCCACATCCTACCCTCTCCTATCTCTCTTACGTCCCTTACCACATTGTCCGCATAAAACCATTTCTATAATCAAAATTTTATATTTAATATATTACGAGATATTTCATAAAATTTACTTTAAAAATTAACGGATCGTAAGGTTATTGGTAATTAAATAGTCATGTTTTTTTTGTATATGGTAAATGATAAATTAACCTGGAGAAAAACATAATTTTCTATTAAAAAGTTATTATTAAAATTAATTAATACAAAATTTTAAATTGTATAAATAAAGTTAATCTCTTCTATCTAACGAATTGAGTAATTTAAAAATATAAAAATATAATAGTATATATATATATTAATATTGGTTTGTTAAAGCTCGTATATCATATTATTTCAATAACAAACTATGTATCTAAAATTGAGTTAATATAATTTATTGTCATATACGTATTCTCGAAAGGAATTAATACAGAAAACTAATGATTAAATTAATTATAAGTTTCTCTGCCTTCTAAATAATCATCGAAAATATAATTGCCAGGTCAAACATCGAAGGTTAATGAAAAACTTTTCAAGGATAGCTGTGTTAAAATGTACTGCTTGAATCTGCGGTTATCTCGGGGATTTCCATTGAAACAGCCTCCTGGAATTTCTTCAAATTTTTCAAGCCTGAGGGAATCTATCGAATGTCTGAACACGCCTTGTATTCCCTCTCTTGGATTATCATATTACTTTAAAACAAATAATAAGGATTAAAATCTTGACAAAGTCAATTAAATAAATAAGAATGGTAAAAACGATTTGATCTAACATCCTCCCAAGATCATTCCTATCGATACAATATGCTTTGAAAGATTTGTATTTAGAGATTAATGATTATAAAAGAGGAATATGAAGGGTTCGATTGCGTTTACAGGCATTTAGGGCAGATGCAGGTCCGCCCCCATTCTTGTTTCTTATGCCTCGTGTGCTGGGTTTTGAAATTCAAAACCCCAAAATCGAAACTAAGAAGCTGGCCAGATGCGCTCCTGAAAACAGATCCAACAAAGATAACTGAATGCCGAAAATTTTCAAAGCTTGTTTTTTATTTTTTGTCTTTTGAAATTAAATGGACGAGAAAAAGTGCAAGTTGCCTACAAGAGATGCCTGGGGATTAATTAAAGCACGTTTTATTAGCGCCATTTAATTTCTAGATATTTCACTCGCAGATGAAATAAAGATTGAGTGGATATTCAAAAGGAGCGAGAACGGAAATGGCATCATCAATAAACACAATTTTAACTATATGACTGGGTTGAGAACATTAAGTTCCAGGAAATAAGACTTTTCCTTAAGAGGAAATTAAACGATTATCATAAAGAATTCAGTTGGTCCAATCTCATTTGAATCATTTGCACTTCAACTGATGATTTAAACAGCGAACGGAACTCAAGCGAAAAAGATAATCTTTGTTCAAATAGAATTGCATTCAAAAAAGAAAAAGAAAATAAAAAAAATAAAGAGAAATATATCTTATTAGAATATATTCAATAAAACATAAGAAAAAACTTTTTTTGAAAGTTTAAATAGTTTTAATGCTTTGTTAAAGGTTTACTGGGCATGTAGGTAATCTGAAACGAGTTTTTCCATTTGCCATCAGATTAGAATTTATGAAGGGAAATCTTTTGAATGAAAACACTAAAATCAAATTTCTTTAAAATTTAAAAGAAATTTAATACGTAAATTTGTTTTATTATCATTTATAATTTAAAAATTTAGAGTTTGTTTTTATAAATTAAATTATATAATATATATGTTAGTTTAGTAAGCCATTAATCAAAGATTAATTATTGTTTGGAATAATAATTAAATAGAAAATAGAAAAAGCAGCAGTAATTTTTACAATATCAATAAATGTATATCTAGTATATCACTAAAAATATTTTTATTCATTATGATTTACAAAATTTATAATTAGTCAACCGAGTCTTGAAATAAAGAAAGTTATATTTAACTATTAAACAAATATTAATCATTTATATATTAACAAATTGGAAAAAAAAATTATTAATTCAAATTATTTTAATATTTTTATTTCATTTTAACTTAATAAATTGTGTATTCGTGTATATATTATATATATATATATATAATATATTGTAAATATATAATATGTATATGTAGATTTGTTTACATCTAGGAAGCATCACATATTTGATTTTCACTTATTTTTTAAAAAATTTTCCGCTTAAAATTTGAATTAATGTCCTTTTTGAATTAAATGATTTTAATTTTTATTTAATTAACGTAATTAATCAACAATTATAATTATAACAATTAATTATAACAATCAATGAATTAACACATTTCAATCATTTAGATGGTGTATAAATCTTAACACGTTCCCACCGTTTGTCTATTTATTCTATGTGTGTGTGTGTGGCGGCATGCGCCACCGGTGGTACATGCCGAGATACAAGATTTCATATTATATTGATAATTATATTAATCAATTAAATAGATTTAATATTTAATATTGATTTCTAGAAAAATAATTTATTAGGAATTATACTTGTTCATCTAAAGAGTAATATGAATAAGTATCAAAAAGAAAAAGTTTTATTTAGATACTAAATTTAAATAAATATATTATTTGTTGTTAGCTAATTTATTTGAAAAGTTTTAAAGCATCTGTTTATCAAAATGACAGCCGTTGTTTATTTTATCCCTTTGGAACGATTAACACTTGCATTTCAACAATATAGATATTTTTATCGACTTTTTCCCCTTAGGCATTAGAGATATTACAACACGAAACAACGATTAAATAACATCGATAAGAAAGATAAATCTGCTTGAGAACTGATTACAAGAGGCGAGTGTTCAAGTAACAAAACATGAGAAAGAGAGAATGATAAAAAAAATTAAAATACAGCAGGGAAAATTTAATATTAAATGCTTATAAATTGTATTATAATATTAGTTTAATATTAATTTCATAATAGCAAATTTTTTGCATCTAATTGATTAATTAATGATAATACTATTATTTGTTGTATTACTATATGCGAAATCAAGAATTTAAATTTTTAAAAATTGAATCAATAATAAACCAACAATAAATATATAAGAATACAAATATTTCAAAATTTTATTAATGATTATTATTAAATAATCATTATTTGAGTTAGCATTAATTAAGAATTTAGAAATATGACAAGCAACTTTTGATTTTATTATTAGCCAAATTAATTAAAAAAGATAAATGATAATTAATATTCATATAATAAACATACTAATAAATAAACGAATATATTTCTAAGATCATATAATAATAAAATATATTCATACATAATTTGAAAGCATTTTAAAAGAATTAGAATATAATTATTAATTAAAATTGAAATAAGATGGATGTATTGCTTCTTTTATAATATTGATTATTTTGAATGACAACCCCCTTATTTAATTCCATTAAAGATCTCAAGCATCTCTTCTTATTGGATACACTAAACATCTATCAAAGGGATCTGAAGATTTCGGGCAAATAAATCACCGACCGCTTCACTTGTCTCAGGCGCGGTTCATTAAATAGCCTAATCCTTGAAAGGTATTGATAAATCGAAGGGCGGACCTCCACCTTTCATTTCATTCTTTATTCCAGCCACTTCCCCCTGGTCGTTTTACTTCCGGTTCAGCGGCTCGATGACCCAGTGTCCTTACCCGAGCTCCTCTATGCTTAGCGGTATTTTCTTTTCAGAATCAACTGTAAATACAGTTGCACACAGGTCTGTGCAGTTAGTCGGTCCCTCGAGAGGAAGCAAAAGACTCCGCCCCGGCGCTTCCCAAGTGACTCGCTCCCATTCGAATCGACCAACATATAAAGCGGATAATTAAATGCTGTCAGCCGTTTACACAAGAATAAAAAAAAATATTTAAGAGGAGAAGACTAGCAAATTCTTACCTAAATTCTACCTCCGTAACTCTTCTATACTGAAATTTATATAAAAAAAATATATTTAATTTTTTATAAAATTTTATTATAATTTAAAAAATTTTTATTACAATTTGTTTAATATTTATGTACGGGGAGTGGCAAATTGGTTAATTTTGAATACAATAAATATACCAAAAGGTTAAGTTAAATAATTTATAATACATAATTTAATAATTGAAAAATTTCTTATATTTTATTTATTTATTTATTTCATACTTTGGATAATTTTTCACCAAATTATAAGTTTATCTTATATATATATATATACTGAAATTTATTTTATTATAATACTAGCTGCTCAGAGCGCCTTCGGCGCTCTTCACACCTAGACGGGGGCTCCGCCCCCTGTACCCCCGAGTTGTACATAGTATTTGGTGGTTGAAAGTATTAAAAGGTTTTCATCCATTTTGTTTCAATCAGTATATTACATAAAACATTCATTTCTTTTTGTGTTCTTATTTAAAAAATATATTTTAATTTAATCACTATATTAATTATATATATTATTATTGTATATGTTATATCTATCTACCTATGTGGCTCAAAGATACTCTAAAGTTCTTAGCAACCACATTTCTCCAAGTGTCCCTATCCTGAGCCCTTGTTCCATCTCTCTTACGTCCCTTCCTACGCGTCATTGGTTTTCCAAGCGGACGTTTTCCAATCGGTCTTCCCACCAATATCTTTTTCCTCTCCCATTCTAGCCACGTGCCCTGCCTATCGCAGCTTTTTCCCTTTTATAACCCTAGCTATTTCTGAAGATGCAGAGAGGCCATGCAATTTCTTGTTATACAGTCTCCCTCCTACCCGGTGACCTCATCTTTCTTTGGCCAATAAATGCAGGGAAGAATCCTATTCTCAAATACTCTGAATCTACTCTCATCTCCAAGGGTCATAGACCATGCCTCCCACCCATATAATGCAACAGGCAAAATAATCTTTTTATATATTCCCTTTGATAATAATTTTGAGGAGATAAGCCTCTTTATTGCAGATAACAGGCGTTTCCCGATTGCAACCCCGATTTAAATTCTTCTCAAATATTATTATCCTTCGTGATTACATTCAATTTTTCTACATATTCAAATTCTACATTTTGTATCTTAAGATTTTGTATGTTAATACTCTTCCTCTTTGTTACTAAATATTTTTTCTTATCACTATTAATTTCAAACCTCCATTAAATTTTCCTCGCTATCTGTAATTGCAATTGCCGAATCTCCTATTATATTTAAGTCGTCTGAGTAACCTAATATTTTACAATTGATTTCCGCATCTTATTCTTTCTTTACTACCTTCAAGAGAAATTTGAAGATTGAAAATTTGAAAAAGTTTATCCGGATCTATTGAGTCATGCGTATGTTTTACTAAAGTCTACAAATAATTAGTGAACAGAAATATTGAATTCACGGTTTTTTTCCTAATATCTGTCATAATGAAAATATCTTAATTAATGTTGGTCGATTTGGCCTGAACCCACAATGATATCTCCTAATATTTCCTCCGCCTATGGTTCTTAAGTATTTTCTATGTTATAATAGTGAAATAGAGTATAATATTTCTTGATCATTACATTTTGGTATTTTATTTTCATTGCTAGATTATTATTGAATATTTTTAATTATAATGAAACTTGAGAAAATGCAAAAATAGAGACTTGAGACAATTTATAAAAAATAACGGTATAAAACTATAGATAAATGACCAATATATACATTCATTAATAGTATTAATTTAAATTAATTGATTTATTTGTTTTTTTTTATTATTAAGTTCATTTATTAATTTTTTTAGATCATAGTTATTTTCCTTAAAAGAAACTTAAATTCTGTGGTGCTAGGGGATTTGAAAATTATTCGTCGCAATATGAAGATTTCGCTTACAGTTTCTGTCATGTCCGACCTCCATCCAACAGTTATTTTCTGTTAAGTTTTTTGCTTCTCTTAATCATGTGATCTATATATTTAATTTTTTTTGATTCATTATAATAAAATTTAAACAAATAAAAATTTTTACTTTGTTAATTTATATAAATTTCAATATAAACTGATTGTGAGTGATACGCTTAGCCAATACTCTGAATAATTTGTGTACAATATTGAATGTTCTTAGCGAGATTTGATATAATGATGTACGATTTGTCCTAAATCTGAATTAGAAGAAAATTATAAATTGCATTAAAATGAGACCTTTTAGAATAAATTATTTAATTGAAATGATATTTAAATATAAGAATTTAAAAAAATATTATATTCTTTGTTTGGCAATTGTTATTTAATTATGTGCAACATGATTCGACTTGCACAGACCATCGTTATTTTTTATTAATATCACATAATAAAAATGAATCTTTTAAACATAATAAATAAAAAAGACATTTTAATAAATTTAAAAAATATACCCAATTTAAAAATGTCAAAAATTTAAAACAACTTTATATCATCATATTTTAATTTTTATATAATATATATATATTTAGTAATTAATAATAGAGTAATTAAATTAAAATAAAAAACAAAGATAATATAATTCAGTCATTTTAATTCAGGTTAAATAATATTTTTTTTTATTATTCAATGATAAAATTTATATATTATTATATATATATTATAGAAAAGAAGAAATATTCAATTAAATAAAAAATAATTTAAGATAAAAATATGATCTAATAAATATTTTAATTAAATTGAGAACTTTTAGAATAAATTATTTAATTGAATTGATATTTGTATATTAGAATTTAAAATAAAAAGGGAAATATTATAATAATTCTTCGATTGGGAATCTCTATGATAATTCATTGTTTGAAATGATTCCGCTAGGCCGACAGTGAGCCGCGAGCTGCTCTTGAATGAACAACACGGAGAATTATATAAACTTTAAAAAATTAATTTCTGCGGTTATTGATAAGATATTAATAAAATGTATAGCCTATGTTACTCTAGAGGTATATAAGAATATTGTGATGTAATTTCAAAGAAATCGGTTCAGCCAATTCTGAGTCTATAAAATAGTAATTTTCCGGACAGACAGACAGACAGACAGACAGACAGACAGACGTGAAAAATTCTAAAGTCACTTTTGGATTCTAGAGGTCATGAAACGCGAAGATATGCAAAAAATTTTAAATTCTGAGCAATGTGCAGACAAAAACCTTTTTTTATATATATAGACAGGTAATTTTGTTTACAAAAACGAAAGGTTCAGAGATTTAGATAAAACTTTACCAGTGGATTCCTTTTTTAATTCCAAGTGAGCAAGTAGCAAATGGTTTTAGTCACTTCTAGTTGGACATTCAATTTATCTACCATTGGCCAGTAGATGGCTTCACTAATTTTCTGGGTTTTTTTTTCAGTTCGGTTTGGATATAAGAAAATTAAAAAAAAATAATTAATTAAATAATTTTCCTTTATCCAACCCGAATGAAAAAAACCGAAAATTAGTGAAAAAGTGAATAATTAGTGAATTAGTCAATAAAACATTACTAAATGGCTGCTCATTCGGACGTGCATAACTATTTTATCTGTCAAACTATAATAATTTTTATCTCGGAAACTAGAAGCGTCCGAGAAATATTGCATATGAAAAGTTTCTTTGAATTAAATTAGCTGGAGTGTCTCCACTCGACTATCTCGCAATTTGAATTGGATTAAATAACATAATATATTATATTTAAATTAAATTTAATTAATTATAAATTATAAATAATAAATATTAAACCAGCGCATGTTTGGCTTTTTATTGATGGCACCATGGCACGTGTTGGCGCGTGAGATTTCCAGTGTTAAAAAATTAATTCTGGTACTTTCAGCAATTCAATCAAGCTGAAATTCTATATATAGCAGTTTTATACAATTATTAATCATGTGAAAAATTATCAAACATATATTTTTATTTTTACGGTCACTTTAGAGGAAAAAAAATCAAAACGTTGTAGGTAATGACCCTCTTCCGGTTGAGCTACATTTCTCAAAAGTTGATAGAAAACTATGAATTTTGAATAATGTCCATGTACCAAATTTCACCATTCTAGCTCAAACCGTTTTTGCGTAATCTTGTCTACATACATACACACACACACACACACACACACACACACACACACACACACACACACGCACACACATACACACACACAGACATTTTTCTCAACCTTAGTGAAAATGATTCAGGAACCTTCAAAACGTATAAAAACATCAAAATTTTCATGATCGCAATACTATCTCTGGCGAGATAGTAAAAAGGAATCCACTGGTAAAGATTTATCCACATCCCTGAACCTTCCGTTTTTGTAAACAATTACCATAATGGTAATACATAAAAACTAAGGAATTTTTTAATAATGAAATAAATTTACAAAATTATTTATTTAATATATTCAAATAAATATTGTGATACATATTGCTAGAGATAGTCTAATAGTAGTTTTCAGTAATTTTGAAGAAATAACCATATTATAATCATCTAATATTTCTATTGTATTTAAATAGTAAAAAAATTTAAAAAAATTATTTTTGTTTTAAATTAAACAGAAAATATCCTCATATTTCTGTTTTTTTTTGATTTTTTTGTTTTTTGTTGAGATTTTAGATAATTTAATACCTTTTATTTATTAATACAATTTTTTCTTTAGTAATTAAAATAAATTATATACAGTGGCGTACCTAAGGGGGGGCGGTGGGTGCGGTCCGCACCGGGCGGCACTTATCTTGGGGCGGCATTTTTTATATTTAGTTATAGTTGTAAAAAGCAACTTATTCATTTCATATTTATTTTTTTTCTTTCTTGAATAATAAATGATTATTATGATTATTATAAGTTTACTATTTGATTTATATATATTATGATTAACTATAATATATGATTTCGAATATTATTCCTCGGTGTATATAAATGCATTTTAGTGTAAATTTTGAATTCTAATTCCAAGAACAGGATAATAATTTTATTTTATTGTATTCATTAAAATTCGTTGAATTCGTAAACGCATCTTTAAGATTTTGTTCGGCAAAATTATTTTCGTTCTACAATGAGTCAATTAAGACTACAAAATCTTGCAATATTTGTCAATAGAACAAGAAATTACAAATAATATAAATTTTGAGAGCATTATACACGATTTTTCTAGTGTGAAAGCTAGAAGAGTAAATATTATATAAATATGTTTACGAGTGCATACAAATATGTGTAAAAAAATTTACTCTGTGTATTAATTAATTTTGATTAAATAACTTAATAATTTATTTATGTGTATTAATTTATAAAAACCACTATTTGATTGACTTATAATAGAAAGGGCGGCAAACTGGAGATCGCCCCGGGAGGCAAAAGTTCTAGGTACGCCAGTGATTATATATTATTTGTATATATTTTTTATTGTTTTCTTTATCTTCGTTTTTCATAAATAAATAAATAAAGTATTGTACTAATGCCATATTAATAGTGTAAATATCTAATATATCGATTTATTATTTATTTATTTTAAATTTGCCATAAATTCAAATATTAAAATTATTTTTACAATTATTATGTTGTAATTAATTATATTTTATTTTGGTAAATAAAATCAATATAAATAAATTAAATTAATTGAATAGAATGCAAATAGAATATAATTTTTAATGAATAGTATAAAAGAGGATTAAAACATATTCAATTATTATTATTATTATTGATATGAAATCATTCAAAGTTAACATATTTTATCAATTAGAACATTCAATTTAATAGACAAATATGTTTAAAGTGTAGGGTTATGTGATAGAGAAGGGCTTCTTAATCTTTTTTATATAGCGACCCCCTTCAAGCTTAAGAAATTTTAAACGACCCCCTCCTCCATATAAAGAAATATATATTAACCGTAGATGGAGATGTAATATCGCACTATTTTACAATGTAAATAAAATAAGGATTAAAGAATACATATCCATTCATTTCTCATATATATAATTTAATAATTTTAAAATTTTATTTATAATGATTCAAAAGTATCAGATCTTTGCGACCCCCTTTCAGGGGGGTCGCGACCCACAGTTTAAGAAGCCCTGTGATAGAGAGTATGTTAGTGTGTGTATTGGGTGGAGGGGAGGAGAGGCCATTAGTTCTGCTTAATACGCTCAGACTTTAAAGCGCAGCAGCGGTGTCTCCGCACGGAGAGCTCTCCGGAAGTCAAGGCTGTCTTTTTAGCAGTGTTTCCGCTCTAGATACACTTCACCTGAGAACACCTGTGTCCTTCCTCGCCTACTTGCCAAATAATTTTATAATTGAGTAGTTTGAAACATTTCAATCTCATATGACTCAAAAAATTAAATTATATTTTTAATAAAATGATTTGACACATAGAAGGTTATTAATATTTGAGTTCTAAATATATAAACCTAATAAATTATATATTTACAGTTTATGATATTATTAAATATTAATTTTTAAAAACTTTAAAGCCGAGTAGTTAAAGAAATAATAAATAAAACAATATTAATAATTTTTTACCGACCGACGATAGTAAGGGAGGTATTGTTTTCACACCAAATTTCACATGTGGAGATTTACATATCTCCACGAAACATGCATTTTCTTAACAGAAAAAAGTATTTTTAGCATGATGTCTGTCCGTCCGTCTATCCGTCTGTCCGTCCGTATAGATGTGTACAGCCTGAACGGCTCAACCGATTTTGATGAAATTTGGTATATTTACTTAATGCATCAGTGGGATGAATTGATCAACTTTTGGTGCAATTCCGGAAACCGGAAGTGGTAGTATTAGCAATCGACGATAGGAAGGGAAGGGTTATTTTCACACCAAATTTAACACGAGGAGATTTTTTTATATATCACCACGAATCATGCACTTTGTATTGGTTTTATCCTCGAGAAAAATCATATTTATTAGTTTTTTCTTGATTTAAAATTATATGACGTCATCCAGCCATTCATGACGTCACAGCCTGGTCTTACATATATATTGTAAATAAAATAAAATTAAAAATATTTATGTTATATCCATATCTGTTTTTTATTACATTAATAGATATATTAAAATTATTTGAAATTGTTTCTGTGTAGCTGGAAATTAATTTTTCAAACCATCGGTCGGTTCGGACCTGGCCACAGGCCAACTTATTCTATATATTATATAGTATTTTATACCATATATGATCAGGATCCAGTTCACTGCTTTACTTGCCGTGCCTCGGCGAAGGCGACTCTATTAACCTTAATGGGATATTTAAGATGTGAATGTCAATGAAATTAAATATGAATAGTAATAAATTATATAAAGAATGATAAGTTACATCTCATTGATCTTAACCTCTTACCTTAAAATATCCAATAATTATAATAACAATATAAAAAAAGAAAGGGAAATATAATGTACAGGTAAAAAGGTTATCAGTATTTATATATAGAGTGTTTAAAAAGAATTTTATTATAAACTGAGCTATAATATTTATTTTTACATGTAATAAAAGCAAATAATAAAATGAAAATAAGAAATAAAATATTTAATTTTAAAAATCGTATTTACATAGAAAATTAAATAAATCAACTGCTTTGAGAGTGTTTCTGTATTTACTTTCATTTTGGACATTTGATAATTAAGAAAATAAACAAATGTAGATAAATCAAATACAATTAATTTTAATAAAATAAAAAATATTGTTTTAACAAAAAAGAAAAATTAAATAATTAAAGTATATAATCTTCATAAAATTGAAAATGATTAAAATATACTAGATTTTGGATTAGTTTAGTTGATCATACTAGAATTGAATATCACTTTATTTATATAAATATTAATATACAAAATTAATAATAAAATTCATTAACTATATTAAGTATATACCTATTTTATGTAGCTCTCTACATCTGTGCATATGCATATATGTATGTACAACATATAGTATAATATTTTGAAAGTAAAATTGCTCCCTCTTTCTATATCAATTATTTATTTCCAAATATAATTAATTGTATCAATTATTTTTCATTATAGATGAGCACAAAGTACTCTTTGGGCGTTACCGAACTAGATAACTACTCAAGTAGGGCAATAAAGTTACTTTCGTTTTAAAAAATTAATAAAACAATAGTTCTAAGGAAAATATTTTAAATATACACATCTTGTATTATAAAAACACAATATCTTCTATGAGTATTTATAATTAAATTTATAAAAATATGATATAATAATAAATATTAATTAAACATTTGTTTAACATTAATAATTTAAAATTAATAAATCAATCGCGATTAAAAATATAATTTACATATCAATAAATTTTTATAACATACAATATATAATTAATTCTACTATATAGCAAAAGAATTAATCATTTTTATAGTATCAAAATAAATTTGAATTTATTTTTTGTTCAATTTTATTCAATAATATTTTGAAAAGCAATTATTCAAACGTTTTAGTAGTACATTTGAAGAATTTACAATTTCAAAAGTTGATAGAAAACTACAAATTTTGAATAGTACCCATGTACCAAATTTCATGCTTCTAGCTCAAACCGTTTTTGCGTAATCTTGTCTGCATACACACACACACACAGACATTTTTCTCAACCTTAGTGAAATTGATTCAGGAACCTTCAAAACGTATAAAAACATCAAAATCTCAACATCGAAAATTTTCGTGATCGCAATACTATTTCTGGCGAGATAGTAAAAAGAAGATATGCTACTCAAAAGTGATCAACAAAGGAGTTATATACTTTGAACGCCGTCGTGGATGTGAATATTTTAATATACTGATTGAAATAAAATGAATTAAAACCTTTCGCATACAGACTATCAACAAATTACTATGTATTAAATAATAATTTAAATTTGCTTCAGTTATCTTTACTTTGTATCTTTGCTTAATATTTTTTATTAAAAAGAATTTGAAATAATTTGACTGTTTTATGCGTTTATTCATTACAATATCTGTGCGAAATCTTCGCATTGGCTAGCTAGTATTTATTATTTTATAAAGAAAAAAGATAACTAGCTTTTTTTTATTAAATAAACAAGTTATGATGAATTCTTTACTTTTAAATAATTAAGAGTTGTAAATTTGATCAACAAATTATTAATCTTTCCCTTCAATGTTTATATATATTATAAGATAAATTTTAAATTATAAAAGAAAAGAAAGAATTTTTTATTGAAAAAGGTGATTTACCAATCAATGTCAATCAATTTAATTAAATTTCTTCTCATTTATTTAAAAATCTTTTCTTTTATCTGTATATTTATTATTTGATTTATTTATAGAAGATGTCATTTTTCTCGTTAATGCCAGCCAGAACGAAGATCTTAATAGAAAAAATTGTTCTTGAAAGCTCTGCTGGAACTAACAGTCAGTGGATATTTTTGTCGCCAATGTTCATCATCCGAGATCCTTTCAAAGGGATATAAAAAAAAAAAACAGAAAAAGAAAAAGAAACGTTAAGCACATCTTTTCAAGCAAATTTCACACAAGGCCTGTTGTGTATCATTGTCCGTTTTCCAACAGTCAAGATTAACCATGTAGAGGATGATGCCGTAGTAATTTGTTCGCGCAGTGCAAGTGGGTCCCAGTGACCGTGACTTTGCTATGGTGCGTTATTCGCCATATCTGGGGCAGAACGTGATACCTGAACAACCACCAGAAATTCCTATACGAAAGTACTTTTCTTATTAGAAAAAAAGACGATTAACAAATTTAATGACTCTTGCTAATGAAAGTTTTGTGTGTTTCCCCTAAAAGACAGAATCGCATAAACCAGAAAAACTTTCATTCTAATCTGACTGAGGAGCCCTTCACATTCTTGACCCAGACAACAAAAGAATTATGCCTGATGTGAGAAAATATTTTCACTTGATTCGGATAAATCTATCATTTAATTACCATCCCTCATTTTCAATATGCTTTAGTCTAATTCTTTTCATAAATGGTGGGAGTATAAATCGAGAGAGTTCTCTCTTCTCCCCTTCTCTCCCTCCACATATAAACATTCCACCCCCATACTGGTCATTGCAAACCTTTCTTAATCGCCAACGCTTAAATGATTATTAGAAAATTTATTCATCCTCCATTAAGAAGCATTGATCTATTTACAAAAGAAAATATAAATAAAACTTAATTCAAATTCCAAAGAGAAAAATTTATTGGTGAGCGTAGGAAAAAAAAATTGTTTGAGTTTACTGCAGATTATATAAAGATCAAAGGGTAACAAAATCGATTTAAAATTTTTATTTAAAAGAATTTTGTTTAAAAAATATATTTATAATATGATTACGCATTTATAATTTTAAAAATGCGTGATCATAAATGCAATTTAATAAAATGAAGAAACAAATTAATATCTAAATATAACCTCTTAGGAAAGGACAACGCCTATCAAATGGTTGTAGCCTAAGCGGGGTACATGTGTTGTATGATCGTTTCAAACTTTATCTTGATTTTTTTTGATCGGAGACCGCTACTTTTTATTTCAAGTAGCTCCCAATTGATAACACGAAGGCTGAGTGAACGCCGTTCCCATAGACCCCAGTTAGAGAGAAATCACCTTGTATAGCCTCAGACTTAAACCAGATTGTATCATATCTTATATATATTATATTTGGCTATGTTTGTGAGGATGGAGGGATATCCAACGCGTTTCACGTAAAATCTACTAAATGGATTTTATTGAAACTTTACAATAATATAGCTTATACATTAATGTTACACATAGGCTATAGTAGATTAATAATTTCTTAAATATTAATTATAAATTAATCAAAATAATATTTTTTTCATTATAAAGAAGTTAGCAACTATATATTTTAGACAGCGTTTTAATTATATTTATAATTTAATTTCGAAATAAAATTAAAAATAAAATATAAGGTATGATTTATTCGGTAGTTTTTAAGACATTTCATTTATTTGTGTTTCTTTAAAATATTTGAAATTTTTTAATTTATTATTTTTTTTTTCAATTTCTTTTTTTGCGCTTCTTTTTGATATCGTTCTCATTTTAATTAATTGAATAAAATATTTCTTCTTTTCTATAATATATAATAATATATGAATTTTATCAATGTCTAATAAAATAAGTTGACCTGT
Organism: Labia minor; assembly: GCA_963082975.1. Lineage (NCBI taxonomy): Eukaryota > Metazoa > Arthropoda > Insecta > Dermaptera > Spongiphoridae > Labia > Labia minor. The sequence continues at coordinate 49,333,306 of OY720345.1, read as the reverse complement.
GGCCAGGTCCGAACCGACCGACTGTTTGAAATAAATTAATTTCCAGCTACGGAAACAATTTCAAATAATTTTAATATATCTATTAATGTAATAAAAAACAGATATGGATATAACATAAATATTTTTAATTTTATTTTATTTACAATATATATGTAAGACCAGGCTGTGACGTCATGAATGGCTGGATGACGTCATATAATTTTAAATCAAGAAAAAACTAATAAATATGATTTTTCTCGAGGATAAAACCAATACAAAGTGCATGATTCGTGGTGATATATAAAAAAATCTCCTTTGGTGTGAAAATAACCCTTTCCTTCCTATCGTCGATCGCTAATACTACCACTTCCGGTTTCCGGAATTGCACCAAAAGTTGATCAATTCATCCCACTGATGCATTAAGTAAATATACCAAATTTCATCAAAATCGGTTGAGCCGTTCAGGCTGTACACATCTATACGGACGGACGGACAGACGGACAGACGGACAGACAGACGGACGGACAGACGGACGGACAGACGGACGGACAGACGGACGGACAGACATCATGCTAAAAATACTTTTTTCTGTTTAGAAAATGCATGATTCGTGGAGATATGTAAAAATCTCCACATGTGAAATTTGGTGTGAAAACAATACCTCCCTTACTATCGTCGGTCGGTAAAAAAATATATTATTTAGTATTTTATGAAGTCAAAATAATTTTTAAAATGACTAAATTATATTACCTTTGTTATTGATTTTAATTTAATTACTCTATTATTAATTACTAAATATTATATAAAAATTAAAATATGATCATATAAAGGAGTTATTTTAATTTTTTGACTTTTTAAAATTTGTTTTAAATCCAGATGATTATATTCTATTATGTCTGTGCTTTTGGGGTTCACTGTAACAAGTCTATTCATTTTACACAATGAATATAACTTAATAATTGTAACAATTCCCAAACAAAGATTTAATATAATATTTTATTTTAAATTCTTATATTTAAATATATTTCAATTAAATAATTTATTCTAAAAGTTCTCATTTTAATTAATTTAATAGAATATTTAGATCTTATTTAACTTAAATAATTTTTATTTATTCTTTCTAAATATTTGAATATTTCTTCTTTTCTATTTAAAAGTGAAGGGTATAAATTTTATCAATGTCTAATATAAAAAACAGAAATTATTATTTTTAATGTTTTATGAATACAAAAATATTTTCAAAACGTCAATTAAAATGTCTAAATTATATGATTTTTGTTTTTGTTTCAATTATTAATTACAACAATATTTTAAGTGCGAAAATGATTTTTTGGTTATATAAAAATTAAAATATGATTTTTTAGACAAATATGTTTATAATTATAATGGAAGGTTGTGGCTCAGAATAGGAATACTTGGAGGTGTGTGGTTGCTGCGGCCAAGAACTTTCGAGTTCTGAAGAGTCACAGATAAATATATATTAGAAAAAAACCGCGAATTCAATATTTCTGTTCAGTAATTATTAGTAGACTTTATTCGACTTTTGGCTCTTTCCAGACCTCAAACAATATCTCCTTGGAAAACGATTTTCTTCAAATGAAGAGGTAAGAGCTGCCGTGGAGGGATATTTTGCAGAGCTGCCGGAAAATCACTACAGTCCATAAATCAAAAGACCGTTGGAATAAATGTATAGAGGGAAACTACGGTGAAAAGTCATTTTTACAAATAAAAATTGGTTTCTTCAATTCCGTTCCGCAATCTTATTGAACAACCTATTATATATTTATATATATATATATATATATTATCTAATTAATAATAACATTTAATAAATAAGTTCTATTCTTTCTCGGATAATCATTGATATACATTGATTGATATTGCATTGATATGTAATGTTTTAATAATTTATATTCTTTATGATTCGTAATTCGTTTTTTTTTTCATTTTCCAAATGTGGGTTATCGATTTTGCTTATGAATCAAAATTCATTTCATGGTTTATCTCTTTTGCAGTTTCATTTTCTGGTCAGATGATTTTTATTTTATTTTAAATGCGAATTTTATTTTCTTCATAAATTTGGGCCATCTATCATAAACAATTTTGAAAAGATGAAAGTAATATTAAATTTGGATTATTATTTAAAGAAAAAATTGATAGATTAATTTCACTAACAAGATAAGATATTTTATTTAGGAGACGCATATACATAGTTCTTTTTACAAGTTACATATTAACTAAGTCTTTGAATATTATTTTATTTTATTTAAATTTAGTCAAATAGGTGAAAATTAAGTTTTTAAATAATAAATTAATTTTTATATAATAAAATATTTTTTATAACCTGTTTTACCGTTTAATGAAATAATCAATAAACCGGATATTCTGAGATAATTTTAACTTTTAATTCTTTACATATTCACATAGCAATGGAGGACTCTTAAAATAATAGATAATACATATAAACTAAGAAAATTTACATTTTAATTGAATAGGCCAGCAGATTTATTCATTTATATTAGGTATATATTATTAAATAACCTTTGAATAAGAATTTAATATTTAATTTATGAGAATATCGATTGATGATAGAAAAAGAAGGATAAGAATTTTTTTTATTTTTAATTGTTTAAATTTTGTTGATGTTTAATTTAACATTGACTGTTATTAATTAAAATAATAATTTGAGTTCTTGGGTGGTCGACCGAACTTGATGACGAGGGTTCACACCCTGACAAGTTCAATAATTTAATAAAAGAATTAAAAATTTTCTGACTTAAATTTGGATGTCCATTGGAACTAATAATTAAATAAAAAAAAAATAATAATAACATTTGTGGTTTTTGTTATAATTATTAAAGGGATTTTTATTTAAAAGCCACATTAATTGTGAATATTATTTATTAAATTAAAATAATAATTGTATAACATTTCAATTGTTTATTCTGCTTGAGTCGGAGCAAGTTCACAGTACTTGAGAACGCTTGCAGAATATGCAATCGAAACGTTGTACAATCATTATTTTAATTTAATAAATAATATTTACAAATAATGTAGTCTTTAAATAAAAATCCCTTTAATAATAATAATAATAACTTTCTCCTACTACTATTTTAAAATAAGAAAATACTAACAAAGTTGATTTTTCTCGAGGCTGAAACCAATACAGATCGATTTATCTTTATAAATATTATCTATGGTGTGAATTTCAAAAAAATCCTTAGATCTAAAATCTCAAAAATATATAAAGGTATATACACAGACAAATATATATATATATATATATATATAATTTTTGCTAGTATAATAAGATAAGATTTAAATAAATATTAAAAACCATTTCCATATTGATTTGTTTATAAATCGTGTCTCCAAAAGAAATAGTTTCTTGATTTTTGAAATTAATTAATAGAAATTGACAGATGTTATAAAATTTCGAAATATTCATCATGGATATTGAACAATTAAAATTCAAGAAGAAACTAATTCAAAGTAAAATTAAATGACCAAAAGAGGAGATGTATGATTCATTTCAGCAGCAATGTAGGCGAATGCCTGTGCAATTACTTAATCTCGCTTTTTCCATGGTTGGATTGTAAATGGAATCGAAGAAAGAAGTTGAAGATATCTTATCCTTGAGTGAGATCTTGACAGAGACAAATAAAAGGCTGGGAATCGGGAATCAACGGCCTCCGTGGACCGGTTCGAAATGCTACAGCCTCCGGGCATAGATCCTCGGCGGATATCCTGTCGGCATTCCTGGCGTATTTCAAGTCCAGCGCACTGGACTCGTCTTCAAGATCACGTTAGGCCACCACCAGGTTGCATTGTGTAGACGAACGACACTTTGGGGCGCTTTTTGCGTAATGTTCACGCCGTGCTCGAATGCCAATTGGACAGAAAGACAGATCCGGCTCCCACAAGGAGTCATTCTCCCAAACGAATACAAATGGTGGATAAGCAAACGGTTATGACAGGCCTTATCGTCAGGTATTCAAGCTGCTGAATGAAAATGATATTATGGACAAAAGTTTGCAACTAATTTTTAATTCCAATCTGCGTGCAAATTCTCTCCATCAACATCCACAACACTTGTTCAAATTTAAAATTCTTCTCAGAATAGATAAATGGTATTCACGATTATTTCTGTTGTAAAAATTTTGAATATCATTTACAACAATTTAGATAAAATAATTTAAAAATTTCTCTAGAGATATTTTCAATTGAGGAATTCGCATTCAAACAATTTTGTTGATCATAAAACCTAAATAATACTATAGACTTCCATGATTCTCTTATAGTTATATGTTTTTGTTAACCATTAACAAGGTTCGGCCTTGGGATTAGACTTTAATAGGGCGAGGAGAGGGATTGATTAAAATTCATAATATAATATCGACCTTAATATTTAGTACCTGGAACGCCGAGCGATCGCTCAACCCTTTAAAAAATATCGATATACAATTTTTTAATTACTTATTACAATCATTAAAAGTTACATCATTGCATCAATTTGATTAAAATAAATGGAACTTGGGGTCCTCAATAATACATAAATATGTATTATTGCTAAGTTAATGAATATTTTTTTTTTGTGTGGAAGAATGATAAATATATATTGTAAGTAATTATAAAATATTATTATAATAAATATTTTTAATTTTATTTCGAAATTAAATAAAAATTTTTATAATATTTTAAATATAAAAAAATATTAATACAATAACGTTTAAAAAAGGCGCGAGTCAAATTTCAATTTGGATCACTTAAATTTGCTATTTTAAATTAAGAAAATACTAATAAGGTTGATTTTTCCTGAGGCTGAAATCAATTCAGATCGATTTTTCTTTATAAATATTATCTATGGTGTGAATTTCAAATAAATCCTTAGAGCGGTTTAATAACTCAAAAAAACAAAGATATAAATATATATATATAATTTTTGCTAGTATAATAAGAGAAGATATAAATTTTCAAAGAATTATAAAAAAAATTATTCTTAAAATTTTCTATTTATTTTTTGTCGAAGTAGAAGAGCTCTTTCTTATTTCATAAGATCATAGTTGCTCTTCTAATTCTACTCTAATTTCATTGTTTGTTTTACCACAGTTTTATGGATTTATTTCAATTATTACAACACTATGATCGTTTATGAAATTGATTGTTTAATAATTGTTAATTTTTTGGAACCTTTATTACAATAGGTATTAACAATCTATTTATTTCTCGTCCTTATAATTATTACTTACTTATAATATAATAATGACACTAACAATAGTATGGAACGTATACAACGAGTCTAACAAGGAGGTGAATTTTGCATAAGGTATTTTATTTCATTTGATCATTCTACATATTTTATATAAATTAAATAAAACATATAATGATGATCATTTAATAAATCTATTTACAAATCAAATATTATATGTTTTAAATATTTTTTTTAGTTTATTTATTTTGTTACCATTGAATATGGATACATGTGCTTATTTATTTATACAAAATACTTGAAAGAATATATGAATGATATTTCGGACAACTCATTTTTTATGAGATTGCTATAATACTATATAATATTTTGTATTTAATGGAATTTAATCTAAGGATAACAATTATTTTTTAAAATTTTTGTCTTTTGGATTAGTTAGAGCAATGATTCCCAATGAGCAACAATTAATATATTTTTTTAAATAAATGTTTATTTTTTCAATATTTTTAAATTTATTTTTTTAAATAAATTTTTAAAGGATGTTATTTTAAAGGAAAGACATTCAAAAGAATATGAGAAATTCTAAGAAAATATAATAATCTGTTTTGAAAGTAGATTATAGAATATAAAAATCGTTTGAATGGCAATAACACCTCAACTTTTAAAATTATTTCTTGTGTCTTTTCTGTGACTTCTATGAAGGTCATCGGAAATTCAATCGTCATCTACTCAATCTTATTGAAAAATAAACAATCTTTTCATATTTTCATAAATTATAAAATAAATAATATTTTTTTAATAGAATCTCCCTATAGAATTTGTCAAAGAATACTCACTTAAAAACAATTGAAAATCACAATTTTAATTAACGTCAAGTTAGCTGCAATTTATTTCATTTGTTTTTTTGTAATGTAATATTAAATTACAACGGTGTGCCCCCTTTACAGCCTTTTCAATAGCATTATATAATTTATGTATTTATCTTTTATTTATTTATTTTTTAAAAGTTTATTTTTTATTGATGATCACAGAGAGCTTTTTTAAAAAGAAATTATTAATTATTGTATTTCACTAGGCCCGAACTCGAGACTTTATTGTGATAGTATGTTTATTAGCCAGAATAAAAAAAAATATAAGTATATAAAAATTTACAAAAAAAAAAAAAATATAAATCCCGTGATTAAATAGAAGAGAGTAAGAAAAACAAATTTAACAATGAGTTATTTTTATGAATATTATTAATTATGAATTAATTTTACTTATTCTACATTATAAAAGAATTTAATAAAAATAATTATTTACAAAAAAATATACCAATTATCTATCATATATATATATTTCTATCATAATATTAGACAGAAAATAATGCTAACCACTAAACCATTGAAGTTTCTTAAATGTTGATTTATTTATTATCTATTTATTTATTAATAAATTTGTGCATAAAAATTCTTCATTAATATAGATAATTAATCGATCAATTTGATACGCCCTATATAAATATAATAATAATAATATAATCAAAATAATAATACTTCTAATAATAAAACAAATACAAATTCTAAAACAAACATTACTGGATATAGGATATTTTTTTATTCAAAATATCATTTAAAAAGAGATATTATCTAATTTGTCGAATGAACATAAATATCATAATTTTATGAATAGAAAATCAAAACATTTTTCTCTTTATTATTCAAACAATTTTCCAAACAATTTACGATAACATTTATTACAATTTATTTACGCATGCGTGGTATCAAGCGGAAAATACAACAAAAGTTTCAAAATAATGTATAAAAAAATGTATAGCTCACATAATCAATCAGGAATGTCAAAGTGGAAATTGTGTGACTGATTGAAAGAGGAAAAGAGACAAAAGAGACTGAACGGGAGAAGGATAAAATTTTTTCTTAACTCCTTCACACCAATATAATTAATTGCTTTTTTGTTATTTATGTTAAATATTTAATTTGCATTTAAAAATAAAATAAAAGAAAAGAGACTAACCATTTATAAATACACTTTATTATTTATATATTAAAAAATAAATAATAATTACTTATAATCTCAAAATTTAGAATGATTAATAATTCTGACTCCAACAATTAAAAAATTATTTTGAACAATTAATAATAATTAATAATAATAAATAATAATTAAATTGTAATTTTAATTGAAATTTCCTTTATTAATGAACTTGTTTTTAATTGTTAATCTTGAAAAAATATAATTTTTATTCGAAATATATTCCCCTCCTCCCCACACACTTTCTTGATCATTCTCCGAACTTTATATTTATTTTTTTGTTAATTCTTATTTTTCCCCCTTCAGTCATGGCTTGTTCTTCAATATTTTTAAATTTTTTAAATTAACGATAAACAAAGATTCATAATGCAACTATAATTAATGATTAAGCAATCTCTTACATTTCTTTCTACTTTTATATAATAATTTTTTTTTTTTTTTTTTTTTTGTTAATAATTTACAAATTGGTTTCTGAAATTGTTAATTTCTCTTTCATCCCCTTAAGACTTAAAAAAAAGAAGATTTGCAATAATTTCAATTGATGATGATTTAAAACTTTTGTTAACTAAGGTAAGTTCGGTGAAGTGCGCGCCTTTTTTACCGACCGACGATAGTAAGGGAGGTATTGTTTTCACACCAAATTTCACATGTGGAGATTTTTACATATCTCCACGAATCATGCATTTTCTAAACAGAAAAAAGTATTTTTAGCATGATGTCTGTCCGTCCGTCTGTCCGTCTGTCCGTCCGTCCGTCCGTCCGTATAGATCTGTACAGCCTGAACGGCTCAACGGATTTTGATGAAATTTGGTATATTTACTTAATGCATCAGTGGGATGAATTGATCAACTTTTGGTGCAATTCCGGAAACCGGAAGTGGTAGTATTAGCGATCGACGATAGGAAGGAAAGGGTTATTTTCACACCAAATTTCACATGAGGAGATTTTGTTATATCATGAATGAATGTTGAATCATGCACTTTGTATTGGTTTTATCATATTTATTAGTTTTTTCTTGATTTAAAATTATATGACGTCATCCAGCCATTCATGACGTCACAGCCTGGTCTTGCATATATATTATAAATAAAATAAAATTAAAAATATTTATGTTATATGCCTATATGTTTTTTATTACATTAATAGATATATTAAAATTATTTGAAATTGTTTCTGTAGCTGGAAATTAATTTACTTCAAACCGTCGGTCGGTTCGGACCTGGCCACAGGTCAACTTATTTTAAATAACATTTTTGAGAGACGTTGTGGCTGTAAATATTAATTATGTGGATTCAAAATTTTTATAGTAAATACTTATGCTATTGTTATTCATGGATCGAGAAATAAAAATATGAAAGTATGAATAAAAAAACAATTAGATGAACATTTTTGTGAGAGATTTGCATGGCACGCACTTACCCTTCAAATTGGGGTAAGTGCAAGTTTGTCTCATTTCCCCAATAAACTATTCTGTTTTTACGTGTGAGATAATTGTGTTAAATCAGCATTCTATCCTGTACAATATTCTCTAAAAATTTTTAAAATAGGTAGACGGATAGGTTTGAAAATAACTTTTTAATGGACAGTAGATGATCATATGCTTTACAACATAGTTTGATCAAACATGGAAATTATAAAAAATAGACATGTTTTTCTTTTTTTATTGTATTCAAACATATTAATGTTTTAATAAATAGTATAAATATAAAGATTAAGCTTATAAGATTGGCTGTAGCTATTAATTGTGTAAGAAGTCCATTTCTGACACTGAATACACTTTACGATTAGCTTGATACCTCGATATTTCAGTACATTTGGTCTGTCTGGTCATTTCCAAAGGCGACCATAGTTTTGTAGTAATCAATCTCAGTTATTTTTCCTGGGAAAAACAAATCCTTGTTTTTGAATATGATGTACTCGCCGACAATTTTTCTGATCGGCTGACAATTGTATTCTCCTTCCAATTGTGTGTTCACGTACAAAATACTTATGTATGCTTACAGGCATATAACTAAGTATTTATTATTAAGCTTATATTTAAACTCATAAAAGACTTTGGGAGCAAGTGCATGGGGAGGGGCGCGCACTTACCCCACCAGACCAAAAATCCGGGGTAAGTGCGAGCCCCTCTCTTAAATTCAAACGGAAAGTGTTTAAGATATAAAAAAAGTTTAGAATCAGTGATAATAAATCGAAATTTAAATAATAAAATAATAAAAACAACTGATTGAGAAAATAATTTAGGATTAAAAGTACCTACCTAACTAATGTGATGACCGTCAATGGATGTGTGTCACATAAACGTCAATTGCCTTGATTTGTTTGCTTAGGAGTTCCAACAGATTACTTAGCTGTCATAACAAGAAAATCACCAATAAATGCAAAAGATTCGTGCCAAGTTTAAAATAATATTAAGACTTCTGGAGGCATAACTCGCACTTACCACACGCGCGGACTTCACCGAACTTCCCTTATATTATTACTATAAAATTGAGAATGCAGTGAATGCAAAATGCATTATCGTTAAATTTACTGTTAATTTAAATTGAACTAGAACCGTAATTATAGACCTGGCACAATAAAGTTGAGTTTAAAAGATCAAACCTTTCCAAATTCAATAATTAATTGTATAATAATGGATATAATAATCTAAATAGAATAAAATAGGCTTAGATTTTGATAACCAATAATAATCAAAATAACGAATTCACTGAAAAAGGATGATTTTTTAATATATGATACTAAAATTCATGTTTATGTTGATTGATATTTAATTGAGTAGGTTTTTTTTTATTATTTGTGTTCACCTCTCCTAAAGAAAAGAAAACAGACACAATTCTATTTAAAAAGGTCTAAGATTTCTCAGAACAGCAATAAACTTAAGAATTTCAGTTGCAAATCAAAAGGATTTCCCTCCTACACATCTTGAAAGGTTACATTTTGAGAAATATATGATTTTTCTTTTTTTTCAACTTTCAAGGTGTAGTAAAACTTTTTATGATTCGAAACAGAAAATTGTTCTTTTTCTTATAATATAAACATTAGATTATCTTTAGAGAGAGAATTTATTTAATCTATAAACCGTTATTGATGAGCTAATTAACATTTTTCTCATTTCTTATTGTTTTTGATGAGTTGTATATTCATAACGAAGTAAATTTATTGACAAACTTATATTTATAATATTCAAGTAATTAATATATATAATTAAATTATTTACTAATTATAATATTTATTAAAATAATTATTAGATTAATATAAATTAAAATAAATAATGTTCCAATTTATTTTTTGATTCTCTATTAATAATATTTTGAATTGGATAACTTCTTTATTCAAACTCTATTGTTTTTACCGACCGATGATAGTAAGGGAGGTATTGTTTTCACACCAAATTTCACATGTGGAGATTTTTACATATCTCCACGAATCATGCATTTTCTTAACAGAAAAAAGTATTTTTAGCATGATGTCTGTCCGTCCGTCCGTCCGTCCGTCTGTCCGTATAGATGAGTACAGCCTGAACGGCTCAACCGATTTTGATGAAATTTGGTATATTTACTTAATGCATCAGTGGGATGAATTGATCAACTTTTGGTGCAAATCCGGAAACCGGAAGTGGTAGTATTAGCGATCGACGATAGAAAGGGAAGGGTTATTTTCGCACCAAATTTCACATAAGGAGATCTTTTACATATCACCACGAATCATGCACTTTGTATTGGTTTTATCCTCGAGAAAAATCATTTTTATTAGTTTTTTCCTTAATTTAAAATTATATGACGTCATCCAGCCATGCATGACGTCACAGCCTGGTCTTGCATATATATTATAAATAAAATAAAATTAAAAATGTTTATATTTATTATTTATGTATCCATATCAGTTTTTTATTACATTAATAGATATATTAAAATTATATGAAATTGTTTCTGTAGCTGGAAATTAATTTACTTCAAACCGTCAGTCGGTTCGGACCTGGCCACAGGTCAACTTATTTAAATAAGAATTCTCAAATGAAACCTATTATATGAACTAGATATATTTTTAATACTTTTTTAAACCTTAAATAATTATTATCATTTAATTCAAAGTTTATTTTCACAAGTGTTATTTTAATGTAAGATAATTCCAAGAAATCACCTACATCCACTTAAGTTTATTATTTCCCATGTTTGTGAAAAGATTCATATAATATATTCATTGACATTTAATCATAATATAAACACACATGAATATCAATTTCCATTTGAAAAATTAAAAATCCCCCTTTTGAAATTTCAACAAAGAAATTAATTATTACGATTATTTATTTTTCTTTGTTTAATTACATTGCCCCGGGACTATTCAGCCATTATACACAGATATATTTTACTTACAAAAATATTTTATTAATATATACATTCAAATTTGGTAATATAATATGTTTAAATATTATTATACTCAATTTACTGCATTCTGAAAACAATAATATAAACATTATTTGATTTAGAGTTGCATCTATATTTATTTTAACGTGTGGAAGCACAATTACATATAATAACATGGTAGATCATATATGAGAATATACGGAATGATTAAAATTATAATATAGATAAACTCAATGGTTCTAACTATTTAAGAACAAATATTTTTTTACATTGATTCACATATTTGCTATTTCTAAAAATTTCATTAATGTTTAAATTGTTTTATGTAAAAAATCTTATATATATAAAATTATAAATATTATCTAACTTGGACATTGTCCAACCGATATCAGATCTTTAATTGTTACAAACAAAAATTTTTTTATAGTTTTCGTTATAGATAAAAAAATATTTATTATTTTTTCAATACTAACCATTTGACAGATTAAGTAAGAGAGCCACCATTATAGATTCGAAGAGTCACAAATGTGTATTTACCTATTTCGATCCAATTTCCTTTTACCATTTAACTGATTTAATTTTTCAATTAATTCATATTCATTTTATTTAAATATTAATTTAATTTTTTCTATTTTTTATGAAACTGAAAGTTCATCGTTTCTTTTAATGATATTTTTTTTGTATTTATAAAAGATATTTATTAGAAATATTGTGAAATTCATAAATTTAACAGTAGGAACTCTTTAAAAATCATATCTAACTATAATATATTATATAAATTAAAATTAAAAATTTAATAAAAAAATATTTCTATTAAATTAGAGTATAAATATTACATTTTTTATATTCTTGTATTTGCTTTATGCACATTTCGGTTGTTAGATTTGAGAAGCAGTAAGTTTCTGATGAAGGTGTAACTGAAAATACAAGTATATAAAAAAACTTGAATATCATAAACATAAACCATTTAAAAGTTTTTTTCATTCTTATCAAAGTTTATATTTCTATATTTAATTTTAGTTTATATAATAAAGAAATTTTGTATTTTCATAGAAAATAATTTCATATAATAATAGATGCGCAATATTATTTTGCAGTATTATTACAATCTCTTCTTCATGTGTGCCATTTTAGTGTAATATTCTTTCTTTTTTAATTTGTATCAAGAAATGAATAAATATCAAGTTCATTAGCGCACCACCGCCCCTTAAAAAGTTTCCATTAGATTGAGGATCTTTGAAATCATCTGCACTTAGAATAGATCCATATTTATGATTCATAATATTAATTAATATAAAGAGTTAGTTTTTGAATCGGCTCTTCCTAGAATCTCTTAATCTTCTTCCGGATAAGAAAAGCACCCGTTTTAGATTTCTCTCCCTAAATTTCAGGTAGTTGTAACTTTCCCACACCCTATAAACTGTAATTATACAAGCAGAAGATCTAGTTGCCTACTTTCTTAAGACACTTTGGGCCCCTCCTTTGCAAGATTCTTGTGAAAGGCGCCCTTTGTACCCAAGAATATACCTAAACGGGGCTCTCTTTGTATTGTCAATGAAATATGAACCAACGGTCGCTTTCTTAAGGAAAAAAAATAAGATGAAGAAGAGGAAAGGGAAAAGATGACAACATGGAGAATGGCAACGGACAATTCATCAGTGATGCTAAACTCTGGGTAGAGTGGGCGTTCCCGGGAACTACCGCCACTTGCTTCGTTATAATAAAAAAGCGAGAGGGGGAAAGAAAAGTTGGTTGGTCGAATTCATTTAAATGTTAAAAGACAGGACAGTTTGGGCGACATTCATAGCATTTTGCGGGTCAGAAGATAGGGATCAGAGCTGAGCCGCGTGTCTTCCGCATCGGGTCTATTCAGGGATCTTGTCCGCTTTTGGTCCTGAGCTCAGATTAAAAGTCGGCTGGTCTCTTGGCGCGTGTTCTTTTCATACCTTCTTCCCACAAGATGCTGTCATGATCATTTATTGCATCTTTTCAGGAAATTCCCAATTTGATTTCTATTCGGTTAACGGTTTAATTTTTTTCCTTCTTAATTTTTGTCTCCTTTGAAATATTTAATAATAAGATGAATCTTCTAAAGTAAAAAAAGTATATTATATCCATACCATTTATTATAAATAATATTATAAAATTAGAATAAAATAAAAAATAAATTAATTAAAATTGAGTATGGATTTACATTATTTTAATATGAATTCATGTGTAATATCCTGTATAATAAAATTTAGTTTTTGTATTGAAATGACGTTTATCTTATCTATTTTTATTAATTATTAATAATTAATATTAATAAATTAATTTTGAAAGATGATTATTATTTAAATAATTTTCAAAATTTGTTATTAAAAATAATGTAATGAAATTGTAAATTCAATTCCTTTCTTAATATTTTTCTTTTAAATGCAAGCAACTTTTGTTAGTAGTTTATAAATATACCAAATTCTTCTTTATCAAGTGTAATTTTTTGAGTATATTATATATATGTAAATTTTTAATTGTGATTTTATTGTTCTAAAAGATAAATTACATAATTAATATTTAAATTAATAAAATACATTAGAAGTATATAAATACCTAAAAGATAATTAAATTACAAGTCTTAAAAAAACCTCTAACTTTTGTACATCCTACTCAAGGACAACGCCTATCATGTCAGTTGTATGAAATAGGTGTCCTATTATCAGTAGAACGGGTCCTACCAACCTTTATCTTGATTTTCTTGATCGGAAGCACTACTTTTTATCAACTAGCTTCCTAATTTTGATCCCGTAAGATGAGTTGATTCCTTTCCATAGATCCCATCTAAAGAAATTCCCTTGCCAGGCCCGGGACTTGAACCGAGGACCACGAGAATGCGAGCCAACGATGTTGCCACCTATCCTGTGGCGACTTAAATTACACGTTATATAAGGGTAAATTAATAATTAATAATAAACAATTAAAAATAAAACAATTATAATTAATTGTTTTATAAATTTAGTATATTTATTCACGTAGAGATAGAGCGGGAGGAAATTCAATATATATATATTATATTTGTATTGTAACTATTTTAAAAAATTAAAAATGTAAATTTTACTATATAATGCAAATAAATCTTTCTACATATTGAAATTCTGACAAGAAACTTTATAACTCCATCTCCAATATTATTTCGGTTGAGGTCTTAGGATTAATATATATATATATATATATAAAGTTTGTTTATTATCTCAAAAGGACTTTAAACTAAGTAATATAGATACAATATTGTTTTTTACATATAATAAATCTATATATATATATATATATATATATATATATCTTACAAGAAATCAAATCGAACGAGTTAATAAATCACTACTAGCAACATTAAAATATATTCATTGCTGCTTTTAGTTTAAGAAACATTTGCATTAATGATGCATTATAGATTCATAAAAAAAATTATATAATATTATATAATAATGAAATTATCTTAAAAACATTGTTTTGGACTTTCTAGTATTATTGTAATTTTATATTAAATTACTCAAACTACAAGCTATATATATATATATATTATGGTTTGTTATTATGTGCGGATAGACCCCGAGGATCATGCAGAGCTTTAAAGAGAAATTATTATGAATTTCCCTAGGTTCGAACTCGAATCTTCACTCTGGTAGACTGTCGTGGTAACCACTTAACACATTGAAGAGTCTATTTTATGGTTTATATTTATTTATAATTATATTTTATAGTCAGGGAGAAAGGTGATTTAAAAATTTTTTTAACCTAAAATTCTATCTAAATTTTTCTGTAAACTTCAAAATTGTATATATAGTATTAAAATTTATATAAATGATAAATTATAGTTGAATATACATAATTCATAAAACCGTACAACTTGATTTTGTTAAAAATAAGGGTACTGACTAAATTTCATCCAATTGAAATATAAAATTTAATAATTGATAGTTTCTTGAATATTATCAAATATTATAGATATATATAATATATATTCTATTTTGGACATGTTGTGTCTAATCTTGTGTATTATTAAAACTATTTTATTAATTCATGCTTCTCTTTCAAATTCTCTGATTATAATATTACTATTAATATTATGACTAATTTATGAGATCAAATATTGATTTATAAGTATGCGTATTACCAAATTATTTATTAATAAAAAAATTTAATTAAATCTCCAAAAAATATAAATAAAAATGGAAAGGGAAGTTGATGATGAGATAAAATTTCCTGACTAGCTCCAGGGCCTCTTTCTGTCATTCAATAATTGCAACACAATCAAGTGGCTGCAATTTAAGGAAATATAAACAAAATGTCTGGGATTGCAACGGCTTCGTGAACAAATCAGGCGGCCGGTGATTTCCAAATGAAGTTGTTGCCTCACGATTATTGGCCGTCAGCCAAATGATGACCAACACTTTTTTTCACTTTTAGGTATTGAAGAAAGAATAAAAATATCAAATGGATTACTAGATTATCAGAATGATAATCATTCTATAAATTCCATTTGGTTAACAAATAATTCACCATTCATTCAATTCAAAAATTTTTTTTTGGTGAAAAGTTTGAAATTTAATTTTAAATAAGATTATATTAAACATTTTTGGAATTAACTGAAGAAGAAGTCTATGTTATCGAAACTTGAGATTTTTTCTGTTTTAATTGCAAACATAGACATATCATATAAAATAACAAACATTTATGAATAAATAAAAAATAAAAGAAAGATGTCTTTAAATAAAGAAAATTAATCCTTTGTTTAATAAAAACTCTGGGCAAAAAGAGCCAATTTACCATACGGCTCTTCATTAATTTACCTAGAGCCAAGATTTTTTATTATTATGACCTTTACTGATTATTTCATTCAATTTTGTTAAATTAAAAAAAATATTATTAATATTTTGTTATACAAATTTTATTTATAGTATTTATAGATATTTTTTACACTTCAGATAAAATTTTTATTAAAAAAATTTTGGAATAATTAATTAGTTAATAATTTTATATATTTTTTCATTTAAATACAATTTTTTAACCTAAAAAAGTAAACAATCAAACTACTGGGAAGGCTCATTTCCATTAGTCAACCGCAGCGCCACCATGGCGTTTTCTTTTTTTGTACCTATAAGTATACTTTACATAGCATATTTGTTTGAGATATGTGACAATATTAATTTTAAATAAAATTTGTTGTTATTACTTAACTACCTTGAAGATCTTGATTAAACATATATGAAAAAATATGAATATAGATCTCAAAATATGGATAAATCCTCTAATATCTCCAATGTTTGTTCGTTTGAAGTGAAATCCTTAATTCCCGGTATTGTTGTAGGCAAACTCGAACCAAATTTGATTTTTTTATCTTTTTAAATATTTTGGAAATAAATTTTGCCTATTTAGAGAGAAACTTTATAGTCAAAAATCAAGCAATCATCAGTATAATATATGTATATATATCTAGGAGCGATGGTAGCTAGGTAATTTTAAAAATGGCATTTTTTTCACCTTTTACCATGTCCTTCGTCATCTTCAACATTGACAGGCCTACAGCCTTAACTACTGAACCGATTTTGATGGGGAATGTCTCATTTTGTTTGTCTTGGAGGATAGGTGAAACCTTTGTATAATGCAAAATTGTCAAAAATGCAAAAACGCGCAAAAAAGAACTTTTTTTGCTATTTCAATTTTATTTTTAACCCAATTTATACGGGAGTTGTCTAGGTCTTATTATTATTGCATTTCCAATAAAACTTTTGCAAATAGTGGTAGTACCTCCCACATTACCACAGAGTATTTGCAAAAGTTTTATTGGAAATGCAATTAAATACACTATTCAGGAAATGAACGTTTTAAAAACAATTAATATTGTAAGCTGAGTAACTTGGCGGCCGCCAAGCTTCGATTTCACTAAATTTTTTGAAAGATAACTTTGCGGGGCCCTAGCTTTTTTGATTTCCTAACTTTTTAGGGCTCACAACTTGTCGGGGAACCTCTACTACGAAGTGGTTTTTTGTCAGATATATATATATTTATATATTATGGAGATATTATTTATTCATTTGTTATTGTCCAAATTAATTTCTTAGAAAAAAGTTCCTTTATTCAAAAAAGTTTCATCTTTAATAAAAATCCATGAATTGAAATCATTGAGAAGAAGGTATTTATATAAATAGAATAAAAAATTTTTTGTGAATTTTTTTATTGTGTATAAGTTGTGGTTTTATTTTCTATTTTTTCCATCATTTATTTCAAAGATATCCACTAAAGATAAATGATTTGGGTTTTCGATTTAATGTCATTTTCAAGAAGGATATTCCCATTTAATTTCTTCTCGACAGGAAACCTAGATCATTGTTATTAACTATTTTTAACCATATACATGAATCTGAAGTTGAACATTTTTCTATGGATTGGAGTGGGCCAATATCTTTTAAAAGTAGTGATTTATTCGTATCTATTTTCAGTACGCCCTTAGGGAAAGAACTAATAGTCTTGATAAAGAATTTGCAGCAGCCTTAAAAACCCAAAACCAGCATATTTCTTGATACGGTTCACTTGGTTTACATTCAGAGTCATTTAATCTTTGGAAATTTTCTAAAAAAAAATCCTCTGTATATATATATATATATCAAGAGAGAAAGAGGGTTCTATCGTTTGTGTGTCATTACACAGGTAGGAAAAAAAATTCCTTCCTCTTTTGCCACCTACACTTCCACCCCCACATTCAAGGGTTTTTCCTAGAATTTTTTGGACAATTATATAACAAAAGCGACTATTGTTGATAAGGCCCTGTAGCAAACAAGTAGTTGTGAAGATGAAAAGCGCGAAGGGGCGTCTCGATGGGTCAGCTGCTCTTGGAGTAGACTATGGCGTTTAAATCATGTCCGAACCTTTGACTATTTATTTGTCTATTGGTGATTATCGTCTGGTTCTAGTCAATTGAAATGAATCGAGTCAAAGGTTCGAGACCACGGTTGGTCAACCCACTCACTCTTTGTGTTACAGGTGGTGTTCTCAATGAGATTCTCTTTTGAGTTCGGAAGTCAATCAAAGAACAGTAAACAAATTCCGGACTATTTTTCTTTTTCATTCTCTTATTTTAAAAACCTTGAAAGATACAAAAATCACTTTCATTTTTCTTTTTTTTTTTAATTTTTCTCATTTGGGAAACTAAGAATATGACAAATACAGAAATATATCAAATATATTTCAAAATTAGGTGAATGATAATTAATATATAATTTAAAAACTAATATAGCATTATATTATTATATTAAACCTTAAATACATATGAAATAATTATTTTAATATAATATAATAAATTTATAAATTTATATAATAATTTTAATATAATAAAACAAAAATATAAATATAAATTTATAAAACAAAAATAAATGAATTTTTAAATATCGATATTTAGGAGAATTTAATTATATTACCAGAATACATTTTATTTTTAAATTTTAACTATTAATTAAAAATTATTTTTAAATTTTTGTCAGATCCATAACTTAGTATTTAATTTTTTCTAATTCTAATGTTTTTTTTAATTAATAATTTAATTATTTTAATGTAATAAATAAGATTCAAAATATAATTATAGTTTTGTTTTAATTATATATTTTTATATTAATTAAAAGAAAAAAGCCAAAAAAGCGGCCTGGAGATAAACTCAAGCAAGTCGGTAAAAATCACCAACGAAAATAGCGATGAAGAGGAAGAAATCCAGTTTGATAAAAACCAACCCCATATAAAATATAAGACGGAAACGATATATCTAGGCCAAACAATTAGTTTCGAAGATAGAGGCTCAAAAGAAATAAATAGAAGAATAAGCCTCGCGTGGAATAAATACTGGGCACTCAAATTTATTCTTAAAAATAAAAAAATTAAAACAATAGATAAAATCAATATATTGAAAAAATATATAATACCAGTATTGATCTACGGGGCACAGACTTGGTCCTTAACCAAAAAATTTAAAGAGAGACTAGAAACAACACAAAGAGCGATGGTGAGAAGCATCCTAGGAGTGAAAAGGATGGATAGGATGAAGACAAAGGAGATGTACGGGAAAACTCAGATGAAGGACATTAATATAATTATAAACGGGATAAAATGGAAATGGGCCGGCCACATTGCGAGAACTAAAGATGACAGATGGACAAAGCGAATAACAGAATGGTACCCAAGAAACCAAGTACGAAAAAAAGGAAGACAGAAAAAAAGATGGAGCTACAATATAATCCAAGTAGCAGGACCGACGTGAAGTAGAGTGGCAGAGGAAAGAATAACATGGAAAATACTGGGAGAGGCCTATGCCCTCAGGGGCCTAGTTCCACATTAGAAGGAGGACTAAAAATTAAATTAATTAATATTATAATAAATTGTAATAAATATGTAATTGTATGATAGATTGATGAAAATTGTAATTGAATGTGAGCCAAAATGGGCAAATAAATAAATAATATTAATTAATATATAATTAATATATTAAATATTTTGATAAATGTATTCTCTAAATATGAATTTACTTAATGTTTACGAACGAAATTTTAATAAAAACAAAAGATGTCTGCCCCTGAACCTTAAAACACTCTTAAAAAAAATTTAGTTCCTTTATTATTCCAATGAAGAAATACTACAAAAATTAAACTTGTTTACATTCAAAAAATTTAAGATCTTAAAACAGAAGTATCATGCAAAATGTTTATAGTGCTTTCATTTATACAGCTACGAAAATTATATAAAAAGCCAAAAATACTCAAAATTTTACACAATAATTGTTTTTATTATTATTATTTCAAAAATATATTCATTATTTATCTCAACACTAAAAAATAAAGCTTTTTTCTATAGAGCATAAGATTAAAAATAACACACTATTATTGATATACTTTGATTTATTTATTAACTTTTGTGCCAAATAATTTTCAATTTTTGATGACGGATATTACATTAAATCCTAATTATAAATCAATCCTCAGGACAAAATCCTTTTTTTATTCATTCTCACATTTATTACTTGAAAAGATCAAAGGATCATTGGGTATAAATACTTTACTATAATGAAATTTCCGGAGATATCAAAAATATTACATTCAGATACTTTTTTTCCTTTATGTTTGATAAATTTTATTTTATAATATATCATCAATATATAAATAAATATGTCTCTATAAAAATATTTACTTAATTAGTTCTTTTCTTTTTTATATTTTATTAAAACTTAAAAAAAAATGTATAATTTATTAAAAAATATTATTATATTATTGATTAATACCAATATAAGTTTTTTTTAAAAAACGAGTAAAATTTATTTTTAAATTATTTTGATTATTTTATAGGATTTTGTATAGTTTGGTATAGAGTATTGGTCTTTAGAATCTGAGACAAGGGTTTGAATATCTTCAAATTCAATAAATTAATATTTAGAAATGTTAATACTATTATAATTATATTATATAATATTAAAAATATTTAAAAAGGGTTGGTAAAATGTATTTTGAATTATAGTGATTAAATATAGCCAACAATTGTAATATAAAAAAAATACAATCAAAAAATACAATTAAAAATTTTATGAGGTCTTTTTGAAATATGAAAAAACAAATTATCATTTTTATAATTTAAATTTATTTAATATATAATTATATTGGAATTCAATGATAAGTAATCACATGTATAAAACAAAAATTTTATTTTATATAACAAAGATCGACAAAAAAAAAAGTTTTAAAACAATACCACAACATTTCTATTTTGATAATAGTTTAGGTTTTGATAATCTATAATAATAAAAGCAAGTGTAATGTGTTTGTCTGTTTATCTGTTTGTCTGTCTGTCAGTCTGTCTGACCGAGCTCTCCAGGCAAATCTATCGCACGCAGGGACCTGGAATTTTTTACACGGAAGCACAAAGGGGCTGGCCACCAGACCTCGAAGCCCGATTTTCGATTTTTTAATTAGAAAAATTTTAAAAAAATTATAAATAATAATTAATGAAAAATAGTTTAGTTACCATACTAGATCATAGAGGCGCTGGTGGCGATAATTTGGCTGTAATTTAAATTCTGAGCAATGTGCAGATAAAAATCTTTTTATATATCTATTGATATTTACAATATCAATAAGATTATTTTAATTAAGAAAATTTAATCTCATAATTGGATTTTTACGTAAGATTTTAATATATAATATATTTTTTAATATTATTTTTATAGAAGTTTAGTGTTATGCTAATTTTATATTTTATTTTTTAATTAGTATCAGAGAGAATAATATTTGCAAAGAATTTAAATCGAGGTTGCAATCTGGAAATTATTATCAAAGGGGATGAAAATTATTAAATTATTAATTGTATTATATGGGTGGGAGGCATGGTCTATAACCCTGGGAGATGAGAGTAGATTCAGAGTATTTGAGAATAGGATTCTTCCCAGCATTTATGGGCCAAAGAAAGATGAGGACACCGGGGAATGGCGGAGACTGCATAACAAGGAATTGCATGACCTCTATGCATCTCTAGATATAGTTAGGGTTAGAAAAGCGAGAAGGCTGGGATCGGCAGGGCACATGCCTAGAATTGGAGAGGAAAAATATATTGGTGGGGAGTTCGATTGGAAAACGTCCGTTTGGAAGACCAATTGTGAACAGGGTGGACAATGTAGGAAGGAAAGTGAGAGAGATGGGACAGGGTAGGAGTTAGATGGTTATAGCTCAGAATAGGGACACTCGGGGGGGGGGGGGGGGTACAGGGGGCGGAGCCCCCGTCTAGGTGTGGAGAGCGCCGAAGGCGCTCGAAGCAGCTAGTATTTATAATATATTATAGAAATGGTTGAAATTCTTAAAAATTAATACAATAAAATTTGTCCATTATAAAGAAATGATTTTTATTTTAAGATACAAACAAAAAACAAATTAACAATCATTTTTCATGTTTTGGAGTGCTGATGAAATTCAAGTGCTTCCGAAATCAAAGATATCTTAAAGGTTTTCAACGCCCACGCAAGTGGCGTGACAGTCGCTCTTCTTCATTCGTGATTACCTCATTCAATTACCAAGGCGGATTTAACCTGACATTTGCCCAACCAGTATTCTACCTACTCATACCAGGCGTAGTAAATTGTTACGGTTATCAAGTAAAAACAATTAACAATATTCAAATGAATGCAATAATATACATAGGTATATAAATAAAAAAAATAAAAAAAAATAAACAAAACCAAATAAAATCAATTATTGTTCATTCAGAAGAGGAAAGAAAGAAAAATTATTAATTAATTAATTAAATTTTGAAATTATATATATATATATATATATATATAAAATTCAATTTTAAATATTTAATTTATTTTTTATAACAGTTTCATTATTTTAATCATAATCTTCTGATGAAAAATTAGTTTTTGGTGTTAATTTATAGTACATGAAACACCGAGCTTATATGCATATATAAATATATATATATATATATATATATATATTACTATCAGATTTATCAGGGATATAATCACGTATTTTTGTGAGATTGTTTTCTCGACGTTTGGGTACCCATTTTCAAGAGATTATTTAGGTGGGAATATTTGGGGATTCTCGGTCTTAGATTGTGTGACCAAGGGTTAATATCGGGATTTTGGTTTGATAGCAACTGTGGAGCTCCGAAGAATTCTGGGCAATCCTGACTCTTGCACACGTCTGTACCGGACAATAGCCCGAGGCTAACTGGGACCCGACCCTTTGGATTCTACCTGAGCTTGCTACCTGCGCATGCGCAATGGGCTTTTGTGTACTCTTGTGGGAGGAGCTTAATTTTATGGCGGGATTTATATTGGTTCTGGATCTGAGACGGGAATTCCAGCTGTATGTGGGATCAACTTTATTAGTGGCAAGTTTTTTAGGAGTTTGAGAATTAATGGTTGGAGATGAAGTTGGAGTTTTGACGGGAGGTTGGGAGTGTGATTTCAGAGCTAATTTCCAGGACGGAGGGAGGTTCAGGGCGTCGTCCCTTGTGTTGAGGCAATTGGGACGTTTTTCAATTTCAATTGTTCCACGCAGGAGTCTGGGATATTTGAGCTGAATGGGAGCTAAGGTTTTGGTTTCGGAGAAATTGATGTTGTGACCGGTCTCATTGTAGTGCTTGGTTAAAGCCGAGGCCGGATCTATTCTCCTTAGAGACAGCTCATGCTCATAAATTCTATTTTTTTTATTCCCCTGTTCGTCTCTCCTATGTATGATCTCGGGCAGTCTGAGCAGGGAATCTCATAGACACCCAGACACTCATTGGGAACTATGTCTTTGGAAGTTCGGATTATGTTGGAGAGTTTCATGTAGATCTTAAAAATGGGTTTGATCTCATTTCTGGAATGAATTCGCCCAGTTTTGTCCGTGATACCTTTTACGTGTGGGAGTACTATTTTATGCTTTTGATCTAAGGGATCTTTTTCTGTTGGGTGAACTGCTGATGATGGTTTTGGGGTGAGAATCGAGGATATCTGTTTTTGTATAAGTTTTGGAGAGTAGCCATTTTGAACCAGAGCACTAGCCAGTGTCGTGATTATTTTCTGTGTTGTTCATCTGAGAGGCGAAGAGATCTAGACACAAACGTTCGTACGACTGAGTTCAGATGGGCTGGGTGGTGGTGTGATTTGGCATTTAGGTACTTTTCTATAGATGGTGTGGGTAAAGCCTTGGATGGGGTCTTTGTATTCATTATATCTAAGAATGATAGGCTGTTATTTACTTCTATCTCCCTGGTAAATTGAATTTGAGAGTTGATAGAGTTGAGATGGTTTAGAAAGCTATCAAGGGTGTGTCTGCCGTGTGGCCAGATCACAAATGTATCATCAACATATCTGAGCCAACATGTTGGTTTTAGAAGTGATGTTGATAGGGCTTCCTTCTCAAAGTGAGACATGAAAATATTAGCAAGAACGGGTGAGAGTGATGACCCCATTGGTGCGCCTTCCACTTGTCTATAGAATTAGTTTTGGAAGAGGAAGTAGGTGTTAGATGTGCAATATTGAATCAGAGACAGGATGGATTTGGATATTTGGTGATGGTTTTTAAGGATATCAAAGGTTTGTAAAAGGGGGATTTTTTGGTGAATAGTGATACTATATCAAAACTCACCAAAAGATCGTTTTCGTTCAATTGGATATTGCGAAGGCGTTCCACGAAATGAAAACTGTTTTCGATATAGGAATCAGCTTGTTCTCTCTAAGTATATATATATACTTAGATGGCTTCACTTTTATATTTTTCAAAGTAACAAAAGTTTATAGACCAAGTAATAATGCTAATGATATAAATTCTGAAATTATATTACCATATATACTTTTTTAATATAAAATAAAATAATATATATAATATAAATTATTCAATTATTATTTAAATTTAATGATGTACTAATGAGGAAACTCACCATTTCTATCTTGATGTTGCTTAAATCACTTAAAATTTTTTAAATATAAAAAAATGATTAATTAAATATTAATTAAAAAGGAATATGACAGGAGGCAGACACCCTGGTCATTCGAAAAATATATAATTTCTTCTTTTAATTTATAATAATCAAATATCATTTATATTATTTATAATTTATTCTAAAAGTCATTTTTTTCAATTATTATAATATAATTTAATATTATTAGATCAAATTTATTCATTTGAAATAAGATAAACTATAATTATCATTTTAAATGAATATCAATTAAAGAAATTTTAATTTTTAAATATAAATAATATGTGTTAACAACTTTCAAGATTAGAAAGATAGAAAGATAATATGTATTATATACTTACAATTTTTGACTAATAAGATAAAAATTAGATTATTATATAATTTTTAACTACTGAGCCGTATTTGTACAAAGAAAATATCAGTTTGTTACTTGATAAATCTTTTACTACAAAACATTTTGATTCTAAAATATTTTTAAAATAGTTTTAATTTTATGAAATATTTTAAATATAAAAAATATTAATACAATATATCAATTAAAAAAGAATATGACGGGAGGCAAATTTCAATATGGTTGATGTCATTTGCTGTTGTCATTTAAGATTATTAATTTTTAATTAAGAAAAATCTATCAAACATTATTCTTCAGGAGTTTGAAACTAATACAGATCGGCTTTTCTTTGTAAATATTATCTAAAGTCTCAATTTTAAACAAATCTTTAGAATGATAAACTATTTCAAAAATATACAAACATATATAATATACAATTTTTGCTTGTGTAATAAGATAAATTATAATTTATAATATATTAATTGTTTATAATCCTGATTGATAATTTATTTTAATTGAATTATAAGAAAAGGAAAATAAAAATAATGTGAGTTATATATATATATATATATAAATTAATATCATTTTTATTTTTAATTATTTAATTTTATAGAAAGGAGATTATCTCTTTAAATAATAATAATAATAATAATAATTCATTTCATTAAGATCATCCTTGACTGGTGAGTTAATTTAATTTTAATGATTTATTATTATTATTTCATTTTATCTTTTCTTATTTATTTTTCTATATCTCTTTTAGTTGTTAACTAATAATACGTGTCGTGAGAAGGTGATTGAGAGGAAGGTTTTTATATTATTCCATTTAATGTCTTCGAGAAATCAACCAATCAATAATTAAAAGGTTAGCATTTTAATTTAAATTAATTACTTTTATTAAGAAATTTCTTTATCTAATATTTTTACCTTTTTTGTATACTAATATAATAATTAATTTTACATAGTTATACATATTTTTACTTTATCTATTTTTTTCATTTACTTGAAAATTTTTTTTTATTATTATCTATCTATCTATCACTCGGATTGTACGGAACTCGAAAGTTCTTGGCCGCAGCAACCACACCCCTCCAAGTATTCCTATTCTGAGCCACAACCTTCCAATCCCTATCCTCTCACATCTATCTCACATCCTTTCCCACATAATCCACCCACCCTGTCCTTGGTCTTCCAAGTGGACGTTTCCCAATCGGTCTCCCCACAAATATATTTTTCGCTAGACTTTCATTTCCCATTCTTGATACGTGTATTGAAAATTCTTGATTATATTACTCTAATTATCTGGAGATGTCTAGAGGTCTTGTAATTCCTCATTAAGTAGCCTCCGTCATTCCCCTGTGCCCTCATTTTTCTTTGGTCCAAAATGTTGAGAATCCTATTTTAAATACTCTAAATCAAATCTCGTCTCCCAGGGTCATAGACCATGCCTCACACCCATATAATACAACCTGCAAAATAATTGTTTTATTATTAATATTATATCTTATCTTATCTTATTATACCAGCAAAAATTGTATATATATATATATATATATATATTTGTATATTTTTAACTCACACACACACCTACACATATACACAGACATTTTTCTCAAACTTAGTGAAAATGCCTCAGGGACCTTCAAAACGTATGAAAACATCAAAATCTCGAAAACGAAAATTTTCAAGATCGCAATACTATCTCTGACGAGATAGTAAAAAGGGTAGTTTGAAAAATTATTTATTACTAGTTAATCACTGAATTATAAATTGTGTCTATTTAATTTAAGATATAATATTCCGTACAAAATTACTATTCTTAATAGGATAAAAATAAAATAAAATAGTTATTAATTTAATAATTTATATTATCTCAATTTTTTGTGGGTAAAATTATTTTTATTTCTTATCTATCTTTAAGACTAATTTTTAAGTATTTTAATAGAAAGGAAAGTCTATTATTATTATTATTATTATTATTAATAAGAGTTGAAAATGATAGTTGCAAAATTAGGTATTTTGGAGAGATATTATTAATATTACTAATTTGTGTTTACATAAGACCTGTAATTTAATTACATTTATCATTTTACTTAATTTCGTATTTGATTATTAATAGTTTTCTTGAAATATTATGGTTTTATATATTATTAGTCAATTATTTATTTTATTCCATCATAGTAATTTTTATTTATGAGATAAGTGTGTTTTATATTTATTTTTTATTTCACTCTTAATTATATTATGATTTTATTTATTTGATTATTTTTAATATATATATATATATTTATACTGAATTCAGTTTTATTTATTTATTAATTTATTTAAAATTATATTTATTTATTAAGAATTTATAGTTAAATTAAATTATAAAATTATCAATTTATTTACTTATACCTATTTAATTTTTATTTATTTAATTGGTTGGAAATGATTCCTTTTACATAATTTAAGGTATATTGTTATTATATTTTTATTTATTTATTCTTTAAAGCAGTGATTCTCAACCACTGTGCCGCGGCACGTTAGTGTGCAGCGAGATTATGAGACTCTTAAACATTTCCGACTTTTTTCTAAATGTTTCCAATATGTTTCTAAAAAAAAGGTAAGCCGTTTTTGGGACCACTTTTTTCACTTTTACACTTATCTTTTTCTATGTGTGCGGCCAAATTTTTAAACCGTTAAAAGTCTGCCGCGGTAAAAAAATGGTTGAGAATCACTGCTTTAAAGGCTTATCGACCTCTTGGCCAATAACGTCTCGATAATTTAATTTTCTTTAATAATTTAATAAAGTTATATTATATTACAATGAAATTGTTTTAATTATAATAAAGATAATTTGATAATAATGAAGAATTTTTTGGGATTCTGGGTCTCAGTCTGTGTAACCAAGAGCTAATGTTGGGATTTTGGGTTGAATGGTTGGGTAATGTTAGACTTATTTCATTCTGAAGCTCTGTAGGATCCTAAACTCTATTACTGATACTAAATCAACAGCCCGAGACCAAAGATTACTCATTCAACCCAAAATCCCTAATTTTTATCTTGTTTAAACGACTATATATATATATGTCTAATTCATTAAAGAAAAGGACAATTATCCTATTCTAAAATTTAATAGAGAATTGAATTCATCAATATAGCATAATTAAACTAAGTATTAATAAACAACTAATTAAATTAATAAATAAAATTAAATTAATATTTAAACACTAGATAAAATTTTCATATTGTGATAAAATATATTAATTCATTTTATTATTTATCAAGAAATATCATGCTTTTATGCAAATAGAATTATTATTATGACTTGATAATCAATTCTCAAATTCAATATGTCAATACTTATACAATGAACGTTCTATTCTTTATAAGCAACCTCTTTACAAGCAACTTTTTTTAGTTCGACTGTTCTGTATAAGCAACTTTAAAGCTAAATATTTGAGTTGACAGCTGTTCACAACAGCATAACCTCAAATTGTAAAAAGTTGTGTCCATGGATTATGTTTGTGTTTTGCGCTGCCTGTATTGAAGTTAATTTCTGTTAATTAGAATAGTTACTAGTATTTCTGTTAGTTTCTGTTAATTAATTGATTAATATTTTTGTGCTTTAATTCAATTTTTCCCAATAAGAAACATTTTATTGGTTCAAATAAGTTGCTTATATAGAGCGTTCACTGCATTAAAGATCCTAAATGTAGAGAAAATTTGTATATTCTGGGTCCGTTATATATATATATATATATATATATATATATATATATAGGAAAATGGATTGTAATTCAAACGTAATTCAGTGTATGAAGCTACAATATTTGAGATCAATATCACAAACATAAATAAATAAATAAATAAAATTATATTTCTATATTAAGAAGTTTTTTCCTAAATGGAAATTATTTATAATACATGATAAATAAAAATCAATTTATCAATTTATCAAATAATTAATAAAATCACAATTTCTTTGAGTTATATAATGTAATATTTTATATGAATAAAAACAAATATTGTTTTGAAAAAAAAAATTTTAAATAGTTTTTTTTAAGACAGAATACGTAAGCAAAAATGATAACATTTACGTGAATTGATATTCAATGTTAAAGTGATTGATTAAATAATTCCCATTAATCATCATTGGCAATTGATGTTGTAGCGATATGAATCCATGTTGAAGTGCAACGATTTAAAGAATCAAGTGATTATTCGTGAAAAACTCACTAATGCAGTGAAACAAATAAATTAGAGGTGATTTTTTAAGGGCGAATTAATCCAATCAAAATATTCTATAAGATATTTATGTTGTCCTGATAATAACACATTAGAAATTATAATCTCATTTAATCAATTTGTATTAAATGAAGGTGTTCTCCTTTATTTATTTAAATCATATAATTAATTTTTATTTCAAAGGTGTTTAATATAAATTGCATTTATCATTGTTCCGAATAATAATATTATATTCTTGAATATTTGATGACAAATTATTGATGAAAATGTTTAAATTTAGAAATTATTGTCTTGGTTTAATTATTCTTTTTTATGAAAAAAAATACTTCATTCATTAAATAAAAATGCCTAAAAAGTGGTGCTATAAAATATAATATAAAAAAAAACCTGTCTAATACCTTTGAAATAAATAATTCATTAATATTAATATTACTTAATATCATCAGTATTCATTCATCGTTTATAAATTAATCTTATTTAAATTTAATTTTACTAAAGAAACCAACTCAAGGAGTGAATAATAAATATTCAATTGTTTTTTATTTAAATTAGTTATTTTTTCAAAATTTTCAATTCATTTTGTTTTTTAATTTTTTAAAATTTTCAATAAAAACAAAACAAAAAACATACAAACAAAAACCTCAAGCTTTTGGACACTACGTAAGAACAACGTAAATCACGCAGATTATCGCCTAAAGGGTAAAGATGTTGTATGATCAATACATCGGACCTTCTCATCGTGAACCTCGATCCACAAACCACATCACCTGTAAATTCACATTATATTTTTCAAAATAATAATATTAATTTTAATATTAATAAATTTTGATATTGTTTTTTATAATAATTGTAAGTAACTTATTGTTAATTATTAAAATTCAAAATGTTAATTCAAAATTCAAAATCATTTTCATTTATTCGAATATTAGATTTATCGATATTTAATTCTACTCTGAATAGATCTATTTTGGAATATAAAATATATGACCTTCTCCCTCTCATCGATTAATAATCAGAACAAAATGTATTTAAGTGTTTATTTTAAATTTTTAATGAATTACATTCTAGCCGAGAAAAGCAATTATTGATTATTTTCTCAAATTTGACAATATAAAAAAAAACAAAGATATTAAAGAAAAATAACGCCACAAAATTTTGCATCGACCTGATATATTACCTATAATCATTAAATAAATTAAAGATAAAAATCTAAAATAAAGAATATATGTATAATTATATTCTTCTTTTTAGAATATAAATTATAGGTATATATTCAATAATTTTCTATATAAAATATTTTTGAATGTAAATTTAAATTTGATGAGAGTAGAAAAAATATTTATTTCGATTATTAGATTTATCGATATTTAATTATACACTGAATAGATCTATTTTATATTATCTTTCTATATGAATTTTTATGAAAAAGACCGTTTCGAAAAAGTTCTCCGCATTCTTAATGTGAAGTTCTAATTTAATAAAATAATTTGAAATTCAATTAAATGTTAAAAAATGTATTTATTTACAAATGGAAGTTTTAATTATGAATTATGAAAGTGGGTAGATTCTTAATAACCATTTTTCTTTTTATATCTTTATTCTAATTAGAATGAAGCAAAAGAGAATGAAGATAAGAGAGAGAGAGAGAGGGGGGGGAATGAGAAATGTTGTTTAGAGATGTGTTGCTTGTAAAGATTTTCCACATTAGAATTGTTTTACTCAACATTTCTATGCTGGTGGGCGTCACGCGGGATTAAGAAAGACTGCCTAAGAAAATCTACAACGTGAATCGCTAAATGAGATGCTCGCGAAGTTAGAAACTCGATTGATTTATGTGATAACAGGTTTGAACTAGTTTTCATCAAAACATTGAAATACTAGTAGGAAATACAAAAAAAAATAAACAAAATAATCAAGAACTATAATATTAGTTCTATTGAAATTAGACAAAGGGCAATATTCAACAGGGATCATTAATTCTAAACCCCATCAAGGGGTGAATTATTACTATAGTAGGGAAATTTTACATGGTTGTCACGCTTCAATTACAGATGATTGTTTCTCAATAAGAATCAATTTTTTTCAGAATTTTAATAAGTTGTTTTTAACTTTTTCAATTCTTATCAATAAATAAATATTATACTAATAATCATAACAATATAATGATAATAATAATAATAATAATAATACGATCTATAAAAATAATTTGTAAATATTCAAAGAAACATGCAACTTGGATTGTTTTATTTTTATTTCTATAATTTACCTACGATATGTTTAGATTTTTAATCTATTGACACGATAAATATTTAAGTTATTAGTATATTTAAAAAAAGACAATAAACTTAGAATAAAAAATATTAAATATTTTGGAAGAATGTATAAATAATTTTAGTTCTATTTTTTAATATAAATTTAAAATAATTTTTAATATTAAAAAATTATACCCAATAAAAAAGTTTAGGTTGATTATTTTGAAATTTTGACTAAGGCGGCAGACTATTTGGAAAGGTTATTTTTTTGGTTTGAAGAATAAAATGATTTCCCTACCTCCGGAAGAACACTCCACTTTCTTGGTGTAAAAATTATTAAATTATTCTTAAAATCTTTCGCAATCACCGCTGAATGAGTGGGTAAGTATCCATTGAATCTAATTATATATTTGTAATCATATATCTCTTTTTTTTCATTTTTTTAAACAATTCTTCAAAAGAAGAAAGAAAACTCAAACAAAATAGAATATTTGTAAAACTGTTGTTATATTTTTAATTTTGTAACCCTTATATTGATAATACCTAGTAAGTTTAAGAGCATATAAAAGAAATGAAATACATAAAATTCATCAGGTAATGAAATAAAACTCTATTCTATAAAATATATTTTAAGATGAGCATATTTAATAAACAATAATAATGCAAGAGCAAGTCAATAAGTCCGTGACTTTTTGAATGAAACACAGGTTTTTTTATAAAATTTTTTTTTATTTTTCAACGTAGTCTCCTTTGAGTTCTATACACTTCGTCCAATGTTTCTCCAATTTTTTTATCCTTACCAAAAAATAAGATTTGTTGTGGCTTTCTTTGTTGCCGATTCACCCGAAAAAAACCTCTGTTTTGACTGCTCTTTGGTATCTTGTGTGTTGTGGTGGATCCACGGTTACGAAACGATGTAAAAAGTGGATTTCAGTGATGTTTTTTTTCTGAAAAAAAAATAATGCTAAATGAGCACACGAAATTCACTTTTTTTCAATTTTCTTCTCCAATTACGAGGTAGTCTGCTATCAATGGATGTCAAACAAAAACGAAAAAAAACAGTTGGCCCAAATTTCGGCAGGAGTCAGCTGATAGTTGCCTGCTGGCAGGCGCAATGCTCTGTCATTTCATTTCAGAGACGGGAAATTCAAAAACTCACGGACATATTGACCTGCCTTCTTAAAATCTAAATAAGATCATATAAAAATAAATATTTATATGTTTATTCATTAATCATTCAATCATATTTGTTTTCTATTTATATTTATTAATTAATTTAACATGATGTGAATTTAATATATAAATGTAATTACCTACTTAATTTTAAAATAAAAATATGTTTTCAGATTCTCTAACTTGAGGAGAAATAATTTTTAGAAAATGGGCCGTGTTTGTGTGAGTAGGTATGTGATTCTTATATAAAATTTTTTGCAAGTGCACAAATCCATTATTAACAAATTTCTTTCAATATTCAAATTCATTATATAACATTTCTATAAATTTGATTGACTATTTTATTATCGGATATCCTTAATGAAAGCAGTGAGTTATTTGAACAACTTGATTCTGTGTTAAGTGAATTATTAATAATAAATTGAAATAAATGGAATCATTAATTTTAATATAATATAATTATTATAGACCGATAATTATGATTTTATTAATTATTGTATATTAATTTTAACAATTTTATTTAACTATTATTTAATTTTTAATTAATGAATAAAAATAATGTATCTATTAATGAAGACATAAGTGCTTGTCAATAGCAAGCTTCTTTTTATACCTCCTAATTTATTTAAATATTTATATAAATTGCCTGGTCATTGGACTAATCGCCATTATTTTTTCAGTTGATTTGCCTGTAACAAAATTTTAACCTTTCCTCATTTATCAGTTTATATTCATCGTTAATTGTAATTTCTTTCAATTATGGATGCATAGAGATCATGTTATCCTTATACAATCTTCTCTTTTCCCTTGTAATTTCGTTATTGTTAAGTTCATAAATTATAAGAAGAATTTTATTTTTAAACGCCTTCAAACTATTATTCTTGTTTATGGTCATATAGCCACATGCTTCACATCCTTACAATATAATCAGAAACAAATAGATTTATAAATTATACTTTGAATATTCTTCAATAATAATTTTGAAGATTTGTAATTTGGTTGATTGCAATTTTAACTAAACATAAAAACAGACAAATATCTAAAAATAAAGTTTTAAAACTAAAGATGCATATAGATTATGCCATTTCCTTTAATAATTTCATTTATTGGCTCTTAAATGTTAAAAATAAATTGTTTATAAAAATAAATGATCCAATTATTAAATAATTAAAAAATAAACCATGAATTCAATTCCTTCCCCAGATAACAATCATATTTATTTTTTTTTTTGTCTATGCTCTCCGAGATGATAAAAAGTGTAGACGTGGGGTGTGAGAATTGTGACAATGCATCTAGCAAAATTTTCATCTTATCTATTTTTGACTGGTGATCTTTTATTCATATGATAATTCTTTGAAAAGTGAATGAGTGATTCCGGAGACTTTCACCTTGCGGAACGACCTGCGCGGGGCGGAGTCGCCGGCTTCGGTTTGCATCACAGCGGAAGATTTGACAGTACTCAGTGACGCCATCCCTTCCAGGTTGCATAATCCCAGTGCAGGGCTGTCTGTCCTATTATGTATATAGGCAAGGAGGCTTTCTAAAATTCAATTAAGGGTAATCAAATTATACACTGGTTAGAACGATTGTTCAATTGAAATATTTAAAAATTCGTAATAATAACGAATTATTTTCCAATTATGGCATTTTTCAATTTCTTTTGCTCATTTCATTCAATTTATCTAATTGGATTCGAATCGCATTTAAATTAAATACATATATTATCCTATTTTCTATTTTTTTTATCTATTAAAAAACAAAATTACAAGTAATGTTATTTTTTTCTTTTAGTTAGGTATGATATAGGTTTAGTAGGTATTTATACTAATTAAATCATATTTTTTCAAATAAAAAAATAGAAATTTAAAATCTAAACGGAAATAAAATTCTAAGAATTCATAACGATTTTTTTTTTGTGTCATAGAATACATAACTTACTATACTTTTTCAATAAAAAACTAAAAATGAGGTTGAACTGAAATGTTTTAGTTAATATATAGTAATGTGTCTTTTTGATTAAATTTAAAATAAAGACTTTAAAATAATATTTTATTTACAATTTTTAATTTTATAAATTAATAAAAAAAATATATTTTTTGTTTTAAATTTCTAGTTGACCGCGCCGTCGCTCTGTCATTAAAAAAACTTATTCCTTATTATCGGGTTTGGCTGGCAATATTAACTGGTTCACTGAGTCACCGTTCAAATAATTTAAAAGAACATAAAATAGTCATAAAACATATACACCTTAAACGTATATATTAATGACCTGAAAGACAAAAAAAGTATGCTCTGTTGATATAACATAATATATATTTCGTAATTTGATTTAATATAATATATTTTGTATTTACAGAAGCGCTGTCCGGCGAAGTTGATGACGTCATTTAAATTTCTTATTTTAAATTAAGAACAATCTAATAAACGTTCTGAAACAATTTCAAATAATTTAAATGTATGTATTAACGCAATACAAAACAGATATAAATATGAATACAAACATAAATATTTTTAATTATATTTTATTTATAATATATTTTGTAGGTATATATAGAAGCGCTGGCTGACTTACTTTATTTATTTATTTTTATTTATTTATTTCTCAAATTTATATAGCCGCATTCGGCATTACATAACAATTTAAAAAATCGAAAACATAACAATTCAAAATATAAAGTTCATCAATCAACATCTGTGATGTCGTTTTCTTCCTTATCGTTATCTTCTCATTCGGTATCTTGATATAATCATCTCTGTCAGAAAATCCTCTTCATACACCCCAAACAAAACCATATCTCAGAGCACCAACACCCAAAAACCACCACTGGCTGACTTAGTTGGTGACGTCAAATAAATTTATATTATGAAAAAACTAATGAAGATGATTTTTCCCGAGGCTAAAACCAATACACAGATCGATTTTTCTTTATAAAAATTATCTATGGTGCGAATTTTAAAAAAAAACCTTAGAGCGGTTAAATATATCCCAAATACAAATATATAGGTATACAATTTTTGATAGTATAATAAGATAAGAAAGATATGAATATACAAGAGAATCCTTTATGAAAATAATTAAAATATAAAATAAAAGTATAAATATTTAAAAAAAAAAATTAAATTGAACAAACAGTGTAGGTAAAATTAATACTTTTATTCAAATCTAATAAAACATAATTATTTATCTTTAATCGTAAATAAAACTCAATTTTAATTGGTAGATATTTATTTATTTATTTCACTCTATTAACCTTGATAATTATTTAGTAAATAATTTTTCTCTAATTATCTGATCAATCAATGGATAGCTAACATTTTTAATATAATTAATTATTTAGTTTAAAATGTAAAAATTTAATATCAATCATTGTGTGTGAGATATGCATTTGGACCATTAACTAATTGGAAAAGATCCGGGACTAGTCATGTGGCACGGAAATCAAAACTGGTTCATATCGCTGAGAGGATATAATCTATAATTATTTTATTCATTTTATTTATTGCATCAAGCATGCATCGTCACAAATCTCGAAAGTGTCATTTCCAACCAATTATTAAATATTTCCACATTATTATTATTTATTTTTATTTTCCTTTTATCAACATTTACATTTGTTTATATTTTTTTTTTGCTTTATCATTTAAAATTTTTCTTTGAGGTATTAAAGAATGCATGAAAATCAAATTCATATGATATTTAAACAAAATCATATGACTTTTTTGTATCTCATATGAAGGGACAACGTCAATCAAACCGCCTGAGCAGAGTAGAGGTGTTGTATGATCACTACAACGAACCACGTCAATCTTTATCTTAATTTTCTTGATCCAAAACGGTTACTTTTTATTTAAAGTAGCTTCCTTCATAAGCTAGTAGACCCCGTTCTCATAGACCACAGCTAGAGAGAAATTCCCTTGTTAGGCCTGGGACTTGAACCTGGGATCCCCTGGTTGAAATACAAGCTTGTTTTTCCCTCAGAATATCACTTGATACATTATTTATTTTCTACTAATTTGTGGGGCAGCCTGTTTTCAATTTCCCAAATTCATATAAAACAATTTTTTTAGAATAATTATGTCAAGCTCAATGTATATTATACATACAAGAGACTATATACTATGACATTATTATCAATCCTAAATTATTTTAAACAAAATTTAGAAATATTAAATATTTTAATAATAAAATTTCATTTTTACATTTCTTAAACACTTTTTGACTTCTATAATACAATTTCAAAATATTCAATTTAATGAAATCCTCTATTTATTTATTTTCAATGTCTAAAATAAAAATTATTGATATTCAAAACTTAAAATTTTATATAAATAAATTAATACAAAATACACTAATAAATAATTAATGGATATATTTTTATTTTTAAATTTTTCATAAATCTCACCTGGTAGTAACTGATTTATAGTATAACGAGACGAATCCGCATGTCTCTTGCCTGATATATCTACTTCCATAGGTACAGTAAGTTTAGTGTACCTACATACTCTCAAATGACCTCATTCACCCTCATGATAGCTTTTTAAATGTTGAAATCATTTCTTCTACCTTCAGTCATCTCTCTTTCTCTCTCCTAATCCTAATACCATACCATATTTTCAAATACCTGCAATGATTTGATAAATGAACAAAAAATAACTCGTAAATAAATAAGAAAATATTTGAATAACATTATCAACGAATAATAATTATTAATTCATACATTAATATATATTATCCATATTTATTTATTTTTTATATTTAAATTTAATTATTTTTTATTTTTCTTAAATTTATTATAATTTTACTTTTTTAAAAAAAATTGAAGAATATTTATTTATAATAAAAAATCTGGTGTGTCTCCTCACGACTATCTCGCAAATTTGAATTGGGTTAATTAACATATAATTATATATTATATTTAAATAAAATTTAATTAATTAAATTATAAATTAAAATTAATAAATAAAATATTATTTAATAAATTCTTTGTTGATGGTACCACTTCATGATTGCCAGTCAACGTGTTAAAAAATTAATTCCAGTACTTTAAACGGTTCAAACAAGCTGAAATTCTAGCAGTTTTATACAATTTTTAATAATGTGAAAAACTACCAAACATATATCTTTATTTTTACGGTCAGTTTAGAGGATAAAAAAATGAAAACGTGGTAAGTAATGACACTCTTCCGGATGAGCTACATTTCTCAAAATTTGATAGAAAACTACGAATTTTGAATGCCCTTATACCAAATTTCATTTTTGAGTAATCTTGTCTACATACATACACACACACACACACACACACACACAGACATATTTCTCAACCTTAGTGAAAATGACTCAAGGACCTTTAAAACTTGTAAAAACATCAAAATCTCGAGACCGAAAATTTTCGTGATCGCAATACTATATCTGGCGTGATTGTAAAAATATAAGGTAGAGAAATATAATATACGCAATATATAAAGATATATTTATTTATTTATTTAAAAAAGGTTTTTAACCTTAAAAAAAATTATCATATTTTAAAGATTACATTTTTTAATAAAATTACAAAATTGAAATGTTAAATTAAATTTCTTTTCAATTTAAGTATAATAAATGGTTGACATTTTTTTTTTATAAAATTAAACAATTTTTTACTTTTGTGCAGACAATTTCAATCAAAAAATAAAACATATTTCAGGTGTATTAAAAATCCAACAAAAATCTATTTTGATGTTATTTTATACTTACTAAAATGAGGAAGAGAATTGTACTACTCACGAAACGTATGGTTCTTTTTTGATTAAAATTATTCATATCTTTATAACAATAAAATTTGTTACATTTTATTATTAGAAAAAATTTGGTCTTTTTTTTTAATTATATTAAATTCAATGTTCATTTATTAATATATAATATTCAAATTATTATATAAAAAATTAGCTGGAGTGTCTCCACTCGACTATCTCGCAATTTGAATTGGATTAAATAACATAATATATTATATTTAAATTTAATTTAATTAATTATAAATTATAAATAATAAATATTAAGCCAGCGCATGTTTGGCTTTTTGATGATGGCACCACGTCACATGTTGGCGCGTGAGATTTGCAGTGTTAAAAAATTAATTCTGGTAATTTCAGCGAATCAATCAAGCTGAAATTCTATATATAGCAGTTTTATACAATTATTAATCATGTGAAAAATTATCAAACATATATCTTTATTTTTACGGTCACTTTAGAGAAAACAAAATCAAAATGTTGTAAGTAATGACCCTCTTCCGGTTGAGCTACATTTCTCAAAAGTTGATAGAAAACTACGAATTTTGAATAATGCTCATGTACCAAATTTCATCATTCTAGCTCAAACCGTTTTTCCGTAATCTTGGTTACATACATACACACACACACACACATTTTTCTCAACCTTACTGAAAATGATTCAGGAACCTTCAAAACCTATAAAAACATCAAAATCTCAACATCGAAAATTTTCGTGATCGCAATACTATCTCTTACGAGATAGTAACAATTAGATGAGATGGATTGGCGTTTCAATCAAAATTCCACAATCAACAGTTGACAACATATCGAATATATATATATATATATATATACATCACAATATATTAATATACATATTAATATGTAAATTTAATATTTTTTTATATCCCCTTCACAAATGAATATTTTTGTAATATTCCAAACCATTAAAATCTTTTCCATTTGACAAGATTAATTCACCAGTTTGAGATAAAAATCTTGAATTTAATTTGTGTAATTTATTAGATAGGAGTGTTGGAATTACATGAATACTGAGAGAGAGAGAAAGAGGGCGGAGGGAGGGAGAAAAGAGAGGCAGAAGTAAATAGATGATATAATGACCAATTAAAGATGAAAAATTAAAGGAGTGCGCGTTCACTCCAATCCATTGATTGGGTGGATGTATGACGCTGCAGGTGGTGTTGCTTCCTCGTCAGGGGTTGTTCCAATTGGGCCATCGTAACTCCGCAAGCCACTCGTTATGTAATTCTACGTAACTATGGAACTTGTTGCCGATGGGAATCCGACACTCGATATGCCTCTAGTCTACCTACTTTCAACTCGCGCTTAATATTTAACTATTAATATTTTCATTTTTGAATTTCCGTTTAATTTTCAAGGTCTTGTATTAATGGAAAAGAAATTTAATTCTAAATTGACCCACCAACTTAACTTGGTGATTTAGAGAGTTAATAAAACAGAATTGTTTTTAAGTTCAGAAAGGGTTTATAAGCCTATCCTATTGTGTATACTAGTGGTTCTCAACCTTTTTGGACCAAACGCCCACTTCGTAAGACCCGCCTTATAATTCGCCCCCTATAAATTTTAACAGATAAAATTTGCATGATAATCCCTAAGATAAGGTAGGTAACTTGGTGATACTTAGAACCATATTGACAAATCGACTTTCAGAACCTGATGGCAAAATCATCTTAACTTTTTTTTAGAGTTGAAAATAATTTCACCCCTCAAAAATACTATCGCCTCCCAAAATCGTATAGTCAAACAATCGCCCCCTTGAGAATCAGTAGTGTATACTAATTGCCCAAGGACCTTTACTGAATATTCGTTAAGCTGTGGCCAAGCGGATCATATTTCACAATGAATATAAATTAATTATCATAGCGATTCCCAATCAAAGAATTATTATAATATTTAACTTTTTATTTTAAATTCTAATATTCAAATATCAATTCAATTAAATAATTTATTCTAAAAGTTCTCATTGTAATTAATTTAATAAAATATTTAGA
This sequence comes from Labia minor, assembly GCA_963082975.1. Taxonomy (NCBI): domain Eukaryota; kingdom Metazoa; phylum Arthropoda; class Insecta; order Dermaptera; family Spongiphoridae; genus Labia; species Labia minor. The sequence goes on along the minus strand of OY720345.1, from coordinate 49,292,474 downwards.
TCATCTTTTTATCTTAAATTATTTTTTATTTATTTGAAAATTTCTTCTTTTCAATAATATATAATAATATATAAATTTTATCATTGTCTAATAAAAAAAAATATAATTTAGTATTTTATGAAGTCAATTTAATTTGTAAAACGTCAATTAAAATGACTAAATTATATTACCTTTGTTTTATATTTTAATTAAATTACTAAATATTATATAAAAATTAAAATATGATGATATAAAGGAGTTTTAAATTTTTGACTTTTTTAAATTGCGTTTATTTTTTAAATTTGTTTTAAATCCAGATGCTTATATTATTTTATAATTTATTAAAATGTTTTTTATATTTATTATGCTTAAAATATTCTTTTTTATGATGTAATATTAATAAAAAAAAATAACGTATGGTCTGTGCAAGTCAATTCATGTTACCTCTATTTTAAATTTTAAAAAACGGAGTGTACAGACATTATTTTGCCTTATGTAACATGGGTGGATAAATGAATTGAGCCCATCCCTACCTCCCTGAGAAATTCCCACTAAAAATGTTTATAATATTTTAGTTTATTAAATCACACTATTATTTTTTATTTCAATATTTTTAATGTTAATACAATAATTTTTATTTTATAATCTATAAAATAATTTAATTATTTTAAAAAATGGCGGTCTTCAATTACAATTTTTTTATTCTCTACTGACTGTTCATTTCATAACTGAAAATAGAAATAGACGATATTACTTGGATTAATCTTATTATGCTAGCTAAAATTGTTTGGACCCCAATTCCATTCATTTTAATCAGATTGATGCAATGATGCAACATTTAATAATTGTAATAAATAATTAAAGAATTGTATATCAATATTTTTTAAAGGGTCGAGCAAGAGCGCGGTGTCCCAGGTATTAATATTACCATACAAACCCAATAATAATGAATCATTTTTTTTAACTTAAGTACCGAGCCGAGACTTGGGGTCCCGGTACTGTATTTATTAATAGACCAAATATAAAATAGTAAATATAAATAATAAGTTAAATAAATCAGATTTTTATTGATTTAAACTATAATATGTGCTATAAAGTATATAAGCTATATTTAAAGAAAATCTTGTTTTCATTATTAAGCATATTTTTCAAACATTATGTATTTATAAATGTCTATTTAAAGTTGATTTCTGATTAAATTTCTTTTCACAATATTTACATTCAAAAGGTTTTTCTCCTGTATGAATTAATAGATGTGATTTCAAATGTGATTTCAATTTAAATTTCTTTTCACAATAATTACATTCAAAAGGTTTTTCTCCTGTATGAATTAATAAATGTGTTTTTAAATTTGATTTACGATTAAATTTCTTTTCACAATAATTACATTTAAATGGTTTTTCTCCTGAATGAATAAATAAATGTTTATTTAAAGTTGATTTATCATTAAATTTCTTTTCACAACAATTACATTCAAAAGGTTTTTCTCCTGTATGAATTAATAAATGTGTTTTTAAATGTGATTTCCGATTAAATTTCTTTTCACAATAATTACATTCAAAAGGTTTTTCTCTTGTATGAATTAATAGATGTGTTTTTAAATGTGATTTCAGATTAAATTTCTTTTCACAATAATTACATTCAAAAGGTTTTTCTTCTGTATGAATTATTAAATGTGATTTTAAATTTGATTTCAGATTAAATTTCTTTTCACAATAATTACATTCAAAAGGTTTTTCTCCTGTATGAATTAATAAATGTGTTTTTAAAGTTGATTTCTGATTAAATTTCTTTTCACAATAATTACATTCAAAAGGTTTTTCTCCTGTATGAATTAATAAATGTGTTTTTAAATTTGATTTCTGATTAAATTTCTTTTCACAATATTTACATTCAAAAGGTTTTTCTCCTGTATGAATTAATAGATGTGATTTCAAATGTGATTTCAATTTAAATTTCTTTTCACAATAATTACATTCAAAAGGTTTTTCTTCTGTATGAATTAATAAATGTGTTTTTAAATTTGATTTACGATTAAATTTCTTTTCACAATAATTACATTTAAATGGTTTTTCTCCTGAATGAATAAATAAATGTTTATTTAAAGTTGATTTATCATTAAATTTCTTTTCACAATTACATTCAAAAGGTTTTTCTCCTGTCTGAATTAATAAATGTGTTTTTAAATGTGATTTCCGATTAAATTTCTTTTCACAATAATTACATTTAAATGATTTTTTTCCTGTATGAATTAATAAATGTTTATCTAAATGTGATTTCCAATTAAATTTCTTTTCACAATAATCACATTGAAAACGCCTGTCTTCTATATGGTTTGAATCAGTTTCTTGTTCAAATTTTTCGACTAAATATTTCTCTGTATCTTTTTTGAGTTTTAGATCACTTTTAAAAATTGAAAATATTTTTTTATGAAAACATTTTTTTTGATGTTTACATAAAAATTCCTCACTTATAAAATTGGTATGACAATATATACAAGAATATAGAGGACCTAAAAAAAAGAATTGTTTTCGTTATTTTAATTCATTATATTTTTATGTATCTATTTTCTAATTCAATTTAAGGAATAATATCACTACAAATAATATTTAAAAAAATAATTTTAGTGAGAATTAACATTACTTTCGATGAAAAAAACAGAAATAAAAATTACCAGTAAATGTTAACGAAATAAATTAATATTTAATTTTAGCTATAAAAAGAATTTTTATTCAAATAATATTTAATCCCATTTAAAATAATATTTTTTATATTTATAGAATATTTTTATTTTTTTACATTTATAGAATATAAATATTTTTTATTATATAATAATTAATTTAATTTTTATTAAACAAATATTTAATTTTTTTACCACATAATTTAAATTTAAGCGACGCCACAGATGTATATGACCATTTTAATTGTTTTTATCCCGTATACTAGGAGCGTCCCGAAAAAATTTTATAAGAAAAGTTTATTAGAATCAAAAAAAAGATTGTACTGGTAAAGCTTTATCCAAATTCATATTGGAGTAACATTTTTGTATAATTACCATTTTAGTGACAATTAACATTAGTTTAGATGAAAAAAACATTGAAATATAATTACCTATATATATTGGATATTTTCTGTCTTCTTGTGAAGAAAGATCCATTTTGAATTGATTAATATATTATTAATTATAAAATATATATACTAGATAAATCAGATGGCCTATGATATAAACGTTTTAAATTTTGAATTTGATTTTCAATTAAAATAACATCCAAATATTTGTCTTGAAGTTAGCAACCAGGTGGGTGACATGCAAATTTGACTTCCGGAAACCTTATGTGTTAGATGGCGCTGCTGTCGTCAAATTACATTTTTACCGACCGACGATAGGAAGTGAAGGTATTGTTTTCACACCAAATTTCACATGTGGATATTTTTAGATATCTCCACGAATCATCCATTTTGTTAATAGAAAAAAGTATTTTTAGCATGATATCTTTCCGTCTGTCTGTCCGTATAGATGACGTGTACAGCTTAAAATAAAATAATTAATTTGTTATATCCACAGGCCATACTTTTGTCTTTCATTGCATTCATAGGTACGTTTAAGGGCTGTATGTTTTATTACTAAATTTATGTTCTTTTAAATTTAAATTATTTCAGCGGCGGTTCGGTGAACCAGGTATTAATATTCCGATAACAAGGGATAATTTTTTTTATTGACAGTGAACTAGGTACTATATATATAGATAGATAGATTTGTATATTTTTGAGATATTAAACCGCTGTAACGATTTTTTTGAAATTCACAACATTTCATTTTAATCAGATTGATGCAATGATGCAACATATATCAATATTTTTTAAAGGGTCGAATGAGAGCCAGGTATTAATATTACTAGCCAAACCCAAAATTAATGAATATTTTTTTTTAACTTAATTACCGAGTCGAGGCTCGGGGTCCCGGTACTATATATATTATTTTTAATGTTTTATGAATACAAAAATATTTTCAAAACGTCAATTAAAATGACTAAATTATATTATCTTTGTTTTTGTTTCAATTATTACTATTCGAATATAATTAGAAACTCTTTCTCTCCTTCTATTTTAAATTTAAATAAACGGAGTAACTAAGATGCCTTATACAACATGGGTGGGTAAATGAATTGGGCTGGAAGAGGAAGCAATTTATAATTTTCTTCTAATTCAAATTTAGGACGAATCGGACAACATTATATCAAATCTTGCTAAGAACATTCAATATTTCTGTAAACAAATTATTGAGAGACTTGGTAAAGCGTATGAGTCACAATCAATTTAAATTGAAATTTATATAAATTAACAAAGTGAAAATTTTTATTTGTTTAAATTTTATTATAATTTCTGTTTATTTTAAAAAATGTTGATTCATTCTTTTGTTTTCTTCATTAAAAATCAATAAAAAATCGATTATATAATATTTTGTATATATATTCAATTTAATATATAATTGTATAATATAATATAAGCCTCCACTCGGTCATTAAAAGAAATTACACCTTATTATCGGGTTTGGCTGGCAATATTAATAACTGGTTCACCGAGTCACCGTTCAAATAATTTAAAAGAACATAAAATAGTCATAAAACATATACACCTTAAACGTATGTATTAATGTTATGAAAGGCAGAAAAGTATGGCCTGTTGATATAACATAATATATATTTCGTAATTTGAGTTAATATATTATATTTTGTATTTACGGAAGCTCTGACTGAGGTTGTTGCTAACGTCATATAAATTTCTTATTTTAAATTAAGAAAAAACTAATAAAGGTTCTGAAACAATTTCAAATAATTTAAATGTATGTATTAATGCAATACAAAACAGATATAAATATAAATATAAACATAAATATTTTTAATTATATTTTATTTATAATATATTTTGTATATATGGAAGCGCTGGCTGACTTAGTTGGTAACGTCATACAAATTTATATTAAGAAAAAACTAATGAAGATGATTTTTCCCAAGGCTAAAACCAATACATATCGATTTTTTTTTATAAAAATTATCTATGGTCTGAATTTCAAAAAAATTCTTAGAGCGCTTTAATATATCCAAAATACAAATATATATATATATATATATAATTTTTGCTAGTATTAGATAAAAATATATACATAATTAATAATTGAATAATTAATATACAATTTTATATATATACTTAATTTAATATTTTCGATTTAATTTAATTATATTTAAATATGATTCTTATTTATGTATTAATTAATAGCAAATAATCATTATAAATCAATTCCAAAATAACTTTCAGCAAATTTTCAGTAAGAGTCAACTTGATTTCTTTTTCAAATGGCAATAACAAGCAGATTGTTGGAATGGATTAACCATGTTGTGATTGCAGGTCGGATCGAATTACCAAATGGAGGTCGCGTGGGCCCCTTAAAGCCCCTGAGCCAAGCCACATGTTCTGTCACCTCTTGTTGCCATCTTGCAAGATGCAAACAATTTCACAAGCAGCTCTTCTTTCATTGGGTGTTGAACCTTTTACGGTTGCACCAGCAGAGGAGGTCTCATCCCCTCTCTTTCCCCCAGCACCACCAGTTGACCTCTCGGCATTTGTCATGGATATTCATCCATATGCATTGTGCAAATTACTTAATAATCATTTTATTTATCAACAGCTCATTAAAGGATGGTGTGTATAAATTCCTACTTTTGAACAAGTGGCCTTTGGTGGCATGAAGCGAAAGGATACCGGATCTTAGTGAAGAACCAGGCATTCATTCATATTTATTACTATTATAATAATAGACGAAATCTAGAAACACAGTTACTTGATAATAAAATTTGAATAATTACGAGTATAATAACTTAACGATAGTGTGTATGAATATTTGAGTTTTAAAAAAGGTCAATTGTAATTTAAGATAAAATCTTTATTTTTTATCATTCAAAAATATGGTTACAAAATTTCTTTATTAAAATACTTTTTTTTAAAAAAATTGAACTATTAAATTAAACTAATTGAAATTACTATATTAATTAGAAGTAACATTAACAGATGTTTAGAGTTTATGTGTTAGGTGGTTGCCGACTATCAGGAGTATTTTTTAAAAAGTAATAAACATCACATTCTGCTAAAAATAATATTTATATAATTAAATATGATTAAACAAATTTCCTTTCTTCAATGTGTCATTAATGCAATAAAGTATACATTGCCATGACAAATGCCGATTGAAAAAAAAAAAATTAATTTTCAAATTGTAACTATTTTGTAATGACTATTTTGATTTTCTATTATTTAATCAATTTATATAAGTATGACTTTTCAAAGAAATACTGAAATGAAAAAAATTGTATATATTAAATTTTATTTTTGTTTTTCTTAAATTGAAATATTAAGTATGAAGTGTTTATGAACTTTTTATAGATGTTAAATGTTTTTACATTTAACCAATATTTTTGTCTTGTTATCCTGCAATGCAAATGTAAAGGTTGAAAAAAGTTGTTGAATAAAATCAACTGTAACGATTTGAGATGCGTTACAAATTTAGAAGTTAGTAAGAAACTATTTAATTTTTATACTAAACAAAGTACAATTCTTTAAATCTATAGATTTCCGTAACGAATTTGTACTTAACTTAAATTTCTTTAAAAAAACAAATCATGAAAAAATGTCTAAATATTACAATGCCTCGAGTAACTGTCTATTTTACGAAAAAAGAATACTTACCTACTGCCCTGAAATTAGAAAAAAAGTCATAAATATTCTAATTTTTAAAAAATAGATTACCAAATAATCTATCTATCAGAAAAAAAGAGACTTAAAAATTATTTTAGAATTTTATTATTTTCTTGACTATGAAATAATAAAGATCATCTTAAAGCATCAATATTATTATTTTGAAAAAAGAAATTAATATACTCATTTTGATAGAATATGTTCTATCTATCTATCTATCTCTGTGGCTCTACGGAACTCGAAAGTTCTTGGCCGCAGCAACCACATTTCTCCAAGTGTCCCTATCCTGAGCCACAAATATCCAACTCCTATCCTCTCCCAACTCTCTCACGTCCCTTTCTACATTGTCCACCCACCGCCTCCTTGGTTTTTCAAGCGGACGTTTCCCAATCGGTCTCCCTACTAATATATTTTTCGCCATTCTTTCCTCTCTCATTCTAGCCACGAACAGGTATATATAATTTTGTTTAAATTGAATATTAATGGTAATAAATATTATTTTTTTAATAAATATTGTTTAAATAATATTATATAACTCTTTTTTCTCTTTAAGGTCTCTAGTGGATTAGAATTCAGATTGAATATAGGATCATAAATCCAATCTTTAGCATCTTCTTGAATATTATGCATTATCCCTCTTCGTCATTGTCTTAATCTCTTAATATTATAACTCAACAGGCAATAATAAAGTTTTATAGTTTTGTATTTCTTGAATTCCAGTAAACTTCTGGCATATCTAATATCATTCATAAATTGGTTATGAATGTTATTATATTTTGTAAATCATCAATAAGTCAAAGAATCTAAATCCTCAGAACTTATCAAAATCAATCAAAACTTCCTAAATTATTTTTAACAAGACAGTTTTATACACTTGGGATTATCTTTATAATAAAATTAATTTAATGAAACTAAAAAACATCTTTAAATTTTAATGATTAATTTTTCAAAAAAATTATTTATTTATATTTCAAAGTCAAGACAAAAATGGAGATTTTTAAAATATTAATAAGTGATTTTATTCTTGATCAGTCGAACTTAAAGTAGAGGGATCGAACTATGCCAACCAAGTTCACTTAGACTGCAGAATTTATAGTTAATTTTATTTTAAATTTTAAATTCAAATAAATATAAACACTAGCTAAAATGGACATCATTGGCCTTAGCCGATAAAATAAAAGGTAAGTAAACGCATTTTCGTGAATTTGGATAATAATTTACCAGTGGGTTCCTTATGCAATTCCAAATAAACTTTTCTTAATAAATTTTTTCGGGCATCTTCTAGTTTACAAGATAAAAATTATTCTTCTAGTTTAAGAGATTAAATTTATTAAAATAAATTAAGTTTGAGAGATTAGTTATGAACGCCAAAATTTGCCATTAAGTAATGTCACTAATTATTCACTTATTCACTAATTTTCGGTTTTTATAAGTTCGGTTTGGATTTATGAATAATCCACACACACAAACCGAACTTTAGTGAAAATTAGTGCGCCCTCTGGTAGTCAAACGGATAAAACATGCTAGATAGAATATTTATTTAATATTTATTTAATTTATATGCAAATTTTAGTAATTTTTATCTCGTAAACTAGAAGAGGCCCAAAAAAATTTCATAAGAAAAGTTTATTTGGAATTGCAAAAGGCAAAAGTATTATCCAAATCCACGAAAATGAGTTTACTTGAATAATTACCAAATAAAAAAAAATTATTATTATTAATCACTAAAATATTTTATTAGTATATTTTAAAGCGAATTTTTAAATCGAAAAATATGTATAAATATATATATATAAGTATATATAAGTATATATAAGTAGTAGTGATAATCCTAATCCGTGGTCGTGTCATGAAGCAAGAAGTCATCAAAACCATCAAAAACCCAACTTTTATTATTCTTTGATATAAGCATAGAAAAATTTTATTAAATCCTGTTAATCGTTGTAGACACATAAACTTGCCTATCTGAGATGCAATATGCGATATGGTACAATAATATCTAACATTCATTGATTATTTATGATGATATTAATCTCTTCGAAGTATTTCAGACACGTTAAATGATGAAGATGAATTGAAACATTTCATACTATTTTTTTTTTCAACTCCACTCCTCTTGTTAATTTTATAAGGCATTCAATAAAACAATAGGTGATAAATGATTAAATTATTCATAAGCTCCATTCAAAGAAAATTTGGATTAAGAAGGAGTGAAAAATAATGAAGAAAAAAATGTTTATCCGCTTGTCGTTCGTTTAGTGTTTAGTGTGACATAACGAATGGCAAATCCGGTGGGCGAACCAGAAGTGATTTTAAGACAAGAGGAAAGGAAAGAGGAAGGGGGAGGGGATTATGCCATTCTTATCGAAAACGGATTCGATCTAGCGTTTAACCAGTGTGAACTTTTTTGAAAAAAAAAAACACAACATCACCGTATTTCAGTTTAGAAAGTAATCAACGATTACGCCATTCGTGAGAAGACAAACAGACATACGGATACTGACAAATTAAAGTTTTCAACGAATTAAATAACAATTTATTTGAAGATTGGAATGATATACTAGTATTATTAAATATGGAAACAAAACCGTATAAACAAATACAAAAAAAAATAATACAATTTACAAAAAAAAAATAATACAACTTTCTTTAATAGAATCCAATAATAAAGAAATTAATAAAAATATATAAATGTTAATAAAATATATCATTAATGTTAATGTGTAAAGACATAATTATAATTAATAAAAATAATTCAATTAAGGTTTACTTAATATTTCAAGATAGAAATTTATTTTAATTATAGAGAAATATAATTTAAGAATATTGTTGATATTTTTAGTTATTTATAAATTTTGGGATCTAAATCTATTTTAGTTCTTTAAAACTTCAGCAGTTAAATCTGGTTAATTTAATATGAAATAAAAATTAACATTTTAACTATATTACGAGGGCAGGTCAATATATCCGTGACATTTTGAACTTCCTGACTCTTGAAATGAAATGGCAACACTACTCCTGTCAGCAGGCAACTATCATCTGACTCCTGTCGAAATTTGAACAAGCTGGGTCTTTTAGTTTTTCTTTGACACCCATTAATCGCAGACTACCTCGTGTGAAGAAAATGGAAAAAGTGAATTTCCAAAAAAGTGAAAAATCCATGAATACTCCTTCATCCGCCCTATTCTCCGGACATATCCCTGAGTAATTATTTATGTTTCCAAATCTTAAGAAATGGCTCAGCGGAAAGAGATTTGAATCCAAATCATCTCAGAGACAAATCTATTTTGATGTGCTCCTCAATTCTTCTTTTTTGGAAGGGATAAAATATTGTGTACTACGTTGAAAAATAAAATTATTCTTTATCCAAAAACCTGTGTTTCATTCAAAAAGTCACGGACTTATTGACCTGCCATTGAAGTTCATCAATATTGAAAGACAACTAAATAGAAACATTATTGAAAGGCAACAACTTTATGCCTTTTAATTGCTATTATTAGTCTTTTTGCAACAATACATTATTATTATGAATATTCCACTTTGGACGTCTCTCTTGGGTAGAATATCCACTTTTGGTTGCCAATAATAATACACCACAAAACACTCCTCAATTTTTCTGAAAAGGAAAAGTTAAATTGGTTAGAAATTATATTTTTAATCAATATTTGTGGTAGCCATTTTCTCTCCCTTTCGGTCTTTTTCTTCTATGGCACGCGAACATCAGGAAACATTTATCAACTGTTAAGATGTCTGAATGTTCATTGTCTGTTTGAGCTGAATTTTCGATCTATACATCTCGCAATTCATTGTTTGAACTATATTCAGATCATTTTTAAATTGTTGTAGCCCATGTCAACAATTGGTATATGACTAAGCCGTATTACCATAAGCTTCTAAAAGAAGCTTCAGTAATAGATTTCTTAAAATCTAAAAACAAAATTAAGGAATATAGAAATTTTGAAAATTCTAATTTTGATATAAGTATATGCAGCAAATCTCAGTATAACTAAAAACTTTTAAAATAATAATAATAAAATAAGAAATGTTAAAAGTAGTTGTTTATTTACATTGTTACTTTTACCAATAGATGTGGTTGTTCTAAATGTGAATACAATTACCTATTATTAAATTTAAGATATAAAATTAATATTGTTCATAAATAAATCAATAACATAATTCTTTTACCTATTTTGATAGAATTTATCTCATTCGTCAATGCTTATCAGCAGAGAGATTAGATCATTTGATTTAATGAGAAAACGTTTTCAATAGACATCACATTTTAAAATAAATGAGGTATATCATTTACATAAGATTATTTTTATTTTTTTGAAATCATTTAGACATATTGTTATTTAAATAATTGACTCTTTTCAATAACTTTCAAATTTTTGATGTATACCTAAAAAGGACAATTTAAATTAGCTGGAGTGTCTCCACTCGACTATCTCGCAATTTGAATTGGATTAATTAACAAATATATTATATTTAAATTGAATTTAATTAATTATAAATTATAAATTAAAATTAACAAATAATATTTATTAAACCAGTGCATGTTTGGCTCTTTGTTGATGGCACCACGTCACGTGTTGGCGCGTGAGATTTGCAGTGTTAAAAAATTAATTCTGGTACTTTCAGCGATTCAATCAAGTTGAAATTCTATATATAGCAGTTTTATACAATTTTTAATCATGTGTAAAATTATCAAACATATATCTTTATCCTTTAGAGGAAAAAAATCAAAACGTTGTAGGTAATGACCCTCTTCCGGTTGAGATACATTTCTCAAAAGTTGATAGAAAACTACGAATTTTGAATAATTCATTATTATAGCTCAAACCGTTTATGAGTAATCTTGTCTACATACACACACAATTTTATAAAATAACGTTTTTCCAATGGACTAAAAAGAATAAAATAATTTTTCTATAAGCTTGACAAAGTTTATGGATGAATTGCTTCATATTCAACTAAAAACGTTGGGCGATTTTAGTTTTATTTATACGATTTTTGGATTTTGAAACATAAATATTGATTTCAGGATAGATTTTCATTCATTCAAAAATATTTCATAGCATTAAAATTAATGATAAATTCTTATTAATCAGTTGTATCGCCAATGAGAAGGGGTTTCTTCTCCTCAGATGGCATAGGGAAAAGATTTTTTTATATATATTTTTATAACTTCATCTTTTCTATTAATTAACTTCCTTTATAGAGCTACATGTATAATTCATATATATATACTAAGATACATACCACAATAAAACACTTCATTAACAAGTAACACTATTTCTTCAAATATAATTTTGGATTTAATTGATAATATGTAAATTTAATAAAAATTCTTTTAAATTTTGATACATACTTTGATATAAGTATATTACAGTGAAAAATAATAAAAGATTAATTTCTTAGCTCTTAAACTATCAATTTTATTACATGATGAAAAAGGTGTCAGTTTATGAGTTTAATAAAATTTTTATTATTAAAAAAATTTGACTTGATTATTCATATAAATAAATAAAAGTAAATGTGCCCAACGTTTTTCGTTGAAAATGAAGCAATTCATCCATAAACTTTGTCAAGCTTATAGAAAAATTATTTTATTTTTTTTAGTCCATTGGAAAAACATTATTTTAAAATTTTTTTTTATATTTATATTTTATATTTTCATGACATTATAACATATCATTCAATTATGTATAATTCATTTCTTTCCAAAAACATTCTTAAGAAAACAAATCCCTATGCTGAATAATTTGAATTTTTTTTTAAATATTACAATCGATTCTCTCCCTATCTTACTTTGATAAAAGTTTTATTTATATTTTTTTTTTTTAATCTTGATGACATCAATCAATTTCTCTCTATCTAGAATTAATCATTACAAAATACCTACCTATAAATATCTATTTATAGCTGTTTTGTAATATAATATAATTCCAATAAAATACGTCTGTCTCTTCTTGTTATATTTTATTTTTTTTCATTTATTTTTTTTTTCTAAGATTGTTCTTAGACGTTAGTAAAACCCTCAGCCTTTCTCTTTCAAATTTACTTATGAAACGAATTACATTTGATTCACTTCCTTTTGGTTGTTTTACATTTATAGAACGAAAGTTGGTCAGTAGTGTATGAGGACCAGGAACCCCAACACGGAATTATATAATTAGTGGTCACTTTATTCTAAAAATATCAATTAATCAACACTTAATTATTAATCAACAATTTATTACCAAATACTTAAAATACAGGTAAATTGTTCATTTATTTTACCAAAAGTTGTTGAAGATATACCTTTAGAGTAAATTCATATATAAAATATATATAAAATAGGTACTTTATTTAATATATTAATATTATAATATAACTTTTACTGAACCTAGTTTAGTGATAAAGTGTTGAATAATCAAATTTGATGACAAAGGTTCAAAGCTCAAATTCACACAAATATTATAATTAAATATTTAAAATTAAATGTCTTAATTACTCAAATAAACGTGTAAGCTGAGTTCGATTCTTAAAGCCAATTAAACAAAATCTATAATTATTATTATTGCTCTTATCCTATTCATTGTGAAAAAATTTATATATTTTTAATTGAAATTTTATTGTAAATATTTTTAAGTTTTAAACTACTTTATTTTAAACTACAAAAATAAAATAATAATGATAATAGTTGTATAATCATTATTACAATAAATAATATAAAATAGCATAAATTTTGTTTTATTTAAGAAAAAAAATTGATAGATATTGTATAAAATTATTTTTCATAAATTTTAATTATTAAGTACTATTAACCAATTTTAAAAATATTTATTTTCTATAATATTTAGAATTAGAAAAACGTGAATTTTTCAATAATTAATTTTTATTTTATTATAAAATAGTTTCCTCATCATTTTTTTTTAATAGTTATACCCATTTTATATATAAAAACAGAAATCGAAGAAGAATATTTTTTCCTTAGAAAAACTGAACTATAAACTTGTATTTTTTCATAAAACAAAAATAAAGCGGTAATGAAAATTATATTTATAATGCAACTAAATTGTAATATCGATAGCTTGCAAGTAATAAGCTCAACCTAAAGGAGGGAATTGTAAACTATTGTATTGTATTTCCTTTTAAGGTATCATTGAAACACAATAGAACATGGGGTAGATGGGATGTAAACATGGAACATCATAGCCAAAGGCGATCAAATACAATTGCATCCAACTAGCATTGAATTGATTTAACTATTTATTTGCATTTAATATATTTAGATATGTGCTCTGAGGAGTTTTTTTTAAAATATGTATAATATGGAACTTCTAAAAATTATAATAGAGAAATTATTTTATTAATAAATTCAATTTTATTCAATACTTATCATTGTATGATATATATCTATGTGTCTCTTTTGCTCTACGGAACTCGAAAGCTCTTGGCCCCAGAAACTACATTTCTCCATCCCCTGAGTCACAACCATCCAACTCCTATACTCTCTAAACTCTCTGACGTCCGTTCCTACATTGTCCAACCCTGCGTCCTTGGTCTCCCAAGCGGACGTTTCCCAATCTGCCTTCTCACCAAAATATTTTTCGTCATTCTTTCCTCACTGATTCTAGCCACGTGCCCTACCCATCGCAGCTTTCTCGATTTTAAAACCCTAACAATATCTGGAGATACATAGAGGTCATGCAATTTGATATTTCATTTTTGTAATTTTATATAGATGAAAATATCGTGACGTCATCCAATAGACAAAAATCACGTTTTTCGAATCTCAAGGCATTTCCACTAAATTGTTGTTTAATTTTGTCTTAAAAATTTTAAAAACAATCCCAGGTATTGAGAAAATTAATTACTTCTTTTTATATCAGGAACTTTCCATTGCCAACATTCTAAGGTTTTGCCTACCAATTCAGATTGTAAATATATAACCAATCCAGGAAATTAAGACTTTTGATTTGAACATAATTAAAAATAATTTCTGTACTCTTAAACATTATAAAGGTAATAGTAGGTAATGAAATAAATACTAATGGTAACATGCTTTGACAATATAACGATTAACAAAAAGATTCCAGTTCCAAGAATATTGTACCTATAAGAAGTCCAATTCAAATTTCAAATGATTTGGGCATCTAACACCAAGATTATAATTACCCAGGTATTGTATTATAAATGCTAAATGAATCTAATACAATTACTAAATTAAATAACTCTGAACGTAAATATAAAGTATTAATTAGCATTCGGTTAAGAACCTCTTTCAATTGATGTGACTCATTCTTGGTTGATGAGTAAAGAGAAGAATTTGGCTAAGAAAATGTAATGAAATGATGGCGGAATGATGTTTTCCAGCGGAAATATCAGCTGGACGCGTGTTTCTAAACGAGAAGTCCTCGTGACTGCAGTGACTCCAGTGACTAATAGCCAATCGCCTTTTCGAGTGACTAATGCAGGTTGACCCGCTGCCTCCAACTGTCGCGATGACGCACACCTCTCTTATCTGTAAAAAAAAATGCCGTAAGAATTTACGAAAAATGACCATCAATTAAAATAGTTACGGTTTCGAGTTTTAAGAATTTTAAATTTTCTTTCTGAAATATTTGTTATTCCAGAATCTACTAAATTACGGGATAGAAAATGAAATTATTTAAAAATATAATCAATCTTATCATAAATAGAAAAGGAATGATTATATAAAACAAAATTTGGTCATTGATTTGTTTTCATTTTAAGAGTTAAAAAAATATACAGTGCTGAAAACGATAAGGAAAATTATAAGTAACATTTCGTATTGCGTTTTAAAATTCTGAATTTATGCATTTTAAAGCTGTATGATTTAGTTATAATTATAAAAATATAAAAATTGATTATATTGAACTAGCCACTTGACGATTTATTTAATTTTCTTTAATTATTAGTTATTAATTTTAATTTCTTATATGTGACTCATCTTATTTGTTAATTATTATATAATGTTTGCGAGAAAAAGCTTTTACAATAAAAATATTTAATACTCATAAAACATTTTATAATAACATATCAATTATCATTTAGAAAATATATTATCTTCAAATATAATTGTTAAAGAATAAATGATTAAGTTTATTTTTATTAATCGACCTGGTCCGCCGAACTTGAGGTTGAAATTAAAAAATCTGGACTATCTCCCAAATTTGAATTGGATTAATTAACATATATTATATTTAAATTAAATTTAATTAATTAAATTATAAATTAAAATTAATAAATAATATTTATTAAACAAGTGCATGTTTGGCTCTTTGTTGATGACACCACGTCACGTGCTAGCGCGTGATTGGCAGTTAAAAAATTAATTCAGGTACTTTCAGAGATTCAATCAAGCTGAAATTCTATATACAGCAGTTTTATACAAACTTTAATCATGTGAAAAACTATCATTTTAGAGGAAAAAACATGAAAATGTGGTAGGTAATAACCCTCTTCCGGATGATCTACATTCCTCAAAAGTTGATAGAAATCTACGAATTTTAAATAATGCCCATGTACCAAATTTCATGATTCTAGCTCAAACCGTTTTTGAGTAATCTATATATATAAAAGGCAATGTCTGTGTGTCTGTGTGTCTGTGTGTGTGTCTGTCTGTCTCTTATAGACTCAAAAACTACCCGTCCGATTACGGTGAAACTTTCAGCGATTGTTGTGGGCATCCCAGGGAAGGTTTTAGTGTAGTTAAATCCAAAATTAATTTATCCAAAATTAATTTAATTAGTAATATATTGGTAAAAGTATGTAGTTACACAAAACTATCGACAGATGGCGCTACATATAATTTTCCAAATTCAAATATTTTTAATTTTTTTTAAACTTAATATTTCTAACTTTGTATTACAATACAATAATGAGACGGAATTGTTGTGTGTTAAATTAGATTTTATAAATTGAAAACCATTAGTTATACTCTTAAGTTATTTAGTTATTAACAAGATAAGAATTGTTGACTATAAAAACCAATTTGTTTTTAGGTAAGAATATATTATTCTATTTATTGTAATTATTTAAAATTTTTCTAATGTAATAAGATGTTTTTAGCAAACAAATCTGTCTATAGTCCATTTGATTAAACCTACCATCTTATATATAGATTGTCGTGTATAAGATATTAGGGGTGAGGTATTTTATAAGAAAAATTGGGTTAAAAATAAGTTTAATTATTTGGTAGCACTCTGGATTGAATTTAGAATAATTAAAAGGGTTATTGAAACCGCGTATGTTGATTAGGGAATGACAAGATTGAATAGGTTCAATTAAAAAATGCTTATATAAAATTATAACTAAAAATGATTTATTTAATAAAACTATAAGAATTTAAATTACAATTTAATTAATTTTTTGTGAATAAATAAACATATATAAAAAATATATAAAATTTGAATTTTCATTTATTCATTCATTTAAAATTATTTTTCGATTGTTCCTTTAAAATAACCCCTCTTAGGGGGTCGGAAGGGGAGGCAACATAAGGGAATTTTCTTTCTCTTTGTTATTGGGAAAAACCAGGGGGGGACAGTCTTACCAGGAAAAACCCAAATTGTCAGCGTCCACTCTGGGGTTTTAAACAGTTTTAAAGGAAATGTTAATTATAAGTTCATTTCTCAACGAGTTGTAACTTTAAATTATTTTTATTAATGTTAATTATAAGTTCATTTCTCAACGAGTTGTATCTTTAAATTATTTTTATTAATTTAATTAATTATAATTAATTTATAGCTAATAATAGTTTATTATAGCTAATAATTTTTTTAATTTTTAGTGTAATTTGCACGATCATTATTTATATAAAAAAATAAACACATTTTGCAATTTTAATTTTTAGTGTAGGAAAATTTGTTGTTGATTAAATTAAAATATATTTTCCAAGAAAACAAATATATGTCTTATCTACTTATACTGATTGAAACTTTCAACCAAATACTATGTATCACTCGGGGGTACAGGGGGCGGAGCCCCCGTCTAGGTGTGAAGAGCGCCTGGAAGGCGCTCTGATCAGCTAGTCTTGTCTATATGCACACACAAAGACATTTTCCCCAACTTTAGTGAAAATGATTCAGGAACCTTCAAAACGTATAAAAACATCGAAATCTCAACATCGAAAATTTTCGTGATGGCAATATTTCCTGGCGAGATAGAAAAAACACAACTTAATAAATTATTAAATCTTAAATGTTTAATTAACAATTCACATAATACATACTCTTTCAATGTCTCAAATAATCGTTTCATTGTTATCGCAATTATATTTAACTTAATTAATTGGCCCGTAAAAGTTTAGGTAACGCCGTCCATTAGCATTGAAATGATTTGCTAGATTCTTGAAACTTTGACAGACTCTTTCCTACATAGCAACCGGTATGTTAGCCACGGCAAGAAACAAATATGATTACGAATGGAAGTAACTTATGGAAGTGAAAACTGATTTTTTTAATGGAATCAAATTAGGCTTTTTCGACTTTCAAGGCATTTCCACTTAACTCTTGTTTAATTAAAATGATGTTAAAAATCAGTCCACGGTATTGAGAAAATTCATTGTCTCTCCTTATCTCAGCAACTTTTCATTAACAACTTGCTGAGATTTTGCCTACCAATACCGGTTGTAAATATAAACATTTCTTTCTTCTATTCAAGTAAAGAATGTTTCAGTAGGAAAATGGAAGGAGTGGATGATGATTTGGATCTTTAATTAAAACTTTTTGTTTTAATTTCGATGAATATCTTTTTTTTTTAATTTCAAATTTAATAAAATAATTTATGCTCCATATTTATTAAAAACAAAAAATTATAAAAAGTTTTTTAAGTAATACATTAAATTAATTTTAAATAAAAATGAAATTTTAGTTTCTTTTAAAGCCCATCATCAAATTATACTTAAATAAAATAGTTTCAAATTATTATCAAATGACCTTCTAAGATTTTGACCTTTTAGTTCAAAAAATGATAATTCATTTTCATACTATCATACATAATATAATTTGAGGAAAAAACTAAATTTGATTGTATCTGTATTAAATCTGGCAGGTATATGGCATTAATCAATTTAATGTTTTTATTGAAATGTCTAATTTTGTAAAGTTGGCTATATAAGAAATTTATTTATTTATTTTATTATATATACGTTAAAATACTTTCACTTACTATAATATAATCTTAATAATTAAACTAGAAAGTCTGATTTCAAATAAAAATATATTTAATTTCTCTATCATATTTAAAAACAAATTCAATTTAAATCTCATTAATTATTAATGATCAGAAATATTTATGAAAAGGGAATTTTATAAGAAAGAGTTGACTCAGAATAAGTATCTATAAATATTTTCAAAGAATAATTGATTAAATTGATTAACATAAAGGTAAAGGTAGAATTCAATCTTTTCTATTTCCAAATTAAAATTAATGTACTTTCTATGTTTACTTATTAAGTGTTGGAGTTGATTAAATAAATATTAATATTCTATGAAAAATCTATATATATATAAAAAGGTTTTTGCTGCACATTGCACAGAATTTAAACTTTTTTGCATATCTTCGCGTTTCATGACCTCTAGAATCCAAAAGTGACTTTAGAATTTTTCATGTCTGTCTGTCCAGAAAATAACTATTTTATAGACTCAGACGCTGAACCGATTTCTATAAAATTATATCACAGTATTCTTATATACCTCTATGGTAACATAGGCTATAAATTTTATTAATATCTAATCAATAACCGCAGAAATTAATTTTTTAAAGTTTATATAATTCTCCGTGTTGTTCATTCAAGAGAGTGTGGCCCACTGACGCTAGCGGAATCATTTTCACAATGTGTATATATTAATTATTATAGTAAGTCCAAATAAAGAATTAATATAATATTTTATTTTAAATTCTAATATTCAAATATCATTTCAATTAAATAATTTATTCTAAAAGTTCTCATTTTAATTAATTTAATAAAATATTTAGATCATATTTAATTTAATTTTTATTTATTCTTTCTATATATTTGAATATTTCTTCTTTTCTATTTGAAAGTGAAAGGTTAAAAAACAGAATATATATTATTTTTAATGTTTTTTGAATACAAAAATATTTTCAATTAAAACTTAAAAAATAATTACTTGAAGGGTCATTGTACCTGATTTGTTGGAGATGAATAGAAAAAAAATCGAAAATTGCTAAAAACAACATCAAATGAAGGTCAAGATTGAAGAATTGAAGAAGTGATTGAATTTCACATTTTAAGGAAATTAATTTTTTTATTAATGAAAAAATGATCATAAATAAAGAGAAATTATTCTATTCTGGATCTTCAGTAAGAGTAAATTTAGGGTTTTGATTTATTAAGTAATTTAATTGAAATGCTTATCAAACAATACAATAATAATAATACAATAATAAACCAATTGAACAAATAATATATTAATAGTAAAAATAATATTTACAAATATACCAGGTTTACACCTGGAAGTATGAAACCGAAATTTTTATTTTATAACGTTAAAAATGTTAATTTTACTTTTATAAAATGTTTCAAGTCTCTAACTTTAGATTTTCTTAAATTTTATTATTATATTAAAAATATTTAATAATTCAATGAAAATAAAATATCAAAATGTAATGACTAAGAAATATTATAATCTATTATTAAATATACAATACATCAAATATATAATTAATTTACTGATTAAATTAAAATATATTTTAAATAAGAACACAAAAAGAAATAAATATTTTAATATACTGATTGAAATAAAATGAATGTAAACCTTTTGCCCTTTTGCATAGAGACTTTCAACCAAATACAATGAATCATTAGAGCAAGTTATTTTTATAAATACATATATCTAATAAAATAAAATTTTCAAAAATTTCAAAATTTTATAATATTTGAAATAAATAATTCAATATTTTATTATACATCGTTTAAATTGATTTGAAATTATCAAATAACTCAATGCCATTAATTTAACAAAAAGGAAAGTTTGCTCTTTGATCAACATTTCATTCCATCGAAGATAATTTCCATATATTGGCTTTATATATTGAACATTAAACGTAGTCTAAATACTTAACCAAGGATGCATGGGTTCCCTTTGTTAACTTTGATAATACCTTATAATAGGAAGTACCTTCTGAAGACATTTCCTGAAATGTTGAGTTATTGTGGCTCACTTAACCCATGCAACCCAATTGCTCATTGAGCCGCCGATCAAGGTCCCAAAAGAACCGAAGAAAGGCTGCCCCGAATTGTCTGCTGTTTTCTAAGAAGGCTATTCCCAGGCACTCATTAACTTGGCAGCACCAAGCATCCTGCGTTTGCCACTTCCACTTGTCTTCACCAAATAACTCGCGTTGCGGGACCTTTCAATAACCCTCACTCATTCAAATTATATATCTTGGAAGCAGCCTTGACGAAAAAATGAGTAGCATCCTTTTTATTTATACATCCCCTCTCTTTTTTTTAAGTATTTATTTATATCAATGATTTATTACTTAACCCATAACATGAACGAATATATAAAGAAGTAACCATAAACATTGTTGATTTTTTTACTATCAAAAAAATGAGTAATGTATAATTTTTTATCCACTTATTAGTATAATTTTATCCTGTAATTATAAATAATGTATATACCTGTATGTATTATAATCTTTAGTTTTTAAAAATAATATATATATATAAATATATACTTCCAAATAGTTTTAGTATTCAAAAATAATACATATAATTCAAGAGATATTGAAAATAATAAAAATAATATTCATAATTTTAATTAGAAAAGATAATAACGTAATGAAACAATTATCATAATTGTGCAAATACATATTTTAACAATCTCATAGAAAAATTATCATTCAGTTTTAAATATTATATTATTGCGTAATAATGTTCTCGAATTGTTAAATTGATTATGAAAATTATTATTATTATATATATATATTAAAATCCCTTGTAAAGGTGAATTTTAATATTCTTTTTTTATACCCAGGCTTGGTTAACTAATTTTAAAATATCTTTTAAAATCTGTTCCATAGGTGAGAAAAATCGAAAATAACAATTAATATCTTGCATTAAATAATTTAATTAAAAAAAAAATAAATCAATCAAATTTGAATTTTTCATTGTTGAAGTAAAAAGTTACAAAACTTGAAATTTAGATACCTTATAACTAACTATACTTGTAACATTTATAATTACTATTAAAATATGTACATGGAACAATTATTGAAATAATTGGATCACAATTCCATGTAAAATCAATTAATGAAGATCTATAACATTTTTAAGATTAACAACACAATTGTTTTTAATTATGAATAAAATTATATTTATATTATACTATTTGTCATATTAAGTTAAATTCTTATTTATTTTTTTTTTTTTGTAATTTATGTTAAAAAAATGTTCAATTTAGAAACATTGCCAAATAGGTGAAACCATTTTTAATAAATAATAATAATAATATTAAACTTTTAAAATAATTAATTATCACAATGTTTATGTGACTCTCATAAAAAGCATAATTACTTGCTCTACCCGATTTCAATTTTCGTTTATCTACTTTGTAATATGTAAAATATAAATATATAAAAATATTTACATTTTATTGAATATCATAAAACAATTATTGATGATTAAAACAGTTTTTTACAATATCAATGATGATAAGATTTTTTTAAAATTATTTAAAAAGTGATTTTCTAGATCAGGAGTGGACAACCTTTTTGTCATTGAGTCCCAAATTGAAAAGAATCAAATTTAATATTTAATATTTATAATAATGACATATTAACATAGTAAAAAAAATTTCAATTATATACAATATACATTATACATAATATATATTTAATAAAAATTTGTTTTTCTTTTAACTTTCTAATTTTTAAAATTATTTAATTTTTAATAACTTATTAAATTTTTATTATAAATTTGAAAATTTTTAAAAAACTAAGAATTTTTTGTTTTATTTATTAAATGAATCAAGTAGCAGGTTGTTGACCAATTCTAGACTCTCGAGCAGGAGGGGTGGCCAAATTTTTTTAATCATCGACCCCTATATAATTTTTGAAATCTCCATCGACCCCCATAAATCTTTTAGCCTTAATATTTAATAAATTAGAAACAATAAGCAGCTACAGATTTTTTACTTCTTTTCATCCGAATAAATATATATACGCTTATTATTTTATTTTCTATAAAGTAAAGAAAAGTGAAATTATAAAAAAATTTAAAATTTTACATACGCAGTTAGAAATGTGTGATTTGCTTATTAAGAATGTTTTTCGACCTCTACTGTTGTTAAATAGACCCCTTTAAGGAATTAAATCCACAATTTTTAATTGATTTTTCTTGTTTATTTTAAATTTAAATATTATATTCATATCTGAACATAGAGAGAGGAAAGAAGGCAGTAGCCCCTCTCATAACAATATTAATTAAATAATAATAAAGTGACGAAACGATACATCATTATTATTTGTAATCATTAATAAACGACTGCTTTAATTATATATATTTTTTTTAAATTTTAGTTCCACTCGGTATCCTGTACTAAAAGGATACAACTTGAAAAACCATGGTGTGCTCCCCTAAATCCATATTATTACTATTATTATTATATTATACATATATCGTCCTGCCTCTTGTTTTCAATAATTTCAAAATTCTCACTCTGAACATTTGCTTTAAATTTTTTTCATTAAAAAAAGCTTTATTCTAAACGAGATTTTCGAAAATAGAAATATTCATCTAATTTATTAATATTTGATAAAATAAATTAAATTAAAGTAAGTAATTAATTATAAAAAAATAATTAGTAAATGAGAAATATGATTAACACTCATTAATATTTGACTATAATAATTTATATATATTAGATAAACAAATTATTTTGAATTAGATTTATAGATGTTTATTCGTTTTAATTATTTTTTGTTTGTGGATTGTAAAGAAAAAATTTAGAGTGTCTCCACTCGACTATCTCGCAAATTTGAATTGGATTAATTAACATATATTTTATTTAAATTAATTTTAATTAATTAAATTATAAATTAAAATTAATAAATAATATTTATTAAACAAGTGCGTGTTTGGATCTTTGTTGATGGCGAATTAATTGCAGTAGTGTTAAAAAATCAATTCCGGTACTTTCAGCAATTCAATCAAGCTGAAATTCTATATAGAGCAATTTTATACAATTTTTAATCATGTGAAAAACTACCAAATATATCTTTATTTTTTCGGTCAGTTTAGAGGAAAAAAATGAAAACGTGGTAGGTAATGCCCCTCTTCCGGATAAGCTACATTTCTCAAAAGTTGATAGAAAACTACGAATTTTGAATAATACCTGTGTACCAAATTTCATTATTCTAGCTCAAACCGTTCTTGCGTAATCTTGTCTACATACACACAAACACAGACAATTTTCTCAACCTTAGTGAAAATGATTCCGGAACCTTCAAAACGTATAAAAAATCAAAATCTCGACATCGAAAATTTTTGTGATCGCACTAATATCTCTGGCGAGATAGTAAAAACAAAAGTGATACATTACAGAGAAGCAATTTAATGAAGATTAGTTTTTCTAAAAAAACATTGAAGATTTTATGGGTAAACTTTAAAAAATTTTTATAATCCAGTCATTGTTTTTAATTATTTTCTCTTTTTTTTAATGTAAATGATACATTTTTTAAGAAATCTGTTTTTTTAACTTAGAAAAAAAATTCTAAGCAAATACTTATACTTGAAATCACTGAGAAAATGAGTGGTGGATTAAATAGTAAATACATATTCCTAATAAAACTATGAATAGATTCTATCTTATAAAAGTTTTGTTATTCATTTTATTATTTGTAGACCAATTTTGATTTCAAAGGAATGATACTGTTTTTCAATATTTTCCATTGAAAGAGATCCTTTTTTTCCTATTTTACGGCGTGATGTTTGAACTTCTTTATAATAGTAAAATGAAATGATTTTCATGTTGAAACACCATTTCATGATCACGAATTGGTTGCATAAAAATAAATAAATATGAAAAATATTTTAATTTTTGGCCAGAGAGAGAGAAATATGAAATTCGTCACGCCATTTCTATAAATCGGTGAGTTTCCGTATTGAAGCAGGTAGTGGGGTACCTTAGGGAAATAAACCTTATTGTCCTAAATAATCAGCCCACAAAAAAAAAAAAAAACGAGCGTGTCGCCGTTGAAGAAAAATGACCGTGTCTTACGGCGACGATTCGCCTCAACGGTCAGCCTACTGGACCAAGACCAAGAAGCCTCCAGGTTTTTGTCCAGACTTTTTCCTCTTGTGGAGGCAATTATCGTCACTTCCGGTCGGCAAATGGCTTCGGCGTGACTCTGGACCACCGGCATCCTCCAAGGCTCTTACATCCGAGCACAAGACCGGTTTGAACGTCCTAAGAGGCTCTTCTGGGTCGCACCGGAGGAAATTCCAGCCCGACGCGAATTGTGCGCCGAGTCCAAGTCCATATAAGAACAAAAAAAATAAAAAAAAAGAAAAATAAAAAAAGAAAATAAGAAAAGAAACATCACCAAGAAACCAACAATAATATGAACACTTCCAGCCTCTCTTTATCACGTTGGTCGCTTTTATGACCAGCCCAACAAGATATCCGAAATAGACATTAAAGATAGCAATTTACAACCTAAAAGGTAGCGGGTGATCATTTACTGAAAAGATTTGCAAAAAAATCCACTCTATTATTAGTTATTATTTGATGTTTTTTTGAAAAGAATTTCTTCATCCTGCTTAAAGTTATTTTTTTTTTATTATAATAAAGGAACGTAATTATTGATTGGGGGTAAATACTAGGTAATTTTATAACGATACTATATATACCATAGATTTATATTATAAAAATATAAAGTTAGATAAAATAGAGAGATAAGAATAGAAAGAGATAAAAAATTAAATTGATCAAATCTACCTACATATTATATTACTATTATACTTTAACTTTAAAAAATTCAGGATTATATTCATAAATATCTTGCAATATTCTTCTTTATAATTAATTATATATTTATCTGATAGAAATATGACGTTGCTTAAACATTAGTCAGCTTTCTCACTAAGTGGACTAGGATGGTTATTATTTTTAATTTTAATTTCAATTTGTTTTTATTTTTATTTTTTAATTGTAAGCATTTATATTACTTGATCTATTGTTAGATTGATTTATTCAAGATAAGTATTGTAATCTCAAATTAAACTTACAATCTTTAATTTCTTTCTATTCATTTTATTATCAAATGATGCTCTATAAATTATATATATACACTATGTGAACCCGTTGCAAACGGTGTTTGCAATTTGAGTTTATCCTGAATTTGTAACTAACTTCATAATGTTACAGACATCACATACATACGACGGAAATTATATATATTTAATAATGTTTGAATTGATCTGTAAATTAAAAAAAGATTGATTAATGTAGAATTAATTAATTAATTCATTATTCATTATTCATTATTAATATTAATATTACCAAATTACCAAATTACCAAATATAAATAAAAAGTTACGCCCAACGTGGGGCTCGAACCCACGACCCTGAGATTAAGAGTCTCATGCTCTACCGACTGAGCTAGCCGGGCGTTAAATATATAAAATAAACTCAAATATGTGAATCTCTTATAAGATATTCTTTCTATTGTATTTGTACCACTAGACAGTTAAATTCATTCTTTTATTAATAATTTAAATTTAATTTAATTTAGTCATAATTATATTTATTTAAATTGGTGAAAAATTATTATCAAAATATTATATTCATTGGCAGATTTCATTGTGTTTACTATTTTTTTTTTTTTTTTTTGTGATTTTATAGTAAATTAAGTGATTTTTTTTTTAAATCATGACTTAATTTGATAATCATTTCTTTTGAGAAAATCTCTTTTATTACATCTTTTCTATTCTTATTTACTTCGTTCAAATTTTGATGTTTTCTCTCGAGGTGAATGCGAACTATAAATATCATAGAAAGTCGAACAAAAACAACACAAACAAACATCGCAACAAAAGCGGATGGCAGCTTTTGAAGACAGATCGAAGAAATATATCTTGTTTGTCAGCGAGGCCGTTGATGAGGATCATCTAAATGACAGTTGAGGAAAACGATGTCAACGTCATGGAGTACGACGATGGATTCAAGCGATCGCTAAAAGTTCTGGAATTTTATCACAATCGACTCTTATGTTATTGTCTCATTCGGGGAGAATTTAGAATCCGGAAAAAGAACATCAACTCATAGCGGATTTTTATTAGAAATAAAAAATTATTGAATTATTTCAGAGAAAATATAATAATATAAATTTCTATAAAATTCCACATTAATCATTAATTAATATGAAAGTTTTATTTATGAAATAAATAACAATTGTATGTAAATTTCATTTAAATAAAAATAAAATAAAAATTTAATGAAAAATATTAGTATATGTTTATGAATAGAGTGAGAAAAAATGAAATGGTTATTTCTTTATATTTTCAGATCCCAAGAATCGATTTATTAATTTTTTTATTAATAGAGTGTGTTTATGAACGTGTTAACACCTAAACCATTTATATGATTAATTTGAAATTTTATAATCTTTAAATTATCTTAAAAGTTTTAAATGCGCAATAAACGATAAGTGTACGAGAGCAGATCAATAAGTCCATGACTCTCTTAATGAAATGGCAACTCTGCTCCTGTCAGCAGGCAACTATCATGCTTACTCCTGTCGAAATTTGAGCCAGCTGAGTTTTTTAGTTTTTCTTTGACATACATTAATAGCAGACTACCTATTTGGACGAAGTGTAGAGAACTCAAAGGAGACTATGTTGAAAAATAAAATAATTTTTTATCCCAAAACCTGTGTTTCATTCAAAAAGTCACGGACTTATTGACCTGCCCTTGTATTTTGGTAAAATCAAAAATGAAGTAAAATCTTTTTCTAACAGTAGTATATATAGGAAGGTAACCTATTTTTAGATACAACCCTAATATGACATTTTTTTAGTTTATGATAGATAAAAAATTTTACCTCCTTAAAATAACAAAAAAGGGTTTACAATAATTTTTACATTCAACTAGTGACTAATGGTCGTAATTAGTATATATTTACATTTTTATTTTTAGAGTGAATTTCATTATTTATTTTCTACATATTTTGAAATAATTTTTTATTTGACTGACTAGAAAAAGGGTATATACATATAAAAGAAAACCTAGTCTATATATTGGTGGAGAATGGCGGGGAATATTTCTAGTGAAGGGGGGATTTGTAATACAATTTTTTTTTTATTTTATACATAATAATTATTGTTATGGTGACACTCAATCTGTTAACCATCATTTGCTGGACATTTGGATCCAATCTGTTTTGTCTTTATTTGGAATAGAATTTATTTTTTTTTTTTTTACAGTTGATATGATAAATTAATGGAGTCCGAATATCATCCTGGACGTAACCTTTTCTGTCTAGGTATATAAATGCTTCTGAAGGTATAAAGCCTGTTTATAATGTTTTTATAAAATAATGTTCATTCTCAAAGATTGAACTATATATAAGACAATTGTGTGTGGTATATGATATATGATTATAATAATTTCTAATTAGTTTTATGAAGAAATTATGACACAGCCCTCCACAGTTGTGTGACATGACTTTCAAGTGAATTCCCTATTAAATGATTCCTAGGGATAAACTCCAGCACGGAAATAACAAATCACCTCTTTTCACAATTCCATAGGCGAGCAATAACAATAATTATTGCCAAGTGTTAATGTTATTCAACTCAATTCTCAAGACAATCTACAAACATTCAGGTAACTTTTTTCACAATTATATTTATTGAAGTTTTTCAAGTTTTACTTAATTTAATTTTTTTTTTTAATTTTTATAAAAATACCCTAAGATATTTTATAAATTGCATATATAGAGATACAATAACAGGCCTCAATGCTTTCGCTTGTCCAGGAGGAAATAAAAGATTCTTTATTTTTATTTAATTTTTGACCTGAAACTTAATTAATGTACTCTATTGAGAAATATTTTTCATTTTCATGTCTTTTTCAGAAATTTTTAATAAATTTTTTTAATAGAAATATCTGCATTGTTTTAAACATTTTATTTTGAGATAATAATTGTCATAAATTAAACATAAATTTTGATTGAATAAAATTAGTATATTTCCAAATACATGTTTTTTAAAAAGACTGTCTCATTTTGGGAACCCTTCGTTTCTTATATTAGGCAATCTGCTGCATAAACAGACAAACACAACATTTGTTTGTAAATTAATTTTTCAACCATTTTAATGGAAATTAATGGATATATTAATACATATAGAGTATTTATCAACACAAATAGTAAAAAATCAAATTTGAAAAAAAAGAGCTGTGGCCAGGCACAGAACCGAACGACGATTTGAAGAAAATTAATTTCCAAACAATATATCTTATCTTCTTATGCTAGCTAAAATTGTTTGTATGGCCATGGGTTCTCAAAAACCGCTCTAACGATTTTTTTGAAATTCACACTAGAAATAGTATTTATAAAGAAAAATTGAGTTTTATTGATCACATCTCAGGAAAAATACATCTTCATTAGTTTTTTCTTAATTTAAATTTATATATGGATGACGTCACAAATGACATCCATATTGAAATTTGACTCCCGCCTTTTTTTAAAGGATATTGTATTAATATTTTTTTATATTTAAAATATTTTAAAATTTTTTATTTAATTTCGAAATAAAATTAAAAATATATATTTTAATAATATTTTATAATTATAAATTACGATATATATTTATCATTCTTCTAATAAAAAAAAAATATTCATGCACTTAGAAACATACCTAATAATATATATTTATGTATTATTGAGGACCCCAAGTTCCATTCATTTTAATCAGATTGATGCAATGATGCAACATTTAATAATTGTAATAAATAATTAAAGAATTGTATATCAGCTCGGTGTCTCAAGTACTAATATTATCAGCCAAACCCAATAATAATGAATTTTTTTTTTTAACTTAATTACCGAGCCGAGGCTCGGGGTCCCGGTACTACATATAATATATGTAAAGTATAAAAAAAATATTTTTAAATCTTGAATTAAAATGACTAAATTATATTATCTTGATTTTTATTTTTAGCTTAATTACTACTATATTCTAAATGAAAAATTTCCGACAATGAATATAAAATTAATACTTTGTAAACTACCATCTACGGTTTTCGGATATACAGTAACAGTTGAGGAATTCATGCTACTGATACATTAAGTAAATTACCAAATTATATCAAAATCCGTTGAGCCGTTCAAGCTATTCACGTCTATACGAACACAATGGACAGACGGATGGACATTCATCATGCTGAAAATACTTTTTTCTGTTAACAAAATGCATGATTCGTGGAAATATGTTCACATTTGAAATTTGGTGTGAAAACAATACCTTCCCTTCCTAACGTCGGTCTGTAAAAATTGAATGCACTTAAGTATTGTTCAAAAAATGTATCCTATATTAGATCACTTTCCCTTAATCATATTTTCCTAAAAATAATAATCAAAAAATAAATTCGTATAATAAATATTTTTTAATTAATTATTAAATTATTCTAATTAAAAACAAGAAAAAAAAAACAACAAGAAAAATGACATTTACTACCAAAGTGGAATGATTAACTCCCTTATTGCCAAATTAGTTTTACATATCTTGGAATCGTAGCATTGTTTACCTTAATTAAATGTGAAAGGGTGATGTTTTGAAAAGTAAATCTCTCTCTCTCTCTATTTCCCATATCACTTCGTCCCTCGTATAACCAATTCACCCTTGCAAATGTACACGGAGAATCTATTCATCTCTACTATTGTATTTTGAAGTGAATAGTTTAATTGCGGAGAATCCTACTTGTACTACTGGAATGTAACCTGTTCCTTTCAAATTGAACATCATCGAATGAGAATACATAATGACTTCTTTGGAGGCCAGAAGGATGCTTACGGCATTCAACGATTAAATTCATTACATCAAAAATTATTCAATAATTTGTTCAAATTGTTATTTTTTATGTTAGATTTAAAATATATAATTAGCAAAAATTTTTTTAATAACAAATTTTTTTTCATAATTCAATAGCAAAAATAATTAAAATAAACTTTAAAATCAAATAAAATATATTTACATATTTATATTTCAATTCAATTTATTGTATTAAAGGTGAAGCAGAATATTTTTGTTTCAGGAAAATATTAAAAATTGTATTATAATTTTGTTTTCAAAATTTCATTGATATAAAAATTATTTAAATGATAATTCAACAAATATTTCTAATAAATATAATTTATTTCTTGTCGAATACCCATCCAAAGTCATGTAAAATTTGAATATCAGAGATCTATTGGGAAATATTGAAAATTTTGAGAATTTGTTTAGGTTTCTGCATAGGAGTAGATTATTATACAAAATATAGCATTTATTTATTTATAATTTATTTATTTTTAATTTAATTAATTAATTATTTATTTTTAATTTAATTAATTATTTAGTTGTAAATATAAATTGTTTTTGTTTTTATTATTATATTCTAGTAATGTTGAATGGGGACCCCTTTTCAGTCCCTTATTTTTTTGACGGTGATATTTTTTATTATTTATTCAAATATTTATTTATTTATTTATTGTATATTGTATTAATTGATTAGTTATTTGTTGAATAGATTGTTTTTGGCCTAAAAGGAAAATTCATTCTTTCCACCCCACCCGGGGATAAAATATAATTATTTTAAGTATATAAAAATATTTAAATAAAAATTATAAACAAATAATTTAGATTAGTTAAAAAATTGTATATTATAAGCCAAACTAATAATATTAATACATTTCATTATTCTCAATTGTTTAAATATATTTTCAAAATAAATAAATTCCATTTAATTTTTGAAATGTCGAAATTGAATAATCAAAATAATTGCAAGTCATAAAATTTTGATATTTCTAAGATATTACAAATTAAATCATTTCTATATTATATAGTACAATAAAATAAAAAATATTATTTATTATTTATTTAAGGAATATTGATATATTTTGTATTTTATTTAATTTAAATCTTATGATTAAACGTGAAAATAGCCCAAAAATATTTTTCATAATATATTATATATTATTTGTATAATTTATTTTTTTTTTTATTTTGAAAATTTATTTCCTAACTGTTGTGTGAATATTCATGTTGATAAAAAAATAAAGGGAAAATTGGGAGGGGGTTATGATTTCAATTTTGAATAGAGGAATAATGATTTGGTTTGGAGCAATCATTCTCAGATTCAGATACGCCATAATTTCAGTTAAATTCGCGCATATTTATATAAATGCCCTTAGGGCTTCATACTGCTCCACTCTACTGCTGTTATTCAAGCGTTGAATGCTGAACTATAATATCTAGAACTTCCATAAATCAAAATTCAATTTAATTAAATCAAATTTTTTTTAATTTTTGAAAATAAATTAATTAAATTTAAATGCTATTTAAATAATAATTTAATTGTAAAAAGAGGTAAATTTTAGGGAAAACTATTAATTTTGTATTCTCACATTTATGAATATAAAATTAATTAGTTTGACATATAAATACTTGACTTCACGTAACAACCTCCTCTTCTCTCTTCTCATAATTGTAAATGATCGTTTCTCTAATATAACAAAGATCATATACGTGTATGCAATGAAATATTATTAGTAAATAGTTACAGAACAAACAGAAAATAAATCGATATGAGAATGATGACAAATTTTATTAGTTGAATGGAATTAATGCATGCTATCTTATCATTATCATTAGCCAAACAATTCAACAGTAGAGCTTATCTAGGCTGAAGCACACTCGATTAAAAGGGACAAATTAAGCAAAAGCTTTTCTAAATAAATACTTCAGAAATAGATACGTATACATACAGCATACATACTTTAGGCAAGATTTCATAATTGTGCTCTGCAACATCAAAATGTTTGCTTCATATTATTTAGATAATCTAAAAGGTGATACCTTATCAAACTATTACATATGATTAAAAATATAATACCTTTCTATCAAATAGCAATTCAAACTGGATGATTATAAAAAAATAAAATAAGAATAAAAACTAAATTAATAGTTTAAATAAAAAAATTTGTTTTTGTTTTTCTTTTGTTTTAATTTTCAAAAAATTGTTATTTAAAATATTATTTATATAAAAACTTGTATTGGAGGGAGAGTTTTTATAATTCTATTCACTTTTATCTATTATTAATTGATGATTATTAACTATAATAATTATATATATATATAATTTCAAAGTAAAAAATATAATAATGTTCAAATAAAAGGAAGGTATATTTATCAATTTAATTTTTAAAATTCAAGCGTAAATTCATAAGCTAAAACTTAGGTCTGATAAGGTCCCACCTTGACATGGTAAGAGTTTTCACTCTATAAAGAACCTGAAGGAGGGTTATGTCGGATGTGATAAACAGGTAAACTTTTATCAAAATTTTATTCTTTTCATTTATTTTCCACTAACTATGAGTGGGAAAAAGATAGAGCTCTGTTTCTATTCCATCGCCTGGGATGCCCACCCAGGTGTTTGTTCTGTTGGACAAGAGGCAGTGTCTAAATAATTATTTGGCATATGGTAAAAAAGATAATCCAGATGTGACTGCATCTTCTTCGGCACGAAATTCTTCCAAGAACCCATCCAAGTGATACAAGATCTCAGCACATGGGTCGATTATGGTCTTATGTGTTATTCATTGGCTCGTTGCTAACTTAACTTCTATCATTAGCAAGCATCGTAGTCCGTCAGTAAGATTCTTGAGGTATAGGTGCCATTTGATTACTTTGAAAAAAAAATTATATTTCCTCTTAAACTCATATAAAAGTTTAAAATATTTATCCTGGTGATAAAAGGTAAGATAAGCTTTATAATAACCAAAAGATTTTTTTTTTGTGAGACGTATAGTTTCAGTTTTATAAAAGAAAATAGCGACAAGAGCGCTTAAAATGTCATCTATTGGTGCCATTACCTAATATGATCAATTGAAATATTAGAAAAATAAAAATATAAATAATATAAAAATTCTTTGTAATGTATTCTTCAAATGAATGACATGTACATATCATATTTTAAAAAATTAATATATGCAGTTATCGATTAGATATTAATAAAATTTATAGCCTATGTTCAAATAGAGATATGCAAGAATATTATATTGTAATTTCCTCGAAATCGGTTCAGCCAATTTTGAGTCTATGACATCATAATTTCCGGAAAGACAAACCTGAAACATTTCTAAAGTCACATTTGGATTTTAGAGGTCACATGAAACGCAAAGATATGCAAAAAAATTATAATTCTGAGCAATGTGCCGATAAAAACCGTTTTTTATACATGTATATATAATAGATTTTTGAAAAAGAGATTAGGCTTTAGATAATTTTAACAATAATAAAATGAATTAATTTTTACCGACCGACGATAGTAAGGGAGGTATTGTTTTCACACCAAATTTCACATGTTGAGATTTTTACATATCTCCACGAATCATGCATTTTCTAAACAGAAAAAAGTATTTTTAGCATGATGTCTGTCCGTCCGTCTGTCCGTCTGTCCGTCCGTATAGATGTGTACAGCCTGAACGGCTCAACCGATTTTGATGAAATTTGGTATATTTACTTAATGCATCAGTGGGATGAATTGATCAACTTTTGGTGCAATTCCGGAAACCGGAAGTGGTAGTATTAGCGATCGACGATAGGAAGGAAAGGGTTATTTTCACACCAAAGGAGATTTTTTTATATATCACCACGAATCATGCACTTTGTATTGGTTTTATCCTCGAGAAAAATCATATTTATTAGTTTTTTCTTGATTTAAAATTATATGACGTCATCCAGCCATTCATGACGTCACAGCCTGGTCTTGCATAGATATTACAAATAAAATAAAATTAAAAATGTTTATATTTATTATTTATGTATCCATATCTGTTTTTTATTACATCAATAGATATATTAAAATTATTTGAAATTGTTTCTGTAGTTGGAAATTAATTTATTTCAAACCGTCGGTCGGTTCGGACCTGGCCACAGGTCAACTTATTTATAATTTGAATTAATGTCTTTCCTTCATAATCACTTTAATAATAAATAATATAATAATAACAATCTAGTTTACCCCTTCCCTCTATATTTTGATAGAAATGAATTATAAAAATTATATCTCTTCAATTTAAATTTAAATTTAAATAACAATTTATATATTTATTAGTAAATTAAAATTATTTATAATCTTTGTATATTAAATAAATATAACTATATGATAATAATTATGAATAGGGGTGTCTCAAAAATCATGAAAGAAGTAATTTCAATAAAAATAAAAATTATCTAATCCATAATTGTTATTGAAAATTTCAGAAATAAGTGCATAGATGGTGGAGACCGTTTTTTATAAATTAATAAACTTGAAGGGGAAATTAATTTAAAATTAACTTAATGAGCTTGATTTCTAAACTAAATTTTATTAAACTATTTGTTTATTATAAAGTTTTATGAAGAATTTAATTTTTAAGGGAATGATTTTTGTATAGATCTCTCACCACCTCTTCCCCCTCTCATCGCGAGCTCGTAAAGTTCATTGGGAGGATAGTCGTTCCAGAAGGATGCTTTTGAATAGTGACTTGTGCCTCCTATTTAAAGTACTAATCTGACTTGTCAATTGTCCCTGGCAGGTTGATGGCGATCTTCTCACGACCCGAGAGCACCTAACGATGAGAATCGCCCGAAGGGCGGCTCTTTAGAGGGAGGAATTATGATGCAAAGTGCAGGACGACCAGGCAACCGTCGATGCAGGTGTGTGTGGCCCTGGAAGAAGGTAAAAGCCAATCTCATATCTATATTGGCTCGATATCTGTAACAAGAGGGTGATTTTCCCACGGACTGGCACGCAACCAGCCAACGGTACGGGTAGTGAAGGTGTGAGGGTGACTGAAGCCAACAGGTGCTCCACCCTCCATCTTCAGCCCTCGCCCTAAAGCCCTTCATTTGGAACGAATCGGGCCCCCAAAACTCGGGCCCCGGGCTCCGATATTATCTTAAGAATCGGCAACAGAAGCATTGTCATTTCCTTTTTACCGCTTCTATTTACAATTGCATATACTTTGGAGGGGAGAGCGGCACAGAATGATTATTTGATTTCTATAAAAAGGGGATTAAATAGGAAAAAAAGATGTTTTGAATAGAAAACAGGTTTTTATATAAATTCACATATACATATATATATAATGTATAAAAGGAGGAAATGGAAAAAATGTCGATCCCGTGGGAGGAAGGGGGAGGACAGAAGTCGGAATGGATATTATTAACATCAAGGTAAATTTGATTAAGGCTTAAGATTTACAAGAAAGGAGGATGTTTGAAAATAAGTATGATTTTTTTTTACATCAAAAAAAAACTTGTTTTGTAATATTCAATATAAACCTCCCTAACCTTTTCCCCATTCTCCTTAATACTTTTTTATATTTTTTTAAACAATATTTATTATTCTATCAGCTATATAAAAAATAAATTTAATTCAGACCGTCTTTTCGTTTACTCTCCTCTTTCCTCTTTTTATATTCAAAATATAAATCAAACTGTTACAAAAACTGAATATCACCATAAGTTTGTTGAGATTGAAGTTCTCCCTCCCAGAGGTCTTTGAATTTTACTAAATTTAACCATATAGAAAATATGATTTTATTTTATAATAGAAAATTAAAATAAATTATCTATTCTTTTAATAAAGACTGGGTTATAGTTATATTTTTGTTTTTAAATCAATAGCACCACCTTCCCTAAATTCAAGTTTTAGTATATGGTATTGTTAAATTTTTACTAAATAATATTAAAATGTTGAAAAGCACAACTTAATAGATTTAACAAATTTTATTTTTCTATCCATATTTCTATTATTAATTATGTATTATTATATCTATCCTTTTTTTTGTATATTTTTTCATTTCCATTTTTGGGGTAATTTAGACAATGCCATTATTTATTAATCACACACACGCGATATTACATTCAAATATATTTACATTTAAAATATTTATACTTAAAAATATTTTTAAAATTTTATTCTAACAAATAAAGTAGAAATTTATTTAATAAACGATTTTTTCTGAGATCTATTTTTTTTAAATTATTCTTAAATCTTTATATAAAATTTATAATTTGATATCAAAATTTCAACGTACTTTTAAAATATCAATACATATAAGACATAATCATATTATTTATATTGTAAATTATTTATTCTCTTTTAGAATTATGGATTTGATATAACCGTGTTTTTATATGTGCCACTCAGAAGTCAAAGCGATTAACTCCACATATATTAGGTCGAGTCATAAATAACTTCCGTTTGTTATTCATACATTTATTTTTCGATAACACAAAAACAAATAAAAATTAATCTAAAATGTATTCTAACAGTTGATTGGGATGTATTGAGCTTCTGTGATAACTCTCTAGTTGACTGGCGTGGATTTTCTTCCAAAACTGACTTCAAAACATCGTCATCAAAGTCAGAAGGACGACCCATCCTTGGCTCGTCTTTTAAGGTCATGTCTCCAGAACGGAATTTTACAAACCAATTTCTTACTGCCCGATCAGTTATCACTCCTTCACCATATACACTGCAAAGTTTTCGAGCCGTAGCTGTAGCACTATTGCCTTGTTTAAATTCCCAAAGCATCACATGTCGAAAGTGTATTTTTTGATTATCCATTTTAAAGGGATAAATAAAAAAATATTTACGTGCGCACCGAAACGAGGTTGTCTAGAGACTGACCAGTTTATACTTGCTAAGGAAAAACAAAAATCCCTTATCAAGGGGAATCTCATTGTGTACAAACAATACCAAAAGAAGCACACTACTTAGGCGGAAGTTATTTATGACTCGACCTAATAAACAAACTGAGAAAATAAAGCCCAAAGTTCACAGTTTGTTGGAAATTCAGGGTTTTTGATTACAGAAAAATGTATATTGCATTGCATTATTAAGATTATCAAGTTCATTATTCACTTCATATGTTGCAGATTACATTACATTACAATCAAAATTTTAAAAATTGGAGTTATGAGGTTTGGCTTCTGAGTTGCACATATTTTGTTTAATTTTGACTATTCGATTTTTTATTATAAGCTGATTTTAAACATATTATATAGGCATGTATTGATATTACTGAACTCATTGTTAGTATTGGTTTTCCTTTCCATTTCAATCTCATTCTATACAATATTTATTCTAATTATGTAATTGTCAATGTAATATATTGACAATGAATTAAATAATTAAATAATTTTTATTAAATATTAATTAGCCGTCTATTTATAACATGTTATTTTTTGTCGCCCATTGGTATTATTAATAATAACATGACAGAAATACGATATTGAAATTATAAATAAATATAAAATCAGAAAAATTATTTTTATAAGATAAATAGTATGTTTTATAAATGAGAGTTGTTTAATGAAAATCAATAATTAAATTGGGAAGGGGCCTCTTAGATCATTAAGGTGTTGAAAATTAAAAGAGAGCCAAGGAAGAGTTCGATGATTGGGAAAAGCCCATAAGAGTCATTTCATTGCCAAGTGGGAGTTCAGAGAATGCGTTTTCATAGAAAGAAGGGGAGGTTAATGTTTGTTGAAAGGATATTAAATCAATTTCCTAATTCATCGGTTTATTGAATTATATATTAAATTGATAATAAAATGAAACTATTCTTCTTATTTATTTAATTGATAGGTTATTCGGTCACAATGAGTCTCAATAACACAAAAAAAAAAAAATTGATAAAAAAAATATTTCATCATAGGACGAACCACGATTTTATTTTTTTACATATTTTGATTAATCACTTAAAATATTGTTTTTAATTTTTAATTAATTATTAATTATTCTAAAAACAAAAATAAAAACACTTCGCATTGAATTTTAAGCTGGTTTAAAATTCAAAATTCAATTGCCATTGTTAGTTTGAATTCCTAATTAATAAAAAAAAATAAATGCTTATATATATAACGATTATAATAGCGTCAAAAAAATCTGTAGAAGAGAATAAATATTTTATTATCCATTTTTTTTAATCATAATAGCTCCATGATATTTTTACTCTAATGAACATCATCACGAATGTTAAACCCTTTCATTAATAATTATTGTATTCGGACCCTTTTCATTCTATACCAATTTACACAAAATATTTATAATAATTTTTCATAAAAAAAAAATAGAAAAGAAAAGAACAAAATCCCGTCTTCAAGTTAATTGGCCATTGTGATCGCCATAAAATTGATGGATATACCCTCGAGCACTTCCGATCTTTAAAAAAAAATGTAAAAGAAAAATGAAGTTAATTGGTTGGTTTGAACCTTTTTTCATTTATTAAAACCATCGGAACATAATATTGTTTTTTTTTTTATATAATTTTGGAAATTGTGGGATTTAAAATAAAATTCAATTTGATTGATTAAAATATAATATGTAATAAATATTAAATAAATAAAATAAAATAAGTATTTAAATTAACAAAAAAATAATATTTCAATATAAAATAAATATAAATATAAATATAAATATATAAATATATAAAAGAAAAATATTCACAAAATAAAATAATTATATTCAAAATTGGTTAAACTGAAGCCAATAAGGTTTTAATAAATAATTAGGACAATAAACAAATTTGATCAATTATTAAAAACATATTCTAAAATCAATTATAAATTTATAAAATTTGAATATTTATATATTTCTAATTACATTAGATATTTAAAGTGAAATCAATTATATTATATAAATGTATTTAATATTATGTTCCAAATGACCAGTGAAAAACGAGCAGATCTTTCTTATTTAGATGAGAATTAATTGACTCTATTATATATATATATTATTAGTAATATTAAATATTTAGAAAACTATCGTATTTTTTTCATTGAAATGATTTCACCTTTCTTCTTGGTTTGATTTATTCATACTATTTTATAATTATATTACTTAAAAAACAATCTGGTCTTCGTGTTACATAAATCCCCACAAACTAAGTATTTTACATTGTTCAAAAATCAACTTTTATTTGAACACCTGATGGGGTCTCCAGATAGGCTAATCCTATATAGTATACATTATAATAATAGATTCTCTCAAACAAGCTCATTTTTTTTATTTCAACAATTCAAATGCTAATTTATTTTAGGTAAAATCGTATTTAGAATTAATTTCATTAGATGTTATATTGTAAATAATATAAGGG
This sequence comes from Labia minor, assembly GCA_963082975.1. NCBI lineage: Eukaryota > Metazoa > Arthropoda > Insecta > Dermaptera > Spongiphoridae > Labia > Labia minor. The sequence goes on along the minus strand of OY720345.1, from coordinate 49,252,349 downwards.
AAGGATGGTCGAGTGTGTGAATAAATGAAACCACAATATTTTCCTGAGGCATTTTGAATATATGATACAATTTTATTTACTTATTCCATAGATATGTATATATCTCATTCAGAAAATTAAACATTCATAAATATTTTTGTAATTAAGAAAATTAATAATAAAAGCAATTTTGAGATCATATCGATTAATCAAATTAGTTGGAATGTTTATTAAAGTGTGTATTAGAAAATTAATTTCTTCCTGAAATTCAATTTCATTTTTATTATTCATTATTAGAAGTGTCACAAATAGAATTACTGTTCAGTACTACTGTCGAATCATCCAACAAGAATAATATAATAGCAAATATCTAATATATATACATATATGAGTAAATGTATATCTTATGAAAAGATGGCCCCTATTGAAATCGATTGGGAAGAGGTATTGTATGATCAGTTCTCTTCAGATCCTATCAACTTTTATCTTGATTTTTTTGATTCGAGGCCGCCACTTTTTATTTCAAGTAGCTTCGCAATTTTAATCACGTGAACCTTGTTCACCTAGTCCCCAGCTAGAAAGAAATTCCCTGCCAGTCCTGTAACTTGAACCCGGGAAGGTGAAACACAAGCAGACTGCCGGGAGCGTCATATATATATGTGTATGTTTCTATATTTATTTTTACAAATTTTTTTTTTTAAATTGAGGAATTTTAAAATTTTAAATGAATTTTTTTTAAATTTCATTAATTTCATCAACTTTAAACCTTTGTCCTTATTATTTTTTTTCTAAATTTTTATGTCTCCCTAAAACTAGCCTATTTAAATTTTAAATTTATTTTGCTAATAATATAATATAATAATAATCTTATTTCAGCTAACCAAAGGTATAATTAAATGAACTTTTAAAAGTATTTTATAATAAAAATATTTAAAAAATTAAAATTATATGAAGATGATTATTTATTATTGTTGTTATCATAAAATTCTTATTTATACTTTATACTAATAAAATTTATTATTTAACCAGCTAATTAAAGAAACCTTAAAATGATTAATAATATTTTATCATTTTTTTTTTAATTTGGCAAGTACCTGGGAACCGCAATTAATTATTATATTTTATTCTTTTTTAATTCAGATTTTTAGAGAATTTACAAACTAGAGAAAATAATATTTTAGATATTTATGAAATCACTGTCTTTTTATAGTAGTATTGTAACCATTTGGGTTCCTTTTTTGGAAATAGTTATGTGTGAAGATGATTCAAAAGGATAATAAAATCTTAATTTAATTTATGTTTATTTGAATGAAAAAACTTGTTAAATTTGTATATATCCAAATAGAAATTAAAAATAATTAATATTCCCTTTTGGTAAAAAACAAAAAATTTAAAATTTTTGTTTTTTAACAGACCCATGGATTGCATAAACAAACTAATGACTTGATCTTTTCGTTGAAATTTTATTTATATCTAATATCTATATCTGATATTTATTTATTTATTGACAGTTTGATTAAATATTAATTTATAACAATTGGATAAATTTTCATGTATAATTGCTGTTGAAGCATTAATGTTCATTTCGTGCTCACGAAATCCCTTAATGATCTGTCGATCATCATAGAAGGTATATATATATATATATATATAAGATGGGACCAGGAAAAAACACTTTGTTCCTTTCATTTGATTGACGGGGGTTCCTTTCCACCAATTAGATTCTCTCTCATTTCATTTTTCTCGAAACGAGTTTCAAAATTGTCATTTCTGCCCGGTATGGTCTCTTTTGATGATCGCTTATCAGAGGATGCTGATCTCGTATCCTGCAATCTGCAATTGATGGAAGAATTGGGGGATTGTCCTTCCCCCCTCTCCCCCACCTCCAAAAGGACAAAGGGACAGGTGCCGTGGCGACCGCACCCTGCGGTACACGATCACCCCAGTCCTGGCACAGGACAATGTCACTTCTCGCTTTGTCACAATCGCAATCCCTGAATCAATCAACGAGGATAAAAGCCATTTCAACAAAAGACCACTTCTTTAAAAAATAAATACTTTTTCTCTGGGATAATAGATGGAAAATAGGAAAAAGGAAATTTCACACTTTTATTTAATAGAAACAAAAAAAAAAGAAAATAATAAATTAAAAAAAATCTATAACTCTTTCATTATTTATTTATTCTTGGTTATTTATTATATTTAGAAATATTATATAATTCTATTTATCTATTACTGTGGCTCAACGGAACTCAAAAGTTCTTAGCCACAAATCCTTATCCTGATCTACACCCATCAAGCTCCTATTTTCTTCGATCTCTCTCACGTCCCTTCCTAGATTGTCCACCCACCGCGTCCTTGGTTCACCAAGTGGACTTTTCCCAATCGGTCTCCCCACCAATATATTTTTCGCCAATCTTTCCTCTGTCATTCTAGCCACGTACCATGTCCATCGCAGCCTTCTCGATTTTTTAACTCTAACTATGTCCAGGGGTGTATAGAGGTCATGCAATTCCTCGTTATGCAGTCTCCGCCATTCCCGGATGACCTCATCTTTCTTCGGCCCATAAATTCTGCAAATAATACTATTATCAAATACTCTAAATCTACTTTCGTCTATTAAGGTTATAGACCACGCCTCACACCGATATACCTTTGTTTTATATATTTTAATTTTGATTCCCTTTGATAATAATTTTGATTAGATAAGCCCTTTTACTGTTTGCATATTATTTTTAATAAATATTATTATCAAAATTAATAAATATTTTACTTCTTTATTAATAAGTAGGTTTCTTGCTATATTAAATAGTTTCTCAATAGAGATGTGAATAACTATGATCCAGAAAGACCTACCATACAAATAAATCAATTTATACAAATTAACATTATTAAAGAATTATTTTTTAAGTTTATTTATGTGCAGTTAAAAATGTTAGTTTTAGTTTTATTAAATGGCTACAATATCTAAATCGGAATGTGGTTTATGGCTAAGAACTTTCAAGTTCAGAAGTGCCATTAAGATAGATTTATATGCTTATATTAATCGCGATCAAAATATCCAGCTATAACTGGATATACTAACCAGGGTTACTAGTTAATATTTTTTTAATTTAATTTATTATTTAAAAATTACTCTCTTTGAATTAATAATAACATAATTATTAAAGTTCCTAATATATTTTTCTCAATTAAAGGGAAGGGGAGAACATACTATTAATTTTTATTTTAAATTAAATAAAAATATTCTTATTTTTAATAAAACCGTGCTTTTTAATCAATCATGGTCCTTGAATTGTTATTTTCAACTTTCCATCCTCCCTTACTTTTATCCTCCCTTTTTATATAAAGTTATAATCTTTTAAAGAAAAATTTCAATAAATCTGTGATTAAAATTTTACTGGTTTAAAAAAAAAATAAAAGAAACGATTTACTTACTTTAATCCACCCTTTCACTTGACAAGATCCAATTGATAATGGTAATTTTAAGTAAAAGTGGTGATACTTGTTTCCGCAAGGTCTAAACTATCCTTCATCCTCCTATGTAATAATATTAGAAACCAGATCTTAAGGTCATCAATATTTTCTTGAAACATTTGAATTTCAATTAAATTAATATAAAAAAAAAAAATTCGCTATCATTTTATTTAATAAACAAGTAAATAAATAAATATTGGTAATATTATGATACTCAGTAAAATAATTAGTTTATTAAATATATATATTTGTAAAATTTTTAAGGTAACAGGGAAATTCCTCTTAGACATATTAAACAATATAATTTAATATTATAAACTTTATAAGTACCTGATTCACCGAGCCACCGTGCGGTACTTTTAAAAAAATTATTCCATATGATCTATGAATATTTAAGATTATTATTATTATTATATACAAATATTTGAAACAATTTCAAATAATTTAAAAGAACATAAATTACAAACAAATAGTCATAAAACATACAGGCCTTAAACGTACGTATTAATACAAAATATTATTAAAATAAATATTTTTATAATTTTATTTTATTTATACTAATTTTTATTGCCAGACGCCATTTTTTTATTATTAAAATTCCTAGTTTAAATTAAGAAAAAAATAACAAAGATGATTTTTCCCTAGGCTGAAACCAATAAAATTTATCTATGGTGTGAATTTCTAAAAATCCTTAGAGCAGAATATTTCAAAAATAAAATATATATATACAATTTTTGCTAAGATTATAAGATATATATATATTTATATCAATTCTAAAAATCTCTTTAATTAAATTAAATGACTAAACTGACTAATATACCACACCACCTCTAATCTTAACTAGAAACTAAAGAATTAAAAATAATTCTACTTAACATAATGAAATTTTATATAGCCCGTATATATTTTTTTACTTTCTAAACATTCTCAATTCTTTTGTAAGAATACCATAAATTGTTTTAACAAAGAAATTAATATGGAAAATTATTATTGACTTTTAAGGGTGTATACTTTTTTAGCTTGTCTACACATTTTCTTATTATATTTGGCATTTATTATATATATTCTATATATATATATATAGAATATATGTATATATTTAATGTTGTTAAAAACGTGATTTGGTTCTATAAATGAATGACCTTAAATAAAAAATATAAATATAAAATCTTTATATAAATATATACATTATCTATCAATGAATTGATTTACAGATTTTTACAATAGAAAGATACAATAACGTACAATAATATAGATATAAAATACAATAACATATAATAATAATATAATAATAAATACAATAATATGGATATACAATTTTCCAAACTATCAAATAAATGTTTAAAATAAAGTTCAAATTCAAAAAAATTTTAAGAAATGTCATGAAAGGACATTGATTGATATATACCAGAGAGAGTATAGGGATTATATATTAATATTTTATATGTGCTTAGTGAGTTTTTTTTAACTCTCTAGCTCCAAATCTTCTTTTTATAAATTCTGTTTATTTATTAGAAGATTTACATTCGTTTTTCTAACTTTGACCTTTGAACTCTTCAGAAAAGTCTTTGTTAAACTTTATTATTACATTTCGGTATTGCAACTCATAATCAGACTTATACCCCTGAGCTAGCCTTGGCATTAAATTTCTTTTATAAAGATAAAACAATGTAATTTTCTATCTACCTATCAATCTCTGTGACTCTACGGAACTCGAAAGTGCTTGGCCGCAGGAACAAAATTTGTCCAAGTGTCTTTATTCTGAGCTACACCCATCCAACTCCTATTTTCTCCCATCTCTCGTATTGCCGCCCACAGCGTCCTTGTTCTTAAACGTTTTCCAATTGGTATCCCCACCAATATATTTTTCGCCATTTTTTCCTCTCCCATTCTAGCCACGTGTCCTGCCCATCGCATCCTTCTCGATTTTATAACCTCAATTATGTCTGGAGTTTTCTGCAATTTTCTAAATAAATAGTATAATTACATCTTATTTTTCTTTACCCACCTCCTTTCTAGAGTTCACTTTATACAATTGAATTTCTACAAGGAAAAAAAAAAATTACATATCCTAGCAATACCTTAAAAGAGCCTCAAATCTTGATATAAATTTTTACACTTCATTGTTTAGTCAAAAAATCAATTGTTTCTTTTCTTAAATAATAACACAAGATATATGAAATAAATTTTAAATTATTATACGAGAGTTCAATAGAATATTTTAATATTTCATTATTTATTTATTTTCTCATAAAAATCTACAATTTAAAGAAAATAATAATGAACTATAAAATATAAACAATTTAATTTATTACTCCTTTTATTAATCCCTCATTTAAGTAACAAAATAAAAAAAAACATAATTTATAAAATTTATAGATACAATTGAAAATTTGTGACTATCTTGTAGAAAACTGGTTTCCGAGCCGGTTGACGTTTTCTTCGAATGTATGATCTAACGAGAGTGAGTCATTGTGATGTTTGTTTTTCAAACTTCTTTCCAATAATATTTTCTCGCGACACCGGAATTGATTCATTGTTCCTACCAAAGCGATACATTCTAATTATAATATTTGACTTGTATCCATTTCGATTCGATGACTTCATGAGGTCGAAAGGCTGGAATTATTTATAAAAGAATCCCTTCCATTTATCCTCTTTTTTTCATTTTTCTATTTTTCTTTTTCGTATTCTTGTTGTTTGTTATTTTTCAAAATATTACCTTAAAAGAGCCTCAAATAACATAAACAAAGATTAAATTGAAAGAATTTTTCACAATTCATTGTAAGTCGAGGTAAAAATTCCTTCTTTTCTTTTCGAACAGCAAAGTAAACATCATCAATACCAAAATAGATAGAAATCTTTTGTAGTAAATATTTTTTCTTCCGTTTTACCTCAATTGTAACCTGAATTATTTAGATTGAGTTCTAATGTTATCACATATATAAATAAATTTGAAATTAAATTGTTAGAATAATTAATAATGTAGACCATTTGGAAAAACTAATAAAAGAAAGCAAATAGAGAAATCTTACCAACCTGATAAACAAAAACTTTGCGAATTTTTAAGATGGAAAAATCGGAATATTAATGAAAGAAGAAACTAGAAGGTAAATACTCGCAAGTTTAATTATAATTATATATATATATATATTTAAAAACTAGTAACCAAAATACTTAATCAATTAAATTAAACTCGGATTTATATTTGAAATTGAATTTTGACAATCTTCATTTCTTCGTTTATAATAATTATATATAAGTCCAAAAAATTCGATTATTAATTAAATTGATAAATAATTTAATATATTCTAAAGAAATACTTATAATATGTTTATAATATTTTTCCCTTAATGTTTATTTTTGGTACAAAAAAAATATTAAATAAGTGGTCATCGTAACAACTAAGAATTGGATCACTTCCATATAAACTACAACATTACATAAAGTGCAAAGTTTCATTTATTCTCCAACCTGTTCTCAATAAACCCATTACACTCACAGTCCTGATAATCATATAACAAATGTAAAATGCTAATTATTCCACTAGTTGAGTTACCTATATAAATGATTTCTACGACTGACCTAAAGGTATTATTTTTCATTTTGTTAATTATGCTACCCACACGGCATATTTTATTATATTTATTAAATATTACAGGGAACTGTTTAATCCTTGGATATTTTTTTCTACCGGTCATTCGATCTCTGAACTGAAATATATTATATTATAAATTTTTCCCCATCAGTCTTTTAATATATCTTTAAACTTTATAAAAAAATCTATGAACTTTAAGTGATTTGTTAAGTTTGTATCATTAAGTTGTATGGCGGAGTTTTGAGTTCAAATATACCAAATCTTTGACATAAGCTTCAATAATTCAAAATATATTTTAATAGGTGAGTGAAATATTTTTAACTCTTCTAGTGATTTGGATACATAGTACTAAACTTGTACTAATTAATTGGAATTAATTGTTCTTAACTTAACTTAAGGAATAAGGAAAGGCAAATTATGAAATGGGATGATGACTTCAGGCAGTCGAGAGGAATAATGTGGAGAAGAGATGCCCACGAAAGAAAAAATGTGGAAAAAAATGGGAGAGGCCTAGTTCACCTTAAAACTAAAAATTAGAGACTAAAGAACAAAAGATTATACTATTGGAATTAATGTACTATATTATATAATGTATATTATATTGTATTATATTTTAACTCTTTTGTATGGACTATTTTAAAGGCTTAAATAAATAAATAAACTTATAGCAAGCTCTATTAAGTAAAATTTGTAAAACTTCTAAACTCAATGATCCTCGAATTATTAGACATTATAACCTAAACAAATATAATTTTATATTTTAATGGAGGAAATTTAGGAATTCTGAGTCTTTATCAAAATACTAAACACATTCAACCATCTTTAAAATATGAAATTTATATTAAAAAACAATTACATTTCAATGGATCCTCTTTAAATAAATATTACCATGAGAAATAAATAAATTTTAATTATTTATTTTTACCTGAGAAGAGATGATGATAATTCTATATGTATGTCAGAGAAACTTGATACGAACATATCTCTAGATAAAAGAAATGAATTTGATATTTTACCCCTCTCTCCCCAGGCTTGTTCATAGATTGATGTCGTAATAAAGTTGATTAGGTTCTCTTAAAGAGTGGATGGAACCTTCCCTGACTATGATGAGTCACCTCACAAAAGGGGCTCCATAACAAGTGGCAAAAACGGCGAGTAGGGGTCTTCCAATCTTAATACAAAGCCCTGTGGATGCCACACAGGCAGGTGTGTGCCCCTCTATTATGATCCAAGATTTAACTGCTCCCCCTTTGGCCTTTAAGCCCGAATCTCAAGCTTGATGACGCCCCCTCAAAAAAGAATAGAGAAAAAATAAAAATGAATTAAAAAAAAAAAAATGAAACCCGCTCGTTTTGAGATCCATCAAAACCGACAGACCACTTTGGATTCATGTCATTCTAGGCGATTTTCCGGAGCAGTGAATATTTATCTGAAGGAACACACCTGTGTTATTTAAAAGCAACGTTCTCTTCTAAATTATGTCCATGCCTTATAATATTAAATTATAAATTAAAAAAGTTTATATTTTCTATTTATCATGAAAACGATTATTAATTTCCTTATTTAAATTTCTATTGAACAAACAGTAATATTATTCGAGTTAAATTTAAAATAAATAATATCTTTTAATTTACTAAACAAATTGGTAATTTTAGAATCTTAGATAAAAACAAATCTTTGTTTTCATTAAAAATATCAAGAAGGGAATCCTAAAGATAGGCAACCCGGAATATCAAATTTACTGAATTAGTTTTTTTTTCAATTATTAATGATTTTATAACCAATTGTTTCGCAACAATATCGAACAATAAATAAATTAATAAATTTACTTGAGATCAATTCTTAAATAATAAATTTGAAAACCAATCTCAATTAATAAATATTTTTTTTTCAGAGTGTATCCTTTGGAGAATAAGTTAAGAAGTGGAACTGATTAATTCATTATTGTTACTTCATTATTATATTTCATCAAGAAATTAACTTGAATTTATGTCATGACAAATTGCCTATTAAATGACAAATAAATATTTTAAAATTTGAGTATTTGGATTTGAATTATTTAATAAATTTGTTAAATGATATAAACAGGCAATATAAATCCCATTTAATTAATGATTCATATATCTACATATCTATATATATATATATAAATAAACAATTCTACTATTGAAAAATCTCAGATAAAAAATACTATAATATTTAGAAAATATATAAATATTTATATATGAGTATTAATCATAAATTAAGAAAAATTATGTTTTTAGTAACTTAAAAAAAACAATATCAATATTATTTTAGATAAGTGAAATACTTCATATTAAAAATAAAATATTATAAATATAGACATAAAATTTGGACTTTATCATAAAACGTTTAGATAATATATTATAAAATGATATAGTATGCAAAATCAAATAATCTAAAATAGGTCGTCCATTTTATTGATTTTACTTATCATAATATTCTCATTTGATTTTAAAAAACAAACAAAAGAGCCTTTTACACTTAGTAATAAAATCATACAAAGAATTATATTATTTTTATTCGATAAATCAAATGTTTTTATAATTCATTAAATTTCATAATAAACATATTTCTATAAAATAAGATAAAAAAAAAATCCAAAAATTTTCATTCACTCAAAGCAATATGTAAAATAATTTTATTTATATTATTTATTTTATTAATAAATTATTAGAAACTAGTTGATATTATATTAGCATTGATACAATAATAATTTATTTATAAATTATGAAATAAATAATGATTGTTACTATTAAAAAAAATATGATAAGATGTACTCTCTTTTATTATTATTTTCATATTCTGGTAGACAAATTTATATAAATTCCTAAATATTTTTTCACTGTCATATATTTGAATATATTTACATCTATACTTATAATATTCTGGTCTGTAAATTTACTTTATGAGTCAAACAGTATATAAAGGAACATAAATAGTGCTATGATGATATAAATAAAATTGTAAAGGAAGATCAAATGACATACAGTGATCATTCACAAAGAAAAAGGAGGACCTTTCAAATATGTGTCAAAAAAGTATGTTCGGCAACACAAGCTGAAGATGATAAAAGTAAAAAATTGAATGAAATCATTTAGTCTATCAATACAATAAGTAACTTTAAACCAGAACCAATTCAGAGAATTATTGATAGGAAGATGGAAAGATTCAATTATATTATTCAGAAAGATAATGGTACAGGATTAAAACTTGTGTGTCCATCAACAGTATTTAAAAAAACCTCTTCAGATATTAATTGGGATGGTTTAGGATTTGTTGAAAAAATCTTAAAAATACTTAACTTTAAATTTTAAAAAGACTGATAATTTCTAAAAATTTGGATCAAATAACTCAAAGTAGAACTCTTCTCCAAATTGAAGCAAAACATTTATAGACAAAGTGATTTCTAATAAACCAAATTTCTAATATCTCGCTAGTTTTTATAGGTTTTGAAGGCTCCTGAATCATTTTCACTAAGTATGATGAAAATGTCTCTGTGTGTGTATGTAGACAAGATTACGCAATAACGGTTTGAGCTATAATAATGAATTATTCAAAATTCGTAGTTTTCTATCAACTTTTGAGAAATGTATATCAACCGGAAAAGGATCATTACCTACAACGTTTTGATTTTTTTTTCCTCTAAAGTGACCATAAAAATAAAGATATATGTTTAATAGTTTTTCACATGATTAAAAATTGAATAAAACTGCTATATATAGAATTTCAGCTTGATTGAATCGCTGAAAGTACCGGAATTAATTTTTTAACACTGCAAATCACGCGCCAACATGTGACGTGGTGCCATCAACAAAGAGTCAAACACGCACTGGCTTAATAAATATTATTTATTAATTTTAATTTATAATTTATAATTAATTAAATTTAATTTAAATATATGTTAATTATTCCAATTCAAATTTGCGAGATAGTCGAGTAGAGACTCAAGATTTTTCAATTTTATTTTAATTTTTATGAATTTTTGTTTAATTAAAAATAGTTGTAAAAAACAAATTTTTAAATGAAGAACTAAATCATCTTCATGTATAATCTTCCTAAATAAAATGGAAGTATATTATTATTATATCAATAATAATCGCAAAAAGAGATAAAATTATATACTTATTAATCAGAAGTTACTAAAAATGAACTTATTCAATTATTTTCTGATTCTATCTACTAATTATCCTGACCTACAGGATCTCTCATTCAACTGGTAGATTAAGAAATAATTCTTTACCACTTGATATTGCCAAAAGCACTGGTCCTTTGGATATATTAAACAATAAAATCTGCTCGAATTTCTAAAATTAAAAGCTACCTCTTGAATTGAATATTAATTTATAAGAATTTGATTTTAGAACAGATGAGTATTTGATTGCAATTTTACCAAATCCTTAAAATTATTATTTTATCTTAATGGCATATTTTACTGATTGATGATAATTTACTTTAAAAAAATTAAGAAAAAGAAAATTAATTTAATTAACTAATTAAATTTATTAATAATTGACCTACTTTGTACTCCATGTCATTTGTTTTTCATTTATCATAACATATTTAATTTACTATATAAAATAAATAAAGAATAGGTTTATGAATAAAAGTATACCATCCATAGACTGTAGAAGTTTTACTTTATTTAATAAATCCACGGTTTATCATAAATTATATGGTTCATGTGTATTAGTGTCTGATATAAAAAATTAAATATGAAATAATCATTAAAGATTGATTTAATTAAAAATTATTTTATTGGAATTTATTTAAAATGTTTAAAAATAATAAAATAAATCTAATTCTAATGATTCTAGTGATTTGTCTTTCTTTGAAATATTATACACTAGATATATTTAAGGTGAATGCACTACACATTCACATATCAAAATCATTTCCGGTCTTTCATGTTTTCAGGAACTTGTCAAATAGGATTAGGATGTGTGCTAATTCGAACAGGTCAAATACTTTCTGTAAACCTTATCTTAAACGATTGTACCCGATCAAGGTTGAACATTTTCCCGTTTATTCCACCTTTTTCCGGTATTTTATTTATAATTATTTCATCATTAAAAACAATTTAAGCATTTGTTGTTATATAGGAATATTATTGGATAGTGCATATATGTGAATAAAAAACAAAAAGTAAATAAATTAATTAATTTTGTTTATTCAAATTTGATAGAGAAATTCAGTACCTTGTACTAGCGTAAATATTAATTTAAATCTGGTTTATAGAAACATCTATGATTATCATTATTTAGTAAATAAGGGTTTCCTTTTGAACCGTTAGACCTGAACTTGTAGAAAGTTTCGGTTTAATATAAGATTTGAAATTTTAGAAAAAATATTTTTTTACAGACCCTATACAATTACAAATAACATCTACAAAGATAGTGAATTTTTTCTTATATACCCTGTTTCAATATCTTTTTAGATGAGAAAATCTTTTTTTAATTTCTCTATCAATATTTTCCTAAAATGTGTCGAATTGAAAGTAATTTTTTTTTAATTTTAGTGATATTTTAATTTATTTTTATTAACTCTTTGCTTTGTTTCTTCTGCATGTTTCCTTGAAAATTATTTTTTGACAGATTGTTGAAGCAACGCAAATTCATTCTCTTGCATGACAACGCTCGGCCCCTCGATGCAAGAGTTGTGAAGGATACACTGTTGCAGCTCGAATAGGAAGTTATACCCCACCCAGCATATTCTCCAGGCCTGGCGCATTCTGATTATCAGTTGTTCAGATCGATGCAGTATGGCTTGACTGGTAAACGATTTTGAAATGCTGAAGAAATGGATCGATGATTGACTCGCTGTCAAACTAACATCATTCTTTTTATACAATATTTTTGTAAATAAATATTAATAATAATAAATAAGGATTTAAATCTAGTTTTTATTTCTAAAATTTATATTTTAAATTAAATTTAATTACTATACTATGATATTAAATATTTTTTTAAAAATTTTATTAATTTTATAAAATTAACTGATGCAAAATAAACAAGAAAAGGGTTTAATTTTCCAACACCTTTAATATGAATAATAATTTAACACCAAAGGTAAGGTAATATTATTTATTTAAAGCTATTAACAAATAAAATAACATAATAACAAAATATCCTATAATTATATTCTCATTATAAAATGTTTATATTACAAGTTACATTAATGATGAAAACCTCATCTTATTTTTCAACAAAAAATATAATTATAGCATCTTCTGTATTTTTATCTTAGAAACTTTTTTATTTTGTTGTCCCCTTAACTTAATTAGTTGATTAATTGTTTTAGAAATAATTTAAATTTTCTAATTTATTTAGTTAGTTTTATGCAACACACACAAAACTTTAATTCATTTTATTGAATATAATAAATAATTTTTTTGAAAATCAATTTTCAAAAAGTGCGAAATATTTTTGGCACGTTATTTTTTGTGCACGTAATTAGATACCTGGAATGATTTTCTAAATTGATTGATAAAATGTCAGTAAAAAAAATATCATATTATTCTTATATATCAAATTTTTAAAAGATATTTGAGTCAAGACCCGTGGCGATTTTGCAAAAAAAAAAAATGATTTTCTTTATCTGTACCAAATTTTTGACGAAAACAAGTATTCAGATTACAAAAGATCTTGAAGAAATCTTATATTAAAATATTTATTTTCAAAACAAAAAAAAAAACGGATAATAATGACAAGAAAAAATAAATAGTTTACTTTCAACCTAATCTTTTCTAGGAATATTTATAATAATAACTTATATTACATTATTAATTTAAATAATGTATAGGCATATTATTTTAAAACTTAAGTTTCTGAAGAATTTTTTTTCCAATGAATTTTTTCAAAAATTATCATTCCTTATCAATAATTATTATGATACCTACAATCATCAAAGATATAGTATAATTCTAAAACTTATTAAAAATTATACAAAAATTGAATATAATTTAGAAAAAAAAAATTAAAAAAAAGAAAAAAAATCCTCATTAAAAGAATAAAATAAATAATTGATCAATTGATTTAAGGAAAACTTCTTTTATACATTTCTTCCGCTAATTATTTTTATCTTTCTATTAGGACGCAATTGGTCGTCCAAGGCAAAATGATTTTTGATTTTTTTCTAAAAAAAAAAAGAAAAAAATGTTTTTTATTTATATATAGGTAGGAATTAAATATAATAATATATTTTGGTATATACAATTAATATATATTATATATATATATATATGAATCAAACATGAAGATCAAAAGATAAAAAAAAATTAAATAATTGAATCAAAAAATAGTTAAATATTATAAGAAAAAAAAAATAAATTATTAAATTTTGAATGGTTGCGATATCTTATATCATGTCTATTATGAAATAATTTTCAAATTTAGGTGAAGAAGGGCGATTGTATTGTGAAGTGGATGCTAGGAATGTGTTGGACGATTTGGCAACCCTGGCCTTTCGAGGTTAGCCACTGGAGAAGAGGAAGGAAGAGCGAGTGAGCGCCACGGAGACGAAGTGCCTGAGTCGGTGACCTTGCCTTCCCCGCTGGATTCTGCATCCTTCTCCATCCTCCAGATCGTCGAATCTTCATCCTGGACGTCGACGCCCCCTCACTGAAACCTCCTCCGCCCCAGCCAGCTCCCTGCTTCTTGACCATCCGATCCCACTGGTCACGCAACTTCTATCGCCAGCTAATTAATCACCTTTCCTTTTCTTCTCATTTCAATTTCCTCTCACCTGCACCAATTCAATCCATTTTCTTACCCGTCACTTGAATTCCTTGTTTTATCTTCCCTACCAAGAACTAGCAGAGGATTATTATTATCATTGCTCTCGAATGAATGCAACATGAAACCGGGGCTTTTTAATATCCTTGAAACTTAATTGATTATTTCTAAGAAAAATATTGCAGCTTAAATGAATACAACGTTGGGAATTTACCAATTTTAATTTTCTATAAGTGTCTATATTGGAAATCATAATAAATAAATCGCAAAAATTAAATTTTATATTATACTATAATATGTATTAAAAAAAATCCTCTGACTTTTGTATATCCTACGCAAGGACAACACCTATCAAGTCGGTTATAACAATTAGGTATCCTATGATCAGGAGAACGGGTCCTATCAACCTTTACCTTGATTTTCTCGATCGGAGGCACTACTTTTTATCAAGTAGCTTCCCAATGTTGATCCCGGAGGCTCGATTGACTCAGTCTCATAGACCCCAGCTAGAGAAATTCCCTTGCTAGGCCCGGGACTTGAACCCGGGACCACGAGAATATGAGCCATCACACCCTGTGGCGCCTTATTATGAATGAAAAATAATCCAAATTAATACATATTATAATATTTATGACTTATTCAATGAAATTAGATCAATATGATCAATATTTTAAGTTTTCCTTTCTTTTTGGAAACATAAAAAGTCACAAATTTGTGATAATGGAGACTAAAGCAATATAATATCAGATGTAATTATTTAAAAACGGGAAGCTTCAGGGATTTGGATGCAACTTTGCCAGTGGATTCCATTTTTAATTCCAAAGAAACTTTTCTTATGCAATATTATTAGGTCTCTTTTAGTTTACAAGATAAAAATTATTAAAATTTGTATATAAATCCATTCACTTTCTATTTAGCTACCATGTTTTATTCATTTGGCCAGCAGAGGGCTACATTAATTTTCGGTTTTTTTTAATTCGGTTTGGATAGATGAAAATTAAAAAATTAATTATTTAAATAATTTTCCAATATCCAAACCAACTGAAAAAAAACTGAAAATTAGTGAATAAGTGAATAATTTGTGTATTAGTCAATAATCATTACTAAATGACTACTCATTCATAACTAGTTTTTCTGTCAAATTTTATTAATTTTTATCTTGTAAACTAGAAGAGACCAAAAAATATTGCATAAGAAAAGTTTCTTTGGAATTAAAAAAGGAATTCATTGGCAAAGTTGCATCCAAATCCCTGAAGCTTCCCGTTTTAAAACAATTACCATATCCTATTAATTTGAATTCTACAAGAATTTGTATAATGATAAATTAAATTCTTATTGTCTCTTTATTGGAAAAAATGTAAAACCAAAAATAAAAATAATCATGTTTTTCTCAAGATGTCAAATTCATATTCATAATAATTATTTTATTGGTTAAGTTTCTTAATTTATTCATAAATATTTAAATGTGCATATTTTCAATTAGTTAATTTTAAATGCTAATTTTTTATTTATTTTTTTTATTAAAATTATAAGCTGTTAAGCTAAATAACTTAGTCTAGTAGTCTATTAGTCTACAATTTTGAGGAAATATTTCTCACCTCTTCTGTAATCTAGATAAATATTTTTGAAATATATATAATGTAAATATCTCTAAGAAGAATTATTAACTTATTTACAATAATTTTAAAATATTCTAATAAAAAAAGTAATAGATCAGTTTTGAAATATTTATCGTTCTCTTTTTTTAATACTAAATCATTTAATCTTAAATCAACATTTCATCTTCAGGCCTAATCATTTAATTTCAATAGAATATATAGTATTTATTTAGTACTTATAAATATATATAATTTAAATAGTTCATCTACTCTTGGCAATTTCAATTTCAATTTCATGTTTTGTTTTCATTTCCTTATTATTTATTTATTTATTTAATTCAATCAAAGAATTGGGTAATTTTTAAACTAATTTATAAGAACGTTTGTCTTTAATATTCTTTCTAAAATTATTTTTGAATATTTTTTTATTTAAGTATAGGGGATTTTAATTTTATATAATTTTTGTCTAATAAACACATGAAATTTTAGTTTAAATTAAATTTACATATAGATAACTTATTTATTAATTTAATAATTTTCTTTGTTGATTAATTTTAAAGCAGATAGGCAATTTAGTGACTTATGTTCTGTAAATAAATCGTTGTTAATTTCGGTCCTCTAAGACTCTAAGATATTTCCATTTGAGCACTAACAAAGAGTTTTAAGCAGTCTCGTTTTAGGAATGTCACCATGAATAAAATATTAAAGAGACCAATTCTTGAGCCTTTTATGGACCGAGATTGTCCTCACAAATTTTGTAAAATATGTACTTTGAGAAACTATGCATAGTTTGTATTGAAAGCTTGCACTATTCTTGTTGCATTCTTTAACTCACCCTGATCCATTGATGAGGCGAAGATAGAGTAGTCTCTACTGTCTTGGGTTTATGAGTATCGAATGATTTAATTATGAAAAAGTTTCTCATAATGACATCTGAAAAGTTTTTTCTAGGTTAATCGAATATAAATGAGATCTCCTTAAAATATATTAAAATACTATAGTCCTGTAGGGGTAAGTTATACTAAAAAACAGTTATCAGAGCATGTTAAAGACATACCAATTATCTTTAATAGAGGACTAATCTGGGAACAAGCAGATCATGTTTACTTTAGGAATGAATTGTTTTCCTTTAAGACGATTGCTAATATCACCGAAAAATGAGTCTCATTTCACTTAGAGAGATTTTTAATATTAAGTTAATGTTCTAAAATGGACATAGAATTCTGAACCCAAAGAACGTTTCAAGTAGATTTTAGAATAAATGTTGCTTTGTATCTGTATTATAGGTAAGTTTCCACCTCAGACGTTTCATTGAAGGAACATTTTATCAGTTATTTTTTGACTTGTCAGTTGGGATCTGAAATGCTAGGCCTACATCCCTAAATACCTAGTATTCCCAATTTCCGAGATTCCACTAAATGCCTTTGTGCTGTTGTGCATGAAAATGAAACTGCTTCATTTAAGAAATTGAAACAATATTATAAAAAGCCATACAATACAATTAAATAAAAATGAGATTTTAGATCCCTAAATTTAAAATTCAGGTTGTAGTCAAAAGAAATTGGACAAAACCAAAATAAATTTGTCTATTATTGTCGAAATTTATAAAAATACTTTTATTAAATTTAGACAACTTTATGGATATTTTACTTGAATGATTATTTGATTTTTGTGAGTTTTTTTAATTATTATTAATTATTAATTTTGTTTTCTCAATTATTTATTATTCCTTGATGAAATTATTTTTTTTAAATAAATCAGAAGGTAGTTTTTAAAAATTAAATTTCTATTCAATTTTTCATTGTATTATTGTGAATTATTTTTTTAAATAAATCGTGAAAGGTTTCGTATTTCACAGGTTTTAATATAATTCAAGATTCCGTAATAATTTATATTTCTATTTATTCAATACTATCCGTTTAAAACTGTTATTCTAACATCATTACAACATCTTTTATCTAATATGGGTATAACTCTACTTCTTTAACATGTGATACCACTTTATAATAAGAAAAATAAGTAATTGGTGATTATCTAATGAATAATTCCTCGATTATAATCATCAAATAAGAATATTTGTTCAATAATTGTAGAGAAGAACAAATATAGATAAAAGGTCTATTAATTATAGGAAATTTTCAAAATAATTTTGTACTGTTTAGAGACAAAAAAATGGAAAGAATAATTGATGTTGGTTTGATAGTTTTGGTTTGATTATATCACGTTATTATCAATAATTTAATTATTGTTAGCATCGAAGAAAGTCAACTATAACCTTAAGGTCGTACGGAACGTATTTATTTGGACATAAGAAGTGAATGGATGGCAATAGATAAATGTTGCATAATTCCCCTTCGAAAAGGAAATTTATTTTTCTATCAAAGAAATAATTAACTATTTTTCCAAAAATTAAATAAAATATAAATATTTTATAGACTAATTCCTATATTAAACATATTTAAATTAAATATTTTAAAATGTTTGAAAGTTTTATAATTCTTCTCTAACTGATATTTAAATAAGCATGTGACATTTGGAGGTCCCTCTATCAAAAGAAGAATAATAAATTTGATTCCTTTTGTGGGTAGTATTAGCAATTGCATTGGGTTTGTAATGTGTGTTAGGTCGAATTATGAAATAAAATCCAGGTGGCGAAATTATTCTTAAAGAAATAACATATTAATTTAATATATCTAAAAAATATATACAATATAAAATTTATTTTATTTAGTTTATACATTAAAAATATAAATTTATATATACAAAACACCTTCCAATAAATAATGAAAATAAAATTTAAAATAATTTTGGAAAGTATTGTTACATTTTTAAATGTTGAATCAACAATTAAATTCAAATTTTTACAATATTTTTATATTCTTTTTTAATCAATTATTATTTAGGAGTTTATATATCTAGTTTATATTCTATATAAAAAATATTTTTAAATTAAAATAAAATCATTAATTTTTTGAGTATAAAGTATAATTTAGTTACTTAATGTTAATATGTATTTATGGCCAACATGCTTTATTATAGGGGGATTCGTTATAGCAAATTTTCAAATAAGTTTTGAAAAGTGTAGAAAAATGTTAAATAAAAATAAAATATGTTAAAAGACCATTAGACATTTGGATGATATTAATGATTATATAAATAAAAATTCAATATAATTTATGTTTTTAGTTTTTAATTATCATTTTGCTTTTATAATTATGCTAGAGAATTTAAAGAATTTTCAAAAAAATGTCTTTAGTTACTTTTAAAATTTATTTTCAAGTTATTTATATCCATTTGTAATACAATAAATATTGTAAAAAATTAATGACTTTTCTAAGAACTTTAATATAAATAAAGAAAAACTGAAATAAAGAAGAAATATATATATGATTTAAATATTTGAAAATACAATTTCCTAGAGATCTATAAGGAAACTTTGAAATTAAAATTATAAGAATTAACGAACAGCTTTGAAAGATGCAATATTAGACAAAGAAATATTCATCTAATTATAGGTGATTATATAAACAACATCCTTCATTTATTAGATACTTCCTTGGCAATTTTTTATCCTGAATTCAATATTCAATTATTCAATAATAAAAGATAAATTGAAATATTTAACAGATAACTTTTATTTAGAAAAATATACTTAAAAAATAAAAAAAATCTTAATATGATTATTTAATTTTTTTTAATTAAGGTCAAAATATGGTAATTAAAGTTTCTCTAATTTCATATAAACCTTATGAAGACTATTTTGGGTTCACTATTAACTCCGCTTCACGTGTGTCTGTCAGTCTGTTCGCCCTTATAACAAATTGATATCGATTTTTCATTATCTTTAAATTGAGGTAGACTTTTGAAAATTTTTGTAGATATATCAATAGATCCCTAGAAAGTATTTTAGAAATATAATTGAATTATAATTAATTAATTTTATTGTAATTTACTATTAATTGATTTAATATTTGAATTTTCATTCACACCATCTTTGGATTACGTTTTGAAAAAAATTCAAAATAATTTATAACATTAAAAGAGAAATTTTAAGTGATAATTATAATAAATATATTTTCAAAACATTACTTCAATTTAATAACATTTATTTAATATAATTATAATCATTTTTTTGTTTGTTTTATTCAATTTCCAATTAACTGTATTGCTCCAATTAATTTTTTTTCAATGGATTCTGAAGCATAAATATTTATTTCAGGATAGATTTTCAAAAAAATGTCAGTTTATGTGTTTAATAAATTATTATTACTACAAAAATTTGACTTTCATATAAATAAATAAAACTAAATGCGCCCAACGTTTTTCATTGGATATGAAGCAATTCATCGATAAACTTTGTCAGGTTATGGAAAAATTATTTTATTCTTTTTAGTCCATGAGAAAAACGTTATTTTTTCAATTTTTTTTATATTTATATTTTTTTTATTATAAAGGGTGGTTCCGCATGGAACCTAAATTCAAATTAATTTGAATTACCGCCCTCTGACTATGTTTAACTAAATTAAATAATTATAAATGTTAATGTTAGGTAATTATATAATTTATATTAATATTTTTAAGTTATTTTTAATTATTATTTTAAGCCTTTTGTTTTAATTTAAATAAACTAATAAGTTTGACCACCTCCCTTACCACCCCTAATGAGTGACATTCCCCTTCTTACATATCACCATATAAAAAGGGGACTGCACCCTCTGAAGCCCCTTCTTGTTGTTCTGCCTGCCTTGTTGTCTTTGCCTGTCCGCCGACGCCTTGCTCGGCAGTTTCGCTCGCATTTGGCTCTTTCAAATTTACAACTTGCAATTTGGGATCGTCGACGTTGCTACTTCTCAATTCCCGTGGTCAAAAGACAGATAAGTCTACTTATATCCTCCCCTTTGAATTATATTAAATTTTAGATTGAAGTTGTTATATATATTTAGGTGATCCTAAATATAATTAATCTTTTATTATTATTAATTGATTTTAATTAAAATATTGTAAAATTTGATTACAGTTTTTATTTAGAGATCTTTTATCCATCCCAAATCTTTAATATCTTAACAAGACCTTTTTATACAGTCCACCCAATTTTCAAGGAACGATAGAAGTACGATCTATCGTATTTTTATTAATCCCTCTTTTTAGCCCTTCGAGCAAAATTAATAGATATTAAGGATTCATTCCATTCCATTTCATCCCACTTTCGATTTTTCAGGAACAAAAGTTTTCTTTAATTATTTAGGCCTTACAAGCCGTTATTAGATGGATCAAGCGGGATTTATTTCATCAATAGGTGCGATTTACCGATAAATGATTAATTTGGTTAGTTAATTTAATATATTAAAAGTTTACTATTAGAGTTTATATGAACAATATATTGAAATATATTGTTTATTTTAAATAATTTTCATTAATATTTCTTTACATATTTAAATGTTATTCAAATGTAAATGTTATGTAAATAATATTAAAAAAATAGAAAATGTATTTTTATTATTTTCAATAAATGTTTATTTCATAGTTATTAATAGATAACCCAATTGATCATAAACACTTTTTTTCTTCTACAAAGGTAAATAATAATGATTATGTTCTGTTTTCCCTCTTCTTTCAAACTTACTATGTTGTTATGGTCTAGTCTAGCCTTTCCACCTTTTCAAACGACTTGTCACGATCTCTACATACCAGAAGACAAATTCGTTTATTTCCTAGAATTGGACCCTGGAAACGAGGATCCACTGGAATTGACTTGACGTTTTTTTTTTACTTTCTTCCCTTTTTTTTCTTTCTTTTTTTATAGATATTTTCCTTTTCTTGGGGTAATGGATTTCTTAGCTAGAGAGCTCATTAATAGTTACTCACCAATAGAAAACAAACACGTGTATGTCAATTAACTACTATTTATAGTTAATGACTTAAATAATTTGATTAATTAATATAAATTATTTTAATCTTAAAAGTATAATAGTGTTTAAACAAAATTTTCTCTATAATTAAAGAAAAATAGATTGGGGGGTTTTTCATTATTTTTTGTTTAATGTTAAATTGCATTTAATATTTCTTTCTGTATTTTAATACACTAAAATAACTCGTTCAATATTTTTTTTTATTTGAGGGGGAAACTTTTAAAGATTAGAAAATATGGGGGAATTTAAATTGTTCATAAAATCTATTTATAAAACAAAATCTCTTTTTGGAATTACATTTATTTAAAATTTTATTTTTGACGTCAATTAATTTCAAATCATTAGAGAAGAATTTAATTTCACGATTTATTTTTTAATTTTTCTTTATCACTGTAGAATTTTTCGAAGTGATATTTTATAAAAGTTTAATTTTATAAAATACTAAATAACTATTTTTATTTCTCGTACATGACAAATATGTAAATATATAAATTGGGAAAAATTTCCTTTTTCACTTTTTTCTCTTCATTCATCGTCTTTTTCATCACCCAAACACTTCCTACTCTGATCCCATAGAAATCCATAAGAAATAACAAGAAAAAGAAAAAGAAACCTAATAAAATATTATAATATAATTAAATGATACCCTATTCTATTTTTTAATGATAAATAAAGAATGGGAGAGATGGATCTGGAGGAGATGGGATGAAGAGGGCAAGAATTAAATAAATATTATAAATTTTCCTAATCTCCAAAGATTCAAAAGAAAGAATCAAGAGTTCCAAATGGAATCATTTGATTTGATTAATTAAATTAATTAAATCAAATGAAAATAAAATTATTTAATTATTTACTGTTTTTATATTATATATTTTAAGATTGTTCTTAATTAAAAATAAATTAATGAGTACTTAATTGAGATTACTTATTTTTAATAATTTTAACATTCATACTTCCATCTCATCCCCTCCCTCCTTTTTCTCTTTTCAAATTATAATATATATATATATATATATATATATATATATAATTATTATGTTTTTATAATAAATTATGCAATAATGTATTCAAATTTTAGGTGTTTTATAATAATTGGCATCGTAATATTTCTATTATTTTTTTTTAAATATAGATATAGCATCTTAAGAAATTTTTATTTATTACATGTTCAACAATTGAAATTTTGAAGTTTTGCTCTTACTATTTACTTACTCTGACTATAAATATTTATTTAAATGTTAATTTGCAAACAAGAGTCATTGTTGCCATTAGTTATTCACAACAAATGGCTTATATTCCTCTTTATTTTATTTATTTAGAATTATTATATTATTCTAATAACAAATAATAAAAGATGAGAAAAAAAATATTATATAGATAATTATTATTAAAAAATTGATAACAATGTTAATGGGAATAATGAAGGAAAAATAATTATATTTTAATTTCTTTTTAATTTTTTTCTATTTTAATTTATCAATAAATTTTTTATTAACTTATAAAAAATATAAATATATTACTTTATTTTTATATTTAATTTAATTAATTATTTATAATCAATAAAAATCAACATTTAAAAACATTTTATGATATTTTAAATGAAAAAATATATTAATAATAAAAAACAAGAAATGCCAGTTTATTCTTATGATTTTTTTTTGTTATAAGAAGTTTTTATAATATAATAATAATTAAATTTTAATTTATATTATTAATTATAACTTTTTTTAAGTTATTTATATATATTTTTATTTTTATTAAATTTGATTATTTTTTTTTATTACATGTTGTAGTACTGTGTTGCATTTGATTAATTGATAATGGAATAAAAATACAATTATTTTATTTAATTATGATGTATTGAATTAATTTCGGTCTGAAATGAATGTGAAAAATTAAACTGCACCTTGATTGTCTTGAATTGCATTTTTCACGGGACATTTTAATGAATTTCAATAGAAATTAGCGTGGATCGATCTGCGTGGCTGGAATGTTTTTGCAAGTCGGGAGAAGGAATTGTGAGTGGTTGATGATTATGTTGGGTAATTGCATTATCTGTTCGTACTTGGTAGTTGGTTTCCTGCCCCCCAGGCGGACTGTTAATGACGTAGCGCCGTGCATTCCTCTCCCATCACTTTAACTGGAATTTTTTCTCAAGATACCCGTCCATAGACCTTCCTCTTCGACAAGAAAAGTCAAATTATTATTTATTTTATTGTTGATTTCTTTTTTCTTTTATATTTATAAAATCAATGTTTAGGTAAATTCAATAAAAAGCTGTTTTTTCCTGTTTTATTATTGCCTACTAAAGGATCTAAACTAATCAAAAAAATGTATTATATATATATATTATTTGAAAATACTAGCATTAATATTTATTTTGAAATTAATATAATTAAATAAGACTAAAAACACTAGAAATTATTCTTTTTTAAAAATTATATAATAATCGACGTTTCAAGATAATATAAATTAAATATTTAACCATTTGATGTTTTGGAAAAATGACTTATCACAAGAGATAAAAAAATTAAAATATAAATATGATAATATGAACACAAAATCAACTTTTGGCTAAAGATATGACCATTAGATGGTATCACAAGTGTATCATAATTGGAACTTTTGGTAACAACATAACCTTATTTGTTACTAAGGATAGAATAATTATTTCTTTGTTAAGTTAAGTTTTGTGGCAATATAAACTTAATTTTCAAAAAATGTTGATTTAGTTCTTTGAAGAAACAGATCAGAGAGATGTAATGCTGACTGTAGAAGGTTATAGTGAGATTCCTTTAAGTGAGAGAAGCTGTGTGAAAAAGTAAGGTTTGACAAAGAAGGCAAAGAACGTAATGGATACCGACAGGGAATTGAAAAATTTATTGGTGAATAATTTGGGCAAATCGAAAAAATTTAAAATTAAATTACATATCAAAATGACTACTATACTATACACTAGTACGCATATACAATTAAATATATAATTAATTCACTGATTAAATTAAAATATATTTTAAATAAGAACTCAAAAAGATACGAATGTTTTAATATCCTGAGATTGAAATAAAATGTGTGAATGAAAACGTTTTGAATATACATTTTCAACCAAATACTACTATGTACCACTTCGGGGGTACAGGGGACAGTCCCCTGTCTAGGTGCGAAGAGTGCTCAAGGCGATATGAGTACCTAGTTACATATAAAAGTGACACTTTCGTCAATTTTTCACTCGTTTAAAGTCAATAAATTTCTCATTTTTACTATCTCGTCAGATCACGAAAATTTTCGATGACGAGATTTTGATATTTTTATGTTTTGAAGGTTTGAGTTAGAATAATGAAATCTAATACACGGGCATTATTTAAAATTCGTATTTCTTATCAGCTTTTGAGAAATGTAGCTCAACCGGAGAGGGTCATTACCTACCTTTTTCCTCTCAAGTGACCGTAAAAATAAAGATATATGTTTGATAATTTTTCAGATGATTAAAGATTGTATAAAACTGCTATATATAGAATTTCAGCTTCATTGACTCACTTAAAGTACCTGAATTAATTTTTTAACACGTTGACTAGCAATCACGCGCCAGTACGTGACGTGGTGACATCAACAAGCCAAACACGCACTTGTTTAATAAATATTATTTGTTAATTTTAATTTATAATTTAATTAATTAAATTTAATTTAAATATAATATATGTTAATTAATTCAATTCAAATTTGCGAGATAGTCGAATGGAGACACTCCAGATTTTTGATAGATAACCACGGAAACGCATTTATACTCCTATCTAATACTATATTATAAATATTAATCTTTTTCTAATAATTGAAAATATTCTAATTAAAAATTTAAATGCTTAAGTCGTTAAATATTTAATATATAATAAAATCAATCTTTTGAATATTGTCATTAATTAATCAAAATACATGATCGTCACTGTGAATTCAATCTTCAAATGAAAATTAATTCAAAATAAATATAAAATAAATCAATCCTATTTTTATATATTTATTATGAATTGAAACCCAAAAATTCTTAAGTTTTAATTTATGGATCCAGACAAATATAAATAACCAGAGAGAGAGTGGCGAATAAAAATACATTTTGTTGAGAACAGCCGAAAAAGTCATTAGTCCTGCTCCGGGTCCTGTCGTTGTTTATTCAATTGATGTTAAACTAACCCTCCTCCTCTCGCCCTTCTATTCCTTTTTATCACCACCTCTCAACTTTGATTTTTAAAAATAAATATTGAAATCTGTACAAGAAAGAAATGGTTTTATGGAGAAATAATGTTTTTTAAAATATTTCTGTAGTTTCGAATAATTAATTATATATAATGATTTTGTAATATAACAAAAATTGATCTGGATTGATTGGATGAACGTTTGTAAGCGTTTTCAATCCGTTCTCAATCTTGTTTCTGATTAAAGGAAAATCAATTAATAATGTTTTGTAATGGACTTGAATGCACGGTCGTTTTCTTTTTCATAGAATTTCAAATAGCTCACGTTTTTCTTATTCTAGTTTTACATTAATAGATAAGCGATCACTACAATTAATTAGAAATTGTAGTCATTAATTGACATTCGACAACAAATGATTATTAACAAATCAACTTATCTAAGATTTATGTTTATGTTTTATCAAATTAAATTATTGTAATTACACATAACTGAAAGATATAGATTAATGATAAATTATTTTATTAAAATTGCTAATTTATTTATTAGCCAATTTCAAATAAATATTTGAGTAGTTGAGAGAATCCAGATTTAATTGTTTTATTTTTTTAATCAACATTAGTTTGATTCATTTATTCAAATAAAATATATAATATTTTAGTTTGTTGTTAAATAATTTCAAATGTATCGAAATTAAATTTTCAAAGAAAGCATTTGTAAAAATGATTTTATCTCATCAACCCTGACACAGCAAATCAATAAACATGGTAAAAGAGAGACTCAGAATTGACATTCACTTGTTAAAATTAATTCAATTGTCTTTAAAATCAATTTACTCCAATATATATATATATATATATATATATAAAAGGTATCACGGTCAAAATTGGCCGAATTCTTTTCAGAAATGAAATCAAACCCATTTTTAAGACTCACGTGAAACTCCCCAACCTAATCACCTCCTAAGACATAGTTCCCAATGAGTGCTTAGGTGTCTATGAGATTCCCTGCTCACAGACTGCCCGAGATCATACATAGGAGAGACGAACAGGGGAATAAAAAAAATAGAATTTATGAGCATGAGCTATCTCTAAGGAGATTAGATCCGGCCTCAGCTTTAACCAAGCACCACAATGAGACCGGTCACAACATCAATTTCTCCGAAACCAAAACCTAAGCTCCTATTCAACTCAAATATCCCAGACTCCTGCGTGAACTAATTGAAATTGAAAAACGTCCCAATTGCCTCAACACAAGGGACGACGCCCTGAACCTCCCTCCGTCCTGGAAATTAGCTCTAAAATCATACTCCCAACCTCCCGTCAAAATTCAAACCCAATCAACCACATCTCCAACTATTAATTCACAAACTCCTAAAAACTTGCCACTAATAAAGTTGATCACACAAACAGCTGGAATTCCCGCCACAGATCCAGAATCAATATAAATCCCGCCATAAAGTTAAGCTCCGCCCACCAGAGTACACAAAGGCCCACTGCGCATGCGCAGGTAGCTATCCAAAGGGTCAGGTCCCAGTCGGCCTCGGGCTGTTGTCCAGTGCGGACGTGTGCCAGTCTCAGGAATACCCAGGATTCTTCGGAGCTCTACAGCAACGCACTGAGTACAAAACCACCCAACCTATCAACCCAAAATCCCAATATTAACCATTGGTCACACAGACTAAGACCAAGAATCCCAAAAATATTCCCACTTAAATAATCTCTTGAAAATGGCGCTAAAATGGGTTCCGAAACGTCGAGAAAACAATCTCATAAAAATACGTGATTATATCCCTGATAAATCCGATAGTAATAATATATATGTATATATGTATATATTTAAAAAAATGTAAAAGGAAGTATTTTTAAAAAGACATTTATAAAAAAAAATGAAAAATATAAATATTTAAATAAAAACATTGTTTTATGTATTACAATTAAAAAATTATTTTAAAATTGAAGAAACAGTCTACTTTCTCTCGTTTCATGTCCAACAAGCGATAGTCCAGGATGAAAATATCCACTGTTGGGTCACCTATGCCCTATTTTGTCGTTTTAGGGGAGCTAAATTTATAAACCTAAAAATAGCCATTGGTTTGTGAATATTTGTTCGTAATGTAATCAATGTATAATTTGCAAATTTTGTAAATGCGAGGGCAGGTCAATAAGTTCATGACTTTTTGAATGAAATACAGACTTTTGGATAAAAAATTCTTTTATTTTTCAACGTACTCTCTTTTAAGCTGTGTACACTTCGTCCAACGTTTCTCCAATTTTTATCCCTTCCCAAAAAGGGAGGTAGCGTCGCTGTCTCACATTCTCGCGTTCCCAGGTTCAAGTCCCGGGCCCGACAAGGGAATTTCTCTAGCTGGAGTCTATGGGACGGAGTCAACCCAGCCTTCGGGATCAACATTGGGAAGCTAGTTGATAAAAAGTATCCCCTTCTATCAAGAAAATCAAGGTGAAGGTTGATAGGACCCGTTCTACTGATCATAGGACACCTAATTGATATAACCGACTTGATATAATTGATATAATTGATTGTTCTTGCGTAGGACGTACAAAAGGCAGAGGGTTTTTTTTGTAAATAAATAAAAAAGAGAAAAAAATAATGAATTTTTAAAATATTTAAAAAAAATTTTAATCAGTAAGTATTATTGAATATTAGGACATTTGAAAAAATTTAAGTAATTTATAAATTAGATTATTTTATAAATAAAAATAAATAAAATTTTATTTTAATAAAGTTAGAAATAAGTTTTTAATAATATGGAAACCAATTTGGAAAAGATCAGCAACGTGGTAATCTAATAAAATAGAGTTAGTGAGGGAATTAGGAGAAGATATAAATTGGTTGGTGGTGGCTTAGATTAGAGGAATGTAGTAACTGCATCCAAAAACTTTTGATTACACAGAGAGAGAGAGAGAGAGAGAGTGGGAAATAGATGATTTTAAGAAATATTATTAAATTTAAAAAAACGATAATATTCTCATTAAAATATTTTACATTTATGATTTATTTTAATTCCTTATTTTCATTTTATATACTTTCGTCATAAAAAAGCTCTTTTTATTGTATGTTTATTTATTTTATTTGCATTGAATATACCTACGTTTGCATTTTACTAATTATTACGTTATCCTCAGAGTGACATTCAAATTTACTCAATTAATAGATGACTGTAAAAAAAATTAAATAAAATATGTTTATGTATAATTAACATATTATATTTGAAAAATTATTTATTTATTTATTTTTTCATTTGTTAATTGACGTTTGTATGAGGAAAAGTGACAAGCTTTCAATCGGAGTGGGAATATAGAGAGTAGATGCGGGAGGAGAGGGATAGGATAGTGACGGTGGTCGTTCTCTGGACCGGGAAGCACCTTAATAGGCTCTCTGGTGCAATTGGCTAACGTAACAAGTGAATGTTAATCGGCATGAATCGATCTGTATGTAATAGCGCCGGTGTCGGTGCCGGGCAACGGGACTCAGCGATAAGCAACGAGGAAGAGAGGATGAAAAATCAAGACGGGGGGATGAGGAGGATGAGGAGAAGCGAGGACAACGGCCGAAGAGGTGCACAGGGTCTTGTGGGCGGCTACGTCAAGTGACAAACATCAACAATTCATACAAACATCAAATCAATCAATATACTAGATACTACAATTTATAATCATTTAAATTATAATGGAGATAAATAATTTACAAATGATATTTTATATTAGAATATAAAATCAATATACTATTTTACAATTTATATACATTCAAATTATCTGAAGGATAGATATTATTTATTTCTTAAACAATTTAAAAACAAAAGAATAGTGGATCAATGAAAAGTTGAATGGATTTTCTTGGCATTTCTAATTTAATTAATTTATTTATTAATTAAATCTTGACCACAGTCATTTTTCCCTTCCTAACAAATACAAAATAAGCTACATAGTTTAAATTACTAATTTTAATATGTATTCATTTATTATCTTATATTATTATACTAGCAAAAATTGTATATATATATATATATTTCTTTACATATAAATTATATATATTTTAAAAAAGAAGCTTTGTGGCCACCTATGGTACTTGAGTAACGAACTCATTGCACTGTTTTGACAGAGATGTTGCTACCCAGGAGAAAAAGTTGATGGTTTCAGCAGTTCAAAAACCAGCATCCGAAGATCCACCAAAGCGAATAACAGTTCACATCACCAGGATCAATAAAATGCAGTTACATGACTTTGTGGCGATAAATTCAAAGAAGTTTTTTGACTTGTTGTCAATTCACGATTCATTTCTTCAAACTGATCCAGAGACATGGATAATGAATCCGGACTATTTAAGGGCGAGGAAGTTGTACGTGCGGGTAACAAATGAAACTGCAGAGAGAGGTATTGCTAAGGTACAGGAATACAGTGGTCTACTGTCTAAAAGTGAAGAACAAACACAGTTTATTTTACAAGTTGTTGCTGAGCATCGAAAGCTTTTTCCTGACAGTAACAAGACGACTGTACTTCAGGGACTTTCTGCATCTACAAGTCTACCATCAACCAAATGAATGGTATATGAATAATAACTGGATTTCATTTGTTGTAGTAACTAACAGTTCTGACAATTTTCACTTTTGTGAGCGCTGAGCAAGATGGCTGTGTCATTAGAAAATTTTTTGTGACTATATATTAATTTATTATCTAGAGCCTACATAGCCCAACTCTCTAAATTTCTTGAAGCGAATTTTTCACTCTTACATTCTGAGTGGCAGTATTTTCACTGACGCTTGGAGTGAATATTCATTCGTTTCTTTGTCTCTAAATTTCTTGGAGTGAAACACTACTCCAAACGAGTGATATTCACTTCAAGAGTCAGTGAAAATACTTCCACTCAGAATGTAAGAGTGAAAAATTCACTCCAAGAACTTTAGAGAGTACAAATCGCGTTTTCAATAAAAATGGGATATTTCGGTATGCTTGAGTACAACCTAAATGTCAACTAATCTTAATAAAATTTTGCAGAGTTTTTTCATTTTATGTGGAGACTTGCTTGAGAGGGTGAGAGGTTGAAAATTCCAATATCGAAAATTAAGGGTCAGCCTAATATATATATACCTATAATATAGGATCAAATATTTTATCAAGTAAATTCGAATATATTTTTCATCTTGAAATGAAAATCAAGTTACTTTAATTAATTTGTATCATTTTAGGAAACAAATTTTTAATAGATCATTTTTAGAAAACCAATTTAACAATTATAATAAATAATTATTGTAAAATTGTAAAAGTTTATAATAATAAATTGTATAAATTTGTTAAAGGGTCGAGCGATAGCGAGGTGTTCCAGGTACTAATGTATTATTATAATTTTCTATTCTTTATTTTTTTAAGTTACTACTTAATTCATCTTAAATTTTTCCATATTTTCTTTGTGTGGAAATAATCAATTTTCTTTTATTTGATTATTATCTATTTTTTATTATAATTTATTTGCTAATTAAAATATTCTTAAAATGTGTTGAGATATTAATAAATATTATATTATATCTCTTTTCTATTAATATTTTTAATATTTTTTTTAAATAAGAATAATTTTTAAAAGAAACCCTCGGTGAGATTTAGAATTGATTGAATGCTTTACTTTATGCGCATTTCAGTTTTTACATCATCATCAAAAGCTTTAGTTTTCTCAACTTTAATGAGTACCGAAATGTGTATAAAGGCAATAAATAATTCAATTTCACTGAATGTTAATATAAAATTATATTCTTATTTCGTTTTTATATTTTTTAAGATTATATATAGATCTCATAATATAATAAACTGTTATGACTTAAAATTATTATTTTTTCAAAATATTTTATGATTTTTAAAAATTATTTATTGTTGAATTTTTTTTAATGGCTCATATTAGCTAATTACACATTTATTATATTTATTTGGATTTAATCACATTAATTAATATAATATTATTATGAATTTTTAAGAAATCGGTGAAGTTTGAACTATTATACACTTTCTCTCTCTTACTCTCTCTCTCATTTTTTTACCAGTGAGATACGCTTAAATGAAACTAGGTTAAAATATTATATATTTTATATTATATTCATATAATTAAAAAATAATAATTATTAATTTTTTTTTATTTAGAAAAATTATTTAGTTTTAGAATTTGATAATTAATTTAAAAACAAAAATGCAAAATATTATTTATTTGTGTATTATGTATTTTAACTATTCTGAAATTTATTTAATAATGTTCATTATAGTACTTTAGAATTCATTTTTAAAAGGTTGATATATATTATTCATTTGACATATACTAATGGATGAATTCCGGAGGTGCTGGTGGGAGTGAAACCAGATGTTAAAATGGCAATTTTCAAGAAATGGCTTTCTATAAAGTGGTTTTTGTTTTATTTATATAGAATTATTACTATCAAATATAAATAAATTAAAATAAAAAAGAAAAATTTTAAATATTAATGTAATTGATAAACATGTTAATGAGAAATGTGTAAATGAACCAAACGGTATTTGTTTCGAAATGAAAATTATATACATTAAAAAGTAAACAAAATTATAATTTATAATCCAATGATATGTTTCTTGTTTAATAATAAATTCAAATTTATTAGTTTATATCTTTTTTAATTTTATTAAAAATTATTTACATTTATAGTCATATAATATTTATATATATATATATATTTTCAAATCGTACCCGATTATTTTTTTAATAAAAAAAATGCAATTGTAATGAATTATTTTTTATATTGAAATTGAAGATCTCGGTATATTTCAAATCAACCTTTGACCCGAATCATCACTATTACTATTTTCAAGTTCCTCACGAATATTCTTATTTATTCGCACCAGTGAATCAATTCAACCTACTTTCATACATTTATATTTTCATAGTCCTGTCACGAATATTATTTTTTTTCAAAATATTTGCTATAATTCTATAAAATAGCTTTGATAGTTTTCATTGAAATTTGTTTTGTTTTTTTGTTTTTTTGGTTCCATTATATTATAATTTTGTTTCTATTCTGATTCCAAAGAAAATATTTCAAATAACAAATTATATTAACTTTGATGGATGTCTTTACTCTAATACAAACACTCTATTTACTCCATAAAAATACCAATTTTCATATAATTATAGATATTATATGTTAAGTATGTTTAAAAGAGATATGTCAAAAACACGACCAAACGAGAATAAAAAATTTTAAAATAAAAAAAAATTCTATTATTATTTATATAAGGTTTAGTCTAATGTAGTTGTCTAGTCTTCATTTTGTGATTAATAAAAATGGAATAAAAGAATTAGAATTGATTTATCCAAATACTTTGAAAAAATAAAGATTTAATTAGCTCAGATACTACTGAGGGACTCACTCATTCTGATATCTCAAAAACCACAAAACAGAATCCAATGAAAGTTGAAACCAACCTTTTTTTAGGCGTTCACAAAGAACAAAGTTTGACTTGGACAAAATAACATTTATTATTTCGAAATTTGGTATGGCATATTTTGAATAATTATTGATTATTTAATAGAAATAGTAGCGTTATACATAATTAATCAATAATATTATCATTTGAAAAAATTTTAATTTTATATACTTCAAATTAATCGATATTATCTAAGATTATAGGGCCCCTAATATTATACATAGGATCTTTTTACCAAAACATTAATTTTTTGACAAATCTTTGAAGTATTTTCGAAAATTAATTATTTTTTTGTTATTTATAAAAATCAGAAGTGAAAATAAGAATTTCAAAAATATATTCTTTTTCTTATATCAAATGTCTGAGTGTTTTAAATTTTTTAAAAGGTCAATTTATCCCGGCAGGATACGAAGTTTATCAAATTTTGTTTTTGGATACATAAAACATTGTTTTTGTGTTGTTTGAATGATTAAAATTTTAAAAAGAAGTAGTATATTCCATTTCCACAACAGAAAATATATAGATAAATTCTATACTAGATAAATTAAATTAACATGTATTATAAGTATTATTTATAAATATTTTTTATAATATATTTTATATTAAAATAATTAAAATAAATGTAAAACAATTATCATTATTAGCTATAAGTTGTTAAGATGATATAAATATTATATATATATATATATTATATAATAAATAAAATAATTTTTAGAATAGAACCTCCTGGGGGTTATGCAAACAGTTAAGCATTTCAATGATTATTACATTATAAAATCTTTTTATTGATATCTAAAAAAACAAAACAACATATTTTATTGAAAATAAAAGTAAATTAATATTAAGTTACAAAAATTAATAAGATCATATAATTTATTGATTTAATTTTCATAAATTAAATTAATAATAAATATTAAAAGAAAAATGTATAAATATGAAAATCCTAAGTATGAAATAAAGAGATGTATAATAATTAAACGTTTCTCTATATTCTATATTCAGATATAAATTTTCTCAATTTTCAAATTGTAATTAATGTTGGAACAAATTGAATACAAAATATAATTTTTATGAAAAATTACACATATACAGGAGCTAAATAAAAATCACCTTAAAATAAATATAATTTATTAACTATACAAATTAATAATCCTAAGTAAAAAGTTAATAAAAACTATTATTATACACAACTATTTCATTATTATCAAATTAGATTTAGGAACATATCGAAATCTTTTGATTTATCCTTATTTTCTGAAATAATAATTTATTTAAATTAAAAACCATGCACAATTTTAGAGAGCAAAATATAATTTAATAATTTTCAATTAATATTTTTATGTTTTTTGTAAGAATATATGCAATTTAAAATTTATGTGTGTAGCTGAATCTTGAAAAAACATTAAATTTCTTTATTTAATCTTTATTAATAGATGAAAGGGATTACTTCTATTATTAAATCACATAAATCAATTTATTATTTATTAATTGTAAATATTAAATAACATATTATAAATAATAGAAAAAAATATTTTCCACTGATTGAACAAATATCTTTATAAAATATATAAAAAAAGTAGATTGTTTATATATTTGTTTAGATTTTTAAATTTTGAAAAATAATTTAATTGTTAATAATAATAGGATCAATATATAGCAAAATAGTGTACAAGTAATAAACGTTTCAAAATAAAAGAATAATTATTCTCTAAATATTATATTCTTTTCTTATGTATTTCTAAATCTAGAATCTTAGACAAAAGAGAAAGTGAAGATTAGAATTGGTAACTCTTATTTATTTATTTTTTTACTTTAAAACGTAACTACCAGGGCAGTTACAATATCGTTCTCATTTCCTACACTTAATGAAGCAATAATATCAGTGGAGTCGTGTAGATTACTACCAACCACCCCCCTCCCCTCTCCTTCATCCGTTTACTGCACAATATTATGATATTAAGATAAATTTATTTTCTAGAGTTAAAAAATATTATGCATGAAAATATAGATAATAAAATTTCGTTTCTATCAATTTTAATAATTTTTTTCTATTTATATTAATACTTATTTAATTTATTTATTTCATATTAATTTCTATATTAATTTTTGTTATTACAATAAAATTAATTAAATTCTAATACCCATCCACACATTTTTTGGATTATGAATTACTAATTTTTTTTTTTTTTAGTTTTTTTTAGATTCTTTTAAAATATTATGTAATTATAATTTTAAATTAAGTTCCCCCTACCTAATTCTTTTCACTAGTCCAAAATGATTATTCATTTGCTTCTCCCATTCGTATTCTCCTCATATTATTATTATTCTGTAATTATTTTTCAATATTTCCAAACTTATTTCTTCATTTAAAATCACCGACTTTATTGAATTCAAAAATTCTTGACCGCATTAACTCTATTCCTTCAACATTTCTATCCTTCAGATAAATCTATCATATTCTTATACTCTCCTTATTCCTTCATCGATAGGTTTTTATTTTTTATATAATAATGCATTCTAGTTTTATGTTATACAATCAATGTCCTTCTTTTTTCATTTCATCTTTTTTCAAGCCATATATATTACAAAAAATCTTATTTTCATATATATCCATTTACGAGGGCAGGTCAATAAGTCAGTGACTTTTTGAATTTTCTTTCTCTTAAACGAAATGACAACACTACTATCAGCAAGCAGCTATCATTTGGCTCCTGTCGAAATTTGAACCCGCTGGGTCTATTCGTTTTTGTTTAACATCCATTAATAGCATACTACCTCGTGATTTGAGAAGAAAATGGAAAAAATGAATATCCATGATAATCCATGGGATACGAATAGCTACCTCGTACGCCCTATTCTCCAGATTTAGCCCCGAGTGACTATTTCTTGTTTCCAAACCTGAAGAAATGGCTCGGCGATGAAATCATCTCACATACAAATTAACTTTTTGATAACAATATAACTATATACATATTTTATATATTTTTAAAATCATTTGTTACACTTCAAGAATAAATTTAATGAATTGAAACTTTATTTTAATAATAGATAATATCCGATGCTACCTTATTACTGTCTTCATTTAAAATTTTCTCGAATATTACATATTATCGTTCATAATTTTAGTATTAATATTTGAAAGTCTTTTCTAAATGCTAAAATTCTACATTCTCTGTGTCTTTGTTTATGGGTTTTTATATTAATTGAAAAAATGATATTAATAGTGTCACTTCGTTTTTCAAACTAGCCTAATAATTTATACTGAATATTGTACTAGAGGTCATGCAATTCCTCGTTATGGAATCTTCGCCATTCCCCGGTGACCTCATCTTTCTTTGGTCCATAAATGCTTCGCAGAATCATATTCTCAAATACTCTAAATCTACTCCTAAGGACATAGACCATGCCTCACATCCATATAATACAACCGGTAAAATAATTGTTTTATATATTTTAACTTTTATCCCCTTTGATAATAATTTTGATGCGATAAGCCCCTTTATTACATGTTCCCGATTGTAACCTCGCTTTAAACTCATCTCGAATATTATTATCTTTTGCTATCACAGAAACTTTAAGAAATTTAAATTTTTCTACATTTTCAAATTCTATATCTTGTATATTAAGATTTTGTGTGTTAAGATATTCCTCTCTGTTACTAAATACTTTGTCTTAGCATTATTAGTCTAGTCCCGGCTCTTTTCCTGCTTCAATTAATTTTTATACACTATCTATAATTGCAATTGCCGAATCTCCTATTATATTTAAGTCGTCTGTGTAACCTAATACTTGATTTTTTTTGTTTAATTCGATTCCGTTTGACCTCTCCACAATTTGTTTAATTACATAATCCAGAACTAAATTAAATAAAATTGGTGATAATGCGTCTCCTTGTTTTAACCCATTTCGAATTTCGAAAGTTTCTGACAATTGATTCCCGCATCTTACTCTTCCTTTACTACCCACAAGACAAATTTGAATCACACGTACTAGTTTTTTTGGAATTCCCATTAAGATCAAGATTTGAAAAAGTTCTTCCCGATCTACTGAGTCATATGCTTTTGTAAAGTCTACAAAAAGCTGGTGAACAGAAACAGAATTCTCGTTTCTTTTCTAATATCTGCTTTAATGAAAATATTTGAACTAAAGTCGATCGATTTGGCCTAAACCCGCATTAATATTCTCCTAGTCTCCTAGTATCTCCTCCACATATGGTTATTACCCTAACCCCATTGTCGTTGCTTGTTTCATGGAGACTCTTTTCCTATATATGGTCGAAATATTTCCTCTTTCCCAATTTTGGCATTAAAATCACCTAATATTATCTTACTATTATAATTTGGGACCTGATCTATTATGGCTTCTAATTCCTCATAAAATTTATCTTTAATTTCCTCCTCATTATCTTCTGTAGGTGTATGCATATTTATTAATGACATATTATAAATTTTTCCTTTGAGTACTAAAATAGATAACCTATCATTTAAGAATTCTATACTTTTAATTGCGGTAGCTACTGATTTTCTAATAATAAAGCCCGTGTTCCCAGTTGGTGCCTTTCAGATCCCCCGAATAAGCAAATATTCTGTCCAGTATCAATCCATCCGTCTCCCACCCACCTCATTTCATAAATCATATTTTTTAGTTTCCATTATTAAATTTTTGAATGCCCCTGGTCTATATAGACTATTTAGATTCCATGTTCCTAATTTTAATTCCCTCATTTTAATAGTTCTAACCTCTCTATAGTGTGGTTGATGTTTCAAGATTTAAATTTTCTTGGAGAAGATAAATCACTTCTTCGCCCAACACCCAATTGGGGGATAATTAATAATAATAAACATAATCACAATTTAAAAAAATAAATAAACAAAAAAGCTTATCTGTTTTTTGTTGTAAAATGGACCGTCTTGATCCAAGTGAAACAAAAAAACAAATGAACAGATGAACAGATTGAAAACAGTAACAAATAAACACTCCAAATTATAAAAATAATAAAAATATAATTCAAAAAAATTTAAAAAATTGGAATTCAGGAAAAAAACTGAGCTTATTGATATTATGGTTGGATAACACTTTATATAATATACCAAATAAATTAATATTTTTACATTAAATTTAACCTTAAAATGAGTTTTTTTTTTTCTTATATTAGTAACTTTGTTATTTTCATATTTTCATATAATCTTTTGATTGGAATGAATGAAATGTATAAAAATACTGAATAAAAATCACTTCTTAATTGATTTTAACTTGTCATTCCTATACTATCGAACTTTCAAGGTTAGTAATAATTATAGCTTTTCTCATGTAGACGTGAACTTTTCAAGCCTAATGGATCCCGGAAGCAGAGCCCTGGAATCTTTCTCTCTCTCTCTCCTCTTCTTGCAACTTGTTTCAATCTCATAACTCGTTAAGGAGCATAAGGAAGAAGGTGCAGAAGGTGCTATGTTCCTTCAAAGATTTGTTGGCTTGCTTTCAACAATTAATTGGTCTCATCCTCTGTTGGATGCCCGTAGGGCTTGTATAAGCTCAATCCGTTATCAAAATTCTGATCGAGATATCATTCCAATAGTTCAGCCTACATACACACTATTTACGGCCATTAACCATAAGAATGGTATTTTTGTATTTTCAATGATCAATTGAGTTGTTGAACAATTTGTAGCTTTTTTCGCTTCGTAATTTCATTGGTTTAAAAATAAAATAATAAGTATTTTTATTATGGATGAAAGATGTATGTGTGTTTCAGGGAAGTATGCTGAAAATAGCCGGATAAATAATTCCAATTCAAATGGGCTGCTTATCAGAATATCATCAGCATTAGATGCTCCACATAAACGCTTTCAACAAATTCCAGGAAATCCTTACTTTAAAACTTTAAATAAATAAATATTTTCTTTTTCATCGATCCTTCTTTGCTTCTTCCCATCCCACTTCCCCCTCCCCCTATTAATCTTATTTTTATTTACGTTTATTGCTATACTTGCATTCTTTATCGTAGACAGTAATTAGCTTGTATGAAAATTTTTTCTAATAAAAATTATCTACTATTTGACTTGTTTATGATTATAATAAAATTTTAAATTTTATATATGTATATATAATATATTTAAATATATTATTTATATATATATATATATTATGATTAATTAAAAGTATTTTTATTTTCAAAATAAAATATCATTATTCATTTTAATTAAACATTACATCTAGAAGAAATTACATTTATGTTATTGCTTATTAATTATCTATTTAACACAGGCGTTATTGAATTGAAAATTCTTGACTGCAGCAAACACATTCCTCCATCTTTCTCTCCAATCCTCTGTTTCAGGTGTCTATAAAGACTATCAACTCATTATACTCTCATTAAATTTTTAAATTATTAATTAAATTTTTAATTAAAAATAATAAAAATTATTTAAATTGATAAGTTTTTATTACCAATGTAAAAGAGTTTTATATAATATCAATAAAAATAAAACTACGTTAAAATTATTTTAATTCTTTCAAAAGTCGTCCATATTTGTTTTTTTAATTTTGAATTTCAATTAATTTTATTTAATTATTATCAATGATAACAATAGTAATCTATAAAAATGAAATGTAATAGATACTATTAAATTCATTTTATAATTTTTTAAAATTACTCTAAAATATATATATACATATATGTATATATATATTCATTATTTATTCTTTAATACATTATTAAAAAAATAATATTATCCTAAGTCTTTTAAGCTTTATTTGCAAAAAATAAAGAAATTTACTCTTGTCATACAATGTCATTGATCACGTCTCATTCATTACAATCATAAATAAAAATGAAATTACTTAAATAAAATTTTAAAAAAATCTACAGTTAAATCAACATATTTAAACAAAATTATCTAATTTTATTTAAAAATACAAGTCCAAATAAAATTAAGAAATAAATATTAACTCGTTTAAAGTACGTATTCAATTCAGTGGTTCTACTACTATCGCAAATACACACACAACAAATGAAATATTATTTATATTATATTATACCTTAAATTATTAAAATAAATCAGAGAATAAAATGAGAGTAAATCTTTTTAGTGAAAATATGTTTACTCAAGTAAGTATAATAAATATAATATTCATATTAAAAATAAATTAAATAAAATATTTATTTGAATGCTTTTTAGTATAAACTGAGAAAAAAAATGTTACTAGAATAGATCAACAACACTTGGATGGAAATAATTTTGTTTACTGAGTTGAGATTTGTTATTTACCAAAAGGACCAGGAAGGTGTGAAAGGAAAAATTTGAAGGACAGTTTTCTTATTTATTCTTCCTATTGTGATTTG
The DNA here is from genome assembly GCA_963082975.1 of Labia minor. Lineage (NCBI taxonomy): Eukaryota > Metazoa > Arthropoda > Insecta > Dermaptera > Spongiphoridae > Labia > Labia minor. The sequence continues at coordinate 49,211,050 of OY720345.1, read as the reverse complement.
AATTTAATACTCGTATTATCTCGACTCATTTAATATAATATTAGCAAAAAAGTTGAAGGCTGGACCCGGAAGTGCAAATAATTGAACGTTCCATTGGTTCGTTCTAAACGCCGTTGGAGGATCGAATGTTATGTTCGCGTTCGTTGATGTATTTGGATTCACCAAGGCCAGTAGCAGTTGGGGGAAGCCTTCACTTGCGTTTAACTCGAAAAGGCGGCTACCGTTGCCTTGCGACTGCCTACACTTCCGTATTCGAGTCATATGTATTAACAGGTATGGTCTAATAAACCCACGTTCAGAGATGATGATGATGATGGTCCATTTGGAAATGGAACCGTTGTTGATTGTTACGGGAAACGGGAAGGTTCGCTTAGGTTAACTTTACTTAAAACGCTACTTACTAATTAAAATAAGTTATTAAAAGGAGTCTAACTATTAAGAGTTAAAAAGTAATTAAAAAAAGCAAGAATTAAAAAGTTCCTGTCAAATAACATTACTTAATAATAGTCGGTAATTAAAAAAGAATCGTAAAAAAATAAAAAAAAATCATTAAAAGTTTATGAATAAATACAAAATTCATAATATATGTATGTAGTAGTAGTTAAAGTATTTAAGGAATTATTTTATATTTTTTAGCAAAATATATTATAACTATCTATAAGATATTTTAAATTAATTATGAAATTAATCAATAAATACATTTTAAATAAAATTTATTATTATCAAGAGTAGCTCAATGGTACAAAGATAAACTACTGGATTTCATATATTTAGATAAGAAATAGTATCCTTGGAAAATTGTTACATTTTTGTATTATCACTAAACAACATTGTAACAAATACATTTTACTAATATTCCTCATAACTACAGAACTACACGCATTATTAATTAACTAAAATCATTGAATTTGAATCAATTTTTCAACTTTTTGGGTAATAATTAAAAATATTCTATATATTTATATTTTCAAAAGTAAATATGATTTTTTGTATAGTTCAATAATAAATAATTGAATTTAGAAAATATTTAATAGAAATATGCAAAATATATATTTATACTTTCAAATGGATTTTTCTCAATTCTCATTGAAATTGCATTTTTTTAAATGCACATTTTTACATTATTTAATATTTATTAAAGAATATTGATGAGAATTAAATATATACATATTAAAAATGTATATTGAAATAAATGAAAAAAGAAAAATTAATAAAATAAATAATTAATCAAAATAAAAATATAAATATGGGAATATTTATTATAACATAGTAGACAGTGGCCTTAAATATATTTAATTTAATAAATTAAAGTATTTTTGACTTGGAATTAATATTGTCATTATTATTAAATTATCATTATTTCACTTTAGAAGACAATTAAAATTATAAAGAAATAAGTTGACCTGTGGCCAGGTCCGAACCGACCGACGGTTTGAAATAAATTAATTTCCAGCTACAGAAACAATTTCAAATAATTTTAATATATCTATTAATGTAATAAAAAACAGATAGGCATAGAACATAAATATTTTTAATTTTATTTTATTTATCTATATATATAAAGGAGAGTGTTTGTATGTATGTATGTATGTATGTAATTTGTTTACTTTTTTGCTGTCATAGAAACAAACAAAAAAGAAATTCCCAATCAAAGAATTATTATAATATTTAACTTTTTATTTTAAATTCTAATATTCAAATATCATTTCAATTAAATAATTTATTCTAAAAAAGTTCTCATTTTAATTAATATAATAAAATATTTAAATCATATTTAACTTAAATTATTTTGTATTTATTCTTTCTATATTTGAATACTTCTTTTATTTTAAGGGAGGGAATTAACTATGATCTAAAAAAATTAATAAATGAACTTAATAATAAAAAATCAAATAAATCCATTAATTTAAATTAATTTTGTCTGTTGTATTATATGAGTGTGAGACATGGTCTATGATCTTAGGAGATGAGAGTGGATTCAGAGTATTTGAGAATAGGATTCTCCCCAGCATTTATGGGCCAAAGAAAGATGAGGGAATGACGTACGAGAGATGGAACAGAGGTTCAGGATAAGGACACTTGGAGAAATGTGGTTGTAGCTGCCAAGAACTTTCGAGTACCGTTGAGCCACGCATGGTCTATGACCCTGGGAGATGAGAGTAGATTCAGATTATTCTTTCCAGCATTTATTGGCCAAAGAAAGATGAGGTCACCGGGGACACTTGGAGAAATGTGGTTGTAGCTTCCAAGACCTTTCGAGTAGATAGATATAACATATACAATAATAATATATATAATTAATTTACTATTTAAATTAAAATATATTTTAAATAATCACACAATAAGAAATGAATGTTTTATGTTATACATTGTTTGAAACAAAATGGATGAAAACCTTTTACTACTTTCAACCAAATACTATGTACCACTCGGGGGTACAGGGGGCGGAGCCCCCGTCTAGATGTGAAGAGCGACGAAGGAGCTCTGAGCAGCTAGTAATATATATGTAAGACCAGGCTGTGACGTCATGAATGGCTGGATGACGTCATATAATTTTAAATTAAGAAAAAAACTAATAAAAATTATTTTTCTCGAGAATAAAACCAATACAAAGTGCATGATTCGTGGAGATTTGTAAAAAATCTCCTCATGTGAAAGTTGGTGTGAAAATAACCCTTCTCTTCCTATCGTCGATCGCTAATACTACCACTTCCGGTTTCCGGAATTGCACCAAAAGTTGATCAATTCATCCCACTGATGCATTAAGTAAATATACCAAATTTCATCAAAATCCGTTCAGCCGTTCAGGCTGTACACATCTATACGGTCGGACGGACGGACAGACATCATGCTAAAAATACTTTTTTCTGTTAAGAAAATGCATGATTCGTGGAGATATGTAAAAATCTCCACATGTGAAATTTGGTGTGAAAACAATACCTCCCTTACTATCGTCGGTCGGTAAAAAAACGTAAAAAACTCGTAAGAATTCAATTGTTCATTTGGACAGCAATTATTCAATGGTGTCATGTTTGATTACTGATAATGATAATGTATAGGAGACCACGGTACCTCAAAACTGTAAGTCATAGATTACCCATACATTCAACTTAAAATAGCAACTATGATTATTAATGAAAATAATTTTTGTAAATAATATTATCTATGTATGTTTATCATCTTCATTAATATCCTCTTTCAATCATAAATTAAATTTAAAAATAAAGTACCTATAAATTTTAAATAATATCTTAGTGAAAAAATATTAAAAATTATGAAACTATTTAAAAATCTAAAAATTAATTAACAAAAGAACAATGAATAAATAAATATAAATTAGTAATTTAATAAAAAATAAACACAACAATACCTCCCTTACTATCGTCGGTCGGTAAAAATAGATAAAAAAAACATAAAATTAACTAATACAAATTTATAAGAATTAACAAAAAATTAAACGACAAAACATTAAAAAATTTCAAATATTTTAGAGAAAAAAAAATAACAATACCTACAATAGTTGCAAGACAACCAAGCCGTTTTTGTTTTTTTTTGTTTTTTTTTTAGAGATTAATTAATATATTTTATTAAAATAAATATTTTGAATTTTATTTCGAAATTAAATAATAAATTTTAAAATATTTTAGATAAAAAACAATATTAATACAATATCAATTTAAAAAAGATTGGTGAATATGGAAGACGTCATTTGTGACGCCATATAAATTTAAATTAAGAAAAAACTAATGATGATTTTTCTTGAGGCTGAAACCAATACAGATCGATTTGTCTTTATACTTATTATCTACGGTGTGAATTTCAAAAAAAATCCTTCGAATGGTTAATTAATAAATTAATTCAAAAATATACAAATGTATATACACATATATATACAAATATATATATATATATATACAATATTTGCTAGTATAATAAGATAAGATAAGATAAATTTGTATATACAACCAAAAATATGATTTCAAAATATTAAATTTCATATTTTCATTTCAGGTTAGTTATGTGAATTTTTTTAAAATGTTATTTTTTTTTTAGATTATATCATGTTATAAAGTAGTTTGGTTTTAAAGTTGAAATTAAAATTTATTTCATTTAAAGAAGTCATCTATTTTCATTGGGTATCTGCTTAAATTACACTTTTATCTTATTAATGGATAAAATGTGATATGTTAAGGTTATTTCGTATTTTATTGCTCGTGAACTGACTTTACCAGGCGACGTGGACCATTGGGAGGTTGGGTGGCTCTTGCGGAAGAGCCGTTACGAGCTGCTCAGCCTCCTCCTCAACGGCAGCTGTGGGACATCATAACGGCTCCCTTGAATACATGCATGTCTTCTTTCTCCTCTCATCTTCTTTTGCTGTCTTCCGCCGCCTCCAGCGACGGGAAGATAAAGTGACCTCGCGATTTTAGCCCAACCATACACCTTCACATTCTATTCTTCTTCTGACCGTGAAACCGTCCATTATTTCCTGTTTTTATTCTTCATTTTATATTGATAGAGTTCCGGACCAATTTTATATGAAAATAATTATAAACATAATCTAATGTTTATGAAAATAAATATTAATTCTAATTATATTTCAATCAAAATATATTTTAATCAATATATATATATATATAATAATTATTTATATTGTTTTTAAATTTTTACCGACCGACGATAGTAAGGGAGGTATTGTTTTTATATAATTTTAACTTAGATAATTAATTTATTTATTTATTTATTTTTAGTAAAAAATAAAAAATAAATAAATTTGATGATTGGATTGAAAAGTTGTAATATTTTTTTAAATTTATATACTTATATAGAGAGAGATCTATATATACGAGAGCAGGTCAATAAGTCCGTGAATATCCTGCCTATTAAATGAAATGGCAACACTGCTCCTGTCAGCAGGCAACATCAGCTGACACTATTCAAAATTTGAACAAACTGGGTCTTTTAGTTTTTGTTTGACATCCATTAATGCAGACTTCCTCGTGATTTGAGAAGAAAATCCATGAATTGGGATACGAATTCGTCCCTCATTCTCCGGATTTAGATCCGAGTGATAATTTCTTATTTCCAAACCTGAAGAAATGCCTCGATGGAAAGAGATTTGACTCTAACGATGAAATCATATCACAAACAAATAGCTATTTTGATGTCCTCGACAAATTTTTGGAAAGGATAAAAAAATTGGAGAAACGTTGGATGAAGTGTATAGAGCTGAAATAAGATTACGTTTAAAAATAAAATAATTTTTTTATCCAAAAACCTGTGTTTCATTACCTAAATTGACTTAAATATAATACTACAATAATAATAAATAAATGTATAAATAAAAAGCATAACATATATAATATTAACACACACACACACACATTTAATGAGTTAATAAAAATTATAATTATAATACGTAAAAATATTCTCTTTTAATTTTTTTTTTCTTTTATTTAATTAAGGTACTCTTTAGGTTGAATTTCTCAACAATTTTTAAGTTATTTAAATTATATGAAAAAATATTGAAAACATTTATTAAAGAATAAATAGCACACCAGGAGAAAATAAGCTTAAAATTTAGCTATTCCAATTTTAAATTAAAATTTAATATCAGAGATTATCCTTTGACATAATAAATTGAATCTTAAATTTTTAGATTTGATCGAGTGTTCGAATTGAAAAGAAGTATTTCGAGGGCTTTAGATGTTCAATAAAGAGAGGTATTTTTTTTTTTTTGATTAAATTATTACAGATATATATATATATATATTTATATATACATAGATGGGCAAGGATGAAGTCTATGAAATTATTATAAAGAGCCACACACACACTCAAATTCAAATTTAAATGGAAAGTACTTTTCAAAAAATTCTAATATATAAAATAATTATTTCTAAACTAAAACGAAATGAATAGCATTCAATTTTATTTAAAATATATAATATTTTTAAAATTTTATTATAATTTTATATGTAGTCATATCACAGGTTCCCAAAAAGTTAGATTATTTTATTATCCAAATGAATTGAAATGTTGATTCATGACATTAATTTTTTAATTTTTTTTCAACTAAAAGAGAATATATACACCAATACCTCATTTCGTCGGGGTCACTTTAAAAATAACACGACGCAAATTGAAATGGCGCAAATATAAAATTTTATTAAATATATACAAAAAAGAAAAAATATATAATTAATACCAATTTAAAAATAAATTATAATTAATAAATAAAATAAATAATAATAAATAAAATTACAAAATACTATTTACAAAATTTGTGACGATCTCACTAGTAATCATAATTTTTTTAAATATTGGGTTACACATTGTATTTAATTTTTCACTTAACATTCCACTTAATTTTCTACAAAACACATCACCTTGATGTACATTCTGGGATATCCTTCCAGAAAAAAAAATAAAATTTCAAAAAATGAAAGACTCGACCAAAATCAAAGCAAACCTCGAAAATCTAACGACGCAGAGTAAAAATTAGTAGTAATTATGCAGAGACGCAACTTCGAAAAAATGCAAAACACAGCGACGCAAAACGAGGTATTGGTGTATATGATTATTTATTTATTTTCAAACAAAATAATCGAAATATTTTGATTTATAAAAACCCATTAAAATATTAGTTAAAATAAAAATAAAAAAATTTAAATTTAAAGAAATAAGACGAAAATATGAGTCTTAATTCATTCAAGATTCTAATAGAATATATAATTATATTTTTATTACGTATTTATATATAAATATATTGTAATAAACTAAAAAATTCATTATTATTAATTTTTTCAATATATTTTTTATTAATTTAAAATAAAATTAAATTTAAATAATAAATTTATTTAAAATAAAAGATTTTTGTTGTCTATGGTCTATAGAGGTTATATTGTTATATGTATAGTAGTAGTAATAATACTAATAGTTATATGTAATAGCTTTTCATAATCGATTGTATTCATATAAGATCTTTTGTAATATCAATTTATTCAATAAATTCAAAATATGACAGAATGCACACACAGGAAATATTTAATATAGGAATAGGAATATTATACTAATATAAGCCCATATTAATTATTAAATGACTAAACCCTGTACGGGAAATAAGCAATGCACTAAATTATAGAAAGCTATTAATTCATTCATTTTCCAATTCCAATCTAATTCATTTTATTCTATCTCTAATTTTTAACATTAAAAATATCAAATATATATATATATATATATATATATATATATATATATATATATATATATATATCAATATTATTTATAAATCATTAATAAATAAATAATATATTTGTATTTGTAAGTTTATCATTTAAAAATTGTTACATTATACGTTGTTTTTTTTTTGCTCTCACAAATTCTTAATGTGATAATTAAAATGATTTCGGGGAAATGAATTTTTTAAATGTACCCGAGCCCCGGAAATGGACTGGTTGGATGACCGGTGTTTGAACCTACCATACTCCGTTAAGATCAGACAAGATTTGGACCCAATGAAACAACAATTACAATGATGAACTCCTTTTCTATCGCATACCAATGGAATTTTATTGAATTTTTTTTTTCCACTATTTGAAATATTATATCACCATTCTATTGTTCTTGTATTTTATTTATTGCCACACTTGTACAATGCCTATAAGAAATATCTGGAAGGTTAAAATAATTTATATTAGAATATAATATTAATATTATATGGGTTAATATTATAAATAAACTTAAGGAGACCTTTAATTTTGATAAATGCATTCATATTTATAGTGATAGACACAATTATGGGAATCCAGGGGGAAGGAATTAAAAAAATCCTCTTAAGAGAAATAAAGTCATGGTTAAGGCTGTGATACTGGGAAACGAAATAAACCATACTTTATACGGAAACCAGGATATAAAGAATACACAGAGATATACCGATGCACCATATATGAACATATAAGGATCAAAAACTAATCAAGGGACTAAAGAACTTGAAGAACATTATTAAGAGAGACAAAGGTTAGAAGAATCAATGGACTAATCAGAAGAATGAAAGAAATTAAGAACAAATAAAAAATAAATTAAATAAGGAATGAAACTTTGTAAAACTTTTGAGTTGATAAACGAGAACAAAAATAATCAATAAATAAAAAAAAAATAAAAGAAATCTTCTTCAAATATGTTTATAGATTAAATTTATTTTTATTATTCTATTAAGAATGCACATAGAACAACTAAACTTGACAATATTGGAAATTACTCTGGTCTAACAACATTGTTGACTTTCAACAATCCCAAATGAGACCACTATTATTGTTTTGAGGTGGGAGTAATGGGCCTACTTTGAACTTAAACCTAAAATAAATAAATAGTAAAGAGAATAACTAAAGTGACAATTTACTCTGGACTAGCAAGTAGCTTTCCAACAGAAAGTTAAAAAAAATATTTTTTTTTAAATGTTGATTTGTAAATTCACGAATTTTATAGTAATCGCATTACAAAATTAAAAAATATTTATCTTCAGTTGCTTCGGTAGATAAATTCCAAAATCCCCCTTTTTTCATTTAAAATCAAACAAACATTTTATAACATAGAATTATTTATAACGTTATTATCCTTACATTAATAATTAATTTCATCATTAACCAATTGAGTAAATAATTTTTTATCCGTTCTCAAAATTAATTTGAAAATTCCAGAAGCGAATGAAAGTTTCAGAAAAAGCAAAGAGGATCATTTAGTTCTCAATTTATGATATTCTTAGATGGCTTTTCTCCAAAGTCAACATAGAAAACAACCAAAAAGGAGGCAATAATAATAAATTCTGATTCTAAATATGAAATGAAGCAGCGGAGCTTCAAGAAGCGTGGCTGATTTGCATGACTCCGGTGGTGGAACGACGGTCCCCTCCTCTGAAGGTTATGTTTACTCGAGGTTCTCATCCACACCTCTGTTTACTCTTCAGTCCTGTTTGTCTATCTGTATTCCTATTGACTGTTGACATGTTAAATAATCATATTTCCGGTATTCGGATCTCTTGCACTATTTCGTTTACTAGATATGCTAGGTTGCTTTTCCCAATTGTCTTAATGATATTTCTCTCCGAATATATTAAATTTTCTTCATATATAAATTTTGTCATAAATTAACTCTTTTTTTCCTCCAAAAGAAAAAAATAATTTAGAAACATCAATCGTTGTAAGATCCTTAAATAGATATATAATAAAATTTAAAAAAAATACTATATCAATCCGGGTTATTTTTAATTTCATTTGACAACAGAAACCCCATGATTTAAAAATAAAATACCAAGTTGATTTTAGAGTTTATAAATGACAACTCAAATGTAATTGAAACTGAAACTGAATCTGTTAGGTTCATCTGTTAATTTCATTCTATTTTCATTTTCTTTATATATATATATATATATATATCTGAAAAAATATATCTTATTTTAATAATTACTATAGTATTTATTCAAGTAGTAAGTACCATTTAAAAAAAATCTGATACCTCGTTCTCAAATTCCTTTACTGAGGACTTTATCATATAAGTAAAAAATCTGGAGTGCCTCCACTCGACTATCTCGTAAATTTGAATTGGATTAATTAACATATATTATATTTAAATTAAATTTAATTAATTAAATTAAAAATTAAAATTAATAAATAATATTTATTAAACCAGCGTGTATTTGGCTCCTTGTTGATGGCACCACGTCACGTGCTGATGCGTGATTACCAGTCAATGTGTTAAAAAATTAATTCCGGTACTTTCAGCAATTCAATCATGCTGAAATTCTATATATAGCATTTTAGGGAGGGAAAAAAAATGAAAACGTGGTTCCGGATGAGCTACATTTCTCTAAAGTTGATAGAAAACTGCGAATTTTGAATAATGCCCGTGTACCAAATTTCGTTATTCTAGCTAAAACCGTTTTTTCGTAATCTAGTCTACATATACACACACACAGACATTTTTTCTCAACCTTAATGAAAATAACTCAGGGACCTTCAAAACGTATAAAAATATCAAAATCTAGACACGAGAAAATTTTCGCGATCACAATACTATCTCTGGCGAGATAGTAAAAATTAATTATTTTAAACTTTAATAAAAATTTTATATTTATTTATAATATGTAATAATGATAATCTTCTCTTTTATATATAAAAAGTTTTGTCTATACGTTGGTTAGAATTTAAAAATTGTTACATATACTCATCTCGTTCCATCTTCTGGACAACCAATATTATAACTTATTATTATTGAATTTTTCATGTCTTTCGGGAATATTATAAGAGTATAGATTCAATATATAATAATATTAAGTCTATAAATTAAAAATATTTGAATTTGTAAATTTTAATGCAAATTATCCTACAAACATAAATTAATTGTAAATTTAAAAGATCTTATATTGATAAATTTATAAACTAAATATATTAATTTAAAAATTATATATGTATATATTATGTTAAAAAATGAACATTAGAAAACTATACTCAAACACGTATAATAAGATTTATAATTCTAAATTAAATTTTTGAAGTGAGCAGTGTTCTATTCAGATTTTTATAATTTAACTGCCTCTTATTTAAATAGCAATTAGTCATGGACTTAGTGACTTAGCAACTGAGGAGTCTAATAAGAAACAAACAAGGTCTATGAATTTTAAATATTATAATTACAGTAAAAATGCGAATATAGCAAACAAATAAAATTTGAGTGTTAATTTGAATTAACATTATTAAATGTTTATTTTTTCCTGTTAACTTTAAGTTTTATTAATCGTTCAAATATATATATATTTATATAATTACAAACATTTTATAGATTTATATAGATTTAACTTTTCTTAATTGTTCTTTATATAATTATTATTTTTATTATATTTTTCAAATTATATTAAATTATATTAAAGAAATTTTGTTAATTTAATTAAAAAAAAAGTGAATGTTATCTTTCAATTTTCATAAATATATTTATTTTCAATAAATATCTGTATTAAAAAAAAGTAATTAAATCATAAAAAATACAATAATTCTAATCTTTTATTTATTTTATTTATTTTTATTATATGTTATTATTATATTATATTAGGTATATATAATATTAATTTTTTTATATAAATTGACAGTTTTTATTTTATTTTTAAATCAATTACAAAATTTATATATTTATATTGATTTAAAAATAAAATAAAAACTGTCAAATTTTATTAAAAAAATAATATTTTATATAAATTATTGTATTACAAATATATTTTATATTAATTTATTGATTAAATTAAAAGATAAATTTAAAGTCACTAAATTCCTTCTTCTACTATGTACACCACTATGGGAGTGAAGGGGTCTCATCTACAAATCTTATTACAGAGCATATTAATAATATTAATACAATGAAAACTTTATGTTTCTTTAGTGGACGATTAAATAAAATCTATATACATATTAAACGTAGTAATTGATTATTTTTAGATTCAAATTTATTATCCTATGCTCTTTTAGGAGTGAATAATTTTTAAGTCTCTCCTCTTCAATCTCGCTATTTTTTCTAGGTAGTCCATTGCTTCTTTTCTTTTAGAGACGCATCCGGTGTTGAAGCAGTTCTCGAGGCACCTGCAATCGGATGCCTTTTCAAGGTACTCATTAAATCGCCTCCCTGACGGTGCGTGTAAATGCTTCAGTAAAAAGGTAAACAGAACCATTGGCCAGTGGAATGCTTTCCGGTGGAGGAGGTGTCCTAAACACCTGTTTTACTCTCCTGTACTGTTTTTTGTCTGGTCCCTTATATGCCCTTTGTTCCGGAAACAAACGCTTAGTCATTTACCAACTTTTTCTGATTACACTAATGGATAATCGGTGTTTTGGCTTGTTTAGAAAATTAAGATAGAATTTGAATCGTAACTCTTACTAATAAGTGATTAGAAAAAAAATAAATAAAAAATAATTACTAAATTACATCAACTATTTCGAAATTCATGATATTTGTCAGTGAAGTCTTTCAAATATCATAATTAAATATTATTTTAGGATTAATAAATATTTTTTTTTCTTTTTTTTGTGCTTATGATCATTTTCCAACCACAAAAATAACATTTAAACTAATAATATAGAAATAAAATGAATATGAATAATAAATGGTTGTAAATTAAAAAAAGGTGTTAAGTGCAAGAGATGTTGTATGAGGAGGAGGAGGAGGTGAGGGTATATTCGATGAATTTCGAATCTGAGATGTTATGCTTCACTTGTTCTCAGGTGGCATCATCTATCCTGCTAACTAGCTAAGCGAGTCACGAGTCACGACCGGGATCAGAACCAGGACCGGTCTTCCCAAGTGAGCCCCAGTGAGTCTCTTGGCCAAGATGCGACCTTGCGCACTTCCGGGGCCGCAGGGCACTTCGACCAAGCCGAGAAAGGAGAGACGGACGCGGTTAGTTGAGATGTTGTGGAATTATAACAGAGGGAAAAAAATTCACTTGGTTTCCTTTTATCTTAAATTTCAATATAATAAAAAAAAATTGATGACGAATTGGCAAATAGAAATATAATTAACCATTTCAAAAATAAAAAATAAAAAAAAAATTAAAATTAAAAAGAAGATAATTAGAAGGAAAGGAAATAACATTTTAAATCAATAAAACTTTTAATAAATTTTATTATCTAATATTTAAAAAATGTATATATATTAATATAATCCTGATTTTAATTATTTATTTATTTATTTATTTTTGTTATATTTGTAACTTTCAATGAAAATTTAATCACATAAAATTTGTTTTTTTTTAAGTGAACATGTGGGGAGTATTCAGTATTTCCCACTCTATGCCTAATGATTGGTGCCCCTTCTTCCTTATAATATTAATAAAAATTCAATTTATTTGATATATTATTTATTTATGTGTTTTGTAGTGAGATGGCCAATAAATTCCAACATATGGATTTTATTCTTAAATAAGAATATTATATTCTTTATCATAATGGTAACCAATTATGAATATTTGTAAAATTAACTGAAATGAAAATCAAACATCTTGTTTAAATATCTTACTGTATTGATTGCTATATCAAATATCTGATAAAGAAACGATTTAGTTATCCTATATTCATTGATTTGATAATTTCTAAATATATACTTTATTCTTTTCTACAATTAAATATACAACTTAATTATAGTAGTGAGCTTCTGCATAAACCAGCAATAGTAATTATACCTTTAAAAATACGTAGCAATTATATTTTAAAAGAAGAAGTGTGTGTTCAGTGCCAATTTATGATAACAATCAGATTGAAGGGACCACACGTATATAAAATTAATCCGCTCTTAAATAATCCATAATTATAAAAATCATTATTCAATAACACTTAACAATAATAATAAATTTAATTCTTTTACCTTCTTCAGAAGGAATATATTTTAATAACATAATTATATCTTGTAATTTGAATGAATTCATTGGGAGCCCCTGGAATTTAGGCAACCCAAATAACTTCTAATCTATTTATTTTTGTTTATTTTTAGTTGGAAGTTTATTTAATTTTTTTATAAAAAAAATAATTATTTCGGTTTTGAAAACAAATTTTGAATAAATTATAATTAAAATAAATGAAATATTTATTATTAAACAAAAGGCTAAATTTTTGTTTTGGATAATTTATGATAATCTTCAAAATTTCGAACCAATCAGACAGATTTGAATCGGATTAGATAAGGTCGAAGGCAAGTTGCGAAAATAATATAGTCTTAACATAATTATTGCCAAGGCTTTTCCAATGAAGGCTTCGAAAGCGGCTAATGGCTCTCAAAGAAATCAGTTTTTTTCTTCTATTTTGAAAATATCCTGAAAATTACCAAATTATATATACAAAAAATATTATTTTTAAGTAATTAAAGAATTTTATATTACTTAAATTAAAAATTTATTAAAAAAAAACATTTAAAAAATAAAAATTAAATATTATTAAATACATACTTTAATAAAAAAAAAGAAATCACTCTCAGTGGTCTTCATTTATTATCCTTTTTCAAATTTTTTTTAATAAAAGTAAAAGATAAACTTTACCAAAAAAAAAATCACTTCTTTCTAAATTATTCCTCATTTATCTGTATCTATCTCTCTTGTATTTATTCACCTTTCCTGTTTTGCATTTTAAATCTTTAGACAAATATTTATCTTTCCCATAATCCATAAGCTAGTTATATTAATAAAATATAATTTAACGTCTCTAATTTGTTTTTTTAATAATATACACCTGAAAACCCAGGTAATTCCTCGTGGAAATTGATTCTACAAACCAATGTTTATACAAAGGTACTCTTGATTATTTTCCTTTACTCCATCTCTGATTTAATTAATCTGTAAATTCACTCAAGAGTTAATTACAGTGCTTCGCATTTATTCATCTTACTCCTTATTCACTTAAATTAACTAAACTATACTTGATTTAAACTTACTTTGTAAAATGAAAACGTATGATTTTTCAGAATTCCACTTACAACTAACTATCTTACTCTCTAGGGTTTTTAGCACCAGCAAACGCACCTTTCCTGGTCCATTTTCAACCAAATACCTTGTATCCTATATTATCTTTTTCCAATTGGTTTCTTTATAAAATATCTTATTTCACATATTCCCATTTGTCTGAAATCTTGGACAGATCAATCTTAGATCCTCGAATATAATAAATACAAAGGATAAATATCATATTAGATAGTTTTATTCTATTTTGATTTTATTAAAAATATTCCAATATAATTATATTTAAATACTGTATTCTAATTTAATTGTAAATTAATTTTTTAATTCTATTAATGGAATTATTCATTAAGAAATACAATATAAAGGAAAAAATGCTCTTCTTTATTTCTTTATTATTCTGAACATTATTATGTTTTTCTTAGCAGCAAAACTATGCTTCTTATGTGTGTGGATTTCTATTTCTTATTTTCTTTTCATGATAACAGACATTAAATAAATTTTCACAACTTCTACTCTTAAAAAATTTTTCAAAAAAATCTCTACTCAAAAACGAAACGATATCAATATTTTACAAATTATAAATGTTAAATAAATTTATGATTTATTTTTACAACAAATAAAAAAGTACATTTCTTATATTTTATTAATGAAATTTTCCAAAAAAACAAAATAAAACGAAAATGTTTACATATTTTTACAATTTTCTTATTTAGGTTCAATCACAATCTTTATAACTAATATAATTATCTTATTGATAGGTGATTACTTAAATAAATTTTAATAAGTAAATATAATATATATATATATATATATATATATATATATATATATATGAGGAAATACTCCCCTTAAATGACATCCCTGATAATCTAAAGCAATCAAATTTATTTCTTTATTTCTTTATCTTATTTTTTTCTTATAGTTAAAATAATAAATAACAGAATAAATAACCTTCTTTATACTCTATTTCCTTCCTTTTTATTTCTTAGATCAACAATTCTACTTTTCTTAATATTAAGTAAATATTTATATTATCTAGCTAACATAGACATTTTATTTTTAGTTAGAAATATATTATAATTATTTTTATTATAATACGTTTAAATAATAGGATTTGTAGAAAGGGAAGAAATAGGGTATAAAGAAGAATATTTATTTTGCTATTTATTATTTCAACTAAGAAAAAAAAATGATATTCAAGTAATAAAGGAATAAATTTGATAGGTTTAGCTTATCAGAGTTGTCATTTAATGGAGTGTATTAATACATGTGTTCCTACATATATATAAAAAATATCTAACTTTTGGAAATCGTACGAAATAACAATGCATATGAAGTCGGTTGCCGCCTAAGTGGGGTAAAGATGTTACGTGATCAGCACAACGTTAATCTTAATTTTCTTGATTAGAATATATAAGAAAATTCATTTAATTAATGATCAACAAGATAATTATATCCGTTATAAAGATTGTTTGAACATATATAAGAAAATTTTCTATAATATGAAAACATTTATATTTTGTTTTTTTTTTTTAAATATTTTTCTAAAAAATATAACAAATTTCACAAAAAATTTGTAAATAACTTATATTTAATAAATAAATTTATTTAACATTTAAAATTCGATAAATTTCAAAATCAAATTTAGAATATGTTATTATGAAAAGAAAATAATATAAAAATAAAAATATCGAATAATAAATAAATAAATATATAATTATTTTCTATATGTGATTGTGAGAATAAATTCTGTTGTCACTCATTAAAATTTGTTTATAATTATGATCAGTCGTACGAAAATGATAGAAATCAAAAGTGACAGGTGAAATGTACACGAGTCATCTGCATGATGAAATATTTCACTCTACAAATTATCAATTAACTTAATTAATACAAGCTCATAAAAGCGTGAGAGGAAAATCAGTTCATTCAAGCGGTTGGCAGACCAACCGTGCCCTTTAGGTGGACACCAAAAACAACGTGAATTTATCAAATTTATCAGGAAAAAAAACTTGCTACAATAATCTATCGAGAAATGGATCTAGCGACGAAACTTTAAGTGTAATAAGCGAACACATTACACCCAGGGGCATTCTATTCTAAGAAGCCGGATAATCCAACAGTGAACTTTTTTAAAAATAAATTCATTTTATTTGTAAAAAATTTTAATTAATTTTTAAATTATATTTATAAAAAAATATAATGAAATAATAAAGACATCAAAGACAAAATAGAAAAAAAAATTGAAATTAATTAATTAATTTTTTTTTATATGAAAAACGAAAAACAATATTTTTAAAGATATTTAATTTGTAAATTGATATAATTTTTCAGGAATTCTTCATGGGATTAAAGATCCCAAAAATTTTTACTCTTACATTTATACTTTAATATTTTTAAACTTAATAAAAAATATATTCATGTGTATTAGTTAATATTTGTTAATTTAAAGAATCACTGTAATTTACATAATCTATGATGATCCTTAACTGTGGTGACATTTACGATCCTCGATGTTTTATTGAAATGAAAAAGGTTAGTATTAATATTATTCCTAATGTTAATGAAAGAGTTATAACAACTTTTAGATGAATTATTAACAAGTCTATTAGTTTGCTTATTCATAGAACATTAATGGAACATTCCTTTCACATTTTAATATATAATAATGCATTAGAATTTTTATTTTGAAAAAGACTTTTTTAAGTATATAAGAACCAGATTTTATATGTACAATTTTGATCTAATGTATTATTTTACTTGTCCTTAAAAAACCTTTAATTTTTGTACATCTTATGGTGTTGTATGATGTGTATTACGGGTTCTCTAAATCTTTATCTTGATTTTTTTGATCGGGGGCCTCTACTTTTTTATTTCAAGTCCATTATAAGTTTGATTACATAGACTGACCCCAGACAAGAGAGGTTCTGCTGAGGGGAAAAGAATAATAGGAGATTTTCAGATGTCTTTGTAGAATGTAGGGACATATTAGCGAGCAAAGGTACGTCGAGATGGTAGCTGGACTACGTACATTGTTGTTGTTTGCCGGTGATAGTAATGATGGATGCTGATTGTACGGCATTAGGATCTGTTGGGGGGGGGGGGAGTGAAAGAGGGCTTAGGCAACGGGTGTCAAGCCATCCCTCTCGAAGTAATGTATAAAGCGGTTTCGGGGGATTGACTTACTGGCCAAGGAAGTTATAACAGGTAGAAGTCCGGCACTAGGTTAGAAATATATTCAAAATATGCGAGGTGTCCTTAGGATTTCCACTACAAAAAAAAAAAAGTCTGAGTAGGCCTCCTTCTCATAGATCCCAACTAGAGAAAAATTCCCTTGTCAGGCCTGAGACGTGAACCCACGACTACGAGGTTGCAAGACAAACGTGTTACCCCAAACTGAGTAGTGCTTTCCATTACACCCTCATTATTGGAAAAATCGATAAGGAGGTGAAAGTATTAATATCTTTTGTTTTATTATTAAACGTTGATTTCTAATAATTAATTTATTTATTCAAAATAAGTATTTAAATAATGGATAGTTTTTTTTTTCTAAGAATAATGAATATGTACTATAATGAGAACAAAAGATCCATGAATCGATTTTAATAATTATCTGTTTATACATCCCTTCGTTTTAGCCTTTATCAAGTTGAATGTAATCGAAATGAAAAAATGCGCGTGCATTGTTCCTTGTAGATAAGCGACTAGTTTATGATACAGTGGAGGACAACTGTGATGATGTTGCTGATGGCGATGATGATTTTGATAAAGGGGTGTTGAAGCCACCCTCTCGTCATGTTTCGGTTCCGGTTTTGTATTGATTGGCAGTTGCGGAGTATGACGTCAACGGTTGCGCGCTCCGGAACCGGAACCAGCACAACGGGGAACAGGGAACAGCCAAGGGAAGGGGAGGAACCTCTGCCGGTGCAGGAAGCCCACGCGGGAGCGAGATGGAAACTCTATTTCCGGAAAGGAAAAAACGGAAGTGAAGCGCTATGCGTCTGGCGCCTCGAAAAGTCATCCACAAAAGTTAGTACCAGAGGCTAAATATAGGATAGATCTATGTAAACTTAATAAAAATAAAAGAGAACACAATTTTTCATTTGTTCTTTGATAAAAAAAACAATTTCTGAAATAATTCAAAGTTAAAAAAAGAAATATTAAAACTTCTAATTTCCTTAATGTTAAAAATAATTTCTCTTCCTTGATTCTAAATAAGAGAGAAAAATTTTTTTTTTCTTTTAATTTTAAATCCTAATTTATTATTAATTTTTAATTTATTTAATAATTTTAATTTCCTTATTAAGAAATATCTTTTGAAATTTTTATATAAAAGATTCCATGTTATTCAATAAAAGATGATAAATTTTCAAAGAATCTAAAATAAAATGATAGAATAAAAGAATATAATTTAAGGATCTGGTTTAATATATATGTATTGTGAAAAATTAATTTACATTATAAAAGGTAGGTATTTTATAAAAATAACAATTGTAAAGTGTGAAACTTATTAATTAATTATTTTAATTATTTTTAAATTTGGGTAATTCTTCTGCTGGGTTTGGCTCCCGGAAGGTCTGGTCTAACGGGGCGACTTAAAACCATGGAGAGATTCCCAAAATGCGTGACTGGCCCCGCTCTCTGCCATGACAAAAAAAGTCTAGATCAGATCCTTGCACTGATAACATTTAAGTGTGATCTCCTATTTTTTAATTTGTTCTAAACCAATCCTAACTCAAGTCAGAGTAGCTTATTTCGTATTATTTAACAAATCCTATATTTTTCTGTGAGTTCTTTTTTATTATTATATATATATATAGTTATGGTGTCGGCGTTAATTATGATTACGCCAATTATGACTATGCCAATTATGTCTTTACCTTATCCACTGGGATGGTGGGTAATTAAAAGGTAGAATAAAAGGCAAGATTTAATCAAAGAAAGAAAAATATATTTATTTGTGAATTAATTACAATCATTAAATGGCCGAAAGGGAAAAATGAGTATCGAGGAATCACTAAAACGGCTCTACTGCATTCTGTCTCCGCTCTACACTGACTATAACTGAACTATATTTTGTCTGAACTCAGACTAACTCTACACTATAACTAAATTTTGTCTGAACTGTTTACAGCTTATTTATATTAATTTAAGTTAAGGGGTAGGTGATGGAGGAGAGTCAGTTTCAAGGGTGTAAGAAAAATTACCTTCTTTCCAAAAGGTGAAATGTAATAGTCTATTTTATTATATATGTGAATTTCGAATTATTTCAATTCAGGTAATGCATTGTCAATGTTACCTGTTCAGAATAGAACTCTTACCAAAGGGGCAGGTATGACAATTAAGCCAGACCCAAGTTTATGAAAACGAATTTTAAGTCTAAGGGTTGATTAGTTATGCCAATTTCTATTATACTTATTCTAATTGTTAAGCATGTACGAGAAAAATTGTTTATGTATGCTTGCAGACATATAACTATATATATATAGTTTCATCAATATCTTTAATTATTATCCAACTATTATATTGACTGCCCAAAGGGCATCAAAATATTCATCAAAATATTATATCGGCATCCAACCTGGAATATTAATTATTAATCAACCTTATTATACAATAACTTTTGTTCATGAAGTAAAGTAAAATACAAATATACCTTTAACAAGTAACAAGAGGAGGTTCAACAAAATTGTAATGAATTATCATGATTTACAAGAATTATTTAATTATGAAGAAAAACTATTTTAAGTATAAATACATTGTATTTCATAGTTATTTAGATTCAGGTTGTGTCATTTTAGAACTCAAATCTTAAATTCATTTTTTCTCAAACAGAAATAGAAATTTTTAATCGCTCTGTGATATTAAATTTATTCACTCAATATAAAATCGAATAAATCCAAATTCAAATTAAAAGAATAATAAAAAAACATTTTAATTCATAAAAAACTTTATTTTAATTTTTGATAAAAATTTAAAAAAAAGATATAATATAATGAAATGAGTAAACTGTTATATCTCTTTGGTAATTTTAATAAAACAGTTTTTATCAATTCTCACAGTGGAATTTGTTCCATAAATATTAAATTTCATCACAATATATTTTATAGTTTTTACTCTATTCTGACCACACAATTACTCCCAAATATGTATTTATCTTTGTCTTTATCTTGGAATGGGCAATCTTTTTGTAATTCGGGGCAAAATTGAAAACAATCAAACTTGAGCGTGCCCTAAACTTTTAAGTAATACTAAAACAAATATTTGATTATATCTTTAACATTTATTATATTGACATATTGATATAATTTAACAAAAATAATGCATATTAAAAAAATTAATGAATAATATATTTTTATTTTGATAAAATCAATTATATAAAATAATATACGAACGGGTGGCGGATTAAGGACTTTTTGTTTCCCCCCCCCCTCTCACATTATATGCATATGATATATGCAATTATTTTTTGTTCTATTTCACTATATCAGTGATTAATTTTAAATTTTTTCTTTTTCTTTTTCTAATTATATATATTATATAGGTATCGTTTTTTAGTAGTATTAGAAGTATTTGAATTTAAATTTTATATTCATTTGTGTGTTTCAAATACTAAATATTTCTTTAGTGAATAAATACAAAATCACAAAATATTTTTTCAATAAAAATTTAATATTTACAAAAAATTATTTTTAGTATTTTGAAATTATGGGGTGCCTTCTTAAGCGGACCCACTAGGCACGTGCTTAGTGTATAATTCGTGTAACACTCTCATACAAGTATATACATTTAATGATACTTCAAAATAATTTTTTTTTCTTTTAAATTTCTAATGAAATTATTAATAACATAATAACTTATTTAATTTTTTAGATGACATTACTTTTCAAACTCGTTATTCTATTTTTAAAAAAAAATTATCATATGGAATCAGATGGCGGGTTGGATAAAAAAATGTCACGGGCTGGATTTGGCTCGCGGTTCGGAAGTTGCCGACTTCTGTTTTAGACAAACCTCTAGAATTATTACTGGATATGGATGAAAGGAAGATAATTTCTCATTATTCAATATTACTTAAAAGCGAATTTTCAAATTACCTTAAAACTATTCTCGTCCCCTGGATTTTATATGTATTCAAATTAATAAATATAAGCTTTATTGATTATAATTTTCATATTCCTAAATAATTTTAATTATAATTTACCGGCAAAGCTTCTTCCCTATGTAACCTTAACTATACACAACCAATTTTTGAAAAAGAAGATTTTGTACCCAGCAGAATAATTTCATTGGGTTTTCGAATTCGAAATATTTTAATTTCATCTCTCATCTATGTAGGAGTTGCTTACTTAAATGAAAATAGAAGGAATGGAAAGAATCAAATACAGATATATTTATTCAAACATTAAAAATACATAATAATTATATATTTACGGTATATAACTATATATAATAATCAATTAAATAATAATAAATATTAACTATTATTTTACGTTTCTTTATAGATATCCCATGTGCATGGTGACTAAAATTAATTGATTGAAAAAATGTTGTTTTTTAAGAATATAGGAACTAATCTAAAACATAAAACAAAAAAATTCAAAATTAGACAAAAAAAGTATCTAAATTATGATTACCATTTATACTTATACACAAATTAAACAAATTCTTCTGTGAATAATACACTATCTAGGAAATTAAAGAATTAGCTTACCTTTTATTCAAATAAATATTCAATATTTTGTGAAAATTATTACTTTATAGTAACTAATTAATATATTTACGCTTATCATTAAAATATATGATCAATATTGTTCAATAGTTTATAATATATTTTGAAAAAATATTTGAATTGATAACTTTGTTTTTTATTATTTCGATAGAAGATAGATTGAATTTGCATAAAGTTTTGATTCTTATCTTAAATAGTGGACAACTCGATTAGCAAGTTAGAAATAATTAGCTTTTACAACGCATTTAGGACTTATTAAAAGATGGTTATCTTGTTAAAAGAAAAACAATAAAATATATTTAATAACATTACTTATAGATATATTCTAATATTCAAAATATTAAATTAATTTCAAAATAAACCTGTTAATGCACCGATAATATTGTTCTATTTTATTCATTAGGAATCAAAATCGTCTACTGAATCGAGAGATTATGAATTCTTTTTAATTTATTCATAGACTTTTATATATTTATTATTAAAAATCTGGAGTGCCTCCGCTCGACTATCTCGCAAATTTGAATTAACAAATAATAACATTAATAATTAACATATATTATATTTAAATTAAAGCTTGATTGCAGTCGCGTGATTTGCAGTAGTGTTAAAAAATTAATTCTAGTACTATCAGCGATCAATCAAGCTGAAATTCTATATATAGCAGTTTTATACAATTTTTAATCATGTGAAAAACTATCAAACATATATCTTTATTATACGTGATTATTTTCCACATTTTTTTCTTGTTTCTTTCTAAATCCTATTTCCCATTTAGACCAATATTCCTAATAAAATAATTATTATTATAAATAAATTGTTAATCAATTTATATTTTATATATATCTTTTTAATAAAGTTTAAATCATAAAAATAAATAAGATTAAAAATTTGTCCAAATTAGTTTTGCATCCCTCTTATTATCTTTTTAATATTTTCTTTTAACAAATTCACAATTTTCTTTTATTTATAGGAAAAATTAAAAGTCGATAAGGAAGATGAGAAGGAAGGGAGATACATAGGTTATACCAGAGGTTTCCAATCTTTTCTGGTTTGCGGCTCCCTAAATAATCAGATTTTTACCGAGACTACCTTAATACATCAGATTTTTATATAAATTTTTTACTTTCTTGAAAAATTGGAAAACTTTCCTTTTTTAAAAGCGATTACCCATAACAGCGAAAAATTAAAAGGCTTACAAGATTGTTGGAACAAAATTTCAAGTATTAGAAAATTTAATTGAAAATTTCGCCGCGCCCTAATGACGGCTCATCTCACTGGTTTAAAAAATCGCCCATCTTCAATAAATTTTGTAACTTTTTTTTTATAACTAATCGAATTAAATTAATAATTAATTTTATATTTATATTATATATATATTTTAAAAAAATGCATGCTGAAAAATTATATATGAACATATAAAGCAACAAAAATTTTATTGTTGTAATTTTTTATTGAATTAGATTAGTTCATAAATTGTGTTATTTATTACATTGTGTTTTATTTTTAAAGAAAATTAAATTTAAGTATTTTTATGACTAGACCTTTAGATAACAAACAATTGAAATTAAATATTAATTATTTATTTAACGAATATAATTAAATAGATAAATAATTTGAAAATGTTTTTATTTACATTTGAAGCCAATCAAATTTTATTTTTATTATTTAACAGGCATTTCAATATACTATTTAAAAAATATATTTTTTTAATTCTTTTTATAAGAACAATCAGTAGAATCATAATTCATCTTTTTTATGAAATAGATTATTACCTTTATGTACTTCTTGGTATATTAATAAAGCAATGTTTTTAGCACTTATAGCACTCATTTCCATTGCACTTGCAGCCCATTCAATTGCATTTAAATAATATAATCGATTATCAAGAATAAATGAGTCATTTCTCGCCATTTGTTCATAAGAAGGATAAGCTAACCAATCTTCAACGAATGTGTTTTCAACATCTTCAAATATCTTTTGAATTTGAGAATCTGACAATATTTCTTTAGAAAATACTTTGTATACAGTTTTTTTTGTTTGAGAATTTATTACCGGATTAATCAAACTAACAGAATTAAAAAAGCCTATTGTATCAATTGAAAATATTCCATCCACAAGCTCATTATTAAAATAGGACCTCTTAAGTTTTCCAACGACTAAAGTGCATACAGTTCTATGGAATTTTCCTTGAAATTTCAAATTATTTTGGAAATTTTCAAATTTTATGATATTTTTAATATTTGATGCTTGTGGTGCAGCTAAAACAACAAAATCATAAGGATCGGAATCCTCTCCTGATTCAGTTGTTAAGATATAATATCCTTTATTATTCTTCTTTATTTTTATTATTTTATTTTTAATTACATTTGCATTTGACTTTTCAATTAAACCTTCTGGAACTTTCTTATTTCCACCTTCAATAGACCATAAATTCCCTTGAGCACCAGCAACGGAAACAGATCCTAGAAAAATATTTTATGAATATTTGAATTTAATTTTATACAAATTAAAAATACAAATAAACTCATTTTAAATATTCGAATATTAATTAATCTACAACAGAAGTTCAGTTAATCATACCAACGAAAGCCTGAACTTCATTATTTTGGCCATAATTTACTACCAAAGTTGTTTGAATTAATTCATTAATTGTTTTAATAGAAAATCCTTTGTTTTCAAAATATTTTGAAGTTTTCTTATTCATTAATGAGAAAAAATTTGGGTTCATATGATTAAGAAATTCACCGATATTTAAGAATGTTTTGCCTTGTTTTTGAAGTGAATAAATCCTAAAAAAAATATTCATTGTATTTTTATTAATTTTATTAGAATTATTATCTTTTATTAATCAACAATTGTATTTAACTTATATAGAATTGATGACAATACAAAAAAATAATCTTTAATAATAAGATTTATAAATATAATTTTCTATTAATGAATTTACTTGAGAGATCAATCAGATATTTTAATTTCATAAAGTCGTATATTATAATTTTTAAAATGTTTTGATATTAAGTCTGAATATCAATATAATTAAAATATGTATTGTTAGAATATCGATATTTCAAATTTTTATATATTTAATTTATCTGATTTTGATTTAACATTCATGTTATTATACATTTCCAATCTATACATATTTATGAACTTGAAGAAATAACTTACTTATCAAATGAATCCAGAGTTTCAGTAATAGTCTTATCTACATAATATGGGTCAAAACCATATCTCCAAAATAATTTAGAATATGTTATTATAGAAGATTCGGATTCCGTAAAAACAAAATCTTTAACTTTAGGATCATAAAAACCGAAGAGAATATTAGAAAACTCTTTTCTTTTATTTAAACCTAAAAATTGTATGAATTTATTGTAATTTTTTAATATATTTATATATTAATTTATTAAGTATACATATTATTAAAATTATTTTTATATAAATAAGAAAGTTCATTTTTCAAAAATATTAGTTTAAATATGCATTTAAAGAAAATAATGTTAAATGTATTTAAAATATTTAATTCTATAGAAAATAAATAATTTTTTATATTTTATCAGACCTAAAATATTACGGAAATATTCCATATATTTGTTTCGAGAGTGTATTACAGATCCTCCAAGTTCATATTCATTATTATTCAAATAAGTTGTAGCAAGACGACCACCTATTTTATTATTTTCATATAAATCTATTATAGGCAAAGAATGCTTAGAAAACAAGTCTTCTAGAAAATGAATAGTAGAAGATCCTCCAATTCCTCCTCCAATAATTGCTATAAAAATAAAGATGATAATTTTCTAATATTCTTGTGTATTATCTGATTTTATGTTACCTATTTTTGGAATATTTTCACTATTAATGCACTTTAACATTAATGTTATTAAAATAATAAATAAATGCATTTTTTTAAAAATTATATTATTTTAAAATTGATACAAAAGTGATAATAATTTAGGTTAAAATTATTTAAAGTTTTTATAATAAAAATGTATAATTTGTTAAAAATAAATGATTATGTTTTAGCATTTCTAAAATCGATGGATGAAATGATGTAAAAACATATTAAAAATTATTTTATTTATGCGGGGAACATGGGTCTTGATTCCAATTAATTTCGGTAAAATCAATAACCAACTTCGGAGATTTAGGAATATATTGCCTAAAAAAGAATGTAAAAAATAATTAATTGAATATATATATATTAATAAACATTAAAAAAAAAATTTATATCATATTGGTAAACTTTCAAAATGATAAGTTTTTTTATAATAAATTATTTTATTATTAAATTACATGCACTGAATAGAGGTAAATTTAAATTTTCAATCTCAAGGTTGAGTTAATTTAATGTTTTATTTGAAAAATCACTTTTCTCCTTTGTGAAAATGTTTTTAGTGAATTTTAGTAATATTTTAAAGATTAATTTTAAAATTTCCAAAAAATGACTAAGTAATTCGGTTCATTGGTTAATTGAATTTATTTATTTATTATAAATATATAAATATACCTATATTTAATTCCAGCAGAATCAAACATTCTTTTCGATGCTTTCGTTGATACTTTATATGAATATTTATCTGACATATATACGATTTCTTTGATACCAGACTGAATAATTTGCTTTGCACATTCATTACAGGGGAAAAGTCCAACATACATTTTACAATTTGTTAAATCACTTGAATTTTTATTGACAATTGCATTTGATTCTGCATGACATACTAAAACAACATAAAATAGCTAAAATTAATTAAATAATTCAATTGATTTCCAAATAATAGCAAGTATAAGTTTTTAAAACTCTGTTTAGAATGATATTGCTTAAAGTATACTTATATACAAAACTAATATACAAAATATACAAAATATATCAAAATTACATTTAAAAATAAAAATGTAATTTATAAGTGTATTTATTTATGTAAAGTACCATATAAATATTTGTTTTCTAATTTATTTTCTGATTCTTTTCCCCATGGGAAATCATCGTCACTACAGCCTCTTGGTAACCCATTGTATCCAATACCAACAATTTTCTTATTATTATCAACAATGCATGCACCAACTTGAGTTACTGGATCTTTACTCCTTTGAGCTGTAAGGAAAGCTGTTCCCATAAAGTAATCATCCCAGGATAAATAATTTTCCCTTTTTTCATTTCTAAAATAAAAAGAAGCAATGAAATTATATATTAAACGAAAAACTCAATAAACTAATAAAATTTTCCATTTCTATAAATGTTCAATTATAATTAATAAATTTGAAAAAGTCTAATATTTCAATTATAAAATAATTTTAAGAAAGTTGTATACAATATGAAATATTAAAAAAATTTTTTTATAATGTTCAAAAAATTAAAAAAATTACCGTGAGTTTGGTAAAGACATTTTCGACAGTTGTATTAATCTGATTGTTTTTAAATAAATGGTATTTAGCCTAGACTTCGTATTTAGATTTTAAATGTCAATTGAAGAAATATTGATATATAGTAGATAAATAGATTACGCGGCAAAAATAATTAAAATGTGTTGCAACTAACACACTACTACCGCCATCTCGTAGCTCGAAAATGATCTAAAAATAATTTAAACTTTAAGAAATGTGTTCAAAACAGGGAGGTTCAAAATAAATTATTAATACAATGAAACTCTGAAAAAATTTTTTTTTAATTATTTAAAATATAGATAACTATTCAATTTTTCTTATGTTATTTCCATACTTTTACAATTACAAAATAATATAAAGATACAAAATTAATAGGAAGAAACTAGAAACAAATTTGATTTTATCTTCATGCTTGGTTGAAAAATAAATTCAATTGATATGTACTCATTCAAATAATAATTAATCCTTATAAGTTTTTATCAACAATATTTTTATTTACATTATATTGGCTTTTTTATTTTACATTTATCATTTAATAATATATTATCATTCCAATGAATAAAATTATTCTTTAATGATATACCTTTCTATCCAACTTATCATAACAAGTGATAAAATAAATAGAAAATAATTAATATAAAAATATTTTTAATCAACTAAAAAAAGAATAAGTTATAAAAAAATTACAGTTTATTAACAATTAAAAATATCACTCTAATAAAAATTAATCAATTTTTACTAAAATATGAATATAAAATATTTCTATCATTGTAATACTTTACAAAAGTAAATTATATTACTATACTAAGATAGTATAAATGTTCATAAACAAATTGCAGATTGTTATATATGATAATTTCAATCATTGAGCAAAATTTCTAAAAATTGATTTCAAGTTAATACTATTGACAAGATTTGTGTATAACTTAAATGAAATTCACATTAAAAAAGGTATTTTCAAAGGGTATTTTTTTTTATTTGGTTATTTAATTGATATCCTATAACGTAAAGCTAGAATAGAAGTTGTCCTAAAAGAGAGTAATAGAAGAAATAAAATTCCAATATAAAAAAACATAGACGTATCATCTGGATCAACAAATTTTAAAACAACTCGGGGATCACTAAAATGACAATAAATTTCGTTACAATCCAATTTTTGTCGATTAAGTCCAAACATTGAGAGAACTAATGCAGAAACGCCACATCGCATAAAACTTAAAAGAATAAGAAATCGTATGAATGTAGGGATGCTAGAAGGGAAGTCGAACCCGTAGACAGCAAAACCCAGGCATGGAGCAATCAGAAGTGAGGCAACCACAGAGCCATTCTGCAACAATTAAAATCGAAACATAAAATTAATTTTTAATTAGAATTCAATTTTGTTTAATTTAAAATATTTGATAGGTATTTATTAGCTATAATTTTATTAATTTACTTGAATCTAGTTCTTAAAAATCCTAAATAGAGCATTTATGTATGAAAATTTAATTTATTTTGTATGTTTTTTGTATGTTTACAAAGTTATGACGGTGAAGAACTTTCAAGTTCATTAGACAAAGAAATAAGTAGGTAGAAATTAATATGAATATATAATTATTTATTTAACTATAAAATAGTTACTAAGCTAGTATTAAATTAAATATCTATTAAAACAAATTTTGGTTACTTTATTTTTTTCTTATTATCTTATTAACATAACATACTTATTATTAACCAAGCCAGAACGTCGACGTCGGTTAGACGTCTAATCGACGTCGACGTTCTGGCTGGGAAGTTTGCTTACAGTGACACTAAAAGAAGCACCAATGGAAAGGCCCATTCCCTCAGCAGTCAGTGATGTCATTAGACCAATTATAAAAAACATAGAAATTCGATGTAATTCTACTGGAAGACCTGATATGAAATATACTGGCACTATAAATATCAGATTGAGAATTATCTGCAAATAGAGAATACAAAATTGAATTAATTCAATAAAATTTATAATAAAAGCCTAAATAATTTTTGAAACAATAAATAAAAATAAAATAAATGAATTTATTAGGAGTTTAAAAAAGTAACAACTTATATTACTATATACTTACTAATAATGGTAGCCTAGAAAGAGTTACTGCTACAAAGTAAGGTAATAAGTTATACCATCGATTGAAATGTTCTTTCCTGAATAATCTTACTTCATAAGGAACTAAAAA
Organism: Labia minor; assembly: GCA_963082975.1. NCBI lineage: Eukaryota > Metazoa > Arthropoda > Insecta > Dermaptera > Spongiphoridae > Labia > Labia minor. The sequence continues at coordinate 49,181,250 of OY720345.1, read as the reverse complement.
ATTATTCAGATTGTTAATTTTTTCTTAATTTTTAAATCAAAAAAAGAGAAATAAATCTAACTCACAGACTAGTACAGGTACCATGACCCATGTGTAAGCGTGGAAAAGTATAATTCCTACACAGAACTTCATATGATTAAACATTTCCTTTCCATCTCTTGCCATGCCTTTAAAGACAAAAGAAATCATTGTCATACATAATAAATGATGAAAAAGCTGTGTGCGTAATGCCACCTAAAAGGAAAAACACAATTATTGAATATTTTCAATACTATGAACATAAATGACTTTAAGGGATAAGAATTTGAATGAAATTATTTGAAAATAGTATTTTTCAAAGAATTTATGAGCTTAAAAAAGACAAAATCATTCGAAAAATACGGGACTATTTTTCTAACTCCAAAAATAGAGAGGGTCCGAATAGATAATAAAAGTCTAAAAAGTAGTTTATTTAAAGACAAACCAAGTGTTGGGTATTCCAAGAACCAAGTACTTAGAGAATATAAAGGGGAACCTGAGAGAACTGAGAAAGGATAGGAATTGGATGTCTAAATATCTCTCTTTGTGGCTCTATGGAACTCGAAAGTTCTTGGTCGCAGCAACCGCATTTCTTTAAGTGTCCCTATCTTGAATTACAACGATCCAACACCTACCCTCTCCCATCTCTCTCACGTTCCTTCATACATTGTCCACCCATCGCTTGCTTGGTCTTCCAATCCGATGTTTCTTAATCGGTCTCCCCACCAATCTATTTTTCGCCATTCTTTCCTCTCCCTTTCTAGCCACATGCCCTGCCCATCGCAGCCTTCTCTATTTTATAATCCTAACTATGTCTCGAGAGGCATAGAAGACATGCAATTTCTAGGAATTGGATGTATGTAACTCAATATAAAGAAGGTTGGAAAAATATGGATCCTGCGCTTTGAGATCGAGGATGAACAAAAAATCGATCATATGATTTTTTGTTTTTTTTTATCATAATAAATAAACTAATACTGACATTTTTAACAGAATATCTGTAATTGTCCATAACTGTGGACTAGTATCTGCTTAGATTTGAATATAAATTTGAAATATGTACTTTAATTATAATTTTATTTTTGAGCTTGGAAGAATGATATTGATTATCTATTATTTTATATTTTTTTTGCTCTCATTTTCTTACAAAAATAAAAAAAATTGAAATTTCATTCCTATAAATATTAAATACATTAGAATCTTATTATTTTGATATTGGTTAATGAAAATTATTTCCAAATTATTATAATTTTATTTTTAAGCTTGGAAGAATGATATTTTGAATATCATTTTGGAATACCTAAGGGTAATTTTTTTTTCATTCAATCATTGTCTACCTGATTTCTCCATTGTTGGGTTATCATTCGTTTAAATAATAAAACAAATTGATTACAATTTGAGGTAGCAAGTCGAGCACGATTTATCATCATATCCTCTTCACTTATCATTAAATCATCTGCATACAGAATATTATTATTGTTATTAGATAGATATAACACATAAACCAATCATATTATTTATAATATAATAACCAAAACAATTTAATGCAGGATAAAAGACTGATTAAATATTTAATTGAAGAAATTAAAGGATATTTATAATATTAAAATAAAAAATAAACCTTTTTCTTTAGGGACATTATTACTGGATCTAGGAACAACTTCAACGTGACCAGTTGCATTCCATGAATATTTTCCATCTGCTGTCGCATCTGCCATTATCTGTTGATTTTTCAAAGAGGCATCCACAACTTCGATCACTAGAAACAAAATCAGAAAATAGTTTCATTCATTAACAATTATAACGATTGTAAATTAAATTTTTGTCTACAAATTGAAAAATAAATAAATAATTTATTATAAAAATACGATTTTATTATTACTGAACTTTATATAATGACATTTTCAGTAATATTAAATAATGATATACTAATATATGATAAACCTATATTTATTGAAAAATGTATACAAACAAATAAATTAAAACAAGTAAACCTCTTTAAGGGAATATAAAAAATGAATAAATATTGTATTCTATATAAGACTATTATGTGTATAGTAGAATTATATATTTATAAAAAGTTATTGTTAAATATTTCTTATAAGTATATCATACTAATATATCTATCAACATCTAATTTGGAAACAAATTTTTTTTCTTTTAAGCTCAGGGTAAACATATATGAAATTAATTTCACATTTATTAATTACAATCAACATTCATTTAATTTAACACTTATAATAATGGAAAAGTATATTAGTTTATTTTAATTCGTCCTTTAAGATATATATAAATATATATACTATATATATTATATATATAGTAATTATATAATATTAGTATTTGTATAATAGATATATAGTATTTAGAATCCTCAATACAATCATAAATATTCTTAGCAAAAAGGATACTTCTCCACATTTAAAATTTATTTTCTTTTCTTTGAGATATTCAGTGTTAAATACGAGTAGTTTTTATATTTAAAAAGTTTATAGATATTAGATAAAAACTATTTAGACCCTTTTACGTCGAGTATTTTATTAAATAGAATTAGAAGCCTAAATACAATCATACCTTCTCTTGATTAAAAATCATTATAAAATTAATAAATAAATCAACATTAAAAAAATTAATAAGTGAATAAATTTGAAATATATTTTACTATATATTCTAATAATAGTAAATTAATTATATTCAGGTAAACATTTATTTGAATAGGTTATTATAGATTAAATTATATTTTATTTATAATTTTTATAAATAAAAATTATTATTTTTTGTTGTCAGGTGATTATGTGATTGATTCTCAGCAAAGTTGGATTCCTTAAGTCAAAAATTAGTCTTATGTAAAATTGGATGTCATGGTTCATTTCATTAATTAATTTATGGTTATTTTTCTTTGCAAGCGCTGTAAATGTGTTACGAATATAATAAAATCCAATTATAAGAATTTGGATATCTTGACATTTTATGGTAATAAAAATTCATGTTTGAAAATTTTACGATATGAATTTGAGTATGTTATATTTTTATTGTGGATTTACTCTTTAAAAAGACAAATAAGATTTAGGAAAGAGTATAATTTTTAAATAATTTTTTTTTTCTAATTTTTTATTATATAAATTTACAAGCTGTTACAAGATAACATTATATGGTATCAATTATATGGTAAACGACCTCAAAATATGAAAATTAAATTCAATTACTATTCGTACTATTAAATTAAATTATTAAACCTAATTTGTAAAAGGCATTCGAAATTTATTTTGTTGTTATTTGTATGCTTTACTCGTATTGTTTTAAATCAATTAATGTCGATTAATAATATTGACAATTTCAATGCATTTTGAGGTCCATGACCTCTGTCGAACTGAAACAAATATGTTCAGGCGCGGCGGTGCCAAATGATTTTGTGCTGCTTGTGATGTAAGATTGCATCAGAGGACGGGTTGTGACATTCTAATACTACTCATACAATCAAAAATAGTTGGTAATCGAAGAGGAGAAAGAAGCCATACGAGGTAGTCGGTGAATCAATAATGGAATAAAATACCGAAAACAAGTCATAGATGAATTTCCTAAAACTAAAAAGTATAATTATTATATTATCACATTTATGCATTAATTTCAATTTATTTAATGTTAACTCCAATATCTTATTTTTTAATTAGAAGTATAATTAATTTAATTAAATATAAAATAAATAATTAAAATAATATTGAATAAAAAATAAATTTAAGTATTTAAAATAAATATTTTTTTTTTATTTAATTATTATTTTATTATTTTTCCTTTAGTTCCGTAGCTCAATACTAGTTTGAATTAATTTTGAGACTTATCGAAAATTTTTGAATTGTTATGCCCTCCGGCATTCTATTTTAAAATTTATTTCGGTATATACGAGGGCAGGTCAACAAGTCCGTGACTTTTGGATGAATCACAGGTTTTTGGATAAAAAAATTTAAAATTTATGTTTCAACGTAGTCTCCTTGAAGCTCAATACACTTCGTCCAACTTTTCTCCGATTTTTTTATCCCTTCCAAAAAATAAAATTTGTCGAGGACATCCAAATAGATTTGTTTGTGAGATGATTTCATCGTTGGCTTCAAATCTCTTACCGCCGAGCCATTTCTTCAGGTTTGGAAACAAGAAATAGTCACTCGGGGCTAAATCCGGAGAATAGGGTGGATGTGGGAGCAATTCGTATTCCAATTCATGGATTTTCATATTATATTATATTATCAACTACAATCACCAACAACAACAAAAAATTAATCTATTTGAAATTTGGTATTTTAATTAAAATTATGAGCTGTGGCCAGACTCAGAACCGACCGATGATTTGAAATAAATAAATTTCCAAACATTATATATATATATATGACGGCGTAAGGCTTTAAAAGGCACAGCTTACGCCATCTTACGTAGAACGAAGCAACTTGGTCGCTTGGCGGAGCAGGGAGTGAATGCTTGGGTACGCCGGTGGCACAGGCCACTTGAGAACGAGAGACTGCGAGAGAAGGACGTGTGCACTTCGAGACTCCCTGAACTGCTTATTGTTCTACAAATTCATATCCATCTACACACACACATATACACATGGCCGATCCTGAACACTCCACCTCAAATTCTACATCAGAAGTGGGATCTCATGCCCCTTCAGAAGAAAATAGCACTTCTAAACTATTGAATAGCATGCAAGAGCTATTTAACCGCATGCTAACGACGCCACAGCCCCCGATCGTAGCCACGACGGCTCAGTCGACTACTGAGCTCTTAGAATTCAACCCTGATGATCCCGATGCAGATATTGAAGGTTGGTGCAATATAACGGAGTTGATTATCAATACTAAGCATATTGAAGGTGTCGATCTGCTGCTAGCCCTTACGAGTGCTCTGAAGGGACGCGCCGCTTCATGTTTGACTAAAATAAACATGAATGGGCTCTCTTGGAGCACAATTAAGGAAAATTTGATCGCTAAATTTTGTAGGCCTAAATTATATCAAGATCATTTTTTTGATATAATTCAGTTTCGAATCGGAGCTAAGGAAACGGCTCCAGAAGCAGGCTTACGCTTATGGAATCTAATCGAAAGCGTACCAAAGGTAGAAATGCCAGAGGACGCTATAACAGGGTTTGCCATAGCTATTTTATGCCAAAAAGACAGCGGTTTACGTCGAGAGCTTAATGCTCATTCGATAACCACCAAAACGCATCTTTTAAGAATTCTAAGCGGCATTTCTCTAAAAAGACCATTGGAAGACTTAGAAAATCAACAATACACCAAGCGACCTCGACTATCAGTCGAGAAGTTTTCTGGTAAATGTCACGGGTGCGGGATATCCGGACATCGAATTTCAGAATGCAGAAAACGTTTGCGAGGTGAACTCTCTTCAACATCTAGACGCTCAGACACTCAGACTTCATTACGAGCCTCCGCGGAGGCTTTGACTATATCCTGCTATTCCTGTGGCAAGGTAGGACACGTGGCATCTAGATGTCCAGAAAGAAAAGGTGAAGGTGGAGCCTTTTCAACGAAAGAGGTCAATCTCTGCGAGCAACGCCTGTCGAGGGGTACCCTGAGAACGTCATCTGGTGAGTCACTCAATTTTTTATTCGATAGTGGATCTTCCTGCTCTCTAATAAAGGAAAGCATTATTAGTAAATTTCCAGGTACTGCTAATAATAATATTGTTTACCTTACTGGTGTTGGGGGTGACGAAATTAAATGTATGTCTCAATTATCAAGCGAGGTATTTATTAATGATATTTCACAAAAATTAACATTCCACATAGTGCCAGACTTTTGTATTACCGATCAAATCATAATAGGTAGAGACATTTTAGAAAATGGGGTGAGTGTCGAAATTAATAATGATAATTTGACATTTTATTGCGAAAAACAAAATAATCTCTGTGATGCCAGAACTACTAAACTAGATATCACTCTGATTGATACGGATCTGACCGGTAACGACAGAGAAGCACTAGTTAAACTATTGAGTCAATATCTTGATTGCTTCATAGAAGGTATACCTCATAAGCGTGTAAAAACAGGAGAATTAGAAATTAAATTAGTTGACCCTTTTAAAACCGTACAAAGACACCCCTATAGGTTAGCACCCATAGAAAAGCAAATTGTTAGAGAAAAGATTCAAGAACTTCTTGATGCAGGTGTAATTCGTGAGAGTTCATCACCATTTGCGAGCCCCATCCTTCTAGTAAAAAAGAAGGATAACACTGATAGAATGTGTGTCGATTACCGGGAGCTCAACTCCAACACACGACCCGAACACTACCCACTTCCTCGAATCGAAGAACAAATAGACCATCTTAGTGGCGCTCAATTTTTCTCATCATTAGACATGGCGTCAGGGTTTCATCAAATTCCAATTCATCCAGAATCGGTAGAAAAGACCGCATTTGTAACACCCGAGGGACAATATGAATATCTCGCAATGCCCTTTGGGTTACGTAATGCCCCCTCCGTCTATCAGCGATGTATCACTAAGGCGGTGCACCATTTAACAGATAAACCTCTGATATACATGGACGATGTTTTAAGTTATTCCTGCGACGTAACTGTTGGTTTGAAGCGTCTCGATGAAGTATTACGTGCCCTTTCTACTGCCGGATTTTCATTCAACCTTAAAAAATGTAAGTTTATGAAAAATAGAATTGACTTTTTAGGTTACTCACTTCATAATGGTGAAGTGAGGCCGAATACTCGGAAAATACAGTCTTTAGTTGACTCCCCCGAACCTAAAACAGCAACACAAGTTCGCCAATTCTTAGGCCTCGCATCATATTTTCGAAAGTTTATTCCCCGTTTCACCAACCTTGTCGGTCCCTTATATTCTCTAACGAAATTCAAAGGCTGTATTAAATGGGAAGAAAGACACGAAAACGTCCGTAGAAACATCCTAAAAATACTTACTTCCGAACCTGTATTGACCATCTTTAACCCGAGTTTACCCGTTGAATTGCATTGCGACGCGTGCTCTGATGGATATGGAGGGATTCTCATACAAAGAAAAAACGATCTTCCCCATGTCATAGAATACTTTAGTAAACGAACATCTGAGGTTGAGTCGCGTTACCATTCATACGAGTTGGAAACACTTGCAGTGGTGCGAGCGGTAGAACATTTCCGACATTATCTATATGGCCGGCATTTTAAGGTATTTACTGACTGTAATTCTCTTAAAGCATCTAAGTCAAAAACCGACCTAACTCCACGTGTCCATCGCTGGTGGGCATTCCTACAGGCTTACGATTTTGATATCATATATCGCGAAGGTCGTCGAATGGAACACGCAGATTATCTGTCTAGAAATCCCTTGTCGAACCTACTTAATCCAGTCTCTGTAGGTCACTCCTCGACGACACCCGTAATCAAAGAGATTCAACTCGTAGAATTGCATCAAGATTGGCTTTCAATTGAACAGAAACGTGATACCGAGATCCAAGACCTAATTGAGAAGCATAATAATAATGAATTTCCTGACACTGTTGGTCAAACTTATGATGTTAGGGATGGTAACCTTTATAGGAAAGTGGAAAGAAATAAGATTACCTCATGGCTTCCAGTAGTACCTCGCTCTCTAATCTGGACATTGATCAGTCATGTTCATAATGAGTTGCAACATTTGGGTAGTGAGAAAACCTTAGATAAATTGTATGAACAGTATTGGTTTCCCCAGATGTCAAAGTGTGTAAAGAAATTTATTGACTCCTGTATCGTCTGCAAGGTTTCCAAAGGTCACTCAGGTGCTCAGCCAGTGCAACTGCACCCTATTCCAAAAGTGTCAGTACCTTGGCACACAATTCATATAGACTTCACAGGAAGATTAAGTGGAAAAAGCGATCGTAAAGAATACTGTTCAGTAGTAATTGACGCGTTCACCAAATACATACTGTTAGAACATTCTTCTTCAATTGATTCAGCTAGCGCGGTCAGAGCTCTCAAAAAGGTTGTTTGCCTTTTTGGATCTCCCAAGCGCATTATCTCCGATCAGGGAAGGTGTTACATCAGCCAAGAATTTAAAAAATTTTGCACTGAACATAATATCGAACTCCACTTTATAGCAACGGGCACCAGCAGGTCAAACGGCCAGGTAGAACGTGTGATGCGAACCCTAAAAAGCCTTCTAACTATTATTGAGAACGACCCCAAGATGGCGGGACGAGCTGGGAAATGTCCAGTTAGCTCTCAACAGTACCAAGTCTACAGTCACAAAATACACACCGATGGAACTCATGTTCGGCATTCGTTCGCAATCGTTAGGCATGTCAAAGATAAGGTCCCACATCTCGGAGAATGAACACCGAATCGACTTAGATTTTGCTAGAAAAGACGCATCTAATAAGATCACAAAGGCAGCTACAGCGGAAACTGAACGTTTTAACCATGGTCGTGCGACCATTAAACCATTTTCAAAGGGTGACTTTGTATTTATAAAAAGCAGCGAACGTAATCAAACCAAATTAGATAGGAAATTCAAGGGCCCTTATGTCGTAACATCAGTGCTAGATAACGATCGTTACGAGTTAAAAAGTATGACCGGTTCACAACGCACTCTTAAATACGCACATGAGAATTTACGATCAGTACCTCAAGGGCATGATGGGTTAATCGAAATATCCACTAGTCTAATGTGTGAGGAGGAGGCCATGACGGCGTCCGATGACGTTGAACTCAATAAGGGCTCCCTCAGCAGACAAGGCGAAACATCCATTTCACGCTCAAACATCATTACCACAGAATCTGACACACCAAAAATGTTGTCAGATACCTTCGGCAACACACTGGAAACACGATCATCAATAAACTAAAGGTAAAGGTAAAGGTATGCATAAACAATGATATTAAATAGCACTTAAAAGTGAATATTGTGGTGGTCGAAGGGATAGTGTCGTCCGGTCCATTTGATGGTCGAAAGGACACACTCATCCGGTCCAGTCTAACATGCTACTATGAATTGGGTGGTTACTGGTCGAAGGGACAGTGTCGTCCGGTCCAGGTGCTGGTCGAAGGGACACACTCGTCCGGTCCAGTCTAATATGCTAACATGAATTGGGTGGTTACTGGTCGAAGGGACAGTGTCGTCCGGTCCAGGTGCTGGTCGAAGGGACACACTCGTCCGGTCCAGTCTAATATGCTAATATGAATTGGGTGGTTACTGGTCGAAGGGACAGTGTCGTCCGGTCCAGAGGTGCTGGTCGAAGGGACACACTCGTCCGGTCCAGTCTAATATGCTAATATGAATTGGGTGCTTACTGGTCGAAGGGACAGTGTCGTCCGGTCCAGGTGCTGGTCGAAGGGACACACTTGTCCGGTCCAGTCTATCATGGTAATATGAGTTGGGAGGTTACTGGTCGAAGGGACAGTGTTGTCCGGTCCAGGTGCTGGTCGAAGGGACACACTCGTCCGGTCCAGTCTATCATGGTAATATGAATTGGGTGGTTTCTGGTCGAAGGGACAGTGTCGTCCGGTCCAGAGGTGCTGGTCGAAGGGACACACTCGTCCGGTCCAGACTAACATAAAAAAGTGCCGTCCGGGCAAGGTGGTCGAAAGGACGCACTTGTGCATTGGTTCAGGGGTTTTAACTAGAAAGCTATAATTTCAAATTCAGTGATTTGTTACAGTAACAGTTTACAATTCGTCAGGTTGGACGAGCAGGTCTTTCCACGAGTAGACTCATGAACAATTGTTTAATTGATCAATTGATTTTACAGAACAGCAATCTGTAGCGCCCGAGGACGGTCGCAGGTCAGTCCGGCCGTGACGGCGTAAGGCTTTAAAAGGCACAGCTTACGCCATCTTACGTAGAACGAAGCAACTTGGTCGCTTGGCGGAGCAGGGAGTGAATGCTTGGGTACGCCGGTGGCACAGGCCACTTGAGAACGAGAGACTGCGAGAGAAGGACGTGTGCACTTCGAGACTCCCTGAACTGCTTATTGTTCTACAAATTCATATCCATCTACACACACACATATACACATGGCCGATCCTGAACACTCCACCTCAAATTCTACATATATATAAATTTAAAAAAAAAACATTTTTAAAATTTGAATTAAAATGATTAATTGGATTTTATTTTTAGTTTAATTACTCAATTATTTATCAATACTATAATTTAAGTGAAATATTTTCTGACAATGAATATAAAATTAATACTTTGTAAAATACCACTTCCACATGTGAAATTTGGTGTGAAAACAATACCTTCCCTTCCTTTCGTCGGTCGGTAAAAATTATTTATACATATTAAGTTATATATATTGAAATTTTTTCCTTAGTTTATAAAAAAGATAAAAAAAAAGTTTAAAATTACAGTTAAATTTACAATTTAATCTATTAATTTCATAATTTTCGATATTGGTTATTCATCTTTGAAAATATTTTCTTCTAATTAATTTTATTCAACTCAAACAAAATAAATGGTTTAATTAAATTTATTATATTTTCACTATGACCTATTGTTTATAAAAAATTAAAAAAATGAATAATAGAACAATAGATAAAATGAGTCGTTTTTTTACCGACCGACGATAGTAAGGGAAGTATTGTTTTCACACCAAATTTCCCATGTGGAGATTTTTACATATCTCCACGAATCATGCATTTTCTTAACAGAAATAAGTTGACCTGTTTCCAGGTCCGAACCGACCGACGGTTTGAAATAAATTAATTTCCAGCTACAGAAACAATATCAAATAATTTTAATATATCTATTAATGTAATAAAAAAACAGATATGGATATAACAAATATTTTTAATTTTATTTTATTTATAATATATATGTAAGACCAGGCTGTGACGTCATGAATGGCTGGATGACGTCATATAATTTTAATTAAGAAAAAACTAATAAAGATGATTTTTCTCGAGTATAAAACCAATGCAAAGTGAATGATTCGTGATGATATGTAAAAAATCTCCTCATGTGAAATTTGGTATGAAAATAACCCTTCGCTTCCTATCGTCGATCGCTAATACTACAACTTCCGGTTTCCGGATTTGCACCAAAAGTTGATCAATTCATCCCACTGATGCATTAAGTAAATATACCAAATTTCATCAAAATCGGTTGAGCCGTTCAGGCTGTACACATCTATACGGAAGACTCGAAGTGGTATAAATTGGAAAAGGATGATGCCTTTTCTTCTTGTAATTAGTCCCACCCCAATTGAACCGAAAGTAGCTACTCTTATTATATTAATTAATTCACAAACAACAAAGTTTCTATAACTTGTAATATGAAGGACATATATTTATCTGTAGGGTAGAGTCCGCTTGTGTTTTTCTTTTATTGAGAAGGTCAAAAACATTACGTAAATTAATTAATTTAATTAAATTTTTTTATTAATCTAATTTATATATTTTAAATTAAAATGAGATCTCTTGTATATACATGCATATAATATATATATATATATATAAATTATGAATGATAAAAATTAAAAATAAAACTAGTAAGTATCTAAAAACTCACCAAAGTCAGCTGGATTATAGTTGAGAGGGCATTCCAGAGCAAGAGATGATAAGAAAGAAACTAATTGATGTGGTGATCCCTGATAAACACATCGTCCAGCACTTAAGACATATACATTGTCAAACAGCATGAATTGACTGGCACTTGGAGTATGTAGTGTACAAATCACAGTACGATTTCCATTATGAGCCAAATCTTTTAATGTTTTAATACACTGCGTCATGTTCACTATATCCAAACCACTGTTGAAAAATATTTTAGATCACTTTCAATATAAATATAATGGTTAATATTAAATAAATCTCAGAATAATTAATATGTACTTAATTTGAGATTATAATTTTATTTATAATTAAATTTATAGAATTAGAAGTACAAATTGAAATCAATGATATTGAGCTCTTCGATGATCAAATCCAGAGTTACCTAATACATGTTTGTTCAGAAGAGGATCTCCGTCCTTCCAATCCATGGTGATTCAAATTGGTGGCTGTTAAAGTGGGATATTGGAATCGGAAATCCTTTCTCCACATAAAAAATTACCTTGTCATAGAATGGCACAAAAGAAGACGCTGGTGAATAGTATTGAAAAATAATTGATGTAAAAAAATACTAAGTAAAGGATATGAATTCGAATACAGTTTGTAATGAAAAAAAATAAGTGAATAATATAAATAAATCACTAGTAATGAAAATAAACTTATTTATGATTAAATGTCCTATTTATATTAATAGTTAATATATATATATATATGTAGGTAATCATGTCCGGTAAATATTTTTTTTTTTTAATATAGAATTCATAATGATTTTTCCATGTTCTACTAAATACTAGATGATACCGGTTAAGACACTACAAGATATAACGGAATTCTAAAACTCACTCATTAATTAGCCTCATCCTAGAAATTAAATTTGTTTATAAATTTTAATAATATAGTAACCTCATAATGTTAAATACAAAATTAATTATAAATAATTGAATTGGTAATAATTTATATTTATTAATTGAAATTTTTTAACCAATATTAATTTTAAAAAATCTATTTTCTGATAAATATATATAGATATAAATATTGGATAATTTATTAGAAACAATATTTTATTTTGAAAATATGACAAAATAACTCCAAGTAATGCATATAATGTAGTAATTATTTTTGGGTGGAGGATGGAGTTATTTCTGATTGAAAAACAAATACCAGGTTTCATTTTTATTTATAATGTTTTTCTTATGTTTTATTTTATTTTATTTTACAATATATTGAAGTTATTTAATTTATAATATAATAACATTTTGTTTTTTTATGCATTTCTATTCTGATTAAAATACGTATAAAATTATTCATGAGTATATTAATTATTTTATATGAATTACTATTCGATCATATACTAATATATATATTTTAAAACTAAGTCTTCTAATAAATTGTGTATTTAATTTGTTTTATTTGTGGGCATTTTTTCAGGTATATATAATTTCTAATAACAAAACATTATGGATCAAAAAAAAAAATTCTTTTATATATAATAAATGTAATTTGTTAAGTTATTGATTTTAAAAATTCTTTATGTAATAATTACTATTTCAATTATAATATTTTAATTTCAACATAAATTAAGTTTTATATTTTAAACGATAGACTACTCATAATTACTCAAAATTGACCAGAGTCAATTGTGTAAAATTTGTAGCAAAAAGGAAAGAGTGGATCTAAGCCACCTATTGCTGAGCTGCCCAATAAATGGCCACTTGAGAAATCATTTCTTAAAGAGAGGTAACTTAGAGATGATTCTCACGGTTGAAGATTGGAAGGATGTAAATAATATCTATTGTGCTTTATGAGTCCTAAAACTGATATCATTCATATTGGACGAGTAAATGGTTGAGTGATGTGTTTATTTGTTTTTCTTCTTCTATTTATCTCTTGTTTTTTGTTTGTTTTGTTCTTGTTTCTGCTTTTTTTTTTTTTGTTGATATTGTATTTATGTAATTGGGCCTCAAATTAAGTGTGAGGTGGATGAGAACAATTATATGTGAGTGAATAAATAAATAATATAAATAAAAATGTATTTTGAATAATTTTTCTATAAAAAGCATAGTAAAGTGTTTTCTTCTTGAAATTTTGAAATTACATTAATTAATATTTTATTATTATAATTAAAAAATTTAAAAATAATTTATTTAATATATAGTATATAGTGTCTTATAAATCAGAGACTATCTTTACTCTGCTGAAAAAGAATATTTATATGTTATACTATTTTATTCTGATTATTTTCATAAGGATTCACTTATGTAATATTTAATTATTGTTTACATTTTTGTTCTGTTGATAACTTTGAAATTTAAATTCTATATTACAAATATTTTGGTTATATTGATAATAATTTAATAATATATATAATGAAGCTATTATATTTAATTTAAGTGCATTTAAAATGGAAATCATTTGTAATTATGGAAATATGTAATCTGTTCCCAAAAAGGGGAAATAAATAAAATACCAAACATGTATCAAATTTCTTAATGAATAAATAAATAAATAATTTTATATGAATAGAAAATTTGTTTTAATCCATAAATAACAAGTTTTATAAAATGAAATTATTTTAATACTGATACTGTTTAAATTCGATTTGCCGAAATTAATTATATTAACATATTTTATGGTTTATTATAAATTATTTGATTAATTATTAATTTCTAGATAATTTAATCAATTATAAGATGATAAGTTCGTTAAATGTAAATATACCTTGTTGGCTCATCCAAGAAAAAAACATTTGGATTATTAATAAGTTCAAGAGCGATTGAAAGTCGTCTTTTTTCTCCGCCTGAAAGTTTTTCCGTTCTTATTGGTGATGTATGAGAAATGCCGAGACTAATTAGAATATTTTCTATCTAAAAAAAAGAAAAATTATTAATTATTATTATTATTATTATATAGTATATATTTATTTCATATAATATTACAATTTAATTTTAATTCATTTCTATTAAATATGTCGGTTAGTTATCTGAGAAGCCATCATTCTAATAATCACTTTCTTCTCTCAATCTTAATTAATTTAAAAGCTAAATAGGTAAATCATTTATTTGGTAATGGTAATTACCGACCGACGATAGTAAGGGAGGTATTGTTTTCACACCAAATTTCACATGTGGAGATTTTTACATATCTCCACGAATCAAGCATTTTCTTAACAGAAAATAGTATTTTTAGCATGATGTCTGTCTGTCCGTCCGTATAGATGTGTACAGCTTGACGGCTCAACGGATTTTGATGAAATTTGGTATATTTACTTAATGCATCAGTATGATGAATTGATCAACTTTTGGTGCAAATCCGGAAACCGTATTAGCGATCGACGATAGGAAGGGAAGGGTTATTTTCACACCAAATTTCACATGAGGAGATTTTTTACATATCACCACGAATCATGCACATTGTATTGGTTTTATTCTCGAGAAAAATCATTTTTATTAGTTTTTTCTTAATTTAATATATGACGTCATCCAGCCATTCGTGACGACACAGCATTGTCTTACATATATATTATAAATAAAATAAAATTAAAAATATTTATGTTATATGCCTATCTGTTTTTTATTGCATTAATAGATATATTAAAATTATTTGAAATTGTTTCTGTAGTTTGAAATTAATTTACTTCAAACCGTGGGTCGGTTCGGACCTGGCCACAGGTCAACTTATTTTTATTTTAATTTTCATTTAGTTATATAAGTACAGTGACGGAAAAAAGAAAACGCCCGGGAGGCGCTGTTGGTCAATGGCAATGCACCCAACCGATTGATTGTCCATCAACAGCGCCACCTTGGCGTTTACTTTCTAAAATATTCATATAGAAATAAATGTAGGTACAAGTTACCTAAAATATTTGAATATTGATATGTATTGTATATGTATAATGTACGTATACAATGTATTTGATATAATTAATTATCAGAAAAAAAATGATTTTTATATTTATATTAAATAATCATTTACCAGTCACTTGGAATTAAGAAATTGAATAAAATATTATGTCTCTAACTACATATATTTCTCTGTGAAGTTGCTTAAATCACAAATTTTTATCTGCAATAACTAGATTCTTCTAGCCCAGTAGTTCGCAACCTTACTATATTTGACCTATTGACTCTTTTTAAGAAAATATTACTTAGTTCATTTATTTTTTTTAAATTTTTATAGAAACCTCATAAAACATTTCTATCCTTTCCTATTCTCTCCTAATTCCTCCTCCCTTTAAATTCGCCTCTACCCCACTGGACGTTCTTCAATTGTTTTCCTAAAAAATAAACTTCTTGTTCTCTAATTCAAGCCAGTTGTCCCGCACATCCTCTTGTATTTTAGGACTCTATGTTAGGGGATGCACATAGATTATCTATTTAGATTAGTTATTTATTTTCTGCTAATCGCCTATGAACTTATCTTTTAAAAATATAAATTTATTTTTAGTTCTTTCTATTTATTCATTTTTATTACTCAATACTAATTAATCATAGTTAAAGTAAAAATAATATCCAAAGATCCAACAATATAATAAATTATTTTATGCGATAATCTTTTTTAAAGTTAAATACAATATTAACGAGCGATTACACAAAATAATGATAGAGAAATAAATTCTTAAAGCTTAATTATTTGTGTTATTTTTTTTAAATAATTGCTTTTCATTAAATAACTTCAAGGAATAAATAATAATAATAAATTTTTAAAAAGTTAATAAATTTAATTAAACGAGTGTGATTTTGTAAAATTAGAACTAAGCTTAAAAAATACATATATTTATAGGAAAATGGTTTGAATTTAAAGACTTGTTGACATTCAAAATTGATTTATTTGTTTATTATTTATTTTTGCACATTTTAATAAAAAACATCAGAAGCCTGAATCAATTATTTCTATTAAATAGGAATTTTCTTTTATGTTGAGTTTTACTTTTTTAAGAAATTATTATGTTTATTCTAAATTAATAGGTGAATATTAATTTAAAAATATCTATTTTCTGATAAATAATAATATGTATATAGATATAAATATAGGATAATTTATTAGAAACAATGTTTTATTTTGAAAATATGACAAAATAACTCCAAGTAATGAATATAATGTAGTAATTATTTTTGGGTGGAGGATGGAGTTATTACTGATTTAAAAACAAAATCCAGGTTTCATTTTTATTTATAATCTTTCTCTTTATCATTTTTATTTTATTTTATTTTACAATATTGAAGTTATTTAATTTATAATATAATAACATATTGTTATTTTATGCATTTCTATTCTTATTAAAACGTCACGAAGGGATCAAAATTATAAATAGTGACCTCCAATCAAAATAATCAAAAAAAAAGAGAGGATCCGTTGTACTGTGATCATAAAACACATAAAACACCTTTACTGCGCTTAAACGGCAATCGAGTTGATAGGCGCTGCCCTTCCAAAGAATGTACAAAAGTCTGAGCATTTTTTTATTATTAAGATAATTAATTTTACATATATTTCTCTCCCCACTAGGGGGAAAATTAATGAATTTTCTCTTGAATATAATTTAAAATTATATATTAAAGAAGTCAGGAAGATAAATATAATCCTAGAATGAAGTAAATAATCGCAAATGAACATTGAACATCATAATGTATAATAAGGATTCCTAATGAGAGCCCCTTAATTAAGTAATGATTTCCTTGATGTTTGAATACATTAAAAAAATTATTAATGCGTTTTAAAATATAAATAATATTGAAAGAGTTCTTGCCAACAAAAAATGACTTAAGACAAAAGCCTGGTTATTGCATCATAAATGAAACAAATCACCTTTTGTTGTGCATATTTTCAATTCTGGGTCAATGTTTTATAATGCCAATAAATAAAAGGGTGATTTACTACTTTTAACATGTTTTGAATTATTTATATTATTTATTAGCAGTTTCGGGAATTAAACTTTTTCTTTTTTTTTTTTTTTTTTTTTGAAGAAGTTGATTACAATTTTTTTTTTGAGAACTTGAATTTTTCAGTTTATGTGTTTAATAAAATTTTTATTAGTACAAAAATTTGACTTGATGTTTCATATAAATAAACTAGCTGCTCAGAGCTCCTTCGTCGCTCTTCACATCTAGACGGGGGCTCCGCCCCCTGTACCCCCGAGTGGTACATAGTATTTGGTTGAAAGTAGTAAAAGGTTTTCATCCATTTTGTTTCAAACAATGTATAACATAAAACATTCATTTCTTATTGTGTGATTATTTAAAATATATTTTAATTTATTTAGTAAAGTAATTATATATATTATTATTGAATATGTTATATCTATCTACTCGAAAGTTCTTGGCAGCTACAACCACATTTCTCCAAGTGTCCCCGGTGACCTCATCTTTCTTTGGCCAATAAATGCTGGAAAGAATAATCTGAATCTACTCTCATCTCCCAGGGTCATAGACCATGCGTGGCTCAACGGTACTCGAAAGTTCTTGGCAGCTACAACCACATTTCTCCAAGTGTCCTTATCCTGAGCCTCTGTTCCATCTCTCGTACGTCATTCCCTGATGTACTCATCTTTCTTTGGCCCATAAATGCTGGGGAGAATCCTATTCTCAAATAATCTGAATCCACTCTCATCTCCAAAGATCATAGACCATGTCTAACACTCATATAATACAACAGACAAAATAATTGTTTTATATATTTTAATTTTCATTCCCTTTTATAATAATTTTGATGAGATAAGCCTCTTTACTGCATGATAACAGGCGTTTTCCGATTGCAACTTCGATTTCAATTCTTCTCAAATATTTTTATCCTTCGTGATTACATTCAATTTTTCTACATATTCAAATTCTACATTTTGTATGTTAATACTGCTCCTGTTTGTTTCTAAATATATTTATTTATCATTATTAATTTCAAACCTCATCTCTTTTCCTACCTCGATTAATTTTTCCTCGCTATCTGTAATTGCAATTGCCGAATCTCCTATTATATTTAAGTCGTCTGGGTCACCTAATATTTTACAATTGATTTCCACATCTTACTCTTTCTTTACTACCTTCAAGATAAATTTTAAGATCAAAATTTGAAAAAGTTTATCCGGATCTATTGAGTCATGCGTAGGTTTTACTAAAGTCTACAAATAATTAGTGAACAGAGATATTGAATTCGCGGTTTTTTTAATATCTGTCATAATGAAAATATCTTAATTAATGTTGATCGATTTGGCATGAACCCGCAATGATATCGTCTAATATTTCCTCCGCCTATAGTTTATAAGTATTGTATATGTTATAATAGAGTATAATATTTCTTGATCATTTCATTTCGATATTTTAATTTCATTGTTTGATTTTTATTGAATATTTTTAATTATAATAAAATTAGAGAAAATGCAAAGTTAGAGACTTGAGACAATTTATAAAAATTAACGGTATAAAAGTATTGATAAAACTAAAGATAAATTAACAATATATACATTCATTAATAGTATTAATTTAAATTAATGGATTTATTTGATTTTTTATTATTAAGTTCATTTATTAATTTTTTTAGATCATAGTTAATTCCCTCCCTTAAAATAAAAGAAGTACCTATTCAAATATGGAAAGAATAAATACAAAATAATTTAAGTTAAATATGATTTAAATATTTTATTATATTAATTAAAATGAGAACTTTTAGAATAAATTATTTAATTGAAATGATATTTGAATATTAGAATTTAAAATAAAAAGTTAAAATTTATAATAATTCTTTGATTGCTAGTTATATACATTGTGTAAAATGAGTCCGCCAGTCAGTGGGCCACGCCTGGCTCTTGAATGAACAACACGGAGAACTATATATAAACTTTAAATCTCTCTCTCTCCCGCTCACACACACTCTCACCTCTCTCCTCATCCCCTCCACCTCTCATTTCTTAGTTATTTCAATTTCCACAAATTGTCTAATTTTTAAAATATTCACTAATTTACTTTCTATTTTTATTCTTTAATCCTTAAATAATATATTTTCTATTTTATGTTAAAATGTAAATAACTTACATTTTAACATATTAAACTATGACAGCAAAAAAGTAAACGAATTACATACATACATACATACAAACAGTCTCCTTTATATATATAGATAAAACTAAATGCGCTCAAAGTGTTTCGTTGTATATGAAGAAATTCATTCATAAACTTTGTCAGGCTATAGAAAAATTATTTTATTCTTTTTAATTCATGAGAAAAACGTTATTTTATAAATATTTTTTTATATTTATATTTTTATTTTTTGATTATAAAGCTTTCACATATTTATTTCAATTAAAGAGGAAGATGAAAGGTTTAGTTAATTAATATATTTAAAGAAAAATGTATATATAGATATATAAAAGCCAATATAAATTGATTTAATATGTGAGAGTCAACTAAAGATTGAATTAACCTGAATTTTATGTAAATAATATATAAATTAAACAATTTTTTGCAAAATAATCTTTGTTTGTATTGGTTCTAGTTCTTTATTTATTTATCTGTGACCTCGTTTGTCAGTGGGAGGAGAGGTGGGGAGGTATGAGATAAAATGTATGAATCACTCACCAACTTCCGATTGCCTTTGTCCGCATCGTTCGGTGGGAGTTTAAGTGATGCAGCTAATTCCATCAATTCTTGCACAGTGAGGAGTGGTTGGTGGTTATCATCTTGTTTGATATAACATGAGTATTTGCGAAATAAATGTTCATTTCGAGGACTCGAATTGCCAACACCAAGTACTCCGGATCCTCGTTTTAATCTATATTCATAAAAATATTAAAGAATAAAATAAAGTATAAAAATTCATTAATATATATGTTATTCTTAAAATGTAACCATTTCTAAAATGTTTGATGAGTTTAATTTGTTAATGAAACGATTAATTAATCAATATATATCAAATATTTTGGGAAATGTGTGATCTAAGGATCAGATAATATTTTAAATAGTAGTTGGAAATGTAAAGGAAAATTATCACAAAAAATAAATATACAAATAAATATTTTTACTGTATTTTTTTTAATTTTAAAAAGTTTGAAAAATTTAAAAGAAATAAAATAAACACTAAAAAATTAGTTAATATAAAATAGAATGATAAATATTTTATTATATTAATTTAATTGTATACTTAATTTTTTAGATAATGATTATTAATTTAGTAAATCTCAATCAAGTTTTAAATATTTTTAAGTGTTTTCTAACATGTTTAATATACATGTTAGGTTGTCAAATATCTCCCTTCCGCCTTTTTGTCTTATGAATTTCGCGGCTATGTATAAAGCGCTACAGAGCTTGTATCTGGTAATACTATACATCATTTGAAAGGTCTTGACATAATCTACAAAACGACGCTATGCATGATTAGTTTGGATATTGCGTTAAACAGTTATAGACGTGTAAACATGGAGTTCACTAACGCCGAAATTCGCTCTATTTTAAAGTTTTCCTTCGTTAAAGGAAAATCTGCTAGAGAAACGTTCCGTGAGATTAATGGTGTTTTGGGGATGGTACTCTATCACTTCGAACCGCGGAGGAATGGTTTCGACGATTCAGAGCCGGTGAAAACGACACCATGGATAAGCCACCCGGCGGAAGACCCGTGACGACGAATACCGATCAAATCATGGAAAACATCCAGTTAGACCGGCATGTGGCATCTCGTGACATCGCCCAAGAGATGGGAGTTATTTTAAACCATCTGCAGAAGCCTGGATACAAAAAAAAGCTTGATGTTTGGGTGCTGCATGATTTGACGCAAAAAAACCTTCTGGACCCAATCAACGCCTGCGAAATGCTGCTGAAACGAAACGAACTTGACCCATTTTTGAAGTGGATGGTGACTGGCGACGAAAAATGGATCACATACGACAATATCAAGCGAAAACGGTCATGGTCGAAGGCCTGTGAATCGCTCCAAACAGTGGCCAAGCCGGGCTTGAAGGTCAGGAAGGTTTTGCTGTGTGTTTGGTGGGATTGGAAGGGAATCATCCACTTTGAGCTGCTCCCATATGGGCCAGACCCTTAATTCTACCATCTACTGTGAACAACTGGACCGCTTGAAGCAGGAGATCGACCAGAAGCATCCAGAATTGGCCAAAAGGAAGGGTGTAGTGTTCCACCAGGACAACGCAAGACTACACACTTCGTTGATGACTCGTCAATAGCTACGGGAGCTCAGATGGGAGGATTTATCACATCCAACATATAGCCTGGACATAGTGCCAAGTAATTACCACCTGTTCCTGTCCATGGCGAACGCCCTTGATGGTGTAAAGTTAGACTCAAAAAAGGCTTGTGAAAAGTGGCTGTCCGAGTTCTTCGCAAATAAGGAAGGGGGTATCTACGAAGGGGGTATTATGAAGTTGCCGTCTAGATGGAAACAGATTATCGAACAAAATGGCGCATATTTGAACTAAATCCGATCATCGTAACATTTTTTATAAAGCATTGAATAAAGAGCAAAAAAGCGGAAGGGAGATATTTGACAACCTATTATAATAATAATAATAACAAAATCATATACTGGAACTAATAGGAACAAATAAAATAAAAGTTTAATTAAAACAATTTTATCCTATTCTCTCTTTAGTAATCGTCCAATATTTACAGGAAATATATATAAGAGTGCCAATAATTTCTGGTCGTTTTCTAGTAAAAATTAAGAACTTGATGTTTTCAAACGATTTGAATCCCTTCATTAAATGTAAATTCCTTCTTGAGTTTGGCTCGAATCTCCCTTCAATATTACTTCTAATTGCGTTTCTTAAAACAATTAGGTTCTTCCACTCACCAAATTTAAACTTTTTTAATCCCCCAGCTCGTAAAACAGCCTCACCATATGCTTTTACATGCCAACTATACAGAAATAAATCGAAAGTTCCCAATCATTAACTCTATTCGGTACAAAATTTGACATTCTCACACAAAAAAAAAAAAATTGGGATGCTATTTCGTAGTCACTTATTCTTACAAAATATTGTGTCCAAATTTACGTTATAACGCATTTTATATCAGAAAATTTCAACATAAAATTCTGTTGGAGACATCTTTTCTCAATCGACGGAAACTTGTTTGTACTCCTAATATTCTATTCTATTATTACAATATAATATAAGTAAGTGGGAATTTAGGTACTTACCTATATCCTGAAAGTATATTGAGTAAAGTAGTTTTCCCTGAACCCGAAGGTCCTAAGATAGCACTCAATTCTCCAGCACGAAATTCTCCACTTATATTTTTTAATATGGTTTTTTCTCGTTCTGTAAATAAACATGCTCTACTTATTTCTTTATTTTCTATTTTATATAATAATATTATCATTTTATGAATTTTTTCATTTTTCATTTTATCATCGGGTCAGTGACATTTTTTCAAGTGAATTATAAAAGTAATCAAATAAGAATAAAACTTGAATACTTTTCTACATATTTTTCAAATAATTTATTTTTAGAAAATTCGTTAAATATTACTTAGAATGCTTTTAATGTGATAGTAGAATGATTTAGCATAGAAAATGATTGAAAATATCTATTTTAATAGGTTTTGTGATATAAACTTAGCATTCAAGGTTCATTCACATAGAGTTAGAGAAAAACTGATAAGAAGCATCGTCCTGCATAAAAATCATCTCATTACTCAAGTTACTGCTACAGTGAAAGAATTATGATATCAGCCACATAAACGTCAAATCATAGTACTAAGTGAAAGTAGAACTACCAAGATACTTCACAGAAGCTATCTTATAGACTTATAATAATCTCAAGTTAAATGCGTTATTTGATTGAAGCTTTTATTTATAAAAGAGAAATTATGTTAGAAAAATCAAGGATAAACATAAGTGGGTGGATAATGTGATACAGAAAGTTTTTATTTTATATTTACACTAATTACTATATTTATAATTTTTTTACTGTTTGTCTAAAATACTTTTCCATGATATATGTATTTCTGTTCTTGAAAAGATTTTAAGGATTTTTATAAAATTCACCTATATTAGTGAGATCGATATTTGTTTTTTTAAAAAATTAAGAAAATAATTTATTTAATTATAAATTACAAATTCAATAGTTATTAAAAAAAATTTCAATTTTATAAAAAAATTAATTTAGACACTTACCTCTCCATTTTTTTACACTATAATTGAGATCCTTGAAATTAATATTCATTTCTAATGAATCTAAAACAAACAAACAAAAATAAATAAAAATAATTAATAACTAAAAAGTTAATTGATTAACAGGAAACTTAAAATACATTATTATCTCTCTAGTAAGATAAATTTAATAATTTATTAAATAAAAATAATATAAATATTAAGAAGATTATGAATTAATTTTTTGTTAATTTTGCATAGAAATAATTTGATAAGTAATAGTTTTCTATATATATATATATGAAATTTTTATTATTTAAAAAAAAAATTTAAATAACAATATAATTTATTTTTCTTTCTTTTTATTTATTCAAACATAAATAAGTTTATTATCGTAAAATATTATCATAAACGTATATGAATATATATATATATCAATAATTACAGGGATGTGCAGGTCAATGACACCGAATTTCTTACTTCTTCCCCACTTATGGGATTTTATTGTAAATTTGTAAACTTTTTTTAAACTTTAAACTGTTTAAACATTTAAAAAAAAGTAAAATCAAGGTAAAATAAAGTTTTAAATAATCATAAATAAAAGAAAATCATATAATTGTAAGAACCTAATTAATTTATAAATTTTACTTATAAAAATGTTTCATATAGATTTATTTACAATTTGTTTAAAAAATTTTTAACAATAGATTTCTTTTTAATCTTAAAACAATTCGTTTCCATAGTAACAGAGATGAATATATATATATGTTACGGTAAATGTATACATTACCGGAAAATGTGTACATTTCCCAAAAAGTTAGGTATATGTGAACTGAATATAATGTATATGTACATTTCCCGGCAAATGTGTACTCTTGCCTTCACATTTTAGTAAATGTATATTCTTATCTTCATTTTTTAAGAAAAGTTGGAATACAAATAAATTAAAGTAAAAAAATATTTATTTAAAAGGCTTTAATAACGAAAATTATTTTAATTAAAAAATTTAAATGACAAACAAAACATACTATTCTTTGCATATTATATAATATGTCGTAGGTTATGATCCAAATATTCATAAATACAATTTTTGTATGTGTTTATGTGGTCAAGATTACACAAGTTTTATTTATTTGAGCAAGAATTCATCACACTTTTATATGCTGCGCCCTCATGAAACAAATATCGCACTAGTTAAATAAATATGATTTCATTTTTTTTATTCCGTTGTTTCTTTTTTTATTTTTAGTATTATATATTTTTTACAATGTGCATTCATTATCATTATTATTATATTATATATGTTTATAAGTAAAAATAATAGTAAACATAATAAAAATTCTTTTTTCTGTTTAGAAAATGCATGATTCGTGGAGATATGTAAAAATCTTCTTTTTATTATAATTTTTTTATTTGAATTAGATATATGTATAAAATTATAAATGAACATGAAAAATATTGCAAACATTAATTTTTTTTAGTAGAAATGAGCAAATTTATAGATTTTCATAATTTGCGTTTGGGCCGCATCTCAAAGGGCTCTGAGCCGCACTTTAGACAAGCATGATATAGACCCAGATAATGCATAAGTATATCCTATGAAAAAAAAATGTAAGTTTAAAATTGGAATTAAGGATAAAATAATTATATAAGTTTATGTTTAAATATTTAAATAAGACAACTGTGGCAATGTTTATACACAACATTCAGTAGAAAAATATATTTAACACCTGTGCAGAGTGCCATACGGTTTTATGAATAAAAAAAAATGAAGTTTATATTTAAGTAAAGGCAAACAAGTTTTATTGATGAAGGTTGATTTTATTAAAGATAGTGGGGAAAATTTTGATTTAAAAATCTATCTATTTATATTCATATTAAGTTAACAATAATAATAATAATGAAAAACTCATGGTCAAAAATAATAATTAATTATACCTTATTGTATATGTTCAAATTTTCCATTTAGATTACATCATAGGAATGTTGGGATTCTTTAAGGTCACTATTTATCTTTAATTAGGAGAAAATATCTATTATATTATGAATCGAATATAATTTTGACGTAAGTTTGTCATAAAATAAATTCTTTGTTAATTTTAAATTGATTCTCATACTTAAGAACGAAGTACTAAAAATAAATAAACAAGAGGGAATTAATAAAATATTTTTTTTATAAATGGCACATATATACGTAGAATAATTTTATTTTTCAACCCCCTCTCTCCTTTGAGCTCTATACACTTCGTCCAACGTTTCTCCAATTTTTTTTTATCCATTCCAAAAAATAAGAATTGTCGAGGACATCTTTTGTGCCGATTCACTGTTTTGACTGTTGTTTGTTCTCTGGTATGTTGTGGTGGATCCACCGTTACGAAATAGCGCTTTGAACTCGGTTTCAGTGATGTTTTTTCCGCAAAAAATAGTGTTTAATGAGCACAATAAATTCACTTATTTTCATTTTATTTTCAAATTACGATTTGGTCTTCTATTAATGGATGTCAAAAAAAAACTAAAACACCTGGCTGGTTCAAATTTCGACAGGAGTTAGATGATAGTTGTCTGCCGACAGGAGCAGTGTAGTCATTTCATTTAAGAGACAGGAAATTCAAAAAGTCATGAACTTATTGATTTGCCCTCGTACTTAAGTGATATCCCTTTCTGTTATACTATCCATGCTGTGTATATCCTTCTAAATGCCATAATAAGGTTAGGATGCATTTTTCAAAATATAGAATAAAGAAAATTCTAATCAAGATTCTAAATGAAAATTGGAGAAGAAATATTAGTATTTGCGAATATGTATATGTGATTTGTTTTACCCTCAGGGATC
Source organism: Labia minor (assembly GCA_963082975.1). NCBI lineage: Eukaryota > Metazoa > Arthropoda > Insecta > Dermaptera > Spongiphoridae > Labia > Labia minor. The sequence continues at coordinate 49,154,766 of OY720345.1, read as the reverse complement.
CCCTAAAGAAATCTAAAACTTTTATGGATGGTAGACGAAAAGTCGGTTGTATAACTTTTAGGTGTTGCAGAATCATAAATGTATACTCACGATAAAGAATTAATACATACACACAGAATCACAAATTCTAATTTTAGAAAAATTCAAAATTTAATTAAAAAGTACCTACTATCTAGAATTTAATTTTTCTTTTAAAAAATTAATATTGTTTTAAAAATTTTCATAATTTGTCAGCGAATCTTCTTATCTTATTTATACTCCTGAATGTAGTTACCTATATCAAGATATATTTGGAAAATTTGAAATTAATTTTTGGAATAAATTCTTAAGGAATTATGTAAAGCTGCTGAACCATTAAATTTCTTGGTTTATTATAGCCTGCCAGTTTGAAATATGTATATTTCCTTTAACAAAAAATATAATTTATATGGTTAGAGATATAGAATAAGAAGAATATTAGTTTATTATATTTTTATTTATTGATAACTCTATTAGATAATAATAAAAATTAATTGAATTAATTGAAAAAGAATAAATTGTAAATTCTTCAAGAAATAAGAGAATAAAGGCTGAATATTAAAATTTTTTAACTTATATAAAATTTAAATTAAAAAAATAGTTGCAATAATTTATTTTAAAATTGTATACATAGCATTTAGAAATGTAAAAAAATAGATCCACAAAAGAAACAATTTTTTTATAATTTAGATATTAAATCCATTTTTTTTACCGACCGACGATAGTAAGGGAGGTATTGTTTTCACACCAAATTTCACATGTGGAGATTTTTACATATCTCCACGAATCATTCACTTTGCATTGGTTTTATACTCGAGAAAAATCATTTTTATTAGTTTTTTTCTTAATTTAAAATTATATGACGTCATCCAGCCATTCATGACGTCACAGCCTGGTCTTACATATATATTATAAATAAAATAAAATTAAAAATATTTGTTATATCCATATCAGTTTTTGATTACATTAATAGATATATTAAAATTATTGAAATTGTTTCTGTAGCTGGAAATTAATTTATTTCAAACCGTCGGTCGGTTCAGACCTGGCCACAGGTCAACTTATTTTAGTTTACATAAAAGAAAAAAATAGGCAAAAATTTTAATAATAATTCATGTAATTCTTAAAATTATTGAAAAAATGTATTTCTTAAGTTGTGCTTATTGAATTCTAATAATTAACTTTTAAAATTAATTGAAAATAATTAAATTTTTAGATACAATTTTTTGGTATAATACCGATTGGATATTTTGCAAGGAAAATGTTTTTAAATATCAATAAAGATGCCTGTCACATAACGATTGGTTAAAACTTGGCGACAATACTTTAAAGAAAGGGAGTTGAACGTGATATGAAATTTGATAATTTCATCAAAAAGTAATGACTAAATCCAACATCCTGAAAACTTGAAACTTTTACTAAACTCATCTCATTTAAAATTAAAATATTATTTTTTCGTTGACTAAAATAAAATTTTTTTGTAATATAGCAATTGTAATTTAAGTATATTTCATTATTTAAACAGAATTTGATTGTATAAATTTCTTTTTTTTTTTATTTTTACAAGTGCCAGTACAATTAAATATCATTAACATATTTGAAAAAAAATTGAATAATTATATCATTCATGTCATATTTTAAACTTAAAAAAGATAATTTAAATTAATACAAATTATAATTATATATACCGTAAACTCTTTGAGTTTTTTTATTTTTGTGATTTATAGGTCAACACGATCGATCATATTTTTTTTTTGTTAATTTTTGCATATGTTATATAATAATTAATTATCATATTAAAAAAACATTGATTTTCTCAATTGTTGTTTCAAACATTTTGGCTTCTTGATGACCTATATATTGATTAATTTTTTTCATTTCATTTAATTAATATGCATAGATAGCTAAGCATTTTTATTATTAAGTTATGCAATTGATCCTAAAATTTGAAATCTTAATTTTAAAAGAAAAATAATAGTATTTAATAATGTTTCTTAGATTTAAAATAATTATATTTATTTATGATTTCATAAATTTTCCCTCTCAAAATAATTTATAATAAGAACAAAATCTACAATTACAACTTGAAATTAAAAAACATTTAATTTATTGACGTATTTATCTTTAAGCTTTCCACACTATAATTATATTTAAATCATATATAATATATTGTTTAGAGATTTGCGTACATCAATCAACAAGGATATATCTTAAGATTTATTTATTTCAAGGTTCTCCGCCATCGGTTGAAAATTAAATTTATTTTATTTCCCCATAAATAATAATTGAGTTATGATCTACAAGAAATTAAGGTAAAAACGAGGGAAATGACCAGGAATATGATGTGTTTTCTATATCTCGAAATCTAGGCCTTTTAGCGTGAGAAAGGCATTGGGTGATAATAGTAGATAAACGACCAGATGGACCATGTCTACCTTTATTATAAGCGAATCGTCTTATAATATATTTGTTATATTTGTTTTGTCCGCCATCTTGAAGATCAACACAAGTGAGATTTCAACATAGTATAGTCTATTCTGGGTTTTTACAAAAATATTAAAATTAATATTAACAGTTATTTATTGATATATCTCTTATTGTTTACTATTTGCAAGTATTTATCTAAAATTATGTCGAAGGAGTGATATGACGCATTGGGTATGGGAGGGATATGGCGTGGGTTTTATCTTGGCTGAACATTGAAAAAATTGAACCCCCCAAACAATTTAGTAAGACGAGGGAAATATTAAAAGTCACAGATTTAAGTTTTGTACTTTTTTAATTCTTAAAACTTACCTAATTATATATTTAAACACTTCAACTTTATGAGTTTTTATTTTTGATTTACATGTATATATAATTTCCCATAAGTAATATCCCCCACTCTGGTTCAACAATATCACCTCCTCTGTTAGGGATATTGCCGAAAGGTTGACATTTTTTATTTTTGAAATTTTAGTAGTTATTATTTTAAGGAGTCATTTTTGTTATGAAAACCTAATAGTCCTAGATATCATTAACACCAATAGTCATGTCATAATAAGGTTTTACCTTATATTATGATACCAAGGTTCGGAAGGCATTTTGTTAGCATTTATTTACTCATATTGTTTTAAAAACGTTAATATTTATTAAATAATTAAATAATATTAGAAATTATAATTATAATTGCAATGATTCAGTTTTTGTATGTATGAATGTGAACATTAATTCATTATAATCTAAAAATTATTTTAAATTAATTCTTCTGAATTTTTTTTTAAATCAATAAATTATCATTTATTAATATATTTATTATTATTTCATATAAGAAATCAAATAGTAAAAAAAAATTAATTCAATTTTAAAGACATATATCAAATCATTAAACTATTTTAATGGTAATAAATATAAAATTTAAATTTGAATTAAGTTATGTGTGTTGGACCATAGTCCAAAATATTAAAACCCCTCTATTCCTATTTTCCTCTTCCACTTGCCTGTTCGTGCTGGAGGCGAAAAAGGGAGAAAAAATAGTTTTTTGTATATTGCAAAAGAAGGACGTAGTGTGCGCACATTAGAGGTTCACCCAGCAAATAAGTGAATAAGAAAACAATTCCCTAAAAAAATCCTATTTAACATCCATAATAATTCCTACTGCTGAAGCAACTTTCAAGGGAACAAATGAAAGTTGAAATATTGCATAATACAAATTCAATGTTAAAAGACTCCACACAATCATCAATAAGTTTGATTTTTCCCTTAACGATTCTTTCAACTTTTGTTTTGTTGTTCTTAGATTCGACTTATTTTATCATTGATAATTTTATTTCATTGAAAGAACTAGAAATTTAAATCTATTCTTTGGTGCTACTGAACTTGGAATTTCTTTGCAAAAGCATCTCATTAACCTTCACCCAACTACTATTCATTCCCAGTTTCTCATTGCAACGATATAATATAAGTAGTGAATATTACACTGCATCCTTTTTAATACATTGACATGAATTTGTAGCCAATTGAATGAATTGGCGAAGAGGAATTGAATTGGTGTATTGCAAGTTGAATTAAAAAATGTGGATGAAAAAAGATTGAGATAGCTTTGAGTACCGATAATAATATAAACCTCTGATAATTATGTGTTTATGTTTACATTGATGTTGTTTTTTTTAAATATTCAAATCGAATCTTTATAGTCGGAAATAGATAAGTAAATAATTATAAGGTATATAAGTAAACAAATATTATTTTTAGAATGCATTAATTCTACCTTTGATAAGAAAAAATGCGAAAATATAATTAAAAAATGTTATATACTTCATTCTTAACAAAGAAAAATTATTTATTAATTATATTATATACATTCACTTCTGGTTTATTAATTGCAATTTTTAAATCTTCTTATTAAAAAAGATTTTCAAATAATATTACAAAATAAAAATATTTGAAATATCTTTTAAGTAGTTTGCATGCAATTTATTTATAAAGTAAACAACCTTAAATTAGGAATAATGACTGGTAAATGAATTTAAAAATTTATAATTTTTCAAAAATTAATTAAGTATATAAATTATTTTAATAGTGAAATTTGTTAATGACATGCAGCGCCATTGTTGAAGAGACACAGCATTGCTTATTTTTTGCTTTATGTGATGTACTTAATCTATATATATATATATATATATATATATTAGTTAATTTAAAAACATTTAAAAGATATTTTTTCAAGATTAATGATAATAAATGACTTGAGAAGTCAGATTATATATCTTCTTCTGTACCAAAAAATCAAAGTTTTAAGATCTATTGTAAAATCATGAAATATTTTGATTAATCTATTTTTAATTATACACTCACACACCAAAACACACGAAAATTAATAAGACATTTATATGTAACCTAAAAGGTAAAAAATTACCTATCGAGAAAATTGAATTTGAAATATTTCTTTGTTTTTTCTACCTCTCATTTCTTATTACCTTCATATTAAATTCCATTCATAGTTGTTCAATATATTTATATTCGTGGAAAAGTTTTATAAAAGTTATTTGATGGATCAACCAAAACATAGATGAGGCTTTTTTATCGACCGACGATAGGAAGGGAAGGTATTGTTTTCCCACCAAATTTCACATGTGGAGTTTTTTTACATATCTCCACAAATCATGCATTTTGATAACAGAAAAAATTAGTTTTAGCATGATGTCTGTCCATCCGTCCGTCCGTCTGTCCTTTGTGTATCTGTATAGACGTGTATAGCTTGAACGGCTCAACGGATTTTGATAAATTTTGGTATATTTACTTAATTCATCAGTAGCACGAACTCATCAACTTTTGGTGTATATCCGGAAACCGGAAGCGGTAATTTACAAAGTATCAATTTTATATTCATTGTTGGAATACATTTCACTTAAAATATAGTAGTAATTAAAAATTGAGTGATTAAATTAAAATAAAAATTAAGATGAGATAATTTAGTCAGTTTAATTCAAATTTTAAAAATATTTTGTTTTTGATACTTAATATATATATAATCTTGTTTGGAAATTTATTTATTTCAAATCATCGGTCGGTACTGTGCCTGGCCACAGCTCATTTTTACTATCTCGCCAGAGATAGTATTGCGATCATGAAAATTTTCGATGTTGAGATTTTGATGTTTTTATACGTTTTGAAGGTTCCTGAATCATTTTCACTAAGGTTGAGAAAAATGTCTGTGTGTGTGTATGTGTGTGTGTATGTGTGTGTGTATGTATGTAGACAAGATTACGCAAAAACGGTTTGAGCTAGAATGATGAAATTTGGTACATGGACATTATTCAAAATTCATAGTTTTCTATCAACTTTTGAGAAATGTAGCTCAACCGGAAGAGGGTCATTACCTACAACGTTTTGATTTTTTTTCCTCTAAAGTGACCGTAAAAATAAAAATATATGTTTGATAATTTTTCACATGATTAATAATTGTATAAAACTGCTATATATAGAATTTCAGCTTGATTGAATTGCTGAAAGTACCAGAATTAATTTTTTAACACTGCAAATCTCACGCGCCAACACGTGCCATGGTGCCATCAATAAAAAGCCAAACATGCGCTGGTTTAATATTTATTATTTATTATTTATAATTTATAATTAATTAAATTTAATTTAAATATAATATATTATGTTATTTAATCCAATTCAATTTGCGAGATAGTCGAGTGGAGACACTCCAGCTAATTTTACTATCTCGCCAGAGATAGTATTGCGATCACGAAAATTTTCGATGTTGAGATTTTGATGTTTTTATACGTTTTGAAGGTTCCTGAATCATTTTCACTAAGGTTGAGAAAAATGTCTGTATGTGTGTGTGTGTGTGTGTGTGTGTATGTGTGTGTGTATGTATGTAGGCAAGATTACGCAAAAACGGTTTGAGCTAGAATGATGAAATTTGGTACATGGACATTATTCAAAATTCATAGTTTTCTATCAACTTTTGAGAAATGTAGGTCAACCGGAAGAGGGTCATTACCTACAACGTTTTGATTTTTTTTCCTCTAAAGTGACCGTAAAAATAAAGATATATGTTTGATAATTTTTCACATGATTAATAATTGTATAAAACTGCTATATATAGAATTTCAGCTTGATTGATTCGCTAAAATTACCAGAATTAATTTTTTAACACTGCAAATCTCACGCGCCAACACGTAACGTGGTGCCATCAACAAAAAGCCAAACATGCGCTGGTTTAATATTTATTATTTATAATTTATAATTAATTAAATTTAATTTAAATATAATATATTATGTTATTTAATCCAATTCAAATTGCGAGATAGTCGAGTGGAGACACTCCAGCTAATTTGATTAAAATATTATATTAATAAAAATATTTAGTAAAATAAACTTATAAAATTTTTCAAAAGGTGTCGAGGTTTTCTTCATTCCATATAAGGTTACATCTATTTTGTTTCTAATCCCTCTTACTTTTTGGTAGGTAGTTTGTTTACAGGCTTTTATCTTCACGCACACATATTATAGATTTACTTAAATTTGAAATTTTTTTAGTATCTATAATGAATATTCAATATTTATGAATCATTGTCATATATATTATATTATAAATATAAATAACTTTAAAATGATTTTGAAAACAATAAGATTAAAAATATTTTATTTTAAATCAAATTTTCTGAAATCGTATATATAAATTTAGATAGTAAAGTAAAAATATTCTAGAATAGAGAAGTTAAAATTTGAAAATTAAAAGACAGGCAAATATTAGAAAAGAAACGAGAATTCCTTATTTCTGTTTACCAGCTTTTTGTAGACTTTACAAAAGCATAAGACTCAGTAGATCGGGAAAAACTTTTTCAAATCTTGATCTTAATGGGAATTACAAAAAAACTAGTACGTATGATTCAAATTTGTCTTGTGGGTAGTAAAGGAAATCAATTATCAGAAACTTTCGAAATTCGGAATGGGTTAAAACAAGGAGACGAATTATCACCAATTTTATTTAATTTAGTTCTGGAATATGTAATTAGACAAATTGGGGGGAGGTCAAAGAGAATCGAATTAAACAAAAAAATTCAAGAATTAGGTTACGCAGACGACTTAAATATAATAGGAGATTCGGCAATTGCAATTATAGTGTAGAAAAATTAATTGAAGCAGGAAAAGAGGTGGGACTAGAAATTAATAATGCTAAGACAAAGAATTTAGTAACAGAGAGGAATAGTATTAACACACAAAATCTTAATATACAAGATATAGAATTTGAAAATGTAGAAAAATTTAAATACTTAGGTTCTGTGATAACGAAAGATAATAATTTTCGAGATGAGTTTAAAGCGAGGTTACAATCGGGAACATGTAATAAAGAGGCTTATCGCATCAAAATTATTATCAAAAGGGATACAAGTTAAAATATATAAAACAATTATTTTATTGGTTGTATTATATGGATGTGAGGCATAGATTGCATGACCTCTATGCATCTCCAGATATAGTTAGAATTATAAAATCGAGAAGGCTACGGTGGGCAGGACACGTGGCTAGAATGGGAGAAGATAGAATGGCAAAAAATATATTGGTAGGGAGACCGAGTGGGAAACGTCCTCTTGGAAGACCAAGGACACGGTGGGTGGATAATGTGGGAAAGGATGTGAGAGAGATGGGAGAGGATAGGGATTGGAAGGTTGTGGTTCAGAATAGGAATACTGGGAGGTTGCTACGGCCAAGAACTTTCGAGTTCCGTAGAGTCACAGAGATAGATAGATAAAAAAGATCGGAGAATCGTGTATAGAGTGTATAGAGCTCAAAGGAGACTACAAAGAAAAATAAAATAATTATTTATTTAAAAACCTGTATTTCATTCAAAAAGTCACGGACTTATTGGCCTGCCCTCGAACTAAATTAAAATATTATAAAGTTATTTTAATATTATCATTTTAATTAATGAATGAAAGTAATCATGTTTTATTTATGTAAGTTAATTAAAAAAAACTCATTAATAAAAGCCAAATGAAGCGAAGATAATACAAATAAGAGGGCCAAGGATGAGATGTTGAATCCAATAAGGACAAACAAATCAGCGAAAGGTGAAAATAAGTACTAATTTACGTTAATAGAATGAAAACCATTCATTACTTGATTAATAATAAGATAAATATGTCTGGAGTATTTTTTTCAAGTCTTTTTTCAAGGTGGGTAATTATATTTCAAAAAGTATTGAATGTTAAATCATAACATATGACCCAGAAAATTTCTTTTTATATAATCAATTAAATATATACATATTTAATTCAAATGCATCAATGTCATTTAAAGTTTAATTCAATGAGTTTAAAATTTGAATATGACCAAATGAGTTAAATGGTATATACATTAATTTTGTTATTCATCATCAATGTTATTGAATTAGAAATTGAGCTTTATTAATAGATTAATTGTGTTTTAGAATTATGAAAAGTTTTATTGTAAAAGCCTGTTGATAGGGTTTCTGGTTCGAATATATTCGTAACCGATATTTGCGAATAAATGCTCAAAATTCACTATTCGTTATTTGCGAATTGTTGTCAATTATTTGCAAATAATTTTGGTTTTTTTTTTATTTTTGTGAGAAAATTAAGTGGTTCCATCCCATTATGCATAATTCCTGGTTTCATAGCAAACTTTCAAATTTGATTAACAAGCGAAATCCTATTTTTATGAAGTTCTTTCGATATTACAAAAAATTCAATTTGAGTGTGAATTTGAATCAGATAGAATAAGAGCCAGACAACCGGGTAAAAAAAGGAAAGAAAATATGTTTTAGCTGATCAAAAAATTGATTCTCTTAAATTACAATTTATTGAGCGTATGTGTACTAAAGTATCCCCGCTAAATTTTGAATTCAAAAATTTTATCCGTTTGTAATTCACAACTATAAGTTTTATTTAATTTATAATAAGAAAACACGAGTAATAGAATAGTTAGTGAAAAAAACAACCAAAATTAAAAAAAAAACTACAAAAACGAAACTATTCGAATATTATTTGTTATTTGCGAATAGTAAGGTTCTATTAACCGATATTTGCAAATAGTAAAAAGCTCGAATAATCAGAAACCCTACCTGTTGAGTCAAAGGAGTTTGATTTAAAATTTGAATGCACACCAATGAACAATATTCATTGATAATTAATAAAACTTTATATTTATTTTCTTTTTATATGATTATAGTTTAAATAAACTTTATAAAAATTATTTATATTATATATATATATATTTAGTAACAATAAATAATTACAATTTTTACTTAAATTTAAATATTTTTCAATATATAAGAATACTATTAAAGAAATGAAGAATATCTAAGTTATCATTAAGAATGAAATTAGGCTATAAAAATTTAAAAATATTCTAATATATTGATAGATAAATAAAAACAAGATAATTGATAAAAAAAACACTATATATATTATATACAAATAAATGGTATTATAACCTTATAACATTAAATCTTAATATTTTTTTTATTCAGGCTTTAGATTCCTATCTAACCGAGTCATTTCCATCTAAATTCTATTTTTTCCAAACTTCCTCATCTTAAAAATAAATTAATAATAATAAATTATTTTTGTAACAATTTATGTTCATTAAGTCCAAAATATTATAAGTAAATATGTTAATTTCATAAACGAAAGTAAAAGGATGTGAATATGTTCCAATTTTATAATAATACTGAATTTCATAAAAAATGCAATAATTATTATTATCAATAGAGAATAAAGTTCAATGTACTAAATTTAATTCCGTAATGAGAATAGAAATTGATTAATTTTCTTGAAATAAAGCCAAAGTTTAGTCTATAATGAGAAATCTGATTAAAATAACAAATACTTTTTATGAATAGTAGAATTATAGTAAATATTTAACTATATTTATAATATTATATTACACCAACCAAAAAGTAAATAATAAATAAAATTAAATGATACTTGAATAACATATTACTTTCATTTGCAAAATTCTATATTAAAAAAAATACAAATATAAATAAATGAATAAATAATAAATTTTTAATACAAAAATAAAATAAATAAAATTTCATAAATTTTTACAAATTAATATATAATCATTAATTTAAACAAAAATATTATTTTAAGTAAAAATTAAGATATCATTATAATATTAAAATAAATAAAAATTTTAATTTCATAATAAAATAATTAATATTATTAAATTTTAATTTATAGCATTTATAGAAATATTGTTAATATAAATATTATATAGAAGTAAATTTTGTTATTTTTAATTATTCTATATTTACAATAATAAGATCAATAAATAATTCTATGAAATCAGATTTAAATTAATTTCAAAAGAAATATAATTAAATAAATATAATAAAATTCTAAAAAATACCGGAAAAATATTTTAAAATATTTAAATTTAATATTTAAAAATCCGTAAACATAATTATTGATTTCAGATATAAATATTCGTTACACTTTAAATTTTAAATTTATTCACACCTATTGAGGGGGCTCTGTCCCCTGTACCCCCGAAGTGATGTATTTGTTGATGTAGTTTTTTATTTCATTTCAATGAATAAATTTCAACCTACATTTTCTTTTTGTTTTTCTATTTATTAATTTATTATTTTTCTATATTCTATATATTATGAAAGTGAAATTCGTTTAAAACAACTCAAAATTGTCATATATAATTAATAATTTGCAAAACAAATGTTTAAATAATAATTATTTGTTAAAATGATATTATTTTTATTTATAGAGATATGGAATCGCACTATTTTCTATAATATATTCCCAAAACATATTGTCCTGAATTTTTCAGAATCAAAAATCGGTCCTAAATTTTATATTAAAAGAAATCTTTACGAAACTCTATCATTAAGAATGTGAAATATTATCGTATAAATATTAATATTAAAAATATACAACCGCTAATTATTAATATTTAATTGGCTACTGATCAACCTGCATTATCGAAAAACCTGTTTATTTATATATTTATTTTTTATTGCAATATACTTGTATATTATTCCATATCCATATTAAAATGTAACTATTTCTTTTGAAATTTTATGAAAGTTCTTAAATTTGAATGAGTAGGTTAATCTTTTTTTTACAATATTATTCGATGACTGAATGAAGCCTTTTCAGATACTCACCATATTTATCTATGAACAACATAGTAATATATTTGTAATTTCAATAAAATTCATTTTAATAAAATTAAGTGTTACAAATTTATTTTTAAGTAGGAAATAAATTGATAAAAAAAATGATTTTAATATTTCGACTTAGAAAGAGAACAAGCATAAAAGTAATCAATTAGAGTGGTTAAATAGAAGAGTAAACATTGGAGGATGAGGAAACAACTCACGATATAAAACTATCCTAGGTCTTCAATTATGAATATCTAAGGTATATTCCCTATTATTCTATAACATACTCCCTAATACTCTAATCCTAATCCTTATTCTTAAAGATATAGAGTGTAAATATTACCGAAAAGACATTATGTACTCTAAAACAATTATATATATATATATATATATATAATACACGAGGGTGGGGTGAAAAGATTCCGGCCTGACCAAGAAAAACGATGTTTTGAAATTTTTTTTTGCTATATTTTTCAACATAATCTCTATCAACACTGATACATTTCTCATAACGGTGTTCCAATTAATTTAATTTAAGTCTCATCAACAGTTATGAATCGGTGCAAAAATTCGTTTGGATTACGCCTACAACGTCAAATTGTCGGTAGAAATGGTTTTTCGAAGCAGTTTTTGGTCTAACGCTAGCAAACGCGGCACCCGCGTTGCACACAGCTTTCCATATTCAAATGGTTGTGCAAAATATTTCGCACACGTTCAGCTGACATCGTACAGGTCTCAGCTATCTTGAATGTTGAAAAATAAAGCAAAAAAAAATTTAAAATCATCGTTTTTCTTGCTCAGGCCGGAAACTTTTCACCCCACCCTAGTATATCTTTCTTCTCTTTAAATATATACAGGGTTATTCTAAATGATGGACCTTTTTTTAAAAATTCGTATTTATTAAAAATTATGGAAGATTCTCAGGACTTCATTTTTCAACCCCACTGGAACTTAGATGTAAGAGTCTTTTTAAATGAATAGCGCTGGGTTGGTCGCAGGGGAAATGAAGACCTAGCTCTACACTTCTGGCCACCGAGATCTCCTGATCTCTCCCCATGGGATTATTTCTTATGGGGTTATATTAAGGAAGCTGTTTTTCTCCCGCCTCTACCAACAACTTTGAACGATCTGCGGAACCGTATCATTGCTGCCGTGCACTCAGAAACACCAGATAAACTTGCTCGTGTGTGGGATGAGTTTGGCTACCGTGTAGATGTTTTCTGTGCAGCAGCTGGAGGCAACATTGAACACTTGTAATACATTAAAAAAGACTGAAACTTCCTCTTTCCAGTGGTATAAAAATTATTTGTACTTTAATAAGAATTTTTAAAAATGGGTCCATCAATTATTATAGAATAAAGCTGTATAATCAAATATTAACAAAATTTATAGAATTATAGAATAACCCTGTATATTAATTTGTAAATAATTGAATTAATTTATTCTTTTATGTAATTTTATTCCAAATTTTTATAAAAATAAGATATGTTTCTTTTTATTCTGATTTTATTATAGAAATAGAGTGTTTTTAAAATTTAATTTACCTATAAAAGTGAGATTGTTAAACCACTTGAGTCATTGCTATGTTATGATATGATATTTTTAGATATTTCTATCATTATAAAAAACTATAAATAAAAGTAATCAGAACAAGTCCAGTGTATTATTTTTCTGTCCAAATGTGGACTTGCTTGATCTCAATCTGCCGAGCTTGACTTATTGTTCTTCTGGAAGTACTTAAATATTACGTTTATTTATTTATTTTCAAATCTTAAATTGTTTCTATTTTCCTAACCCTATCAACACCTAATATTTTTGGATCATTCAATCAATACTGTAGAAATTTTTTTCATTTATAAAGAGAGAAGATTGTATTAAACATCCAATCATCTTCCTAAACTTTTATTCATTTATTAATGAAATAATTTTTTTAAAATTCCATGCTACATCCTCTGCTCCAATTTTCTGACATTCCAGTTATTAAGAAACAAGTTTCAGATCATTTTAAGACAATCTCAATGGTGAATAATTGATATTATCATTTAATGTTCATTCCTTCTATATTCTCATATTCACTTAAATAATTTTCAAATTAAGTTAGAATTACTTAGTATAATGATGTTGTCAGAACTTAATTAACTCTAATAAATTTTAGAGTTCCTTGTGCGTTGTTTGACTTCCGTCATTGTCAGTTAATTCAAATAGATTTAAAAGGAAAAGGAAATTAACTTTTCAAAAACAATCATTTTTTCTAATTTCTTCTAAAGAATAGAAATGCGAGTTATATATTATATATATATATATATATATATATATATATATATATTTCTTTTCAATTTTATTTTAAATGTTTTAATCTCAATCATATTCTGAAAATAAAAATGAGTTAAAATTCAAATCTCATTGCTTTTGTTAATAATTAGTTCATAAAATAAAATTCCTTTGATATTTAAATATTAAATCAATATAATAAATAAATATTTTAGTGATATAAATATATTTTTAATAAATAAATAATAATAAAAAAATAAGTTTATTAAACATAATAAATTTAAAATTTTACAAATATTTTTAAATTAAAACTCTTTATGTTATTTATGTATAACAGGTCATTAAACGTGGAGTTTTAAGGTAATTAATATTAATGTTATAAAAAATATCATAATAAATATAATATTCTTCTTATAAAGCTTAAATTGTTATGATTGATTACAACTTTATTTATTTTATTATCACTTGAATGAGTAAGTGTCCGCTATTTGGTATGCAAAATATACAATATATAATAAAATACAATAAATTTCCTATAAATAAATATTAAATAAATAAAATTTGTTACTTTGAATAAAATTAATTCAAAACTAAATAACAGAATCTTGTTATTTAAATTATAATAACATGTAGCTTATAATTTGTTATTTATCTATACTTATATTGTATAAATTGGATTGTTTCCATGATTATTCAATGTTCAAAATGAAAGTTGTGTGATGCTCTAACAAAATGTATTTTTAATCAATTCTTCTCTACTCATCTCCAAGATATAATCTAATATTATCAATTCATCACTCCTTTCCCCTCTCGACCCTAAAAGGCGTTCGCTCTTTCACCACCCGACCTTCCTATCTCTATCCGTGTCCTCAATATATGAACTTTATCTGGTTTCTCATACAACTAATTTATGTAATTTTAAATTATATATCATTCTGAACCTTATATCTATTCAAACACTTTTTACATAAATACTTTAAATGATGAACAAAGGTTTATCCTTCAAAAAATACTATTTTTCATATATCAACATAAAATTTACTATTTTTAAATAAATGAATAGGCAAAAGATAATATTATATTTAAAGAGGATATGTACTTAGTAAATTCATAAATAATATTGTACTTAATAAATTATTTACTTAAAAAGGAACATGTGATATCAATGTTTTTGTTTATACTAAATTTAAAAAACACCAAACACAACTATTTTTTCTTTGTAATAGATTTTATTAATTAAAATTTAACACTGTGTGTAAATACTTATAAATATTCTTTTTATTAAATTTTTTTGGGATAATAGAAATTAATTTTTTAATTTTTCTATGCTTTTACATAGAAAGCGTAATGATTTATAGAACTTTGTTATTTTATTAAAATAAAAACAAATCCTTGTATTAAAAATGACCGTCCCTTGAGAAAGGAAATATAAATGAAAGCGGAAAATTTATAAAGTGTGAAGAAAAAACTGATATTTCAATTTTTATTTTTAAAGTTTCAAAGTGGCGACTACCATTGAATATTCTAGCAAAGCTGTTCTCCGAAAATGTCTATTAATAGACGAGTCATCTACAGTGCCCTCCGGATATTAACTGTTCAATAGCAAAAAATTTGCTTGTGAGAGATGTGCTTCATCATTCATGATCAAAACAACCTTAAAAAATATTTCATCTAGTATCACATTGAAAATCGTGCCCTTTAAATTTCTTCATCCCTTCTTTTCAATAATAATTATCTAATTGTAAAACTAAATGCAAACACAAGAGAAATTCGGTCCTTTAATAAAACATACACTTTAGTATATAATCTATATTTTTTAACCTATTGAATATTTAATCTAAGTTGACTCATTTTTATTTTTTTAATTACTAATACAATTTTTTTCTATTAAAATTTAAACCATCTATCACAAGTTCCATAGCTCAATTTGAGGTACGATTGGATTATATACATATTTACATGAATTACTTATTAGTATTACTATCTATGTAAAGTTATTTTTTATAATAATATTGTTTTTTTTTTGAAATGTTAATTAATATTACCAATGAATAATTTATATTTTTTATTCATTTTTTTAACCCTTTGACATATTTATATGTGTTGTATTATAATTAAGTGCATATAAGTCATGGAAAAAATGTTTTTCATTATATATATATTCATAAACGGAATTTTGTTTGGACAATAGTATTTAAAAAAAAATAGGTTAAAGTAATTGAAATACTGGTTACATGAACCGGTTCTTAGTTATTTCCTAGTTAATAAACTTTATTTTGATCCACTCCTATTAGCTAAGAAGTAATGAGTATTTTGAATGTATATAGGTATAGCGATTCCTAAGTACATATATGTTTTTATAATATAAATAAATTTCTTTAAGTTCTCAAATAATTTTATAATTGAAGATAATATAAAATTAAATAGAAGAGAATTGAGATAAGAAAGATTGAAGGAATGTTAATTTTTTAACCAAGTACTTTGAAGTTTATCAATTCTTAGGCAACATTAAGAATTCATTTTTAACATAACTCAATTTCTTTGAGATAATCATGAAAACAATAACATATATATAATGTAATACTAAATAAAATATACCCTTTATATAGTACATATAAAGATTAATTTTCGAATTATTTATCAAAAGGATTATAATTCCATCAGATCGTGTTTGTTCAAGAAATAATACAGTACTGGAAATTGGTCTAAGATAGAAAATATATAAAAAGGGAATGTGATGAACAATTAAACAAAATAACGAGTATTCAAATTATTTTCAACAAAACAGAATGTAAAATATTTATGAAGAAGTTATAATAAAATTATTTTTAAGATAATTCTTAATTACATTTAAATCAACAAAAAAAAAAATTGTATTTTAATTACTTTTTATCAAATAATTACAAAATGAATAAGAATACAAATATATATGATAGAATTACAATATTTTCCACACTCATAAAACTAAAATTAATTAATTAAAGTTAATTAATAATTAATATGTGAAAGAACTGTATTACCATCAAGTGTCATCAATACAAGTTAAAAAAAAATTATTGAACTTGAGTGGATTAATAATAAAAATAATTTTTTATTACCTTATATCAGTGGTTCTCAAACTTATTTGGCCTTTCCAGAAAGAAATTTACTCAGCGCCCCCTTGGAAATTAACTTTTTTTAATTTTAATAACAATTAAACAGAAAGATAAATGTATCTATTTGCAAAATATTATAAATAAAGGTGTAAATAAGAAACATTGAATTTATGTATCTATTTATTGATTTCAGAATAGAAAAGTAATATAAAAGTAATTTTCCCTAAATACACCTTGTGACCATCACCGCCCCCCAGGATCTCTCCAGCGCCCACGAGTGGGCGGTAGCGCCAACTTTGAGAATCACTGCCTTATATAAATAAATAAATATATATATATATATAGGGAATGTGTAACCCACAGACCATCCGAAACCTAATGTGGTAAGAATTAAAAAAAAGAGTCTAAAGTCAACATAAATATAGCTGACAATGAAATATAAAATCAAATTCTATAATAAATATTATTAGATAAACAAATTATAAATGCTATAAATAATTTAAAAAAATTAATTAATTAATAATAAAAAACAAACTATATACTATCAAGAACAAGTTTTTTTTTAATATCAACTAAATATTTCGAAATTTTATAATAAAATTACAAGTGAATTTTAAAATTTCAGTATATTAAAAGAAATATTTTTGACTTTTTGAAAAAAAGCAATTCATGTTTATCGGTAGTTTGTTGTTTTACCTTTTATTTTTTTAAAAAAATTTAAATCGCCAATTAAATTATTTATTTATTTCGAATGAGATTATAGAAATATTATTATTATTTATTTTATTACTATTTTGCTTAATTTCCCTAAAATTAAATTCTAATCGAAATTAATAATGAAAATAATAAATGAATATTAATGAGATTAATATATATATATTATTAATATTAATAATATAAAATATATCTGTGTAAAAAAACTTCTGTTAATTCATTAAATATTTACATACGATCTCAATTAATTTATTATCAAAATAATATAAATTATTAGTACATCTACTATAAAAATACATTTTCTTAATGTTCAATTTTTTTTAACTTTCAAATTCAAATTCAGCAGTTTAGTATCTTATCACTATACAAATATATACAAATATATATATATATATATATGTTTGACACTTAACTTTTAGACACTTTGAACTTCAATTTCTGACTGACTGCTCATTCAAAACTGCTTTGTGTTTTGCTGAATAAATAGTCTTAGGTTCAAGGAATAAGAGGTATAGTTTATGATTCCTTCTTTACAAAAAAATAAATTTATTAATAAAAAATAAAAAAATTATCAATTACCTAGTTATTGACAGTTTTTCCAGTGATTGATACTTAAAGTTGATAATGCATTTTTAATTATGATCAAAAACTGCCCAAAATCGAAAATTTTACATTTTAACACTGAAAAGTTGTCGTCTCTTAATTGATTAGTAAGAAGGGAAAATCTATGAAACAATATCAGATCAAGAAACAGCAAATCTTCCACAGACATCCGGCTGTACTATCGAAGAGAGACACCGACATTCCTCCTTCACTCAATTCTGCTCATTTTTTTCCAAGAATGGCCGTTTTTGAGGGGGTAAAAATTATATTTCTTCATATGAATTCTTCAATTCATGAAAACAAACGTTCAGAAATAAATTTCTGTTTATAGAACTAGAGTAGATTGTCTCCCCCAGACCCCCACCCATTATGCTCTCCTGGCAACGTATCGTTATATTATGTACAAATTCTAAAATTTAAAACAGTTTGAAATTGTCAAACACTGGAGTTTTTCAGTTTTGGAATTCCAGTAAGTGACAATGTGAATTAATTACTTTTCTTTTCAAAATAAGGGACAAACAAAATATTGGATCATAATTAAAACAATAAACTATGCATACTCCAAACGAATCATGTGAAAATCAAATACGATGTGAACAGATAAAAATCAATGCACCTGATGAATATTGTTAACAACTGATTATCAGCTTTCAGTTTTTATTTTCTTATTCTTAAAAGCCTTCAATAATTTTGATGGTTAATCGGCCATTACAGTTGGCAAATATCTCTTGTTTGATTTTATGGCGCACAACATGTCAAAAATATATTAGAGCCTTATTGAAAGGATTTTTAACCAATTGTCACTGGTGTCTTTACCCTCTATATATTTTACATTACTTGTGACAGCGGAACCCAGAACAACATATTATCGATATCAGAATGTATAATCATGTTTTATTTATACTAACTTATAAAAAGGTATATTGACTCATAAAAAAAAAACAAAAATAAATATTCGATAAAAAGTTGACAAAAATATTACGAACTTACGAATTACATATATTTATTATTTGGGAAATTTACAATATTTAAAAAATTTTGCGAAATTCAGATTTAGTAAAGTAAAGTATTAACTTTTAAATAATATTTAATTTTTAGTCCATAATACACTATTTTATTCATTGTTTATTATGGTGAATGCATTTATAGAAAAAAATAGAAAAAAAAGTTATTTTACTGCTATAAGTTTCATCATGGTGTATATTTAATTATACTTAGGATGTTGAAACTCTATAAACCTATATAATACATATATAAGTTCATTTTCACAAGAAGATATAATTTATTTACTATTTAATTAATTTATAAAGATCATAATGAGATCATTATATCTTTTTTCATCCAAATAGAAATTGTAACTTTTAACCAATTAAATATCTTTCAAACTAGGATTATGGAATTCCTATCTATATTTAAATATTTGTCTAAATGAAATAAAAATAAATTTAGATTAAAACAAAACGTTCTTATGAATTGAGTTCAAATCAAAATGTTCTTTATAATTTTTATAATTTATAGAAAGTTTATCTTAGTTTGACTTCTTAAGATAGAGGAATAAATTTATACTGAATAAAAATTACTTAAAAAGTAAAGTCATGTTACATGTCATGTGGATTGTAAAATGAATATTGATTTCAAACAAAATCTAATATTTAAATTTTTTAAATTGCATTGTTAATGGATTAAATATTATATAAACAATAGGTAGATTTGATTGTGTGTTTCTATTTAACTAATATCATCATTATTTCATTAAAAAGGTTACTCAGTGTTGATTTTTATGAATCAATGAAATGTGACAGTCTAAAAAATGTCAGATAATATCTGTTATATATTGATTGATGTGAATGTGCATATACTTATATAAATGTATAACAGATAAGAAAAATGTAGATATTTCTTTAAATAGATATAAGTATTTTATTATTATTATTATTAGAGATGGGATTAATAAAAATGATGTTTAATAATTATAAAGTTTCTTAATTTTATTTTATTTATATATAAAAATAAATAAATAAATATATATATATATTAAATATTGAATTTTCAATATTTAAAACATTAGTAATGTTATTATTTAATCTATTAATATATATTTAATTCACCTTCAGAAAACCTTCATTGTATTACATTTTATATTATTATTTATGGAATATTATTATTAACATATAAATCAAATTACTTTCGCTTTATTGTTATGATATTATAATTTTAAATAGGTAGATATATTTAAATCAAAATTTAAATTAATTATATATTACCTATATAAATTAATTAATACTTTTATTTAAATGTAGGTATAGACTATATTAAGTTTTGAGAAATTAAAAATTTGTGATTAAAATATTTTAGAGTAAATATCTATTTTATAATTTTTGAGTTATAACATATTATTTTGGGCAAATAGTTAACGAGTATTTATATACGTTTGGATATGTACTAAAGAAAAAATATAGAAAAAGGCTTAAACTTTGTTTAAGTTTTACATACATTAAAAAAATATTTTTTTAGAATGTGATTATTTATAATTAAAATTCATTAATGAGATGTGTCACTTTTCTTATTAATTAATTTTTTTTCCAACGACTCACTTAAGACTTGCTGGTCATATTGAATTTTAAATCGAATTGAATCAAGTAAATAACCTTCACATTTGTTTATTTTAATTATTTAATTAGGTAGGAGATTATTATGTATATAATTAATGTAGTTTACAAGTATATAAATAAGGCAGTAATAAATTAGATGAATTAAAAAATAATGCATATGGAAAAGAAATATATATAAAAAAAAATCTGGAGTGTCTCCACTCGACTATCTCGCAAATTTGAATTGGATTAAATAACATATATTAATTTAAATTAAATTAAATTGATTAAATTATAAATTAAAATTAGTAAATAATAGTTATTAACCCAGGGCATGTTTGGATCTTTGTTGATGGCACCACGTCACGTGTTGGCGCGTGAGATTTGCACTGTTAAAAAATTAATTCTGGTACTTTCAGCTATTCAATTAAGCTGAAATTCTATATATAGCAGTTTTAAACAATTATTAATCATGTGAAAAATTATCAAACATATATCTTTATTTTTACGGTCACTTTAGAAGAAAAAAAATCAAAACGTTGAAGATAATGACCCTCTTTCGGTTGAGCTACATTTCTCAAAAGTTGATAGAAAACTATGAATTTTGAATAATGCCCATGTACCAAATTTCATGATTCTAGCTGAAACTGTTTTTGCGTAATCTTGGTTACATACATACACACATACACACACACACACAGACATTTACCTCAACCTTAGTGAAGATGATTCAGGAACCTTCAAAACGTATAAAAACATCAAAATCTCAACATCGAAAATATTCGTGAACGCAATACTATCTCTGGCGAGATAGTAAAAATCCTCTGACTTTTGTAAGTCCTACGCAAGGACAACGCCTATCAAGCCGGTTATATCAATGAGGTGTTCTATGATCAGTAGAACGGGTCCTCTCATCCTTTACCTTGATTTTCTTGATTGGAGGCGCTATCAAGTAGCTTTTCCCCAATGTTGTTCCCGGAGGCTGGGTTGACGAAGTCAAGAAATATATATATATAGGTATATATTAATTTTCATTTTTTATTGGACAAGCCAGGAACCTTTTTTGAAATAAATATTAAATAAATATTAAATAAACATTATAAAACATTTATGGAGTTCTGATTATATATAATTTGCATAAAATTTCTTCAGATTAACATCCAATATTTTCATATATAAAAAACATTTAAATTGGTGTATTCCATATTTTAACGATCATTTATATTTCTTTTATTTTCAAACAAACCACTTCAGGCTTAACACTCTCAATGAAAATGAAAAAATTAATTTATCCATTTAACATATTCAACTAAAATAACAAAAAGTTGATTATTTAGAAAAATGAAAAAAACAAGCATCAAGAATTTTTTCTTATTTTATTATACTACCAAAAATTGTATAATTATATAGATATGTATATTTTGAGATATTAAACCGCTCTAAGTTATTTTTTGAAATTCACACCATAGATAATATTTATAAAGAAAAATCGATCTGTATTAGTTTTTAAGATAGTTTTATAATTTTTAATATTTTTTCACTAAAATATTATTTATTATTTATTATTATTGAGGACCCCAAGTTCCATTAATTATAATCAGATTGAAGCAATGAAGTAACATTTAATAATTGTAATAAATAATAGAATTGTATATCAATATTTTTGAAAGGGTCGAGCGTTAGCTCGGTGTTACAGGAACTATTATATTAAGTAACAAAAAGTTTTAATTATTCATTAAAATTAATCATTTATAATTCTTGTTAAAAAAAATAATTCTAAAAGCTATAGAATATGAAACAGGATCTTCATTCATAGGAAGTGTTTTTTATGGAACCAGTGAAAAAAAATCATGCTGTTATGACGAATTTAAAATGACATTCAAAGATTGATTTGCCGTGTTAATTTAAAAAATAAACATTAGTTTAAAAAAAAAATTTGAAAATGTGGAAATAATTTACGAAATTTCAATCTTATGTTATTAAAAATACCTACATTCCAAATTAATACTAAGTTATTATGGTTAGTTAGTTAATTAGAATATTAAAGAAAATTCATTGAATGTGATAAATAAAAATAATTTTATTTGAATAAACTTAATAAATATCATTACATTTTATTTTTTCCAGATAGTTAGAAAATTATATCATTATGTTATTCTTTTGAAATTTCCATATTAACTTAATATTGACTAATAATAATTATCATTAATTTCACCATTTAGGAACATATTAATAATTTAGATACGATAGGCAAAATTAAGCGAAGAGTGATGAAAGAAAAGATGTGAATATTCCAAAAATGTATGTATTTTATTTAGTTTTTTGTTTATTTTGTAATTTAATCAGTAGAGAATATATACGACTCTAAATTAATTCACTGACATCACAAATTACTAATTTTTTTTATAACTAAAATTCTATGTAGATTTAATTAAATAAATACAATTTAAATTCCTTTAAAAGAAATATCATTGCATTTATTAATTACAATTTTGGATATAAAAAAAGAAGAGATGATAAATAAGTTAGAAGAAACGTACTTTATCTTATCCAAGAAAATATAGTCTTATCTAAAAAAATATAGTGATATGATAAATCACTACCATTTAATTAGGATCGTATTTTTATTATTAGTATTCATTTAATATATTGTGTTAAATAATACGAAAAAAAAAATTAATAGAAATGGTCAAAATTTTACAAAATTGTACTCAATTTAATTGTATTGTATTTATTTATTTTTATTTTTTTTTTTTTTTGTATAATTCAAAAATATTAATATTTATTAGAATCTTATTCCCTAAAATTGTGATAATATAATTTTCATCAATATAACTACAAATGTTTTACAATAATTGAAGTCTTAGTAAAATTATTGAAAATTGTAGTTTTTTTTACAGAAGTATGAAATTATTTATTCTCTCTCTCTTTACACAGAATTTACAAATAATAATTAGTATCTTAAATTTTAATAGTTATTAAAAGATGTCAGAAAAAAGAAAAAACAAACAGTTAAGAAGATTTCAAGTAAAAATTGAATTGTCTATTATGAATATAAGCATAAAAGAATCTGGAGTGACACGACTATCTTGCAAATTTGAATTGGATTAATTAACATATATTATATTTAAATTAAGTTTAATTAATTATAAATTATAAATTAAAATTAAAAAATAATATTTATTAATCCAGCGCGTGTTCAGCTCTTTTTTGATGGCAGCGCGTGATTTGCAGTCAACATGTTAAAAAATTAATTCCGATACTCTCAGCGATTCAATCAAGCTGAAATTATATATATAGAAGTTTTATACAATTTTTAATCATGTCTAAAACAATTAAACTTATATCTTTATTTTTGCAGTCAGTTTAGAGGAAAAATAATGGTAGGTAAGAGTCCTCTTCCGAATGAGCTACATTTCTCAAAAGTTAATAGAAAACTACGAATTTTGAATAATGCCCGTGTAGCAAATTTAATTATTCTAGCTCAAACCGTTTTGCGTAATCTTGTCTACATATACACAAACATACAGCCATTTTTTCAACCTAGTGAAAATGACTCATGGACCTTCAAAACGTATAAAAACATCACAATCTTGACATCGAAAATTTTCGTGATCGCAATACTATCTCTGGGAAGATTGTAAAAAAAATGAACATATTTTTTGTTTCTATTCTTTGAGTGAAAGGAATTATATGTATATATGTGAGTATTTTTTTTCTAATTATAAAAAAAGTAATTAATTGTGTTTAATGAAAAATAATTACAATGAAACAATAGAAAATTTTATAAAAAAATAAAAAATACTTACTAATTGGTTGTTTATTATGAATTGATGGTTTGAATAGTGACTTTTCAAACAAAGAATGGCAGACAACCTATCGAGGGTATTCACTGACAAATTCACGGACGATTGCCTCGGCTGGATGTGCTCTGTGGGAGAGAGAGAGGGCATTCACTGGACATGAACCGTACCTTGTGTTCTAGTCAAAAGGAATTACTGGCCTGGTTGTGGCAAAGCGACTGTCAGTTGGCTGCTCCATGCGGTTGCGTTCGCACAAAAACAAAAAACCGCCTGGTGGGGGTACCGGCGATGTATGCGCGTTGTCTAAGAATTAGAAACAGCGAGTGCCTTTCCCCTACTTCGCCCACCCACGATTAAGGGTCAATGTTGACGTATGATATAATCTGAATTCGGATTGGAAAACCAAACGGGAAATTAATCTCAATGTTCCCTCAAGTATTCATCTCCATAATTCATCCATTTATTTATTTATTCTTAATCTTGAATTCAACATTTATTATTTTTAAAAATATATTTTAATCTCAATTGTAATATTATACTAAATAATCAGGGAAATACTATTTATTAATTAATAAAAATATATATATATTATATTTATTATTATTATTATTATTATTATTATTATTCCATGATTTGAATTTTTAACAAATAATCTAATATTGAATTTTTAATACTTAAATTGAATCAGAACTTTACTAAGCCTGTTGATCGAACTAATATCTTATTTCATTCAATAAAGTTACAATTAATTTATTGTATTAATAAGTACCTGATTCACCGAGCCGCCGCTCGGTACTATAAAAAAATTGAAAAAAATTGTTCCTTATGAACTATGAATATTTAAGATTAAGATTATTATTTAAAATAAATAAACGACAAAATACATTAAACAATTTCAAACAATTTAAAAGAAGATAAATTTAAAAAAAATAGTCATAAAACATACAACTTTTAAACGTACGTATCAATGCACTAAAAGACAGAAAAGTATGGTCTGTGGATATAATATAATATATCTTTCGTAATTAGATTACAACATTTATTTTTAATAATTATATTTTTAAACATTTTTAAAATTTTAAAAGCAACTTTTTTTAGGAATTGAGATTATTTTTGTTAATGATAAACTAGATGTGATTTGTGTTTAGAATATAAATAATTATTAATATTTACTTGTAATATAAATATATTTATATATATATATATATATATATATATATATATAATTTGTTTATAAAAAAATAAAATGGACAACCATAATACATTTTTTAATATTCCAGTGGTCTTAATTTATTTATTATTTAATAAAACTATATTAGAGGAGTAGTAGTAATAATACATCTATCAGATTGAATAAAAATTCTTGAAAAATGTAGACAATTTATAAATGCATCAAGTTTATTTTTAACAATTATATTTTTAAACATTTTTAAAATTTTGTTTTAGGAATTAAGATGATTTTTGTTAATAATAAACTATAATAGATTATTTGTCTTTAGAATATAAATTATTATTAATATTTACTTGTAATATATATATATATATATATATATAAAATTTGTTTATAAAAAAATAACAATCGACAACCATAATACTTTTATAGATATTCCACAAGAATTTTGAATGTCATAATATAGATTTTTATCTGAATTCGTATTATGAATATTATTATTATATATAAATTTAATCTTCGCTTCATATTCTCATGACCTCTTATTATCTACATATCTAAAAAGAAAAAAAATATTTTTTACACGAATATATCCACTTAGAATAGTATATTATTCAGTTCTGGTCACTTTCATTTAAAAGAAACACAAATAATATTATCTATCTATCTCTGTGACTCTACGGAACTCGAAATTTCTTGGCCGCAGCAACCACACCCCTCCAAGTATTCCTATTCTGAGCCACAACCTTCTAATCCCTATCCTCTCCCATCTCTCTCACATCCTTTCCCACATTATCCACCTACCGTGTCCTTGGTCTTCCAAGAGGACGTTTCCCATTCAGTCTCCCTACCAATATATTTTTTGCCATTCTATCTTCTCCCATTCTAGCCACGTGTCCTGCCCACCGTAGCCTTCTCGATTTTATAATTCTAACTATATCTGGAGATGCATAGAGGTCATGCAATCTATGCCTCACATCCATATAATACAACCAATAAAATAATTGTTTTATATATTTTAACTTGTATCCCTTTTGATAATAATTTTGATGCGGTAAGCCTCTTTATTACATGTTCCCGATTGTAACCTCGCTTTAAACTCATCTCGAATATTATTATCTTTCGTTATCACAGAACCTAAGTATTTAAATTTTTCTACATTTTCAAATTCTATATCTTGTATATTAAGATTTTGTGTGTTAATTCTATTCCTCTCTGTTACTAAATACTTTGTCTTAGCATTATTAATTTCTAGTCCCACCTCTTTTCCTGCTTCAATTAATTTTTCTACACTATCTATAATTGCAATTACCGAATCTCCTATTATATTTAAGTCGTCTGCGTAACCTAATTCTTGAATTTTTTTGTTTAATTCGATTCCGTTTGACCTCTCCCCAATTTGTCTAATTACATCTTCTAGAACTAAATTAAATAAAATTGGTGAT
The DNA here is from genome assembly GCA_963082975.1 of Labia minor. Classification (NCBI taxonomy): domain Eukaryota; kingdom Metazoa; phylum Arthropoda; class Insecta; order Dermaptera; family Spongiphoridae; genus Labia; species Labia minor. The sequence goes on along the minus strand of OY720345.1, from coordinate 49,127,414 downwards.
AATGAGTCTCCTTGTTTTAACCCATTCCGAATTTCGAAAGTTTCTGACAATTGATTTCCGCATCTTACTCTTCCTTTACTACCCACAAGACAAATTTGAATCATACGTACTAGTTTTTTTGTAATTCCCATTAAGATCAAGATTTGAAAAAGTTTTTCCCGATCTACTGAGTCATATGCTTTTGTAAAGTCTACAAAGAGCTGGTGAACAGAAACATTGAATTCTCGTTTCTTTTCTAATATCTGTCTTAATGAAAATATTTGATCTAATAAATATTTATTTTATATAAATCTCTTTTTTATATATCTATGTAATATATATATTATCAGGGCTTCGAACCGTTATTTTTTTCGTTTCGGTTTTCGTTCCGGTTCAATAAAAAAAAAAAATATCAGTTCGGTTCCGGTTTTCGTTCCGGCAAAAATAACGGTTTTTTTCGGTTTTCGGTTTTCGGTTCAGCTCCGATTAATTAATTTTAAAGACCTTTTATTTGTATTAGAAATTTAGGTCGGGGTATGCCGAGTCTGCCATAAATATATAAAAATATTTCTTGCTACCACCCTAAATCATACTACATGAATTGATACAATATAATATAAATAATAATAATTAATTAAAGGTATAATAATTAGAAGTATATAATATAAGATGTTAATATAATTTATTAAACGAAACAAATAAGTAAGAATATTTTTTTACACACATCCTTCTACTTTCACAAACACTCAACAAACGAAACAAATTCGTATATTTAATGTTAAAGTATACAGAATTCTTGGATATATCTATTTATATAAAGGAGAGTGTTTGTATGTATGTATGTATGTATGTATGTATGTATGTATGTAATTTGTTTACTTTTTTGCTGTCATAGAAACAAACAAAAAAGAAATTTCCTACTTAACCGACACTTTACCGGTAATTTAGAATTATAAACATCAAAAAATAAGAAACGATTTCTATGAAATTACATCACAATATTCTTATATACCTCTTTAATAAATGAACTTAATAATAAAAAATCAAATAAATCCATTAATTTAAATTAATACTATTAATGAATGTATATATTATTAATTTATCTTTAGTTTTAATCAATATTTTTATACCGTTAATTTTTATAAATTAATTTTTATAAATTGTCTCAAGTCTAACTTTGCATTTTCTCAAATTTTATTATAATTAAAAATATTCAATAAAAATCAAGCAATGAAATTAAAATATCGAAATGAAATGATCAAGAAATATTATACTCTATTATAACATATACAATACTTATAAACTATATTCAATATCTCTGTTCACTAATTATTTGTAGACTTTAGTAAAACCTACGCATGACTCAATAGATCTGGATAAACTTTTTCAAATTTTGATCTTAAAATTTATCTTGAAGGTAGTAAAGAAAGAGTAAGATGCGGAAATCAATTGTAAAATATTAGGTGACCCAGACGACTTAAATATAATAGCAGATTCGGCAATTGCAATTACAGATAGCGAGGAAAAATTAATGGAGGTAGGAAAAGAGATGAGGTTTAAAATTAATAATGATAAATAAAAATATTTAGAAACAAACAGGAGCAGTATTAACATACAAAATGTAGAATTTGAATATGTAGAAAAATTGAATGTAATCACAAAGGATAATAATATTTGAGAAGAATTTAAATCGAAGTTGCAATCGGGAAACGCCTGTTATCATGCAGTAAAGAGGCTTATCTCATCAAAATTATTATAAAAGGGAATGAAAATTAAAATATATAAAACAATTATTTTGTCTGTTGTATTATATGAGTGTGAGACATGGTCTATGATCTTAGGAGATGAGAGTGGATTCAGAGTATTTGAGAATAGGATTCTCCCCAGCATTTATGGGCCAAAGAAAGATGAGTACATCAGGGAATGACGTACGAGAGATGGAACAGAGGCTCAGGATAAGGACACTTGGAGAAATGTGGTTGAAGCTGCCAAGAACTTTCGAGTACCGTTGAGCCACGCATGGTCTATGACCCTGGGAGATGAGAGTAGATTCAGATTATTCTTTCCAGCATTTATTGGCCAAAGAAAGATGAGGTCACTGGGGACACTTGGAGAAATGTGGTTGTAGCTGCCAAGAACTTTCGAGTAGATAGATATAACATATTCAATAATAATATATATAATTAATTTACTAAATAAATTAAAATATATTTTAAATAATCACACAATAAGAAATGAATGTTTTATGTTATACATTGTTTGAAACAAAATGGATGAAAACCTTTTACTACTTTCAATCAAATACTATGTACCACTCGGGGGTACAGGGGGCGGAGCCCCCGTCTAGATGTGAAGAGCGACGAAGGAGCTCTGAGCAGCTAGTTTACTTATAATTATAACTAGAATTATAAAAGATGAAAATTATACCTCTAATTATTAAAATATCTTCTAATATATTTTCATTTAAACTATTTCTATTGTCTCGTAAAATAAACTTTAAACCAGAGAAAGCTCTTTCAACACTAACTTGTGTTGCAGGACCTCCTAAAACCACCATTGCAATTTTGTTAAAATGAGGATATGTATTTTTATTTTCCTCCCAAAATTCTAAAATAAGTTTTTTACTGTCTAATCTTCGTACTTGGTCAAAGGTATTCAATATTTGTTTAAATTTATTTAACAATTTTATTTATATTTATGAATCATTTTCTTTATATCAATACATAACCCTGTAACAAATGGAATAAATAATTTAAAAAATTAATACTATCATTAAATCAAAATATCAGTATTAAACAAACGATGAAAACATTAAATTCTGTATTGCGACTACGAGACGCTGCCAACACAACCGAAGGGAGAGTATGACTAGGACACTAATTTTTGAAACAAAGTTTTTAGCGACACCATGCAGTGCGAAGCATAACTAATTGAAAAAAATTCGGGCTTGGGTGTTGCCAAAACACCTCTTGTGGCAACTCTGGATTGAACACGTACTGAACCGAAATAAACCGATATTATTTTTTTCGGTTCAGCTCCGGTTTTCGTTCCGACAAAAATAACGGTTTTTTTCGGTTTTCGCTTTTCGGTTCAGTTCCGGTTCGAAGCCCTGTATATTATATGTCCAAAATTATTAATTTGATTTCGAGATTAAAAATTAATTCTATTATATCTATTCCTGTTCGACAAGGAATACACAAATAATAATATTAATTCTATGTATCAATGCACACCTAGAATTATTTAAATGTATGTTTTTTTATTTATAATCAACAGATACATTTAAATTAGTTTATTTAATTTATTGTAAAAGTTCTTATTGTAATTAATATAATTTAATATTATTAGACCATAATTATTCAACAATTTATTTGAAATAAGATATTTTTTAATAATCATTTTAAATGGATATCAATCAAAGAAAGAAATTATTTTTAAAAATTAATATATATGTTGATAATTTTCAAGATCAGAAAAACATATAGTTATGTTATATACAATTTTTACAATAAGATAAATTTTAGATTAGTATATATAAATAAATAAAAGATATAATATTTAAACTTTCTTCAATTATAATTGTTCATTATTATGTTTGCTAATTTCATTCATATTTTTTTTGCTATCTCGTCAGAGATAGTATTGCGATTACGAAAATAAATTTTAGATTAGTATATATAAATAAATAAAAGATATAATATTTAAACTTTCTTCAATTATAATTGTTCATTATTATGTTTGCTAATTTCATTCATATTTTTTTTGCTATCTCGTCAGAGATAGTATTGCGATTACGAAAATTTTCGTTGACGTCATATAATTTTAAATTAAGAAAAAACTAATGAAGATGATTTTTCCCGAGGATAAAACCAATACAAAATGCATGATTCGTGGGGATATGTAAAAATCTCCACATGTGAAATTTGGTGTGAACACAATACATCCCTTACTATCGACGGTCGGAAAAAATTGAATAATATTGGGTTTATTCACGGATGATATTATTATTTATGTAAACCGAGACATTTTTATCTCCCGGAGAATTTTTGCGGGGACACTGGGACAGAATACACATAAGAATAAGGGATTTGTAAGTCAGCTAAAGAAAAAGAATATTTGATCTATGAAAATTAAAAAAATTTTTAGGAGATCTAATTTTATTTATTTATTTAAAATAAGTTGTACCACATGTTTATAATTAACAAAAATTATACATTAAGTTAATATTATAAATAAGCTTAACCATATTTTATTTCTTTCCAAATATGATTTATCAGTACAATGGTAAGAAAAAAATTTGATAATTTATTAATATTAAATTATTATTGAGTATAGATATATTCGATTACAATATATTTATATTCATATGAAATAATTTCCATAATAAAAAAAAATAAAATATTTTTATATTTGGTAAGTTAAAAAGAAATAATAATGAAAAAGAGTTATATTTTTACAATATATATGATTTTTTTTTTGTGATGTTTGCATTTTAATTTTAAATTGATAAATTATAATAATAATTAATTCTACCTAAATATATAGTAAAATATTTAAAATATATTCTTCTTCTTCAAGTGCCTTGTCCGGTCTCCCTGACGTCGGCGATCACTCTGGCGAAAACGTCTCTATTTTCCGCCGTGCGGAACAGCTCTCCCACGCTCCTTATGCCGGTCCATTCCCTGATATTCCCTAACCAGGATTGGCGTCTTCTCCCGGGTCCACGTCGACCCTCAATTTTCCCTTTGAGGATTAATTGAAGGAGTTGATATTTATTACCTCTCAAGATGTGGCCGAGGTAAGAGATTTTCCGGCATTTGACAGTGTTGAGGAGTTCTCGCTGTGTGTTTGCTCTCCTCAAGACATCCCTGTTGGTAACTCTCTCAACCCAGGGAATTCGCAGCATTCGCCTGAGGATCCACATCTCAAAAGCCTCCAGGCGATTCATCGTACTGACCTTGAGTGTCCATGCTTCCACACCATATAAGAGAATGGACCAAACATAGCATTTGGCCATTCTCTGTCGTAATTTAAGATTTAGGTTGTCATCACAGAAGAAGGATCTCATTTTATTGAAGGTGGACCTCGCAGCCTCAATTCTGGACTTAATTTCGATATCCGGGTCTAGCTGGTCATTTATGATACAACCAAGATATTTAAAAGATCTTACTCGTTCAACTTGTTTGTTATCGAGGTGGAGGGAGGCGTTTCCATGTGGCTGGCGGCTAAAGACCATAAATTTTGTTTTGGCTATATTGATGTTTAAGCCCGCTTTAATTCCAATTTGAGAAATTTTATTCAGAAGTAGTTGAAGGTCTTCAATGTTTTCAGACAGGATCACAGTGTCGTCGGCATATTTAATTGTACTAATTGGTACGCCATTTACTTTCACCCCCATATCCAGTTCTTCCAAGGCCTCCTTAAAAATTCTGTCAGCATAGAGATTAAATAAAAGGGGAGAGAGAATGCATCCTTGACGGACTCCTCTCTGGATCTCAATTCCCGGTGTTGTGGATTTTCCTACTCTGATTACGGTATATTGCCTCCAGTACAGATTTTTTATAATCCTGATATCTTTTTCGTCCACTCCAGCATCGCACAGAAGTTCAATCAGTCTAGTGTGTTTTATTCTGTCAAAGGCTTTTTCGTAGTCAACAAAACATGCAAATACATCCTTGTGTTGGTCACGACATTTTTGAAGCAAAACATTGAAGCCAAATAATGCTTCTCTTGTACCGAAGGCGTTTCTGAATCCAAACTGCGAGTCATCTAAGTCTAACTCACATTTTAATCGGATGCGGGCGTGTATTATTCGAAGAAAGGTCTTTAACATATGGCTCATAAGACTGATGAGGCGATAGTCACTGCAATTCTTAGGGTATTGTTTCTTTGGGATAGTAACAAATGTTGATTTCAGCCATTCCTCTGGAAGCACACCGCAGTTATAGATATTGTTAAATATTTTCAATACCAGGTCTATATTGTCTTCATTGATGAATTTGATTAATTCCATTGGGATTCCATCTGGTCCCGGCGCTTTCTTGTTCTTAGCAATTGAAATAGCGTGAATTAGCTCTGATTTTATTATTTTTGGTCCTTCAGGATCGCAATCATCAATTTCAACTTCCTCTCTGGAATCTTCAAAAAGTTTTGCTGCGTACAATTGCCAGGCTTTCATGAGTTCAGCTTCGTCCGTTACTAGTTTTTTGGCTTCATTTAGTATTGACATTGGTGGTCGACTCCTGAATTGTCCAGTTATTTCCTTTACCTTTACATGTATATTAAACATGTCATGTTTTGAGACTAATTCTTCTATTTCTTCACACCTTTCTGTCATCCAAATTTGTTTTGCTAATTTAATCCCTTTCCTTATTTTGAATTGCATCTTTTTATATTCCACGATGTTATTTTTGAGAAGTCTCCTTTCTTCCATCAAATCCAAAATCTCGTCCGTCATCCACGACCTCCTCTTCATTGTACGTGTTCTCCTCAAGTGAAGCGAACCAGTCTCCACCAAAGCATTTTTCAGCAGTGCCCACTGAGTATTTATATCGTCAAGATCGTCAATAGATATCCTCATTAATTTGCCATTGAGATCATCAATAACAGCATTCCTAACATCCTCAAATTGTAATCTTGATGTATCAATAATATTAACGTTGCAGTTTTTTCTTTTTACAGACTTCAACGCTAGGCCCATGTCCGCAACCAAAGGGTTGTGATCTGAGCCTATGTCTGCACCAGGGTATGTTGTGACTCTTTTAACACAATTTCGGAAACGTCTGTTTATCAGAATGTAATCAATTTGGTTCCTACTTGGTTCTTGGTTGTCAATAGAGTCTCTGGGTGATTTCCATGTGTAAAGACGTCGCTTTGGAAGTTTAAATAGCGTATTAGTTACTACCATCTCTGTAGTTTGGCAGAAATCATAGAGCCGGTCTCCTCTCTCATTACACTCACCTAAGCCGAAATCGCCGACCAAATCCCCCCGTCTGCCCTGACCGATTTTAGCATTAAAGTCTCCAAGTATCAAGTTTATGGTATTCTTCTTGAGAGAGTTTAGAGTGTTTTCTAAAGTGTTGTAGAATTTTTCCACTTCCTCATCGTATTTACTATCAGATGTAGGTGCGTAGACTTGTAAGATATTTATGTCAAATGGCTGTCCATGAATCTGTAGCAGCATCACTCTATCCGATATGGGCACAAAGTTCTTAACGTACCTCGTGAACTCCGAGTCAACTAGAATTCCGACACCGTTTCGATGAAACCTATCTCCACTCTCACTTCCTGAGTAATAGAGTGTTCCTCCTTCCTGAGAACAAACACCGACACCAGGCCATCTGAGTTCGCTGATTCCCATGAACTTAACTTTAAGTCTTCTCATTTCTTTGATAGCGTTGTTTAATTTTCCGTCCATGAAGAGACTTCTGACATTCCATGTACACACTCGCAATCTGGTTTTCACTATTCTGAGCCGGGAGATTCTTCGCACCCCTTGCCCATTTAAGGGCTGCCCGGGACTGGGGGCCATTTGTATTTTGTTTCTCGTCATAGTGAATTTCCTGGGGATGGTATACCGAAGTGGTTTCCCGTTGCCTTCTTCGGTTTGATTCTCAGCCGCCCCTAACCTGGAGTACAGACGCTGTTCGTAGCCGCCCCTAACCTGGAGAACAGACGCTACTGGGTTTCGCCATAACTGGCTTAAGAGAAGAGAAAGTAAATAGTAAGAAATGAAAGACCCCTAGCCCTCGGACACCTAATAGCGTCGGGGTCGGAAGAAACAAGAGTTGGCCAAGAGAGGCCAGATAGGAAAGATAAAAGTAAGATATCTAGTACAAGTAAGTGGAAGCAATACTAGATATGGCTTGGGACCTCATGGATGCCAATCCATATGCTCATAAGCTATGAGCCCCTCAAGGGAATATGTAAGATCACCCAGCGCGCATACAAACCGCCCGCCACAAGCCACTGATAGGAAAAAGGAAATTGTTATTTATTTATTTTATAATATTAGTAAATGTTAATCGGGATAAGTTATTAATAGGAATAAATAAATAAAGGATTTAAAACAGGAGTGGTAGAGGGGGGAGAAGGAGTGGAGTACTTGCTTGGTAGAACGTTGAACCCTGAATTGAACTCGGAATTAGATGACAAAAATAAAATTAGAACAATGATCATTATCATTATCACTAATTATACTTATTAATGGGTTCATATACCCATCAGTCTCAGTACCGAGAATTACCAATTAAGGATCCACCGCGCCCACCTTGGTAGCAATTGATCCCAGATGTGCCCCATTGTAAAGAGCACTTCAAGATCAGTAAAATGATGTAAAACTTACCACCAGTTTTAACAAATACCCCAAGGAAAAACGGATGGGAATCAGGAGCGATGCGACACACGTCCGACCAGCGTCGAGTTCACTCACACAAAAAATATCAATATCAAAAATATATCAAAGTTTAAATTATGAAATTGTATATTTCAAAATGAAAATAAAAAGTTATAGAAAATAATCGCGATATTCAATTATTTTTTTATTATTAATTAAATTAAAAAAAAACAATTGAATATTTAATAGGACCTCCTCCTTTCCCCATAAATTAGCCCTTCCAAGCCTCGCCTTCCGAAATTTAGAAAAAGTAATAATAAAGAAAGTTTGCCTTAAAAAAAAAGATTAAAAAAAATAAGGCGTTTGGTCTGTAGCCTCTTTGAATCAGCTGAGAGTGCCTTTGATTTTTTGAATTTCGAAATGAAATCGCGACATTCGGGGCAACCTGAAATAAAACCTACCTAATAAGGGAGTGCATAGCCTCCATCAATAGGTATGGAAGGCCCATGCTAATCGAAAAAGCCCTGCGCTCAAAAGGTAACCAACAATTTGTTCCTGTTCAGGCTAATCCCATTTTGGAACTGTGCAGAATTACCTTCCCGAATTCCCGTTCATCCAATCCACCTCAAATACACTCTCAGTAATACAAAATGGCACAATTCAGACCTGACATGCAATTCATGCAATCCATCCCTTAAATAATAGCATGGCATTTGTTTTATCCACCCACATTTTATTTATTTATTAATTCTAATCTAATCTATGAATTAGTAGGATGAGAACATGCATGGATGTAGGAGGCAACCACCTGAAAATTCCTAACAACTATATATATATATATCAAAAAATAGCCACCCTCCCAGTAAAACGCATCGAAACCTACTATTTCTAAAAATACCTTTGTCTCTTCTGCCTCCTTTATCAATGATTCTTCTTGAAAGATGTACTCTGAAATTGCCTAATCTCACTAAATTCTGTGATATAATTTAATATATTTCTCTATAATCTCCTAATGAATATTATCAAAAGCAAAAAATCATTGTAATTGAATTCTACATTCTATATTATATTAAACATTATATTTATATTTTCTATTTTAAAGTGCGCCATGCTAAATAAATAACGATTATTACTTACATTTGGAGAGCTGTATTTAAATCATTTCATCGTCATGAAGGATGGATAAGATAATCAAGAATTCAAATCAACATTCAGTAGCAGGAACGAAGATTGAAACATGAAATAGAAGAAGAAAAATAACTTATTAGTTTATAATCAATAAATAAATTTAAATTGAATTAAAAATAAAATTAATAATAAATACTGACTTCGGAGTTAATAAAGGGTTGATATTTCTCGCAGATTAAACTCGAAGAACAGCTCGTAGACTTGAATTGATGTCCATCACTCTCGCCTGGATAAAGAAAAAAATAATTGAGATTAGATATTTATATTATATACAGGAAATAAAAAAATAAGATATAAATAAATAAATAATATTAATAGGATTAAAAAAGTGTATAGATTTTTAAAAATATTATCTTATTTCTGTAATATTAAAATACTAAATTATTTTACATACTATATTATAACTATAATGATTATAATAAGTTATAATACGCATTTAATAGTCATATAATAAAAATCTTAGAAAACAACAGAAAACTAATTATGATTATATTATTAATTTCGCGAAGATTTTATTCTGTTTAATTGATATATAGGTAATAGAAATATTATTCATTTTTCAAAAGTGTTATAATAATATGAAATTGACAAAACAATATTCATATTAGATTTGAAAGAAACGGTGTGAGCGATAATGAGATTAGAAAGAATACATATATAGAATATTTAAAATTATATATTCCTAAATGAATATAAGAAATTTATATTTTTTTGATTTATAATTATATTATATGAATTTTGAAAATAATCAGCACATCTTCCTATTTTTTAAATAAATAAGTTTTAATAGGATTAATATATATATTGAAATTTAAAAAATATTTCAATAAATATATTTAAAGAAAAATAAAATTATGTATATGATTTTTTAATTTTTAAATAATTTTAATTTAACTTTTAATAAAATTTAATTAATGAGATCTGATAGACTATTTAAGATTAATTCTTTTCAAAGATTTGAATGAAAAATTTATAAATTTATTTGGGTATATGAAAAAAAAATTATAAAAATGCACTTTATAAAATTTAATTTTTATTGAAATATTTTTTTTTTTAAAGTTCACTAATTTTCCTTTTAATTAATAAAAATAAATAATAAAATTACAATTAATTCTTGATTAGCGACTGATTAAGGGATGATTTCAGTGGAGAGGGCGTCCAGTGTCTCACACTACGCAGGGAAGGGGAACTGACTGCGTACGAGTCGCCCTCCTGCATGAGGAGGTCAGTTCAGGCGGCGGAGGGGCATGGAGAGGGGCGAGCGGGGAGTGCAGAGGTGAGCGCTTTACTGCAAATTATTTCAAATAAAATACATATTAAAATAAAATAAAATAAACAAATATTAATTTTTAATTAGTGGTGTTTTAGAATACATCTTAAATCGAATCAATAAGTTTAATTCTATTAAATCTATTAAATCAATAAGCTTAATTTTATTCAAAGATATTAATGAAAATTAAAAAAAAAAATTATAAATATATTAGTAAGAACTTCATTAATGAAATTATCATATTTTGAAAAAAAAAAACAAGGAGGTGGCGTATTAATGTAAATGGTTCAATTTAAATTTAAAATTGTTTGCCGAATGTGATATAATTTTAATTTAATGTAAATATATTTCATAAAAAAGAGGGTAAATGGTAAGAATTGTTCTTATCTTGGTTGGGATACGGTATAGTAAGTCTGCATGTCATTTCGAAGATGTCGATGAGTTATGCTTTTCTTTGCTGTGTTCTTAGCAAATTACGTTAAACAATTCTTTTCTAGTATGAATTTCTATTTTAATTCTAAAAAAAATTAATAAGTAATACATTAGTTACATACCCAATTAACATTTTATATATCTCAACCTTCTTTGGTTCCAGTATATTTTTCAGTTGGAGGAAGTATTTCCAAAATAATTTTGTATATATGCAAATTAATTCATAAATCTATCCAGTTTTTTCTAAATTTTTTCAATTTGGTTCTTAAAAAAATAAGTTGACCTGTGGCCAGGTCCGAACCGACGATGAAGTAAATTAATTTCCAGCTACAGAAACAATTTCGAATAATTTTAATATATCTATTAATGTAATAAAAAACAGATAGACATATAACATAAATATTTTTAATTATATTTTATTTATAATATATATGTAAAACCAGGCTGTGACGTCATGAATGGCTGGATGACGTCATATATTAAATTAAGAAATAACTAATAAAGATGATTTTTCTCGAGGATAAAACCAATACAAAGTGCATGATTCGTGGTGATATGTAAAAAATCTCCTCATGTGAAATTTGGTGTGAAAATAACCCTTCCCTTCCTATCGTCGATCGCTAATACTACCACTTCCGGTTTCCGGATTTCCACCAAAAGTTGATCAATTCATCCCACTGATGCATTAAGTAAATATACCAAATTTGATCAAAATCCGTTGAGCCGTTCAAGCTGTACACATCTATACGGACGGACAGACATCATGTTAAAAATACTTTTTCCTGTTAAGAAAATGCATGATTCGTGGAGATATGTAAAAATCTCCACATGTGAAATTTGGTGTGAAAACAATACCTCCCTTACTATCGTCGGTCGGTAATAAATAATATTTATTAAACCAGCGCGTGTTTGGCTCTTTGTTGATGGCACCACGTCACGTGATTCTATATTTTTAAATTATATTATTTCTTATTGTAATTTAATTAAATTGATTAATGAATACATTTACATTTTATTAATTTTAATTTATAATTTAATCGACGACTATTCGTTCAGGAGCTAATATCCCGAGCAGACGGACTTTATTGGAGGAAAAAAAGGACCACCATTCACCAGTCCGCTGATTATCGCTTATATAAGGACCGGCTACATCATTAACAAGAAATATTGTTTTTTTTTAAGAAGGAGTTTTTTTATTATTTTTTATTTTGAATCTAAGAATTAAAAAAATATTTGATTCACAACAAATATTGGTGTCTCTTTAATTTTTATATAACGCTTTGTATAAAGAAATATTAAAAAAAATATTTTTTTGTTTTAAAAATCCTAATTTAAAAGATTTACATTTAAATCATAAAGGTTTTAAAAATTTATATTTAAACAGTTTATATAATAAATCTTATTATAAATTTTAATTCTTAATGATAAATTTAATTGTTTTCTCTTTTTTTTAGTCTAGATCTCCAGGTCAGTTCACGCCGATTCAAAGTCCACCCTTTTCCATTACACATTTGTGACTAACCCTTATTTTTCTTAAAATTTTCCCCTGTCGATATATTTACACCTATATAAAAAAGCATTACAAGATATATTAAAATTATTTGAAATTGTTTCTGTAGCTGGAAATTAATTTACTTCAAACCGTCGGTCGGTTCGGACCTGGCCACAGGTCAACTTATTATTTAAATTATAATATAAATATAACAATAAAATGCTTGCTTTTAATTTTAAGTTGTTATTCTTTAAATAAACCGAATTTGTTGTTTAAATTTACGAGAAACAAAAACTGTCTAGACTCCAAACAGGATCATTTCCTAATTTTATATTTCATTTCATTTTGGACTACCAAAAATGTTTGTCAAACTTTTATAGGCTTATGAAACTTGACCAAGAAACCGAATTGCATTATAACGGTTTTCATGATTTTTTTTTTCAGTTTTACTTTTAAACTTGTTTTAAAATATTAAAATTAGAAATATTTTATTTCATTTTTTTTGGTGTTATTATTTTTATACATTAAATTTTCATTAACCTACTTTAATTATGATTACATATCGGATATCAAAACAAAATAACACCTGTAATAATTGTCCACTAAATTTTACATTTTTTGATAAATTTTCAAAATTATTGATATAATTTCCTTTAAATAATCTAGGTCTTTTATAAATTAGGTAATCTTTGATGTTATACTTCTTTTCACATAGAATATTAACTCAAGTTGAACTTCCTGTGAATTATTAATTGATAATTTATTTACTAAAAACTTTGATAATAAAATTTAGAATCATGTTAAAATCTTAATCAACTGATGAGAAAATCATATTATTTTATGGAATTTTTTTTAATTGAATTGAAATTGATTATTTTAGATGATGAAATAATAATTTAGTTTAAAGATTTGTAACTTAAAATATAAAGATTGTAAAGTATCGTAGATATGTATGTTTATGTGAAAATATTAAAATGGAGTTTTAAATATATGAACACATATTTATGGTCGGAATTTAAATTAATGTGTTTCCCTCTCCTAACCAAGAGAATATTTCAAAATATACATATTATAATAGGTATATAAATATAAATCGTTGATAGAAAATGAGAGGCCCGGGAAACTACTATTTTTCAAAGACGTTGCCTCTCTTAAAAGGTAATTTTAAGTTCCCTGAGCTCCCACTCCACCTCTATGTCTATCAATAAATCTTTTTCTTTATATATATTAGTAATAGTTATTAGAATATATATATATATATATATATATATAGACATAGATATATAAATATGATCTAATATATATAAATAAAATACTGTTTATAAATTAGTGATTAATGACATTTTTCTTCTTATTTAAATATATAAATATAACAGACATTAAAACTAAAGAGATAATTTATTTTTTTAAAAACAAAAAAATACTAATAAACAAAATTTATGTTATTATTCTATAAAAAATTCAATATATATATATATATAATTAATATTGAAAAATTAATACAGAATTTGTATGAAATTTACGTATATTATTGAGATTTTTTAGGCAAAGAATCGATCAGTATATTTCCAATTTAAAGGAAAAATTATTTTAATTAGTTTTCCATAATTACTGTAATTAATAATACGTATAAATAAATAGTAAATAAAAATATTACCATAATTTAAGTTGGCCTTGAAAAAATATTAAATAATTTTTATGAATATTATTATTTTTATTCATTTATACTCTCTCTTTATATATAATTAATTTTAAAAAATATTTTAATTGTTATTCATCTTAAATAATTATTAATGTATATCTCATTTAACCTAAAATATTCACTAAATTATTATCTATTTATATTAAATTAAGTAAATTGTAAACATTTAGAATAAATTAAATAAATTTAATATTTGATTATTAAAAATTATAATAAAAATTTAAATATTTCTATAATACTATATATAATAGAATTCAAATTTTTGTATTCATTGTTGAACTGAAGTAATATGAGATGAGAAATGAGTTTTACATAAGTAAATTATTATTAAAGATTTTATTATAGGTTTTATTTAAATACAAATTGATTTATGATTTACAAAATAATATGATTAATAATTTTAAGAAAAGAATAGTAGAATTTTTAAACTAGGGCTGCTTGGTGAATCAGGTATTTTTTTACCGACCGACGATAGTAAGGGAGGTATTGTTTTCAAACCAAATTTCACATGTGGAGATTTTTACATATCTCCACGGATCATGCATTTTCTTAACAGAAAAAAGTATTTTTAGCATGATATCTGTTCGTCCGTATAAATGTGTACTGCTTGAACGGCTCAACGGATTTTGATGAAATTTGGTATATTGGTAAATTGTTTCTGTAGCTGGAAATTAATTTACTTCAAACCGTCGGTCGGTTCGGACCTGGCCACAGGTCAACTTATTATTATATAATGGTATACGATCCAAACAACCTGTAAACGTTAATAAAATTTTTATGATCGTTCCATCGATTCAATCATTCTTTCATGTTATAGTAATGTGTAAATGTATATTAAATTATATTATATTAATCTTTTTTTTTGTTTAATAAATCTTGATTTCATTTGTTGAGAACTTCTCATGACCCATATTCTTTCCTTTCATCTGTGCAATTACGTTTCTCATTACTTCTTAATGCATTCTCTTGCAATAAATAACCTTTAAATAAAAAGAAATCTTGAATCAAATGTACTTATCTAAATATAAAATTCTAAGGAAAAGTATAAAATGAAAATGATCTTGGTCAAGGTAAATACTACCATACGACAAGAGATGATAAAGTTTATGATAAGCTTTTTTTCTTTTTGGAATATTGAATCAAATTAAAATAATAAATATATATTACCTCAGTATATAAGGAAAATTTATTGATTTTCTCTTTATATCATAGATCATAAAAATGTAACTATATATAAATAAATGTTTGGGCAACTGAATTTTGGTTTTGACTAAAAGAAAGAGATGGATTCATATAAAAATGAAGTAATAATTTGCACATGTTAAGCTAATTTTTTTTTTTGCAAATGCATTTTAAAATTGAAAATTTTTTAATATTATATCTCTTATATATAAAATTCTCGTGTCACAAAACTTTGAAATCATACTCCTCCGAAACGGCTTGACCGATTCTTATGAAATTTTTTATGTATATTCAGTAGGTCTCAGGGCATGTCAGACTTCCTTTAGAAAACCGCTAATTGGTAAGGTGTGTCCAGGAAATGCTAATTAATTAAAAATAGTTTAGTTACCATACTAGCTCATAGAGGCGCTGGTGGCGATAATTTGGCGGTAATATAAATTCTGAGCAATGTGCAGATAAAAATCTTTATATATATATATATATATATATATATATCGATATATATTTTAATATTTTATTATTAAATTTTATTTAATTAAATTAATAATTATGTCAATTAATTTTTCCTGCATAAATAAACATATATAAAAAACTATAGAGATGGGACAGGGTAGGAGTTAGATGATTATAGCTCAGAATAGGGACACTCGGGGGGGTACAGGGGGCGGAGCCCCCGTCTAGGTGTGGAGAGCGCCGAAGGCGCTCGGAGCAGCTAGTATTTTTATAAAAATCTTGAGTGACTCCACTCAACTATCTCGTAAATTTGAATTGAATTAATTAACATATATTATATTTAAATTAAATTTAATTAATTATAAATTAAAATTTATTAAACCAGTGCGTGTTTGGTTCTTTGTTGATGGCACCACGTCACGTGCTGGCGCGTTATTTGCAGTCTTATTAAAAAATTAATTCCGGTACTTTCAGCGATTCAATCAAGCTGAAATTCTATATATAGCAGTTTTATACAATTTTTAATCATGTGTAAAATAATCAAACTGTCTTTATTTTTGCAGTCAGTTTAGAGGAAAAATAATGGTAAGTAAAATAGTCCTCTTCCGAATGAGCTACATTTCTCAAAAGTTAATAGAAAACTACAAATTTTAAATAATGCCCATGTACCAAATTTCATTTTTCTAGCTCAAACCGTTTTTGCGTAATCTTGTTTACACACACAGAGACAGACATTTTTCTCAACCTTAGTGAAAATGATTCAGGAACCTTCAAAACCTATAAAAACATCACAATCTTGACATCGAAAATTTTCGTGATCGCAATACTATCTCTGGCGAGATAGTAAACAAGTAATCATTACAATTGTTGGAAAATAGAAATAAATAAATATATTTTTTTATTTAGAAAAATAACAGTTTATTTAAATAATATTTATATATATATACAACAGATAAACAAAAAATAAAACAACAATAACGATTAGATTTATTTTAGTTGATTTTTCAGTCAGGTACTTAATGTAGAATGCATGTTGAGTTCAAAATCTAAAACAGAAAAAATAAAAACAAATTTAATTATAATGATTGATAGGAATCCAAATAAACTCAATAAATGAATTAAGAAATTAGCCAATATGCAATTAGTTTAAATTAGATCATGAAAACTATAATCGTTTTAAGGTAACAGGATGTTTGAAATAACTAAATGACACTAAACAGAAATATATACTATATTGACATCAAGACAACCTATGATTTAATATGTTATTAAATATTCATGAATATATAATCCCAACTTTTATTTAAAAGAAATAATATTATATTATTAAAAATCATATATTATAATAATATATAATTCATAAAAAGGACTACTAAATTAAATCCTTACCAATTGATTAATCTTAATAAAAAAACATTTATTAAAAAATATATATAAGGAATAGAATTATAAAATAAATAAATATAATAAAATTTAAGTCAATATAAATAAAATAAATATTAATTTAAAAAAATAATGGCTTTATATTTTTAAATAAGTATACTCTAATCCTGGTATTTTTATTCTATAGTATATTTTACTGTATACAAATAAAATATTAATCCTATTCCATGGAATTTCACAAATCATAAAATATTACTTAAATATTTTTTTTTGTTTTTTGCCCCTTACATCCTGCAACCAACACTACGTGTTAAATTTTCAAAAAATTCAAAAAATTTATCTATATATATACCTATTAAATATTTAACTAATAACATACTCTTTTTGAATTTTAATAACAATGGGGTGATTTTTTATATTTTTAACAGAGCAGTATATTTGATCCGTGATGAAATAGCATGTAAAATAGCATGTAAAAGATTTTTTCCATTAATATACAATACTATAATAGTTTATTATATAATTTAATATATTCGTCCTTGTAAAACTTGCCTATTTCAAGGTAGACAAAAATATTTTTAACCAAATCAATATTAAAAATATCATTAAAATTTAAAAAAAAAATAAAAATGTGCTATTTATATTTATATTTAACCAATCCTTAAATACAAGAGTATATTATTCACATCAAAAAGTATTTCCCTGTAATTTTTACAATTATTGTCATATTTTGAAAATATACAATATTTACATAAATTTCTTGCATGTTTTAAATTTAATTAACAACAGGTATTTATTTGACATCAAAAAAGGAGATCGTGACACGGCCCACATTTACGCCACTCGATAGTTCAGAGTGCAAAGACCTATAACTACACTAGTAATGAATGAATAATGATTTAATTACTTGTATCCCAGTGATGACATTCGTTTTATTCCCTGGTTACGGAAAGACAACATACACACGCTGCCATAAAGATGACCTCTAAGATTATTTCTAAGTCATTTCTATAATTATATAAACTGATTTCAAAAGAGGTAACCGAGAAATAAGGTTGTTTACCCAAGAACCATACTGAAATTTGCAAATAAATATAAAAAGAGAAAGAAATTCAAATCTATGGATTTAAGTTACATTGGAAAATGAGAGTTAATTGAAAAAATCTGGAGTCTCCACTCGATTATCACGTAAATATGAATTGGATTAATTAACAAATATATATATTATATTTAAATTCAATTTAATTAATTATATACTATAAATTAAAATTAATAAATAATATTTAATTAAACCAGCGCTTGTTTTTTGAAATTTGGTACATGGGCATTATTCAAAATTCGTAGTTTTCTATCAACTTTTGAGAAATGTAGCTCAACCGGAAGAGGGTCATTGCCTACAACGTTTTTATATTTTTTCCTCTAAAGTGACCGAAAAAATAAAGATATATTTTTGATAATTTTTCACATGATTACAGATTGTATAAAACTGCTATATATAGAATTTCAGCTTGATTGAATCGCTGAAAGTACCAAAATTAATTTTTTAACACTGCAAATCTCACGCACCAACCCGTAAAAAATGCGTGGTTTAATAAATATTATTTATTAATTTTAATTCATAATTAATTAAATTTAATTTAAATATAATATATGTGTTAATTAATCCAATTCAAATTGCGAGATAGTCGAGTGGAGACACTCCAGCTAATTTGTTCTGTGTTTTAGGTTTGTGAAGAAGTTTAAATTATAATAGTAGACGCATTATGAATATAATTTGAATTTCAAAAAAAAATCCGTTATAATTAAGAATTTAAAATTAAAAAATTGCAATTCTACGTATAATTAAGTGAATATCTTGATTCATTGAACTGTGATTTTATTTACAAAAAAAAATTGCTTAACTTCAATTCAAAGCTGATGAAGATATTAGGAATTAATCAATAAGCCTCATGAAAAATTTATACTGTCAAGACAATTGAATTAATAATTAATGTATATAATCAATTGTCATTTCCATGCTTATTTAATCAGTATTATTATTGAATTTATATATATATATTGTATATTTATAAATATTTATCAATCATTCTCTATGCTAATATATAAACAATTAATTTTAATATATATATATATATATATATATATATATATATACCTATAGAGAATTAAATTTAATTTAAAACAAATTATTACATTAGTCGATTCTGTGCCTGCTCACAGCTCATTTTTACCGACCGACGATAGTAAGGGAGGTATTGTTTTCACACCAAATTTCACCTATGGATATTTTTAGGTACATATCTCCACGAATCATGCATTTTCTTAACAGAAAAAAGTATTTTTAGCATGATGTCTGTCCGTATAGATGTGTACAGCCTGAACGGCTCAACGGATTTTGATGAAATTTGGTAACATGTACTTTGTTAACAGAAAAAAGTACTTTTAGCATGATGTCTGTCCGTTTGTCTATTGTATGTCTGTATAGACGTGTGTAGCTTAAACGGCTCAACGGATATAATTTCGTATATTTACTTAATGCATCAGTGAGATGAATTGATCAACTTTTGGTGCAAATCCGGAAACCGGAAGTGGTAGTATTAGCGATCGACGATAGGAAGGGAAGGGTTATTTTCACACCAAATTTCACATGAGGAGATTTTTTTACATATCACCACGAATGTATGGGTTTTATCCTCGGGAAAAATCATCTTCATTATGTTTTTCTTAATTTAAAATTATATGACGTCACCCAGCCCTTCATGACGTCACAGCCTCGGGTAACGCCGGGCAACGCCGGCTACTTCAGCTATATATTATATATAAAATAAAATTAAAAATATTTATGTCCTATCTATATCTGTTTTTTATTACATTAATAGATATATTAAAATTATTTGAAATTGTTTCTGTAGCTGGAAATTAATTTATTTCAAACCGTCGGTCGGTTCGGACCTGGCCACAGGTCAACTTATTTAATTATATAATGATGTAGAATGAAAAGAAGTTAGTTTTATTCCCATCATCCCATACATGATATATTATTTAACAAGATTTTTGTTTAAATTATGATACAACTTTCAATTATCATTAATTAAAGCAATTTAATTTTTTTTTAATATCTTCCTAAGTGATAATTACATTAAAAAGCTATTAAGCAAAATAATCAATAATTTAATACATTGGCCTTGACTTAATTTATTTTTTTGGCCAGGTCAAGATAATATTTCATTAAATGAAGGCAGACATTTCTTCTATATGTCTAACTTAATAATACAATGTATTTTCAAGGCAAAAGTTATCCCTTCTTGCTTTTTTAATCTCTCTCTCTCTCTCTTACTGTATATATATATATATATATAGAGAGAGAGAGAGAGAGATTGAGAAGGCCATAACAAATAAATTATAATAAAAATGAATTTTTAACTAACACAATTTATTATAAAAGAATCGAAACGATCAGAAAGTAAAAATTATTTAATTTAAAAAAAATTTCATTTCACTTAAGTTTAAAAAAATGATTGAAATTAAATTTACCTCGTCATATGAAACTGATTAAATTTAAGAAACATTTAATGAGATTAAAGAAAAAAAAATATAAAAGATAAAAGTAAAATATTTAAATTTTTAAGTGTTATTATAATATATAATTGTTTATACTATTTTCATTTATTTCTATCACCGTCTCACTACTTTTTATATATAAATATAAATAAAGTCTGACTACAAGGATATGTCCACTAAATGTTTATTGGGAATTTGGTTTGCAAATTAAATGATTTTTTTATGTTTTTATTTTCTATCAAACACATCATTTGATATGCATATTTCAAAATATATAATTTTAATTTGTACTTATCTATTGTACTACATACTTCTATATATATACAACACAATACTCTAAAGTAAACATCTCTTTAATACAATTCATTTACCTTTGTGGTCATCCTAGTTTGTTGAACTCAAAATAATATCAGGGCCGATGTCAATGGATTGACCAATGAATGTAAATTAGCAAGATAAAATGAATGGATGTCAAGGTATCAAACACAAAATATACATAATTAAAAAAAAATATGATCTTGATCTTACCACCACCATCCTTTGTTTTTGTAATGATGAATGACTTTGACAACTGGCACTGGCACTGGCACAGGTTTAGGAATATGTACAGGAACAGGTCTGTCTACAGGAACTGGAACATGACGAATCACTGGATAGGGTACAGGTTTCTCAACAGGATAAGGTACAGGCTTTTCTACGGGTACTTCTATTGTTTTAATGACCGGTACGGGTACTGGATGAGGTACTGGAATATGAACAGGAACAGCATGAGGAACGGCTATTGGAACAGGATGAGGAACGGATACAGGAACCGGATGAGGAACCTGTACTCCAATGTAGCGCACAATCGGTACAGCCACAGGTTTCGAAATTTCGATGGTCTGCGATACAGGCACTGCATGGACTGGTACCGGTAATGGATGGCCGGAGGCTGCGGCTACGATCCCTTCGTGGCCATAAACGGACGGATAGGCCTCATTTGGAGCAATGACCGCACCTCGTTTCACCGGCGCTTCGCCTTCGCCTTCAGCGAAAACGACCGCCACACAGGACACCAGAAGCAAGAGCCCCTGCAACCAGCAAAACCAGGTAAGCAAGCGGAAGAAGGATCTCGTAGGAGAAACTTCCGATCGAGTTTAATATGATCAAATTCCTGACAAAGATTTAAATCAAATTTGTAGTATGGAAAAAGTTTGAAAGTTGAAATTCCAGTAATTTCATCACTGAAATCATTGAATGAAAAAAAAAACTTTGGCTCATTTTCTATTCTCTCGTTAGAATTTATATTGAGAAAGTCATAATCGTTCAATTAAAAAAAATTGATCGTGGTTAATCGAAAAAATACCTCTATTACTTACTTTATTTCTTTATAATTTATTAGATATTTTTATAAGAGATAAAATAATAGAAAAAGAATTTTATTTCTATCTTGGACCATTTTTTTAGATTGAATATTTCAAAATTGTAAACAAACCGTTTGATATTTTAAGATCAATATTACGAAATGACTTAATTTTGTCAATCTAGTTATACGATGTCATAATTTGAAGAATTAATATCATTAATGGATTCCTTCCATTACTTTAAGAATGAAACAACGATGAATAAAAGAAACAGGTTTCAAAGCTACTCGTAATTTTACTAGACAAATTTCGAGCCATCACGATCTAATCTTTTCTAATATATACATATGTTTTTTTATAATAAATGAATCAATAGAATTATATATTGTAATATATTACTTTATGAGATAATATTAACGCAATCAAAATATTTTAATTTTTTTTTACTCCATTTTTTCCAACTTTTTTTAAGACTACATTATCTAAGATGGTACAATAATCAGAAATCTTTATATAAAAGTACTATAATAAAAACCTCCCAAATAAAAAGTATTATTATAAATTCAGAGTAAATTTAGGGTTTACTTTTTAACAATTTATCAATACACAAATCAATTAATATTTTTGAAAATATAAATTATAATATTAATATAGTATAAATTTGTTTATTATTTTAATTTTTATTTCGGCTTGTAATTGTTTTTTTATATAAAAATATAATACTTCGATTATAAAATATTAATGGAAATTTAAAATTCAATAATTGATAAATAAGTATAATTATATATTGTATACTCTAGTCAGTTGATGAGTAACATGACAGATTACACCGATAAATAAAATTTTTCATGGAATTTCAAAACCAAGCATATACTTATCATTTTTTTTATATATTTCTATTATTTAAAAAATATACTTTTTACACATTAAATACATTTCCAGCAGACAAGCACTAGTAATGATATACGAATTATACAAAGAAAATTAAAAATTTAGTTTGAAAATTTTTTAATATAAAGTAATTAAAAGTAATCAATAAATTAAAGACCCACATTACAATTTTATATATCAAACAAATAAAAATCATTATTTTTTTTTACATTTTATGATTTAAAAAGAAAAAGAATTTAATTAACCAATTTTCATTTATGTAAAAAGTTTAATATAAAGTATATAAGTATGTTTTTTATGAGATACGAATTACTTAAAATAAATTGAAAAATGTAATTAAAATCTATATCTATAAAAACATGAACATATAAATGCATGGTATATTTTGTTAGCGTTGGAATATTATATTATATTTTGAAAACTCACAAAAAAATTACATTGTATAGGTATACATGTTGTACATGAATAATAAAAATAAAATAATTTGTCTAAATTATATGGAATCAATAAAAATTTAATACATTCCTATATATAATTTCAAATCATTCCAAATCTATACATAGATTGAAATCATTAGTAAAAATATTTCAAAAAAACTTAAAATTATGATCTCTTTTCCTAATAATACTTATATAATAATACAAAAAAGAGGTTGGAATTAGAAAAAAATATTTTTTTAATATAGCAAAAAATTAAAAATTAAATGCAAACAGCACCTAGTTTATATCTGTATTTTAATTAAGAAATCACCTCGTTATAAAAGAATTAAAATTCGAATTAATTAATTTTCATTTATTCTTTTCTAAATACTAGATTTGTTGTAAGAAAGGATATTTTTTAAAATTCCATATTTCGTAATTTTATTTTTTAAAAAAAATAACGAATATAAATAAAAATTTTTTTCCCGATTTTTAAAAATCTGATAAGCATGTATAAAAACAAGAAGAATAAATAAAACAAATTGAAAATTAATTAATATCCTGTTTAAAGATTGATTTTTTTAAAAAATGTAATTCCATTATGACATTGAAGGAATAATTTTTAATTTATTTATATAATCACTAACGTTAATGAACTAACTTGTAAGATCAATTTGCTTTCCGATTTTACCTACTTTTCATTAAATATTATATAAGAGATTTTCGTTCCAGTTATAAATTATAAGTGATAAAATATATATTTAAAAAAATAACTAAAAAAAATTATACTTTTCTGTTGTTAATTTTTTTATTTTAAAAAAATTTCTAATTGAACATGATATCATTCAATACAAATAATAATATTTATAAAAAGAAAAATGTCTTTTGATAATTACATATAAATATTTTGTAAATAATAATAATGAAAAAAAACACGAGTTTTATAAAATAAAAAAAATGATTTAATTAACTAATTATGTATAGTTTATATTTATAGTTAATTATTATAGTTATGATGACATTAGAGCCAAGTATAAATATATATAAAATAAACTATTAATTAAATATTTTAAAAATTAAAAAAAAATATATTTAAAAAATACTTTTTTTAGTGATTTTCTATTCAAAACTTTCAGAAATTTCTTTGTTTTCGACCAAAATTAAAATTTAATTATGCATAATTTTAATTTTATAAAGTTATTATAATTTATTAATTATAATTTTTGTTAAATTTTCAAATTACCCAGGATTTTTTATTTGATTAATTTAAAAAATTAAAAAAAAATCAGAAAAAATCATCTTTGATAATAGAAAATTGTTGAAATTGTTCAATATTTGTAATTTAAAGATTGATATAATGGAAGCAGAAATATAAAACTTAATGACAGTGATGGAAGTAGGAAAATGGTTGCTGCAGTCAAGAACTTCAGTTCAGAAATGCCACTAAAATAGACAAATAGATATACAATCTTTTTATTAACTGTTACTATAGCCAAAGATTCTTATTTAATATTTAACTAATTATATATGCAATAAAAATAATTTGGGAAATCTTAATTTCAAAAATTCATTTTGGTTTTAATGATTAAAGATTTTATTGATTAAAATGTTAAATTTTTACTTTGAAAAAATTAGTTCAATCAATTTTTCACGATTATGGACAAACAAATATAGAATGAACATTTTTAGTCTTCATATTAGTGGTTATCACTTGCATATGAAATGCATCACTTGCATATGAAATGCATATAATATATGAAAATAAACAAATGAAGTTAATCGTCAATCTTTCCGGTTCTTTGAAAACTCATTCTAAATTTTGTTTTTTAATGAGAAAACCGGTTCTTCATAATATAGTATATTTAATTTAAATAAATATATAATAATTGGACAGAGATAACAATTTATAAAATAGAAGTTAATATAAAAAAATTATGTGATTTTCACGTTTAATATTTCTTATAAAAAATATAGTATTTGATGTTTTGAAATTTTGTAAAAAAAAAATTATAGAAAATTAAAATACTTAATTATCAAATAAATATAACTAAATTAATCGATATTAATTGTAGAATTTCAAGAAAATGCTTTAAATTTTTTGATGGATGTTTAATTAGGATTGTTTCACTTTTATCAGTTCATCTAATTTTTGTTTAAATCAAAAAAATAATAAATGACTTTATCAAAATCACAATTAATAGTATGATTTTGATTTTGAGCTCTAACCAAAATCAAACTCTCGAATAAATAAATAAAATATATTGAAGAGCAAGAGAATTGAAGAAGACAAAACAAACAACAACAAAATTAAAAAAAAATTGTTAGTTCATTTAGAATTATATGATAATTGAAAAATAAAAACAAAAAATATATATTTTGGGGAAATAATCCATCTAAAGAATATTAAGTGGATCAAATAGAAAATATTTATCTATAAATCTTTATGTCTATGCTGAATTTGAAAGCTCTTGGTAAAAGCAACCTTATTTCTACAACCATCCCTATCCTAAGCCTCTTTATTAGGGGTTAATTTCTAATTATTTAAATCCCTATAAACAAACTTCGCACTATCTCCTACTCACCCAGTTAAGTCAAGTGTCCTGACCTTCTAAATTCCTTGGCTTGATGTTTGGAGATCCATGGATATCATGTATTTCCTCCATATACTATCTCCATCATTGCTCTTTCATGTTAATCATAAAATTGCTTTTATATTTTTACATAGTATTTGACTCTAACTAATAAATAGATTATTTATTAGTAATATTTGTCTTATTTTTTATTCGGAAAAAGAGAATCTTAATTCTATTTATTTCATCTATTTTACCTATTTTCTTGAGAAAAGTCAATTTAAATTATAATAAGAATTTAGATCACTCTTCCATAAAAGATTTTAACAAATTTACAATATAGCTGCGAATACGGTAATGTAGAGCCAAACAACAATCTATTTTAGACAAATAAAATTTCTATTCAAAAGTAGTTTATCTAAAAGCACTTCGAGAAAAATGTTATTTCTTGGAAAAGAAATCGTTAATTGTCCATATCACAATTTAGTCTTGGTGTTTAGCATTTAACCTTCGTATGGTCTTGGTTTTAACCCCAAAGAGAGGTCTCTGTAGTCTTAATGACCTTAAGCTTTTATCTCATTATATTAAAATATCAAATATAAAAATAAATCTAATATATTTTAACATAATCAAAATAGCATATACATAATTATATATATAGAAAGATTCTTAAGTGGTTTAGTGGTTAGCGCGACAGACTACCATACTCGAGTTAGGGCCTAGGAAAAATCAATAATTAATAATTTTGCTTTAAAACTCTGAGTGATCCTCAGGGTCTATCCGAAGATATATAGAATTTAAAAAGAAAAAAAAATATAGAAGAAGAAAAGAAAAATATAAATATTTTATAATAATTATATTTATTGACATAATAAAATTTAGTATTTATATCAGGGCTTCGAACCGTTATTTTTTTCGTTTCGGTTTTCGTTCCGGTTCAATAAAAAAAAAAATATCAGTTCGGTTCCGGTTTTCGTTCCGGCAAAAATAACGGTTTTTTTCGGTTTTCGGTTTTCGGTTCAGCTCCGATTAATTAATTTTAAAGACCTTTTATTTGTATTAGAAATTTAGGTCGGGGTATGCCGAGTCTGCCATAAATATATAAAAATATTTCTTGCTACCACCCTAAATCATACTACATGAATTGATACAATATAATATAAATAATAATAATTAATTAAAGGTATAATAATTAGAAGTATTTAATATAAGATGTTAATATAATTTATTAAACGGAACAAATAAGTATGAATATTTTTTTACATCCTTCTACTTTCAAACACTCAACAAACGAAACAAATTCGTATATTTAATGTTAAAGTATACAGGATTCTTGGATATATTTACTTATAATTATAACTATAATTATAAAAGATGAAAATTACTTCTAATTATCAAAATACCTTCCAATATATTTTCATTTAAACTATTTCTATTGTCTCATAAAATAAACTTTAAACCAGAGAAAGCTCTTTCAACACTAACTTGTGTTGCAGTATCTCCTAAAACCACCATTGCAATTTTGTTAAAATGAGGATATGTATTTTTATTTTCCTCCCAAAATTCTAAAATAAGTTTTTTACTGTCTAATCTTCGTACTTGGTCAAAGGTATTCAATATTTGTTTAAATTTATTTAATAATTTTATTTATATTTATGAATCATTTTCTTTATATCAATACATAACCCTGTAACAAATGGAATAAATAATTTAAAAAATTAATACTATCATTAAATCAAAATATCAGTATTAAACAAACGATGAAAACATTAAATTCTGTATTGCGACTACGAGACGCTGCCAACACAACCGAAGGGAGAGTATGACTAGGACACTAATTTTTGAAACAAAGTTTTTAGCGACACCATGCAGTGCGAGGCATAACTAATTGAAAAATTCGGGCTTGGGTGTTGCCAAAACACCTCTTGTGGCAACTCTGGATTGAACACGTACTGAACCGAAATAAACCGATATTATTTTTTCGGTTCAGCTCCGGTTTTCGTTCCGGCAAAAATAACGGTTTTTTTCGGTTTTCGGTTTTCGGTTCAGTTCCGGTTCGAAGCCCTGATTTATATTGAAATTTTTGAATTTGTATTGTCATTGTATTTATTCTAATTACCCCTAACATCCTAGTTAAGTTTAAATTATGTCTAATTAATACCTCTAAATCATACTTTATTTTTAAAATAATATAATAATTAAAAAAAAACAATTTTAATTTAAATTAAGTAAAGAATTTTATTTAAAAGATACAATAAAAACAACTACCATTAAATCAAATTTGAATGCATTTTAATACCAAAAAAGCGATAATCATGATAAAATTTCTACTGCATTTAAATCAATTATAGGTTTAAAGATTATTAAATTATATTAATGTTTGATAAAATATTTATCTATAGCTCTATATGAATTTTCTATTTAGTTTCAAAGGATTAATAGAGTAAAATGTGTTATATAGAATATATATAAATTTATTTTTTGTTAAATGTGAAATTGATTTTATTTAATTGATGAAATAAAATTCATTTATAAAAATGAGAATAAAAGTTCAATTTTATGATGGGGTGTTGCATTTTACAAGTCTTTATCTCTGTGTCCTTACAGAACTCAAAAGTTCTTAGCTGGAGAAACCACATTCCACATTACTTTTAAAGATTAATTTTAAATTTTTTTATAATTTCATAAAATATACATTGTCAAATTTGAAATAGGCGATCAAATAAATTTGAAATGAAATGATTATAAATATTTTATTTGAAAAAGAAAAAAAGTAGTGTTTACATACCTTAAATTCCATGGCTTCTAGTATAATTCGAAGGAGCAGGTCCAAACTACAAAGACACTAACTTCTTCCGAAGCCAAAACGGAAAATGTATCATGATTAGAGGACGTCCGGTTTTTATAGACTGGTCAAAAGTGATCCAGGTGTAAATCGGTGGGGCACTTTCACTGGGCGCGGAACATCGCGAGGTGAGGACGGAATATGCAGGGTTTGACCCCCCGGACCCCTTTTCTCTTCGTTACTCTCACTGTCGTTTCACGGCTTAACTTACTCCCCTCTGCCAAAAGAATTGCTTTCTTTGGAAGGCTCGATCCAATTTCCCCTCTTGGTCTCTGGCATGCCCTTTGAATATGTCATCGCCATTTCCGGTAGTATTCAAGTTCCGCTACTCTCCCTTTCAGACACATAAGAAATACAAATCAACAGATTGACATCCGATTTTTTTTTAAATCAAGAAAACTCGGTATTTCTTATTGCATGCTAATAATCAGTTGTTGACATTGAATTTCTTGGTAAACCATTCAAATGAACAATTTAAATTACAAAATCCAGCCAGATTAAATAATAGAATTTAATTGACAAAAGAATTTATTTTTTGATGATATCTTAATTACAGTAATTTAAAATACCACTTATGTATATATATATATATAAATTCAAACTCTATAATTAAGATATACAAAGAAAATTATTAAGATTAGAAGAAATTCGTAGAAGATTATTTATGAATAATTATTTAAGTGTTTCATCAGGCAAAGGTGCAACTTAAATTTTATTAACATTTACATTAAAATGGTTAGTTCATATGTATATAAATATAATTATATAAATATATATATATATATATATATATATATATATATACGAGGGTGGTCTGAAAAGTTTCTGACCTGACCAAGAAAAACGATGTTTTATATATATGTATATACATTAATGTAATACTGATTTATTTACCGACCGGCGATAGGAAGGGAAGGTATTGTTTTCACACCAAATTTCACATGGAGAGAGATTTTTACATATCTCCAAGAATCATACACTTTGTTAACAGAAAAAAGTACTTTTAGCATCATGTCCGTCCGTCTGTCCATTGTGTGTCCGTATAGACGTGTATAGCTTGAACAGCTCAACGGATTTTGATAAAATTTGGTATATTTTCTTAATGCATGAATCCATAACTCTTGGTCTATATCCGAAAAATTCAACTGGTGGTTCAATTCAATTTTATATTTATTGTCAGAAAATATTTCATTTAAAATATAATATTGATAAATAATTGATTATATAAACTAAAAATAAAAACTAAGATAATATAATTTAGTCATTTGTAAAAATAATTTTTTTTTATACTTTAAATATATATAATCTTGTTTGGAAATTAATTTATTTCAAATCGTCGGTCGGTTCTGTGCCTGGCCACAGTTCATATTTTTATTTATGAAAAAACATATGTAAATGTAACTTTGGTCACATAATATACGATAGAAAAACAAATTTGCCCAACTAGAATTTTTAATAATAAATATTTATAAAAATTTTTAATATTTTTAATTATTGGAAATTATCTATATCAGTGGTTCTTAAACTGTGGTCCGCGGACCCCTGGGGGTCCGCGAAGCCTTTACTGGGGGTCCGCGGTCCTCGGAAAAAATCATCGTAAAAATATATACATATATAAATATTTAAAGTTCATTGTTTAACTATATCCTCCTAGAGAATTACGGCTATAATTTAATACTATTAATAATACTATTTTATTTTATTAAATTGATAATTATGTCAATTAATTTTTTGTGAATAAATAAACATATATAAAAAACTATATATAAAATTTGAATTTTCATCCATTCATTCATTTAAAATCATTTTTCGATTGTTCCTTTAAAATAACCCCTCTTAGGGGCTCGGAAGGGGAGGCATATAAGGGAATTTTCTTTCACTTTGTTATTGGGGAAAACCAGGGGAGGGGACAGTCTTACCCGGAAAAACCCAAATTGTCAGCGTCCACTCTGGGGTTTTAAACAGTTTTAAAGCAAATGTTAATTTTAAGTTCATTTCTCAACGAGTTGTATCTTTAAATTATTTTTATTAATTTAATTAATTATAATTAAATTATAGCTAATAATAGTTTATTATAGCTAATAATTTTTTTTAATTTTTAGTGTAATTTGCATGATCATTATTTTATAAAAACACTAAACACATTTTGCAATTTCCCAGAAAGGCTGTTTTTGAGAGTAAGTATAAGTTAGTTTTATGAATAAAAAATATTTATTTTAATAATATTTTAGAATCAAATTACGAAATTAATAATATTTTAGAATCAAATTACGAAATTAATAATATTTTAGAATCAAATTACGAAATATATTTATTATATAAATTAATATTCATTTAAAATGATATTAAATCATTTATTTAAAATGATTTAAAACATTCATTTAAAATGATATTAAAACATTCATTTAAAATCATATTAAAACATAGCTAGTAAATAATAATTCGTTATATTTATATTATATTTATATTATATTTATATTATTGTAGTTCAATGTTAATAAATTACTCCATAAAATGGATCGTTGGCTACAAACTGGTTCAACACAGAAACGGAAAGAATCAGATGATGAGGCATCAACAGCAAACTCTACCAAGAAACGCAAAACTAGAAAATATTCGGATGATTATTTATCATTTGGATTTACTTATATTTGCAACAATGATGTGGAAAGACCAGTCTGCGTTCTATGTCAGGAAAGTTTATCCAATGAAAGTATGAAACCTGCTAATCTCAGACGTCATTTACAAACAAAGCACAGCGAGCATGTTAGTAAGTCTATCGAATTTTTTAAAATGAAAAAAGAAGAACTTAATTCAAGTCAGAAATTGATGGTAAAGACGGGATCTGGTGGTATGAGTAAGAAAGCAGTAATGGCATCATATGAAGTAGCTCTACTTATTGCTAAAGCAGGAAAGCCGCATAATATAGCAGAGCAATTAATTCTTCCTGCTACAAAAGTAATTACAAATATAATGTTAGGAACTAAAGCAGCAAACGATATAAATTTGATTTCATTATCAAATGATACGGTTAAGAATAGGATTGAAGACATGTCATGTAATATAAAAGAAGAATTAATATCGAGAGTGCGCAAAAGTCACTATTACTCATTACAATTGGATGAAAGTACTGATGTCACTAATAATGCCAATTTGTTAGCTTTCATTAGATATGAGTTTGAAAATCAAATACAAGAAGATGTATTGTTTTGTGATTCACTACCTTCACGAACGACAGCTAATGACATTTTTAACAGTTTGAATAATTTTATAACCGAAAATGAAATAGAGTGGCCAAAATGTGTTGGAATTTGCACTGATGGTGCTCGTGCAATGTCAGGTACAAGAACTGGATTGATTGCTCTTATTAAAAATGTTGCGCCTCAGGTTGTTTGGAATCATTGCTGCATTCACAGAGAATCATTAGCAGCCAAAAATATGTCACCAGATTTGAAAAGAACATTAGACGAAGTAGTTAAAATTGTCAATTTCATTAAGGCTCGTCCACTTAATTCCAGAGTTTTTAAAATTTTGTGTGAGGAAATGGGTAGTCAACATACACATTTATTATTACATACAGATGTACGTTGGTTGTCCCGCGGGAAAGTACTCATTCGCCTTTTTGAGCTTCGAGATGAAATACGATTGTTTTTAATAGATGCGCATTTTGAACTGACCGAATGTTTCAATGATTTTATCTGGTTAGCTAAGGTGGCTTACTTGACTGATATTTTTACAAAATTGAACGAACTTAATTTGAGCCTGCAAGGTACTGTTGTAAATATATTTAAAGTTGAAGATAAAATAGAAGCAATGATTAAAAAAATCGACTTGTGGTCGAAACGCATCCAGAACGGTGTATATGAGTCTTTTCCAACTCTCAATGATTTCATAGAAAGCTCCAGTGAAAAATTGCTTAATCAAACGCGTCAATTATTTGTTGAACATTTAATTACTTTGAAAAGCAACTTCAGGAAGTATTTTTCTACTCCTGATCCTTGCAATAACTGGATCAGAGATCCATTTAATATGGAAATTACAAATGCTAAACATTTATCTGCACCTGAACAAGATATTCTCGTGGAATTATCATGTGATACAACTTATAAACTAAAATTTAACAAAACTGAATTGAGCAACTTTTGGTTACTTCTCAGGTCAGATTATCCTGCGCTTGCAAATAAAGCACTTCAACACTTGATTCCATTCTGCACAACATATTTATGCGAACAAGCTTTTTCGGTACTATTTTATATTAAGTCTAAATATAGAAACAAATTAAATGTAGAGCCGGATCTTAGATTAAAAGTTTCCAATATTAAGCCAGATATTGAGATTCTTGTTTCAAGAAAACAACTGCATACATCTCATTAAATATGTAAGTTATATTTAATGAGATAGATGCAGTTATTTTTTAAAATATTTCTTATTTAATATTTTCTGAAAAAAATTATAAAATATTTATATGAATTTAATGTAAGTACCCATTATAATTTGTGAGATTTGTTGCTATGACAATGTTTGTATTTTCTTTCTTCAATATTATAATTTCTAATAAAATGTGTTCTACAATATGCAAAAAAATCGTTATTCACCAATCACTGTTAGAAATATTCATCATATATCCTTGTCCTTATGAGATCGTAAGCCAGAAATTAATTAATAAAATGACGTAAAGTACCTAAAGTTGTGATGGGGGTCCGTCAAAAAAAATTTTTTCAAGTGGGGGTCCGTGGAGTACATAAGTTTAAGAACCTATGATCTATATATTTAATACGATAGTGTCCGTCTGTACGCAAAAAACTCCAGAGCCTAAACTACAAGGAGTAAGGTAACAAAATTTTTCTGAGGTGAAGGGTACCTCAAATGATGAAAAATAAAAAAGAAATTAGAAT
This sequence comes from Labia minor, assembly GCA_963082975.1. Lineage (NCBI taxonomy): Eukaryota > Metazoa > Arthropoda > Insecta > Dermaptera > Spongiphoridae > Labia > Labia minor. Next base: position 49,093,474 of record OY720345.1, on the reverse strand, counting down.
CTTAGGTCACTCCTGAGCTGAGCTGCGGGTTTTCCATTTTCCAGAAATATATATAAAGGAGAGTTTGTATGAACGTAATTTGTTTACTTTTTTGCTGTCATAGAAACAGAAATATATATATATAATTAGAACCTCTCTCTCTCCCTCTATTTAAAATTTTAAAAAATGGAGTGTTCTAGCCAAATTAAGAAATTTAAATTCCTTATGCAACATTGATAGGTAAATGAATTGGACTGGAAGAGGAGACATATGATTTGAGAAATTGAGGAAAAATCAACCGAAATGTAATTAAACAAAAAAATTCAAGAATTATGATACGGATACGACTTACATACAATTAAGATACAAAATGTAGAATTTGAAAAAATCACGAAAGATAATAATATTCGAGAAGAATTTAAATTGACGTTGTAATTGAGTAACGCCTGTTATTATGCAGTAAAGGGGCTTATCTCATCAAAGAGGATCAAAATTAAAATATATAAAACAATTATTTTTCATGTTGATCGATGACTAGGGTGACCATATTTCGAAAACACCAAACCGGGACAAACAGTATTTTTTAGAACTAAATTGAAAAAATTTTGAAAAAAAAATTACGAAATGTCCTAAATATTGAAAAAACAGTAGGGTGTCCCGAAGACATTTTTGGGACAGAGCACCTAAAGACGGGACGTTTGGTCACCCTATCGATGACTCTGGGAGACGAGAGTAGATTTAGAGTATTTGTGAGATTAATATTGTTTGCAGCATTTATAGGCCAAAAGAAGATGACGTCACAGGGGGATGGCGGAGATGGCATAACGAGAAATAATGTCCAGATATAGTTAAAGTTATAAAATCAAGAAGGCTGGGATGGGAAGGGGACATGGTTGGAATTGGAGAAACTAGAAATTGGGAGAAACCGATTGGGAAACATCCGGTGGAAGTCCAAGGACCAAGGTGGGTGGACAATGAAGGAAGGGACATGGGAGAGATGGGACAGGGTAGGATTTGGTTGTAGCTCAGGATAGGGACGATTAGAGAAATGTGGATGCTGCGGCTAAGAACTTTCGAAAACTGTAGAGACACAGAGTTAGATAAATATAACATATACAATAATAATATATAATTAATTTACTGATTAAATTAAAATATATTTTACAAGAAAACAAATACATGTCTTATCTACTTATACTGATTGAAACAAAATGGATGAAAACCTTTTACATACAGACTTTCAACCAAATACTATGTATCACTCGGGGGTACAGGGGGCGGAGCCCCCGTCTAGGTGTGAAGAGCGCCGAAGGCGCTCGGAGCAGCTAGTTATTATTATTACATCATTTTTAAGGTAAAAATATTGATGGGAATTCATTTTATTAAAAATATTAAAGTAATTTTCTTAAATATTTTTATTCAATTTACATATTCAAATGACCTGGTATTTAGATTATTCAATAAATAAAATATAAAATGTCTTTATTATTAAAAATCAAATGATTAAAAAACTATAAATCATGATTATAATTGTAATGGGTTGTATTGTTGTACACATTGCATACTATACAGGCGCTCTCCAATTTTAAAGACATCTTTAAATTACTAGATCACCCTCATAACAGTACAATAAAAATATTATTCTAAAATTATTTCTTAAAAATTTAATTATTCAATGTACATTAATCAATTTTAATATCATAATTTATTTTTACTAAAGTTTGCTTAAATGTCTATTATATAAAATTGTTAATTATATTAAATTGTGTGAAATTTAACTAAAAGTTATTATCTATTCTTTTACAAAGATTCTTACAAAATTCAGGCTATTTTTCAACATAATCACCCACACAGATATGCACTTGTCCCATCTTTCTTTAAGTTTCATAATTCTCTTGGCGAAGAATTCTTTCGATTTGATATAAATCTTAATAAAGAACTGTCTTTGATTGTATTTTGAAAATCGACCTTGGATCTGTAGAGTAAAATATTTTTACATTCAAAAAAATAATCTTGTAAGTCATACCTATACATTTAAAGATATATTGGTAAGGAAAATTGATCAATTTTTATTTGGATAACGTTATCAATTTATATAATTTCCGTCATATGTATGTGATGTCTGTAACTTTATGAAGTTAGTTACAAAGTATCAAAATTATTAATTTGTGACTAACTTCATTTTGTAAAATTTTGTTTTGTTATTATTAAATATTGAAAATAAATAAATCAATACCTCCCTTACTATCGTCGATCGGTAAAAATTATTACGACGAATAAAGTTAATAATTTTATATTCTAAGAGGAGTTTTATGCAGTCGACAGCATATGATACCTGGAACGGCTAATTATTAAACATTAGTTTAGATTTATAAAGGGAGACTGTAAGAAGAAATTTATATTTGTCTTACTTCAAATTTTGAATATTAATTTTGATTATTAAACCAACCTCTTAAAGTGTGAAATGTATACAATAAATACAGCTAGTATTAGTATTATATAGATCATATTAAAATTGTATATTGTATGTATAATTATATAATAGAATATATTTTTTAATAATCAAAAAGAAATTCACTAAATAAATAAATATAAATATATATATATATATATATTTAATAATTTATGTTTACTTTCATTTTCAAGTTTCTTAAAATTAAAAGAAAGTATTTAACGTTTATTTATTTCTATTCATTTTGAAAGTTATCGTATTTTAATTTTATGCATCTTTTTTTTAAAAAATATTTTACAATAAATTGATAAATTGAATAAAAAAAACATTTCCAGAAAGAAAATTAAAAGAAAAATTAATCGTTGTTTTCTTTTATTTGTCATTCATTCAATATTATTAATTCTTTGAATTTCGTGTACATGATTAATCCGACTGAGAGAAACTCAGAATAATTCTCCCTATTTCAACTATGTTTTATACAATTGCTATTTCTAAAGAAGGGGAAATATAGAAAAATTGAAATTATATAAATCAGTAAATAAAAAAATTTGGATTTTAAAAATTAAATCGTTTTTATATGGTTGCTTAATTATTCATATATTTATTTTTTGTTTATGTATATATATATAAATATTTATTTAAAGTATTTGAATAAATTAAATATAAATGTATTATTAAATTTTTAACAAAAATTTCCAAATGGCTTTAAAAATTTAAAAAAAAAATAAAATAAATAGAAGAAAAGCAAAAAAAAAAACAATTCAGAATATAATATTAAAGATAAACAGTAATTTATTAATTAGAATTATAGAATTAATTTTATAAAAAATCAAATCCAAGAAACCTGGAAAGAAAGAGTGGGAAAGATTTGGTGGAATGTTTAAGAGAGTAGATTCTTATTTGTTATTTTCATATTACATATTACTGGTTATTATCAATTATACTTCAGCTTATTGGATTTATACTATTGTAAAGAAAGAAGATATTATAAATTTATTTTTTTAAATATTTTTCATTTCCAGTTAAAAGTTAAAGATTTTTTTTTGAATTTGTATATTCAATGGAATTTCTAGTTATTTGTTTTCAATGTTAACTTTATCTTGATTTTCTTGATCGGTGACGCTACTTATTACTACAAGTAGCTTCCCAATTTGGATCTTGGGAGGACTCGGTTCTATAATTTCCTTGCCAAGTCTAGGACTTGAAATCGTACCACGAGGTTTAAAGTCAAAAGTTTTGCCTCCCACACTTCATGGCGTTTTTAGGAAAATATTATTTATTTATTTATAGCCAAGGGTAGGAGGTATTGAAGCTCTCTCTCATTCTTGGTCCCGGGTTCAAGACCAGGACCTGGCAAGGGAATTTCTCTATAGCTGGGGTCTATAGGACGGAGTCAACCCAGTATCCGGGATCAAAATTGGGAAAGCTACTTGATAGCGCCTCCGATCAAGAAAATGAATGTAAGGGTTGATGTTCTACTCATCATGAAATAACCGACTTGATAGGCGTTGTCCTTGCGTAGGACGTACAAGAGTTTTTTTTTTATTTATAGCCTTTTTTAGTGGTTCAGAATTATACACACACTTTATTTATATTTACATTTACATATAAATGTATTTACAATCATTAACAAACATTGTTTATGTTAATTTAATAGCCATAACAATACTAAATACAAGATATAAATTTCTTAAAATTCATATCTATGTTGTTATTTCAAAAAGAATGTGTCTGTTTCAAAGTGTCAAATAAATAAATTGGTCCAATTAAAAAAAATTATCACTTAGCAATTTAATTATTGTTTATTGCTTAAAAAAACACTTTGAGACTCTTCCGTACTTCAAAAAGAATGGCAGAACAAATTGTATTTTTTTGCCATATTTATCTCTCTATCATGAAAATTCAAAACATTCGCAAAAACTAATGTTTATTGTTTTGATTTTGTAATTTATTTTTCTCATGTCAGTGAACTTTAAGAACTGTAACTTTTGTGAAAGAGATAGTGGCAACTTGTCATTCCTTTTTCGGTCAATAATGAAAGAAACCTCCTAGAAAGAGGATGACTAAATATAGAAGATCCGGTCACCTATCTTGTTAGAAATAATGAAAAATTTATAATTATTTTATATATATAACATAATATAAATTGATTTCGATTTTTTGTTGTATTATTTCCGTTACTCTTACTTTTTTTTTGAAAAATATTTAAATTTTAAAATCTAAATTATTAATTAAAAAAAATTAAATTTCATAAATGATACATATTTTGTCTATCGTGTGTGTTTTAAGCCAAAAATTTTTGAAAAAATAAATATAAATTAAATTTACTGAAAGATGCTTATAAATTCATCTTTTAAAAAATTAAAATATACAAGTAGAAATATTATTTTTGTGATTATGATTTAATAAATAATAATACATTAATTTTTTATATTATTTTTGAAAATGTAACTTAACTTATTTATTTATTGTATTATCGAATTAAAATCATAGAGGGATTTTTTTTAAAAAAAAATTATTAATTACATTATATTGTAAATAAGTTTTAGAAATATTTTATTTGAATTAAAAATATATATGTTAAATAATTATTATTTCAATTATTATAACATTTAATAATTTATAAATAATTAGAAAAAAAAATAAATATTATAGGCTTTAAAATAAAAAATTACAATATAATTTGAGAAATTTGCTATCTAGATACTCCTCTTAAAAAGGAGTAATATTGTACTTTGGGTTATATTCCATATAAAAAACTCCTAAATAATTATTTTAAAGAAAATATTCAACCTTTCCTTTTCCAATTATGTAATTCTTGGATGAATCACAGAAAATGATTAGTGGGAATAAAAACGACTTTGATTAAATAGTATTAATAATAATGATTTAATATAGAATATATAGCATAATCCAAAAAATATATATAACGTTTTTGTTCTATATACAGGCAAAGAACATTTAACGTTAACTCGTATTGCGTGGTTTCGTTTTAACGTCATAGTCTAAAATCCAATTTGTTTTTTATTTTAAAAAAATAAAAATTTATTATATTAATTTAATATTAATTTATTTATTATAAAATTTATCATAAATTAGAGTTTTAAGTTTATGCTGCTAAATTTTTTAAATTGAAATTTCGGTAATAGTATATGCTAATGTAGGTGTTATGGTTTTGGATAAAACTTTACCAGTGGATTCCTTTTTTACTTCCAAGAAAATTTTCCTCATGCAATATTTATAGGTCGTTCTAGTTTACGAGATAAAAATGATTAAAATTTGCATAATAATCGCCAAATGACATTCAATTTGGTTTTATTCATTTGGCCAGTAGGGGACTTCACTAATTTTCTTTTTTTTTAGTTCGGTTTGGATATAGGAAAATCATTTAATTCATTATTTAATTAGTTAATTTTTCTAAATCCAAATCGAATCGAAAATAAGAAAATTAATTAATAAATTAATAATTAGTGAATTAGTTAATAAAACATTATTTAAAGGTTGCATATTTCGACATTCATAACCAGCTAATCTGTCAATCTAAAAAAATTTTATCTGGTAAACTAGAAGTGATCGACAAATATTTCGTAAGGAAAGTTTATTTGAAATTAAAAAAGGAATTCACTGGTAAAGTAATATCCAAATCCATGACACCTACATTAGTATATACTATTACGGAAATTTTAACTGTTAATATAATAGAATATGATATTTATGTAAATTTGTATTAAATTGTAAATTTTTGTTTAATAATATGTATTTTTTTTGTTTTATAAAACTTTTGTTAAAACATTATTTCAATACCTTACATTTCGTTGTATTTGTATACGTCATAAGTGACACACCTGTGTTATAACGAGTTTACTTGTATATTTATTCTACTACTAAATTTTAATTAAATCAAATTGATTTTTTATTTAAAACTTATCTCAAAGTTATTAAAATTCTAAATTATTGTTCTAATTAAAATCTTTTCGAAATTGTTTTATTTTATATATTTATTAAATTTTACTTTTATAAAAAACGAAAAATTTACTAATTATAATATATTAATAAAAAAAAGAAGGTTAATTTTAATCCAATTATTTGATTAATTAATAATATACACATATAATTTAAACATTTATATAAAACTTATTTTATTTTTCAACATGGACTTCTTCTTTGAGCTCTATACACTACAAATTTTTTATCCCTTCCAAAAAATAAGAATTGTTGAGAACATCAAAATAGATTTGTTTGTGAGATGATTTCATCGTTGGAGTCAAACTTGTAAATTTCATAAATATTTGATTATTATTTTTTACGAGAGCAAGAGATTTGAATCCAATGATGAAATCATCTCACAAACAAATCTATTTTGATGTCAAGTTGTAAGAAATAAAAAAAATTGGAGAAACGTTGGACGAAGTGTATTAAGCTCAAAGGAGACTACGTTGAAAAATAAAATAATTTGTTATCCAAAAAGCTGTGTTTCATTCAAAAAATCTCGGACTTATTGACCTGCTCTCGTATTAAAAAAATGTAAATAAGTAATATTATATGTAATTATATTATCGATTGTCGATTTGTTTTTATTTATTGATTTTATTGATAAAGAAAATAATTAAGTAATATCAATTTTATTTCAATAAAACGAGGTATAAAAAATTATAAGATTAATCTATAATAAATTATTTCAATCTTAAAGGCCTTGACTTTTTAGTAAATATTTTGATTGTAAAATGGCTGTTATCAAGACACGCGCTTAGTAGTTTATCAAGAAAAAATATTTAGCAAAAAATAAATGAACATCCAAGACAAGGACTGCGTCTATCAAGTCGATTGCCTCCTAAGCGAGAGCGGAGTAGAGGTGTTATATGATCGACACGACTCCTCCCTACATTTATCTAATTATCTGATGTTATTTTATAAAAAAAAGAAACAAAATTATTACAACATCTCGATTCAAATTTTTAATGTCTATTTAGAATAGAGGATGAAAACTGGTACCTTATAACCTGACGGTGATACCTACGCTACAGTTACTTTTAGAAACGAAATCATTTTAGTACTACCTGAGCTTTTTAGAGTATATCTCAAAATTACCAACTTCCAAAAATTTTAGAACAGCATTTAGAAGAATTTCTAAGAAAAAAAATCTGGAGTGTCTTCACTCGACTATCTCGGAAATTTGAATTAGCATATATATTATATTTAAATTAAATTTAATCAATTAAATTACAAATTAAGATTAATAAATAATTTTGAATAATGCCCTTATACCAAATTTCATAATTCTAGGTCAAACCGTTTTTGCGTAATCTTGTCTACATACACACACACATACACATACAATCACACCCACACGCATTTCTATCAACCTTAGTGAAAATGATTCAGGGACCTTCAAAACGTATAAGAACATTAAAATCTCGACATCGAAAATTTTCATGATTACAATACTATCTCTGGTGAGATAGTAATAATCAATAGGATTAAAAAAACTTATAACGATATAAAAAGTGATTATTGTTATTTTTAAACTTGAAGTTTTAATTGTTAACTTATTACGGTTTTTAGTAATGTTCATAATAATCCAAAGAGGATTATTTTTCTAAATGAAAATTTGAAAATAACGTCAAAATTGAAAAATTAAATATTTAATAAAAATTTTTTTAAATTATTTGATTTAAGTAAATAAATTAATAAATTAATCATTAAAAAAAACAAATTTAAAGTTAAAAAATTGAATATATCTTCAGTTATGTTAATTAAGCTTCTATTTTCAAAGATGGAAGGGTGCTTGGCTATAATTGGCAGATTACCTGTCCTCAGAGAATGTCTTTATGCTAATTTATATAATAAATAAATTATATGATAGCTAAAAAAAATATACTAGTAAAAAAAGTCTTCCACACTAATGACGTAGACTTGCTTCTGTGAAATACTGACAGGCTATAAGAAATTATTGTTCTACAAGATAAGCTTCCATTTTTTCTATTTTGTTTATTTATTCCTCAAAATAAACATCATCACCTTCGAAGTACTGTCTGTACAAATAACACACTTATGCCAAGGTTTATTCCAAAGGTAAACAAGTCTATCCGGAATAATATTCATTGACCTTTCAATGATTCAGCTTTTAACTTCTCAATTGTGTGTATCCAGAGTGATTTTTTTTTGAGTTTGTTGAACAACTGCTAATTTAAGGCGTATTCGGTGGACGATATTCGTAGAGTTTTTGTCCAAATGTTTTCGAAGAATTAATACAGTATGAAACGGGAGAGTAGAAACTATTAATTGTCTTCTCATAAACCTCTTAAGACTAAAGCCTTTAGCGAATAATAAATTTTTTGTAAAGTATTTGTACTGCCGGAAGAAATTCATCATGTACTACACCACATAATCGATAATGATAAATTCATCTTATTTTAATTTATTTATTCTATATATATATATATATATATATATTTACAGATTTTTTACCTTTTTTATGAGGTTTATATTATAATTTATATATTCACATATTAATATAAATTAAAAAAAAATAGAACAACAATTAGTAATTTAACAAAAAAATTTTATTTTTATTTTCTTAATGACAATTTACAACTGCCCTATTAAGGGCATCAATAAATTCTTTGTTTATATAAAATATACGAGGTTTGTTCAAAAGAAAAGCTGAATTTTGAATTATTTCAAAAATTATTTATTTGTTCATCGATATCCATTTTTTCCCCTTCAAAGTAATTCCCCTTAGATATAATGCCAGCGTTTCTTTCAATCGTGATTTTTTACCTTTTTCTTCTGAAATGCCCTTTTCGGTATAGCCATTATCTCGTTCTTCGATTCCGTCTTTATCTGATCAATTGTGGCAAAACGCTTTCCTTTCATTGGTCTCTTCAGTTTTGGAAATAGAAAAAAACCAAATCTGGTGAATCCTTGATTTGTTTTTTCCACAATTCCGATCATTTGAGCCGTATTGCTTCAGGCAAACGTTGCATAACTTCTTTGTATTTGTATTCTTTCTTATTAACAATACGATCTATTGGCAAGAACTCATGGTGAAACACGCCATTGAAATCGAAACTACTAATCCAAAACGGCTGATAATGTCAACATATTTATGATAAACATATGTGTACCAACACGACAAAAAATTTCGATAATTGAATGTACACAGAACGCAAAAAATCAAAAATCACCTTTTCTTTTGAACAGACTTATTGTATGATATAATGTATAAAATAATTTATTGTACATATTTACAATAGCATTTTGATTACTCGGTTCAACTATTTGACCAAGATCGAGTTGGGTGAAAAAATGGAGGTTGAGGAGAGTTAAAGTTTAAGAGGGAAAAGAAATTGTAGGTAGGAGTTTAGGTACAAATTTTTGTTGTAAACCTAATGAAAGGAGAGGATTATTTCTTGGGTAGTAATGTTTTTGAAAATAAATATTTGTAACCATATAAAAACAATGAATAAATAAATAAAATTTTTATTTTTAGAAGAATTTTTTTTTAATAAAGAGTTTTTGTATAAACTTTTTCTATATATTTGTCCAAATTAATATATTGAATAATAATAATTTATTTATAGAGGAGAATACGATGAAGGAAAGCGAGAAAAATGTCGTCAAAACCAGAATTTAGGTGAAATTATAGACCGGCCCATAGGAAGGAGCTTGATAAAAATATGCAACAGTGAAAATCGGAAAGTGTTTATTGTCTTATTACTCGTTGGTTTCAGGGTGTTCACGGAGAGTGAGAGTGAGATTCTTATTTGATTCGAATATAATAAGCAGGTGCCATTTTGGAGGATTGGAAAGAGATCCTATCATTCATGTTTATTGTAATTTTCTAATTAAATCGGAATTTGATCTATTAAAATAATAATCGTTTGGAAATTGGGGGGAAAAAAATTAAATTTCTCTGGAATCTTAACTCGCCTAGTTTTATTAATCATTTATTAATTTTTGTCTATATCAATTAATTGTTAAATTGGATTTTTTCTGTCTTCTTCCTACCCAGGAACATTTCAAGTCTTGTGAAATAAATATCTTGAAAATCTAGTTTTTCTATTTTGACAATGGAAAAGGAGTGAAGCAACACAGAACTTGATTATAAAATAAATAGATATATTATCATATCATTTGAAAAATATCAATTCAATCCCTTGAATTATAACAAAAAATATACTCAGTTTATTATAATTTATTATAATTCAATCCTTTTATTAAATCATTTTGTAAAATTAATTATATATTGTATTGATTACAATAATATATAATATATGTTATAATAAGATAGATTAGTATTAATACATTATTTGTCGAATGGTGTTTAATAAAAAGTTATGATGTTTTATATCATTAATGTTAATGTAAAATAATTAGTTTATTTTTGGAACAAAAAATGTGTACAGATGTATATAAATAAATAAATATATATATATATATAAATATCAACTGTAAAATTGGACGTGCTATTTTTTGACCATGACTTACTTTCGTAAGAATCCGGAAAAATATATTTAAATATTTCCTTTATTTTTTTTTAAATGAAATAAAGAATTTTTTTTTATTCCAAATATCTATGTCATGAATTAACCTTTCAATACATATATGTTTAAAACATCTAACTAAAAGTTTATGTCATGATTCAATATTTCAATTCATATATGTTTAATACATATTAAATTGTTTATTTACTTTATTGTGTTATGTAGATAAGACATTCGATTAACTGCAGTATACCTGTGAATGACGCTCATAATCATTATATGTATATACTCTACTTATGTTAACACAGATATAAAATTAATTAAGATTGTTAATTTATTATCCTTTAAAATTTCTGCGTTGATTGCATTTTATGTTGCACTACATCTTCTTGCATACAAAATATTTAAATATTTGTCATAATTTATAAAAAAAACATGTTCAGAAAGAAGTCTAACTATAAATTTTCTAGTTTTTTTATTACAGTCAAATACTTATTTTTAAATTATGAAAATATTTACATATACAACATTATATATACAATATGTATAATTTTCATGTTTTTACATATGTTATGTCACATTTTGCCTTTAGGGACATATCTATTTATTTGATTAAAGATCATAATGCCTGTCAATTCATTGAATTTCATGTTAATCGCCATGTCAATCATACACATGTGTCGGACGCTAAGAAGTTCTACATAAGCCATGTCAGACGTATTCGATTTGTTAAAGGGTCGCGTGTCGGTGTCCGACTGTATGTTCCGAAAGCTAGGTCTACGAGGAACTCTTGGCTTACTACAAACAATAAAATGAAATAAACATAGATATAGGATATTATAGTTATTATATGTTAGTCATATAAGTGCAACATAAAAATAGTGTTTTTCCAGGAATTTTAGCAATATTTTTTTTTTCTCTGATACATTAAATTTCATTTATTTATATATTTAATCATTTATAGTTATTCAAGATTGTTATTATTATTATTATTATTCTTTCACAGGTCAAACTTTGGGAAAGAAATAATTATTTGAGTTATGTGTTGATGAATGAGGTTTGTCGACTCATCAGGTTCCAATCATAAGCAGACAATTCTTTCTTTGACGCACGATATGATTATGCACCCTTCTTCACTATTGAAACAACCAAAGTGCTGAAAATTAGTATTTCCATAGAAGAATAAATAATGAGTTTTGAAAATCCTAATAAAATAGGTTTTTATAAACCTCATACCTGTTTTATATTTGTTTTTTTTTATTATATATTATAGATTATATACTAGCAGGCCCGACAAAGCCTCGCTTTTGCATGTGTGTATACATATATACGTATGTGATGACTGAACACTTAATAATAATAATAATAATTTATTAATGAATATAATTGAAATTTTATTTTTTATTAATATTTTTTTGTTAATAATTATTTCATTTTTATTTGTTGGAAAATTATTTCTACTTTATTAATTGTTAATAGTTACTTATTACATTTTAATTATCAGTTTTCGGAATAAGTATATTCTCTTATTATAGAGATTCTTATTGTTTGTCTCATAAGTCTACCTACATTATTTCATTACCATGATTCAAAATAAAATTCAAAATATTTAATAGGACATGACATGATCTTAGTATTTTTCCCATCCCAGAATATTTGCTAATATTACATGTTGGAGTTCCAATTACCTGCATATTTAATGGCAATTTCAATGCTGAATATACTTTTAAATAAAAAAAAATTTGAAGAAAGTAAATGGAATTATTATTATTAAGAATCAACAAATAAATTTATTAAATATACATTTAAATATGTAAATAAATCTATATATAAATTTAATAAATATTCAAACAATAATTGAAACAATATAAATAAAACGATAAAATATTTTACTTACATTGTGATTTATATTTTTATTTTTATTACAACTGTTATTATGGGTATGTTATTTTTGACAGTTTAAAAAAAATTAAAAATATTAATAAAATTTATCAAAATAATAAGTTGAAAAGATTTCCAATTATTTTTATTTATTTATTGTAAATTTTTCAATGTAACCATGGTAACCATGAATAGACTTTTACCAAAATATTCCTAATTAAATTAATTTTGGATAAATTAATTTTGGATTTAACTACACTAAAACCTTCCTTGGTATGCCCATAACAATCCCTGAAATTTTCATCGCAATCGGACTGGTAGTTTTTGAGTTTAGGCGAGACAAACACACAGACAGACATTGACTTTTATATATATAGATTATATATTATAGATCTTGAATACACTGAAAACCTGAAGAAAGTCCAAATTTGAATATTTTTTTATCATAGTTAAGTAGTTAAGAAGAGGTAATCATGAAATAAAAAATTATATTAACTAGAATATGGTTCCGCATGGAACCTAAATTCAAATTAATTTAAATTTATGCCCTCTGACTATGTTTATATATTAATTAAATTAAGTAATTATAAATGTTAATGTTAGGTAATTATATAATTTATATTAATATTTTTAAGTTATTTTCATATAATAATATAATTTAAAGCCTTTTAGTTGAATTTAAATAAACTCACAAGTTTGACCATCCCCTCCCTTACCACCCCTAATGAGTGACATTCCCCACCCTTCTCTTCTTCCTTCTCTTCTTCCTAGCGGAAGTGTCGTGGCCCTACACAGGAGTCATAGGGTGTTCATGGGAAAATTTGACCGAAGTGGTTTCCCCTTGCCTTCTTCGGTGGGGCAGCCGATGTTAAATTGAATTAAATTTTTATATTTATTAATTATTAATTATTAATTTAATTAAATAAATATATAATCTTGAGTTCTATGCTGGGATTCGAACTCAGGCTTCCTGTGTAGAAATCTAGTACTCTACCCACTCAGCCATGCTGCCCCTTACATATCTCCAAAAAAAGGGGACCGAACGCTCAAGAGCAGGCCCCCTAAACTCTATTGTTCTCCGTGAAACGAAGTTTTTGGCGCCATCTGGTTATGCTGGCATTCGAAAATATAATAAAAAATCGGGCTTGTTTGTGGTCTTTGCAAAGACCAAACACACAAGTCCGATTTTTTTTCAATTAGTTACTGCCAGCATTCGCATGGTGGCGCCAAAAACTTCGTTTCATCGAGAACAATAGAGTTTAGCAGTCTGTTAGATGGTCTGTGCTCAAGAGCCTTTTTTGTTGTTTTGCTGCCCTTGCTTATTTGCCTGCCTTGTTGTCTTTGCCTGCCCAGCTCGGGCAGTTCACTCGCATTTGGCTCGTTCAAATTTACAACTTGAACGCGGTGCAATTGAGAACGTCGACGCTGCTACAGAGACTTCAGCTGCCGGCTCTGTGCTACCGAGTTTGTTCCGAGAGGGCAAACCCATTGGTTCCTGAGGGGGACCATTTCTGCCACGATGAATCCGTTGGGGTCCAGTTAATCCGTAGGAAACTCGAAGGGTTTCCAAAGCCAATTGATATCTCGATCAATTGGCAAACAATCTGCAGCAGGGCGATCATCCAATACACGAGACGGCGAATTCCCTTTTGCAATCCACATGGCCAAACAGATAAGTGCCCTTATTCCCACCTTTGATCTATATTAAATTTTAGATTTAAGTTGTTATATATATATTTAGATTCTTCTAAATATAATTAATCTTTTATTATTATGCTAAATTGATTTTAATTAAAATATTGTAAAATTTGATTACAGTTTTTATTTAGCAATCTTTTATCCATCCAGTATCTTTAATATCTTAATAAGACCTTTTTATACAACCACCCAATTTTCAAGGAACGGTAGAAGTGAAGAGGTATCTATCGTATTTCTATTAATCCCTCTTTTTAGCCCTTCGAGTTAAATTAATAGATATTAAGGATTCATCCCATTCCATTTCATCCCCTTTCGATTTTTCAGGAACAAAGGTTTTCTTTATTTATTTAGGCCTTACAAGCCGTTGTTAGATGTATCAAGCGGATATACTATATTTTAATTAATTTATATATATTTGAATTTAATGAAGGAAGGTTTGGAGGAATGTGGTTGCTGCAGGTAGGAACTTTCGGGTTCCCTAGAACCATAGAGATAAATTTATAGATAGATACATCAACTTAATTTAAAATTAAAATAGAAAATAATAAACTTTTAATAAAGAAAAAATTTGACTGAACGCAAAAATTTGGTTGATTACACACAAACTAATTATTTTATTTTAGTACTTTAAGTTACAGCTTTATTATCATTTTATTTCTGAAAACTTATAAAATTATTTTCTTTTAGATAAAATTAAATCCTAGTGAATTCTAAACGATAAACTCGCTAATAAACTTTACGAATTTGAGAAATCGTAATCGTCGCGATTGCAAAAAGATTACTCTTTCTCTTTACAATAACAAGTTTGCAATTATGAAATCGTAATTGGTTCTCTGCGTGAAATTGTATAATAACGTTTTTTTAAAAAAAATAATAATAAATAAAAATAAATTTGAGTATTAATAACAAAAATTGATTTTGATCAACTAATCAATTGAAATAATTATACTTACTAACTTCATTAGAAAAAAATAAAACAAATCTCTATTATTTTGTATATGTTTAAAATGTTAATATTAGGTACATTGATTTAATTTATTTTTAATAAAAGTGAAATGTACATTTATTTTAAATCAATACACACACACACACACACAAATAATATTTATAAATAAAGAATTTAATGAACACAAAATATAAATACATAGTATATCCAAAATTATAAAAAAATACATATTAATTATAAAATTTGATATAAATGTTAAATAATAAATAATAATGTTAAAAATGCAATTGGAGGTCAAATGGAAAAAATTATTTTCAAAGTAATTATTTAAAAAAAATTAGCTGGAGTGTCTCCACTCGACTATCTCGCAATTTGAATTGGATTAAATAACATAATATATTATATTTAAATTAAATTTAATTAATTATAAATTATAAATAATAAATATTAAACCAGCGCATGTTTGGCTTTTTGTTAATGGCACCACGTCACGTGTTGGCGCGTGAGATTTGCAGTGTTAAAAAATTAATTCTGGTAATTTCAGCGAATCAATAAAGCTGAAATTCTATATATAGCAGTTTTATACAATTATTAATCATATGAAAAATTATCAAACATATATCTTTATTTTTACGGTCACTTTAGAGGAAAAAAAATCAAAACGTTGTACGTAATGACCCTCTTCCGGTTGAGCTACATTTCTCAAAAGTTGATAGAAAACTACGAATTTTGAATAATGCTCATGTACCAAATTTCATCATTCTAGCTCAAACCGTTTTTGCGTAATCTTGGTTACATACACACACACATACACACACACAGACATTTTTCTCAACCTTAGTGAAAATGATTCAGGAACCTTCAAAACGTATAAAAACATCAAAATCTCAACATCGAAAATTTTCGTGATCGCAATACTATCTCCTTCGAGATAGTAAAAAGTATGCATTTCATATCACCGTAGATATTTAAATACATTCCTAGTCAGCAAGACCCTTGGGGCTTGACATATACGTCATAGATAGACAGTATCATTAAACACCGACTCGTAATCATTTGAATTTCAACTTAAAATAAATTAAATTAAATCTTACTATATAATGTTAAATTAGCTTCAAGGTATGCATTATTATAATTTATTCATAGTTAAGCAAAGGGGCTGTGATATAAAGCTCAAATATGGAAGAAAGTTATTTTGTTTTATTAAATTATTATAATAGTAAAAGAAAATATTTATATAAATTAAATAAAATTTGATAAAAATAGAAGCATTCTATATTTTATTTTATAGCTGTTGAATTTTTAAGAATGAAATTAATTATTATTTTTACTCTAAATTTAATATCTGTTCAAGAAGATCTTAGAAGAATTGTAAGGATTGTAAGAAGAGATATAATATATATGTTTTATTTAAAATATATAATTTTTAATTAATAACTAATATATAACTTTTAAATATATCATTTTAGCAATATAGAAAATTCCAACAAAAAATTAATGATTTTAAATTTTAAAATAGAAAAGAACAAGTACTGCCATCTAAAATTTAATAAATAAACTATAAAAAATATAAATACCATTAGATGGCAGTATATTCAAACTTTTAGCTCATTATTTAAAATAAAAATCCTAGTCTAAAATTAAATAATACATATATGTATAAGATAACTTTTATCTTAACTTTATTATAGATCATTATCTTATCTTATTATGCTAGCTAAAATTGTATATATCTATCTATTTATCTATTTATCTATATATATTGGTTCTCAAAAACCGCTCTAACGATTTTTTTCAAATTCACACTAGATATAGTATTTATAAAGAAAAATTAAGTTTTATTGATGATATCTCTTGAAACATACAGCTTCATTATTAATTTCTTAATTGAAAATTATATATGGAAAACGTCAAAATTGGCATCCATTTTTATTTGTATTAATATTTTTTTTTATTTAAAATTTGAATTGTCATTAGTACTGTTTTATAAATTATCTCTAACATATAAATATATATTTATTATGTAAAGTTCATTTCATATATACATATATAATCAAAATTATACGAAATGAACTTCACATAAAAAATATATATTTTATGTTAGAGATAAGAATTATAAAACAGTTCGTATTGCAATATTTTAAACAAAGTTGTGTATTTATATATATATAAATATAAGTTACAAATTTGTTTAAAATATATGTTTAAAATAATATATAAGTTATATATATATATACATGCATATGAAATTCATCTTTCTCGTGAAATAGCGCGAATTTCGTCTGTTTTAAAATTTCTTACGCAGAAGTTTTCACTTCTGTCGGCCAGTCCCACGACTGCCAATTTTGCTTTTTTAATTCCGAAAAGCTGCAAAACACGTTTTTTTGTCTTTAGTTTGTTTTATAACCACTTGGGGGCGCTAAACAGTTTTTCAAAAAAACACTATAGAAAAAAAATATATGTACCTATATATTATATATTTATGTATTATTGAGGAGCACAAGTTCATTCATTTTAATCAGATTGATGCAAATGTGTAACATTTAATAATTGTAATAAATAATTAAAGAATTGTGTATCAATATTTTTTAAAGGGTAGAGCGAGAGCTCGGTGTCCCAGGTATTAATATTACCAGCCAAATCCAATAATAATGAATCATTTTTTTTAACTTAAGTACCGAGCCGAGGCTCGGGGTCCCGGTACTTATAATAATACTTTATAAAAAAAAAATTTTAAAAAACCACGTTTTACTAACGGACTAAAAAGGAGAAAATAATTTTTTTCTGAAAATCCATACTGACATTACATACAAGAGATCTGATTTGAATCAAACTGTCCATAACGTAAAACGTGGGGCGCAACAAATAATAATTTTTCTATTCAAATATGATTTCCTTTATTAATTTTTATTTAGCATCAATCGTTGTATTTTTTAAGGCTTAAGTTTTCACCAAAATTCTTGTAGAAGGGAATATTATTAGTAATACGATAGGATAAGTTTCGTGATATAATTTTTATAAATATTACCTATTAAGTATTTAACAGACTTTTTGTAAAAGGAAATATTATTAGTTAATCATTTATTATTATTATTTTCAGAAAATTTATCGTATATTTAATATATTTAAAAATTGTTTAAGATACTAACTTATACTATCAAACTTTTCAAATATCAAATTTTTTATCAGACCACTTGTAAAAGGGAATAATATTAGTAGTCCAATAGATTTTTTTTTAATTTAAATTCTTTCGAGCATTAAATTTAATATTTTTGATAAAGATCAATATTCATTCGTCAAATTATATTATGCGTGGTTTTAATGTTTATTTTGAGATTTATATATTTTCTATATTTTTATTAGAAACAGGATATTTTAGACATATTTGCGCCCCACGTTTTACGTTTTGGACAGTTTGATTCAAATCAGATCTCTTGTATGTAATGTCAGTATGGATTTTCAGAAAAAAATTATTTTCCCCTTTTTAGTCCGTTAGTAAAACGTGGTTTTTTAAAATTTTTTTTTATAAAGTATTATTTTCTACTTTTTAGTCTTCAAATTTTGCAATCGATTTTAGTTTACTCATATTAATTAAATTTATGAAGTATAATTTAAGAAATGAATGTGTACTAAATATTTATATTTATAAAGTTGGGGATTTTATGTTTTTTTGTTTACATTTTTTTTGTTTACATCCGACATTTTGAATTTTTATATATAGGAATAATTTTGGATTATTTCATTCAAATTGTAGCAATTAGAAGCTCATAGAAATGATAATATTGTATTGTCATCGAGAGCAAAGCTGTTGGTGAAGTTTCAAGAAAATCCGATGATTGGAAGTCGTCGAAAAATCGATTGCAAGATTTGACACATACACACAGACAAGAATACAAGTTAAGTAAAACGTGATAAAAATTGTGATTAAAATGGATATTTTAATTAACTGATAATTTTAATAATTGAAGAATAACAATACTTAATTAAAGTAGAAATCATTAAATCAGAATTTATGCTTGCGGAAGATTACGATAAACAATATAAAATGAATAAAAATTATTAATTAATTATACAGCTTTTATTCATTTTAAATGTCAATATTTATAATAAATAAAAACGATATAAAAATTAAAAATTTATATAAATACTTATTTAGCTCTAAAACATTCAATCTCAATATCATTCAGAGGTTCCAGAACGCTGTTCTTAGGACCATAGTCGACGCTCCCGGTTACTTTCTCGTTATCCATCTTCCCAAAGAATTAAACATCCTCCTTATCACCGAACTCATACATTAATATAGTATTAAGTATCACCATCGTCTCATTAATCATCAAAACCAAAGCGCCAGACGACTTACTCGAACTGACAACTTAACACAAGAAATCTTAAACGACTTCAACCTCATGACTCAGACATTTAGACCCTAGCCATATCTCCATCAATGCTAGCAGACGGTCCCCTTCTCTCTCTTAATTATATCCAAATCCATTTCCTTATTCCCTCTCTTACTTCTCATCTCCCTCATGCCGATCCTAATTTCTACTTTATTTTATTTTTTTTCTTAATTTAAGTAATCCTTTTGCTGAGTCTCACGTGTATATAATTTATTGTTATTTTGTATTTATTACTGTATATTATGAGATATTTTATTATCGACTTATAATGAAATGAAAAAAGCATAATTAATTCCTGAAATGTTAGTTTTATTTTTAAATAAATAATTTTTCACCTAACTGAAAATTCTACAATTTTTAAATTTCCAATATTCCTTCTAAATAAAAATAAATTTAAAAATCTGCTTTTTTCCTTTAGTTCTTCTTAGACCCTGCAATGGCGCTAAAAACAATGCTTCTAAAGTTAACATTGAGTCTCCTAGACTGATAGTGAACAGCAGGGGGGGGACACGCAATGTTAAATTCGTGAAACAGCGTTTAGCGCTGCTGCTAAAAAGTGGCCCCTATATGAACTATGATGTAAAAAAACCGGCCTGGCACCATTTTTAAAATCCATTTTGAATCATTTGAATGAGGGGAGCGGGAATGAAAAAATTATGAAATTTTTCAGTTGAGTGAAAAATTATTTATTTAGAGCTAAACTGACATTTCAGAAATAAATTTTTTTTTTTTTTTAGAAAATTGCTGAAATGTTGGTCTTATTCCCAAATAAATAATTTTTCACTTAACTGAAAAATTTCATAATTTGCATGTCTAGAAGAAAAGAATAATGTTGTATGTGACATATTTATTTGAAAATAGATTATTACAAAATATCATTAACAATAATGATGTGTATCTCATTTGTAAACAAATCTTTTATACATATTTTTCTTTAAACATATTATATTAAATTTCTCACTTAAATAAAAATTACACAATTTTTCAATTATATAATTATATAAATTGCACATCTAAAATGAAAAGAATAATGTTCTATGTAACCTATTTATTTAATAAATAGATTATTATTGTGAAATGTTTTTAAACAAAATTAAAAACATTTTATAAAATTTATACAACTGAGGTGTATATTCCTCTGTTTTCCCAACCTTGGATATTCCATTACTAAATATCACAAAACCTACCATCTTGATTTATATTCAAGGGTATCTTTGCACGAATTAATTTCTTCTTTTCAGGTGTGTAGAAATCATAATCATTAAAATGAAGTTTGCATACACGATATTTTAGCAGACTATTATACTTATTATTATTATTATTATTATTATTATTATACTCATTGGCAACTAGAACAAGTGTCCTCGTTCTTCTCCAGGTAGAGAATTTGTAATACAATTCTTATGAATACAATCTAAAAACTGCAAAATCAAAAATTTATTTATATGTACATATATTATATAACTTTATCAATATCAATAATAGTAAAATTATATTAATTATACTTACTTTATTATTATTCATATTGATCGCAATTGGAGGGTGTCGGATCAGTCAGATAATATAATATTTACAATTGTTTCAAATTGTTTAGGTTAGACAATCAGATGTTCACATGTTTACGACACTTTCACAATATTTAAAATGATTCAAATGGATTTCACGAATTTATAAATGAGCCTGGTGCGGCATCTGTTGGTTGTTTTATGAACAACTTTCGGATTTAAATTAGTGCCAGCAGCGCCTCTTGTGGCCCCTATGTCCTTAACATGTTTTCAAAAGCTCTGGGCTTGTGTCGGGGGGTTGGTGAACAGTGAAGGTCTGCGATTGCAATTTATTTATTTATATGATCTTCAATTTTTACGAGACATTTAATATAAGTTTTAAAATTTAAATTATCTCTTTGGTTACTTTATCATTATCTATATTAATTTTTATAATTTTAAATTTAAAAAATTACGAAATGGATCATTATTCGCAAGAGGATATTAAATATCCAATATATATAGGTAATAGCTTATAGATTATAGATTATACTAAGAAATTATAAAATAAACATAATTTATGGTAAACATCAAACAAACGTAATGTTATACATTCATTGTAATTTATAAAAAAAAAATATGTTTTGAAGTATAACTTATAAATAAGTTCATTCATTTCATTATTGAGATAAAATTTTCATTTTGCTTAATATTTAAATATTAACACACTTTTTAAAAAATAATAATAATATTGATTATTTGTATATATTTATAATTTAATAATAAATAAATTTGATTATAAAATAATAAAAATAAATAATATTTATAATGCTGATAATAAAAATAATAAACCTTACGTTAAACAATATCTATTTAATTTTTGCGCCTACTAAATTTGTAAATAATCACATTAATCACACATAATAATAATATACTATAACAATCACCATATATTATAATTCTATGCTTCCTCCTCCTTGTAGTGATTTTATGATTCTTAACATATTAACAATAAAAAGATCAAAGATATGTAATTCATCATTTATAATATTGCTATTCATCTACTTTTGGTCAAAAACACTTCAAATTTTTTTTCTTACATTCTGTAAATATATTTTATATTATTTTCTCTTCATTCACGTTAAGAGTCTAGGAGCTTATAAGAAGTTTTGTGATCATAAATAGATTCAAAATTTGCTACCTCTTACTCGTACATTGAACTTTCTCCTTATAAAATTATTTATTTCATTAATTTATTTTTAGGACCTCTGGTTTCCTGTTGTTATTGTCGGACTAATTTTATTAATGAAGATTTTTTATTAAAACATAAAAAAAAATGTTTCAATAAAAAAATAGATTTAATTTTAAAAAATAATATTAAATTTAAAAAAAAAATAATAAAAGCATTAGATATGTATTTTATTCGTCATGAAGATAAAACAAATTTTAATGAAGCAATGGAAGAATCTACTAAAACATGTCCTACTAGAAGAAAAAATGTATATCAATGTTTATATTGTTTTAAAAAATTTAATCGGAATTCACATTTAAAATCTCACTTATTAACTCATTCTGGTGAAAAAGCATTTGAATGTGCATTATGCAACAAGAAATTTACACAAAATGCACATTTAAAATCTCATTTATTAACTCATTCTGGTGAAAAATCATTTGAATGTGCATTATGTTCGAAGAGATTTAAAAGAAAATCTCAATTAAAATTACATTTTGTTTATCATTCAGGTGAAAAGCCATTTACATGTGAAATATGCAATAAGAAATTTTCTCAAAATGTACATTTAAAAGCTCATTCTTTAATTCATACTGGTGAAAAGCCATTTGAGTGTGCATATTGTTTTAAAAAATTCAGACAAAAAGGTATTTTAAATAGGCATTTATTAATTCATAAGACTAATAAAACTATTTATAAATATTTTAATTTGGAAAATATGAATATGCTCCAATAGTTAAACAAAATATTAAAAGAAATAAATTTCAATATTTTTATAATATATTTATGATGTTATTGTTTGTTATTGAAAGTGTTTTTATTTTAATTTGTGATATTTCAAAGTGGACATTTAAAAAAAATTATTAATAATTAATAAAACTTGCTTAGGATATGCAAAAATCTCAAGTGATGATTAATATTAATTTTCTATCTATTTTTAATCATTATTGTTATTTTATTAATAATATAAAAAAAATCAGAGATAGAATAAAATTTATATATTGATATTTATTTATTTACCCTCTCTTATTTGAAATTTGGAGATTATAGAGGTTATAGTTTTATAGAATAAAATTTATATATTGATATTTATTTATTTATCCTCTCTTATTTAAAATTTGGAGGTTATAATAAAATATATTTATTAAAAATTTATTTTTTTAATCAATTGTACATCTCATTTTTTTCCTCAATCAAAAAGTTTACTATTTTCTCTTTATTTATGTACCATGACATAAAATAAATTTGGAAAATATTTCAGTTTTATTCCATACCACATTTATATAGGAAACTTCTGATACATATATTATAGAAATACAAAAAGTTCATCTCAGAATTTTTTAAATAAATATATGTACAATTTTACTTACAGTGGTAAGGTGAGGCAATAAATTATAATTACAATTTTATGATTATTATAAATTATACAGTTTAAGAGTTTTCTTAAACATATATATTTTTATTTTTAAATTTTAAATTAACAACTATCAACATTATAACAGGGATGCTATTTTATTTAATTCAATGATAGCTTCTTTATTTTTATTAATCAGCAATTTTGTTTATCCTTGTTCCTTTTTACTATCTCGCCAGAGATAGTATTGGGATCACGAAAATTTTCGATGTGGAGATTTTGATGTTTTTATACGTTTTGAAGGCCCCTGAGTCATTTTCACTAACTTGAGAAAAATGTCTTGATTATGTGTGTATGTAGACAAGGATACGAAAAAACGGTTTGAGCTAAGATAATGAAATTTGGTACACGGGCATTATTCAAAGTTCGTAGTTTTCTATCAACTTTTGAGAAATGTAGCTCATCCGGAAGACGGTCATTACCTACTACGTTTTGATTTTTTTCCTCTAAACCGACCGTAAAAATAAAGATATATGTTTGATAGTTTTCCCATTAAAAATGAAAAATTGTATAAAACTGCTATATATATAATTTCAGCTTGATTGAATCGCTAAAAGTACCGGAATTAATTTTTTAGCATGTGACGTCGACCCATCAATAAAGAGCCAAACCCGTGCTTGTTTAACAAATATTATTTATTAATTTTAATTTTTATATATAATTAATTAAATTTAATTTAAATATAATATATATGTTACATAATTAATCCAATTCAAATTTACGAGATAGACGAGTGGAGGCATTCTAAATTTTTTTATTTTATGATTGTGATCCCTTGTCTCTCTACGATATTTCTTTAATAACTTTAATAAATAGTAATTAATAAACTATAAAATAAGTAACAATTAGGAAATTGTCCACGATTGTGGAAGTGGCCGGATAGGTCAGACATACTGCCCTACCCTTGGAATTCAATTATTGGTCACATAAACACTCCAAAGAAAATCAGTAAGACGCGAAATTGGTGGATCAACTTTCAAATTTTTTAGATTAGATTAGATTAGATGGAATTTAATTGTATTTAAATGTAATTAACATAAATAAAAATTTCATTTTGATTCAGCTGAGTGAAAAGTTTCTTTTTTTACCCATTAGATTTTAGAGCAGAAGGAATCCTAAGTAGTAAAATGTGAGTGACGAAATTAACATCAACGATTACATAAGTGACGAAATTACCTACATTTCAGGAAATGCTTAATTTTCTTCCAAAATTTCTGGTATCAGTATCAGTAAGAAAAATTTAAATTAATAAGTTATTAAAATAGGCATTACTGAGTTATGTTGCGAAAAGTCAATTAGCATATATGAAAACTAACGTGGCAGCATTAAGAAACGCTTAGGATGACGAAATTACCTTCCTTTACCTTATATATATATATATATATATATAGTAGAAATGTGGAAGGGGTTGGATCGTTGTCTGGGGTAAATTATAGAGCAACAGGAAGACTTCTTGTTTGGGCTTTTCTATAAAATGGTTTAATTACAAATATACATATAAACATACAAACACTCTCTCGTCATCATAGCCAAGAATCGAATAATCTAAGGCTCTCAATGAATACGAATGTCAGAAGAATCCCTTACGGGGATCCGCACTGCAATTTAAACCTTAATTCTAACCCCTACAGAGTATCCGTTGTCAGGTGAATGGGGTGGGAGACTTTCTTCTGGCCGCCACCAAGGTGGCTGGGTTAGGGTCCTGGCCACAGGAAGGGCTCATGGTTGCATCTTACAACACATGGTGTCAACAAGGAAATATAGTGAGGAGACACTCGTCGAAGATTCTTGTCCTTAATTACAATCCCCATATATATATAAAGACTTTAAGATAAAAAATAAACTTCTAAAATCAAATATATACCTCTCTATATGTCATTTTATTGTAACGTTTTTCTTATCTTCACTTGGCGTCTGTCTCTGTGTCTGTTCGCTCTTTTGACAAATTGAAATCGATTTTTCATTGACTTTTTATTGAGAGAGACTTGAAATTTATTATAGATATTTCAAAGGATCCCTAGAAGCTTTAGAAAAAATATAATTGAATTGTAATTAATTAGCGATTAATTACTTTTAGTAACTAACTCCTTTTGTATTGGTCCGATTAATTTTTTTTTCAACGGATTTCAATGGCATAGAGAAAAGGTCCTTTTTTATGAAGACAACATGAGTACATTATTCTATATACATTTATAAAATCTTATATTAATAAAAATTATTTATTTATAAATATAATATAATAATTATTATTCAAAAATAACATTTACTTAACATAAATACATAAAATCAATTTTAGAAGATTAATATATTTTTTGTTTTATTCAATTTGCAAATTTTCTTATAACTTCATCTTTTCTATTTCTCTTGTTATATTAAATAAATTAATCAAATTAAAATTGCAATAAAAAGAATAAAATAATATAAATATAAAAAAATTTTATAAAATAACGTTTTTCCAATGGACTAAAAAGAATAAAATAATTTTTCTATAAGCCTAACAAAGTTTATGGATGAATTGCTTCATATTCAACTAAAAACTTTTTTATATTTAAGTATTTTTATTGAAAACGATTTATATAAATATAATCTAAATAATAAATAATAAAAGATAATTATAAAAATTAACAATATCTAATAAAATAATAAAATATTATCAATTTTATAATACAAAGACTACTTATAAATAAAAATCTTTATACACTTATCCTTTTATTATCAATACAAATGATTAACCTGTAAGTTTATGTAAATTTGTAAATTATCTAAATTTAAATTCAAGCTCTTAATATATGTAATTTTGGAATACATTTTCAATTACTTTCTTACTTGCTTAGTTCTTATTGATAGAAAAAAAATTTAAAGCTATTTCTTATGACTTAATAATTATATTAGAAAAATTGTAATTTTTTTATATTAAGAATATTCTATTTACAATTAAAAAAATTATATATTATTGGCAGTGTTTTTTAGAATTTATAATTATATCAATTAATAATTTTTAAGTTGGTTTTTTATCAAGAAGAGATGATATATATTATAAAATTTATATATCTTAAAATTTTATAAGAATATATTTATTTTAAAAAATTGAATGAATATATTGAAAAATAATAATTGATTAATTATTATTTTTATAAATTTATAATTATAATAAATTTGAAAATAAATTACATTATTAAATATAAAAGGGTTAAAATTACTTTTTTTATATAGGATAAATTTCACAAAATTTAATTTAAAATTCATTGATAAATATTTAGTTTTAAGATATTTTATATATTAATTAATCATATTTCTTTTGGATTCTTCTAATATTAAATATATAGTTATATTTTATATAAATAGCATTTACTTATTTATATTTTCAACTCCTCATTAATAATGAAATGATAGATTAATATTTTTTTATTCTGGATTAAGAAATTAATTATAAACAATTAATAGATAGAAGATTAATTTCATTCACACATGTACTTTAAGGTTTTATAAAGGGTCTTTCAAATTGTGGACGGTTTTTTAATCCTTAAATAAAATACACAATTTGCATTGATTTCAAAAAAATTTTTATTGGTCATTAAAGTATAGTGTATGACATTTAAAGTGTATAGTATAAAGTGTATTTATAGTGTATACGGCTGTCTTTACTCAAAAAATAATTTTTTCGGATGAAGAACATTTTGAAATTGCTGGCTATGTTAATAAACAAATTTGCCCTATTTGGGGTGAGGAAAATCCACGACTGATTCATCAGAAACCATTACATTCTAAAGGGGTGGAACTGCAATTATGCCAAAAGGTCATTGAAAATTTTGACAAAAGATTGCGCATTTGTGGAGCTGCACGAGGTGGACATATGGCGGATATTAATTTTTGTGTTTAAATGTCATACACTATACTTTAATGACCAATAAAAATTTTTTTGAAATTAATGCAAATTGTGTATTTTATTTAAGCATTAAAAAAACCGTCGAATTTGAAAGACCCTTTATTATTAATACTACTTAAAAAAAAGTCATATGTCCATAAAATTTCCAAATATTTACATATAAATAAGAAAAAACTCACTCTATTCATGAATGTTTTGCACTCCCTGGTAAAGATGCTAAATCGGATTCTTTAGGGAATTGACTGAGTTCTTTTTTCATAGCAGCAATTAATGGCGCTGCAGGATCGATGATTTGAATTTTCGGCTCCACAGGTGTATCATGTATTTTTAATTCAGGTGGAAAACATGGTTTATGAAATGGACCAGCACTAAGTGGCCGAGGGATCATTTTTGGCATTGATTTTGGTGCAAAAGTTGGGGTTGGTGGTAATTCGTTATTACTGCCCCAAGCGCCGCGTGGTCTTGTAACTCCTGCTGTTGCTGGACGACGTGGTGCTTCACAGGTATGTGGCCGAGGTGCATCTCTAAATAAAAATTATTTAAAAAATATTCAATAATTCAATTCTAAAACATTTATACATTTTAATTAAAGGAATTAATTAATTTAAATTGTACTTATAAACAAATACATTTAAGATTAAAAAATTGTTTATGAAATAAACTTTAATAAATTATTATTAAATTTTTTATTAAATTTATATAAATGAGAGTTTATATTTTATTTTTAAAATTATTTTATATATTGAAAAAAAGAAAGATTAATTAGAATTTAAAATTAAATTATTCAAAAATAAATTTGCAAGATTTATGTACTACAAGAAAATACTATTATTATTTTTATTAGTGAGTTATTTAATAATTTTAATTAACCTTGGTTTAGATTGACGTGTTTGTTATGCCTGACCTAGTATAACCAAAATCGATGATCTCATTTTTACATAACATTCAATTTAATTAAAAGAAAAATTCAAATTATCCATTCTTATTTTTCATATCTAATATAATTTTATGATTTAACTTGAGGAATGTTGTAAATTTTTTTGTTTTGAAAAATGCAAATTATATATCCAATATTTATATTAATTTTATTATTTATTTATGCCCGATGCTCACTCAATTTATGAAAAATTAATTAATTTTAATATTAAAAGAAAGAAAAAGTAATTAAAATGTTGAATTTATATAACTTTAAAATTTTTTAAAGTTATTTAGAAATATTAGTCAATAAAATGAAAAAAAATATTATTAGGTATTTCTTTTTAATATTATAATTATTTTTATCATAAATTCAATTAATAAATTTTTATAATTTACCTGAAACCGGATGGGGGTAAAGGTAAAGTTGGTGATGTTGAAGTATCACCATCCATTCCATTTATACTATCACTTCGTTGCGAACCAAACAAGCTAAACGCATCATCAAGTAATTCGTTAAAACGACGACGCATTCGGCCAACGTTTCCTTGACTTTGCCCAGAAATATTAGGAATTCCATCATTAACTTCCATGTCTGGGCCCATTGTTACATTTACTGAAAAAAAATTCATTAAAATTATTAATAATCTGAATTTTTTTCATTTTAATTTGTTTATTTTATTTATTAATAAATATATAGATATATGGGGTTACACTTCATTGAATCTCCAACTCACAGGGTATTCAAACATTCTCCTCCTCTTTCAAACATTATGAAGAATTCTCATTTTATTTTCGTAATTTTAGATGAATTAATGGACGCACGAACCATAGAAGTGATGTTTTACTCTATAATCAGTTGCCTGGAGGAATCAAGCCTGAACGTATTGACCAACCACCCTATTTCCCTGACCTAGGTTCTGGAGGAGCTTCAAAGTTTTACAATTGATAATTTAAAGGCTTGTTTTGACACATGGATCAAAAGGGCTAAGAAATGTGTAAACATTGATATCGATAACATAGGGAAGGAGAGTTGTGTCTGCCTAGCCTCTAAAAAAAATTTCTGATATTCAGATCATTGCAAGTCTTTGGGGAAACGTGTAATCCTATAATATAATATTTTATTCATCAAAATAAAGTAAAACAACAAAAGCTCTACATTATCCTTAAAATGTTAATAAGGATAATTAACATTAATTTACCCTATATGAATAGAGATTAAACTAAAAGTAGCTTTCTGAAATAAAGTTTAAAAAAATATACAATTCTATAATAGAAATATAATTTTATTAGTGAATTTCAATCGCACCTTGGTATTCTGCAGGTTGTCCAAGAGATGCTCGATGTCTCTCCCATACAAGTGGTCCTATAACTCCAGGATCTTCAGCTTCAAGACTTGCATGCCTAGTTAAATGTGATTTTGGTGTGTGAGCAGGAACCTTTGCTGAAATGTTCGGAGGAACAAGAGGTGTACCAATTGGTTCATCTTCATCTTCACAGTCAAGATGACTTACACTGACAGGTTCTAAAACTCTAACTAATGGCTCAGGAATATTTGCTCCTCTAAAAATTCAAAAAACAAACAATATAATTAGTTTATTTATATGTATACGAAAGTGTTTTGATATTACCTTGGGAAAGATTTTACAGAAGGCATGGATAAAAAAGAATATGGGCTAATGACTGAATTACGTCTAACAGTTTTGTAATCCGAAGGTCCTTCATCTACAATGTCTTCTTTTTCTTTTGTTTCATTCATTTCACTATTAACACCATTTTTTATTTCTTCCGTTTTTTTTACTGATGTTTTCTAAATATAAATCAAATTATCAAAGCATTTCAAAAAGAAAATCAATATGATAATATATATTATACCAATATTTAATATACAATAATTACTGAAAAAATAATTGAGTTTAGAGATATGATATAAGTTTCTTTAGAATTTTTTTAGAATTATAAGCTATAGAATAAACTACAATAATTTAATTATATTTTATTTATTTAACATTTATGGTTAAAACAATATTTATTTTGATAAAGGTTAGAGAAAATATAAATATATTCTATTATCTAAAATTTGATTTTTATTTGATGATCACGTCTATTTTTTGTAATAGAAAAAAATGATTGAATATAACAATAGATGTAAGTATATTTTACTTTCGATGAATTTGTATTTTGAATGGATGTGCGCTTTCTCGGTTTGGGTCTTGGTGCTTGGGGTCTTCTGCGTACTAGCATTTGCGGAGGTGATTCACCGCTACTCCCAGATGCTTGACCATCACCTCGACTTGTCACAGGCAAGAAATCAGGTGATCTCTATTCAATTTTAAAATAAATCATCTTTTTATTATAAAAAATAATAATAATAAAACAAAATTAAATCACAAATCAATAAAATTACTTTATTTCCTTCTTCGTCGGTAACAAAACCTTGATTGACTGTTCCTCCAAGAATTCCAATTCCTACTCGATGAGTCGATCGATTACTCTCAGCTAAAACTCGTCTTTTTCTTTTTGCAAGAGCTAACGTCATCAAAGCTAAAAGAAGAACAAGAATTCCCACTCCAACTACTGCTGCTCCAACTAAAAGCCAGGTATCTCTTCGACGTCCAATTCTAGAATCTTTTTTCCCACTTAGGGCCAATGCAGATCCAAGATAAGCTAAAATAGGTTATCAGCAATTTTAATCATATCATATTTTGTTTATATATTTCGATTTATTGATTTGCTATTTACGTTCAGCCTTTGTAACAACGGCATATCCTAATTCTTCGACCATTTCTTTCTCGGTTATTAATTCCATATCATGGGCAGCAGCGAGAGCTAAAACGGGCCGACCATCCACTGCTACTGAATAGACTAGATCAAGTTTTTCGAGAGATTTTTGAGTAGTATTATGTACATGTACTTGAACACTATTTGGTGAAGAGGCTCTTCGAAGTCGAAGTAAAGCGATTACTGTTCCATTTCCAAGACCTAAATGTAATTCTTGTTGCCTTAAAAAATAGAATAAAAATATATATATAAAATATTAATTATATAACACAATTAAAAGTAGATCAAGTTACCTTTTAAATGCTATTTTATATAATCGTGCCAGTTTAATTTCTATCATATATAATTCCTCTGATCCATTACTTTTAATTACAGTTAAAAGCCAATATTTTTGATCTGGTAACATTTCGGTTGGTGTAGTAGAAGTTATTGTCTGATTCAATTCTGAAATATCTGGAGGGAGAGTGGATGTTGGTTCATATTTAAAAGACGGAGTGGGAGATATTTCAGGTGTGATTGAAGTAGAAGGAAAAATAGGGCTTGGATAAACTGTCCGTGTATGCATTATAGTAGTAGTTATCCAGACGACATCTGACGTAGGACCATCACCAGAACCACTCCATAAAAAATCTTCCAAAGTGTATGTTCGTTGCATTGGCCAATCCATTTCAACGACATATTCTAAAATTATAGAAAATTAAAAAAATAAAAGATAAACTTCAATTGATAATAAAATTAATAAGATGTATATATTAGTTTTTATTTATTATTATAATTATTAGAAATTACCAAAAATATTTTATTTGTAAATTCGATTCAAACATACACATCAAGATTCTAAGTCAATATATTAATGGGGTTAGATATAAATTATAAATAATTATGGAAATTGTTTATTGTTTAAAGATATTATTTTAAATTATAGAATAGTAATTTTAATGATTCGGTTTACTCCAAAAGTTTGGTATGTCAGATTACACATTTATTTAATAAATAATTTATAATAATTAAATTAAATGATTATTATTATTTGAGGATATACCCTTAGAATCATGCAGAGCTTTAAACAGAAATTAATAATTATTGAATTTCCCTAGGCCCGGACTCGACCCTTCAGTGTGGTAGACTGTCGTGCTAACCACTAAACCACTGAAGAGTCTTAAATTAAATATTATTTTTATAAATTTTTGTGAACTTAATGAGATCTGAACACCAACAACCTCAAAATGAGTAGTTAAGCATTTTACTAATAATTATTTTATATCTTCCCAGGTAGGAAGAAATTTCTGAAAAAATTGGAAAACTTTAACAATTATATCAAATACCAAATATTGGTATGTTTATAAGGTGATTAATCTACCTACTTACTACGATCTTCAAGTTGACAAGTTTACTATCTACTTATTCAAAACTATAGAAAATTTTATTATACTTCAGGTATTATAAAAATTATTTTTAATTAATTTCAAACTGATTAAAAAGAAGTTTCCACATGGGTATAAATCTATAATCTAATCATTTTTTTTTAAGAAACTAATGATTTTTATTTATTGATTAATTATAAGTGGTTTTGGAAAATACACTTAATTCATGTAAAAATGAATATTTTTATTATTATTTATTTAATTATTTTTATTAAATATAAATCATTTATATAGATAATTTTAATCTTATGATATTATTAAGGTAAATACTTTGTTTTCTTAAAAATGGGTCAGTAAGAAATAGAAAACTTTTTGTTTGATCAATAGCTGAAAACGTTAAAGTAAATTAGACTATAAATATTCGACTTTATAGGATTTAGTGTGTTTGATCGGCGATAGGACCTCTGTCACAGACTAGTACCATATCTTTATTTTATTAACATAATAATTTATTTATTTTATTTTATATTAAAAGATTGAAGAAAAATATATTTTTACAGTGTTTTCAATTTTAGTAGAAAATTATTTTAAAAAATATTTATTTATTGATTTCATTTAATTATATATTTTATAGTATTATTATAGTGGAAATATATTATTATAAAATTATAATTCATTAAAATATATTATTTTTTATTTCTTTAAAAAATTATAGAAATAAAATAAATAATAAATAAAATAGATATAACAAACAAATAATTTAATATTAACTTATAAATAATATTTTTTTAAGTAAATCAAAAGACAAAATCATTTCTTACTATATTATAGAATTATTAATAATATTATCTCAAATATTTCTCCCTAGGATATATTTTAGGACACTGATAACAATAATTTTTTTTAAATACTAAAAGTAAATAAAATAATAATTTAGTGAAGTTTAAATAAAATACAAAATAATTGAAAATATTTGTTTATACGATAAGCATACTGAATGAGGCCTCCTTGGGGGTCGGGAAATCACATAAACTCGCTGAAGGCTGAAAATCTAATACATGTATTGAATAAATGTTAAATGTAACATTTACCTCCCAGAGGCGTTTAACCAGATTTAAAAATTAATTAAAGTTAAATTATGTTTGAATTTCATGTTAATTATATAAAAAATAAGATTTATTAACTAAAAACGCAAATAAATTGAAAATTACATATACGATTATGATACATATATATATGGAATATATGTATTTAAAACAGATCTTTTTAGAAGAATTTCATCTCTATAAGTATTTAACATATTTAAATATTATACAATTTTATAATACGCCTAATTAATAAATTGATAATTTATCTGCCCCCTGGACCCCCGAAGTAATACATAGTATTTGGTTGAAAGTTAGTATACAAAAGTTTTAATTCATTTTAATTCAATCATTATATTAAAATATTCATATCTTTTTATATCTTATATAAAATAACATGAAAAGGCCCCGTCCACGACGGGGTTCAGTTTTATAGTTAAACTCCTTTGTTTGAACACTTTTGAGTAGGATATTTTCTTTTTTTTTGACTTTTAAATTGTTAATATACCATTTTAATAGTGACAACACGGACTTTTATTGTATGAAAATTCTGTATCAATCTCCTCAGAAAAATGAACAGGTTTAATAAACCAATGTTTAATATGATAATTATTCAATCGAGTTATTATGTCATGGATTTGGATAAAACTTTACCAGTGAGTTCCTTTTTACTTTCCCGCATACTTCGTATAAGGGAAGTATTGGAATCGTCAAAAATTTCGACTTCGAGATTTCGATAGATCTTGACGTTTTAGACCTCCCTGAGTCGGAAAATACCATTTTTCGAATTATGTCTGTGTGTGTGTATGTATGTATGTATGTATGTATGTATGTATGTATGTATGTATGTATGTATGTATGTATGTAATGTCTGTAAGCAAATTTACTCAAAAACTAATCAAGCTAGGACTTCGAAATTTGGTACACCGATATTATTCATAGTTTGTAGATTTCTATCAAAATTTCGTCAAAATCGGTTAACCGGAAGTGGTACTTTACCTACACTGGTTGCGTTTACCTTTCAAGTAAAGTACCAGTTTGCTTCGAGATATTTGCTTCATATTTTGTATATAGATTTAAAAATATGAAAAAAATTGAGATACCAAATTTCATCATGATCTGACTACCGGAAGTGACATTTTACCTATACAAGTAGCGTTTCTTTTTTACCGACCGACGATAGTAAGGGAGGTATTGTTTTCACACCAAATTTCACCTATGGATATTTTTAGGTACATATCTCCAAGAATCATGCATTTTCTTAACAGAAAAAAGTATTTTTAGCATGATGTCTGTCTGTCCGTCCGTCTGTCCGTCCGTCCGTATAGATGTGTACAGCCTGAACGGCTCAACGGATTTTGATGAAATTTGGTATATTTACTTAATACATCAGTAGGATGAATTGCTCAACTTTTGGTGCAAATCCGGAAACTGGAAGTGCTAGTATTGCCGATCGAAGAGAGGAAGTGAAGGGTTATTTTCATATCAAATTTCACGTGAGGACATATCTCCACGTGTTATGCACTTTGTATTGGTTTTATCCTCGAGAAAAATCATCTTCATTAGTTTTTTCTTAATTTAAAATTATATGACGTCACCCAGCACTTCATGACGTCACAGCCAGCCCTTATATATTATAAATAAAATAAAATTAAAAATATTTATATTATATCCATATCTGTTTTTTTTACATTTAAAATATCAGTTAACCGGAAGTAGCACTTTATTCTATATATATATATATATATAAATGTTACCAAATATCAAATTTGACACCAATAAACTAATACGAACTGGCTCTTTATCAATACCAAGTTTACACATTCTAAATATTCATTCACAACTCTTTATACCTATTTATATGCGGGAAAGTCTAGGGGAGGACACTCCCGCTTATTTAATTCCAAATAAACTTTTCTTATGTCGCTTCAAGTTTAAGAGATAAAAAGGATTAAAGTTTTCATATAAACAATTGATATTCTATTTAGCTATCATGTTTTATTATTTGACTACCAGAGGGCTTAACTAATTTTCTGTTTTTTACCGACCGACGATAGTAAGGGAGGTATTGTTTTTTATAAGTTCGGTTTGGATATAAGAAGATTAAAAAATTAATCAATTAAATAATTTTTC
This sequence comes from Labia minor, assembly GCA_963082975.1. Classification (NCBI taxonomy): domain Eukaryota; kingdom Metazoa; phylum Arthropoda; class Insecta; order Dermaptera; family Spongiphoridae; genus Labia; species Labia minor. The sequence continues at coordinate 49,057,342 of OY720345.1, read as the reverse complement.
TAAATCCAAACCGAACCGAAAAAACCGAAAATTAGGAATACGTGAATTATTAGTGAATTAGTCAATAAAACATTACTTAATGATATCATATTTCGAGGTTCATAATAAGCTAATCTGGCAAACATTAATCCTTTTTATCTTGTAAATTAGAAAGGACCCGCAAAATTTCCATAAGAAAAGTTTATTTAGAATTATATAGAAGGTATCACTGGTAAAGTTTTATCCAAATCCATGTCATAATAACTCTATTACCTTTAATTTACATCATCATAGGACATCTTACAATTAGTTAAAAAAAATTATTATGAATTATAGATCGATTTCCACTAATATGTTTATATATATAAAGAAGATAATAAAATATTTAATAAGATAATATTATAATACGAAGCATATATAAAAATAAATATTGTTATATATTTTCATTTAATTCACTTAATTTGACCTTGTGCTTAATGTTGTTTAGTTATAGAAATTAATAAAAAAACAATTTTATAGATACAATTTTTAAATTGAAATTTAATTTTTTCTTTTATTCGCTCCATATTTATAAAATCGTTTTTAAATTATGAATATTAAAAGTGTGATTCAAATAATAAAATCATTTTTTTATTTAATTGGACGCAAAACAAAGGTCATTACATATCTAATTTATTTTATTTTTTTAGTAAAATATTAATAATTCATATTTTCATGTTTTATTAGATTTCATTCTGACCTCTTTATTGAATAAAAATAAATATTTTTTTTTAGGTAATAATAATAATAATTTTTTGACACAATGGTAAATAAAGAAAATATTTTGAGGAACAGGCAAAGAGATAATAAATAATAGATAGTTTTAAAAAATCTGGAATGTCTCTACACGACCATCTCGCAAATTTTAAATTGGATTAATTAACATATATTATATGTAAATTAAATTTAATTAATCATAAATTATAAATTAAAATTAATAAAAAAATATTAAACCAGCTCTTTGTTGATGGCATCACGTTACGTGCTGGCGCGTGATTTGCAGTCGTGTTAAAAAATTAATTCCGGTACTTTCAGCGATTCAATCAAGCTGTAATTCTTTATATAGCAGTTGTATACAATTTTTAATCATGTGAAAAACTATCAAACATATATTTTTATTTATACGGTCAGTTTAGAGGAAAAAAAAACAAATTAAAAAGTGGTAGGTAATGACCCTCTTCCGAAAGAGCTACATTTCTCTAATTGATAGAAAACTACGAATTTTGAATAATGCCCGTGCACCAAATTTCATGATTCTAGCTCAAACCCTTTTTGCGTAATCTTATCTACATACACACATACACACATAAGCACACACACGCACACAGAGACAGACATTTTTCTCAACCTTACAATATTAGTGAAAATGACTCAGGGACCTTCAAAACGTATAAAAACATCAAAATCTCGACATCGAAAATTTTCGAAATCGCAATACTATCTCTAGCGAGATAATAAAAATAGAAATATTTTTTATATATGTCAATTCGGGTTTGGCCACGGGAGGGCGATGGACTGAACAGAGCCAGAGACGGACAGAAAGGAGGAAACATTCATCGTATAAACATCTATCTACTATTATTTTATTATATTATATATTTTCACTTTTATGTAAATTACCAAGAGACTTGAGATCTGTTTCTTTATTCATTTCAGAAAATACATCTCACTTCTTTCATCTCCAAATAAACCCTCACTTATATATATAAAATAAATAAAAGCTTAAGAAAATATTGGATCAAATTCCATCTAAAATTCTACTAATAAATATAACATAATATTACTTTTTATAAACACACATTTCATGTTGTTCTAACTTTTTGTTTAGGGTATAGACCAGGGATGGCGAACCTATTTGAATGACCGTGACACAAAGTTATAAAAGGTCATTATGCAGTTACTAATGAGCCACAGTAAAATTGCTTTCACTATCGACAAAAAACTACCCTTTCTCCTCAAAGATACAAATAAAGTGAAAAAAGAGGATGTAGAAAAGCTAAAATTTATGTTCTTTTAAATTATTTGAAATTGTTTCACATACTTTGTCGTTTGTTATTTATTTATTTTAAATAATAATCTTAATCTTAAATATTCATAGTTCATATGGAATATTTTTTATAAAGTACCGAACGGCGGCTATGTTGGAATGTAATTTTTCTTTAGTTTTATTTAATAACATTTACTTTTTCATATTAAGTGTGTGCAACTCTAAAAAATTTTGAACATAGATATGGCTCATGTACAAAAAGTTTGAAAAATACTGCTATACGGTACATAATTTAGGTTTAAACTATAGTTGTATAACATTCTAAATGTAATTATATAATTTGTCAGTTTTTGTTAACCCACTAAGGTAGACATTCAGTCCTGTGAAATTTTTCAATTCTATTGAAAAAAGTTAGAATTATTAAAAAAATAATTTTGTCTTTATAATTGCTATTAAATTTTTTAAACGTGTCACATGTGACACGCGTGCCATCTCTGCTATAGACAAATAAAAATAAAAAAAAAATCGAAACCATATTATAAATTCTGATCTCCCTAAAAATCATATTCACAGATACAATTGAAAAAATGTCATTTTTATATAAGGCAACTTATTATTATTGTCAAAGATTTTTGTTAATTATATTATGGTTAATGGGCTGTCTAGCGAGACGCCGCTATTTTATTCAAGGAGGAAGGGATGAAAATACAAAATTTCACTTAATACACATAATTGAAAAAATATAGATAAAAAAAATAATTTAAAACTAGCTCTAAGATTGGTGATTGAGAGGTGAATTAAGAGAGGGAAGTCCACTGAAGGAAGTAGTGCGTGACGTTGTTAGTCATTGATCGTCCGGTGAGATTGGAGATTTAAATGCCCCTCAGATATGCTGGTTGTAGTCAACTGGTCATTGGATGGTGGTCAACGGTAACTCTCGTTTTAAGAATGATTCATGAATCAATAAAGAAAATGAATTAGAAGAAATTCTTAGAGGGGTTGTGCTTTTAAAATAGAAATTTCAACTACAATCATTCCTAGTAATATTTTGTTTTTTAATAATAAATCATTAAATCATTAATTTCTTTTTTAAGAATTTATAAACTAAAATTGAATATACCTACAATATATAATATTTTAGAATTATTATTATACATTCTTTTATTATAAATTATTATTATGATTGCCCCGTAAAATGTAATTATAATAAATAAATAATGAGATTCTGAAAATCAATATCTCTATATAAAGGTAATCTAAGAATATGTTTTATATAAAAATATAATAAAAGAAGCTACGAAAATTATTAATTTATTTATTTCTAGTAATTTCACTGAAATCATGATGAATTATGAGTTTTCCATTAATTATATACATTTTTAAAGTATCAGAAATTAATTTTTATAAATTATAAGTGATAGTTCCAGCGGATGGTCTGTGAGTTCCAGTGAGTGTATGTGTCTATGTATGGGGGTGGGGGTGAATGGTTTAACTTCTTTATTGTATGTCTGATAAAATATAAATTTTGTAAAATCCCAAAGAGTAAAATATAACATCTTGTTAATTCCTAAAGAATTTGTTTTTTTTAGTTTGAATTCATATTTAAATTAAATCAGATATAAAAAATTTAATTTAATTTTAAAAATTACTATTTTGCAATGGAGACATAGGTACACAAAAATATAAATTATAAACAATAATGGCTGGAGTGTCTCCACACGACTATCTCGCAATTTGAATTGGATTAAATATTATTATATTTAAATTAAATTTAATTAATTATAAATTATAAATTAAAATTAATAAATAATATTTATTAAACCAGCGCATGTTTGGCTCTTAGTTGATGGCACACGTCATGTGTTGGCGCGTGAGATTTGCAGTGTTGAAAAATTAATTCTGGTACTTTCAGCAATTCAATCAAGCTGAAATTCTATATATAGCAGTTTTATACAATTTTTAATCATGTAAAAAACTATCAAACATATATCTTTATTTTTACGGTCACTTTAGAGGAAAAAAAATCAAAACGTTGTAGGTAATGACCCTCTTACGGTTGAGCTACAATTCTCAAAAGTTGATAGAAAACTACAAATTTTTAATAATGCCCGTGTACCAAATTTCATGATACTAACTCAGACCGTTTTTGCGTAATCTTGTCTACATACATACACACATACACCGACACACACAGACATTTCTCTCAACCTTAGTGAAAATGACTCAGGGGCCTTCAAAAGGTATAAAAACATCAAAATCTCGACATCGAAAATTTTCGTGATCCCAATACATCTCTGGCGAGATAGTAAAAAATCATTTTTTTCTGAATATATATAGAAATTTAATAATTTTTAAAAAGATTTATATTTATATTTATATTAAATTGTTTTTCCCCCTCCCCCTTTCCAAATTATTTTTAGATAAATTACTTTAAAATGCATCTTAGAATTATAGAATAAATATTTATATACTCTTGTAAATATGTATAAGAAAATTCAATTTAATATTTTATTAAAGAGGAATGAACATTCTAAGGCAATTTAATGTAAATATAATTCATATATTATTTATTCTATTTATTTAATTTTAAGTTTATTTTAATAATATCTTTTCTATAATTATAATTTCTAAAAGGATATTTTGTCTTAAATAATATTAAACCTCTTTAGAATATATATAATTGATTTTTGACCAAAAAAAGATCAATAATATTCATTAAGACCCGGAAGTCATTATATATCATTGACCTTTTATATTAAAAATGTTTATTGATATTTTTATCTATCGAACTAACTTATATACTGTAGTCATTCTATTTTAATTAATTGAATAAAAAAGATGTATTTTTGTATAAATATTTACATATATTTTTTTACTTATCAATGATTTGATGACATTCTATTTTGAAAATAAATACATTAACCCAATATCGGTATCAACCTCAAATTATAAAAATTCATCTGAATGACTATGTAATAAGTTTACTTATATATTATATAATTTTAAATTACCAAACTAATATTGTTGGTTGACCACAATATTACATTTTTAAAAAAATTTTAATGTTATTATATTTTCAAATAATATAATAGATGATTGTTATTTATATACTAATTATTTGTATTTTATTTGTTTAAATAAATATATATATGTAAGAGCACTCCTAAGCCACCTAGATACTAATATGTAGAACTAATAAGGATCAAGTCACAGTGAGAATAAACAAACTTTTAATCGTTCTAAATATAGTTAAAGATTATTAAATAATATTTTAATGTTGTTATTATAATAGACTCAACTGTTGTTTCTTTTGTATTTAGGTAACTATTATAATTAACTAATGTATTATTTTTGTATATAATTTTAATATAAAATAATAAAATCTCCTCTTTTGTATTTAGAAAGCAACACACTGTGGATTTATTTAACAACATTATAAAACAACAGTTTTGTTTTGTATGAATATACATTTTTTGTTGAATATGGAGAAGGAAAGCTTAAAGATACACATCAGGAAAGAAAAAGCAGAAAATGGTGAGTTAGTAACAAAATTCATATCCATCAAACGTAAGGATGACGAGATAAATTATTTATTTCCAATCGAATACCAAGATGAAAAATTTCATGTGGAATTGATAAAACTGACTACTGTAAAAAATGCGATGAAATCTTTAAAAAAAGAAAAACAATATAGAAATTTAAATATAGCTTTACCAAAGGAAATAATAAATGTTTACATGGACAATGATGGAAATTTCTGTTTTAAAGATTTTTATTTGGAAGAAGAAATTTCTTCTAAAGGTAATCAATACGAATATAATGAGAGAGAAATTTCATTATATGAAATAGAAAAAAGATTTATTTTAGATAAATTTAAAGGTGGTGACCAAAATCCAGAAATATGGATACAAAATTTCAACAAAGAATGTATGCGAAATAGAATAAATAATAGTGAAAAAAAAATTGAATGTCTAAAACTGTTTTTGATAGGAAATGCTAAATATTGGTTTGAATCATCAATACAAAAATTAAAGAAAGATGAGTGGGAAGGTTGGCAAATTTCATTTCTTAATACTTTTAAAGATAATAGTTGGTCAAAAATTCGGAATGCTTACTCTTACAAATATATAGAAGGCTCATTTTTACAGTATGCTTTAAAAAAAAGAATGTTTACTATTGGACTGTGAAAAGAATATGACTGAATTTTCGAGAATATCCCACATAACAGTAGGGCTACCAATCTATATTCAAAATTTGATAGATAAGGAGACAGTTGATTCAATAGATAAACTAATGAAAATTCTAGGAAGTAACGAGCCACGTATAAGTAAAAATAAAAATGTTCTATATAAAGATAACCTTGAAACTAAAAATATAAAGAATGAATCCTATAGAATAAATAGAAAATACCAAGAAAAACTTATTAAACCATGTGATATATGTAATTCAATTGGAAAACCAGATCGTTATCACAAACAAGAAGAATGTTGGAATAGAAATAGATATAGAAAAAATATAAATTTTACGGAATATGATGATAAATGCAGTTTTCAATTAGTAAATGAAAAAAACTAATTCACCCGGTTGGTAGATGTTTACCATTAATAAAAATAAATGTACTTGTTGATAGAAAGAAAATGGTAAAAGCGGTATATGATAGTGGTTCAAATATCACACTTATAAACCATAAATTAGCTGAAGAATTACGATTAAATTTAATGAAAAATCGTAGTATTTTTAAAACAATTAATGGTATTGATTACATCTATCGCCGGGCAAAAATCAATATGACAATTAATAAAATAAATAAAACTTTAGACGTTTATGTAATAAAAAATAATAATTTTAAATATGAAATCCTCCTTGGTTTAGACTCCATATTGGCGTTCAATTTGATACAAGATAATGATCTAAGGATATGGCAAAGAAATGATAATAAAATAGATAAATTAAAAGAAATTGAAAATATAGATACGAAAAAAAATAAAAAATGTTCAAAAGAAAATAAAATTGATGAAAAAAAAAAGACTGTATACTATAATAATAATAATAAAAATAGAAATAATATTAAAAATAAAAGTAATATTGAATTAAAAATGAAATATGATAAAAAAAAGAAAATTCCAGAATTTTGTGAAAAAAAAAAGAAAATAATTAATGAATATAAGATAAATTTTAATGAACATATAGTGGAAGAAAATTTTAATATACCTTTAGAACACTTAGACCTTGAAAAACAATTGATAATCGAAAAATTAATAAACAAATATAAAGTTCTTTTTGCTAAAGATAAATATGACATAGGAACAGTGAAAGGATACGAGGCTCACATTGATTTATTAATTGATAAATATTGCAGCAAAAGACCGTATAGATGCACGATAGAAGACAAAAAAGAGATAGAAGAGCAAATAGCAAAATTATTAGATAGAAATTTAATTGAAGAATCATATAGTCCCTTCGCAGCTCCTGTGACACTAGCCTTTAAAAAAGATGAAAATAAAAGATCGAGATTATGTGTGGACTTTCGTGAGTTAAACAAAATTGTAGTTCCAATATCTCAACCATTTCCATTAATTGAAGACTTAATGGTGAAGACAAGAAATTGTAAATTTTTCTCAACATTAGATATTAATTCAGCGTTTTGGTCAATACCTATGAAAATTGAAGACAGAAAAAAGACCGCTTTTGTTACTCAAGATGCCATATTTCAGTGGACTTGTCTTCCATTTGGCCTACGGACAGCGCCAGGGATTTTTCAAAGAATATTAAGTAGTATTATAAGAAAACATAAATTATCAGAGTTCACTGTGAACTATATAGATCAGAGGTTCTTAAACTGTGGTCCGCGGACCCCTGGGGGTCCGCGAAGCCTTTACTGGGGGTCCGCAAAGCCATCGTACAGGTGCACGAGAAAATGATGAGTCGGTTAAAACTTTATTTAATATAAAAGAAGCGATGGCATGGCTTTGTGAGGAAACAGAGATCAAATACCCAAATTCAAAGAAATGTGCAAGAAAACTATTGCTACCGTTTCCATCTTCATATTTAGCAGAATTTTCTTTCTTCAATATTATAATTTCTAATAAAATGTGTTCTACAATATGCAAAAAAATCGTTATTCACCAATCACTGTTAGAAATATTCATCATATATCCTTGTTCTTATGAGATCGTAAGCCAGAAATTAACTAATAAAATGACGTAAAGTACCTAAAGTTGGAATGGGGTCCGTCAAAAAAAATTTTTTCAAGTGGGGGTCCGCAGAGTACATAAGATTAAGAACCTCTGATATAGATGATATATTGGTTTTTTCGAAAAATTTCACAGAACATATTAGACATTTATCTTTATTATTAGAGGCTATTTTAAAAGAAGGCTTTAGATTAAAATTTTCAAAATGTAGTTTTGCAAAAGACTCTGTAAAATATTTAGGCCATATAATAAAAAATAACACAATTACTCCAGTGAAAGATAACTTAATAGCTATAAAAGATTTCCCGATCCCAAAAACACAAAAAAACATTCGACAATTTCTAGGCAAAATTAACTTTTATGCAAAATATGTACCAAACATATCTATAATATTAGATCCTTTGCATAACCTTTTAAGAAAAGGGCAGAAATTTATCTGGTCCGAAAAGTGCCAAGTTTCTTTTGAAAAAATAAAAGGATTACTGTGTTCAAAGCCCATTTTAGAGATTTTCGATCCAGAGCTTCCTATATATATATATACGGACGCAAGTATACAGGGCATAGGTGCGATTTTGAAGCAGAAAAATAAAGACGGAGAGGAAAAACCTTGTGCCTACTTTTCAAGAAAATTGAACGATAGCCAAAAGAAGAAAAAAGCAATTTATCTGGAGTGCTTGGCAATAAAAGAGGCAGTAAAGTATTGGGAATTCTTCTTAATGGGAAAGAAGTTTACAGTTTTCACCGATCATAAGCCTTTAGGAAAAATGAATATCAAGTCAAGAACGGATGAAGAATTAGGAAATTTAACATATTATCTTTCTCAATATGATTTTGAAATAATATATTCTCCGGGAAGAGAAAACCTGGAAGCAGATGGGTTAAGTCGAAATCCAGTTTTAGAACCTGATGAATACCAAGAAGAGAATTTAAAAGTGGTAAACTTGATAAAACTAGAAGATATAAAAATTGATCAAAAAACGAATGAAACGTTGAAACAAAAAAATAATAAATTAAAAATACACAATGAGATATATTATAAGAAAGTGGGAAAAAAGGACAAGATAATATTAACTGAAAAATTTAGTAAAATCTTCATAAAGAAAATACACGACTATTACGGACACATAGGAATTCGACAGTTGAAGAAAAAAATTAATCAATTTTACGACGCCAAAAATTTAACAAATAATATACAAAAAATTTGCGATAATTGTGAGATATGTATAAAAAACAAATCTAGAGGAAAAAATAAGTTTGGGACGATGTCTCAGCTTGGTCCGGCTACATACCCTTTTGAAATAGTTTCTATAGATACTATAGGAGGATTTGGAGGAGCCCGTTCTACAAAAAAATATCTTCATCTTTTGGTAGATCACTTTACCAGGTACGCGTATATTTTAAATTCGAAAACTCAAAATGCAAATGATTTTAAAAAATTAATTAAAAAAGTTACAGATGAAAATAAAATTGATTTAATACTTTCTGATCAATATCCAGGCATAAACTCCAAAGATTTTAAAGATTTCTTAGAAATGAAAAATATACCAATAATATTCACTGCAATAAACGCGCCTTTTTCGAATGGTTTGAATGAGAGGTTGAACCAAACACTTGTAAATAAAATACGGTGTAAAATAAATGAAAAAAAAGAAAAATTGGCCTGGACAACTATTGCCCAAGAATGCGTAAAAAGCTATAATGAAACGGAACATACAGTTACAGGTTTCTCTCCAAAATATCTTATGGAGGGAAAAAATACTGACATTTTACCACATGAATTAAAAAAGGATAAAACAAATAAGGAGTTATTAAAAGATAGAAAAATAGCCTTAAAAAATACAATAAAATCTCACCAATATAATAAAAAACGATTCGATAAAAACAGAAGAAAATGTGAAATAAAAGTAGATGATTTGGTTTACATAGAGAATGGAAACCGATTGAACAGAAAAAAATTAGACGAGCTAAGGATTGGGCCTTATAGAGTTCTGGAAAGGATTTCAGATTCTATTTATAAAATAAACACCGGGCACAAAAAATGTGAATCGAGTTTGTTTCATATAACGAAGATTGTGCCTATGGGGGAGACTTACTAGTCGAGGAGGGGGGATGTAAGAGCACTCCTAAGCCACCTAGATACTAATATGTAGAACTAATAAGGATCAAGTCACAGTGAGAATAAACAAACTTTTAATCGTTCTAAATATAGTTAAAGATTATTAAATAATATTTTAATGTTGTTATTATAATAGACTCAACTGTTTTCTTTTGTATTTAGGTAACTATTATAATTAACTAATGTATTATTTTTGTATATAATTTTAATATAAAATAATAAAATCTCCTCTTTTGTATTTAGAAAGCAACACACTGTGGATTTATTTAACAACATTATATATATATATCAAATATCAAATATAATTTGTATATTTTTACTAATAAGGTATATATATTATTAAAAAACCTTTTATAATTTTTGTAAAAAAAATGATACTCCTATAAAATTTTTGTTATAGTTGTCTGCAGAACATGAGGTCGTGGGATAAAAATAATTTTGTTAAATTTTTAAGATTTAAAATAACTGGGTATAGATTCCAAAAGTCAATAAGATTAAAAATATATATATGTATTTGTTTTAATTCTTACATATCTTTGTTGATGGATGAGATTTTGATCAAAAGAATAAAAAAATATACTAATCTAAATATAAAACAATTTAACATTATTATAGAAATTATTTAATTGATTACATCATTAATACTTCAAAAAGCACGGGAAAGTGTAAAATAAAGAAAAAACAATTATTTGAAAAAAATAAAAGGTCAATATAAATTGTACATAAATATTTAAATGTAAGATAGAAATGAGATTAAATGTGAAAATAAAAAGTGAATAAATTAGAGTCAATTAAGAAAGAAAAAAAAACAAAATAAATAAAATAAAAATAAATTTAATTTTTCTAAAAATAATATTGATTTATCAAGTAGTCTACCTTCTATGAACTAATATTAACTTCTCCTTCGTGATTTTCAAATTTGTTTTATTAATAAAAACGAATAAGAATATAAGCATTTACAAATATTTATAATTTAATATCAATAATTGAACGTTTATTTATAATTATTTCATGTTATATATGTTTAACTAGCGTTAGAAAAATATTTAATATCAAGTTATCCTTATACAAACTATTTATTTTAATTTTCATATTTATAGAAAAATTATATATTATATTCATCCAGTTCAATTGTTTATTTATTTATTTATTAGTTTAAACTTTTTGTAATTTTCCAAGTGATAATAAACATTTAAATCTTAACTCATTAAATTCAAAAAATAAAAACAAACAAAAGCATGACTGTTTTCTCCACCTTGCCCTGTTCCCTTTTTTCTACTAAAAAAAAGGATTTTGTATAGGCTCTAATAAAAAAAACAATAATAATTTAAAATCTAAATTCTAAAAATAAACGTTTATTTAAAAGTATATTATTAGTTTTAATAATAAAATAAAACATAAACAAATTTTAGATAAAAAAAACTAAATAATCAAAAAATAATATTTTTTTAAATTACTATTATACACTTTGACCTAAATTTATATATAAATCTTTCAAATGGATCCTTCCAACGATATAATCACATCATAATAATATGTACTTGTGTATGTATATGTATAATTTTCAACAATTTTGTGATTATAACCTGATTCAATTTGATTTTAATTAACAGGTAAATCCCCAAATAATAATTAATATATTTGTATTTTAAAAATGATCATAAATAATTATTATATAATAATAATTTACAGTCAATATAGGAAATAGGAAGAACCAAAACAACTTAATAACAAAGTTTAATATTAGAAGATTCAAATGATGATAAAATATTTAATATTTTTTAATATTTTTGTATTTTTCAATTTAAATTTATATTGTTGACATTATTTTTAAATATTTAAAGTATAATTAAGTAAATTATTAAAAAAATATACATAACATTTGACAAATGATTTTAAATGAGAATAGAGAATGTTATATATATATATTAATAATAATTTTTGTTTGTTTTTCCTGAATGAATTTGTTGTATACAGGCGATAATTACCATGATGGTCTTCCTCGGCAGAGACGCAGACGAGCAGCAGCATGAGCAGCCGCTGCGTCTGGACCCTCAGCATGGAGATCTGTTTTATCCGTCCTTTCTATGCTGAACCCTTCCAGTTTGACGAGATTCATGACGTCCCCGCATTTTAATTCTATTCGAAAGGATAAAAACGTTTGAAACAGTCACGACTAGTGACAGTTCACCTGTGCCATACCAAGCTTATTCACCTCAACTACTACCTGCAGGTTGTAACTAATGTCTCGGTGTCAGGACTGGATGAGGCGTGGTGGGAGGGCCCTTTGTATAAACCATCATCGATCGATCGCTCTACTAGTTTTTGTGTTTCTATTGCATTGGCTGCCACCTTTTGTTCATCATTCAAATAAAATACTATATATTTATTTCAACTCATTTATTGTTTGTTTATTTAAAATTTTTAAAGGATTTTTTCATTTATTAAATGATCTTTTTTATTTTTTTCCTAATTAATCAAATTCAGATGGTGTGTATTTAATATTTAATCTGTAATATTTGTTTTTCTATTTTTATTATTAGTATTTTAGATATTGTATGATCCTAATTAATTAATATATTGATACAGTTTAAATTAATATCTCCAATTTAAATCAAAATGGTACATTACAATAGTGTCGATAATTTTAATTATGAACATTATAATTTTTTAAAAATATCGAAATGATTTATTTATTATACTATACATACTATACTTATACATAAATCCTTAGAGATTGAAACATACTTATTTAATCACCTTGTTCTCATTCATTTTTAATTTATAATTGTTTTTGACATATATTCACTGCAAGTAGGTATATTACCTGAATTCAAATAAATAAATAAAAAAACATCTGACTTTTTGTACATCCTATGCAAGGACACCGACTTGGTGTCGTTTATATAAATTAGGTATCCTATGATCAGTACGACCAAAAGAACAGGTCCTGGTCTGTGCTCTCAACTTTTATCTTAATTTGCTTGATCCGAGGCGCCACTTTTGATTAAGTAGCTTTCCAATTTTGATCCTAGAGGCTGGGTTGACACCGTCCCATAAACACCAGCTAGAGGAATTCCATTGCTAGGTCCGGGGCGTGAATCCGAAACTATCAGGAAGTGCGTTAACGTCGTTAACCCCCCAAGCTGCGTGACGTCTATAAATAAATAAATATATAAAATCAATTGAATTATTTCTGAAAAAATTATTTTAAATCGCTTATAATATAGTCAGAAAGTAAGATTGATTATTATTTTCGAAATAAGCATGCCAGTAGAATAGTTTGGTGCTAAGATATAAATGGTAAAGCAATTACTCTAGAGATTTTTTTCTTTAAATCATATTAGATTTCAACTTTTAATACTAAACTACTACTACCTACATGAAAAAAAAATTATAATTCAAAATTATCAATTTTTCTTTATAAACTTGTTACTGAAATAAATAAAAAAAATAGAGAATATTTAACTATAAATACAAAAATACATTTAACAGAAAAATAACTATTACTTTTATTTTTAAAACTATAAACTTATATTTGCATATGTAATTTAAAAAAAAAATTAGTATAAAAATAATTCAAATTAGATTTAACTATTTAGAATATATATTAGTAAAGTTAGCTATATCTGCTTAATAAAAGTATTAAAAATTAATAAATATCAGTTTAGATTCTTTAATAAAATAATTTATTTTAATTTCATAAGTCTACGATTTTTAACATAGAGAATATAATATATATACCCATTCGAAGATAATTTAGCAAAATAATTGAAAAGATTTCAACTTCATTACTCAATTAATTTAAAGGAAATGAACCTTCCTGAGGGTGGAGTAGCAATGACATTAGTGCCAATGTATAGATACAATATATAATCATTTGATTCGATATAAAGTGAATGAATGAAAAATAAAAATATTTAATAATACACTTATCATTTAATTGAAAAAGTTTTAAAAAGATTGACATTTAAAAAAAATAAGTCGTTAAAAATATATCTATTAAATAATAAAATTAAAATATATTAGCAATATATATATATATATATATATAATAAAAAAATCAAATGATTATTTATTTAATATTTGCATTAGAAAGTTTAAACTGTCATTATTAATATATGTATATTTAAACATATGAATATATAATTAGCCTAAATTTTTTTAAAAAGGTTAACATTAGTTTATTTAAAAATCTAATTAATATAATCATTAATAAAAATATATTTTATAATCAGAAAAATAGAAATGCTTGATAAAATTTTCTATGATTTTTTTTATTCTAATCAAATTATATTATTAATATGAATAAATATATAATATAAATATATGTAATTATAATTAATAATGAACTAAATTATTTTTATAAATAAATATATAATATAATAATTAAAAAGTTACTTCTATGCATTTTATAAATAAATTACTATTAAATTAAATGTTATGAATTATGATAAGTTGTGATTACTGATTTTGAAGTAATTTAAAATGAAAAAATCTTTGATCAGAATCTTATACTTGTAACGGACAAAGTATTTATATTCTTAGTTATTTTTTTTTATTATACATTTTATTTTGTTTATCTATTTTTTAGTTTATTTTGTTTTTCTATTCCCCTATTTTATTAACAAAGTTATTTGGTCGCATTATTCTTAATATATATGAAGACCTTAAAGCGAAACAGTGGTAAGCCACACTTTTGCCGAAAATTGTTTTATTGCATTTATCATATGGCGGGAACAATATTAAACCACTAAAAAAGTTATTTTGACTGTTTCGTAATAAATAGCGCTGCTATCGCTAAATCATGTTGTTAGTGTTGGCAAAATTACTTCATTTTCTTACGTGAAGAGCATGGTAAGCCACATCAATATGGCGTCGACTTCTGGTTTATATCTTCGTTCAAGAGCAATTATTCGTGAAAATAACCGTTCTAGTCCTGAGTTTTTTGAGGAGAGTGATGACAGTTGTGTCGACAAAGACTTTGTACCAAATAACGATAATATGTCGACAGATTCTTCTGAGATAGGTTATAGTTTTTTATTTTTTTGGCTTACCACGTTTTTATGTAAAAATATTTTGTAAATAATTTATGCAAAAGTATTGTATGCCATGTGGCTTAAGATGTTATTGCCCAACAACGAGCAAATATATTCACCAGAAGGTTGGCTAGATGTCATTCAAAAATCAAACCGAAAAAACCCATTTATAGTAACAAAAATGAGTCAAAAAGACTTATTCTTATGAGCCTCTGTTGGCGAATATAAACAAAAAAGCACGCTTTTCTGATAAGACAAACTTGGAATTTTCAGGAACGTATAGCTTTTGCTTTAAATCAGAGAATATTGGATCATTTTTGTTAAAAACACAGTTAATGGAGAATACAGGAAAATTAATGTCTTAAAACAAGGTAGACCTGTAATGATAACCTTGTCAGATATTAAACTTAAATACAACGAGCCATTAAAAATAGCAGAAAAGAAAATTAAAAATGTACAAACATTATTGCCTTATATACCTCCAGCCTATCAATCATTTTACACTCAATTAAATGTAACTGTTGATGATGTAGATGATGAGGTTGAAATTTTAGATGATTAATAAGTATTGCATTCTTTTCTTTATTTTGTTTTAATTTAGATAAAGCAAAAACACGTGAAGCTACATTTTATGTAAATTCTATTTTTTTTTTGTGAAAAAAAATATAGTAGATAAAGATGTTGAAATTTTAGATGTGTTATAGATGTATTATATTATCTTAGTTATTTTTATCATCCGTTTAGTTTAGTTTTAGCAAAAACATGGTAAGCCACATTTTTTTCAAAATAAATTCTAATTTTTGTAGAAAAAATGTTTTATTTAAAGAAATAATAGTTGCTGACTTTTTCCCTTTACTGATATTACATATTGAGCAAATTTGAAATATATGCAGTAAACCCAATGTTTTATATCTTTTCTTTAAACTTTAAACTGCAATATCTCAACTTTTTGATTTTGTGGCTTACCACTGTTTCGCTCTAAGGTCTTCATATATATATATAGATTATATTTCTACTAAGGGGAGGAACCATCCCTCCAAATTTTTAATATTTTAGACAGTTGAGAATGGACAGTTGAACTAGTGATATCATCCTGATATGACCTGTATTTATCACGTCCCGTGATATACTTATTTTGTATATAATCATTTTTATCATCACACCCTGTGATACAGTTTAACTAGTGATATCATCCCGATATGACCTGGTATTTATCACGTCCCGTGATATAATTATTTTGTATATAATCATTTTTATCATCACATCCTGTGATACAGTCGAACAAGTGATATCATCCTGATATAACCTATACTTATCACGTCCCGTGATATAATTATTTGTGTATAATCCTTATCATCACACCCTGTGATAATTATTTCTGCTAATTCCAGTGATAATAGTGAATTACATTTTCTTATTTTTCTATTTAAAATTTGTATACTTTATTTGTTAATTTTTTTATTTTATTTAATTAAAGTGAATTAATGTGAACATTATTATTGTTATCCTTTTCCCTTAATTTTTCAACACTATTTTATACTTTGGGATATCCAAAGTTGGCGCCCATCTCATTAACTTAACATAATTAACAATTCACGGTCATCGTGGGTCATTACAAGTGCCCCATACTTAGATCCCCTTATAAATTGGCACCCAACGTTAGAGGATCGTCTACAAAGTGACCCCAACTTGAAACGGTCCTCCTTACATACTTTCATTAATAATAAAATTAATATTTGTATGTGTGGAATCACCTAAAACAATTTTTGAATTATTTCTATTATAATGGACATTTAATAAAACTACAAAAACTCTAAATGTGATTCTGATTAAGAAATATCGTCAATATCATCAAAAATTGATAATAAGCTAAGAGAGTTTGTTAATAGTTATAGGAATTTTAATTTTTTAAAAAATAGACAAATATAATATTGGTTGAACAAGATCATAGCCAGTTTTAGCATTGTGATATTTTGTTCTGAGATAAGTACACCTTATTAATAATAATCATAACAATATTAACAACAATAACAATATCAATAAATCCATAATAAGGCTTGTTAGTGCTTCTTCTTCAGAAGCTCTTTTTAGTGGTTTTATTAAACCACAATATATATGTATATTTATTCGTGTAGTATCTATAGAGTTCGACATTAATTTAAAATTTGTCAATTTTTAAAATATGAGTATTGTTTGTTAAAGATGTATAATTTAATAAAGATCGATTAGTTAACAAGTTAAGATCAATATTTAATAAAAGATTAAATATGAATAATATTTTATTAAAAAATTTGTTCTTATAAAATTTGTGTTAATTGAATTAATATTTCCACAATATATAAATATTTAAAAAAAAATAATGAAACTCTTTTAATATATATATATTTATTTATTTGTTTGTTTCTTTTTTATTTATTTATATAAAGATATTTATTCTCTAAATAAAATAAAATATAATTACTATAAAAATATAAGAAAATTTTAAATGTTGATATAATTCAATTCAATAAATTAATAAAAAATTAAATTAATTAAAAAATAAATTAATTAAAAAATTCCTTCACTTCAACAAATGCATTAATATTATAATAATAGAATTAATAGTAGATATTTTTTTACTGCTACCAATAGTAATTATCTAAAATAAAATAAATGTTCTTTATGAAAACAAACAAAAAAAAAATTATATGAAAAATTATTTTATACTTAAATTCATTTTTTTTTAATTATATTTATTTCAGTTTTTTTTAATAGAATGCATGTGAACTTTTAAATACTGCAATTCTATTAAATCAATATGCTTTCGTTTTGATAATAACTTTTTATCATAATTTTTTAATCTTCCTATTGGTAAATAAATTTACATAAAAATAATATATTTTATCACAGATAAAAAATAAATAGTCTTTACTTAAAATACATGTAAGTATATAATATTTTATTTTCTAATTTTTTTAAAAGTAATACTATTAAAATTTTCAAGGTAATTTATAGTATTATTATATTTACATTGGTGGAAGGAAAAGACATCTATCTATCTATCCGATTTGAAAGATTGCATTTATACGATTTTTTCATATTCTCCAAGGTACTTAATTTATAACGTATAATTAAACCACCATAATTAATATATGTACTTATATGCGTATGATGATTAAAATTATTTCTAATTTTCAGTAGAAATGTTAAAAAAAAATTTGTAAACCTAATTTCAACGTTTTTATTAAATAAATTTCATTAACTATTAAATGAAATCATTCAAAAATTATCTAATTTAAAATAATAATATTCTGAGAGATCAAAAATAGTAAATAAAAATGAAAATAGCTTTTTTATTAAAGGAGAGAGAGATGCTAAAATAATAATAGAACAGATCTTTAAGATCTAGTTATTTATATTTATTTTTTGATGAATTTGATTTAAACAAATTAAATTTGACGGATAGATGAAAAAAACTATTAATATTAATTAAAATTTTTAATCAAATCGATTATTTAAAACTAATAATTCATATCTCATTTATATAAATGAAATAACTATCAGAATAAAGACAAATAAAATATATTATATTAACACATCGTTCAATAAGCCCCGAGACTAACTCAGTGCTAGTAGTACCAAAGTACTCACGTTTCCATAGAATGCGAACCTCTACATGAAACGTGTAAAAATTTCATGTCGATTGGATTAAAGACAGCAGAGTTATCTACGTTAGAGTAAAGTCACTTTGTAATTAGTTTGAAAAATGGAAAAAAGGAAGTTTCGCGTGTTGGTAAAACATTGATTTTTAACGGGTAAAAACACCGTAGAAGCCCAGAAATGGCTTTAAAAACATTACCCAGGCACCTCTCCATCCAAAACAACGATTTGTCGTTGGTATGCTGAATTTATACGTGGTCGTACGGACACAAACGACGCGGAACGTTCGGGTAGGCCATTGGAAGCTGTTACTCAGGAAAATGTGATTGAAGTGTTAAAAATTGTAATGAAAAGTAAAGTGAGTTTGCAGAAATGACACAGATATCATTTGGAAGCGTATTTACAATCCTTCATGAAAAATTGAGCTTGAAAAAGGTTTTTTCCAAGTGGGTGCCGCGATTTGTTTTCCCACACCCCGTATTCGCCAGATTTAGCCCCCAGTGACTACTGGTTCTTTGCTGATCTAAAAAAAATGCTCCAGGGGAAATATTTGGCTCAAATGAGGAGGTCATTGCTGAAACTGAAGCCTATTTTGAAGCAAAGGATAAAATCTTCTAAAGACCTAGTATAGAAATGTTGGAAAGGAGTTGGAAAGATTGTATCACTCTAAAAGGAGATTATATTGATGAATAAAAATGATTTTTGAAAAAAATGTTGTTTCGTTGTTAGTCTCGGGACTTATTGAACGAAGTGTTAGTTTGATAAAATGGTTAAATAAATTATGTTAAGCTTATATTTAAAATGTAATATTGTTTTATAGGATTTATTTTTATGTCCGAAAATGATAGTTTATTTGTTAAATGCTACATTGTTGGTTTGATATATTGTTTTTGATATATTGAATTATTTATATTCCTAGCTTCACTATGTTCTGTAAATAATTATTTTATTATATTAGTAAAAATTCTAATTTAATTCATTTTTTATTTGTTTTTATCCTGTTTATTATATTAATATTTTTTTAATTTTACTATTGTCTTACTAAATTCTTAATTAAATAATGAAAAAGGAAAGAAAAAAATAAAATAAAAGATATTAAATATATATTTCAATAAATTTTTATTAAATAATTTTAATTAAATAAGAATTTTACAAAATGAAAATGGTCAGATGTGTATGAATTTAATACTGAATAAACAAGCGCGAATAACAAGTGAGTAATGCATGGTGTGGGTGATCGTTGACGTCCTCGTGGATGAGAATTTAGTTGCTGCCTCCATGATGGTGGTGGTGTTCTTTGACGACCTTAACAGGAACGGGGTGGTGGGCTTCAAGGTGCACTTGTTGATAAGAAGTAGCTTTGTGATGGTGATCTCCACCAGATCCACCAGCTCCACCGGCTCCACCACCTTGGCCGAAGACAGCAGCGACCATGGCGACGAGGAGGGCGAGAACGAACTGAAAAAATATATAACATTGTTTATTTAAGTCAACACAAATAATAAACAAAAATTATTTTTGTACAATATAATCAGAAAATTATTATTAATTTTATTTATTAAAATATATTAATATTATATTTATTAGAAATTCAATTCTGAAATAAATAAAAAAATATTTTGTAAAATTTTTGTTTAATATTTTGATACTTTTATCTTATTATTATTATTATTATTGTTATAATATTATAAGAAATCAAATTGGAAGTATTATTTTTGAAATAGTTATATTACTTTCTGAAAAATAAACAGAAAAATGAAAAAAAATAGTCAATATTAAAATTTTATTTTGAATGAATTTAATTGATACTCACAAGGAATTTCATGTTGAATGAAGTGGTTGGTTGTGATGTGCTTTGTTGGAAGCAAATGAGAGACTAGTTGCTTTTGCCAGTGATCATGATAGTATTTATACTAACCAGGCGGGCCTCCTTTCAGATGGATCAGTGGTTATTTAACTTTCGCTTAACTAAAATGCATGCCTGATTTTTTTTTTATTAATATTTTAATTACGTATAGGAAATAAAAACAGCGAAGGGGCCAATCATAAGCATAATGTAAATTGCATCGAAATGAGTGTCAAGAGGGGGTCCAAGGCAACGCCCCCATTTTAAGAGCAAGTTACAAGTGAGTGAGTGTCCTGGCCTAAATTGGGATCCAGGAGATGTGTGGTTAATCCATAAAATAATTTAAATCTTACAATTATAATTTTTCAATTAGAATTAATATTAAGAAATGAGAAAAATTAGAAAGAAATCTTTAGTCAAAGTTTAAGAAATTGTAATAATATTTTAAATAAACGATATATTAAGAATTTTGATCCTTAAACATATATCATTATTCAAGTTAATCCTTAATATTTATTTTAAAAAGATTTAAAGATTTTTCTGAAAAAAAATAAACTATTTTGAAATCAAGTTAATACATACTATACGAAATTAATTAAACAACATTCATATTTCGCCAAATAATCCTAACCTAAGTCAACTATTTGCAAATCTCAATTCAATTCAAATTCAATTCCCTTATATCTACCCTTAAATTGTCATCCTGCCATGTTCTTGGCGTGCCCACCGGTCATTTACCAATTGATTTCCCTATAAATAAATCTCCCACCTCTATTGTATATTTTTGATAATTATTTATTATTCACACATTCAAACTTAAATTAAATTCTTTTTGAATATTAAAAGAAATCTTACATGAAGAATTTTTTAACAAACATAAATAAATGTTATACTATTAAGAATAATCAGATATTTGAGAAGATAGAAAAGGAAAATTCTTACAAAATTAAATTATTCAATGTTTCATTGTAAAGTAGAAAAAAGTAAGTTCTTTTTTACTATCTCTATAGAGATAGGATTGCGATCATGAAAATTTTCGATGTCGAGATTTTAATGTTTTTATACGTTTTGAAGGTATCTTGAGTCATTTTCACTAAGGTTGAGAAAAATGTATGTGTATGTGTAGACAAGATTACGCAAAAACGTTTTTTATATTTTTATTTTAAGCGGTCTTGATTTACTATTTTTTATTATAGTTTATCTAATTCAATGTATCAAAACAAATGAATCTTATCTTATTTCATCTGAATTGTATAGAACACATATTTCTTTTCACTATAATGAGAAGGATCATAAAGATAAATTTTATGGTGATAACATTGAAAAAGTAATAACTAGAAATTCAACTCAAAATTCCAAAAAAAAAAATATTTTTAATTTTTAACTTGAAAGGGAAAATATTTTTTAAATAATAAATTTATAATATCATCTTTCTTAAAATAAAATAAATAGAATATGCTATTCAGTGTTTCTCAACCTTTTTAGACCAAACGCCCCCTTTGAAAGACCCGCTTCTTAATTCGCCCCCCTATAAATTTTTATAGATAAAAATTGCATGATAATCCCTAATATAAGGTAGGTACACTAGGTGATACTTAGAGCCATATTGAAAAATCGAGTTTTGGAACCTGATTGCAAAATCATCTGACCTTTTTTAGAACCATATTGAAAAAAATTGAAAAAAAGAGGAAATGTTTAAAAAGCCTGTTCGCAAAATCATCTTACCTTTTTTACTATCTAGCCAGAGATAGTATTGCGATCACGAAAATTTTCGATGTTGAGATTTTGATGTTTTTATACGTTTTGAAGGTTCCTGAATCATTTTCACTAAGGTTGAGAAAAATGTCTGTGTGTGTGTGTGTGTGTGTGTGTGTGTGTGTGTGTGTGTATGTAGGCAAGATTACGCAAAAACGGTTTGAGCTAGAATGATGAAATTTGGTACATGGACATTATTCAAAATTCATAGTTTTCTATCAACTTTTGAGAAATGTAGCTCAACCGGAAGAGGGTCATTACCTACAACGTTTTGATTTTTTTTCCTCTAAAGTGACCGTAAAAATAAAGATATATGTTTGATAATTTTTCACATGATTAATAATTGTATAAAACTGCTATATATAGAATTTCAGCTTGATTGATTCGCTGAAATTACCAGAATTATTTTTTAACACTGCAAATCTCACGCGCCAACACGTGACGTGGTGCCATCAACAAAAAGCCAAACATGCGCTGGTTTAATATTTATTATTTATTATTTATAATTTATAATTAATTAAATTTAATTTAAATATAATATATTATGTTATTTAATCCAATTCAAATTGCGAGATAGTCGAGTGGAGACACTCCAGCTAATTTAGAGTTGAAAATGATTTCGCCCCCCAAAATCATATAGTCAAATAATTGCCCCCTTTAAGATGTCGATCGCCCCCCAGGGGGCGATATCGCCCAGGTTCAGAATCACTGGTCTAATTGATATTTACCATTTCTAACATAAATGCTTTGAATTTATTTGTATGAAACTATAATGTCAATTTATTTAACATACATTTCATGTGAACTCATAACAGTTAATCAATAATCATCCATCCATCCAATATAACTAATTTGCTAATAAAAGAATAAATTTATTTATTATATAGGTATTTTCTATACATTTCTTACTATTATTATATAGTTCCTGGTTCACTGAGTCGCCTTTTCTTTAGTAAAAATTATATATGGTGTGAATTTCAAAAAAATCCTTAATATCTCAAAAGTACAAATACATATAATATTTTCTAGTACAATAAGATAATATATACATATATATTAAATATTTATATTTATATCCCTATATATACACATAACTATTCTACATCTATGTACAATATATCATATGAAACAAAATTTAATTGCGAAAGCAAGTTTTGAATTATTACTTAATTTAAAATTAAATTGAATATTATTTAAATACTTTTATAATTTAATTAATATTTTTTTCAATATAGAAAATCATTTTCAGCATCAAATTTCAAAATAAAAATATCTAATAAAATTTCAAACCTGTAGATCAGGGGTGGGCAAATACTTTTAATTGCGGGCCAAAATGAAATTTTCAAAATTTCTCCCGGGCCAGAGGACCAGATTTCAAAAACACCAAACCGTGACATTTATTTAGCTTTTTTTAGAGCCATATTGAATGAAGGATCGAAATAAAAGCCAAACTTTTTCAACGGGCCGGATAAAATAAGCAAAAGGGCCGGATCCGGCCCGCGGGCCTGCTTTTGCCCACCCCTGCTGTAGATCATAGGTTCCCAAAATGGTCTATTTGGACCCCTGGGGTCTAATTTAACCTTCAGGGGGTCTATAACAAATTTAGGGATCCATGAAATGAAAATGGGGGTCCACGATAGATTTTTTGAATATATCTCTAAATAAAAAAAAATCAATTTAGGGAGTCTACTCAAAACCGAAAAACATGCCAAGGGGTCCACGACAAAAAAAAGTTTGGGAACCTATGCTTTAGATTATTGATTATTTAGAATACTTATAATAATAGTCACCGAACCTAACAATAAGTTTATGAAAACAATTGTAAATTTAGTAAAAAGACAATAATAAAAATAATTTAAATGCTCCCCGGAACTCAATACTTTACGTCCTTATAAATTATAAATAAAATAAAATTAAAAATATTTATGTTATATCCATATCTGATTTTTATTGCATTAATAGATACATTTAAATTATTTGAAATTGTTTCTGTAGCGGGAAATTAATTTATTTCAAAACGTCGGTCGGTTCTGTGCCCGACCACCGGTCAACTTATTTTTCAATTTGATTTTAATTATTATTTTATTATTCTTATTATTTTTTGTGTATCTTATCTACTAGCAAAAATTGTATATATAGAGATATTAAGGATTTTTTTGAAATTCACACAATAGATAATTCTTATAAAGAAAAATCGACCGGTATTGGTTTCAGCCTCTGGAAAAATCATCTTTGTTAGTTTTTTCTTATTAAAAAAATACGAATTTTAATAATAAAAAAAATGGCGCCGGTCAACGCTTGACAATGCTTCCTTAAATACAAAATATTATAAATAAAATAAAATTAAAAATATTTATTTTAATAAAATTTTCTAACCAAATTACGAAATATATATTGTTATATCCACAGACTATAATTTTCTTTCTTTCAGTGCATTAATACGTAGGTTTAAGGGCTCTATTTTTATGAGCTTTTTTATTTATGTTCTTTTAAATTATTTGAAATTGTTTCATATATTTTGTCGATTATTTATTTTAAATAATAATCTTAATCTTAAATATTCATAGTTCATAAGAAACAATTTTTTTTTAAAGAACCGAGCGGCGACTCGGTGAACCAGATACTTAATTATAATATGTACAAATAAAATTCTATATTATATTTAGGGTACTTTACTATGTCATCATAAGCCCAAAACGTATGTAAATTAAAACAACACAGAACTTCATTTTCTATTATTTTTATATTATTCTATTAATATATTACCAGCTGGACGGGTGCTCGCCCCCTGTACCCCCGAGTGGTACATAGTATTTGGTTAAAAATAGTAAAAGGTTTTCATCCATTTTGTTTCAATCAGTATATTACATAAAACATTCATTTCTTTTTGTGTTCTTATTTAAAATATATTTTAATTTAATCAGTAAATTAATTATATATATTATTATTGTATATGTTATATCTATCTATTTATATGGCTCAAAGATACTCGAAAGTTCTTGGCCACATTTCTTCAAATGTCCCTATCCTGAGCCCTTGTCCCATCTCTCTTACGTCCCTTCCTATGCGTCCATGGTCTTGATTCCCTTTGATAATAATTTTGATGAGATAAGCCTCTTTACTGCATGATAACAGGCGTTTCCCGATTGATACCTCGATTTAAATTCTTCTCAAATATTATCCTTCGTGATTACATTCAATTTTTCTACATATTCAAATTATTTAGTAAATAATAATTTATAATATTTACCGGAGTATAATAAATTGATAACGTCATTTAATTCTCCTACTATATATCGAATTTTTTTTTTTTTTTTTTTTTTATAGAGGGTTGGGGAAGCTTTTATAGCCTGTGTGTGGGACTCGCCGGGGCATACCCACTAAACCCCATTCCTCTGCTTCCTGATCCTGATTCCATTTTTTTTTTCTGGAGAAGAGAGATGACCAGGAACCGCGTTAGCATACATCTGGTCATCACTTTCCTCGTATCTCATTACATTCGATCTTCGTCAATCTTCTTTTGCAGGATCGTGCGTATGTACCTACATACACAGTTCCAGAGCTCTTGCGATTTCAGCATTAATGCAATTAAGGAGTCTTCGTTCAAAACGGTTTCTGTTGTACGGAATAGCTCCTCTCGGTGTGTTGCCCAGCGCTTACAAGAGAAAAGCGTGTGTGCCGGTGAATCATCCTCCATACAGGATGCACACGCAGGGCTCTGGGTGATTCTCATCCTGTACAGATACGTGCGAAAGCAGCCGTGTCCTGAGAGCGCCTGTGTGGTGTAGAAGTCAAGGTCTCCGTGTCTTCTATTTATCCATGGATCTATTTCGCCGATGAGCCTTCTGGTCCATGATCCCTTTTCTGAGGCCTCCCAGTTTTCTTGCCATTTTCTTATTGTACCGCTTCTCTCTGCATTTTTGTCTTCAAAGTTGTTTTCTTTGTTGTAGCGAGCAACTCTCTCCTGTGCAAGAAGCTCTATCGGGATGCACCCAGACAGGACCATGCATGCATCCCCTGAGATAGTGCGGTATCCGCAGATGATTCTCAAGGCCATCCTTCTTTGGATGCTCCCTAGCTTTCTTTTCCACCTTTCGTAGGCCAAAATTTCGTTCCAGATTGGGACTCCGTACAGTAATATAGATTGCATGACACCAGAAAGTACCATTCGTTTGCTCGTTTTTGGGCCTCCTATTCTTGGCATAATTTTGGCCAGCGCAGAAAACGACTTTACTGCTTTTTCCATTACACAGGTCAGATGTGGACCGAAAGATAATCTGGTATCCAGGACGATGCCCAGATATTTCACCTGCTTTTTAGTTTCTACCGTCTTATCGCGAGTGGTAAAGGAGATGTTTCCAACTCTTTTACGGCCTGTCAGCATTATTGCTTCAGTTTTCGATGGAGCAAGATTCAAGTCGTTTTCAGTCATCCATTTGTCAATGTCGCGGATGGTTTCGTTTCCCTTTCTCATAATCTCTTCTTCTGACTGTGCGACCACCACTACAGCAATATCGTCTGCATATGCTATAAGGCTCACTCCTTCCTGAGTGTTCATTCGGAGTAGACCGTCGTATAGGACATTCCATAGGGTGGGGCCCAACACAGATCCCTGAGGCACTCCACATGTTACATCCATATTGCACATGTTCCCCTCAGAGTCCTCTATGTTTAAACTGCGGTTTGTTAAATAATCTCCTATCAGACCAAATATTTCCGATCTCACCTTCCGCCTCTCTAGTTCAGACATTATTATATTCCAGTTGGCAGAGTTAAAAGCATTCCTTACGTCTAGAAGAATAAGTCCACATAGTCTTCTACTCCGCTTGGTTTTTCCTTTATTCGCTTTATTTGCAATATCTATCACTTTTTGGATAGCATTGATAGTTGATCTTCCAGTTCTAAAGCCAAATTGGTTTGCCGCTAGATCCTCTCCGTTTTCCAGGTCAGTCTTGAGACGTTTCAGGATCAGGTGCTCCAACATTTTCCCTCCCACACTTAGCATACATAGAGGACGATAGGAATTTGCTTCTCCCCTAGGTTTTCCAGGCTTAGGTATTAGCACAAGTTTTGCCATTTTCCATTCTTGTGGGAATTCACTTTTTACCAGGAGATTGTTGTATAAGCCTGCCAACATATTGGGTTCCTCTCGGCTGATTGTTTTCAGTACCTCTGGAGGGACGCCGTCAGGTCCAGGGGCCCGTCTACTTTTTAGTTTGGCTCCAGCATCAGATATTTCTTCCTCAGTAAACAATTCTACTTCATTTATCTGAGGTTTTTTCCACATCTTGGTCGAGCGCTGTGGAAAGAGTTTTCCTGCAATGTCTTTTAGCGTTTCAATGGGCAGGTTCTCCCTTTTTGATTTTCCTTTAACGTAGTGCATGACTATCTGGTATGCTTGTCCCCAGGGGTCGTCATTTATTTCTTCTATGATTTTTTGCCAGTGTTCGCGTTTAGAAGTTTTGATTAAGGTGTTTAATTTCTTACGGGAATCCCTGTAGTTTATCCATTCCTGGGTGGTGTCCTCGACATTTCTGCGGTTTAACCTGTTAATAGTTCTTCTAGCACGGCAGCATGCCTTCCTTGCTTCAGCGATCTCATCTGACCACCAGGGGGCTTGTTTTCTATTATCCTTTTTCCTTATCTTTGGCATGGATTTATTACAAGCTCTTGTTAGCGCTTTCATGAAGGTTTTGATGTTATTCAAATCCTTGGTGAGTGAATCTTCTAGGACTGATGAGATAAGTTTAGCCTTGTTAAGTTTCCCAGGATTCCATTTATTTGTTCTGGGGGGTAGGAAATTGACTGGATCTCGTGCTTCAACATTGAATTCAATATAGTTATGATCGCTACCGCTTATATCATCTAGCACCTCCCAGTTTGTTATCCTCGAGGCCATGTCTTCAGTGACCATGGTAATGTCAATAAAAGATCTTCCTCCTCTGGTGGAAAAGGTTGGTTTTATTCCATCGTTTATTATTACCAGTTCTAATTCAGCAATTTTATCCGAGAGATATTCTCCCCTTTTGTTCCAGGAAGAAGAAAAAAAGAAAAAAAAAAAAAAAAAATATATATATATATCGAATTGAATATAAAGATAAATCTTCAAAACGTTGTGTGAAACAATTTCAAATAATTTAAATGTATATCTATTAATGAAATAAAAGAAAATCAAATATGAATATAATATAAATATTTTTAATTTTATTTTAAGAATAGATATGTATATATCTCACAGGCGGTGGCTGTGACGTCACATATATACATTTAAATTAAAAAAAAACTAATAAAGATGTATTTTTCAGAGATATGATCAATAAAACTTAATTTTTCTTTATAAATACTATCTCTGGTGTGAATTTCAAAAAAATCGTTACAGCGGTTTTTGAGAACCCATTTACAAACAAACAATTTTTACTCGTATAAGAAGATAAGAAAATAAAGAGGTTGATTTTAAAAAAATTTATTTTGATAATTTTTCTAGTTTTTATTTCTTTATTAATACAAACAATATAAATTAAACCTGAGTGAAATGTATTTATTTAATGTCTAATAACTTTTTAATTAAGACTATTTTATAAGTCTTATGCAGTATAATTAAGTCATTCAATGATATATATATATCTATATATATAGTAATAGAGTTCTAAAATAATATGTATACATTTTAATTATGTGTGCTAGTAATTCTTATTAGATTAAATTTTTAAGAACAGTTAATATAGGTAGTTGATTATAGTGTTATTTAATCAACTATAGAAGATTATTTGAAGAAGAAGAAAAATGACATTGACCCCATT
Source organism: Labia minor (assembly GCA_963082975.1). Classification (NCBI taxonomy): domain Eukaryota; kingdom Metazoa; phylum Arthropoda; class Insecta; order Dermaptera; family Spongiphoridae; genus Labia; species Labia minor. Next base: position 49,027,948 of record OY720345.1, on the reverse strand, counting down.
AGATTAAATTATATATCATTAATTGACATATTTATTTTAACAACCAGTTTACATTGTATATTATATATATATATATTATTGTTTTTATTTTTTTATAAAAATAAATTAGTGAATCACAAACTTGGTTTGCTTCAATAAGATATTAAGCTCGAAAAACCAGTTTTCATAAATGCGGAAATGCATCATTTTATATTATAAATATCAACTTGATTTAATTATTTGAAAATTAGATTTAATTTCGTGAAGTATTTTTTTTATTTTTGAATTTATATTTATAAATTTCTTTCATTTAAATTTTGTTATATTGAAATTGTTTTTATATAAGCTTAAGCATTATTTTTAAATTAGAAATTAAACTTAAACAATCATCATGTAAAAAGAATAATTTCGAATTTTAAAATTCACATTTGAGAATGGATTTTAAAATAATTTACAATTTAATTTCTTCTCAGTAGTTAAACATGACAATGCTAAAGTTACCGATGATACAATAACTACTCAAAAACATCAATTAATTTATTCTTAAATCGGAAATTGTTATTTTTAAAAAAATTAATGCCTAAGTTAAAAATAAACCAAAATGATTTATTATTTCATTATTATCAAATTCTAATATATAGTAGCGTTTTCCAAACTGGGAGGCGCGTCTCCTTAGGAACAATTTTAATTAAATAAGTATAATATTTCATTCATAATAGAATATTAATAATATTAGTAATAATATTTATTATAAATATATATAATGGGGATTTTGAATAATTTCAACCAATATCCGACTCTTCTAAAAAAAATATTTATTTAAAGATTATTATTTACTAACTTTAAGAATTATATTAATTAAATATACATAATTTTTACTTAAAACATATAATTGAAATGCTAAATAATGATAATTAAGATAATTTATCATAATTATCATTAATATTAACAAAATAAATGAAAATTAAAAATAAACAATTAGAATTTATATAAATAAAAAAAGACTCTGGAGACAAATGGAAAATAATTATTTATAAATTTATCTATCTCTGTTTTTCTACGGAACTCGAAAGTTCTTGGCTGCAGCATCCACATTTCTCCAAGAGTCCCTATTCTGAGCCATAACCATCCAACATTGTCCACCTACTGGGTCCTTGGATTTATATATAAATAGTACATCGTTCACCGAGCCACCGTTCGGTCAATAAAAAAATGATTCCTTATTATCGGGTTTGGCTGGTAATATTAATACCTGATTCACCGAATCGCCATTCAAATAATTTAAAAGAACATAAATTAAAAAAATTGGTCATAAAACATACTGCCCTTAAACATACGTATTAATACACTGGAAGAAAGAAAAGATTTACCTTAAAAAATTATTTATTAGGTCGAGTCATAAATAACTTCCGTTTGTTATTCATACATTTATTTTTCGATAACACAAAAACAAATAAAAATTAATCTAAAATGTATTCTAACAGTTGATTGGAATGTATTGAGCTTCTGTGATAACTCTCTAGTTGACTGGCGTGGATTTTCTTCCAAAACTGACTTCAAAACATCGTCATCAAAGTCAGAAGGACGACCCATCCTTGGCTCGTCTTTTAAGGTCATGTCTCCAGAACGGAATTTTACAAACCAATTTCTTACTGCCCGATCAGTTATCACTCCTTCACCATATACACTGCAAAGTTTTCGAGCCGTAGCTGTAGCACTATTGCCTTGTTTAAATTCCCAAAGCATCACATGTCGAAAGTGTATTTTTTGATTATCCATTTTAAAGGTATAAATAAAAAAATATTTACGTGCGCACCGAAACGAGGTTGTCTAGAGACTGACCAGTTTATACTTGCTAAGCGAAAACAAAAATCCCTTATCAAGGGGAATCTCATTGTGTACAAACAATACCAAAAGAAGCACACCACTTAGGCGGAAGTTATTTATGACTCGACCTAATATTTAGAGATAAAACTGACATTTCAGTTATGCTGCTATTATGATTTTCTTAGATCATACCTGGTCCCCCCATTATTAGATCATATCTGATTAAATTATTAAAAAAAAATTTATATATATATATACTAGCTGCTTCGAGCGCCTTCGGCGCTCTCCACACCTAGACGGGGGCTCCGCCCCCTGTACCCCCCCGAGTGTCCCTATTCTGAGCTATAACTCCTACCCTGTCCCATCTCTCTCACGTTCCTTCCTACATTGTCCACCCTGTTCACAATTGGTCTTCCAAACGGACGTTTTCCAATCGAACTCCCCACCAATATATTTTTCCTCTCCCATTCTAGCCATGTGCCCTGCCGATCCCAGCTTTCTCGCTTTTATAACCCTAACTATATCTAGAGATGCATAGAGGTCATGCAATTCCTTGTTATGCAGTCTCCGCTATTCCCCGGTGTCCTCATCTTTCTTTGGCCCATAAATGCTGGGAAGAATCCTATTCTCAAATACTCTGAATCTACTCTCATCTCTCAGGGTTATCGACCCCATGCCTCCCACCCATATAATACAATTAATAATTTAATAATTTAATAATTTTGATCCCCTTTGATAATAATTTCCCGATTGCAACCTCGATTTAAATTCTTTGCAAATATTATTCTCTCTGATACTAATTTTCAAATTAATTAATTTCAAACCCCATCACTTTTCCTGCCTCGATTAATTTTTTTATGCTACTTTAAATGTTATTAATTTATTTAAAAAAAAACAAAGTAAACAAAATAAAAATAAAATATAAAGAAATTAGCATAACACTAAACTACTATAAAAATAATATTAAAAAATATATATTAAAATCTTACGTGAAAATCCAATTATGAGATCAAAATAATTTAATAAAATATTAAAATAATAAAAATTAATAAATTTGTAAAAAAAATATATAATACTTAAAGAAATAAGCGGGAGTGTCCTCCCCTAGACTTTCCCGCATAGAAATAGGTATAAAGAGTTGTGAATGAATATTTAGAATGTGTAAACTTGGTATTGATAAAGAGCCAGTTCGTATTAGTTTATTGGTGTCAAATTTGATATTTGGTAACATTTATATATATTTATATATATAAGTGCTACTTCCGGTTAACTGATATTTTAAATGTAAAAAAAACAGATATGGATATAATATAAATATTTTTTATTTTATTTTATTTATAACTAGCTGCTCCGAGCGCCTTCCAGGCGCTCTTCACACCTAGACGGGGGCTCCGCCCCCTGTACCCCCGAGTGATACATGGTATTTGGTTGAAAGTCTGTATGTAAAAGGTTTTCATCCATTTTGTTTCAATCAGTATAAGTAGATAAGACATATATTTGTTTTCTTGGAAAATATAATTTAATTTAATCAACAACAAATTTTCCTAGTATAATAAGTAAGATTTATTGACTATTTCATATTATTATTTATATATTTACTAATATATTTGTGGCTCTTTGCATTTATTTAAGTAGATTTTAATTAATTAAATAATTAATATTCTAAGTTTATGAACATTTTTTTTTTATAAATTATATTAATTAAAATTTATTTTCTTATTTCTGTTTGTTCTTTATTTTACATATATATGTACAAAACACAAAACAATAACACAGACAGACACACAGACATTGCCTTTTATATATATAGATTAAAACCTTCCTTGGGATGCCCACAACAATCCCTGAAAGTTTCACCGTAATCGGACGGGTAGTTTTTGCGTATTTGACAGACACACAGACGCACAGACATTGCCTTTTATATATATAGATATATAAGGGCTGGCTGTGACGTCATGAAGTGCTGGGTGACGTCATATAATTTTAAATTAAGAAAAAACTAATGAAGATGATTTTTCTCGAGGATAAAACCAATACAAAGTGCATAACACGTGAAGATATGTCCTCACGTGAAATTTGATATGAAAATAACCCTTCACTTCCTCTCTTCGATCGACAATACTAGCACTTCAGGTTTCCGGATTTGCACCAAAAGTTGATCAATTCATCATACTGATGCATTAATTAAATATACCAAATTTCATCAAAATCCGTTGAGCCGATCAAGCTGTACACATCTATACGGACGGACGGACGGACAGACAGACATCATGCTAAAAATACTTTTTTCTGTTAAGAAAATGCATGATTCGTGGAGATATGTAAAAATCTCCACATGTGAAATTTGGTGTGAAAACAATACCTCCCTTACTATCGTCCGACCGGTACCTTACTACCGACCGGTCGGTTAAAAGGAAACGCTACTTGTATAGGTTAAATGTCACTTCCGGTAGTCAGATCATGATGAAATTTGGTATCTCAATTTTTTCATATTTTTAAATCTATATACAAAATATGAAGCAAATATCTCGAAGCAAACTGGTACTTTACTTGAAAGGTAAACGCAACCAGTGTAGGTAAAGTACCACTTCCGGTTAACCGATTTTGACGAAATTTTGATAGAAATCTACAAACTGTGAATAATATCGGTGTACCAAATTTCGAAGTCCTAGCTTGTGATTAGTTTTTGAGTAAATTTGCTTACAGACATTACATACATACATACATACATACACACACACAGACATAATTCGAAAAATGGTATTTTCCGACTCAGGGAGGTCTAAAACGTCAAGATCTATCGAAATCTCGAAGTCGAAATTTTTGACGATTCCAATACTTCCCTTATACGAAGTATGCGGGAAAGTAAAAAATGTGCCTTTGCGAGTTTCGAACTGAGGGTGCAAAGTCATAAGATAACGCCCTAGCCCGCCGACCTACGATCAATTCCTGTTGGCAAGTTCCCTTTAGAATTTAAATACATGTCAAATTATCGCCACCAGCGCCTCTATGATCTAGCATTGTAACTAAACTAATTTTATTTAAATTCCACCCCCTGGACACACCTTACCAATTAGCGGTTTTATAAAGGAAGTCTGACATGCCCTGAGACCCACTGAATATACATAAAAAATTTCATAAGAATCGGTCCAGCCGTTTCGGAGGAGTATTTTTTCAAAGTTTTGTGACACGAGAATTTTATATATAAGATATATATATACATTGCTGAAAATTTAAATTTAAATAGGTAAATTTCAGAGAAGTGAATTTTTGGATTCTGGGTCTTAGTATGCGTGATCAAGAATCATTTTTGCTATATTCTCCTGAAAATCGCTCCAAAATGAGCACCGAAACGTCAAAATTCAAATTTCACAAAAATTCGTGAATTCAGCCAGGAATCAATTTTTTATAAGCAAAATTTTACGGAAAAATAAACAAACAGACACTTACATATATTATATATTATATAGGGTGTTATAATAAAAAGTTTGGAGTTCTAAATAAAACATATTTGTTTATAGGTTTGGAAGATTTAAGATTAAGACTTAAGATCAATTGCTATTCAGTTCTAAAATCAAATCAAAAAATGTTTTTCATTTAATACTATAATATAATATAATATATAATAGTTTAATAGTATCAATATTTTAACATGATCCACACAGATGTTCATGTAGCTATATACAATAAATTACTCATCACCACCAATGGCACATGCCGCCCGATGGGACCACTCACCTATGTACCACGGGTTGTGCATTATTATATTTATATATATAATTCATATAATAGATGATAATATAATATTATAATATCATTTATTACCATCTGATTCCCAGCCCCACCACCTACTACAGGTATGTCCCTGATCCCGTCCTGGAGAATAACACTTGGGTGTTATACTGGGACCGCCTGATTTTGACCGACAAGACCTGCGACCATAATAGGCCCGACATTATACTAATAAATAAAAAAGAAAAGTGGGCCTATCTGATTGACATTGCGGTCCCTTTGAGTCATAACATCCGAAAAATCGAAAAGGAAAATATAAATAAATATCAGAACCTCGCGATGGAAATCAGGTGCATTTGGAAGATTGGAGAGGTGAAGATTATCCCGGTGGCTATCTCGGTGGTGCCTCCAGTTTCAATTTGAAGAAAAATTTAAAAATATTGGGAATTTCGGAAGACCATATACTACTGATTAACAAGTCTGTTATTCTTCAAACTTGCTACAAAGTGCGGAAATTCCTAATGATGAGCTGAGAGACAGGTTATCCGTCTGGGTTAGGGTGAATTCCCTCTCCACACCGTCCGAGTCCAATCCCATACAACATCTAAAGGCAGGGGCGGAATAAACGCCGGGCGGCCGCCCGGGGCCCACCAGCCCGAGGGGCCCACCGAAACCTAAATAAAAATATTTCCTTAAAAAAAATTTTAAAAAACTGTTAAGTTTATGGATAATCAGAGTTTAAATAAAACAAGTTATTCTTGATACAGATCTTTATTGAACAACAGATCTTTATTCGGTCGTGTTTGAACCCCGACTAACTTAAGAAAAAATAATCAATTTTGGGTCTCGGCGACAATAGTAAAAATTATGTATTTTTTACATAAGTACTATATATGTAAGTATAAAACAACCTAAATTATAATATAAACAAAATTTGTCTTTCAATTGTAATTGTAAATAACAGAGGGCCCATTTCAATTTTACCACCAGGGGATCAATCAACTTAATCCGCCACTGTCTAAAGGGATGGATGAAAGTTTTCCAGCAATTTGCTGAGAAAGTGAGCTAAAATCGGATAATAATATATATTATTAATAATAATTACTGATTAATTCGTTAATAGCAGATTTTAATTATGAAATATAAAATCATCAAACCGCTTTTCTATTCCAAGAAAATTGAGAAATATTTATTTTATTTTGTAAGGGAGGAGAGATGTCACTTTTCATTACCAATTTCATTATTATTATTTCAGTTTAAGGCTATTTTATTGATTTCAAATCAGGTGTTCTAAATGGCAAACTACATAGATAAGATAAAAAAGTAGATAAGACATTTGTTTTAGGAAAAAACCTAAAGGAATGAAAGGATCCAACCAAAAGTAAATTTTTCTAATAAAAAATGTGATTAGTTGATGTGATTAAATATACGGATGGTGTAGCATTGAATTATAAGCTTTAAAAAGAAGAACAAAAAAAAATATAGGAACACCAATCGATTTCACAAAGAAGCCATTAAATCATTTTCCATGATAAAATTGAATAAATAATATAAAATAATAAATATAATTGATATGTTTCTTTCTAATTTTTTAATAGAATGTCAATTTAATTAAATATTTATTATCTATTTATTATTATAAATATATATATAAGTATATATTAATTAAATTAAATTTCTCTTTTGTACTAATCGAAAGTTTAATTAAAATTAATATTCAATTCAGTCAGATTATATATATAATAATAATTTAAATGTACTTTTCTCTAACAATAAAAATTCAAATTTTAAAAAAATAAAAAAATTAATTAAATTGAAAATTTAACTAACTTAAATATTATCTATAGAAAATGTGAGTATATATATATATATATATATATATTAAATATATAAATAAATTAAATATTTTTTCAATCCAAATGAATTTTAAAATTTATTAAAAAATGTAATAATTTGATGGAAGTGCGAATCTATCTAAGCTTTAACTACAGTAAACACAATCTAAACAGTAAATATATTTATAATTCTTTTTTTATTTATATGCATTAATTTTTGGATTGCCCTTTTATTTTTGTTTACAATAAAACAAGCTAAATTTATTAAAATTAAATTAAATTCTTAAAATAAATTAATAGAAATAAAAACTCACACGAAACATGTTTCAATTAAATGGAACTATGACATTTAATATAATTATGCTTGAGGCGAAATGAAAGATAAACTTTTGATATTGAGAAAAAAAACAACCATTTTCGAGAAAGAGGACAGTGACTGGAAGCATTAAAAATCGGAATGTCGTCAAGAGTGCTAATTGATTTGCATTCATTTTACTAATTTATATAATTCTATAAATCTATAAATATTTAATTTTTTTTTTACTTTTTGTTAATGCCAATTTAAGAATTCCAATCAACTCACATTGACAGTGGCTTGTGTGGAAGGTCGCTTTTCTAGGTCAGAAAGATGTTACACCTCTATGATTCATTGATTTTATGTAATCTATATAAATTCGAAAAAAAATATAGTTTTGAGGGATATAGTAAATAGAAAGTCAATTTGATATAATAATTATATTTTTAATGGTCCTATTCAATGGTGAAATATAAATGATTTTGTTTATTCATAAGAAAAAACCAACCACTCACTTTTAAGTTTATTATTATATCTCTAATTATCTTTAAATTATATATTTTATGGTGCTAATTTAACTAGATTGTATATATATATATATATATATACATGTATATATAAATATAACTAAATAATATTTAGGTAATAGATCACAAAATAATAAAAGAAAAAGAAAAAAACGATAAAACAGATTAACTCATTTTCTACGCAAAAATTAAATAATAAATTAAGTATAAAATAAAAATTCCATGATCTAAATTTTTCTGCAAACAATTTCTTGGGTATGTAATTAAATCTTAATTTACTAGAACAAATTGTAGGTATCTGATCTTGTAAAAAGTTCACAAAATTTTATGAAATTCCGTGGCACTGTCAATATATTGAATACATCACTTGATTTTGAATTTTGTCCATGACGAGATAGCTTTAGTCAGTATCATTCCTTAATCGAACATTAAGTTTAATTTCTTTGAGTTAAATAAAATAAATAAATAAGTCGAACAAGAGTTTTGTTGTGAAATATTTTATAAAGTTTTCAAAGAAATAACATTTTTAAGGGATCTAAATTCTAATAATAACCGTAGAGTGGTTTCATACATCTATATATTTTTCTCAATTAAAAAATTTTATTGGGAAATAGAATACATTTTTTTTATTTATTTCATTCAATTCATAATAATTTCAGTGACCTAGAGTCTGCTTGAACTCAAATACGAGTAGTAATTCATTTTTCAGATTTTTAACTACACGTATAAAATAATACATGTATTTTCATATTTTTATAAATAAAACTTAATTTGTTTCTATAATATTAATTATCATTTCTTGAAATCAGCATAAAATAATTTCTAATTTTAATATTTGTTTTGGTTTAACAAATCGTTTTATGTGGCTGACCCTGGAACAAACAGACGTGAGTGTGATGAGTGATTTTTAAAATAAAATGAAATTTTTTTAATGTATTTATTGTTTTTTATTATCATCTAACCTCTAAATAACCTTAATAAACATCGTACATAAAATGTGAAGGGTTCTAAACTTTTCAATCTGGAAGAAAAAAGAGGCGCCTCACAAAAAGTTTATGCACCTTTGTAATATGCAACAAGGATTATAGCTTTGGCAATATGGTTGTCTAACTTCCAGGGGACTAATTTGTAAAATTGCCTCTATATTCATCTATTTATTATTATTATTCTAGGAAATGTTAGGAATATGGATACACATTTATATATCTTTCTGGTCTTGGAAATGTTTCAGAAGATGGAATTTATATACCTAAACTTTGATTCTCAATCTTTGTTTGTGCTATATTTTTAAAAATTTTGAAATGCATTTTCTTAACAGAAAAAAGTATTTTTAACATGATGTCTGTCCGTCCGTCCTTATAAATGTGTACAGCCTGAACGGCTCAACGAATTTTGATGAAATTTGGTATATTTACTTAATGCATCAGTGGGATGAATTGATCAACTTTTGGTGCAAATCCGGAAACCGGAAGTGGTAGTATTAGCGATCGACTATAGGAAGGGAAGGGTTATTTTCACACCAAATTTCACATGAGGAGATTTTTTTATATATCATCACGAATCATGCACTTTGTATTGGTTTTATCCTCGATAAAAATCATCTTTATTAGTTTTTTCTTAATTTAAAATTATATGACGTCATCCAGCCATTCATGACCTCACAGCCTGGTCTTACATATATATTATAAATAAAATTAAATTAAAAATATTTATGTTATATCCATATCTGTTTTTTATTACATTAATAGATATATTAAAATTATTTGAAATTGTTTCTGTAGCTGGAAATTAATTTACTTCAAACCGTCGGTCGGTTCGGACCTGGCCACAGGTCAACTTTTTTAAACTTTAAGCTGCATTTTCAACTTGTTTTTTTCAATAAATTGACAATATAAGTTTTACTTTTTTAAAAAAAGACTCCAAACAACGGCCGGTGCAAATGAGAAACCCTTATGTATATAAACTTGACCTCTAATTGTCTTTTTCCTTTTATTCTGCTCAATTAAAAAAAAAAAGTTAAATTAAGTTTTCCTTATAATTGTATTCATAATATTTATGTTATAATGTTTATATTTTATTTACCAAATAAGAATTCCATCTAAATTAGGGTTGATGTAATTTCTTTAGTAAATCGATGGATCGATTTTAGATATAAATGATATAAATAATAAATTTTTTAACATAAAATTAAAATAATGAAAATTCTAATATTTAAATTACACAAATAAATCAGTGTTTATTCTTTCAAGCATTTCAACAATTAAAAAATTAATATATATATCTGAGAGTGCAGATAAAAATTTGTAGAATGATTTTTGGTGCATCAGTAAAACAGATAGTGATTAAAGACTAAAATCTAATGAAATATTTATATGTTGTTTTTATTAAATGCAAAATATTTCATGAATTTTAATTTCAAATTCATATAAAGAAATTATTTAGAAACATAAAATTCTGCCTATGTTTTTTATTATGATAAACAATTGGAATTTAATTTACAATTCAGACGCACGTTCTCGGTTTTTATTATCTTCAAAAGAAATCTTTAAATATTTTCTAATCTTCATAGTTGAAAAATTGTTATTTTATTATTATTATAATTATTATTATCAAACTTATTCAATTTTTACCAAATGATTTATAATATTGTAACGTTGAAAATTTCGCGGTTGAGCTTCCCTCTGGTGACGAGTGACTGTCGATTGTTGCCCAGCTCATTTTTTTTCTGCGTTGCAGATGTCTCTGTTAAGCTTGTCGTTTTCTCTCGTTTGAATTTAGAAATTTAAAATATCTTATCATCTCTAAAATATATATATATGTATATTAAATCACTACTCAAATTCAAAAATTATCTTTTGTCACGGTGAGTAAAAGAAATAAAAAAATAACTAATTGTAAACATATATATATTATTCATAATTTACTCGTAACTAATTTGTTCATTCTTTATTTTAGTTTTTTATAATAAATATAAATCTTTGTATCATGTTGCCATCCCGGCCGAATCCGGGTCAATAAATATATATCATTTAATTCATCATTTTTTTTATTTTTATTTTTCCTTGTTATTTACAATATAATAAATAATTATAAATATAAATATAGATAATTATAATTTTTACTTAAATTAAATTTAATTTTCTTGAAAAAATAACTACATAAAGTGACAGGCCTTATAAGACAAACCACTAAGAATGTGATTCGTGAGATTATTTTTATAAAATTCATAAATATATATTTAATTGTTAAATTTCATTTAATAATAAATAGCAAATCTGTCAAAAAAAATAATTTAAAATAGATATTTTACATTAAAAAGTTTTTACTTTTTAGCAAAGAAATTAATAAATATTGAAATTCTATTTTACTTATCTATTGTTAACTTAGTTCCCTCGTAGAAAATAATTTTTCTAAGAGTGGGATAATTTTTTTAAGATTAATCTTAAATATTCTTATATTCCTTATAATATTTAAAGAAATAAAATAATTATTTATACATTTATTCACAGTGCATAAAGTTTAAATGAAATTGGATAAAAAAATGTAGTTTCACTATAATTAGAATTATGAGTTGTTTACAATGCTATTAATTTTATAAAATAAAAATTGAAAAAATATTGGTCGAAATGCAAAAAAATTAAACATTAAATCTCTTTAAAATTAAATAAATCAGATGTTTAAAATTACTAATTCCTATAATATCATTTAAATAAATGATTATTTAATTTTAATTTTAAGTTCAATGTATATTACAATTAATGTCACAATGGAAGTGGATATGGAGATAATTTGTGGATTCTTTAACTTTTCTGGACTTTAAAAACAAATCAACAAAATGTTAGAAGAATTCGTCTGTTTAACTAAAACTTAATTCAATTAGGTACATATAAATAAAAGAACACATGATATTAATATAATTGATAAAAATAATTTAGGTGTGTTGCCTTTATATTAAATATAATGTTTATAGATAATCTGATAGTTTAAAATTTATTTTTTTGAAGAACCAAATCCAGAAAAGCCCATAATTGATGCTAATTCAGACTCTGCTTCAGTAGGAGGTTCCGCTTCTTCCAATTTTCGTTTTCTTTCTTTTCTTTTTTCTCTTCTATACTCTTTAAGTTTTTCTTCCTAAAAAAAATTACAAAAAAAAATATCAGATTAAAATAATAAACGATATATAATAAAAGTACAAAATATACCTCTTCTTTTAATTCTTTCATTCGAACCTCAATATCATAATCTTTTTTCTTTTCTTCCATTTTTTTTTTATTAGATTCGAATCGTTTCTTTACTTGATCTAATGAGGATCTTTCGATTCTCATCGACATACCAAGATTTCTTTGATCTAAAATTAAAAGAAAATACATTATAATTAATTTTTAAAATCCTATATATTGTTTATAAGTTTTGTATGTTTAGTTCTTTAAATAAACATGAATAAAGCCTTAAATAATTTACTGCACATGCTTTCTAAAGCTATTTTATAACATGAGTAAAATCAGATTTATTTTAATTTCTTTGAATTTCGATTCAACTAAAGGTCAAACTAAAATTAAAGTTAAAATTTTAGGATGTTAGAAATTTAAATTAAATATAGTTTTTCAACCACGATTAAATTCACTTTTGACAATTTCTATTAATATAATTTACTTACGTTTTTTTCCATTAATATGGTCAAGGAAATTGATTGAGTCTTTGACGACACAATCACACACATTACAATAATATCCTCCACTTTGGGAACAGGGTGTATTTTTTGTAATAACAATACTTTTACCGAGTTTAGATTCTAAATCAACTCGGTAATCTCTTTGTTTTAATAGTTCTCTTTTAATAGGTATTGGTTTTTGTTTGGCTTTTTCTTGTGCATCCAATTCTTCCTGGATTCTTTCACTTGCCAAACGTTCGTATTCATCTCTGTCCCATTTTCTTCTATGATCTTCATATTTCTAAAATCATTAAAAAAATAGAATATAAAATGTTTTATTATTATTTTTAAAATATTAAATAATTTAACTTACATCTGCCATTGTAAAATGAAATTAATTAACGGTTAAAATATGTTTTATCTTTTAAACATAAAATCAAAAATATCATTTGGTTTAAAAAAAAAATTTAGTAAAATAGAGGTTAATTTATAATTTTATCACAGATCATCCATACACAGGTGACTCCAGCACTCCAGTCCACTCAATGCTATTTTTTTTCGTTACTAACATCACAGACTATGGCAGGGTGGGCATGTGTGAGCGTTTTTACCGACCTACGAAAGTAGGGAGGTATTTTTAAATTTTTTTTGAATGAATATTTGGAATTTAAAAATTATTTATTGAGATATAAAATTAGCATTACAGAAATCAAATATGCTTTTTTCAAAAATGTTTTAGTTTTATAACCAAATAAATAATTTTTAAATTAACAGAAAACTTTACCTACTTTTATGTAATTTACATAAATAAAATAAACGAATAAGAAATCCATAAATCATTGATTAACTAAGAATAATTAATCCAACGCATTTTTAATCATCTAAGTTTATCAAACAACTGATTTACGTACATTTGGGTAAATTTATAAATGAAAAACATGTGGGATGTCTCCGCTCGGCTATCATGCAAATTCCAATTGGATAAATTAACACATATATATTATATTTAAATTAATCTGGTCACATGCTGGCGCGTGATTGTTAGTCAACGTGCTAAAAAATTAATTCCGGTACTTTTAGCGATTCAACCAAGCTGAAATTCTATATATAGCATTTTTATGCAATTTTTAAACATGTGAAAAACTATAAAAGATATACTGAGAGAACAACGTGAATATATTTGATTTAATAGTGCTTATTGTGAGTTTCTATGTTGCTGTGAAATTTGTATTTATTTATCAAATATTAAATAATTTAACTTTGATATTTGATTTGTTACAATGTAATTTAAATTATTTATCAAACAATTTATAATAAATTTTTTAATTTTATTGGTGTTAAGTGTTAAATAAAATTTATATTTATATTTATCAAATAATAAATAATATAAATTCATAAGTTAAATAGTGTTAAGTGAAAAATAAATATAGTCAAGAAACAATTTATTTCGATTGGTGTCATTGATGAACAAGTTTTTTTGTATAATTTAAACTCTTGTGTATTATATTAAGAGTACATATTTATAGTTACAAATTTTGGTGGTATATAATATCTGGTGGTATATAATAATTTAATATAATATCTGCTTATATAAACTATAGTACCGGGACTCCGAGCCTCGGCTCGGTAATTAAGTTAAAAAAAAATAATTCATTATTATTGGGTTTGGCTGATAATATTCATACTTGGGACACCGAGCTGATATACAATTCTTTAATTATTTATTACAATTATTAAATGTTGCATCATTGCATCAATCTAATTAAAATGAATGGAACTGGGGTCCTCAATAATACATAAATATGTATTATTAGGTATGTTTCTAAGTGCATGAATATTTTTTTTTTATAGGGAGAATGATAAATATATATCGTAATTTATAATTAAATTAAAATATATATTTTTAATTTTATTTCGAAATTAAATAAAAAAATTTTAAAATATTTTAACTATAAAAAAAATATTAATACAATATCCTTTAAAAAAAGGCGGGAGTCAAATTTCAATATGGATGACATAGTGTCGTCATCCATATATAAATTTAAATTAAGAAAAAACTAATGAAGATGTATTTTTCCAGAGATGTGATCAGTAAAACTTAATTTTTCTTTATAAATATAAATACTATATCTAGTGTAAATTTCAAAAAAATCGTTAGAGCGGTTTTTGAGAACCCATGGCCAAACAAACAAACAATTTTAGCTAGCATAATAAGATAAGATAAAATTAAGTGTAACATTTTAATCATAAGGATTACAAACAAAATGTTTATTTAAAATGTTTATTTAGTGTTTATTGATACTCTTTATAAATTGAGTGATGATTTCACTAGTAAGCGTGTCTCTTCTGCTTATTGTTTTGTTAAACAATTTTACAAAATGGTGCAACAAAACTTTATGCAAAAGTAGAATTGCTTTTTTAGTGAAATCATCGCTATGGGCAGGACAAAAGGGAGGGTTGATAGTTGATTTAGAGATTTTCTAACATGTGTCAGGATATTTGGGAGACGGATAGTTTCGGGGATAGTTTCAAAAATTTTCTTTGTCATATATCCTATAAAACTAGTGAAATTAGGTGAGGGACGTTTTAAAAAACACCCCTCAAATTGCTTCCATTCAATTACCGTATGAATGTCAGACGTCTCCGTTGTGCACAAGAATTGTTCGCAAGTCTGACATTCATATGTAAAAAGTTTTTTAATGAGGAAACCAGCAACGTAAGCCGCTTTATTTATCTCACTAAAGGACACTTCGGAAAAATTAAAAATGGTGGTATCTAGGTTTGTGGTGTCTATGGTGTCTATGGATATGATGTCTGTGGTGGTGGTGTATGAGGGAATCGATGGATCTAGGTTGTTTGTATTTATGGGGTCAGTTATTTTGTTAAGGAGATGTTTATAGGAGAGGAGAATTTGAATTTGAATGCTCTGTGATGTGGACTGATGTTGGCGGATGGTATGTGGTTGTCGAGTTTGATATACAAATAATTGCAGGGAATTTTTGGAAGGCCTGTGGGAGGGGGTGATCTTCGGTCATTTTTTTGCGATGCCATCTTTTGGGCGCCTGAAGAGTCAACCGTTTTTGCCTGCAACACCATCTGGTGTTCGTGTTTCACCCGTCCCAATGGATATGGACACCCATTGAATTATATTCAAGAAGTGTCAATAATATTGTTATGGTTATTCCTGAATATAGATATGAATTGCATCTTAGCGACATCTGTGTTCTTCAATAGAAAATAACGATCTATTGTGTTATAATTTTCAAATCAACAATTGATTGATTCATTTATGATTCCTGATAAAAAATCAAATAAAAAATTTTATATAAATCATTTATATTTTATTTTAATGCCAAAAGAAATAATTAATATTCAATTTTTAAATGGTTATAATTTTTTATATAAATATCATAAGTGTAAATTTTAATTTAATAATGATATTCAATTTTCAGAGAAATATTTTTTTAATCATACCATAGTACAGATCAGTGAAATATCAATATATATGTAAATTTTAGTGAATTTAATCAAAATTAATTCAAGATGTTTTTGTATTTTTCTTCTAGTGAAGAAAAGATTCGGAATGTTATGTTTTGTTATTTTATATTACATTTTCTCTGTATTCTTAAAAAGATATTGGAATTTTGATGGTGATTGAAAAATAATTGTAAATATAAATATATATGCAAAATGCTTCAAAGGTTCAATGATTTTCTCTTTTAATTTGTTGAATTGTTTGATATATTTAAGCAACCCTTGGACCCTTGGCCTAATGACTACAAATTATAGAAAGTATAATAACGAGGATAATAGTTGTGTATTCTTATGAAGAAACTATGCTCTATTGATATGATATATTCATATGTCAATGAGTTTTTAAAATTTCAATATAAAATGTTTTAAAAGGATTTTTAAAAAAATTTAAAAATAATAAAAGGTGATATATTAATTTTTTGTTGTTTAAAATGTGTTTATTAGTAAATATTTTACAATAGATATTTATAAAATTGATTTCCCTTAAACACATGTGGGATATACAATTTAATAATATGAACTAATTATAACCAAATTGTGCAATAAAGCACATTCGTTGTTAAATATTTCAATAAAATGAATTTAAAAATAAAATTATTACATTGTTTCATTTGCATTCCTAAATTAATTTAAAATATTTATTTTACAGCTAATGATAAAATGTTATATTTATTCAGGAAAAGGCTTAGAAAAAACATGAATACTTAGTATATTAATTAAATTAAATATTAACAATAAAAAGACTTCAGTGGTTTAATGGTTAGCAGGACAGTCTTAAAATGTCCAGCAAATGTTGGTGGTTAACGGATGGAGTGTCACCATACCAATAATTAATGTGTATATTGTAAATAGAATATATACTTATATATATAAATGTATAAAAATTTAAAAAAAAATTTGTATCACAAATACCATTCCCATCCTGAACCCCCCCCCCCCCACTATAAATATCCCTAGGTCTTCTTTTATATATTTATATATATTTTATTTATTTATTTTCTTATTTAAGTATATCCTAGTCCGTAAGTCAAATAAAAAAAAAATTCTTTCAAAATATGTAGAATGTAAATAATATAATTAGCTTTAAAAATAAAAATGTAAATGTATACTAAATACGACCATTGACTAAATGAAATTATTGTAAACCCTTTTTTTGTTATGTTATGGGATAAAAAAAACGTTATGTATTACAAATTGGCTAATAAACATACTGTTTTAAACTAAAAACTAAAAAAAAGACACTTTAACACACTGAAGACTCGAGTTCGGGCCTAGGGAAATTCAATAATTAATAATTTCTCATTACAGCTCTGTGTGATTCTCCCCAAATAATAATAATAATTAATAATAAAATTTGATTCAAAATAAGGGAATTCTACAAACAAAAGATGAATAACAAAATACCAAGAAAAAATTTCTTTAATTGTTAAATTTTGTCGGTTCATATTTAATTATTTTGAGAGTTGCTGGGTTATTTCTGAATTTAATAAAGATAGTAGTGGTGGGGGGAACAGGTTTCAGACGTGTGGTCCTACACGGACGGAGGAGTTATAGCTATAAAAGTTCAAGCACCTCTTCTCTTCCGAAATATTTATTGTTTTCATATGTCAAATAATAATTAAATAGACAACCCATCGAGATGTCTTCTATCATCATTTAAATGTTTAACCAATATTAGGGTGTTTATTTATTCACCTCTCCAGGCGAAATAATTCCTCCCTCCTAAAAAAAATATTATCAAATAAAATTTTTTTTATTATAAAGCAGAAAAGTTATATAACAGGTAAGTAGACAAGGCAATTAAATAATTTCTAGATGAATTATAGTTATTGTTTATTTCCCTTAATGAGTGAACACTAAGTCTAAGTGATTTCAAAGTGAACGTTTATTGATAATAATATATTATTATTGATATAAATTAACCCTTAAGAAAAAAAAATTGAATAAACAAATGAAACAAACAATTTTTAGGCAATATCGTCTAAATTATTTCAATTCCATATTTAAAGTTAAACTAGTAAATTATAAGATATATATATATATATATATATACAAAGTGAGTTATATTATAAAGTGAAAAAATTTCAAAAATAAAAAAAAATATTAGGATAAATCTTCACTTTTGTTTATACAATTTCAAATAAAATATTTCACATAAGGTATATAACTTAAATATATAATTGTAGGTTTGTAACATTATTTTGTTTTCTAGTGTTCTTTAAAACAATTTTATTATATTCAGTCTCTTTATTGTGGTAGAAATTTCAAATTAGAGATTTTAAAGAAAATTAGAGAAAATTAGAATAACTTAAATATAAATTCAATACATTATAGACAAACGAAAACTAAATTAAAAATCATTGATTTCTATAGGATGTATATCCATGAATGAATTTAGATAAGCAGTTTGTATACCATTTTATAAATTTATACTTTTTTTTTCAAAAAACCAATAACTAAATTTACTAAATCATTAAAAAAGTCCCGAACGTAAGTTAATAAAAATGACAAAAAAAATAAAACATGATGTTGACCTTGTAAAAATTATAATTTTAATGCATTTTATATTAAATTGGGTGTGGTCATTAATACATTCTCTATTTCTTTAACCATTATTATATGGATAAGCAGTTATTTTATAAAGAGCATGTAGAGAAAGAAGTAACTTCTGACTGAAATATTATAAGGGAAAGTAAGATAGAGATAAATCCAATATAGTGGCCACACCCGTTATAATTAAAAACAAGTTTTGATATATATAATGAGTTGAATTTCTTAAGAATGGAAAACCGGAACGAAATAAAAATCTAAAAGAAAGAGGAAATGAATGGTAAATTTTAATATTGACATGTGTGATATAATATTTATTCAAAATCTTTTATATTCTATAATTTAAATTTAAAATATATAAGATTATATGTAATTTTTAAATTTAAAATTATTTCAAAGGTTGTTTTACAAAAGAGTTATTTTATATATTACATTTTAAATATACATATATAAGTATATCATTAAACTGAGATTTAAGAAAAATTATATAATATCAATTTACTCAGGATATTCAATAGGCAAGTCAATGGCCACAGCAATGATTATTCAACATCTATCATTTTGATTTTGAATCTATTGTCAATAGTTAAAATCTTATATATATGGTAAGAATAGACTAAAATCTCATTGATGTATAATTTGTTTTCTTTCTAAATTCATAAATTGATAAAAAGTAATTATTTTGATATGTATTTATAATAAATTAAATTAATTAATTCATATTTAGGAGAGACATGACCTAACTTTCAAATAGACTCTACTCTAGTAACCGTAAATAATATTTTAGGGTCCTTTGTGATAATTATTACTCACATATAACTTAGAATGAGATTAAAGTTCTTATAATTATAATACTTAGCAAATAGTATAGTTTTTAAATATATTAAACATTATATATTTAAACAAATATAAGTACAAACATATTAATGTTTTCATGAATAAATAAATAAAACAAAACAAACAAATATTATTAAATGCTCTCAAGGAAAAGGTTTGTCTTTAAGTATATAATTGCAAAAGTAAACAAAAGATAAAACAGATTTTCTTAATTGTTGTGCTAAATAATTTGAAATATTGTAAAACTGACAATAACATCTTATCATTTCGGAGCAAAATAAAATTATATATCTCCCAAATTAACATTTATAATAGTAGTTTTCAAAATTATTATTGATAAAATAACAAAAAAATCTTCTTAAGAACCTGTTTATACCAAATCTTCAAAACACATTTTTTAAAAAATTTAATTTAAATTAAAATTTAAAAAAATCTTATAATTATTATTTTTTTTAAATATATATATTTTTGGATATAATATTTTTACTTTTGAAAATTTGGATATTATTATTTTTTTTTTTATTAAATTTATAAATAAACTAGCTGCTCAGAGCGCCTTCGGCGCTCTTCACACCTAGACGGGGGCTCCGCCCCCTGTACCCCCGAGTTGTACATAGTATTTGGTGGTTGAAAGTATTAAAAGGTTTTCATCCATTTTGTTTCAATGAGTATATTACATAAAACATTCATTTCTTTTTGTGTTCTTATTTAAAAAATATATTTTAATTTAATCACTATATTAATTATATATATTATTATTGTATATGTTATATCTATCTACCTATGTGGCTCAAAGATACTCTAAAGTTCTTAGCCGCAACAACCACATTTCTCCAAGTGTCCCTATCCTGAGCCCTTATTCCATCTCTCTTACGTCCCTTCCTACGCGTCATTGGTTTTCCAAGCGGACGTTTTCCAATCGGTCTTCCCACCAATATCTTTTTCCTCTCCCATTCTTGCCACGTGCCCTGCCTATCGCAGCTTTTTCCCTTTTATAACCCTAACTATTTCTGAAGATGCAGAGAGGCCATGCAATTTCTTGTTATACAGTCTCCCTCATACCCGGTGACCTCATCTTTCTTTGGCCAATAAATGCAGGGAAGAATCCTATTCTCAAATACTCTGAATCTACTCTCATCTCCAAGGGTCATAGACCATGCCTCCCACCCATATAATGCAACAGGCAAAATAATCTTTTTATATATTCCCTTTGATAATAATTTTGAAGAGATAAGCCTCTTTATTGCAGATAACAGGCGTTTCCCGATTGCAACCCCGATTTAAATTCTTCTCAAATATTATTATCCTTCGTGATTACATTCAATTTTTCTACATATTCAAATTCTACATTTTGTATCTTAAGATTTTGTATGTTAATACTCTTCCTCTTTGTTACTAAATATTTTTTCTTATCACTATTAATTTCAAACCTCCATTAAATTTTCCTCGCTATCTGTAATTGCAATTGCCGAATCTCCTATTATATTTAAGTCGTCTGAGTAACCTAATATTTTACAATTGATTTCCGCATCTTATTCTTTCTTTACTACCTTCAAGAGAAATTTGAAGATCAAAATTTGAAAAAGTTTATGCTGATCTATATTGAGTCATGTGTATGTTTTACTAAAGTCTACAAATAATTAGTGAACAGAAATATTGAATTCGCGGTTTTGTTCCTAATATCTGTCATAATGAAAATATCTTAATTAATGTTGGTCGATTTGGCCTGAACCCGCAATGATATCTCCTAATATTTCCTCCGCCTATAGTTTATAAGTATTGTATATGTTATAATAGAGTATAATATTTCTTGATCATTACATTTTGGTATTTTATTTTCATTGCTAGATTATTATTGAATATTTTTAATTATAATGAAACTTGAGAAAATGCAAAAATAGAGACTTGAGACAATTTATAAAAATTAACGGTATAAAACTATAGATAAATGACCAATATATACATTCATTAATAGTATTAATTTAAATTAATTGATTTATTTGTTTTTTTATTATTAAGTTCATTTATTAATTTTTTTAGATCATAGTTATTTTCCTTAAAAGTGGTGCTAGGGGATTTGAAAATCATTCGTCGAAATATGAAGATTTCGCTTACAGTTTCTGTCATGTCCGACCTCCATCCAACAGTTATTTTCTGTCAAGTTTTTTGCTTCTCTTAATCATGTGATCTATATATTTAATTTTTTTTGATTCATTATAATAAAATTTAAACAAATAAAAATTTTTACTTTGTTAATTTATATAAATTTCAATATAAACTGATTGTGAGTGATACGCTTAGCCAATACTCTGAATAATTTGTGTACAAAAATATTGAATGTTCTTAGCGAGATTTGATATAATGTTGTACGATTTGTCCTAAATCTGAATTAGAAGAAAATTATAAATTGCCTCCTCTTCCAGCCCAATTCATTTACCCACCCATGTTGCATATGGCATCTAAATTTCTTAAAACTCCGTTTTTTTAATTTAAAATAGAAGGAGAGAAAGAGTTTTAAATTATATTCGAATTGTCTATATATTCTATATATCAGTATTTTTTTTCTGAATTTAATAGCAAGTTGATTTTAAAAATTTTTCATTCTTAATGCATATGATTGATTACTTGTGTTAAAATTTAAAAAAATTCAAATATTCTAATTTTTATATTTATATACAATTTAATATTATTTTTTATTAATATCATATCAAAAAAGAGAATTTATTAAAAATTAAAAATAAAAAAAGAAGCCTATTAATAAAAAATTGAATGGTGATTTAAATATTTTATTAAATTAATTAAAATGAGACCTTTTAGAATAAATTATTTAATTGAAATGATATTTAAATATAAGAATTTAAAAAAATATTATATTCTTTGTTTGGCAATTGTTATTTAATTATGTGCAACATGATTCGACTTGCACAGAGCATCGTTATTTTTTATTAATATCACATAATAAAAATGAATCTTTTAAACATAATAAATAAAAAAGACATTTTAATAAATTTAAAAAATATACCCAATTTAAAAATGTCAAAAATTTAAAACAACTTTATATCATCATATTTTAATTTTTATATAATATATATATATATTTAGTAATTAATAATAGAGTAATTAAATTAAAATAAAAAACAAAGATAATATAATTCAGTCATTTTAATTCAGGTTAAATAATATTTTTTTTTATTATTCAATGATAAAATATTATATATCATATATATATTATAGAAAAGAAGAAATATTCAATTAAATAAAAAATAATTTAAGATAAAAATATGATCTAATAAATATTTTAATTAAATTGAGAACTTTTAGAATAAATTATTTAATTGAATTGATATTTGTATATTAGAATTTAAAATAAAAAGGGAAATATTATAATAATTCTTCGATTGGGAATCTCTATGATAATTCATTGTTTGAAATGATTCCGCTAGGCCGACAGTGAGCCGCGAGCTGCTCTTGAATGAACAACACGGAGAATTATATAAACTTTAAAAAATTAATTTCTGCGGTTATTGATAAGATATTAATAAAATGTATAGCCTATGTTACTCTAGAGGTATATAAGAATATTGTGATGTAATTTCAAAGAAATCGGTTCAGCCAATTCTGAGTCTATAAAATAGTAATTTTCCGGACAGACAGACAGACAGACAGACAGACAGACAGACAGACAGACAGACAGACAGACAGACAGACAGACAGACAGACAGACAGACAGACAGACGTGAAAAATTCTAAAGTCACTTTTGGATTCTAGAGGTCATGAAACGCGAAGATATGCAAAAATTTTTAAATTCTGAGCAATGTGCAGACAAAAACCTTTTTTTATATATATAGATATATATATATTTAGTAATTAATAATAGAGTAATTAAATTAAAATAAAAAACAAAGATAATATAATTCAGTCATTTTAATTCAGGTTAAATAATATTTTTTTTTATTATTCAATGATAAAATATTATATATCATATATATATTATAGAAAAGAAGAAATATTCAATTAAATAAAAAATAATTTAAGATAAAAATATGATCTAATAAATATTTTAATTAAATTGAGAACTTTTAGAATAAATTATTTAATTGAATTGATATTTGTATATTAGAATTTAAAATAAAAAGGGAAATATTATAATAATTCTTCGATTGGGAATCTCTATGATAATTCATTGTTTGAAATGATTCCGCTAGGCCGACAGTGAGCCGCGAGCTGCTCTTGAATGAACAACACGGAGAATTATATAAACTTTAAAAAATTAATTTCTGCGGTTATTGATAAGATATTAATAAAATGTATAGCCTATGTTACTCTAGAGGTATATAAGAATATTGTGATGTAATTTCAAAGAAATCGGTTCAGCCAATTCTGAGTCTATAAAATAGTAATTTTCCGGACAGACAGACAGACAGACAGACAGACAGACAGACAGACAGACAGACAGACAGACAGACAGACAGACAGACGTGAAAAATTCTAAAGTCACTTTTGGATTCTAGAGGTCATGAAACGCGAAGATATGCAAAAATTTTTAAATTCTGAGCAATGTGCAGACAAAAACCTTTTTTTATATATATAGATAATAAAAAAATTAATACAAGTGTTATTTTGTATTATTTTTTTTTAAATTAATTATCTAAGGTATTGAATTATTCAAATTGTTTATTTCTTTGAAATTACTTATATCTGTTTAATTTTCACCAAAAATGAATGATTTACTTTCTAGATAATGTATAATTTATGATTTTATTATAAAAAAGTTTTTTATATTTAATTTTTAATTTAATTATCCGTGTTATAGGTTTTTCTAAATTATTTCTAAAATCTCAAAAAATATAATTTTAATCTTATTTATTATTTTAAATTTTAATAATATCTAATTTTTATTGATTTACTAACCAGGGGCTGAAAGGCCTAGGCAAACTAGGCACTTGCCTAGGGCCCGTAATTTTTAGGGGCTCCTAAATTATGTGCCTACGGCCCGGATCCGATAATTAAATAGGCCTACATACTATATGCCAACACGGTGGGCAAGCCGTGGCTCGCTAAAAAAACAAAACAAAATAAGTTGACCTGTGGCCAGGTCCGAACCGACCGACGGTTTGAAGTAAATTAATTAGCAGCTACAGAAACAATTTCAAATAATTTTAATATATCTATTAATGTAATAAAAAACAGATATGGATACATAAATAATAAATATAAACATTTTTAATTTTATTTTATTTATAATATATATCCAAGACCAGGCTGTGACGTCATGAATGGCTGGATGACGTCATATAATTTTAAATCAAGAAAAAACTAATAAATATGATTTTCCCGAGGATAAAACCAATACAAAGTGCATGATTCGTGGTGATATGTAAAAAAATCTCCTCATGTGAAATTTGGTGTGAAAATAACCCTTCCCTTCCTATCGTCGATCGCTAATAATACCACTTCCGGTTTCCGGATTTGCACCAAAAGTTGATCAATTCATCCCACTGATGCATTAAGTAAATATACCAAATTTCATCAAAATCGGTTGAGCCGTTCAGGCTGTACACATCTATACGGACAGACGGACGGACGGACAGACATCATGCTAAAAATACTTTTTACCCACCGACGATAGTAAGGGAGGTATTGTTTTCACACCAAATTTCACATGTGGAGATTTTTACATATCTCCACGAATCATGCATTTTCTAAACAGAAAAAAGTATTTTTAGCATGATGTCTGTCCGTCCGTCTGTCCGTCTGTCCGTCCGTATAGATGTGTACAGCCTGAACGGCTCAACCGATTTTGATGAAATTTGGTATATTTACTTAATGCATCAGTGGGGTGAATTGATCAACTTTTGGTGCAATTCCGGAAACCGGAACTGGTAGTATTAGCGATCGACGATAGAAAGGAAAGGGTTATTTTCACACCAAAGGAGATTTTTTTATATATCACCACGAATCATGCACTTTGTATTGGTTTTATCCTCGAGAAAAATCATATTTATTAGTTTTTTCTTGATTTAAAATTATATGACGTCATCCAGCCATTCATGACGTCACAGCCTGGTCTTGCATATATATTATAAATAAAATAAAATTAAAAATGTTTATATTTATTATTTATGTATCCATATCTGTTTTTTATTACATTAATAGATATATGAAAATTATTTGAAATTGTTTCTGGAAATTAATTTATTTCAAACCGTCGGTCGGTTCGGACCTGGCCACAGGTCAACTTATTTCTGTTAAGAAAATGCATGATTCGTGGAGATATGTAAAAATCTCCACATGTGAAATTTGGTGTGAAAACAATACCTCTCTTACTATCGTCGGTCGGTAAAAAGGTAAAATTTTTTTTAAAAATTGGCCTGGAATTACAATGTTGCCTAGGACCAACCTACCCACTTCAGCCTTAGTCCGCCAATGTTTCTGTGGTAATTCAATTTATTCAAAATCCAAATATTTACAATACAATGCTCAAATATTTATAAATATAAATATTTATACAACCCAATTTTCAATAACCAAAATACATTACATTTACTTTCCATTTTTTTTTATAATCTACATTAACAAAATATGAAACTCATAAAATAAACTAAATCTAAATCTATAAACAAAATATATTATTTTTTTTTTTTAGGAACAAAACTTGTTAACCATCCTGGAACTTTCTTAGCTCTTTGTGGTCGAAGTATTTTTTTGTTTGTGGTAGTATGGTGATTCAGTATCACCCTCTGGACTCGGTTGTTGATTTACCTGGGGCTCTTGTTCAGCTGTGAATGCTTCTACCTGTTCACTGTTTTCCTTTCTTGGCTGTTGATGATATTTCTTAACCATGGTTGTATTTCGCTTCAATATACCACCTGTTGGTGATATAATTTCAACTTGATTACCTCTCCGGTCTATTACTTCATATGGAACATCATTATATTTAGTTGAAAATTTATTTATCTTCTTTTGCTTGACCAACACCTAATCTCCTGCTGCCAACTCACTATCTTTTGCTTGTCGATCATTGTCAGCCCGCGTTTTCGTCAACCACTTGTTTCTTTTATCAGTTTCTCTAATTTCTTCCCAATTTTCTTTTCTATCTTGATTTATTTGTGGAATTTTCGATCTAAATCCCCATTTGAACATTACTTCAGCTGGAGATACACCAGTTGTTGTGTGTGCTGTATTTCGGTACATGAATAAATAATCTAGCAACTCTTCTTTCCAATTGTTATTTGTATTGTGAGCAATTTTCATAACTTTTAATAACGATCGATTTTGTCTCTCAACTTCTCCATTTGCTTGAGGCCACAGTGGTGTTAGGTGTCTCAATTTGATACCATTTCTTTGGCAATAATCGTTCATTTCTTGTGATGCAAATGCTGTAGCATTATCACATGTTAACGAAATAGGTAATCCAAATCTTGCAAAAATTGGTTTTAAAATTTTAATTGTAGCATCAGCAGTTATCTTCTTTGTAATCGCATCATTGGCTCTTCTCATATCTACACAGATTCTAACATCTCCATTTGATTTCGGAATCACTACTAGTGGTGAAACCCATTTCGAAGGACCCTCTAGTTTTTCAATTATATCTTCATTTTCTAGTTTGTTAAGTTTTTCTTCTACTTTCTTTTGTAAAGCCAATGGGATACGGCGTACTGGTTGAACCAAAGGTGTAACCGATGTGTTTCGAGAAATTTGCAATTTAAAATTCTTTAATTTACCCATTCATTGGAAACACGGTCTATTTTGAATTAATTCATTTGACCCTATATTGACATTGTTTTTAGATTTAATTTGTAATATTCCCAATTTAGTGGATAAATCTCGTCCTAATAAGTTTAATTCACATTTCAAAATGAAAAACGTAACATCATTCTTTATTACACTGGGCTTATCGCAAAGCTGAATCCTTGTTTTTATTTTGCCCAACACTTTTAGGTTGTGGTTTCAATAACCTAAAACTTTCGATTATGTTAATTCAGATTTACAAATAACTTTTTATTTCTTTAAATATGACCATGTTTCGTCGTTAATTATATTACATGTTGCACCGAAATCTACTAGGAATGCCAACTTCACACCACCAACTAATACTTCAACATCATTTTTAAGTTCACGTTCTTCTCTTGATAATCTGCTTATAAAAAAGGCATATTCATCTTCATCGTTTTTATTACTATCATCATCGCCCATTGATTTCAATTGTTTCACTTTTTTATCAAACTTTTGCGATTTATCCCATGGCTTTTTATTAAATTTTGAATTTACGTTTTTATCATTTTCTTTTTGTCTGTTTCTCTAGATTTACAACACCTCGCATAGTGCCCGTATTTACCACATTTTTCACATATTGCACCTCTTGCTGGACAATTTTTACTCTTGGCAAAATGGCCAGTTCGTCCGCATCTAAAACATTTCAAATTTGTATTATATTTTATTTGGTTTACCTCATTGGTCGCTCCAGCCATCTCTCTAGCTTGTTCGTTAACAGATTCTGTAATTCGACTTATTTCCAATATTACTTCCAATTTAAGAGTTGCGCCTTTTTCTAAAAATTTCTTCCGCAGTTCTCCTGATTTACATTTCTCAACCACTTGGTCCCTTATTTGTTCATCCATTTTATCCTCAAATTCACAATTGTGTGCCTGTTGTCTTAATCTAGTTACATATTGACTTATAGTTTCGTCGCATTTCTGTTCCATGCTTCGAAATATGTGTCGTTCATATGGAATATTTGATTGTGGGGTAAAATAGTCATCAAGTAATCCTATTACTTCTCTAAAAGTAATGTAGCCAATTTTGCTTTCAAATCTGCTTCCAATGGATAATATATGTCTTGTACATCCATGCCTGCATGTAACAACAATATTGTCTTTTTTTCTTTTATCTCCGGTTATTCCTTTGGCTGTTATGTATATTTGTAAAGCACTCTCCCATCTTTGCCAATTTGTTTTTATTTCACCAGCTGTACCTTTTATAATTAATTTTTCTATTTCACGTTCAATTTTTATTTTATATTTCCTCGTCGCCAATTGTGAAGATTCAATTTATTCAAAATCCAAATATTTACAAATATAAATATTTATACAACAACCCAATTTTCAATAACCAATATACATTATAGTTACCATCACGTGTTAAATAAAATTATATAAACTGTATTTCTATAAACTTATAACTTTTTGGCTTTTTTATTTATCCTTATTTTTTAAATTAATTAAACTTTAAAAGTATTTTTCTTTTTTTAGAAATAGGTAAATTGAAATATTATATGAAAAAGAATTTTAATATTAATTTCAATTTTATATATTTGAGTTGTGAATTTATTTGTTTTCTCAGCGATTAATTTATGCTAAAATGATATGGAATTATACAATATACATTAATCTTTAAATCCTGTAATTAAATAAATGTAATCAAATATATATTTTAATTTTGTCACATATTTTGCATTTTATTTTAAAAGGATTATAAAAAGTTAAAACCTCTTTTTATATAATTGTTAAATTAATTATATTTTTTAAAAATAAAAACATTTCATTCAACATTTAGAAAAGAACAAAAAAGAAAAATATATTAAATAATCTTTTGAATTTTTTATTTTATATATATAAATATACAGGGTGCTTCAAAAAAATGTATACACACTTTAAACTATTGTAGTTTTCCCGCTCTACAAGGCTACTGTTGGAACTGTTTCAACGCTCTCCTAACAAATCTTCAAGGCGAGGGGCACGTGAAAGTGATGTAAGTGCTAGCAGCGTGCTACGCATTCTGAAGAGAGGCAAGAATCAGTAATTATTTCTTCGAGTTTCCAGCACGCTCTCCAGACCTTACACCACTGGATTTCTTCTTGTGGGGCAGTAAAAGATGAGGTGTACAAACGTAAACCACGTAACCTAGACATTCTTTGGAATGAGATTCAAGCAGTGTGTAGAGAAATCTCATTGGACGTTTTGATACGATGTACAGAATCAGTGGTGACTCGTACTCAGAATTGTATTGATGCTGCAGGTCACCAATTTGAACAGTATTAACATTTGTTATTTATGTTTCATTTACATTGGACTTTCAGCTTTCTATTTTCCTGAAATTTAACTTTGTAGAACGGTAAATAAATTTTCTATGGAAGTTCAAAGTGTGTATATGTTACGGTAAAAGTAGATATTGTGGCAAATGTACACATTTTCCGGTAAATGTGCACATTAGCCTCCTCATTTGGGTAATGTGCATTCAACTAACATTTACAATTTCAAATAAGGGAAATGTACATTGAATTCACAATGACCATGTCGTTTTGGTAAATGTGAGCATACAAAATACGAAATCGAGTAGAGCACTTGTACTGACTTGTACGATCTAGAGATGAGATAAAAATTTATATAAATTAGGAACTAAACAGGGAATTTTAAAACAATCTTATTCTAGGCATGAATTCGCCATTTGTGAACAAAAGTTTATATCATACGAAGATGTTCCTCAAGATGTTGAGAAATCGGTAAGAGAAATTATAGGAATGCAGTCCCTTACTGGTGGCCAAGGTTTTAAAAGATGCATCTGTAAAGGAACATGTTCCTCAAAAAAATGCAGTTGTAAAAATGCTGGAATATTATGTAATTCCAAGTGCCACAATAGCAATTCTTGCTCAAATAAATAGCACTTTCTTCATTATGAAATTTCTATATGTTCCTTTATAATTTTATAAAATTTAACTGTTATAATAAAAAAAAGTATGTTAATATTATAATTATTTGTTTGATTCCCATCGTATTGGTCCTAAAAAACTATGACGAAAATAGTATTTATGAATATTGGGATCATAAGCTACGACATATTATATGTAATAAGTATGTTTTGTTTCTCATTCACATTTTTGAATTAAAATAATTTTCGTTATTAAAGCTTTTTGTATTATGTTTATTTAAATAAAATTTTTTTTACTGCAACAACATTTTTAATTTACTTGTATTCCACCTTTCCTTAAAATACGAAGGTAAGAGTATACATTTACCAAAACGTAAAGGCAGGTGTACACATTTGCCGGGAAATGTACATATACATTATATTCAGTTTACTTATACAAAACTTTTGTCACGGTAAATGTACAATCTTGGGAAATGTACACATTTTACGGTAAAAGTGTACATTTCCCAAGATTGTACATTTACCGTAACATATACATTTTTTTGAAGCACCCTGTATATAAGATTTAAATAAAATTATTAATGCATTAATAAAAAATATGATTTTCTGATAAGATAACAAAATTAAAATAATATTTATTTTTAAATTAATTTTTTTTTAGTTCAATGGAAATAATTTAATTGTAAAAATTAATTTGTTATACATATTCTAATACATTTTTAAATTTTGAAAAATTTATTTTTTTAATTTCGCGCTATTATTATTGAATTATGTGTTTAACTTTTATATGAAATATAAAAACATAATTACGTATAAAAATATATCACCATTTTTATTTTATTATTTTAAATTATTTTAATAAATAATCATATCATTTAAGATGTTGATTTGAATACATAATAACAACGCCATTTAAATGCGCATGTGATTTGCGCAGGCCACGTGCTGTCCATTTTAATTCGCTAGAGACATCTATATCTTTTCTGTTTGAGTTGGCGTCAGTCAACATGCTATCATTTCTAGTGGTGAAGTGCTAACTCTAAACATATATTTTCTTTCTCGGCAAGTTTTTAATACTCTGTTGCTTAAACAGATATTAATAAACTTTAATCATTAATTTTAATTACGAGGGACAGTGTTTGTGGGCTATTTTTATTTTATATACGTTTGTTTGTATCAAAATATAGCTATATATATAGCTATATATATATATATATATATATATATACACATATACTCGTATCTAAATAAGTACTTTATAAATTTATAATAAACTTTTTATATAGTGATCAGTGAATTATCATTTAATATCAGTAAATATATATATTTATACATATAAATATTGAACCTTGCACACTTTTTTTGTATTCTGCTAATGCTTTCAGCCTATCTATTTAACATATTGTTTATCCTTTAATTGTAATTCTTGTAATTACTAGTCACCCCCTATAGAATTTATTAAAGAATTGTATAAAAAATATAATCACACTGTGAAGTGTTGTCTTAAAACGTATTTTAATTAATGATTAAGCTGAATAATAGAGCGACCTCGTGGTAAACGTTGTTCTTCAATATGGCGGCACAAGTAGCTTCACAATCAACAGAGGGTCCCAATCGTACAGAAAAACCTACTTCAGGTGCTTCCTATGCCAATGCTGTTCTTAATTTTAAAAATATAGACAATAAAGAAAATATTCAAGCAATGCCAACAGTCCAAACAAAGGAACATCCACCAAAGGCCCCTGTGCAAAAAAATAAAAAAGGTAAACAGCATGCTAATCACAAATCGAACCAATCTAAAAAAACGAGTGAAGTTTTTCCAAAAATAAACCATTCGAAAAATCATCGTCGCGGTTCCGTAAAACAAGAATCGTCAACACATAAAAATAATAAACCAAATGAACCTAAACAAAATGGTGCCAGTGTAGTTAAAAATAAGGAAACAGACACAAAAGTAAATGATAGTGAACAAAATCAACAACAACAGCAACAACCACCTAGTGATGAGCCGGAACAAGTTCCTGATAAAAAGAAATTCATCGAAGCTCCATTGCCAAAGATTAATCCGTGGAAAAAAAATAACCATGCTGCATCCACGAATAAAGAGAAAAAAGAAGAAAAATCGTCGACCCAACAAGAATTGGGAGAAGCTGCAGCTGCAGCTGCAGTTGCCGGCAACCAAGAGAAACGAGTTCTTCAGCCACCACAACAAGCTCGTGCCGGTAAGTCACACCTGTTGCTAACTAATCTATTCTGATTTATTAAAGATTTATTCCAATTATAATAAAATTAATTAATTTTTTAAATTAAAAAAAGAAAAAAAAAATTACTCTAAAAGTGATTTTTTTAAAAATATATAATTTTGATAAAATTAAATATATAATTCTTAGTAAATTATACTTAATATATTATTTTATTTAAATTTATTTATATTTATTAGGTATTAGGAATGGTATCACATATTTCATCATCTCTATATTTCTTTTATACTAACCGGTGTCTGTAAAATAACATTTTTTTTTTTATTTAAAATTATTTTTTTTTTGAATTTACTATTTTTCTTTTATTTTTTTAAAAATATATTCAAATATCCTTAATAAATATATATATAAAAAATGGAAATTATTATAATAATTATTTCATTATGATTATTAAATTGGTGGATAACAGGAAGTATACTATTAACTATTTACACACTACCTCAATATTAATAATTTATAATATGTATAATAAGTTAATAAATTTAGTTTGAATTATTGATCTTTTTCCTATTATTTATTTATCTGTTGTTTTTTGTTCTAATATATATATATATTTAATGAGGGAGAAAGATTTCAATTTTAAAATTTAATAATAAATTTTTAAATTTTATATATATGTGGTTATAAATATTTATATAAATTTAATTTTTTTTTTTTTTTTTTTTTTAATAATAAATCACTATAATGATAAATGTATTTTTGTAAAATGGATCAACATTTTTTGTTTGCTTTTATATTCTTTGGATCTTTTTTTTAAAGGCGATCAGAAATGTGTTACGTAATCTTGCATGGTGTGTCACGACTTGCCACGCAGCGCGATATTCTCTCGCGAATATCCAATTTAATCAATTTCATATACAATTTTTCTTTAAATTATTTTCAATTCTACTTTTGAAATAATAATCAATTTATTTATTATGATTTCACGGTGTTTATTATCAAATAATATTTTTTAATAATAAAATAATTTAATAGTCTATATATATATATATATATATATATATTATTTATATATAAATATTATGAAATAAGCATTAATAAATAAATCTATGTCTTTCTATTTATATATATAGATAATTTAATATACATCATATTATTTATGAATCATTTATGTTATATATATATTTATTTATAAATTTTTTAGAAATCCCTATATTCTGAAAATTCAATGTAATTAATTAATAATAAAAGAAAATCTAATTTTTTTTAACTTAAAATTTACTTTAATATTATGTTGGTTTTTGTTGTCTTTTGTTCTATTTAATTCATTCAAGGAAGAATATTTTTAAAATAAAATATGAAGATATATATTAGTTTGCATATACTTACTACTTTCTTTGGTAATTATTCAATCGAGTTATGACATGGATTTGGATAAAACTACCAGTGGTACCTTTTTTAATTCCAAATAAACTTTTCTTATGGAAATTTTGCGGGTCGCTTCTAGTTTGCTAGATAAAAAGGATTAGTTTGTCAGATTAGCTTATTATGAACCTAAAAATATTATGTCATTAAGTAATCTTTTATTGACTAATTCACTAATGCACTTATTCCTAATTTTCGGTTTTTTTCGGTTCGGTTTGGATTTATAAAAATTATTTAATTGATTAATTTTTTAATGTTCTTATATCCGAACCGTACTTAAAAAAATAAAACAGAAAATTAATTAAGCCCTCTGGTAGTCAAATAATAAAACATGATAGCTAAATAGAATATCAATTTTTTATATGAAAACTTTAATCCTTTTTATCTCTTAAACTAGAAGCGACATAAGAAAAGTTTATTTGGAATTAAAAAAGGAACCCACTGGTAAAGTTTTATCCAAATCCCATAACATAATAACTCGATTGAATAATTATCCTATCTTTTTTGATAAAAATGGATTTGTTTATTAATTTTTTTTTTAACAACACTCTTTTGTTAGAAAATTTTATTAACCATTAAAGAACAACTTTCATAATAATCATTGGACAGATTTTCTATTGAGAAATGAAATTGATACCCTTTGGCATTTAATTTAGTCAGCTCTCCTACTGTTTGGGCAGGTCTCGTGTCTCGGAACCGGCCCTGTCGCTATCTCGCACCTGGAGAACCATTTACCTTGATCAAATATTCTTCTAATAGACTCTTGTCTGTGACCAGCCAGCCTTGGAGTTGCTTTTCAAACCTTTAAAAAACACATATAATGCTTATCAAATGAAAAATTAATTCTTATCACACATAACTTAAAAAAAAAATAAATAAAAATAAAATGTTTCAATGTGGTTGTTGCAAAAGCTTTTTATTTTAAATAACCCTTTTATCTATTTAATATGGATATCACACATGAAGAATATTTTTTATATTTCACTATTCACTAAATGTTGACCTTGAATAATATAAAACCATAACCTTTAGATTATTCTCTATATCTATTTTTTTTTCTTTAATATATCAAAAATTCGATTAAATTTAAGTAAAAATTATTTTTAAAAAAATACATTTTTATTTATTCATTATATATATATATATATCACGTTTTAATATATAATTTATAATCTTTATAAGAATATGATTCCAAATAACCTTTAAATATTTTTTAAAACCGATCATTAAATAAATTAAATGGTTATTATTTAATATATAAATATTAAAATTAATTAATTTATCTCAATGGCACGACTGAACTTGGAAAGCACAAGCTTATTTCTTAATCCATCCCTATCTTAAGAAATTTCCATTTATTTCCTGTTCTTTGCTAATTTTTTTTTCTTATATTTGATTTTTCTAATAACATCCTACAACATTCATAGATATTCCTGGTTATTTTCCAATTGATTTACCCTTCCATCCCATTCTAAAATGTTTTACCTATTTTAACCCTCTCTCTACTTTATAATTTTAGCTTTGTTTGTAATTACATCCTTTTCTCCAATTTCCAGTAATATCATTTATAAATATGAAAAAATTTATTTTCGAAAATCTTAATTATTTTTTCTTTTGGAATCATAAACCACGATTCACACTCATATGAGTCAAAAATTGTTTTATAATTTTTTTTTTAATATTTCTAAACAATAATTAAAATAAACTTTTTTTGTCATTATTTTTCTCGAATATTATAAATACTTGCTATAAAACATTAAGCTAATATGATTCATATTTAAAATTTTTATCAAAAACCAATTAATCAGATATATTTCAGTAAAATATTCCAATGCTTATATAATCATTCTATGAAGTTGGATATATTTGTATCTTGTTAGTAAAGCGGATCCTTAAATAAAATCACGATCCAAGGAGAACAGTTTGAGTTATTTTATTATCATTTTATATTTAGATAAGTCGAAGCATAAAATAAACTTAAATTTTTTTTTTTTTTTATAACGAAAATGCTTTCATTTTTTCAAATTATCCTATCTATATTCTTTGAATAAAAATAATCCCTTTGGTATATTAATTTTTACCGACCGACGATAGTAAGGGAGGTATTGTTTATTTCAGAATTTACCTGTTATGGTTATTTTATTAAATTTATAAATTAATAGACTTCATAATAATAATATAAATAATAATAATTAATAGTAACAATTTTTTAAGGTTTTTTTTTGTAGTTAAAAAATAAAAGACAAATTTATATAGAATGATAAAATGTATATTCATTGAAACTATTATTTTAATGTTTGTATTTAAAAAGGTAGCTAAACATATATTATTATTATATATTAAAATTTATATTTTAAAAATATATAATAATAATAATATATCTGGATACCTTGTTTACTTGAATTTTTACATACAAACATGAAAATATTTAATAATATATAAACTAGGTGTAATTAATTTATTAATAGAATAAGGAACGTCGAAGTATATTCCGGTCGCCCCAAGTAAACCTCATTTTTATACTCCCCCCACCCCTCCCTTCCCATGATGAAAGCCCCTTCCCTTTTTCTTTTCACTCTCGAGCCAAGTCTCTTGTTAGATTTGCAAACCGCAAATTATTCTCGTGTAGTTGATACTCTTTGAACATAGTGCAATCATTAATACTCACTGATCACTTCATATATAATGCTATGGTAGCCAACAATGCTTCTGGTATGTCATAAACTTTTCTTATTTAAATATATTATTAAAATATTAGAGAATAAAAAAAATAATTATCTTTATTTAGCCTGTAAATTGCATTTAATTAAGTTTGTTTTAATATTTATTAACATGTCATCCATTTTTCTGACCTATGATAAACTAAAATGTTTTATCCTACTATTATTTTGTTTTGAGTATTTATTTATTTATTCTTTGTTTGGTTTTTATAATGTGTATTAAAAATTTATATTTAATAAATTTTAATTTATTTATTAATTTTATCATAATTTTTTAACGATATATCTAAAATTTACACATTATTTTGAGACATTTTAAATTCAATTTTATTTTTTTAGATAGAAACATTTATTTAATACATTATATTGTTTATTTATTATTCTATTTGATTAGTAAATTAATCTACTATCAAAATTAAAAAAGTATATATCTACTTTATTTATTTTTAAAAGTAAATTTCAATTTAGTCTAGATACTTTTCATTATCTTATCTATAATTTCTAATTACTTTAGACAAATTAATAATTTTTTTTATATACATATATAATTATAACATATTTAATTATATTACAATATGTTGTCGAATGTTAAATAAAGGATGTTGGATTAATGAATAAATTAAATTCAGATTAGTTATACATATATTTATATTCAATTAAAATGTATATTTTAATTATTACTCATTGTATTTAATTAATTGGCACAATTTTTCTCTAAAATGAAAAAAAAAATTAAATTTAAAATTTATATAATTACTTTGAGCTATAAAATTTAAAAAACATTTCAACAACTTTGTTAATTTGATGCGCGTTGCGATAGAAAAAAATTATTTTTAAACATATTATATTAATTCTAATATATAAATAATGAGATCATCTGTATAAATAATAAAAAATGAATTTGTATAAATTTGCAAATCTAATTCTGATCAATACCTTGTGAGTTGATTGATCAACGGCCATGAACTTGCGAGCTCTTCTTTTCTTGAGGGTAAATCGAAGTTGCCAAAACAATTACGTAGTAAGGTTTTGAAAATAATTCATTGAACTCATAGCTATTTCCTGACTATCTCTTGTCATTAGCCAACCAAGGGATGTTCCCCTTGATCAAGGTGGACTTTGTTTGTCCTCATAGCGACGAGGCTCGCCTCCGCGAAACGCGCACATTTAGCCGGTTATTTTCGTGACTTGGACTTGTTTG
The DNA here is from genome assembly GCA_963082975.1 of Labia minor. Lineage (NCBI taxonomy): Eukaryota > Metazoa > Arthropoda > Insecta > Dermaptera > Spongiphoridae > Labia > Labia minor. Next base: position 48,989,986 of record OY720345.1, on the reverse strand, counting down.
GCCCTCTTCGATGAGGAGCCCAGTCGTGCCAAATAACACCTTCAACCTGTTATCGATAATAAGTTAACTCATCATATTAAAAGATTAATACGCATTCATTCCTCTTCCTTTATATATATCTATATATATAAAAAAAGGTTTTTGTCTGCACATTGCTCAGAATTTAAAAATTTTTGCATATCTTCGCGTTTCATGACCTCTAGAATCCAAAAGTGACTTTAGAATTTTTCACGTCTGTCTGTCTGTCTGTCTGTCTGTCTGTCTGTCTGTCTGTCTGTCCGGAAAATTACTATTTTATAGACTCAGAATTGGCTGAACCGATTTCTTTGAAATTACATCACAATATTCTTATATACCTCTAGAGTAACATAGGCTATAAATTTTATTAATATCTTATCAATAACCGCAGAAATTAATTTTTTAAAGTTTATATAATTCTCCGTGTTGTTCATTCAAGAGCAGCTCGCGGCTCACTGTCGGCCTAGCGGAATCATTCCAAACAATGAATTATCATAGAGATTCCCAATCGAAGAATTATTATAATATTTCCCTTTTTATTTTAAATTCTAATATACAAATATCAATTCAATTAAATAATTTATTCTAAAAGTTCTCAATTTAATTAAAATATTTATTAGATCATATTTTTATCTTAAATTATTTTTTATTTAATTGAATATTTCTTCTTTTCTATAATATATATATAATAATATATAAATTTTATCATTGAATAATAAAAAAAAATATTATTTAACCTGAATTAAAATGACTGAATTATATTATCTTTGTTTTTTATTTTAATTTAATTACTCTATTATTAATTAACTATATATATATATATATATATATTATATAAAAATTAAAATATGATGATATAAAGTTGTTTTAAATTTTTGACATTTTTAAATTGGGTATATTTTTTAAATTTATTAAAATGTCTTTTTTATTTATTATGTTTAAAAGATTCATTTTTATTATGTGATATTAATAAAAAAATAACGATGCTCTGTGCAAGTCGAATCATGTTGCACATAATTAAATAAAAAATGCCAAACAAAGAATATAATATTTTTTTAAATTCTTATATTTAAATATCATTTCAATTAAATAATTTATTCTAAAAGGTCTCATTTTAATGCAATTTATAATTTTCTTCTAATTCAGATTTAGGACAAATCGTACAACATTATATCAAATCTCGCTAAGAACATTCAATATTTTTGTACACAAATTATTCAGAGTATTGGCTAAGCGTATCACTCACAATCAGTTTATATTGAAATTTATATAAATTAACAAAGTAAAAATTTTTATGTGTTTAAATTTTATTATAATGAATCAAAAAAAATTAAATATATAGATCACATGATTAAGAGAAGCAAAAAACTTAACAGAAAATAACTGTTGGATGGAGGTCGGACATGACAGAAACTGTAAGCGAAATCTTCATATTGCGACGAATAATTTTCAAATCCCCTAGCACCACAGAATTTAAGTTTCTTTTAAGGAAAATAACTATGATCTAAAAAAATTAATAAATGAACTTAATAATAAAAAAAACAAATAAATCAATTAATTTAAATTAATACTATTAATGAATGTATATATTGGTCATTTATCTATAGTTTTATACCGTTAATTTTTATAAATTGTCTCAAGTCTCTATTTTTGCATTTTCTCAAGTTTCATTATAATTAAAAATATTCAATAATAATCTAGCAATGAAAATAAAATACCAAAATGTAATGATCAAGAAATATTATACTCTATTATAACATATACAATACTTAAAAACTATAGGCGGAGGAAATATTAGGAGATATCATTGCGGGTTCAGGCCAAATCGACCAACATTAATTAAGATATTTTCATTATGACAGATATTAGGAACAAAACCGCGAATTCAATATTTCTGTTCACTAATTATTTGTAGACTTTAGTAAAACATACGCATAACTCAATAGATCCGGATAAACTTTTTCAAATTTTCAATCTTCAAATTTCTCTTGAAGGTAGTAAAGAAAGAATAAGATGCGGAAATCAATTGTAAAATATTAGGTTACTCAGACGACTTAAATATAATAGGAGATTCGGCAATTGCAATTACAGATAGCGAGGAAAATTTAATGGAGGTTTGAAATTAATAGTGATAAGAAAAAATATTTAGTAACAAAGAGGAAGAGTATTAACATACAAAATCTTAAGATACAAAATGTAGAATTTGAATATGTATAAAAATTGAATGTAATCACGAAGGATAATAATATTTGAGAAGAATTTAAATCGGGGTTGCAATCGGGAAACGCCTGTTATCTGCAATAAAGAGGCTTATCTCTTCAAAATTATTATCAAAGGGAATATATAAAAAAATTATTTTGCCTGTTGCATTATATGGGTGGGAGGCATGGTCTATGACCCTGGGAGATGAGAGTAGATTCAGAGTACTTGAGAATAGGATTCTTCCCTGCATTTATTGGCCAAAGAAAGATGAGGTCACCGGGGAATGGGGGAGACTGCATAACAAGAAATTGCATGGCCTCTCTGCATCTTCAGAAATAGTTAGGGTTATAAAAGGGAAAAAGCTGCGATAGGCAGGGCACGTGGCAAGAATGGGAGAGGAAAAAGATATTGGTGGGAAGACCGATTGGAAAACGTCCGCTTGGAAAACCAATGACGCGTAGGAAGGGACGTAAGAGAGATGGAATAAGGGCTCAGGATAGGGACACTTGGAGAAATGTGGTTGTTGCGGCTAAGAACTTTAGAGTATCTTTGAGCCACATAGGTAGATAGATATAACATATACAATAATAATATATATAATTAATATAGTGATTAAATTAAAATATATTTTTTAAATAAGAACACAAAAAGAAATGAATGTTTTATGTAATATACTGATTGAAACAAAATGGATGAAAACCTTTTAATACTTTCAACCACCAAATACTATGTACAACTCGGGGGTACAGGGGGCGGAGCCCCCGTCTAGGTGTGAAGAGCGCCGAAGGCGCTCTGAGCAGCTAGTATATATTATAAATGGACTTTCAATTTCTGAAAAAATAAATTTTTTTTACTATCTCGCCCACGTTTTTAATTTTTTTTCCTCTAAACTGAACGTTAAAATAAAGATATATTTTTGATAGTTTTTGACATAATTGAAAATTGTATAAAACTGCTATATATAGAATTTCAGCTTGATTGAATCGCTGAAAGTAGCAGAATTCATTTTTTAACACATTCACTGCCAATCACGCGCCAGCACGTGACATGCCATCAAAGAAGGGACAAACACTCGCTGGTTTATTATTTATTAATTTTAATTTATAATTTAATTAATTAAATTACTTTAAATATAATATATGTTAATTAATTCAAATCAAATTTGCGAGATAGTCGAGTGAAGACACTCCAAATTTTTTAAATAATTATCTTGTCTTCTTGTTATATAAATATGATAAAATGAATGTATCGTATATTCTTTATCTAAGAAATTGAAAATAAAATTTTAATTATTACTTTTAGAAAAATTTTTTTTTTTTGTATTTGAAATTTCCATTTGATTGACACAATTTGTGTTATATTAAATAAATAAATAATAAAACTTCTGACTTTTGTACATCCTACGGTTGTCGCCTAAGCGGGGTAAAGGTGTTTTATGATCAATAGTGTGGATCCTCTCCCTTTATCTTGATTTTCTTAAACAGGGGTGCTACTTTTTATCAAGTTTATTCTATTAAATATTAAAATATATTAATATAACTGTTATTTAAATAACACGATCATAAATCGCTAGATAAAAATCATTTCCAGGATTTTTAAATATAAATCCAGTTTTTGATTTCGTGATCTTTACTCAATCGTAATTAATGAATTCATTGATATTTTGACTTGATGTGTATATGGTGGTTTCATCAATTCAAAACTTCTTAAAACCTTTCAATGGACATTTTATGTAAGAAAAAGGTAGACGACAACAACCTGGCTTTTTTTAAATGCCATCGTCTAAAACGCCAACTCACGATACTCTCCTCCAAGGAAGAAGATAAATCTTTAAAATCACAACGATCAAGTTTTTTTTTGTATTTTTAAATAACATCAAAATACTAATAATAATAAATTTCTTTTAAAGAATAACTTTTTCTAAAAAAAAATGTTTATTATTCAGATTTAATACGTTTTAATTTTTTTTTAAATATAAATTATCTATAATATAATTTTAATTGTAAATTTTAACGTTGGATCCTCTCCAATTGATAAAGGATAACCCCTTTCTAATCTTTTCGGAATTTAAACTTTTGAATTTCAATATCTTGACAATATTTATAGGTTTATATTTAAAAACTTGAAATCATAGATATTTTAATATATAACTTATACTTTTATTATTCATTAAAAATAATTTTATTTATTTTTTAATTTATTTGTAAACATTTTATTCAATTTTACATCCCCAATCGTAAATTGAAATTGAAAAAAAAAAAATTTTATTAATATAAAATAAAATGTTTTTTTTGTTGTTGTAACTCTTACATAATTGTTTTTTAATTATTCATAATTTTATTTATATTCAATCTAATGTGATTAGAAAATTATTGATATTTTAATCAATTCAATGCTTTCAGAATAAAAATAACTGATAGACCTTTGATGATAACATTACTAAATATAAAATATATAATAGATTATAATTGAAAAACAACTATCTATATAAAATATTTCATGAAAATTATTTAATTTTTTTTATTTTATTTATTTATTTTTTGAAGTAACTATAATTAAAAGAAGGCTTAGATATCATTAATACTTAAATACAATAATAATTTTTCAAATAATTTAGAAAATTAGCTTAATTAATTGAAATTTTTAAAATCACTTTATTTACCGAATATATATATATATATATACATCTTTGATTTAAATTTATTTTCATTATCATCATCATGAGCAATTTTACCTTTGAATAACCCAAGTAAGAGCGATTTATTATACCATTTCGATCGACCTTGTTGAATAATTAAAGATGATGATCTTGCTATTTAATATTCCCATTCGAATAATTTTTATATCACGAATTTTAATACATTTTTTGCTTCCAATACTAATCCATCAAAATAATTACTTATTTATTTATTTATTTTTTCATTCTGAAATTTGTTGTTTCAATTTATATACTTGAATATAAATAATTATTTTCTAAATTATATATCAATCCAAAATATACTCTTAAATATATATTTTTTTTTAATTGGATATATAAATTATATAATTCACTTTTGATTTTATTTAATCAAATATTTATATTTCAATTAATTCCAAAAGTTGGATTCCAAATTATGTAAATTTCATTTTCAAGGTCGTCTCATTCGATATTTGATCATTTCTTATTTCCCGTTCATTTCAAAAAAATTTTATACGGCTGTTCACATTTTTTTTTTTTTTTTTTGAAATACCTTGTCGACCTTGTTAAAAAGTGAAATAAAATTCTAGCCAACACTGACAGGATTGGGATTAGATAATGATGACTCGTTTTCTTGGGTAACTAACTCCACGTGGGGTAGTCAATAGATTCGAAGATCAAACTGCTTGCTTTACTGCCCTAGATCACCTTGATGGGCGGGACCCAGACTCTTCCAACGGGTTTTTAACCATTTTTATATATTTACTTTTCTTGATAATCATTTCATTGAACACCAAAAACATTTATATATATATATACATATAATTTTTAAAATTATTAACTTATAACTATTTCAAATATCTTATCATTGAAAATTAAATATTATTTATCAATATATTTAATTGATTTAATTTTTTTTTAATTCTCTCTCTCTCATTCATTATTATTAATTATTTCATGGTCACCAGAGGATTTTTTTTCTTTTTTTTAAAAAAAAATTAAAATCTAATCTACTTCATTATTTTTTCTGGTAATTAGTCAAAATATTAAATTTAACTATCCATTTGAATTTATAAAAGCATAACATTACTTAGAAATAATGTTAATACTGTTTTAGATATAAATTTAATATAAAAAAAATCTCGTAATAAATTATATCTATAAACTTCCGTTTAGCATTTAATTTCTATCAGCTTTTTTTTTCTACCAATACAATATTAATATTAATATATATATATCTATGTGTGTGTGTGTATAAAAAATTGAACATTAATAGATAAATTTCCCTATTTAATTAAAACTAAATAAACCTTTTGAAACCTTTTCGAGAGGAGGGGAATTTGTAGATAATAATATATAATTATATAATTTGACCTAATTACATTGTCCTTCTATGGATATTCTGGCCAACGCACTTTTCACTGAAAAATAACATGGACTATATATTCCTATAAAAAACATATATATATATATTTATATATATATATTATAATATATAAATCACATTCATTGATTATATTATATTTTTGCTTGAGGAAAAAAAATTTCAAATAAATACGGTTCATTTAAACTTATTATCTTGAATTTTGACGTTATCAATTGAAATAAACTAATATCATCGAATATAATAGAATTATTAATAAACATAAATTCATTAATTTTTATTAATGAAGTGTGTATATACAATATTTATCTTACCATTTTAAAATAAAAGATAAAAAATTTACAGTCGTTTTTTTAAATTTTTTTCTAACAGGTGGTATATTTAGTATTCTATTTAATACATCTGACATGACTTCCTTTTTTTGTTTTTATTTTTTTAAATAACTGTTGATCGAGATTATTATATATGACATGTGATGTGTGTAAAAAAAGACTGATTAATATATTAATATTTAAATATGCCCATTTTTTCTCTGTGGAAAATAAAATAAAATAATTTTCTTTTAAATATTTCCTTATTATAATTACTATTATCTTTTTGGTTATTTATTTTCAAAGAAAAATATTTCATTTGAAATTAATTTTAAAACTCTTATCAATTCTTTTTACGTAATTTGTTCTTTAACATAACATAATCATTTATATCTATTTAAATAGTAGTTTTATGTAATAATTATACATACCTTATTAATTAATATTAGAATATTAATCTTTTTGATGTAATTGATTATAATAATTATAGAAAAAGCAATCAAGAAGATAACTTTGTCAATGTATCTTTTTCCTTTTTATGATCCCGATAAATAATTTTATCTTTCATGGTTTAAAGCCATAGATATTATAATAGCCATGATAAAATTGACGTTATTTATGAAAAGTATTTTTATTATATTGTTTATAATAATAAATAATACAAATAATTATAATTGATTATCAAATTCATTCATTAAGAAAAACATAATTTTTTTTTAAAGATCACGAAAAATTTCGATGTCGAGATTTTGATGTTTTGAGTCATTTTCACTGAGGTGTGTGTGGGTGTGTGTGTGTGTGTAGACAAGATTATGCAAAATCGGTTTGAGCTATAATAATGAAATTTGGTAGACGTGCATTATTCAAAATCCGTAGTTTTCTATCAACTTTTGAGAAATGTAGCTCTTTCGGAAGAGGGTCATTACCTACCACGTTTTCATTTTTTTTTTTTCTTTTAACTGAACGTAAAAATAAAGATATAAGTTTGATAGTTTTTCACATGATTAAAAATTGTATAAAACTGCTATATATAGAATTTCAGCTTGATTGAATCGCTAAAAGTACCGGAATTAATTTTTTAACACGACTGCAAACAGGCGCCAGCAGGTGACGTGGTGCCATCAACAAAGAGCCAAACACGCGCTGATTTAATAAATATTATTTATTAGTTTTAATTTATAATTTAATTAATTAAATTGAATTTAAATATAATATATGTGTTAATTAATCCAATTCAAATTTACAAGATATCGAGTGGAGATACTTCAGATTTTTTTCAGTGTTACATTACAACTCAATCAGTTCGATCTGCAATTATGGTTTGATAGATTCACAATACAAATTAAATGGCATGCTGAAAATGTCCAGGTCTTGTACGTAAACTGAAGTTTTGAAATCTTCGTTCAAATTCTGCATGAAGACATATCACGCTTTTCTCATAGCTCTCAAGTTTGTCTTTGCAATAATTTTTACCTACCGACGATAGTAAGGGAGGTATTGTTTTCACACCAAATTTCATATGTGGAGATTTTTACATATCTCCACGAATCATGCATTTTATTAACAGAAAAAAAGTATTTTTAGCAAGCATGATGTCTGTCCGTCCGTATAGATGTGTACAGCCTGAACGGCTCAACGGATTTTGATAAAATTTGGTATATTTACTTAATGCATCAGTACCATGAATTCATCAATTTTTGGTGTATATTCTAAAACCGGAAGGGAAGGGTTATTTTCACACCAAATTTCACATGAGGAGATTTTTACCGACCGACGATAGTAAGGGAGGTATTGTTTTCACACCAAATTTCACATGTGGAGATTTTTACATATCTCCACGAATCATGCATTTTCTAAACAGAAAAAAGTATTTTTAGCATGATGTCTGTCCGTCCGTCTGTCCGTCTGTCCGTCCGTCTGTCCGTCTGTCCGTCCGTCTGTCCGCCTGTCCGTCCGTATAGATGTGTACAGCCTGAACGGCTCAACAGATTTTGATGAAATTTGGTATATTTACTTAATGCATCAGTGGGATGAATTGATCAACTTTTGGTGCAATTCCGGAAACCGGAAGTGGTAGTATTAGCGATCGACGATAAGAAGGAAAGGGTTATTTTCACACCAAATGAGATTTTTTTATATATCACCACGAATCATGCACTTTGTATTGGTTTTATCCTCGAGAAAAATCATATTTATTAGTTTTTTCTTGATTTAAAATTATATGACGTCATCCAGCCATTCATGACGTCACAGCCTGGTCTTGCATATATATTATAAATAAAATAAAATTAAAAATATTTATGCTATATCCATATCTGTTTTTTATTACATTAATAGATATATTAAAATTATTTGAAATTGTTTCTGTAGCTGGAAATTAATTTATTTCAAACCGTCGGTCGGTTCGGACCTGGCCACAGGTCAACTTATTTACATATAACCACGAATCATGCACTTTGTATTGGTTTTATCCTCGAGAAAAATCATCTTGATTAGTTTTTTCTTAATTTAAAATTATATGACGTCACAGCCTGGTCTTACATATATATTATAAATAAAATAAAATTAAAAATATTTATGCTATATCCATATCTGTTTTTTATTACATTAATAGATATATTAAAATTATTTGAAATTGTTTCTGTAGCTGGAAATTAATTTACTTCAAACCGTCGGTCGGTTCGGACCTGGCCACAGGTCAACTTATTAGTCTTTGAAAATGACTAGTCTTTCTTGGCTAACTGCTTGGAAAATAGAATCAATTGCATTTTGAAACCCCTGATATGACCCTGATATGACCCTTAATATCACGAATTAACCGACTTCTTCCCTGTAGTTTGAGGTTCAATTTATTGATGTGACTAAGTAGATCGATAAAAAAATGCCAAGTCTGAAAGCCATACAATATCTTTCAAATGCTCACAATCGTCAATAAAGAGATTATTTCGTCTTTTAAATCCCAAAATCGTTCGAAAATCCGTTTTGCACTGAGCCACCTTACTTTAGTATAGTAAGTACATCCGAATATTCAGATTGCAATGAGTTAAGAAACTCTCGAAATTGTCTATGATTTATTGCTCGAGAACAAATGCTATTGACAAGCTTAACATCTATATCAAGCATATGTTTCATGTTTAGAGCAGATTTACACAGGGCTTCTTGATGTATGACACAATGAAGAAACACAACTTCGTTCCCAGGAAATGATAAGTTAAATATCCCTACTAAACCAGATTTCGTCCCTGTCATATTTTGTGCGCCATCAGTAGTAATGTTACAAATACTAGTCAAAGATATTTTCAAAGACGTAATAGTTTCTTAATATTCATGAAAAATGTCTGATCTTTTTTGCTCCCTTTAATGAATGCCAGCTAACTTTTCAGTAAGACAAAAGTAGTCATCAATACCTCTTATAAATATCAGTAACTGAGCTGTGACATTTTATGTCCGTACTTTCATCCAACGCAAAAGAACAGAATTTAAACTTGCTTTTCTTTGACTCCCGTTGTGAGTTGTCAGCTAATATTAGATGCGATAATACCGTACTTAATATGTAATGAGAAGGAAACCGTTATTCTGTTTTAGCTACACAGAAAATATATTTTGCCTTATGTGTAATGTAGGGGTTCTTCAAAGGGTCGGATTGAAGGGCCGCATTTGGCCCGCACTTTGTTTAGAGAAAAAAAAATAAATGAAAACTTGATAGGTAATGACCCTCTTCCGAAAGAGCTACATTTCTCAAAAGTTGATAGAAAACTACGGATTTTGAATAATGCACGTCTACCAAATTTCATTATACCTCAAACCATTTTGCGTAATCTTGTCTACATACACACAGACATTTTTCTCAACCTTAGTGAATATGACTCAGGGACCTTCAAAACGTATAAAAACATCAAAATCTCGACATCGAAAATTTTCATTATCTCAATACTATCTCTAGAGAGATAGTAAAAAAATCCCCCTTTAAAAAAAAAAAGAATCCATTATAGGAAATTTATTATTTGTTTGATTAAAGAACGGTAAAAAATATTTAAAATAAATTTCACTTTTTCATAGCATTAATTTCAAAAAACGTCCTTGCAAGGCTAGACCGTTCTAACTTTCTATTATTATATTCTGTTTTTACTAAAAGTGAGATGATATTTTAACCATGAACTTTGCGATTTCATAACTCAATCTATGTAATATATAATTTTTATTATTTTTATTATATTTATATCTTACACACATAAATTTACATTTTAATGAAAATGTTTCTTAATATAATTAACATTTATATATATATATATATATATATATTAAATTTTTAATTCTAATTTAATGAAATGAAAAAAGGTTTTTTTGTTTTTTTTTAAAGAAAATTTAAAAATTTTTATATATATATATATACACTTGTTACAATCAAGCCTATTCATTATCAATGTATTTATAATTACTATAAGTTTATTATAATTGAAAATAAAGTTAATATCTGTAAAATTATAATACCGATCAATTAATTGCTTTAAAATTTATTTGTAAAAATATTATTTTATATTTCTATTATAACAAAAATTCTGACAATACATGTTTAAGGTAATGGCACCAATAGATGACATTTTAAGCGCTCTTGTCGCTATTTTCTTTTATAAAACCGAAACTATACCTCTCACAAAAAAAATCTTTTGGTTATTATAAAGCTTATCTTACCTTTTATCACCAGGATAAATATTTTAAACTTTTATATGAGTTTAAGAGGAAATATAATTTTTTTTTCAAAGTAATCAAATGGCACCTATAGATGACACCAAAAATTTTGGTGGAACCTAATGATGACAATTATGGAACCCAAAGATGACTTTTTACTTTTTTTCACTTCGCTTGCTCTCTTTATCTTCAACTTATTTATTTACAAAGTAAAACATCTTTCCAACACCTTGTTGCTGATTTAACTTTAGTTATAATAAAAAAATCAGGTTTCATATAATGATACATTAGATATATTTATTGTGATTGATTTTATTTTTAGCCGATTATTATAATAAAATAAAAAATTGATTTTAAACAAATCTTTTTTTATTTATACATTGAGAGCAGAGTAATTTAAAAAAATTTTCAAAAAAATAGTGTTTGAAGTTCTGGAACAGAAAAAATATTTCTGACAATGAAAAACCTAAAGATAAAACAGAGTGTCACCTTTATTCAGACATGCAACTTAGTTGAATTATATAAAATTATCTCCTCTTTACAGCTATTAATATAATAGACAATTTTTTTAAAAACCTACTTATAGCTGACATTGCTGTCATCTATAGGAAAAACAATTTTTAGAGGCACCTATAGATGACACGGTTGATAAAAAAGATACTTTTAAAAATTAGGTGTTTAAATTGAAGTGATTTATATCTATATTAAGTCTATTTTATAATGTAGTTATTAAATTCTTGATAAATATGAAAATAAAAATATAAAATACTAATTAAGAACATTACTTCCCTTAAGGTTATCTTTAAGATTTGTTGAAAAAATCAATTGTTGACGATCCGGTCTGCTTTTCAAGTTAAAAGAAAAAAAAAAGGGCGACTTATTGTATTGTTGTAGGATATCTCAGGTGGTTGAAAAACAAAACTATCATTTAGAAAAAAAATTCCGCGTATGTTTTAAAATTTGCTTATTTTTTTAGTTTAAATTCAAAAGTGTCATCTATAGGTGCCATTACCTTAATTGACTTAATTAAGGAAGTTTTCATTTTACCTGAACAATTATATAAAAAAAATAATAATAAATAGTTGATAAAATTTTCAATTTAAAGTCATGTGATGTACCTATCAACTAATTTAAAATGGATTTAGTTTGATTTTTATATTAGAAATCTCCTTTTTTTTTCACGAATTGTGGCATGTGGATTGGCGAAAGGTGTTTGTGCATTGTTTCGCCACACTTAGAAATGTCGGGAATTGATCTGGTTTTGAAATCGATCGTATTTGTGAAATGTTAAACGAAACGAACGGACATGTTCAACACCTCTGCCAAGTAAATGGACAATCTACCCACCCACTTATTTTATCTCAACACTTAACTTCAGCTTCGTATAGAATCTCTTATCTTTATTAACTCTCATATAATAGTTTTGATTTATTTAATTTTTTTTTATAAATACATTGTTCTATTTATTAAATATTTATTTATTTATTTATATATATAAATTATAAATTAATTATAAAATATTTTATTCATTTTTATTCTCTCTTTAATTTAGTATTTAAAAAAATTATGTTCACTCACTAATTTTCATAAAATAAAAATATTGCCAATCAATTGTTTCAAATCTTAAGTCAATATTGAATATCTTATTTATTTTTATTTTTAATATTCTTTGAATTTGATAACTATCTTTACACAAGTTCAATTTATTTGACATGTTATTATGTAAAAATAGATAAATCAGATTTTATTTAAATTACTAATACATATTTTTAAATAATTTAAGGAAATCCTTTTAACTTATTTAAATATTTATTAATCCATTAGATACTATTTTGAAATATAAATTTCGATATAAAACTATTCAATATAACAACTACTCCATATTCTTTTCCGGTGCTAAGTAATTAATTCACGAAATTTAAAACAAATGTCCATATTAGTATAAACCAACTATTTTGAATTCAAAGGGTATGTTTTTTTTTAAATTTAGTAATTCACTTAAATTATATTAAAATAAATTATTATTATTAATAATTTTCATTTATTTAATTAGCATTTAAATATTTGTTTTATAATTTTTATAAGCAGTTTTTTTTTTCATCAATTGATAAGTTGAAAATATTTAAAAAGTATTACCAGGTTAACTAACTAAAATTTTAAAAGGTAGACAACCATTAATTTATATTATTTTATCATATACAATGAGATAACGTTACTAACCAACATTTCTATTAATGAAAATTTATTTAACTAAACAACTTCATATTTTTAAAATTTTATATATATGTATATATATAAATTTAATATATCCGGAATGTGAATTACAAAAAAATCTTATTTAATTTATTTATCTTTTTAAATCAGATGATTCGTATAACTATCATTTGTTAAATATTTGATTTTAGTTCATAGTTTTTGATAAAATGAATTGTATCTTCATTACCACAAATAGATATTTTATTTTAGTTTTTTAGTTTTGGAAAAATTTCATCTTTACTTTCATTCAAGTGCCTGTTGCATCATAAGTAGAGGGCACCGCCCATAGAAAATCAGCAAGGTCATTATTGTTTCCTTGTGAGGTGCGCCTAATGTAATGTCCTTGCGGGTCAAGTTTACGGTGTCGCCGTTACGACCTATTGATAAAGCTGAAAATAAGTGAAAGGAAACTGGGCTAGAAACAATATCCATTTTGTTGGAATACCAGTTTAAGAAAATATTTTTTGGATATGAAAACATTTCATTGTTTATTCTAATACAACTAAAACGACTTTTTTTTAAATCACCCTTCTCACTAAAGGTTCTTTTATTAAAAATCTATTTTACATAAAAATAAGAGCAAAAAAAAATATATAATTAAGGACCTTTTAAACGGTAAAATTATACGAATCTTTAAATAATCTATGAATACATATTATATATATACTTATAATTGATTGTTTATGATATTACTTATAACAAAATAAATAAATAATTTTTTAGTGAGCCAAGTAAAATTTTCATTGAAATAAAAATATGTTCTTAAATCTCTGAACCATTGGAAAGTAGAGAGCTGACAGCTATTTTCACATAAAGCGACACAAACCTTCCGAAATTGGACCCTAAAAGGACCCTATAGGGGGAACGGTTTGAAAAAGGCCAGGTAGTCAAGGCACAGATGTCCTTTTTCCCTCTTTTGGAAGAAGGTTTATTCTTTGTACCTTTCTAGTAACAAATCAATAACGATTCTCAATCAAAAAAAAACAAAACAATCACTGATTTTAACTTTGCTTTTTAAAAAAATGCTAACCATGTTTCATGATTTATGCAAGTATTCATTTCTATTCGGCCTTGTCCAATTAACGCTCCTTGAGGGACAATGGCACGGCCAAGGCTTAGTAAATATACCAATAGTTTTTAAGAATGTAATTTAAAGAAATTAGCATCATTTTTGAACCTAAACTTTTGATAAATATATAAATACTTAATAATTAAATTATCAGGGATGTTATTATATGAGATCGATAAAAAAAATAGATCCAAATGTAATAGTTGAAATATTAACTTTTGACAAGAATTGGCGGTACTAAATTGATGAAGAGCATATGATATTATTTTTTTAATTCCATTAGTGATGTGCATCTTTTAAATTTTCTGAGATTAATTAAATAAATCACTTATCAAAAATAGGATTTTTAATTGACATATCTTAATGATTAAAGTAATCGATATTTAATTTATTTGAAATTTTTATTATAAATAATTTGTTACAAAAAATCTATTTTTTCAATTCAATTTAAACTAAGTTTAAAGATATAAATTTATAAACTTATAAATTAATATATCAAATTCGAAAATGTATATATTCAGAATATATTAGAAAAAGTGAAGGCATACCAATACCAAATTGAAATAATCATAATAAATTTTTAATATTATCTAAAAAAAAACGTTTTACCATATTTAAATAATCATTCTGTTTTTTTGAATATTTCAGATAATGCCAACTCACAAATAAATAATCCAACAGTTGTGAAGGCATCTCATGATCGACGACGTATCAATCAAAAAGTAAGTAATATATATATATATTAGCAAATTTATTTATTTATTTAGAAAAATAAATTTATATTTAATTAATTTAATTTCTAAAAAAAGTTGACATTAACAATTTTTTTTATTGATATTTGGCATTTAGTAAATATACTAAAGATATATTTAAAATTATTAATATAAATTGTATAAATTTGACAATTTAGTTTTCTTAAATTTATTTTTTCTTTAGTCTATTTGGAATATAAAATTTGGTGAATTTTAACAAAACATTTCCTTTTGAAATTGTAGAGATTTGAATCCTATTGTTTGTACCTCCTAGTCCAAAACCTTGAAGACCCTGTTTTTTTCAAGGACAAAGGCCCTTCCCAATACCATGCCCTTTGACCATCTGCTGCTTTCTTTCTTCTCGTCGATTATTTTGTCCTAGGTCTAGTTTCAGCCTTGAATGCACGTGTTCTCATCTAAATACATGGTAAATTTAGATTTCTGAATTGTTATCAAATTATAAGTTGTTTATTTATATCAATTTATTGAATTTGTTTATTTTATTCAGTATTCATTGCACTTTTCGTTTATATAATATAAAACACTTATATATCATTTTTTAAATTTATAAAATTAAAATTTTCATTAAGAAAATGTTATTTTATTAACATCAAATATGTAATCATTAATTTTAATAATGTATTTTTTGGATTTCCCATCATATGAAATTCGGGTGATTTGTTTTTAATCTTGTCACACTTTTCAAAATTATCAATTATATTATATATTGTCAATCTTATATTATTTTAAATTGTTCCAGGCCAGTGATTTCTCCGTAGTCGACGACTGGCCAACCCTTGGCAGCGGTGAGGTTAGTTTCGTCAAATTCTCGAATATATTTTTATTATCTTATTATTTGTTGTTTTATTAAATATATATATATTAAATCCAGATACAATTGCACCCTTGGTTTTAATATAATAGACCAATGGAGCCACATATCTGGAAAATTATTCCACTATTGTAGAATTTCAATTATACATATAATTATTTTGGAATATCTACTCTCCAGTTGGACATTAAATATTTATTAAACTAAATAAGAATTAATTTTATTTTATAAAAAAAATTAGATTAACTAATTTCTTAGCATGTATTTGAATAGAATATTTTTATTTTTATTTTATTTTATTTTTCAAATTGTTGATTAATAATTTTTTAAAATAATTTTAGAAAAAGACTATTGTACCCTCTACAAAACAAAACGGTCATAATTCCAATAGTAATGAAGTCAGCAAAAATAATACAGCAAATGGTTCATCAGGGAGTAGCAGTGGTTCTTGCAGTGGTCACGAGAGTAGTGGAGATCAACTAGCACAATCTCAACAAAACGGCGAGAATACGAAAGAGTCAAGAAAACGAAATACTAATAAACGTAATAAAAAATAAATAATCAAACATATATGTGCCACTTAGAAGCCAAATCGATTAACTCCAATTTTTAAAATTTTACTAGTAATGCAATATAAGTTAAGCTGCAACAAATGAAGTGAATAATGAACTTGATAATCTTAATATTGCAATGCAGTATACATTTTTCTGTAATCAATAACCCTAACCCTGAATTTCCTACAAGCTGTGAACTTTGGGCTTCATTTTCTCAGTTTCCTTATATGTGGAGTTAATCGCTTTGGCTTCTAATAATGTTTAAATATTTTTAATATTATACGTTGAATTGATTTATTTAAAATTTATTTAATCATAACTCAAAATTAACCAATTGCAGTTAGTATTAAGTTAAAACAAATATAGCTTTTGTTATGAATCACTGAATTTTTATATTCTTCAGTAAATCCAATTAGAATGAGCACAACCACCACAACGATTCAAATGTAAATGGAAGTGGTTTCTATTATTTAGTTTACTACCTACAATAGTAGACATCTTTTCAATTACATTTAAGCAACAAATTTTTAAAAATTACAATCAAATGCTATTGTAATTAACAAACAAATTTAATATAAGAAACAACAATTAAATCCTTGATTTTAATCGATTAATTTTTTTATTTATAGGCAAATTGAAATATAACTTAAATATAAATTTAAAAATCTTAATCATTATTAATAAGCTTATACTGGAATAAATATGAGATCAATTCCATCTAATTTATAGATATAATTATTCAAATAGAATATATTTTTTAATGAAAATAATCAATTGATATCTATATATTATTTTTTCAGGTTTTAAAAAGAAATGGATTCCCTTTGATATAGACCTTGTAAAAACAAAAGGAAAAAGAGAACGATCTCCTCGTTATCATGGACATAGAAATGGTGATCATGGTAATATTTTAATATAATAATATATCTATATAATTATTATTCAAATAAAATAATGATATATACATTAAATTTAGTGAATTTTTAATATATTGGTTAACATTGCATGATTTAATTTTAAATTTTAATTTAAGATACAAAATATGTTTTTACTATATTTTTATTTTCAATTTTTCTAGATTATCATGATAACAATTGGCGAGAAGGTGGGCACGAGAGGTCTCATTACCGTGGTGGCAGAGGTGGTGGACCAAGACATCGCGGTCGGGGACGTGGAGGACGAGGACGCGGTCATTATCGTCGACAAATTTCATCTATGACTGATTCGGAATATTCAGATGTTCATGGTGAATACCCACAGGTATAAAATAAGTTAATATATTTAAATCATTTACAAAAAATAATATATGATGATTTCTAAAAAATTGTCTTCTTTTCCCATCAGAAAAATAATGATGATACCTTTTAGAATCTGAGTATACTAGAGTAGAAAATACTATTTAAAAAAACATCCATTTCACACACTTAAAAGTAATTTCTTTTTTTAGGGTAAAATTCCTCTAGATTCTACAACAGTGGCTAACTTCATGCTTCCTTATATCGGCACACTTTATTTTGATAATTCCTATATGAACCAAGTTGATGAAAATAAACTCAAGGAATATATTCGCAAACAAGTGTAATTATAACAAATTTTACCTTTTTAAAAAAATTATAAAATATTAAATAAATTTGATTGAAAGCTAACTTTAAAATATAAATAATCTATGTTTCGTTTAAATTTATATAGTTGTCTAATTTTACTTTTTATCATATTCTATATATTATTTAATTAATAGAATTAAATAATTTAAAAAAAATTATGATGATTTCTTTAATCAATTTGTCTTCTTTTCCCATCAGAAAATCAATGAAGATTTTTTTAAGAATCTGAATTTTTTTTATATTTTTTTTTCTTTTGATAATTTTAAATAATAGCATGACGTATTTATACAGTTTTAATTTAAATTGTTTTTTTTTATTTTAGTGAATATTACTTCAGCAGTGCTAATTTATATGGTGATTTCTTTATAAGACGTAAAATGGACCGTAATGGATATTTACCAGTAACATTAATTGCTTCATTTTATCGTATCAAAAATCTTACAACTAACCTCAAAATTATAATGGAGGCTATTAAAACTTCTGATCAACTTGAAATTGAAGATTATCGAGTAAGTTATTTAAATATTATAAATATTTTTCAATTTTTATTTATTAAATAATATATGTATATATGTGAAAGATTATATTAATAAAAAAATATTTTAGGTACGAACTCGAAGAGATCCCACCATGTGGCCCATTATTGATTCCACTCTATGCCTGATTAATCACCCACATGTATGTTCCCCAGAATATAACCATTTAGAAGATACAATAATATTTAACGCGGACGAACCTTATGGTCTTAATCCAGATGTTCCCGAATTTATTCCTGTCGTGTTTGTTTTTAATGAAAACCAACATGAACTCATTTCAAATGACCCCACCCCCCCTGAAACAAACAGTTCCTGCGAATCTGATCCTCCAAGCCCTGAGGAAACTAATATTACTTCTTCTCCTGATGAAATGACATCGATTTCTTCTTCTAAGGATGATAACGGCAGCATTGAGTGGCAACAAGTAAGAAAAAAAGTTATTTATTTACCTCGATATTAATGCCACATAATTATACACAAATTATCTTTATTTTATTATTCAAGATCATTTTAAAATTTATTAATAATAATTAATATTTTTTTTAAAGAATTTATAAAATATTCGACTAAACGAATCTTTTATATATATTTTGATTAATTTTTGATTAACCTATTAATTGATTTATTCGAACTCAAAAAAACTTATATGATTTATAATCAATTAACATGGTAATTTGTTTTATGAATTTTTAATCAATTTTGTTTTTGTTTAAAAATTCAAATAACACTTGAACTAATATTCATATTCAAGATTGCTTTATCACTTACTATCTTATTAGATTATTTTTTCAATCACATGAATGTTTTTTCAGGTTAGACCTTAATCAATTAGATTATCTGTTTATAAAATCTTGCCTTGTATTAACTTATTAGCTAGATATACGCGTATGGGTTTTTTAACCAAACAAATCCACCGATAAGAACCACTCACTGCCTATTAATAAAATGTCTTCATGCATGCTTGTATGGCTGATCGCACTAACGAATAGGCTGGGCTCGCGGGGTACATTATTATATAAATAAATAAAACCAATATATTCGTGTATGGCTAGCTTTTAACTTTCTAGATAAGGCAAAGGTTTTATTATTTTCAACATTTGTTCTACTTTAAACTGTGATGTAAATATTACAATTATTTGATTTGATTAATTTAATCATTTTTAAAATATTTTAACAACTAAATACGTAGTAGTGACAAGTGTGGACAATAAAGACTAGCGCATAATTCATGTATGATTAAACTAGTTTATATTTTAAATCGCCATTAGTTTATTTTTATTTTGGTTATTCTTTTGTTTTAATTAATATTTTAAAAACTGTGATTTATATATTAATTATTAAATGTAATAGTCCTATTTTAGTTTAATATAAAATGAACAATCCTACAAAAAGGCTTAACTAATAAGACTGAAACTCTTTGACTTATATACGAGGATAGTCTTAAGAAAATATTAAAAGGAAAAAAAAATCATTCGGGGGGAAAAAATATCTTATTTCTTATATCTTTTAAACTCGATATAATCAGTGATGTCCTATAGGTGTGGTTCTTAAATACTTGTGATCGTGACCCTGTGGAAAACTTATAGATAGATATGTATATACCCAAAATAGAAATAAATTCACATTATTAATTCGATTTATTAAATTAAAAAAAAAATAATCTAAAATTACCAAATATTTCGAAAACAGTTTCCATGACCAGAGGGCTAAGAACTACCATTCTATAGTTTCAATCGGGGCTGTGGAGCCATGTCAAAAATTGATCAGCTCTGACTTCGGGTCCGACTTCACCTTCTATTATATCTCAATTTAATTTAGACAGAGTTGGGTCGAAGCCAGAGCTGATCAATTTCGACATGGCTCTACAACCCTGGTTCCAATGTCCTGTCTATATTGAAAACTTTCAAAATAGTGTTTTTTATAATTATTAGATGTCATCTTCCTATTCTTTGTTAGTACCACCTATATATTAAAGGATCGAACTCATTCTTATTGCAAAACTATATTAATTTAGGACTACCCTCGTATATTGGAGAAATAAGAGAAAATAGCTATTTTTTATAAAATAAAAATATACAAACTATTTATTTTATAAATTTTAATTAATAATTAATGTATATATTTATAACTATTCTTCTACCTCCCAAGTGTTTAAAATAATTATTAAACACGGTTATTTTACATTTATAATATAAGTTTATTATGATTTATTTTTTTTTTTTTTTACTAATTAGTCATTTTATTTAGTTATAATTTTGTATAATTCTTTATTTTATTTTATATGTATTTTTTATTTTGATTTTATTACTAGAGAATGAGAAAGATTAATCATTATAATCCTTATAATCCTTATTTAATTTAAAATAAGAAAATATTAATTTCAAATTTTAAATACCCTCTATAATATCATAGTAAAACTTTCTAATAGTTATTTTGTAAAAATGATTTTATGTTTATTTTATTACTATATTTATTACAACAAAATTATTAAAAATATCATTATATACACTTATATTAAACAACATTTTTTTGTAAATATTTTGCCTTAAATAAAAATTTATAATTTATTGTTATTTTATAAATTTTCAAAATCTTCATAGTTGAAACATTTTTTTATACAAACTCTTATTTAACTATTTATTACATAGAAGATATAAATCTATCTATTTATGTATTTATCATCCTTTTTATTCTTTCAATTACTTTGATTGAATTATGTATATTTAGGGTGACCATATTTTGAAAACACCAAACCGGGACAAACGGTTTACTTTTTTTTTTAGAACCAAATTGAAAAAAGTACGAAATGTCCTAAATATTTAAAAAACGGGACAATAGGCTGTCCCGAAGACTTTCGGGACGCCGGGACAGGGCACCTAAAAACGAGACGTTTGGTCACCCTATGTATATTGATATATCTTCTTATTTGATCTTTCTCATTCTTCTGATTATATATTTGTGTTTTTTTTTAAAATAAATTTATATATAAATGTCACCACAAATGAAAAATTTTGACTTTCTTTTTTTTTCTTTTAAATAAAAATGAGTTGACCCAGGGGGTCGCAAAACTTGTTTGATTGTCAATCTCTTTCTTGACAATTTATCAATCCCCTTATTTTGTATTTATTTAATTATAAATATATGACTTAAATGAAGTTAAAGAAGATATGAGTGTCTGGTTTTTAATGTGTTATTAAGTTTTTTCTATGTATGAGACATAATTTAGTCAAATACATATGCCTTGAAGTTCAAAAATATTTAACAGATAATAATTATATTAAAAAGTCTATTTCATAATTTTCTCTCACATTAATAAATAGTGAAATATGCTAATGTATGAAGAAGTAAATCCTGGTACAAGTAACATTCACTGAAACTTTCATATATACATATCTCTAAACTTATCACAATTCACACTGGAATGTCTTAATTTTTGGAAAGCAGTTCCTGTATAATAATCCAAATAACGGTTTGAGATTTTTTTTTCTCGCCTGCTTAAAGTGAAAAAAAGATTCATGATTTCAATAACAAATTTTCATACAAAAGACCAAAAATGAATGATTAAGAATAATTAAACATATCCAATGTTCTTAGTATATATGAAAATATATAAACCTAAATAATATATATTTACTTCTGCATGTGTAGTATTAACTACCAAAATTATGTACTATAGATTATTGGAAAACGAACTAACTGATGAAAATACAATTAGAATCTGAGTTATCTTGTATATACACTAAACATAGGAAATTACTTGAAATTATAGATAAATTTTTAAATGGGAAATATAATCGTCATACTACCAGAAATTACATATAAACGATGTTTTCACATTTTGTCCGAACCGCCTCCTGGTACCAAAACAAGTTTGCACTAAATCAGCGATTTTAGCGCCATCTACGGTCCAATGCTTTGAAACAAATGTAAAAACTGTTGCAAATGTGAGCCCCCTACAACATATAACCAAATTGGTTCAAACTTGTTGCGACCGGTTGGGGCGTGGAAAAAGAAGTTATTCATTGGGATAGGCACATTGTATGCATTATGTACAAGTCTACAAAATAATCAGAAAGTGTTATTCAATCAAAATATATATCCTAAGTCTCAATTATTCATATATAAAAATAAGAGCCATTGACAAATATGTACCTTTTATGATATTGGAAACAATTAAATTCACGACATTTCTACGAGTCATCCAGTTCTTCCTTGGGCACTCAAAAATCTGGCATCTTCAGAAGAGGAAATAGTTGTTGGGGTGATCATATAGGTTATAATTATATAATATATAAAATTTGCAGAAATCTCAACACAAACAAACAATGAGAACACTACACTACTGGCACTACTGGTCACTACTTAAATTGTTTAATAAATATAAAGAAAAGGACCTATGAACCAAATAATATTAAGTTCCTTAATTAATACTTTAATTGATAAAATTGGTTAAAATTGTTTTGGTTTCTTGATAATTAAAAGAACCAAAAAAAAATGTGAAATTTGGACAGTGTCTGAAAAATAAAATTTTCGATAATTAAATAATGTAGGTAGGACACAAAAACAGGAGTGGCCATACAATTGGTTAAAATTGTTTTGGTTTCTTGATAATTAAAAGAACCAAAAAAAAAATGTGAAATTTGGACAGTGTCTGAAAAATAAAATTTTCGGTATTTAAATAAATAATGTAGGTAGGACACAAAAACAGGTGTGGCCATACAATTGGTTAAAATTGTTTCTTGATAATTAAAAGAACCAAAAAAAAAATGTGAAATTTGGACAGTGTCTGAAAAATAAAATTTTCGATAATTAAATAAATAATGTAGGTAGGACACAAAAACAGGAGTGGCCAATCCAAATGACCTCACAGGCCACATGTTTTTTATAGCTCCAGTGGCCGCAAAATAAAATTATATTATATAAATAATAAATAATTAATTTTTTTAATACATTGGTTTTCATTATTGTGGCCATTATAAATTAAAAAAAGTGTAAAAGTGAAATAAATCTAGCGGGCCACGGGTTGGCCACCTCTGTCTTAAACTAAGAGTGTTTTCTCCAAGGACACGACATACTTGACGAATAAAAAATATTCCCCATATTGAAATCTTTTCCCACATTACCACCTTCTCCCCTATTAATTATATTTATACAGAATTTTAAATATAAAACAAAAACAATTTAAAATCGTTTCAATATGAAGTTTTTGGGTTTAAAAAAAATTTTCCATCTATTTTACTTAAAAGTATAAAACTCTGGTCGTTAATTAATTAATTAATTTATTTATTTAAGAGTAAATAATTAAAATAAAATCACTTCGTTTATATTTTTAAAAACATTTTTTTATAAGAATAAATATTTCCAGGGTTACTAGTTTCTTCAAAATTTTCACGAAGATTACTTCCATGTATTTTTCTGATTAAGCAATTAATGTCAAGAATATGTAACCGAAACTTTCAAAAGAGCATCCATTCCTCATTGTGCTATATAAAAAAAAATATTTATATGATGGAAAATTTCAGCATAATTCAATACATTGATAAAATCATGGCCAAGATTTTATCTTTCAAATGAATGTAAATTGGAATTATTTTTAAACATGAAATAATTTGTACATATTATTAAAAAGAAAAAAACAATAAAACACATTTATTTTGATTGAATTTTTCTTGATTATATAAAAAATATATGAATAAATTGTCAGTCAAGGTGGTAATTTTTTTTTAATTAATTAACTATAATCTTAACAATTAAATTTTTTTTATAAATATGCCAGGTGTATAGAAATCTTCAAAAATGATAATGAACTTGAAAAGAGGTAATAATTAACAATATGTGTGAATACTAGGTATCATGAATTAATTAATCTTAATTAACATGTTAAGTTTAATAATATTTCATCTGGATTATAACTTTTTTTTAAAAAAATTTATAATCATTTAAGGTTAAACGCAGAGTTAAAGCACCTCCGAAAGAAAAAACGGAAGAACTAGGGACATCTGGTTTGCTGAACAATAACAACAACAATGCTAATATTAACAATAAAGGATCTACTGATCCTTTTGAAGAAAGAGAAGAATTAGATTTTCAATTTGACGAAGAATTAGATGGTCCTGTACCAACTGGACGAGTAAATAAATTTACCGATTGGTCGGAAGATGAATCTGATTATGAACTCTCCGATCATGAAATTAATAAAATTTTAATTGTTACTCAATCTTCTCAATCCTCTCGTTTTCCAAAACATGATGGTTATGATCGTACTGGCGATTGGACCACGAGAGTAAAAATTTCTCAAGATCTTGAACAAGTAATTAATGATGGATTAAATTATTATGAGGAAGATTTATGGAAAGATGATGACTGGGTAATTAAATGTCTTTTAATAATATATAATGAAATTATAATAGATTTAATTTCTATAAAATATTCATTTTTATTTTTTAGGTTCAACCTTCTAGTAGTTATAAAACAGTTAATATCATAACACAAGAAGATTTCGAAAAAATTGCTCCTCGAGCACCTCGAAAAGCAAATCCAGAAGTACCACCACCTCCACCACCATCTTTAGCATCGGAAGAATTAGCTCGGTCATTGCCTGCTGAGGTATGTTCTTTTTTTTTAATAATTAAATTTTTTCAATAAATATTCCAGAATACTAATCTAGTGTTATTTATTTTCTATTTTTAACACTAGTTCGCTTATCTGGTAAAATAAATTTGCATTTTGTACTGACCTTTTGTTATTTGAAAACAATAAGGTCATAATAAATGCAATAATTATTTCTATAAGAAAAATAAATGATACACTAATTCGATTAATCTATTAAATTTTTGTTATTAATTAAATTTTATAAATATTGAATTTAGGTTCCGCAAATAATCAATGATGATTCTGATGGTCATCCAACACATAGAAGACCAGCACGAAAAGAATCCCATCGGCGAGCTCCTAGGTTCTATGCTGTCGTTAAAGATGATTCTCCTCCTGATAAAAAAACTCCTCGCAAACGAAAGACTCGTCACACCTCTAATCCACCAGTTGAAAATCATGTTGGATGGATTATGGATGTGAAGGAACATCGACCAAGGACTAGTTCAATTGGGTAATTAATTCACTAACTTTTTAAATTTTTTTTTTCTTCATTCACTTTCCCCTTTTGTACATTGTTCACTAAGAAAATTGACTAAATTTGTACTTTTATAGGAGCAGTGCTGGAACCTCACCAAGCGAAAGTCATTTAGCTAATAGTTATGGAAGTGCACCTCAATCTTTGCCAACATTCCAACATCCGTCTCATTCACTATTAAAAGAAAATAATTTTACCCAAGAAGTCTATCATAAATACCATTCAAGATGTCTTAAAGGTACTTGTTTATTACCTATTATAATTTTATCTATGTAAAAATAAAGTTATTTTCATATTATTTCATTAATAATGATTCAAGATTGTACGGTCAAGCTATTTTTGCTAGTAGGTATTGGGTAGAATTTGGTAGAAATAATGTCTTAGAAACTAAACTAACATATAAGGGCAAACAAATATTTGGAAACCATAAATTGGACCCATTTATCTATTTATAATATTCCTTCTCCCCCAAAAATAAATCACTTGGAATATTTCAACTTTGTTTCTTTTATATACTAATTTTTTTACTTTAAATATTATACATATTATTTATATTCAAATTTATTTAAATATTATTTAATATTAATTTAATAAAATAAAATCTATAAATAAATTAAATATTAACATTATAAAATATAGTAATTGTATGAGATGAAGGTATAGACAGTTTCACATTTGTCCCAGAATATTGCTAAATGCTCATTCCTATTGTAGTGATATTTTGGAACATATGTGTGCCATAGCCTTATTTAATTGAACAAAATTTCATGTTTATGCTCTCATTACCATCGATTTTCCGAAAAACTGGAAATCCAGATTTGAATCTCTTCCGAATATTTATAAAATAAGCTCTCAACGCTCATTAAAAGACAATCTTGCTGGAACTATAAATATATTTATACCATGTTATTTAAATATTTTTTTATATCTTTTTTCGTGTTAAATAAATATTAAACTAGTATAAAAATCAAATTTGAATTTTTTTAGATCGAAAAAGACTTGGGGTTGGTCAATCTCAAGAAATGAATACACTCTTTAGATTTTGGTCATTTTTCTTAAGAGAAAATTTTAATAAAAAAATGTATGAAGAATTTAAACAATTAGCTTTAGAAGATGGTAATGAAGGTTATAGGTATGTATTTAATAATAATTTATAACATTTTTTTTATATCAAATTAAATATCAAATTATTTTTTAATTTTAGATACGGATTGGAGTGTCTATTCAGGTTTTTCAGTTATGGTCTAGAAAAGAAATTTAGGCCGGAAGTATATCTAGATTTCCAAAAAGAAACGATAGCTGATTATGAAAATGGTAATAACACATACCTTTAAATTAAAAAAATAAAAGGTTTAAATTTATATTGTATATTTTAGGTCAATTATACGGGCTTGAGAAATTTTGGGCTTTCCTAAAATACTACAAGCACAGTAAAAAGTTGCAAGTAGAACCAAAACTTAGGGAATACCTCTCAAAATTCAAGAATATTGAAGATTTTAGAGTTGTTGAAGTAATTTTTTTTTTAATATATTATATATATATTTATATATAATTAAGATCATTTTATTTTATGTAAATTATTTTATTTTAGCCTGGAGACGATAATGAATTAAGAGAAGGTTTTTCATTAAATATTCGACCTCAAACGATAAAACGCCGAAATAGAAGCATTTCTGAAAGTAACCAAACATATTCACAACAACAACAATTTCAACAGCACCAACAACAACAACAAACACAAAAACGTGTTCGCAGATTATCTGGTGGTTCTGGACGTACGCGTGCAGGATCTTTTGGCTCTGGAAGAGTTCGAAGTTGCTCATTTGGTAATTATTTATTTTACTTACATAATTTACATTTCTAATTTAATATCTCGTGGCTTTTTTTATATTAATCTCTATAAATATATTTAATTTATAAAAAATTTAAACTTTTGTTTATAAATTTGTCTATACGATTTTATTCAATTCTCTATGTTTATTATTTTCTTAAGATTATTTTTAATTTATATTATATTTGGTTCCTTTGCTATAAATTAATAATATTTTACTCATTTTATCTAAATTCGGATTTATATTATTATTAATTATATATATTTATGATGAATATCATTTATAATAAATAGAATATATTTTTAATTATATATGAATATTTTTTACAGGAGAGAAGACCAGTGAGATTTTTGATAGGTCACATTTATCTTCAAAACCTTGTTCCTCTCATACAATATCAAATGAAAAAATCTCTGGGGATACTTTAAAATAAAGTATTGGTGAAAAATTTTTTTGTATAATGCCAATTTTGATTTATATAGATAATAATTTTATCTATATAATTTTGTTATTGCTATTTTGTTGTAGCAAAATATAAAGGTAATTTTATTTTTACTGTTTTCATATGTATATTTTATAACTGAGAATTTTATTTTCTTAATTCTGAACAATTTTATTTAATTTGAGAACTATTGAAAGTAGAAAAATGCGTTCATTTTATTGTTATTTGTTAAAGAAAATTTTAAAAAATATTCCATTGAATTTTCTAAATTTCTTATTGTTTTTGAAAGGATCAATGGAATTTTCTTTTCATCTATAAATATTTTTAAGAGTTCTTTATTTTATATTTGATTAGTCACTTTTAAGTGGGCAAAAATACCACAACTATTATATATAAAAAACATGAAATACAATAATAACTCCTTTCTGCTTTTTATAATTTCCATATAAAATTTTTTTTTTATTAATAATATTTTATTTAATTTTCAAATTTTATTTATATTTAATTATCAAAATAAGTTTTTAATTTTTATGTAAAATATTTATTTAAATTTCCAAAAAACATTCCTAGACTGATTTTTACTTAAACAAAAATTCTTGTTCTTAGATTACCACCTACTTTATCATTACTTCGAATTAACTTCGAACTATATCAAATTTTACTCTCTGTTAACAATTTATATATATTTTTTTTATTTTTTATTTTTGTATTTTTTTTTTTTGTTTTGTAAATTTATCAACGATAAAATAAAATGAACTTTATTAATGGATAGAAATTTCAAATACTTAGGCCTATATTTAAGGGGGAAAAAATGTAAATACATATATACTATTTTCGAAAGCTTTTTCATATTCATGAATAATGTTTATCATTCAAAATAATGATTCGATTTCAAATTTTCAATTGACAATAGAAATTTGAAATGATTGGTAATTATGATATGCTATGTATATCTTATACTTTATAGTGTTTTGTAGTATTTTAGTCTTGATGTTTTAAATACTTAGATTAGTTATCTAAAAAAAAAAATTATAATAAAAATCTATAAAATATTTAATTTAAAAAAAAAATGAAACATGCTCAAACTTTTTGATTGGAACTTGTTAAATTGAAAAAGTAGATTAATTATTTTATTGTATATTAATTCAATTTAATTACCCTGGCGAAAAATTTTCTCTATTATTATTTTAGTTTCTAGAATTGACCAATTTATATGTATAATCATTACAATTAATTAATTAAAATAAAAAAATTGACTACTTGATTTTGTTCTATTTCTATTTTAATATTATTTAAAAATAAATTTTAAAATTTGGGTTTATGGTTCAACTTTTCTTATTTATCATTTTTTTTTTTTTGTTGTGTGGATGCATTTACACGTCCATTTTGTTCATTGCACAGGCATTGTTTATAAAATATTTTAAATATCGATTATTGATATTCTTAGTGTGATAAAACTCTTGGATATAATTTTTTAATGAGAATTTATATTTTTTGATTAATTATAATAAAATTATACTAACTTTCTTTCCATATTAATGAATAATTATATTTTTAAAAGGGATGGAATTATTTAATTTAAAATCATAAATGGGGCTTAAGCTTAATTTCCTAACTTTAGATGTTTTGTGCTTCCATTATATGATAACTCTCGATTATATAATATTATATATATTATTTATCATATATATGTCAGGGACAAGGTAGATATTAAGGAAGCAGTCTTATTAATATTTGTGGATATGATACTGTCTTTTTTTGGAGTATTCATCCAATCAACTAATAGTGATTTAAACTCAAAGGCTGAAATGTATAATTTGTAATTTTTATAATTTTAAACGAAATTTTTATGAATGAATGCAAATACATGATTGATATAGCAATTAACCCGTAAAAAGTCTAATTTATAGAATAGTGGAACTTGTAATGTTTCTAATACTCTCAGTGCCTTTTTCTTCAACGTTTATCAATAATGATAACATTTTTCTCATTCTTAGACCTTTTTTCCATAACAATTTATAGTTCCATTAAATAGAATAATGACAAAGTGATATAAATCCTTCAAAACTTTTAATATTACTTTATATTATCATATTGTAACATTAAAAAATTGAAATTGAAATAAATTCAAAATTCTAGTCTTATTTGTTTGGATTTAAATAGCATGGATCATTGATAAGTATCAATTTAAGTTTTATCTTTAATTATATGATTAACATATTTTTCTTTCTTTGATTACAATTTAATTATTTATATATTAACATAAATAAAAACAATTGTTTATCTATTTTCTAAGACATATAAACATTTAATTTATTATAGATTTTGGTTTACTGTTTAATTTATTCTAATAAATTAATATTTTTACAATTGAACGAAATATAAATTTATCATTTATAATAATTGACTATTTATAATTAAGAAAAAAAATTATATTATATAACAGTTATGAAAAAGGAAAGAATTGTGTTAATTATCATTAATTCCAACATCTCTTTATAATTAATACTTAATTCTTCTCTCACTGTACAATGCTTAAATTGATCCCATATCAATTATTTATGTTTTTCATTTTTTTTTATTATAAGTTATTTTTTTTATTGTACATATTGTAACATCCATGTTTTTTTTTTATTTAATTTAATTTTATTAATCTCTGAACTTTTAATTATTTAGTGTCATGTCGTATATATAATTATTTTACTTTGGAAATATTTATTCCTTTTACATATATATATCTAATATATATAATTAATAAATAGTTACAAAATAATATAATTTAATGGAAGAAAAAAAACGAACAAAACTTTTATAGATCTTCGAAATTAACTGAAAAATATTTGGTAGAAATACTTTTTTCAATTATTTATAACTATAACTTAATACATATTAAATCTAAAAAATAAATATATACATTATATATAGAATATATTAAACCACATTTAAAATACTAAATTTATTTTACTATAAATATTTACACCTAGAAATTCTATTATGAAATGTGCATTTTTTTATTGTTTTATGTATTATTATTATGTGTTTACGGAAAGTCAGTTTGAATCATTGTAAAAAAAAAATTGAATAAAAAAAATAATTAAATAAAGTAATATCAAATAAAAACTGATATTTTGTATTTTTTTTTAATAAATACCTTAAGTTTTTTATATTTATATGTTTTAAACAATCCTATATTATTTCTCGTAAATTGGAGTCTTGGCATTATCATGGAACAAGTCAATTGTAAAAAATGGAAGTTTTTTCTTTAATAGAGCAACATTAAAATTTAATTTATCCATCTAATCTTAATCATTTTTATTTTTTTAATATTTCAAAATCATGAATTTAATTAAAAATTTATAGATTTTTCATATACATTATTTTATTATATTTTGAAGATTTTAAAAAATAAAATTAGAAAAAAAACAAGATTTTTTTAGTATGTAAATAAATGTTTTCCATTTAATTGAATAGATAATTCAATAAAATATGTATAAATTTATAATTTATTTGGAAATGGCAAAAGTTAAATTTTTATCAGATTTACCGAATATCGGTATTATTATATACATTACATGTTATTAATTTTTTAAGATTTGTGACAATATTTTTATTAAATTTATTTTTCAACCATTAGTATAATATATATTTAGATATAATATTATTATTAATATTTCAAAAAGGGTCTTATTAATTTATTTTGCTTTCAATTTTTATTTCAATAATGTACACATTTTTTAAAATAATTTTCTAAAATGTTCGTCTATTTAGATACAACTTTTTTAAGCTCAATGATGGGAAGTTGTTCTATTAGAATAAATTTATATATACCTTTATAAAACTTAATGATAAAATCTAAAAAATATAAAAAAATAAACTATTACTCTTATTAATAATATTATCCTTTTAATAGTCTTTATTAATATCGATGGTTTCAAACAAGAATTTAGATCTTAATAAATAAATTATTTCTTAAAAAACTCATGATGATCGCTGAAGTAAAAATTTCTAAAACAAAAAACAAAAAAATTATATTTTTATAGTGATTGTTGAAAATAATCTCAAATAAAAATTCAGAAGACTTTGGGTTTTCGAAAAAGTCAACTTTTTAGGTGATTTTTAAAGTTTATTCCCTTATTTGTAACGTAAATATCTAAAAATAAGCTCTAAGACCAACATTGAATTACCCAATTCTTCCACTTATGAGTTTTCTCAATCATTTCATTTTCTAAGACAACTTTCCATATTCTAACCGTGTCCCTCCATACATAAATAGATTGGATTTGACGATACTTATATTCTCCCCTGTCCTAAGTTGCCATCTACATGACCAGATCTAATGATTCTCTATACAATTTTGTTTAAGAATTTTATTTACTTTTATAGAAAATTAACTCTTATTAAAATGTTTGTTTACAATTGAATATTTTAACTTCTTTTGGCAAGCCCATCTTCCCTCTCTACAGTAATTGGTTTGTTTGTTCAAGCTACATAATGGCCACATTAATTTGTAGCATCCGATATCAACAGAGAGAACTATAAGAGACATTTCTTGGTCGGGTATTCTCTTTGATCAGAATTGACCTAGATCGTGCGTTTTATATCCTTAAATTTCATGGGGTTATTTGAATTCAAAGGTCTATGTCAATAAGCCAACCACTAAAAGAGGAAAGTAATTAAAAGCTGTATCAACGAAATTCAGACACAACTATGCACAAAGTTCATGAAAAATTTCGACAAAAAAGTGAGAATGAGCCAGCCATGCAAGTCATGCAATTCCTCGTTATGCAGTCCCCGGTGACCTCATCTTTCTTTGGTCAATAAATGCTGGGAAGAATCCTATTCTCAAATACTCTGAATCTACTCTCATCTCCCAGGGTCATAGACCATGCGTCCCACCCATATATTACAACAGGCAAAATAATTGTTTTATTTATTTTAATTATGATTCCTTTTGATAATAATTTTGATGAGATAAGCCTTCTTACTGTATGATAACAGGCTTTCCCGATTGCAACCTTGATTTAAATTCTTCTCAAATATTATCCTTCGTGATTACATTCAATTTTTCTACATATTCAAATTCTACATTTTGTATATTAAGATTTTATATATGTTAATACTGTTCCTCTTTGTTACTAAATATTTTTTCTTATCACTATTAATTTCAAACCCCATCTCTTTTCCTATCTCCATTAATTTTTCCTCGCTATCTGTAATTGCAATTGCCGAATCTCCTATTATAATTAAGTCGTCTGGGAACCCTAATATTTTACAATTGATTTCCGCATCTATACTCTTTTTTTTAACTACCTTCAGGACAAATTTGAAGATCCAAATTAGAAAAAGTTTATCCGGATCTATTGAGTCATGCGTATGTTTTACTAAAGTCTACAAATAATTAGTGAACAGAAATATTGAGTTTGTTTCCTAATATCTGTCATAATGAAAAAATCTTAATTAATGTTGATCGATTTGGCCTGAACCCGCAATGATATCTCCTAATATTTCCTCCGCCTATGGTTCGTAAGTATTGTATATGTTATAATAGAAATAGAGTATAATATTTCTTGATCATTTCATTTTGATATTTTATTTTCATTGCTTGATTTTTATTGAATATTTTTAATTATAATGAAATTTGAGAAAATCTAAAGTTAGAGGGTCTTGAGACAATTTATAAAAATTAACGGTATAAAACTATAGATAAATTAACAATATATACATTCATTAATTGTATTAATTTAAATTAATTGATTTATTTGTTTTTTTTATTATTAAGTTCATTTATTAATTTTTTTAGATCATAGTTAATTTCCTCCCTTAAAAGAAACTTATCCAATTTTGTGGTGCTAGGAGATTTGAAAATTATTAGTCGCAATATGAAGATTTCGCTTACAGTTTCTGTCATGTCCGACCTCCATCCAACACTTATTTTCTCACAAGTTTCTTGCTTCTCTTAATCATATGATCTATATATTTAATTATTTTTTTTGATTCATTATAATAAAATTTAAACAAATAAAAATTTTCACTTTGTTAATTTATATAAATTTCAATTTAAATTGATTGTGAGTCATACGCTTTGCCAAGACTCTGAATAATTTGTGTACAGAAATATTGAATGTTCTTAGCAAGATTTGATATAATGTTGTCCGATTCGTCCTAAATCTGAATTAGAAGAAAATTATAAATTGCTTCCACTTCCAGCTCAATTCATTTACCCAACCATGTTGTATAAAACATCTTAATTTCTTAACACTCCGTTTTTTTAAATTTAAAATAGAAGGAGAGAAAGGAGTTTTAAATTATATTCGAATAGTCTATATATAACTATATATCAGTATTTTTTACTGAATTTAATACCAAGTTGATTTTCAAAATTTTCCATTCTTAAAGCATATGATTGATTACATGTGTTAAAATTTAAAAAATTCAAATATTCTAATATTTGAATTTATATATAATTTAATATTATTTTTTTATTAATATCATATCAAAAAAAAAGAGAATTTATTAAAATTTAAAAATAAAAAAAGAAGCCTATTAATAAAAAAATATAATAGAATACAATAATTTTGATTTAAAACAAATTTTTAAAAAATACTCAAAATTTAAAACATCTTGTTTATATCATTTGTCTAAAAAATCATATTTTAATTTTATATAACCAAGAAATATTTTTTGCATTTACAATATAGTTGTAATTAATAATTGAAACAAAAGCAAAAATAATATAATTTATTCATTTTAATTGACGTTTTGAAAATATTTTTGTATTCATAAAATATTAAAAATAATATATTCTGTTTTTTTAACCTTTCACTTTCAAATAGAAAAGAAAAAATATTCAAATATATATAAAGAATAAATAAAAATTAAGTTAAATATGATCTAAATATTTTATTAAATAATTAAAATGAGAACTTTTAGAATAAGTTATGTAATTGAAATGATATTTGAATATTAGAATTTAAAATAAAATCTATTAATTCTTTGTTTGGGACTTCCTATAATAATTAATATATATACATTGTGAATATGATTCGGCTAGGGTCAGTGGGCCACACAAGCACACAAGTCTCTTGAATGAATACAGAGAATTATATAAACTTTAAAAAAATAATTTCTGCGGTTATTGATTACATATTAATAAAATTTATAGCCTATGTTACTATAGAGGTATATAAGAATATTGTGATGTAATTTTATAGAAATCGGTTCAGCCAATTCTGAGTCTATAAAAGTTTTTTTCCGGACAGACAGACAGACAAACATGAAAAATTCTAAAGTCACTTTTGGATTCTAGAGGTCATGAAACGTGAAGATATGCAAAAAATTTTAAATTCTGAGCAATGTGCAGAAAAAACCTTTTTTTATATATATAGATACACTAGCTGCTCCGAGCGCCTACGGCGCTCTTCACACCTAGACGGGGGCTCCGCCCCTGTACCCCCGAGTGATACATAGTATTTGGTTGAAAGTCTGTATGTAAAAGGTTTTCATCCATTTTGTTTCAATCAGTATAAGTAGATAAGACATGTATTTGTTTTCTTGAAAAATATATTTTAATTTAATCAGTAAATTAATTATATATTATTATTGTATATGTTATAGCTGACCCGGCAAAGCTTCGCTTTTGCATGTGTGTCTGTATACATATATATATATGTGATAACTGAACACTTAATAATAATAATAATAATAATAATAATAATAATGGATTAAATGAATATAATTGAAATTTTAGTTTTAATTGCACTTTTTTTTGGTTTTTATTTTTATTTATTTTTATTGGAATTATTACAAATAATAATAATAATAATTTATTAAATTAATATAATTGAAATTTTATTTTTTATTATTACATTTTTATTTTTATTTTTTACCGACCGACGATAGTAAGGGAGGTATTGTTTTCACACCAAATTTCACATGTGGAGATTTTTACATATCTCCCCACGAATATTTCTTAATTTAAAATTATATGACGTTACCCAGTCATTCATGACGTCACAGCCTGGTCTTACATATATATTACAAATAAAATAAAATTAAAAATATTTATGTTATGTCCATATCTGTTTTTTTATTACATTAATAGATATATTAAAATTATTTGAAATTGTTTCTGTAGCTGGAAATTAATTTATTTCAAACCGTCGGTCGGTTCGGACCTGGCCACAGGTCAACTTATTTTGTTAATAATTTATTTTTATTTTTTATTTTTTTTTTAATAATTATTACATTTTTATTTGTTCGAAAATTATTTCTACTTTATTAATTGTTAATAGTTATTACATTTTAATTAACAGTTTTCGGAATAAGTATATTCTCTTATTATAGAGATTCTTATTGTTTGTCTCAAAAGTCTACCTACAATATTTCATTACCATTGTATGATTCAAAATAAAATTCAAAATATTTAATAGGACATGAAATGATCTTAGTATTAATTTATTTTCATTATATTAGATTGATTAATAAAATTCAAAATATTTAATAGGACATGACATGATCTTAGTATTTTTCCCATCCCAGAATATTTGCTAATATTACATGTTGGAGTTCCAATTACCTGCATATTTAATGGCAATTTCAATGCTGAATATATTTTTCAATAAAATAAAATTTGAAGAAAGTAAATGGAATTATTATTATTAAGAATCAACAAATAAATTTATTAAATATACATTTAAATATGTAAATAAATCTATATATAAATTTAATAAATATTCAAACAATAATTGAAACAATATAAATAAAACGATTCAATATTTTACTTACATTGTGATTTATATTTTTATTTTTATTACGACTGTTATTATGGGTATGTTATTTTTGACAGTTTAAAAAAAATTAAAAATATTAATAAAATTTATCAAATTAATTTTAATTAAAATTAAGATTTCCAATTATTTTTATTTATTTATTGTAAATTTTTCAATGTAACCATGGTAACCATAAATAGACTTTTACCAAAATATTACTAATTAAATTAATTTTGGATAAATTAATTTTGGATTTAACTACACTAAAACCTTCCCTGGGATGCCCACAACAATCCCTGAAAGTTTCACCGTAATCGGACGGGTAGTTTTTGAGTATTTGACAGACACACAGACACACAGACATTGCCTTTTATATATATAGATATAGGGTGTAATTATTCTCAACATTTTATAAACGTATTCTCTATGATTCATAAATAATTATTGTAAAATGAGTCTTTCGAAAAGAAAAGACACGTCAAGAAGAGTTATAAAAATATATTCATACAATAATCAAACACACAGATGAGCAGCTGAAAATTCAAAAAATTCTAGATTATATATCAAATAAGTTGACCTGTGGCCAGGCGCAGAACCACCGACGGTTTGAAGTAAATTAATTTCCAGCTACAGAAACAATTTCAAATAATTTTAATATATCTATTAATGTAATAAAAAACAAATATGGATATAACATACATATTTTTAATTTTATTTTATTTATAATATATAAGTAGGAGCTGTCTGGGACTTCATGAAGGGCTGTGTGACGTCATATAATTTTAAATTAAGAAAAAACTAATGAAGATGATTTTCCCCATGATAAAACCAATACAAAGTGCATGATTGTGGGGATATATAAAAAAATATCCTTATGTGAAATTTGGTGCGAAAATAACCCTTCCCTTCCTATCGTCGATCGCTAATACTACCACTTCCGGTTTCCGGATTTGCACCAAAAGTTGATCAATTCATCCCACTGATGCATTAAGTAAATAAACCAAATTTCATCAAAATCCGTTGAGCCGTTCATGCTGTACACATCTATACGGACGGACGGACATCATGCTAAAAATACATTTTTCTGTTAAGAAAATGCACGATTCGTGGAGATATGTAAAAATCTATACTTGTGAAATTTGGTGTGAAAACAATACCTCCCTTACTATCGTCGGTCGGTAAAAAATTTGTTTGGGGCGACTGTGTAGATAAGAATGACTAAAAAGGTGATTATTATCAGTCATTAGTTGTAACAAGAAGATCTATACAAAATATTCAATTAAGCTAATAATGTGTAGTAGTGTATTTTCCTTTGAGAATTTTGACAATATATATATTGAAATCTTTTTATTTAGAAAATAGATCTTTAATGCGTCATTATTATAATATACTAGCTGCTCAGACCGCCTTCGGCGTTCTTCATACCTAGACCTAGACGGGGGAT
This sequence comes from Labia minor, assembly GCA_963082975.1. Classification (NCBI taxonomy): domain Eukaryota; kingdom Metazoa; phylum Arthropoda; class Insecta; order Dermaptera; family Spongiphoridae; genus Labia; species Labia minor. The sequence goes on along the minus strand of OY720345.1, from coordinate 48,951,487 downwards.
CTGCCCCCTTTACCCCCGAAGTAATACATAGTATTTGGTTGAAAGTTTATATGCAAAAGGTTTTCATCCATCTTATTTCAATCAGTATATTACATAAAACATTCATTTGTTTTTGTGTTCTTATTAAAATATATTTTAATTTTATCAATAAATTAATTATATATTATTATTGTATATTTTATATCTCTGTGGCTCCACGGTACTCGAAAGTTCTACAACAACTACATTTATCTAAGTGTCTCTATCCGGAGCTATAACCATCTAACTACTACCCTGTCCCATCTCTCTCACGTCCCTTCCTACATTGTCCACCCATATTAAAAACTTTACTGAAAATCCAATTATGGGATCAAAATTAAAATTATTTATTCATATAATCTTAAAAATTAAAAGAGGTAATATAGTCGCAATGGGAATGTATTCAGCGTGTGAATATGATCAATTTAAATATTGTAAATATTAGAAAAATAAAAATAAAAATATAAATATTATAAACATTCTTTGTATTGTATCATTTGCGCTGATGAATGACAACATGTACATATAAAATTTTAAACAATTAATTTCTGCAGTTATCCAATAGATATTGATATAATATATAGCCTATGTTAAAATAGAGATAAAAGAAAATTGTGATGTAATTTCATCGAAATCAGTTCAGCCAATATTGAGTCTATAACGTCAGAATTTCCGGACAGACAGACATGAAAAATTCTAAAGTCACTTTTGGATTCTAGAAATCATGAAACGCGAAGATATACAAAACAATTTTAAATTCTGAGCAATGTGCAGACAAAAACCTTTTTTATATATAAAGATATAAGATGTAAGTATATAATTTTCAGAGGAATCAGAGTGAGTTCGGTTACATCTATCTATATAATAAAATGATAAAAAAATTAAATATTATCTTATCTGATTAGCCAATAAACTATTCAAAATAGAATATAAAATATTTTACAAACCTCTAATTAAACAAGAAAATAATTTTTTTCTTCTTAATTTAATAACAAAAAATTATCAATCACAATTTATGATTTTTTTAATAGTTCTTCCATTTTCAAAATTGTTTCTGTTTGATTTGCAATTAATAAATTACTGTGTTCTAAAGCAACTTCTAATGATCTCTAAAATATATATATATATATATATATATATATATATATATAATAAAATAAACAATCTTATTGTAAAAATAAAAATTAATTTTTGGATTATAATAAATAATAATAAATAAAAAGTAACCATTTTATTATAAAGATAATTGATTTCTTCCTGACTAGTTTGAAATCCTTCTTTTATTTTTGCTAATTCTTCCTTTGTTTGAATATATTGACTAAGATATTGAGTTAATTGTGATTGATAGTGATTTTTAAGTGAATCCAGTTGTGATTTTAGACAATTTTCAACGACATCTTTTTGTATTTCTTTTAATGAAGTATGATGACAGAATTGGGGTTCTCCATTGTTATTTCTCTAAAAATAATTTATATTTTAGAATTGATGTGTATTTTTTTTAATTAATTAAAATAATATTTTATTTTAATAATAAAATTACTTACACTACGTTTTAGTAATTCTAATTCAATTTCTAGTAGAGTATTCTTATTATTCGTTTCTTGCATATCTTGTAAAATTATATTGTTAATAGTAACTTGTGATATTAGACTGCCTTCCAGATATGTCATTTTATTAATTATACTCTCTTCTCGAAACTTAAAAATTAATCAAATTAAAACAATTAAATTAAATGATTTCCAATAAAATAAATCCTTAAGTTTTATTAATATCTTAAAATCTATTTATTAAACAATGAATTTATCGACGGTGGGATGAAGTCATGGTCTCTCTCCCTTTAATGATCATGCTTATTACTACTACCTTTTTTTATAGTTATATTTTTTTTATTTTAGATATAGTAAGGTATGCTTATATTTCTAGTTGTTAATATTAAAGAGAATCTAAGAATGTATAATATTAATCAAGGTAGTTTTCATTAGTAGGAGCTTTGATAATATATATATTTTATATATACATGTATCCATGAATATATATATATATATATATATTAGTTTTGAAATTTTAAAAACCTATTATAAAAAATTGAAATTTTTATTCTACAATGAAAAATTTAATCTTCAAAATGGTATATCCATGATTTTAATCATATTTGAAATATTCTACTATTTAACTAAGTAAATAAAAATATGATAACAATCAGTGGCGCAACCAGAATTTGATCCTGGGGGGGGGGGGGTTTGACTAGCCGCTCCACCTTCTTATGCCCTCCCCCCCGGGCTCTCTCAAAGACAAATTTTCATTAAGATTTTTTTTTTATATTAAATATTTAAAAAAGTTTTGTAAATGAAACACTGATTTTACAAAATCTGGCAAAAAAATTTAATTTTGTATTTTATTTACTCGTATTCACAGTTTTAGAAAGAAAATATTTTTTTCCAGCTATAAGTAAATCATTTTAGCTTTCCTCATGAAATAAGCTTATACGATGATCGGAAAATTTTGAAAATTTTTGCTCGAGATTTCCACTTTTCAGACGGTTCTGAATCCAAAACTGCAAAAAAAATTTTTGAACCGGCTCGTTACCGAGATTACGAAATGAGATATTGTCTTGAAATTTGATATTTAGATGTTTTTTTTTTTTTGGGAATGATGGGCGGGGATTGGATTGTTTTTGGACAAGATCGGGCCATAAGTAAGGGTTGTTTAAAGATTTTGATTTTCTCAATAAATACCGATTTTTATTAGAATTATCATACTATCGTATTAAATTTATAGGGAATCGAATTTACTAAAAGTTTCATTATATTCATTTTTACCTAAACTTAATAATAAAGGAGTTATTTATAAAAAAACTACTAAGAGTTCGTAAATGAGTGGAGTTGTCAGGATTATCTATATCATTATAGAGCTTCAAAACTTCTCTGGCATTGATTTGATGTTTCTATAAATGCATTGAGCAAAATGAAAAAGACAACCTCTGATGATAGTAAATTTCACAAATTGCGTTATATATTCCCTTGTGAAATATACGGTGCAAATGGTGTATTTTGTATTTGGAATCATTAAGCTATTAAAACATATGCTAATAAACGGAATTTGAGTAAATTCCCTTTATTTTACATACGAATTTCACACCCCTATTTTTTTGAAAAATCACGTGTGTGGGCCCTATGTATGTATTTTTTGACCTATTTTTCCTTACTTTCGGTCCAGGCCCGATTACCTCTTTGGGGGGTCATGTCTCAGGCAACTGGGTGTCATGCTCACCTTGTGATTTAATTTTCTGAACCACAATTAAAATCAATACAAAAATGAAAAAATTTGTTTTTAGGGATTTTTTCAGTCAGCGATATTTTTATTTAGGGATTTTCGCTTTTAGGGATTTTCGGTTTTAGTGATTTTTGACTTTTATGGATTTTTTCCTTTAGGGATTTTTACCCGTTTCCATTTTGAAAAAATTAGTCTTCGTTTCATAATTTTTATGAAATTAGGAATTAATGTATTATTAATAAAAAGTATTTAGAATTTGAGTAATATTTTTATTTATTTTATATTTAAATAATAGTCAAATTGGAAAATTTCACAATCATCTAGTAATCTTATATAGTCTTTTGTTTTTTATGAGGAGAAATAATAAAATAATTTTTTATTTCTTATATTTAATTCTGTACGAAAAAATAAGCAATTTTTATTTTTGTTAAATTTTTTTAGAATAAAATAAACTTACTTATTATACACTAAGTTATACTTTAAGAATTTTTTTTTTCTTTTCTATTTGTAATATAGTACAGTATACAGCAATTTATATTTTTTTCTCTGCTGGGGGGGGGGTTTAACCCCAAACCCCCCCCCCTGGTTGCGCCACTGATAAAAATAATAACAATAATAATAATATCTAAATTTTACTGAAAAAGTCAAAAAATAGCTTTCAAATAAAATTGTATCTAACATCACATTAGGAATAAAAAATTAGCTGGAGTGTCTCCACTCGACTATCTCGCAATTTGAATTGGATTAAATAACATAATATATTATATTTAAATTAAATTTAATTAATTATAAATTATAAATAATAAATAATAAATATTAAACCAGCGCATGTTTGGCTTTTTGTTGATGGCACCACGTCACGTGTTGACGCGTGAGATTTTCAGTGTTAAAAAATTAATTCTGGTAATTTCAGCGAATCAATCAAGCTGAAATTCTATATATAGCAGTTTTATATAATTATTAATCATGTGAAAAATTATCAAACATATATCTTTATTTTTACGGTCACTTTAGAGGAAAAAAAATCAAAACGTTGTAGGTAATGACCCTCTTCCGGTTGAGCTACATTTCTCAAAAGTTGATAGAAAACTATGAATTTTGAATAATGTCCATGTACCAAATTTCATCATTCTAGCTCAAACCGTTTTTGCGTAATCTTGCCTACATACATACACACATACACACATACACACATACACACACACATACACACACACAGACATTTTTCTCAACCTTAGTGAAAATGATTCAGGAACCTTCAAAACGTATAAAAACATCAAAATCTCAACATCGAAAATTTTCATGATCGCAATACTATCTCTGGCGAGATAGTAAAAAATAATGATCAAAGAATATAAATTAATACAAAGGAACTTTATAAATAAAACTTTTTATAATTGATTATAAATTTAAATCATTAATTTTTTTACGAGGGTTACTATTAATATTTCTGATTTAAAATGAAAACGCTTGATTGCTTTTGAGTAGATGTTATACACAATCTTTGATGCATCTTGATGTATTTTTTAACATATTTCGCCAATCGACACGAACCTCCTTTGGCAGATTATGTTTTTTTACGGCCTATTTTTCATACAATATATTAATTGATCCTTATCATACTAATCCCCAAATATGTGTCAATTTACAATATGTCCCAAGAAAATCTTGCTTTATCTGTTTACACACATCATTTTTTAACCCTGATTTTGGGCGACTTTTTACGAAATTCGTCCTGGAGCGAATGTATGCAATGGAATTCGTCATAAAGTTGTTTTTATTGAGGAAAATTGAATTAATAAATTATAAAATAAATTTTTTTTATGTTGTTGTAACCTTCCAAATATACAAGTAAGCTGTGTATTCAGTTTTTTATGTATATATACTGTAATTGTTTTTTGTAAATAAAGTTATTATTAAATAAACCCCAATAGTTTTTTGTAGTTTTGTAGGATGGTACTTTATTGTCGAATAAAAATTTAACTTTTTTGTCTTGAAATCCTCGTTAAAAGAAATGAATAAACGATTATTGATGCATTCATTGTGGAAAAAAGTGGTTCCAAAATTGTGGTTCAAACAAATGCAAAAGTGTATTAAACTTAATGGAGGATATTTTGAAATCAATCAAGCCATAACTATTTGTTTTTCATTATTATAGCCCAGAAATATTAATATCAACCAATAACAAATATTTGTATTTTTTTAAAGCTGCAAAGGAGCTGGATTATATATATTTATTTATTTATTTACCTGATGAGAATATGTAAAAATAGGTTCCAATTTTTTATGTTGATCCATCAAAGATTCATCTAAAATTTCATTTTTCCTTTCTAAAAATTGAACTTGTTCATTAATTTTCTTCAATATATTAATACCTACCGATGATGAAGGAAGGAGTTCCTGAAAAATTTTCAGAATCAGATTTAATGTTTATTATTATTAATTCGATATATTTTTTTTGTAATATTGAAAGATTAAGATTTTGGATTGATGAAATATTAATATTAAATTTATTTTTAAACTTAAATGTAAATTAAGTTAATAAATTATTCCTGTTTTTTATAACGTTTTTATCAACTTCGCTTCATGTCTGTCTGTCTGTTCGCTCTTATGACAAATTAAAATCGATTTTTCATAAAATTTATTTAAAAATTTAATTAACTTTTGAGATTTATTCCCAAATGAGCCATTTATTTTAAATTATTTATTTAAACTAAAATCTAAATGAACTTAGCGAGATTCGATCCCTCAAATGTTCGTCTAATTCATTAGTAAATATTAATTTAAATATTATATTAATTATTTAATTTAATGATTTTAAAAATTTTGAATTGAATATTTATCCTTACCATTAACTTTGTAATATCATCAGAAACCGATGTTTTACATTCGTGTCTATACCTATTTCGGAGTTCAAAATCTAGTAATCTGGAATCGTTTTTAGATCTTTGCTCATTAATATTCCTCGAATTATTTGCGATTGATTTATTAAATGTTTTTTCTTTATTGGATTTATTTTGAAGTATATTTTTATTTAAATTTATTGTCCTGATTTCCTATAATAAATATAAATAATTTAAAATAATTTTGTATAGTAATAAAAAAAATTAATAATTTAATCGTTCATTAAAATAAAAATTTTTTAATATAATATTATAGTGATTTATTACTGAAATCCCTTAAAGGAGCTTTTGTTCCACAAAGAAATTTGAAATTGGAATTTAAATAAATTTTATATATAAAATATGATTATTCAATTGTTGAAGAGATATTTTTTTAAAAAACCACATATTTGTATAATTTATTTATTGAGTTAAATAAACGTACAACGTTTCTATTGCTTATTCTGCAGTACTTAAGCTGACTGATTCGGAGCAAGCGTACTTGATAACGTCTGCAGAATAAGCAGTCGAAACGTTGTACGTTTATTTAACTCAATAAATAAATGATATAAATCAGTGGACTTTTAATAAAAATCACTTGAATAATTATGAAAAAAACAAAAGTTTTAATAAATACATTATTCAATTGGTTTATAAAAATATATTTTTTTAATTTCAATATTTTTTTCAATAGAAAGATATTGAAACAATTAAACAAATTGTGAGGGGTGGTAGATTAATCTCAATATTAATCGTGTAATGTTAATTTTGGTTCCATACACAATTTTCAAATTTTTCCAAACATGTACCCAGAAACTTAAATATAATTTAACTTGTATATTCAATATAAATAATATGAGGGTGGGGTGAAAAGTTTCCGGCCTGACCAAGAAAAACGATGTTTTTAAATTTTTTTTTTTGCTTTATTTTTCAACATTCAAGATAACTGAGACCTCTACCATGTCAGCTGAACGTGTGCGAAATATTTTGCACAACCATTTGAATATGGAAAGCTGTATGCAACGTGGGTGCCGCGTTTGCTAACGTTAGACCAAAAACTGCTTCGAAAAACTATTTCTTCCGACAATTTGGCGCTGTAGGCGTAATCCAAACGAATTTTTGCGTCGATATATAACTGTTGATGAGACTTAAATTAAATTAAATCAAATTTAATTAAGTGTTGATGGGGATTATGTTGAAAAATATAGCAAAAAAAAAAAAATTTAATAACCTCGTTTTTCTTGGTCAGGCCGGAAACTTTTCACGCCACCCTCGTATATATATCTGTATTGATTTCAGCCTCGGGAAAAATCATCTTTATTAGTTGTTAAAAATTTTCAAAGTCCTTTTTGAGAAACCGCTCATTTCTAATGGCGATGACTTAAGAATTATATTTAAATGATTATCTACCAATAAATATTATTATATTAAGCATTATTGCCTGTTGATCAGATTGTAATAAACAATTTAATTGATTATTCGGATCAGATTTCAATGGAGAGATTTCATCAGAAATGATCATTTCTTCCTCGTTATCTGAAATATCCATGTTTTTTTAATTTTTCTTTTCAATTTTATTATATTTCTACCAAAAATAAGATATACTATTTTTAATCTAAAAAAATAATCAATTATTAGTAAGAAACATGTTTAAAAATAAGAATAAAATTAGAAGAATTTCTATATATATATATAGGACATAAAAGGACAAAGTCTAAAATTTATACTATATTATTAATTAATTTAGAACAAAGTTTAAAAAAAATTATAATTCAATTTCGTTTAATTTTAATTAAATTCAAATTATAATTATTAAAATAAAAAATGAAATAATATATATTATCAAATGTCCCAGGAAATTGTCTATCCCAATCACAGGTGTATCTAAGGGTGTAATACCCTCTCTCCCCTCCCCATGTGAATGAGAAAAATTAACTAATCTGAATAATTCTAATATATAAAGTAAAAATATTTCTAATATGTGTTATAAACGCAATAATTTAAATATTGTAGAATAAAATAAAATATAAGGAATAAAGAGAATATTATAATTATAATATAATATAAATAAAAATAATAAAAAAGATACCTGGATTTTGTTTTGTAACTATTATTCTCTTCTCTTAAAAAAAGAAATTATATTCTATATTCACCACTGTCTTAAATAATAATATTCTTAATATTTTAATTCGTTTTGAATGAGTGGAATTTTATTACTTTAATTAAAAAGTCCAATAAATATAAATTATGAATAAAGTAAAAAAATGACCAACTTGAAGTCAATATTGTGAGTAAAAATATTATATAAAGAGAATATAAACGATTGTAACGCCACACAGTGGTGCAGAATATGAATTAGACATGAAAGAATAAATAATATTAGATAGCATTTGATAGCATCGTGACCATCGTGACATCGTGACATCACTGGTAGGCATGAAATCAGAATTTGTGGTTACGACTTGTGAAGTGTATGATTTTGAAACCTGATTTGATTCTGATTTTCGAATCGAAATTTTGATGTTTTTATACGTTTTGAAGGTCCCTAAGTCATTTTCAATAAAGTTGAGAAATATATATATATATATATGTGTGTGTGTATGTGTATGTGTATGTGTGTGTGTGTGTAGACAAGATTACGCAAAAACAGTTTGATTATTATTCAAAATTCGTAGTTTTCTATCAACTTTTGAGAAATGTAGCTCAACCGGAAGAGGGTCATTACCAACAACGTTTTGATATTTTTTCCTCTAAAGTGACCGTAAAAATAAAGATATAGGTTTGATAATTTTTCACATGATTAAAAATTGTATAAAACTACTATATATAGAATTTCAGCTTGATTGAATCGCCTAAAGTACCAGAATTAATTTTTTTACACTGCAAATCTCACGCGCCAACACGTGACGTGGTTCCATCAACAAAGAGCCAAACATGGGCTGGTTTTATTATTTATAATTAATTATAAATTTAATTTAAATATAATATAATATTATGTTATTTAATCCAATTCAAATTGCGAGATAGTCGAGTGGAGACACTCCAGCTAATTGATCAATAAAGTCAGAGAGAAATCAGAAGGAACATTAATTCTTTTTCTTAGTAAAATAATTGTTCATAAAACAAGACTTTTTGATTTTTAACAACTAAAATTTATAAAAATCAGTTTCAAACAAATTTAGAATATAAGAAACACTCAATTATATTTATCAGTTTTTTCACATAAATTTTCTTTTTAGACAAGAATTATATTTTCTTTTATTTATTTACAACTCTATATCGATATCTATCTATATAGATATCGATATAAATAAATATAAATATGAAAAATGAACCCACCTGTTTATAAAGATGGATTAAATTTGGATAAAACCTCCCCGATTTGTATAACAGTTAAAGATTTTTGTAATAGTCTAATACAAAATAAATTTCAAACTGAATTAATTAAAGTAAGAAAGAATGAATCGAATAAGAAAGAAATTTGGCCAAACGGCGATAACATAATTAAAAAAGAGTCATCAAATAAATTGGTTAATATTCAATCCAATAATCTCAGTGAAAAAGTACAATTCTTATGGACAAATTCAGAACAAAAGAGTGAAAATAATTCTAATCATGAAAAGTAAGTTCAAATTATTTTTAGTGTTAAATTTTAAACTATAACTGTTCAGTCCAATTTCGGAAGCGTTAGCCAAAAATGTTATAATAATGGAGAGAGCCATTTGTACTGAGGAATTTTTGTGCACCACTGCACATCATAATAATTATTTTGTATGTACTTTTAGATTATTATTATTATCCCTCAACCATTCTTTGGTAGATTTATATGATTAATTTTGTCTAACATAATTTAAATTATATATATGAGAAGTTATTACCAGGTTATTTTTATAGTTTATTATGAGATTTGATTCTCCATGTTTCGCATTTCGGCACAATTTTCAAAAGACTTTCGGTAGAAAATTTGTGGGATTTTATATCTAAGCCTGTATGACCAAGAGTTAATGTTGGTATTTTGGGTTGAATGGGTGTGTAATCCACACAGACCATCCGTGTAATCTTTGATGTACTGCGTTCTAAAGCTCAGAAGAATCCTCGGCACTAGCACTGACACGTCTGGTTCGTGTAACAACCCAAGGCCAATAACCCGGATAAGCCAAAATACAATACCATAAAATACACATATATTAATATTTTTTTTTAATTTAAAAATTAATATCAGAAACTATTTTACTCAGTGTATTATAAGTAATAATATTTTAAACTTTCTTTGTTGGTGTATACCGGAACAAAACAAAAAGTTAAAAATCATTGTTTTTATTTTTAAATTTTTCTTATATTATGATTAGAAATAGTCAATATAAAAAAAAATCCAATTTTAAGGTTTTCCTTTGAAAATTCAATATCTTTTATATTAAATTAGTCGAGTTTATAGATACTTTTATCCATTTAGATAATTTTGAATATGGATAATGATAATAAAACATTATGATTTAAAAACTTAATATAATTTGTATATATTTATAAGGGAATTTTTAAGTAAAAATATTTCATATAACATAAATGAAATAAATGAAAGGAAATCGAATAATAATTGTTCTAACATGTTATATGTTTTCACTGAAGAAATGAAAGAGGTAATTAAACAATTTAACTATAGAAAATATATGTAAAAATTTATGTTTATTTTAATTTATTAGGCAAGGGATGAAGTGAAATTTGCAGCTGATATATGTTTACAGTCCATAGAAAAAAATTCTGAGGTGTTAACATCATTAAATTCCATTCAAATAAAAGTAAATTATGCTTTTTTTTTTATAAATTTTCATAGATCTTGGGTAAAGAGATTCGAACTCAAACCAAATCAGACAATGTATTTTTTTTTGTTAATTTTATGTATTAAAAAATTACCAATGAATCAGAAAAATCATTATAATATTAAATTTAAAAATTCGTATATCAATGATTAATTAAAATTAATAATTTTACTAACATATTTTTATTTACTTATTAATATTTTTAAATATTTTATAGTTAATATTTTTTAAAAACATAAAAACAATCAATTGCAAAAGCACGATTATACAAACAGTAACAGTATTTTTTTTTAAATTACTAGCAAATCATTATTTTTTTTCTTAATTTAGTCTTCTTTATTAAGAAATAAGTTTTTTTATTGTTAAATATAATAACTTATTCTAATTCTAATTATAACAGTTGATAAATTATTTCTTATATACAACTTTTTGTTTTTGACTTGATGGAACGAAATATAAATAGATAATTTAATATAAATAAAAACTTCTGAATTTTGTAAATACATCCTACGAAAGGTTAGCACCTATCAAGTTGGTTCCCCTTAAGCGGGGTAAAGGTGTTCAATGATAAATAAAACAAATCCTCTCATCCTCTATCTTGATTGTCTTGAATGGAGGCTCCTACTTTTTATTGTATTCCATATATCTTTCCAATTTTGATCACGTAAGCTGGGTGTATTAGATATATATTTTTTGTTTTAGATTGAATCGATTTTACAAACCTTACAATACAATAATTACAAAGAGGAACCGAGTATCGAAAAGAATTTAAAAGAAAATCAATTAAAAAATAAATCATTTTTTATAAATACAGCGATTGTAAAGGCAATTAAAAATAAGCCCAAATATCATAAAAAAGACTATGAAAATAAATTCCTCGAAGAAAATATTGAAATTGAAAAAATTAATTATTGTAAAAGGATTTGTTTGATTTTATTGAAATGTTTATTTTCTTGTTTTATGGATTATAAACCATCAACTACCCACTCATGAAAAATAAATTTAAATTTCATATATGTGTTTTGTTTTTATTTTTAATTTAATTTTATATAACATTTGTAATGGAAATAGAGTTAAAAATTGAAATTTTTCTTCCTTTATTATCGATTGTTTAAATTAACTTTTAAATTTTATGAAATTATACTAACAATAAGTAAATTAACAAATCAATTGAATGGAAAAATTATCAAGTGCATTTGCATTTAAATGAAGGGAAGAATCTTCTATAATTTTAAAATATTTCATTTATTTTCATAATAACTCAATGCGAAATAAATTTGACATTATTTATAGTACAGGAATAATTTTCCAAGTTATGGATTATTTATCATTCATTATTTTGTGAGTTTTACCTACTAATTCAAATTCTTCTTCCTATAGGTAGTCTGCTGCCATGGACAGCCTTCAAGAATCGTGTCCATCTGTTGTGATGCGAACTCGAAGAAAACTTCCAGCCAACTTGTCGCGAGAGTCTAACGACGGTGTGTGGAGAGGGGGAATATGTGAAGGATTTTTATTTTAATATTGAATTGATGGGATTTGAGAGTTGATTAGGGTTTGGGACACGACTTGTTAAATGTTTACTCTTATTGGTCTCAAACAACGAGTTTGCTTGATGGATGCGTTACCAGTTAAACTATCCTGCTTCCCTCAGCGGGCTACTTGATTACTGTTAAGTTAAACTATATAATAATCACTACAACAATGAAACGATTTTTGAGACCTTCAATGAAGCATGTATCATGTGAATTGTTCATTAAATATTTAATGTTTTATAATTTATTAAGTTGTATTTTTGTCTGCAATGAAACATGTTTAGAAGATTATTTTATTTTACTAGTCCTGTTACAATAATATTTACAAAAAGAAAGTTTTTTTAAGTTTTTTTTAAAGTTTGATGGCCTATGTTTTAGCTAAATTTCATTACAAGACAATATATTATAATATTCTAATATATATTGAGAGAGTTTCTATTGCATTTTGTATTGGAAATAAATTACTTTTTTTCAAAGTTTACTCTTAATTGTGCTTATTACAAAAATTACTTATCTTCGAAAATTAACCAAAATTATCATATCATAATAGAGTAATATTATATTATGGTTTCGCATCTAAAACCCCTTATTGAATCTACATAAAAAATGACAAATTTGAAGATCAAAATTTGAAAAAGTTTATTCTGCTCTATATTGAGTCATATGCTTTTCTAAAGTCTACAAAATAAGTTGACCTGTGGCCAGGTCCGAACCGACCGACGGTTTGAAGTAAATTAATTTCCAGCTACAGAAACAATTTTAAATAATTTTAATATATCTATTAATGTAATAATAACAGATATGGATATAACATAAATATTTTTAATTTTATTTTATTTATAATATATATGTAAGACCAGGCTGTGACGTCATGAATGGCTGGATGACGTCATATAATTTTAAATTAAGAACAAGTTAGACAAAAACTCCAAGAGTATAGCATCACTGAATATTTACCCTTTTTATTTAAATTATAATTAGATATTAATTAAAAGATTCCCCCAAGCATCCTTAAAAAGAGCATCCCATTCCTTTGATCTAGATTTGTTACTATGAAGTAGTGGATAAATAATTATTCATTTGAAAAGTTTTGCAAATTGGAACTATAAAATGATATTTTGAATGTTTTATTAATAAAAATACATTTGTATTTATAATAAAATTTAGCATATCTTTGAATAGGCACGAAACATTTTCAAATTTTGATAAAGATAAACCTACATTCTAATCATTAATTTTTAATTACTTTTAGTAATTAATATACTTTTTTCGATAAATGACTTTTAAAATATCTAATTTAAAAATATATATGTAAATATTGTTAAATTTTTAGTAGTTTAAGTATATTTCGTAGGGCGTGAATTTATTTTTCCTATTGTTATTCAAATGTAACACTAGATATGATAGATAAGACTAGGTAAGATAGTCTGTGGTTATATTCATTGTTATATTGAAAGACTTTTTGAGCACTCATAAGTAGGGTGACCATATTTCGAAAACACCAAACCGGGACAAACGGTTGAGCTTTTTTTTAAGAGACAAATTGAAAAATTTTTGAAAAAAAGTACGAAATGATCAAAAACTTAGTCCAAAAAACGGTTGAGCTTTGTTTTTTAGAGACGAATTGAAAAAAGTACGAAATGTTCAAAAACTTAGTCCAGAAAACGTTTGACCTTTTTTTTAGAAGCAAATTTTGAAAAAAGTACGAAATGTACCTAATATTTAGAAAAAACGGGACAATTGGCTGTACCGAAGACTTTTTCGGGACGCCGTGACAAAGCACCACAAAGCACCTAAACACGGGAAAATTCCGGAAAAACGAGACGTTTGGCCACCCTACTCATAAGACATAATTTATATAGATTATATTTCTGTAGAATCCCAGCTCAAATCTTTTATCCGATAATCTCCATAACTCTCTAATCGTTATCTTATTTTAGATAATATAATTCCCCTTTTTATTTGCAAATCTATAATTCTCTCTCACAATCAGTATATTTATTATAATTAAAAAAATAATAATAATAATTTAGAATCAAAGCCCTTTGTCCCAAGCATTATTTTTTACTCTTTATTTAATTTTTTAAAAAGAATTACCTATGATTTTTTTAAATATTTTTAATGAAATTTTTTTTATCCTATAGTTGGTATTAAAGTTGAATCAACTAATAGAGATTTATTCATGGAGGTATGGAGTAACCTAACGCTTGTTTTAAGCGGTGGGAGGTGGCACCAAAAAAGTAGTCGTTGTCGTTCATATTGTGTGTACCAAAACATTGAATTTTTCATAAAACAATACATTTTTGTTTCAAATTTTCTCGTATGTTTGAAAGTTTTTCTTAGTTATTTCTTCTTTATTTTATAGTTTAGTTAATATCTTTAATAATTAGAAATAGATTTAATATATTAATTTGTATTTAATTGTTTTTTATTAGATTTTAAATTAATTCATTTTCAAGGGTATTAGTAATAAGCACATTTTTTCTCATACATTATAGTATCAAAATTTTTATCGTACTTTTTCTATTATGACTTGTTTTCAATTTATTTGCAAGATGAAAACCTTACTTACCTAATAATCCGGGGTTTTTTTGGATGGTATATTAGTAGCTGGTCATTATTTGTTTTTAGGAATTTCAATAAATGTTTTGACCTTTCCAAAAAATCTAAAATACATTAATAAATATATTTTTTGTTTATATTTTATTTTTTTAATCATTTTTCCATTAAACTAATGATAATTTCTTTTTTTAATTGACTAATTAGGAAGAGAATGATTGCGGTAACATTTAATTTTTTTTATACATATATGCATTTCAAAACGACCTGCAGTTGAAATAAAATAAAATTTAAAGAGTTTTTTCTTTATGAGAAAATTTTTGCTCACATACTTTTCCACAAAAAAAAGCCCGAAATTTGATGATATATTAACATTAAGATCAATGGAAAATATAATGTTTGGGTACATCCAAAATGGCGGCTGTGACGTGACGTCAGATAGGCGACAAGTTTTAGTCGAAATGTTCACTCCCTACCTCCCTGGATTTATTTGAGTTGGCTTTCTGGAAGGGAGGTTTCTTGACATTTTGTCTGCTGTGCTGCTGTGGTCTGCTCAGGTCTGCTGGTCTTGTGCTTTGAATAAATACCATATTTTAATTTCATCTCATTGTAATCACACATATTTTAATTTTTGTTATAATTAATTTTTAAAACACAAAAAAGTGAAGTCAAACGTCAACTGACATTAAATTTATATAAGGCAAGCTGTTTTTTAATCACTCCATATTTTTTTCCATAATTAATGTTGTTTTTCTCTTTTTATTTAGAAATTTTACATCATTTTACAAATGGATTTTTCGATAAATAAATGTTCATCTGACAATGTTATTTCAAAAAGTAAAATAACCAAACGACTTTACCTGGAATATGAACCACCACCCTTAACTCAACAATTAATAAAGGATAGTTCCTTAAAAGATTTATGGATTTCTCGAAATGAGGACATTATTTCTGATTTAAAATGGTTTATCAAACTTGACTATCATGCTTTTTGGTCATATATATTTTATGATCCAAATGCAATGAACTCAGTTACCAGTTTTTTACAAGAAGCACACCCGGTTTATTTAATGTATGAATTTCCACAAGATAATGACATTTGGAAAAGTTATCAAACCATAGAATATTTAGTATTTTTATTTATAATTCGTTTATCATCTTATCAAGACTCCAGTGAAAATAATTTATTAAAAGACGAATACGCCAAGCAAATATATGAAAATTATATTATCTCAATTCCATTTTTATTTGACCTCTGTGTACATTATGGTGAAAAATATAACAATGAAGTTTCGAATATTATTAACACAATTTTTTCTGTGCAACCGTTATATTGTGAAGATTTAATGGAATCGATAAATTTCACGATTACAACTTTAAGGAATGTTGAACATGATTTGGATGTAAAACCTGTCGTAACGAATGGAGAATTAAATAAATTATCTGAGAATTTTGTAAAAGATAAAGTGACACCGAAAGTTTTTAAAGACTTAATTCTACATTCAATAGATACAGTATTGAGTATTAAAATGTTTTTAACATTTTATAAGCCTGCTTGTAAAATATTTCATCAAAATTCATTTGAACTCACTTTGGTGAATTTTTATGAAAATGTTATTCCAGAAATGTTTAAAAAATTAGAATTATTTTACAATAAAGAACATTTAGAAACACAATATAAAAATTTGAAATCACTACTGAATTTCTTAAGGTTGGAGATTTTAAAAACTTTTAATATGATCATTGACTCTTGTATTAATTTATTAATTGAAGAGAATGAAACTTTGCCAGAGAGTGAAGTTAAAACTTTTGCTGATGGATATCTTGGAATAATTTCAGAGGCGATTTCTGAAAAATTATTCATACATGATTATCATAATATTTATCCTGTTGATGTTCATTTGGATACATTGCATTATTTAAATAAAGATTTAGATCGAGTGAAATATGACTTTATTCTGGAGTCAATTCAAACAGCATTTGAAGTTCCTCCAATTCCTGAACAAGTGAATTTTAATAGTCAATATATCAAAAAGGAAATTTCATCTAAAATTAAAACTAATCAACCAAAGTTAAAAAATAAAGTTTCTGGTATAGAATTGCACTCATTAATTTCCCAAGTTAAAGATATTTTAAATCATTTAGGAGACGGGTTTATTGAAAAATGTTTAGAGTATTTTGACTACTCAACAGAAACTGTTATCAATACCATTTTAGAAAATAAACTTCCAGATACATTAAAAAGTCTTGATCCAAATATGCCATTAAATACTTTAGAAGAGGAACATCCATTACCTGAAAGATTGAATATTTATGACAATGATGAATTTGATTTTATGACTCAAGATGTCATAAATCTTGATAAGATAATTTTAGGAAAAAAACAAGATCAACATAAGAATATAAAAGAATTAATAGATGATAAAAGTTTCACCACTGAATATCGTCACAAATTTCATAATCTTGGGTTTGTTGAAGAAGAAGATAATTTATATGATGATGAATATGATGACACTTATGATGCAGCTAATATTAGTGTTGAGGAAGCTGGAGAATCTGAAAGAAGACCATTTGTAATGCCAAGGGTCTTACAAAACCCAGTAATGAAAGAGGAATCTGAAGAATCAGAAGAAGAACCAATTCCTTCTAGATCGATAACAAATGATTTTGTTCAAAACCCAGAAGAAATTCGTGCAAAGCAAGAAAATAGGAGATTACAAAAATTTCCAAATTCTCAACCAAATAGAACACGAGATGTAGTTGGTACATCTAAAGGACAAGGGCAATCTAAAGAGGTGATTAAAAACAGGAATCAAAAAACTGTAAATAAATCATCAAGAGCAAATCATAATAGGAAATATGGGGCTCAAAAAAAGAGAAATCAAGGAATGATTTCATAAAATTTTTTGTTAAATTCTAATTGATTTTTATATATATATACTCTATTTTATTAGTTAAATAAATTTCAAATTATTATATGTATAAATGTTTAAAAAATTATTTATAATATAAAAATAAATTTTCTTTTAATATTTTCATATTAATGAGACATTTTATTTTTAAATTTATCCCTTATTAATCTTCTTCATGTATATACATTTCATTTAATAAATGTTCTATTTTGAAAAAAATAATAGAGAATTCATTTATCTTGACTTTACATATTTATTAATAAATATTTTAAAATTTATAAATTTAAACAAATTATGTTTGGTAACTTTATTATGAATTTTCAATTAACAACTTTTTAAAATATAAATAAACCAAAACAATTTTTTTAAATTTAAAGTGATTTTAATGTATTAATGAATATTAAAATTTAAAAAAAATATATTATTTAATTATAAAATCATTAATACATAAATTTTTAATGGAAATAATGTGTCGTATATTAATTTGGGTATTTTTTGATTATTATATTTTTGAAGATTAAAGATAACAAAAAATAATTTATAATTGGTAATAAAGATAATTTCATATTTTGAACAAATTTATGATTATTAAGTTATTGCTGTAAGATGACAGCACAATAGCTATCAAATTTATATTCGGCAATATTCGATTTCTTGAAAGTAATTAATTCAAAATGAATACCGAAATAACAAATATGTAAGTAAAAAATCTTATTATTTCGCATAATAAAATTTAATAAAATTTAAATTTTTAGGAACCCTTTTAATTATTTAAAAGGATATAAAGAAATTGCTGAAAATGCCGAAGAAAATTTGACAATTTACAAAGTTTGTAAACATCAAATTGTATATATAGATTTTATTTATTACCTGTAAATATAAAAACTACTTTTTTTAGACAAAATATTATTTTATTAAAGATGAATTAGATAAACTTATTAAGGAAAATGACCATTTAAAAAAAGAATTAAATAACCAATATATGTTAAATATTGAATCAAGTGTAAATTCCAGTGAAAATAAAGAAGACTTAATTGAAAATTTAAAATGTCAAATAGAATTTTTAATTAAGGTATATATATAAGTATATTCTTTTATAAAAACTTATTTAAAGTATGATATGCAAAGAATTATATAATATAAATAAATTTTTTAGGAAAAAAACAATATTGCTGTAATTCTAGAAGAAAAGAATAGAGAAATTGATTTAATTGAATCTGAAATGATTAAATACAAAGAAAATAATTATTCATATTTAGCAGACATTGAAATTAATAAAGTAAATTTTTTTAAGATAATTATGTTTTTATTATATAATAAATTAATTTAAAATGATTTTATAGATGAATATTGAATATTCGGAGAAAGTCAATTTGCTTGAAAATCAATTAAAGCACTATTTTATTCAATTAAAAAACGAAAAAAGTCAAAAAGAAGATCTTGAAATGGCTAATGAGTTATTATTAAAACAAAATAAACAATTGAAATCTGATGTTGAATATAAAGAAAATGAAATAAAAAAGATATCTAATGGTATGGCATCTGAAAAAATTTCCATATTTACTTATAACATTCCAACCAATTCTTAACTTATTCAACTTAAAAATGCAAACTAATTTTAGGCCAAGAAGATCTTTTAAAAAATATCAAACATTTAGACGAAGAAACAAATGTTTTACAACTACGACTTTCTGAAGCTACAAAATTAAAAGAAGAATTAGAATTGGCGCTTTCCAAAACACATAAAATAAATCAATATCTGATTAAAGCAGAAACTCAAGCCAGAAATAAAGTTGAGGATGCCCTTTCATGTTGTGATCAAGCAATTCTAGAACGTGATAGCGCTTTAATGAGAGAGAAATTACTCAGAGGTAAAATTCCTTTCCTTAATAATTTTATTTCTAATCTCTATATTTTTATAGTTTATGAATATATATTATTATATATTATCGGTTTAGAATAGAAACTATTTAACATTAATAAATTAATATATTTCAATAAATCTTCAAACTTTATGTGTATATTTAAAATCAAAGAGTTTAAAATTTTACAGAAGAAGTTATTAAAATTAAAAATGCTAATAAAGATATAATTGAACTTGCTGGTCAAAGAACAAAAGAAGAAGCTCACAAATTAAAAGATGATTATAATTCTAAATTAGAAGAACTTGTATTAGATATAAAAAAATTAGAAAATGATTTATGTGATAAAAAAACAAAATTAGAAAAAGTTTCAAAACACTGTATTGAATTAGAAGATATGCTTGAAAGTCAGAGAGAAAAAGATTTACTTCAAATGACAAATAGAAAAGGATTACTTGAGTGTAAAATAGATGAAGTATATAGTAGATTATGTCAAGAGGAACAAGAAAATTATAGACTTAAATCCCTTAATCAGAAATTAAATAAAGAAATAAGAAAATTAAGAGATGTGTAATTATATAATTTATTATTTTTCCACATTATAATATTTCCACCTCTTCTAATTGATGCACTTTTATATATTGTATTATATTTTTTCACCATCTTTTAATAATGCTTCATATAAAATCACAAGTATTTAAGCAAGCTTACTATCGCTATTAATAATACAAGTAGTATTAATTTAAATATATTCCTTTTTCTTATTATTATAGAGATACTTAGAAAATTATTAAGCATTTGATTCTCATTTTATAAATAAATTGTTTTTATTAAAACCTATGACAATCTCTTTAAAATCTAAAAATCGAGAATGAAACAGAATAGAGTAGATAGATCGGATTCGATATTTATAATATATTATTCGTCAATCATAATTAAACCTTTTCTAAAGGAGAAATAAATATGCTTTTAGTTATAAAGTAGATTTCAAAATAATACAAATGTAAAATGGACAAAATCTTCTATTTTTTAAAAAAATATACCTATTTTGCTTTTTAGAAGTGTGCTTATGATTTATGTTTCTCTGGCTCAAATTAGGACATTTGGCAATTCTAAAATTTCAAGACAGAAGAATAATGAGCTTTTGAACAAAAAGTAAAAACATATTAAGATAATTATTACAAGAATATTTTTTATTTACATTTTTTATAATGTTTTTCTCAATTTCACTTGGCGTCTGTCTTTGTCTGTCTGTTCGCTCTTTTGACAAATTGAAATCGATTTTTTATCATCTTAATATTGAGAGAGACTTTTGAAAATTTTTATAGATATTTCAATCGATCTCGAAGGCATAGCAGAAATATAATTGAATTATAATTAATTAGCGATTAATTACTTTTAGTAACTAACTTATTTTGTATTGCTCCGATTAATTTTTTTTCAACGGATTTTTAAGCATAAATATTGATTTCAGGATAGATTTTCATTTTGAACGTATTTAAAAAAAATTTATAGCATTAAAATTAATGATGAATTCTTATTAATCAGTTGTATCGCCAATGAAGGGGGGTTTCTTCCCCTCAAAAGGCAAAGAGTAAGTAACCTTTTTTTATATAAATCCGGGAGACAAAATTAAACAAAGCATTGACCTTTTCTTTGAAGACAATTTGAGTCAGGTGGGGGACAGTCTTATGAGTCTTCTGAAACAGTGTTCTTACACACACTCCCACACACAAGCCCGATTTTTCAGTGTGCACATCGCATTTTTTCATCAAGACAATATATATATATATATATATTTATTTATTTATAAAATATACACTTATATATAAGTTATGAACCCATATCCTGCAGTGTCAGCAGAGATCTTGCGATGCTAATCAGATAACTTGCAACGCCAGCGGAATCCGTGACATCATAATTTCCGCAAGCACAGCACTAAATTGGCTATATAAGACAGCTTTTCATAAGCAGTCTTCAGTTCTCTATTCGTAGTCTACTCACTTCAAGGCCGAAGGCTCTGCCCTTTAGGCTCAGGGACTCATTGCGAGTTACCTGCATTTACTCACACAGGGACTCATTGCGAGTTACCTGCACCCAAGGATTCATTGTGAATCTCTTGCATTTGTTATCACTAATTCCATATAGTGAAACATTCATTATTTAACCGTGCAATAGCACACATATGTAATAATTAAATATTTTTGAATAAAATAAATTTGAAGAAAAGCAAACTGTACTTTTCTTCAAAACCTCGTTTTTTTAAAAACGCAACAACGGGATTCAAATTCATAACTTATATATACATTTATAAAATCTCATATTAATAAAAATTATTTATTTATAAATATAATATAATAATTATTATTCAATAACAACATTTACTTAACATAAATAATAACTAAATAATTTTAGAAGATTAATATATTTTTTTTTGTTTTATTCAATTTGTAAATTTTCGTATAACTTCATCTTTTCTATTCTCTTGTTATATTAAATAAATTTATCAAATTAAAATTGCACTAAAAAGAATAAAATAATTTTTCTATAAGCCTGACAAAGTTTATGGACGAATTGCTTCATATTCAACTAAAAACCTTGGGCGCTTTAGTTGAATTTATTTTGACATATAAAAGTATATTTATTGATGTTTTCAATGATATTTATAAATAATGAATAGTTTGAATTGATAATATTACCGAAAAAAACGCCCAAGAATATATCTGGCCGCTATTAACGATTGTGTATTTTTTCTTTTTTGATTTAATTTTACAAATACTCTAATCACTTAAGTAATTTAATATTTTATTTATAATAAAACATTTACACGCTAAAAGCACATAATTATCTTAAGTTAACTTTGTGTTAGATAATAATTATTAATATATAATGGATATAAATTAAATCTCACAATTTTATTTTAATTAATATTATGTTTTTGAATTTGAATTTAAATAAATAAAAACAAACATCACCATTTTCATATATATATTTTACACAGTCCGCTAAAAAATAATATAAACGAAAAGTTTGTATTATTTATCTATCCAGTACTGTATTCATTTAAGCATACAGTTACTTCTAAAGACCAAACAACGAACATCACCTCAGTTAATGTTTCAACGAGATCTCTGATGTATTTGTACTCTTTTTTTTGACTCATTTTATTTTAGATAATTTTTTTTTTCTCAATAATAATAATATTTTTATTTGAAAAAATTAAAATTATATTTATTTTTTTGTTTTTAATTTTTATTTAAAATTGTGTGAAATTAAAAAAAAATATTTTACAGGTATTCAAAAGAAATCCATAAAATCAACTCTGAGTGTAATATAACTGCAAACAAATTTATGGAAACAAAAAATGCTCTAGAAATAAAAATGAATGAATGTGAACAATTAAATTCTACTTTAAAAGAAGTTACAGATCAAATTAAATATTTAGAAGCACAATTGGAATCAGCTTGCTTTAATAATAAATTGTAAGTAATTTTTTTTTATGCTATACAAGAAAATAAATTAATTTAATAATATAAATAAATTTATCAAGGAAAATGGAAAATGAACAATTACTAAGACAAATAGAATATATGGAAAAACAAGCAAATGATACAGAACAAGAATATCAAAAACATCTTAAGTCGCATAAGAAGATTCAAACAAAGTAATTTTATTCTTATATTTACTAATAAATAATAATAATTTTAACTAATAATTTATTATAGATAATAAGGGAAATTAAAACCAAGTTTCTCTTTAGGTTTGAATTATTAATTGCAATTTCATGTAATATACCGTAATTTTTTAGGCTACACGAATTATTCTTCAGGTAATTAATAATAGGAAGCTGTTATAAACATCACTAGTTAATGAATCTATTCATTACTGTTAATTTATCCAAAAAATTATTTTGTTAATTATAGAGATCTTATATCCACCTAGTCCTATATTTTTATTTATTTTTGAGTACCTTAACAAAATAAATCTCTATTTCACTGTCATTAAACAAATAAATATTAAAAAAATATAATTAATATTAACCCCTCAAGCCTGGAATTAAATTTTCCTATGCCAGCGCTCCGGTGGGAATTAAATGAGCGAAAAATGCACTTTCTTGCACCGGTACCTAAAATAATTAATCTCATAAACTACTCAACATAAATTTGTGAAATTTTCAAGAGATGTCAATGGAAGTTGTTTCTTTGAATACAAAAAATTTAATCAGCTTAGCTAGAAATTGAGTTTTGAAGACTCTCGGAAAAAAAGTTTTTTCTTCTTTGAAAAAACATGTGTTCGAAAAACAACAATAAAAAAGTGGAAAAAAGAGAAAGTGTAATTATTGTAGTTTTAAAATGTGTAAAAATTTTCAAAATTGATAGAGAAATGCATAGTTATATAAACGCTGGAAGCCGGCGAGTACAGACTTACGTTACGATCGATTTTGTCGCGCGAGGACATGTTCGGGTTCCCGACTTGAGAGGTTAATATTAACATAAATAATGTGTATTGTATTTTTATTGTTATAGAGATTCAACTCTTGAATTTTATATATATATATTACTTTTATATTATATATTAATAAATTAAAGCATTTACTCAAAAACCATATTAGTTTTCTATTTATATGAATTCATTTTAATGAATTTAAAAGTAAATAATAGTATATTTTTTTAAATCATATCTAGATAGAAATTTTAAATTCATGCTATCTTACTTTCTGGTCTTATTGATTAAAAAAAAACCTATTTTGTTTAATTTATTATTTTTCAATTTTTTCAGGTTACAACAAACTATAGAAAGTTTAACAATCAAATTTAATAATCGATTACATGAAATTAAACAAGAAAATAAATATCTAAAGCAAAATGTGAATCGAAGAGGGCATTAATTCTTTGTTATTTTAAATATAAAAATAGTTTGTTTTTTTTTAAATATTAATGTAATTTAGATATATATTTACATTTTATAATAAATAAATTTATCTGTATATATTTGTACATATTGTTTTATTACTTTTAAGCTTCTATACATTTAGCAAACAGACTAGGAAACCAATAAAATATTTCTCTCGAGTTTTGCTTGTCAATCCAAGCCATGCCTTCTTGAACCATATAGTCCAGAGCTTTTTGAGCCCTTTTAGAGTCCCATTTTAGTTGTTGTTCCAATTTGGATATACAAATATTAGCATTTCCTTCGAGAGCAGCTTGATTTAATACGGCTGTATGATCCATGCTTAATTCACCAGGAATAGATTGTACTAGATAACGACCTTTTCCTAATGATATTATTGTAAATCCATTTCCAAATATTTTCAATTTTTTAGCAGCCATCAAAAGATCTTCATTAGTAATTTCTTGGTGTTGTTTATTCTTTCCCCGAGCTTGGATTAACCTTTCTCTTAATTCATCCAAACTAATAAGTCCACCGTTTTTATAATTCGTTGCCAAACACACTTCAACAATTTGCACACTTAATTCATAATATAAATCACCAATTCCTAGAACACTCCAAAAACCTTTTCCTGATGCAAGAGGGTCAACGCCAATGGATGCACACATTTCTTGAAATTGTCGACGAAATTCAGCATTTTTCTTAATTTCTTTTTTATGTTTTGTTGCAAAATCTTCAAGATTTGTACGAAATACCTCTAATTGTTTTGACATAAATTCAAATTGATTTTCTTGTAATTCATTCCCTTTATCTTTATATTTTTCTTGTTCTAATTTTTGTTTGTGAATTGCTCCTATTCCTGCACGTCGCCTCATTTTTAAATATAAACAATAAATTTAAATATATTTTATAAAAAAATAAAATTTAATAAAAAAATATATATAAATGACTTATGACATTTATAAATTCATTGATTCAAAGTGTGAAAGTATTAAGTGATTAGGATTCA